>OX352199.1:6150389-7452389 GCA_947086425.1 Xanthorhoe spadicearia
CCATCTCGGTGTGGATTGACGCTTAGTAAGGAACGTTTATTGACAATTAAGTAGTAGTGTGGGCGAAGATCCCTTTCGACAGAAATCCTTTGAAACATATAACCTATTCAAGGCCCAAGCCGTCCGGCTCCCCCTGCTGCTCCGCCGCCGAGGTAGTGCGTCCGGGGCATCCAACGTGTTATTATCTCTTTTGTATGGCGAGTATTACTGGTCTTCATTGCGATTTTTTAAAAGTACATAGACATAGGTATTGTTATCTAATTACGACGGAAAAAAAAATCCGTTGGGTTTTAGGCTAGAGTTATCATTATCACTAACTTTTGGATTAGTGAAGACGTATTTGAAACACCAATGATGTGTCAGATCTATGTGCATTCAAGAAAGTAAATCAATTACTATTGATAGTATTTAATTCTTACATGCTCACAATTAAGCAGTAAGAATTTAAATGTCATTGCAAGCCTACTAAATTTTTTCAAAAAGTAATGTTACATATACAGGATGGAATAAATTGTTGAGACTAGCTAAAAGACATCTTAGCAAACTAATGTTCGAAGACGCGCTTACTTGATCTGACCCTCTGACAGATGTTTGATGACAAGTGCAAGTGACGTTAAGGACTTGTTGATGGCAGTTCCTTCCTTAAAGCGAATTCCCGTCGCTCCCGTCTGACCAGCCCGTTCAGAGCCCGCCAAGTCTACGAGGTTTAGCTCAGATACATTTACGCATCCCGCTTGTTCTTCTCCTTCTATATGCTCGCGTGACTCAATGTTCTGTAATGTTATGCACAGAAATGTTAAATATGAGTTTTATTATCCTATGATACAAAAATAAACATAATTAAAACAAACTTACTATTTGAAAGATGGAGTGAGATCTGCTGCTGCTTTCATTCATATTTGTAAAGGCTGTTTGTCTGTTAGCATTACCCTGTAAAATTAATGTTATGTGAAAATGTTGTTTCCAATATACTTACTATTATTTCATTTCATTTTTAGCTTAAAGGTCTAACTACATAATAATAATGTTGCATTACAATTAGTTTATAACGAAATAAAGTAAGTTAGAAATATCATAATTATCATCTCAGAGGTTCGCTCGCTAGTTCGTATGAGCAAGTGGCCAACTCTGGTGACGGAGTTTGTAGGATTTAGATATTAGGATGGTGAAATGGTGATTCAGAAGGGTTTCTTAAAGAACACATTACTTGTTATGTAGCTTGAAAATTTGTATAGTTACCACTTTCATAACGTCTAGAACTTCTTCTGGAGAAGCAGTAACCTTCTCAGAGGCTTCAACCTTGACACCGCCAGTGAGTGTTTGTCGGATATTAACAGCCTTTTCCATATCTAATAGATCTCTCAAAGTGTCATTGTAAAGCTCAACATATGAAACGCTGAAAAAAATATGTTTGATGGTTATGTATAAGGCATTCTATGACTAACTTATATAATTATCCTAATAACTGTGTGCAAGTATACCTTACTACAAAGTCTCTTCCTGGTTCATTTTTTATTTTCTCAAATAAGTTCAAGACAGCCAGCGGAATAATACCAGGTGATTCATCAGTTCCTGTCATGGTGTAGGTTTTTCCGGAGGATGTTTGTCCATACGCAAAGATAGTGCCATTGAAGCCAGCCACAGCTGCTTCAACGATTGGCTTGGCAACGTCATTGTAAACATCTGATGTTTTAGTATTTTCATTGTACACTTTGTCTGAAATTGAACAGTTTGAGACATCTTTGTTACTTTTATAGTAGTTTGCAAGTATGCTATAGGTAACGGATAAAAATATAGAAGAGGGCTGGGCAAAAAAGTTTTTAGATGTTGCTGCGACAAGATATGATGCTTAATGCTAATACCTTGATCACACGTACCGAGTAAAATGGCGAGACAGTAAAATGTTTCTCGGCCGAGACAGTGACAAAAGCGAGTAGCCGTTCACACGCATTTTGAAATGCACAGTCAGTAGTTCAGTTGACTACAAAAGTGGGACACGATGGATCGTAAATTGCAAGCAAAACTTCGATTGAAAAAAGTGGCCGTACCGCACCGAGTGGCGAGTGGACGTCATGCGCGTGTTCAGACCCACCGAGTAAGCGAGCGAGACAGAGCGGAGTAGCGGGGGGCAGGGTACTCGGCGGTACTCGGCCTAGTAAATAGAACAGGGTCCGAGTGACTCTCTCGCCCTGTGGCTCGGCCGAGGGCTCGGCCAAAGTGTTCACAAATACCGAGCGCTGTCTCGCCACTCTACTCGGTACGTGTGATCAAGGTATAACCATCAAAAGTAGATTTTCTTACCGAAAGTGAAAGATGTTCCAAAGTCCCGTCCATTGCTATCGAGTTGGTAAAGAGTGTTATTGTTTACACGCCACTGATGCTGCTGTTTATCATCTATTTCACGAGCTATTAGCGGCCTAACTTTGACAACTACTTTTATGTTGTCACTCATTTTAATTTACATTATTTTTCACTCTAAAAGTAACTAAATTATTTCGAGTACACTTATTTACACTCTTTTTGGCATTATGTCTTGGTAAATGATGAAAGTTTTAGCAAAGACATCAAAATAAAGGCATAAAAATAACCGACGTCCGTTTTCAAATGGAATAGGAGAATTTGGTTGGACTTCTGTCAAGTTCTGTCTGTCTGGATGACGGATGGAAGGAAATCATCCCCCGCCCGGCTGGCTGGAAAGCGAATCACGTTCAATGCATGTGCTATGGTTATGAATTTATAAAAAATGTTGATAGTTTTTGGAAGCAGTAGCATAGTAAGTCACTATTAATATTCTATTAATTGACTTTTTTTCAATGAAAAATATCTATCAAAAAGGAACAAGTGCAAAGTGTTCTGTGGTCTTGCTGGTCGCACGCTACCCGAGTCGAATACGCGTTGCATCAAAAAATGGCGGAACAAATCTTTAATATTAATTTTGTCCAGGAGGTGGAAAATTATCCATGTTTGTATTATTATAGGCTGCCAGAGTACGTAAGAAAAGATGTTACAGAAAAGGCGTGGATTGAGATTGAAAAAAAATTCAAATGCTCTACAATTGATATTTTTTTCGATGTACGGATTCACCCAGAATCTTCTTTTACTTGTCGTTTATTTTTGTAATATAAATACAGAAGAACATTGTCTTCATCGCTAGAGTCACTAGACATCTTCGTACGAATGTTGTTCTTCAAATGATAAAAAATAGTCTCATTTGCAAAGCACCGTGTGCGGAAACGAGTAGCATACCAGTAGGCGACCATGGTTTGCATCCAGTCGCGCGCGTAGCATTTGAATGGCGTCGTGAGAGAAGGGCCGTATGTGATTCAATAAACTAGAACTAAGAATTTTTGTATGTCAGTTGTGTCAAAGTCAAATTTTATTTTAGGTTAAGTTTGTCCCATCCCAACATCCCATCCACACAACCCATGTGTTTGAGAAGTGTGCGTGCGTGACTGCGTGAATAAACAGACGGAAATATTAGCTGATTTGTTTTCTATTTATAAGCTCAACACAATACTGAATCTGTTTTTACAATGCAACACGACGATGTAAGCATTTAATAACCTCATAATATAACATTCACCATGGTCATAAATTTACTACCGGTGTTTTGATTTTGTTTTAGGTGGTGTGGGCCATTATCAACAAAACCCATTGTTCACACAAAGTAACGTGAGTATATTTGAGCTAAAAATATTTATATTAACTGCGTTCTAATAAAAGTAACTAATCAATAATAATTTCAGAACGAAAACCCAGCAATTCTGCAGAAATGAATATAATTTGACGGGTTTGTGTAGTCGGGCTGCTTGCCCTCTGGCCAATAGTAAATATGCCACGATCAGGGAAGAAAACGGTATTATTTACCTGTATATGAAGACAGCAGAAAGGTATGTAGGTACCTACTCTGTTAATTTTAGGCAAAGCATAGGGTAGGTACCTATGTGGCATCTAATGTTGCAATGCTCAATGTTGATAGGTATAAACTATCTACACTTCTACACTAATATTATAAAGAGGTAAAATTTGTTTGTTTGTTTGATGGAGGTTATCTTCGAAACTACTCAACCGATTTCAAAAATTATTTTACGGTAGTGTAGAATGGACTGTCCGGGAGGTTATCGGCTATATTTTATCCCAGTAGCTTCATTAGTGGGTGTACTGCGTGTGCGAAGCCGGGACGTGCTGCTAGTTTTTGTAAATTTACATCACACTTTTAAGGTTGTGTCACTCACTATGTGGTACTAAGAGCAATGGCATAGCCTGCTACTTCTCGGGTAATACAGCCTTAAACATTTAATTAGTGTTGAAAAACACATTCTTAGTAAATAGCTAAACTTAAGGCGAAGTTGATTGGTCATAATTTGGTTGTTTTCCCAAAAAGTGGCAATAACAGATGAGTGTTTCTGTGCTTAGAGGGCATGTTGAATTGACAGTCTCACCTTTAATGTATTACACATTCAAGGCCCAATGCAGCTTGAGGGCGAGGTAGTACGTCCCGTGCATCCAACATGTTAAAAGTAATTTCGTCAGCTTAATGCAGTACTGTGACCGGGATTGTCTGATATCCACTAACCATGTTCAGGCCTGTCCACCAGAGATGTGCTATGTAATATGATTGGTAGATATCAGACGCATCCATAGCAACATACCATAGCACATCTCTGTTTGAAAGGCACAACTTATTTGGCACCAAAATGAATGCTTAGTGTCACTTTTGAAGATATAACAAATACACATTTCATTCTATTCTATAGATAGATGTAGGTATCACATAAGTCTACTTATTTTTATTGCAGAGTGATGTTTCCAGCTAAACAGTGGGAAAAAGTAAAGTTATCAAGAAACTTTGAAAAAGCAATTCATCAGATAAATGAAAATTTGCTGTACTGGCCAGGATTTATTAAATCAAAATGCAAACAGAGATTTGTAAAAATCACACAATATCTTATACGAATGAGGAAACTGAAGCTAAGAAGAGTGTAAGTTATTTTTATTCTAATGAATAACTCTGTATATACACTGTTACATAATGTGTAGGTGAAACCAGCTAAATAGGTTGCCAATGTATGGAATAATATTTGTTTTGTCACCTCAAATGGATAAATCATTCTTTTAATAAAAAAAACTTTAGATGACAAAAATAGTTGCTACTCAAAGTGATGCTTTCGTTCGAATTAGCAGGAGTGCTAGCCTTTCATTGAGTTATGTGACCTTTCTATTTGATATTTTAGGCTCTATACAGTTAAAAACTTAATACTTTCTTATTGTATTTACAGTAGTAATAGTTAATTTTTAATTCAGGAAAGAATTGGTGCCAATTCAACGCAAGATAGAAAGGCGTGAACGCCGCAGGGAAGAGAAAGCATTGGTAGCAGCAAGAATAGATAACGCTATTGAGAAACAACTGTTGGAAAGGCTCAAGAAAGGCACAGTGAGTAATATTGACTATTCTTTGCAAAGTTCAATAAAATGTATGGTTACACTTATTTGTGTCATCCTTAACTTTTGAATTTAATTATGGTAACGAAATGAGAAACTATCAATGACAGTTTCAAAAGCGGAAGACATGGTACTTACTGGCAATGCATGGTTCAACTAAACAGTGTCTAGTGATCTCACTTACTTTTGAATAACAAGTGTGTGTGAAAAGATTGAATCGTAAACAATCGGCCAGATTTGTTCACGACCATGCGTGACGCATATTGCTCATTTATAAACCATCATTTCCAACTATCAACTAATTTATCATACAGAAAAGATACAAATTTCAGATACCATGTTCATAAAACAAAAACTAACCAGTTTTTTGTAGAAATATCACTAATATAGTTCAAATACTGTTATTATTTGCGTGTCTCTTCCAACTGTTCCATTCGCCCTCACTATTTCTTTTCCATGTGCATAAATACTCATCATAACAATTTATTTAAACTGTATATTTTCTAATTACAGTACAATGATATTTACAACTTCCCTCAAATGGCATTCGATGCTGCACTTAAAGCAGAAGAGGTATCCGATGAGAGCGAGAGCGAAAGAGAAGAAGAAGAGGAAGTGGAGAGAGAAATGGAGCCGGAGTTGGAGAGAGAACTGCAGAGAGTGGAAGATGCAGACGAGTTTGTGGAAGCTGACAGCGATATGGACAGTGATGAGGTAATAACTCAGGACTTTCATAGCTATATATGTATATTTATAATATATTTATCTTTACTAGCTGATTAATGCTCGAATTCCATTAATAACGTACGGATGTCTGTAGGTCCATCACCATAGCTTTTTGACAGATAACAATGTTGACATGGCGAAATAAATAAATAAACGGACATCCATTAGTTGGTTATAGGTACCAGGGTTTATACAGTGTCTGGAGGCAATCTTTGCCTACACTTAATGTTACCTTGTTGAGATGGAATGGCTTGCCCAGCACCTAAACCATAATCTCAGTTTAGCCGGAATCAATAGAAAAGACTGGTCAATACATGTGGGGCTGACTAGACGCCGGCGCCGGTTTCCTCACGATGTTTTCCTTCACCGTATAATCCTTATAATCCCACTTGCTATCATATCACTTAGTATATGTACAGGTATATGTATGTATTTATTTATTTATTTTTACTTATTTAATTATGTATTTTTTATCTTATCTATGTATTGTGTTTATCTTTACCTTCTTATTTGTTTTTTTTTTTTTTTTTTTTAATTATTGTACTGTTGTACCAATCATGCCCAATCAATGAGCTTTTCCTATCCTCAAAGGTTTGCTGGAAGAAAACTCTTATAGGGTTAAGCTCGCCTTTGTACATGTCATTTTGTATCTGTTTTTTATGTATTTTTATTTCGTGTGTGTACAATAAAGAATAAAGAATGTTCGTGTTTGAGAATATTATAAACTTTTCGACACGAAAATGCCATTGATGCACGTCCAGATTCGATCTCATTACCTTCAGATCGAAAGTCGAAGTACCAATCCACTTGGCCAACACGGCTTTTGATGAGGAAATCATAAATAAATAAATAAATATCCTTGGACATACCACAACGTCATCTAGTCCCAATTTGAGCAATTTAATGCTTGTGTTATGGTAATAATATCACTTTATCAAATAATAATATTTAACTTCAAAGTGACTCAAAGATTTAGTTAAACATTTGTGAACTCTTGTTTGTAAATGATAGAGTATTAAAATTACTAATTTATTTGGACAATGTGGTAAAATCTAACCAAAGCAAATCAAATTTAAGTCTTAAGTTATTTGATCTGAGTTTTTTTACCTGGTAATAAGGTCATGAAACTGTCATATTTCAGGAGAGTGACTCCGGAAGAAAAGAAGGCGCTGATGTGGATAGTAACTTTGAATCTGAGACTTCAGACATTGAGGTATTGTATAGCCCAATTTAAAAAACAAATGATTTTCAATCATGAATCATTCAATAGATGACGCTTTTCTTTGATACGAATAGTTAATCGCGATCCATCGGGTAACACCCGCACTTGTATTCAATTTCAATTTATAAGAGTGCACGAGTGCCTTACATAATGCATTTCTGATAGTATTTAACGCCTATATGCAACAGTACCTACTAAGATGACGAGTCATGAAAAATGGAGCAACGAAGAACTAGTAGCTCATTCCGGCTTTGCACGGGTGTACTAATGAAACCCGCGATCTCACCTGCATAAAAATATAGCCTTGTTCACATCGGTGAAAGATTTTTTTAAATCGGATATTTAGTTTCGGAGATTACTCTCTAAAAAAAACAACTATAAAATATTAGTATGGATATAGAAAAGTGGAAAAATATGAAAAAAAAGCCTGCCTTTAATTTTTTTAACAAAAATTCTTATGAAATTGGCGCATATTGCTGAGTATAAATAAATATGCAAATACATAATGCGGTCTCTAGTGATGATATTATGATACAACAAGATACATATAAAACCTGGAACTTTTCACAGGACATGGCTGAGACAGTGGCGAGAAAGAAACCACGCGTCGAGATTGAGTACGAGACAGAACCCGTCGCAAGCGTCTCCAAAAAGAAAATAAAACATTAATGCACTTTCAATAAGTACTTTCATTTAGGTAAAAACTAATTTCAGATACACCAGGTGCATTAGTTATATTAATCTTAATTAAATGATTTTTGAGATAAGTAAATAGATCTTACTAATTTGAAAATAAATGTAAAACTAACTTAACATAATAGAAAAAAAAATAGTTACTTACATGAACTAAACGCTTCAAAATTACCTACTAGAATGATTCTATACTTCATTTCTTGAAGCGAGCTAATAGGAAAAAAAAAATGACGTTAAATACGTAATTTTAGAACTGTCACTCAGACGGTCTATTTGATTTGAACTTTATTGTGAACGAAATAAGAGCTCTCGAATTTAGGAATTTTTAGTTTGTCAGTGCCCCGCCGAATCACCGCCATAGGCTCACTTTTTAGATTTTAGATTTTATTCTGTTGTCTGTGGTAATAGGAACATACCTTTATACACCCGTTTAGCAGTACTTACTCTAATTCAAAGTAATTTATGGGATTTCGTCGCGTAACTTTTTTCCGACGCGGCGCAACGGCCGGCGCGGCGTTTCGATAGATCGCGAAAAGCTTAGGTAATATATAGGTAAAGTAATTACTACTCGTCTTACTCTGTCAAATATTTCTCTCGAACCTTTTTATATGCTGTAAAAACATTTTGTAGGCTAGCTTGTCAAGGACT
This sequence comes from Xanthorhoe spadicearia, assembly GCA_947086425.1. Taxonomy (NCBI): domain Eukaryota; kingdom Metazoa; phylum Arthropoda; class Insecta; order Lepidoptera; family Geometridae; genus Xanthorhoe; species Xanthorhoe spadicearia. The sequence continues at coordinate 6,159,121 of OX352199.1, forward strand.
GTGTAATAATGTTAGCTCGGTAGATAAATATCCGTCATCCACAGGTACAGCAGCTTTATTCACAAACACTTCGCTTTCGATTCGTCTACGAAATCATGGAACAAATTTCTAGATACCCATTGCGTCTCCCATAGATTTAACTACTCTTACTTTAAAATTATTAAAAGTACGAAATTAATAGCTATAAATATAATAGGTATTACATAGTATTATTTTATCTGTGTAGGTATATAGTTTGTTATATAATAGTATCTAAGCAAAAAATAGTTTGGTACCTACCTAGGTACCTAATTATATGAGTAGATACTCATTGTAGGAATAGTAAAACCAATTAGGTATTCTAGGCTGCTGAATAACTTGCCTAATTAAAACTTTCGCCATTAATTTCATCAAACTTCATTGTCCAAAGTTTGTCTGGTAGAGATACCTAGCTTCTTAGCGATAATTCCGCCGGTTACAATTTGTACAGTTATTATTTTTGGCATTGTTGATTTTGTTTTGGTGTAGGTAGGTACCTAAGCTTTCAAAATATTTCCTAATCCTAAAGAATTTTACCGCAGAGATAAGTATTTCAGACAAGAGTTTGTGAATAGGGAGGGACCCTACCGATGAGGAAGTGAAAAAATTGCCAGCTCTTTTTCTACCAGTATTATGTACTTTGTCTCCTTCGTAAAAGGATATCTAATGTATACAGAAGTGGCATGGTTAGGCTAAGTAATGGGTGTCTTCTATACCTACTATTTATGAGGAATATGAATGTTGTACAGATATAGGTAGGTACCTACGATTAGGTATAGCCAGTATAGCCACAGATTTGCTTTTTCCCAAATCTGTGGTATAGCTACGCTGCTATTTTTATGAACTTTGAGCTGTGCTTAGAAGCCCACTAGACATCGAGCGGTTACTAAAATTTGTCATTTCTTTTCATTGACTTATGGAGGACGTAAAATACTTTACAGCTTTGCTAAATGTATGACAATTTAATAATGATATTAGGGTAGACCTAGATATCTGGAAAAAAGCTGCAACTTGTAGGTATTGTACCTACTTAATTTTCTATTACCTACACGTACATTTTGATTAAGCTTTCCCCACCAGTAGTGGGGTGTACGACAATATTCATTTTTTGGCGATTTTCCCACTAGATATCATTTTTAAATCTGGCTGGTGGGAATTATGACAATAAAACGAAGTATAAGTTTGTTTTGGTTTATTATCTTTAATGCCACAGTCCCACTCCCAGATCAGACAGGCCTAAAAACTTGGTTTAGTTATCAGTTAACTTTATTTGGTACCACTGAATTGGCATTCGAAGTGTCGGTCGGTCAGACAGACAGACTTGAAGCCAGACGGATCAATAAACCCGATTCCCTCTGAGTCCTGATATAGCCGTGCCGTTTGATGCGTGTGCATAAGAGAATACATCTGCTGGGGACTTACCTATATGGTACCTTATAGGTACCTTAATTATTTGAGTTTTAGAGCTTTACCCTTTTGCAATATCTAGATAGTGGTTACTAATATTTATTGAGCGCGATCTGAGACCTGTCTTGCCTAACTGTCTACCAACGTAGAATCTTGTCTTTTCATTCAATGCCAGTCTCAAAAACCTATAATAGCGTTGGTTTTGCTTAGTGTAGTACTTAGCTATTTGTCATTTTTGTGAAAAATGGAATAAATCTCAAATACCTACCTACCTACCCCACAGTAAGCAATAGGTTATTGAAACTGGGCGTAAAAAGACCGCCGATTCTTACAATAATTTAATGACTGTCCAAATTAATGTGTGTTCGGGGGCTATGCATAATTTTTGATTTCGTAATTGCCCAGGTATTTTACACATTTCAATGGTGTTTTAAACAGTTAAAACCTAATTGACCTAAAAGCTGAACACTGGTTGTTTGCTTACTGTTCCCTTACCAAATGGATTTGTTCTCCATTAATTAATGTGCCCAGGTACCTACCTACCGCCGGCTAAGGAGTGAAAATAAACGATTGCTTTGGGAAAGTAGGTTCAAAATCAATTAATGAAGTGAAAGCTTTGTAGCTATATAAACATTGCAAAAATTAAAAAATCTTTTGATGTAGGTTTGGATTGAACACCGCTTTATAAATGTTTTAACCGACTTCAAAAAAAGGAGAAGGGTCTCTATTTCACTGTATGTATATGTATATTTTTTTTATGTAGGTAAACAATACCTAAGTTTTAAAAATGGCCAGACAAAAATTATTTGTTGATACAAGGGAAGATACATAACATAGGTAGGAACATAATCCATACATAGTCAGTATTTAAAATATAAGAATTGGTCTACACTCAACAGTAATCCACAGCGTTTATCGTCTGTCGCATTCAAAATCACCACATTTTACCTTTTAAGTACGATTACCAACGTTATCAAATAATCTTCACTATCATCAACTTGACCTCAAATCGTCGATAGCTGCAGGTCTAACACTGAACCCTAATAAATAAAATGGAAGAAAAATAGCTGGCAAGACCAAACCCCCGGGAACTCCCGGGAATGCAGGAAATACGTATTTACATACATAATGACGTCCCCTTGTGACGATGAAGATCCCTTTGGGGAGTAATTTCTATTTGTTCTGTTTACGGGAACACTTCCCGGGAATAAATAAGGCTGGAGTTGACCTTTCTGAAATATTGCCCGACCTCTGACGCTGCATAATTATTATTTGCGAGGTGTAAAGGGTGCCTCAATTTGTCGTTTTAAATTTATGAATTTTGTAGATTTTAGGTACTTTCTTATAAATTTTGTTATATTGTAGGTAAACTTTACATTGCTTTCCTAAAACCAAACTTCACCAAGACTCCGTTAACAAAACAAAAATTTTAAAAATGTTGGTTAGATCGTGAACAAATCAAAGTAAAAACTTCGAAGACGCTTTAAATTCTCCATCGAAGCTTTTTATTGAGCACCTAAACGAGTAATAAACAAAACTCACGGCCGAATAAACTTGAAAGCTCAAATATGTTTTGCATAAAAACCTTGGCATAAAATTCAGTTCAGATTAACCCGGTGGGAGTGAACGAATGTCGTTTGCGAGGTTCTATCGCGATTTAACCACCATAATCCCTATTTAGTGGACTCTGGTGAATTTACGGGGCAGCGCTATGGTTATTTATTGAGCTGATGGACCTATGCCTCTCAGAACCAGCTTTCAATGTAAAATAAACTTTATTGAGATGAAAAATAATTCTTATTGTGACCAAAATTGTTGATTTATTGTTAGATACTTAATTTATTGTTGCTACCACAAAATCCACTTTATCCTTCTTTATACCACAAATTTTCACTATCCGGAAACATTTTTATTATCAAATTGTTTTAAGGTAGGTACCTAATTAGGTAATTTTTGATTTATAATAAGGTATTTTTGATTTGGTTCATTTTCGTAAATTCTTTTAGAGTGGCACAGAAGCGATCAATATTGTCTTCTGCTCAGTTGTTTATCATTGTCCCGAATTTAAGCAATTGGGCATCCTTTGCCTAAGCAAAGTTTAAAGTATACCTTTGGTATGTATGCCCATAAAATCATAGGTCACAAAGATTCAGAAATGAAAAATAGGGATCAGTTGGAAATTCATATTGAGCAGAGTAGGTTCGTAGCTTTCATCGTAGCGAAACTCGTAGCGCGTAGCACGTAGTAGGTACCATGTCAATCATTTATCCGTAGTATGTTTTGTTTGACTACGGAGGACTTTAAATTTGTTCTCTTGATGATAAATTAGTTTTTTTCAAACAGTTTGGAGTTAATATAATAAGCGATAAGTACCACCTTTAAACGTCAGCGCCATTACGTTATCGACGGCGGTAATGGATATAGGCGAAATGTGAGATAGGCCTTGATTCTACGCTTTTTCCTACTACCTGTCTTTATAGCTCATGTTATAATATAGAGTTGAGAAAAAAAGGTAGTTGTTTTCTGGCAAAGTCATAATTAGTTTTAAGTTTATTCTAGGTAAATAGATAAGTGATACCGAATCAGTAATAATTTTGCGACTTCGAGATGTGGGCACATTCTGTTATTCTTATTATTACTTACTTGAACGTATCTTTGACACTCTTGGACATTCTGTTTCGATAAAGCGCTCGTAGTAGGTGTAGTAAGTACTTTGTATAAGGTTTTTTTATATAGGACAAAATTCAGCTATAGGTAGTCATTGTATTGATAAGTCATGACGAATTATTATCCTTTTTTTATGAAGGTACTACTGCTACAAAATTACAGTGATATTTTAAACTCGATTGTTAGATTACACCAAATATGTACCTGTATATTTTTGCATCAGCTTATTCCCCGGACTATCACAATCTGCCGGAAATTAATTAATTTACGTTGACGAGACGGCGGAATGAGCTCCGATACCAGACTTGCTCATTATTTTACCCGCTGATCCACGAACGCTAGTTTTTAAACGATTCAATACGTTTTAATCAGAAAAAGGTTATATTTAGATGGGATCAAAGCTTCATCAACCATATAATAATTGTATAACAGTAGGTAGGTACTAATTCAAACTTTGTAAAGGGTTATCGAAAATCTGCTGAAGTGAAAAATGGTTGATCTAACACGATAAATTATAAATAAGTAGGTATCTAAGTAGGTACTTTAAATATATTTCTGAACCGACTAGTATCTAGTTTTCACACTAGTATCTAGTTTACCTAAATACCTATTATAGGTACTTCGTAAAAAATGAATAATGGCGTCATATCACATAGAACATTTGAACTGATCAACACGCAAACATTTATGATGATACTGTACTGTGTGTGAGTACTCAGCATCTGTGGGCCTAAGTATTTAGCCATAATCCACTTTAATGCAAGGAAGGCGGTGCATCAGGAATATTATTTAAATCGTGTACTTTTATAAGGCTATACCTCTAAATCAAAGGATTATAATACAAAAAGAATGGAGGCTTGCTGAATCTTAAAAATACAGACGTGATTTTTTATTAAGAACAGAGTGGTTTCTATCAATAACTATGTACCTAACCTAAGGTACAGCCGTTTTGTATTTGCATAGTTCATCAAATCCATTTTCGCTAATATACTTGTACAGCCGGGCTTAAGAATTGAAAAAAAATAATAGAGAAAGCTCAAACATCAGCCGCTTCGCTGAACAAGTTCCGTAATGAATCAAGAGTCTAGCTAGAGCATTCGATGAAAAAACAAGTACGAAGGTGTTAAATCGGAATCAACTTGAATGCGAGCGAGGCGAGGCTTCTCGCTTGTTTAAATGATGCTCTAGCATTGATCACACTCTTGACCTACATTCACCCCAGACTCTGAAATAAATAATGCTTTGGTGTTCCGATGCCAGTTGTATTGTACAGCCTAGGTTTAGAAGTTTTCCTACCACCACGTACAATACCATAAAACCTAGGTACCATTTGTTAGTTTTATTACTGACGTTGACGCGATGATGACGGTCTGATCCTCCGATCAAGCCACGCTGTTGGTCGGAAGGAAACAAAAATTAATAACTGTATCGAGTCTGCATGTAAGTTCATTCGGTGTATTCAAGATTGCAATTCTGTTTTCGGTCTGTTTCAAAACTGTTAGGTAACTGATAACCCTTCGTCATCGACATCACCACCAAAATTTTAATTTTTTGTGCACACCAAAGCATGGACAGCCGCCTCTTTTGTGATCATGATCAATCAAAGTCTTGTCCCTACTCTCAGAATTTTAGATTTGTATTGATTGTGTGTGTGGGATGCAATTATGGCTTGCTTTTGGCAACGTGGTTCTGCTAACATGGCCGATGCACTGCCGCATTTTAGCTTGCTAATGCTGTGAGCTCAGGAATCGCGGGAGAGTTTGGTAACTCTATAATGAATAAGGTTTACTTGATTTGATGTTCTTCGGACAGCAGCTTGCTATGGAATAGATATTTAGTATGGACAGTATGGAATAGACCTATCTCCTACTTCTTTATAGCTATTAAGACCACCGTTATCTTAGCTGGCGGCCGTTCGCCAACGGACTCTTAGAAAACCAGAGAGGTGGAAGCCTTACCAGGTGGGGTAATTTATAGTCCAATACTTTTTCCGAGCTTCTATGGGGTATTATGAACGGGAATTAACGGGAGGTAATCTGTAGATGCTTCAGCGAAGGCCACTATAGATACTATATTATAATTTTCCTGTTAATATTTGGACTGAAATTAGTTAACCAGGTGTGATCGACAATATGTTTTTTGAAGAATCTAAGTTTATTCGTTATGTAAGAAAGTAAAACCGTCGTTCTTGATGAAAACATGTAGAGATATTGATAGATTTTGCAAAGCATTTGAGCTATTATTTGATTGCTGTAAGTCCGTTATGAATAAAAAAGAATGTTTTTCAACGCGTTAGTTTTATTATTTTTGTGCTCGACTTTCGTACTAATGTCATAAAAGCTAATAATTTCTTTATTCGCTCAATAAAAGAGATTGCTTCAGGGATGTACTCCTTAGGGTTTTTCAATAACAAACGCTTAGAAATGAAAGCCTTTATGGGTCGTAAATAGGAAATTATAGCCTCGACCGGTGCCGGTCATTCTCACTCCACATTTACTGTCAATATCGGAAGCGACATTGTTGCACGGCTGTAAAGAATGTGTAAAATCTACTTACTTTATACAATTAAAGTACCTACCAACCTACCTCCCCTGCTGTTCGATGTAAGAGAACAGTCCAAAGCCTACCTGCCTAGCCAAACATGTAGGTAAGCATGAATTTCCTTCACCTGTTTCACCTATTCAAACACTCTAAAAAAAATTAATTCTGGAATTGATCCTGAATTTGCGTTTTGCACAAGGAAAAGCAACTTAAACCACATTTTCTTATTTTCAGATGACGTTTTTAAATTGACACCGAAATATCTACCTTTCGCAGGAAAAGAGATAAGTTAGGAGATTCATAAGATAGTAGAAGCTGGTTACTTCATAGCACGGTAAAGTTTTTGGATCGACAATCGCAATTTCACTACCTCGAGCGGAGTTTCGTTTTCAGAATGAGTTTCCTCTGAATAAGAACGAGCACGAACAAATAAATCCACTTCAATTCTTGGAACGAGTTGATGTTAAATTTTCAATTCGATTTTAATTTTTACCCAAATAAGTAGGTAGTATCTTGCTCGAATTAAAGAATCGGGGAAGTTTAACTTAACAATGAGAAGAAAAGTGAGGCATTCGAATGAAAGGGAATTCGTCTTCATGACGTCAAAGAATGGCTCAGTTCGGAGGCGTTGAGTAGGTACTTACACAGGTCCTTTTCGCCCTTTGTATAAGTTCTTATAATTAACTTGGAGGACGAAGCCGACTTCAGAGTTTCCTGATTGTTATCGCGCAACTTTCAAGAGGTGGTTGGGATGAGATCAAAGATTTGGAAACAAACGTATGTATTTATAAACAGCTTAGAGGTTACACAATGATACGATTAAATTATAATACTTATTATAAATAAGAATTATCCTTTCGCATTTCCAACAGCTCCATCTAAGCAACTATGCATGGTGGCCCACCCGGGCGGGGCCTTGGTGAAGGTGCCCCGGTTTGTCCCTTCCCCTAGATCCGAACCTGCTTGTACTTTAAGGTAGGTACTTACAGTCAGGTTTTAATACCTTGTTATATAGGTACCGTACCTAAAAGTCCAATTACTACCTTGGTAAGTATATAAAATTGTTCAGTTTTATAAAAATATCAGTGCAGTATTATCGTGTAGGTAATCTAGATTCTTTTGCTTTGAATATATAAAAATGTCGAATTTTATAACACGTCTAGTGTTCGCGATTTTTCTTATCAGCATCACTGGTTTTGTTCTGGGTAAGCTATCTACTACACATGAGTCGAAATAACCTAGGGCACTGGTAGATACTATTTCAAAGCAAAGCAAGCCCACAAACTTTATCTCTAATTCTAGCTGAATAAAACAAAGTCGGGTTGGTTATAATATTGAAAACTCAAGAAGAATAGCTAAATCGAGTTTTATGATCTTTGTGTTTTATGTCCCTGCCTCATTTTGTCGCATAAATAAATAGAATAAAAACTCTGAGCGGGCGCGAGGTTTGCATTGCAACGGCCTACCTTGCTCCTAGACCTAAAAAGAGGTAGGTACTCTATGTAAAGCATCATGCCAATGTTCAATGTACTTATGTTAATGGTAGGTACTTATATCCGTTTACCGTATGAAATTCTGAATATAATATAATATTATTGGAAATCAGAAGTGAAAATCTTTAAAAAAATAGAAGAACAACTTTATTAACACAAATAGTCAAATCATCAAAACTAAATTATCTTTATAAGCGAACAATTTGAGATGGTCAGGATAGACAACGGAAGCAAAGGAAACACCAGTTTACACCATTAAACCAAAATAAGCACTCAGATAGGCTACACGATTACAAAATACAAGAAAACGACCTAACAACACAAAGTTCCTAGGAAGCCGAGACATCCGTCTCGTTCGAAAGCCAAGCACAAAGTGAGCGAGCGCCGCCGTGCGCTCGCCTTTTATGTAGGTGCCGTCTGTCGATTAGTCATCAACAAGGGACACTGCTAACACGGCCTCTCCTGACAGAGGGTCGTCCTCGACCCGGGAACGCGGTGTGGTGCCACTGGAAGCGGCGACAGCTGCCGACGACGGACTCTCCTCCGGATCGCGCCTAACACAGGCATGGAGGAACCTGTGCCAGAAACTTGTTCATCTTCGTCTTCATCTGAAAACGAAAGCTTTTTAAGATAGGCTGCCAGTTTACACCCAGTGTTCCATACTCTTCTTACACACGACCTGGCAGTCAATTCATACATCGTCTTACAACAATAAATTCATCTACAAAGACATACCATCTCTCTTAACACTATTGAGACGTCTCTCAGATACTTATTTAGGAACAAGGCTGATGCTTGTTCCACTGAATCCACGTTGTACAGCGCGCTCGCCTGCGGGCGGAGCCGGTGCTCGCCGCTGGCGCAGCCGGTGCTCGCCGCTGGCGCAGCCGGTGCTCGCCTGCGGGCGCAGCCGATGCTCGCCGCTGGCGCAGCCGGTGCTCGCCTGCGGGCGCAGCCGATGCTCGCCGCTGGCGCAGCCGGTGCTCGCCTGCGGGCGCAGCCGATGCTCGCCGCTGGCGCAGCCGGTGCTCGCCGCTGGCGCAGCCGGTGCTCGCCTGCTAGCGGAGCCGGTGCTCGCCGCTGGCGCAGCCGGTGCTCGCCGCTGGCGCAGCCGATGCTCGCCGCTGGCGCAGCCGGTGCTCGCCTGCTGGCGGAGCCGGTGCTCGCCGCTGGCGGAGCCGGTGCTCGCCTGCTGGCGGAGCCGGTGCTCGCCTGCTGGCGGAGCCGGTGCTCGCCGCTGGCGGAACCTGCTCTAGAGACTGCGTGATCGCCTGCGGGCGGAGCTGCTGGGACTGGTGGTCCGGCGTCAGTGCGTCAAGGGCCAACAGTACCTCAAGGGCAATAGTACCTCAAGGGTCAACAGTACCTCAAGGGCCAACTGTACCTCAAGGGCCAACAGTGCCTCAGGGGCCAACCATGCCTCAGGGGCCAACCATGCCTCAAGGACCGCACGTGCGCGGACCACCTGTCCACAAGACAGCTCGTCCACAGCGCGTCCACAGGAGCAAGGACCCTGTACAAAAAGCAAACGCACGCGCGATTAAAGGTCCACACAGTTATCGGGATCGGTACCAAGGGTCTCACCGCTCGACATGTATCGAAAGACACGTCCACCGATCTGTCCGACTCATCTCAATCCATCCATTACACACGTCACCATCAATAACCATAACCAGCCTATGCCTAACCCTACCTAGACTCCCTAAGTACCTAAGTGACCTACCTAGACCTACCTAAGTGTGAGTGAAGTGTAAGTGTCATGAGAATATCTGTGTACGAGAAAGAAAGAAAGAAAGAAAGAAAGAAAGAAAACGAGTTGAATAAGAACGTAGTGGTGGCTATTGACAGGTACGCAAGCAATGTCAGACCAAGACAAGTACGGATCTAATGCTGACAGGACTGCTTGTCCACTGGACCGCTTGTCCACCGGACCGCTCGTCCACCGGACCGCTTGTCGACAGGACCGCTCGTCCACCGGACCGCTCGTCCGCAGGACCGCTCGTCCAGAGCGCGTCCAGAGCGCGTCCACAGGACCGGTCGCACAGGAGCAAGCGCCCTGCACAGAAAAAAACGCACACAAGATCAAAGGTCCAACAAGGCTATCAGAGCTTGGTAGAGAAATGACCTTGACCTGAATGTCTGTCAGTATTAGGGATGTCTAGTATGAAACATCTGACTGAGTTTTGGTGATTCAGAGCGAGCTGTAATCATCCCTGAGCTCGGCCGTACCTGACCTTGTTCAATTAGTCAGCACAGATACTCAACTTCCGTATTAAGAAAGTGCAACAAAATCTGAAGGCATAAGACGTATACCTCGATCACAAACAACACGTTTTAGTAGGTATCAAAAAACTCACAGTTGCTCCGTGGTGGTAACCGCGCCGCACGTACCTGGCAGCTAGGTACCTCAACGTCATGCGCGATGCTGCGCGACCTCCGATCACGAGAGCGCCGGTGCGGCGATCCATCTCGCGTGTGGCTGCGCGACCGCCGGCCACAGGACCTCCTGTCCCGCGAGCGATCACTCCGCAACCCGAACGAGCGCAGTCGGTGACGTGACCGAGAGCGGCTCGAACTCGTTCACGAACAGAACTCAAATCACAACCAAGACGCTATCCATGTCACCGTTACGAGGAAAAAGTGAAAACTAAACCAAACTTTCCCAAAGTCACTCCTCGACCCGTTGCCTGAGACACAACCACTCAAATAAGACTTTGCGTCACCAAACAAAACATATCGACTATTAGACGCCAGACAACGACGACTGCGACTCCCACTACTTGAACGATCTCTCCTTTGTACATTTTCACGATCTCTAGTCCTCGACGAACGTCCAGACATTTCATCAAAATGAGGGTAGTTACGATTTTTGTTAATCGCACGAACACAAAACCACGAAAATAACACAAAATCACGAAAATAACACAAAGCCGGAACAACTATTGTCAAGATGATGGATGGCAAAGCCACTGCGTAAAAATGCACGCTACGATCCGACCTTGACCTACATTGCGAACTAGATCTACCCCTAGAACGAATTCTGCTTCGAGAACGGGTTACTACGTGAATCATCACTCCTGTCGCGACGACGAAACCTATGTAGGTCATCAGACAACTCCGAAAAAATTATTAGGTGGGTGTGGACAAGAATCCCACCTTCTGATATTGGAAATCAGAAGTGAAAATCTTTAAAAAAATAGAAGAACAACTTTATTAACACAAATAGTCAAATCATCAAAACTAAATTATCTTTATAAGCGAACAATTTGAGATGGTCAGGATAGACAACGGAAGCAAAGGAAACACCAGTTTACACCATTAAACCAAAATAAGCACTCAGATAGGCTACACGATTACAAAATACAAGAAAACGACCTAACAACACAAAGTTCCTAGGAAGCCGAGACATCCGTCTCGTTCGAAAGCCAAGCACAAAGTGAGCGAGCGCCGCCGTGCGCTCGCCTTTTATGTAGGTGCCGTCTGTCGATTAGTCATCAACAAGGGACACTGCTAACAATATAATATAAGCACAGGTAGGTATAAGGTGGTTAGGGATATAAGAATATTATGCAATTATGAGCATGACTGCATGAGCAATACTTGAACGTGCGCAAACAAACACACGATTCCGCGAATGCTATCAGTTGTGGCTTAAGTACTTAATGCAGTTAATGCAACTGCAGTGCCAGTGATTTCTTATCACATTTACTATGAATAGGTAAACATTAGATACGACCTAATGCCCTAATGCATAAAACTTTTAAAGTTTCAGTTACCAAAACTGTGTTCTCTTTGGTCCACTGCTCTAGGTATCCATAGTATTTGTTTATCGATTTTTTCGTCAAAGGGAGATCGAATATTTTTTTTTATTGAAGGAGTAGTATAATCTATAGGTAGGTACACCGGGGCTTGTCCCATAAAAATATGAAAAAACTGTAAGGAGCTGACGAGAATCTTCGGCGTTATGAAAAGAAATGCACCATTCCAACATTTTGACTTTTTCTTTCAAAATGTGGTATGTGACAGATTCTCATTCAAGACAAGATAAAATTTCGTTCTGAGCTAGAGGTGCATTATTGCATTTGTCACTGGTTTTTCTTATCACAAGTGCCTAGCTAGGTTCATGTAGGTAGGTATGCACTAATAAGTGCTTACGTTTATGACATTAAACCATTTCAATTATTGCCTATTGTCAAGATAACAGAAGTGGAAAATGTTATTTTACCGAAAATTATTGTACCTATACAATGCTAACATGTTTTGTCTAATAATTTCGTTATTCAGATTTTTATAGAAAATAAATGACAAGCAACTTCTTTTTGGATGACTTCTATTGGCGTGTAATTTATTTGCAGGTGTTTATGCAGAAATTAAAAAAACTGGTGTTTGCGCTCAGGATTGCGAAGAACTTTGCCACTTGAAGGGCAAAAGTGGTGGGGTGTGCAGCCACGGAATGTGCCGATGCTCTTCTGCTGTTGGAAGTTAATAAATAAAATTGAAACTTATTCTGAAATTCATTAGTTTCATTACGTTTATAAATTACCTAGGTAAGTAGGTATATAATGGTTAAAGTATGCAGTAAGTACTTATACCTACTTCATTTTTGGTAGGTACCTTTTCCCTACGCATGAAAAGCAGAGGTAGGTAAATGCAAGGGAGAGTCATGTCCAGAAGAGTAGGGTATCACAACAACCACCATTTCATACGTGATGGGGCAAGACTCACAATCATAAAAGTCTCATTGACAATCAAAAACAACATTCTCTATCATGGGTAAATGGTCAAGATAAGCCCCTAAAACATTGTTTCCGTTAGGTACCTACTGTTTTTGTTCCATTTTTTCACAAGGGTCAGAATGCAGTGCCAATCTTACTTAACCAGTTAGTTATATCTCCATTACCTCGTTTTAGTACCGCGGATCATTAGCATAAGACAACAACAGCAGTAACAAATGCAGTGCGATTGTGCACGAGAAGTTTGCTAACAAAATAATGGCGAGGACGACGACGCTTGTTTGAGTTATTAAAACTTGCGACTATTAGTGAAAATAGTGAACGTAGGGCTTTTTGCAGAAAATATTCCTATTTACCTACCTATAGGACTTAAATCATTTTAAGAATATAAGTAATATATTGAATTGAATTACCGAAGAGTTTGTTTGCTTATTTGTTTAAATATGCTTAGGTATCTCTAGAACTACGTTTGCCGTTTTTAAATAATACTTTATTCTGCATGGTAGCTAGCTTACTTCTCGATGAAAATTGTATGCTACTCCTTTCAAATTGAATAATGATAGGCATATTAGACACTATACACTATCTCGTTGGATGCCCCGGACGCACTACCTCGTCCTAGGAGGACGACTCGTCCTCCTGGGACGAGGTCCAGACTTGGCCCTTGAATGAATTAAACCAAAAATGACCAAAATGACAAAATGGCCTAGACAAAAATGTCTAATCTTTGATACTAATGAGAAGCATTATTGTAATACATTAGGTGTTTTTATAAAGTTTTAATTAAAACCTGCTGCGAGTAAGATATGAACGATACGACCTAAATGGATTCAAAGATTATCTAAGATAACTTTTAATTTAATAAGGTCACGGATTATTTTTGCTTAGAAGATTTTCAAGAAAGTCTAAATTATAGTGTGCCTTATAATTACTTGTTTGAAACTTAGTGTTGTAGGTAATTAAGTTCTCCAAAATGAGTTCATTACAGTCAGCTGGTTTTTTTATAGGTAATAAAACTAATACCTACTTTACTACGATTTTTGATGTGTTTAATAAAACCTCAATCCCAAAAATTTTTCTTAGAATGTTTTTCTACACCATTTTGCATGTGAAAGCGAACGTAAATTTCCTGAACGAAAATTCTTTCAGATCTAAGTCACTATGCCGTAGCTAGCTATAGTTCAAGTGTTCTAAATTGAAGACCTACCTAATATCGTTAGAAGAGAGTAATTTCTTTCACCTTCAAGTTACATTTCTATTCAAAACTCCGAAGATCCTCATCAAAACCTCAATTTTTATGAGACCACCTCGGGTGTAGGTAATGTTTTCATTAAAAAAAAGTAATTTTCAATATTGGTCTCTACCTACTATCGGCAAAAAAACATTAAAATATACATAGATACAGTGGAACAGAACCTTCTTTTTTGGAGTCGGTTAAAAGTCCATGATCCGAAGACTTCCCTAATTTTGCATTGCGGTACGGTACTTCACCTAACCCACAAACAAATTAACCCTAAAGCCGCGTTGACACGATCAGAGCCAGCTCGGACCGAGTGAACTCGGATATCTACTCGGACGCAACTCGGAATGTAGCAACCTCTAATCCGAGCCCACTCGGACAACGGCTTCCGATCTAAGTAGACTCGGACCGTGTTCTACTCATCCGAGCTAGCTCGTATACGAGTTGGAAAACAAAATGGCGGCTAATAACAACAACCGTCGTAGAATCCACGAGCGAGTCCAAATTCTTTTCCTTTTGCGAGATGCCTTATCTCTTTCCCGTCTTAGCTCCTCTATCAGCAAGTCTGCGACAATTCCGATGCCACTTCGCACTAAATCCGTCGTTTTTCGATGTTGACTGATAAAAATAATTGGAATAATGACGAAAATGATCCGAGTGAACTATGATAATTTCAACAGCTATCCTAGTACACTCTTATGAAGCTACTCCTACGAGTCCACTCGGTCCGAGCTTGGTCCGAGCTGGCTCTGAACGTGTCAACGCGGCTTAAGGATATAAATAATCCCCAAGTGGAGAGCTCAAAGTTTCGGTAACTAGATGTAAGATATTCGTGGCCTAAGGCGGATCGGGGCTTAGATACTCGTACTTACTTGCAAACAAGGTAATGTAATACCAACGTATAGATGTGTTACTTGTTATCTAATCCAATTGACGAACAGTTTTAGTAAGTCGTTTCGCTCTTCGTTTTATATCTATTTGAAATGAATCGCTAACGAAAAGTTTACGACTTCGACGGGATTCAAACCCGCAAGATAAAAGCGATCGTCCATTCGCTAAGTCGAGCAACCTTATTGTCGTTTTAGGCTTTTGGTTGTCATCAGTGAGTTTCAGTTCTGTGTGCCGTAATATAAGTTTATTTTTGATGCTTAAACATTCTTCGTTTGGCTCGCGTCTCCTT
The DNA here is from genome assembly GCA_947086425.1 of Xanthorhoe spadicearia. Taxonomy (NCBI): domain Eukaryota; kingdom Metazoa; phylum Arthropoda; class Insecta; order Lepidoptera; family Geometridae; genus Xanthorhoe; species Xanthorhoe spadicearia. Next base: position 6,174,400 of record OX352199.1, read on the forward strand.
AGTATTCAGCGAGAGTGGCCGGCCGAATTACTCATACTTGATTGTTTTCTTTTTAGGTGAAAACATTTTGCAGGGATGTTTTAGGAAAGAACGAACTTTGGATTTATCTACCTAAAGAAGTACTAAGACACATTTAGAACTTAATTTTAGAAAAAAAAGTGACCTGCGTACCGACTATCGAAAGTCGCATGCCTCTCGACCAAACATTATAGCGACTCTTTGAAATCATTTCCGGCTTTGAAGGCTTTACGCAGTGACGGAGAATTTCAGACAGCCAACATTTTCTTCATAATCGTTATAGATCATGATTTTAATTTATACTTACTTAAATTTATTAAGTAACATGTCATGTTTGTTTAAGAGTTTCATATCTGAAAACACAATTCCGTCAGGGTTTACCACAGACATAGTTACCTTAGCCTAACCATTAGTTGCTTAATTGTAAAAATGTTCTAGATTATGTACGCTGTAATAACATCTTTATAATAAGCTAACAGGCGTCCAATAACCCAATGTTATTGTTTAACGAAGCCAGCTGCCTTGAAAATGTGGTCTAATAATATCTTTGTTTATGCATAGGTTACTGGCAGCATCAATAGATATTCTTAGCTACACGCATAATAGTTAAAAATGTACTTATTAATATTGTAATTATAGCGTTTTGGATCCTTATATATGCAAGCAATGACCATTTTGGCCTTCAGATTAAAAGGAAAACAAATTGAGGAACTGACGATGATCTTCGGAGTTACTATGAACAGAAAACCAAGAAATTACTCTTTTACGAAATTATAAGTAGATTTCCTTAAATTTTGCACCTTTTACTTCCAGTAGGCACTAGGTAGGTCGATTTCATGATCTTATTTACTTATGTATTTCATTAATTTTCCTCTAGGTATTTAGATATCTTCTTTGTATTAACTACATTATCGGATAAATTTATGCGTCATCTTAAGGAGACCAATGTTCTGATTTCATCATCTCCTGTACATGCCCCAGTTCTTACGCAATGAGGATTTCCAATTTCACAGGTATAAAAGGATCAGGAATCTATGAAGAGAAATCAAAGTCAACCTAGTGATCAGTAAACCTAGGGAACCATGAAGACAGGAAAAAAATTGGTAGTTATTCTATCGTTGATAAGTGCATCTGCTGTTACTGTGGCAGATTTAGAACATGGTAAAATCATATTGTGAACTATTTCTGGAAATCCAGGCAAAATCACAGAGAAAAACATTGTAAATACCTACTATTCATAGCCTTATATAAATGTAAGGTCACGCGTGTTCACATTGATAAAGAACATTTTATTTAGTCTTAACTAGCTAGGTAGCTTTGAATTTTCAGATTTTAAATTAAATTGCCAAAATGAGACATCCTCTAAAATATACGAAATCGGCGTCGATTTGGGAATCATCAATCCTCAGAAGTATCAATTATCGTCGTCGTTCAAGAAAGACGAACAAAATGTCTTCAAAGATTTATACAACCTATACATTTCATTATACGGCAGCCTACTAATCAATTACGAAAAGTGGCTCGTCTTGAACAACTTTCGGATATTGTCCGATACCCAAGAGTCCATGCTTCAGAGAAAAATCACCAAACGGAGTACAGCGGATAATAAAAGGGCGTTAAATAAATACAGTAAGGAAGGGAGACATTTTGGTCAGTTCAGGTGGTGGTGGCTATTGGATGATAGGACACGCGGCCATTATGACGAGCGACTACTGGGTGCTCGAGATGCCCGGCTGAACATAACTTGGAAGACAATAACCGACAGATCCCTAAAGACCAATGGTTTGACGATCATGCTTCTGATTGGACGACAGTGTACCGATGCCCTGACAATTCTATTGCAAAGATGGCAGCCAGGTGGGCTGATACACATTACTACAACCCTTGTTGCCTTTGTGTATGTATACTTACATCTCAAAACGTTTGTAAACGTGCGAAGCTTATATAACCTCTAAGCTATTTTTAGCTAATAGCCGTTATTGGCTGAGCAATCATTTAAAACGAAACATCTCTATTCAAAGTCCGCCGTAGGGTTTATTTAAAGTATCTTAGCCAAATATTACTAAGAAATTTATGTCTGGTATTCTGCTGCATTGTGTTTTGTTTCAATATCAGTAAATTCACAGGTTGAATTAGTAATTCCTACATTCGTTACTGAAGACCAAAGTACCTACCTGACTTCACCACAACAGAGATCTAGGGACATACAAACTTCGACTGCGGGTTCGAACCCAGTCGGTTACCATAACATAAACGCTTAGCTTGGGACTAGAAGACGTCCTGTAAATGTGCAAGGAATCGGCATCTATCTAGTGTTCTTGTTGCATATTTTTACTATTAGATACTAAACTATATAACAATATAAAGGTACCTTCACCTAGGTAATCATTACCACAGAGCTAGAAATCTTATTAAAACTTCTGCTTTCATTTGAATACAACGAGACGTCTTCTTCTATTTTGTGAGATTACAATTTAAATACGACAAAATCTTTGTATATGCAAGGGCATTCACCGACTATCTCGAATGCAAGCGTGAGCTTGCTCACAGTGTAAATGCATCCAGTCAGAGCCTGCCTAGAGGCGACGCCGACGATAGTTTTTTAATAGTGAATATGGATGAAATAGTAAAGCCTAGTTTAGAAACTCATCTACGCTCGTACGCTGCTTTAAAAAGTACAGAGGCCATAATACCACTAGGGATCAACAAAGTTTCGTGTCAATTTTCGGGGTCTGCTTAAGTTGGTGAACGCTAACTGTTACGAACCTTTTTAATATTTATTTATTTATTCCGACGAAGTTTCAATCGGATTGCTCCAGCCATGGTCGCGGAAGCACTGGGGTCAGCCCATTTATCTACTCTAAGACTCGTTTTCGGTTTGTAGAGTAGATGGCAGCTCTATCTAGGCACCGCGTAGATTTCCGTGGTCTACGTGTGAGCAGCGAATGCCCCAGCAGAAGCGGTAATCACAGAAATTGGCCACGAATGAAATGCAGGCGCTTAAGAAACGACGAAAGTGCTATGAGTAAAAATTGTTTCAAGAAAAAGCATCCTTCTTTGGTTTACAAAGATTTGAAGCAATTTTAGCCGGCTGTTTTAGAGCTCCATTGAAGAATGCAATAGATAGCTTTAAGGATAGGTAGGTTGTACGGTACAAGTAATTCAAATCTATCTTAGATTACCTACATACAAACCTTCATCCAACAAACTTCTTGCAAACAAGCTTGTGAATGTTTTAGCTACCACGTGCATATATTAATTTATTTTTTAGCTGAGCCACATGGTTTAACCGCGGTCAGGAAATAGTTCCCGTTACTTAGTAACAACTGAGAGGGCTGATTACACGTCATTTGAACCCTATGAGATCATTAAATCTACAACGTCACTTCTGGTTAGAATCTAAATCCTAACTACAAATAAAACATCAAATCGTTTTCTATTGTGTTTATATAGATAAGGAAGTGTATCCTCGTAAAACAGGCCAGATAAAACGATAAAAGTTGTCGAGAACACGTGAACAAGGAACAACATAGCAGGTCGGTTAACGACGCACCGACAGACCTAGAGACTTTGCAAGGACTCGCGAAACGCGAGGCGTCTAGCGGCTGTGGCTTTAGAAACTGTATGTGAACTTAATGTTTATTAGTTTCGATTTAGATGTCACCACGGATAAAACGACATTTTCTACAAAATGAATCCTAGCTAGATAGATTTATTGAACCCGAAACCTGCATACTTTCAGCCTAATTAATGGATCAAAATGAGGGAAATGCGTTACGCAATGCAAAAAACTTTGGCCATGGGTGAAAGTTTTTAAAAAGGGCGATTTGATATGACATTAGGTGATAGATCATTAGACTGTTTAGTCGAACGCTACAGTAAGTACCTAAGTCCTACGGTTACAGCTTTTGAAACTATAATTTTTCAGACATAACTTTTTCAGTTTAACCTGGTGGCTTGTATGCAAAGCCGTGGCCTTATAGACTTTGTAACTGCAGAGGGGTGCGTCGCCAGTAAAATATTTACGAACAAATGGAACGAGGGAGTTTTCATTTTGAGTCGTATCTATCGTGCGGAAAGCGCTTCAAAACGTTTTTAAATGTTCTTAAAGACATCGTCATTTTGAAACTAATAATTATTACAAACACACAAGTCTATATGATAAGAATTCTTATCAAGAATTGTTCATTCTCTATGATCTCATTAGCGTTTGGCGTGGGAAGGTAATTAATAGATTGCGCTGTGATATACCTACCTAAGGCATTAGGTAGATATCTATGTATTCTCAAGTTAGCAAAACTTTAATGATGAAATAACTTTCCAGTTTACACACGATAACATTTCATAGAGCAACGTATCGACGAATTGGATATGTTCCAAACTTCGACTACCGGTGTTTTGAAGTCGGTAACTTGAACAGGGACAAATTTTATTATTGATCCTATCAAAGTTCTTTCAGAGTTGTATTTAGCTCATAATTGCGTTCAATAAGGACAATACACGAAACACCTGTTAATTAATTTTGTAGTTTCTGGGACAATACAAATACAAAATACGAAACACCTACAAAAACTCCGTCTGACTAGAAAATATTTCTTTCAGTATTTATTTATTTACATATTTCAGTAAGTGTCTGAGTATCTACATACTACCATTTTCCATAATGAAGGAAAAGCAGAAAATAAACTATTATTTACAAATTATTTAAGTTTCTATATAATTTTTTATTTGCGATTGCTTATTATGTCACAGACACGGAGAACCTGGTGTTCTCATAATTAAGCTGTCACTCACTCATACAAACATTTTGTGACCTCGCAGAACTTTATTTAAATCCCACAATTCTCAAAAATAACAAAACAAACAATTTTATCATACAACAGAGACGGTGTTTTTTCTATTGCAAACTTAAAAACAACCACCGCTTTGTGGAAAGTTTCGTTTAGTATGTAACGTGACAAAAGTGCCAACCCCCCATAAATTGTTCTTGTTGAACATTCACTATCAATAAAACAAACTTGGCACTACCCACGTATCGTAAAAACTCGTACTAAGATTTTCAAATACCTTACACCACTTTTTTCCCACGGCCGCAATAAATTTCGACGAATCGTAGCCATATATCGTGAGGTTTGCTTACTACGTGTCGTAGATTCTAAAATATGTGTAAAGAAAAACTACCCTTGCGTAGATAAAACCAGTATCATGTTTACTGTGAAAAGACGTCTGTTTGTTTGTTTTAAAAGTAACAGTTTTTTTACATAAACCGACTTAAAGTTCCTGACGAGAACAACTTTCTGCACTGTTTTTGACATTTTTATTTTTAACTCGGAAGATCCTCGTCAGATAATCACCAAAATTTAATGGGACAACCCCAGAAATTTATTTGTAACAACAAAAAACAGTTTTTCAAATTAGGCGCAGAAATCTGTACCTGTAAATATAATATAATTTCCTATCAAAAACAGAGGTACAATGGGACATAGGAGATCCTCCTTTTTTTAAGTCAGTTAAAATAGGATTATGTCTATCAACGGCGAAGATTAACTAAAAACAAAATCTGACTCTTCATGAGACAGAATAGGATGGAAGGATGAGAGTCTTTGTCTTGGACACAATTGAAGCCTAGAAACGTCTTCACCAATGTTGGCCTTTTGCTCATACGTTTAATGTTACTAAAACAAGTAGGTACTTATAAAATACTTTCGATATTACTTAACAAAAAAAACTCTTACAATCACAATCTCAATAACACACAGTGAAACAATTCATTTTAGGGTTTCAAATCATCCTAAACATTAAAGTTTGGGACCTACTAGTAAAAAAATAGTACAATACATAGCTTAAAATGAAGGTTTATTCCTTTTTGGACGGAGCCTGGGTATTTCGCTAGTTGTTGTAGGCGAGGTGCTATGGTACGAGTATGTATTTTATGATTTATTTACGATGAAGGGTATATGCATCTATTTTACGCAGTCTCTACATGTTTTATTGCAAATTTGTGAACGCTGGGTTTTATTATTTAATATTTTGACCACTATTTAGATACTGATGTTATCTATAAAAAGATCCAAGTAGTAGTATTTGATACAGTTATATAAGAAAAGTAGCAATAACTTGTTTCTTATTTGTATTAGCAGCACGATGGGTCGACGATATTGCCAACGTCGTCGTGGGACAGCAGTGGATCTGTCAAGCGCAGGACCGTGAGCATTGGCAAAAACAAAGAGAGGCCTATTCCCAGCAGTGGGAGAGATCAGGCTGCAGATGATGATGATGTATTAACTATTCGTTATAATAATAAAAACGTTTACTTAAAGAGGAGTAAAAGTCAAGTTTCATCTACTTATACATGAAAAAGTTAAAAAAAACATAGTGACCAAACCTGTAGCATTGAATTTTCTAGCACTAAAAATTAGGAAGTAAGTACTTACATTTAAGTATATTATACTTCTGTGATTTACAAAAACTAAATTAATATATATTTACATAACTATACCAAATACAAATAGAACCAGTTGAGCCACCTAAGGACCGTTAAAAACGATCTATAGGTAGCTCAACTGATCCAAACCACTACCAGAAGGAAGCGTGCCCAAGACACTGGCTATTTTCTTTGAGCAAATACGAGCCAGCTCTAACGCGTCGCTTATTACATCTTGTGCAAGATAAGAAAGGCGAAAGTAGGTATTATCATCCCATTAGCAACTAACTAATAAGCAAGAAAACGATTCAGAAAATTCTAGATATCCTAAAATAATAAATTTGAATAAATTTATTACTTAAAGCTTGCATTAATTACTTAACTGACGAATAACTTCTTGATGGTCCAACTCTGAACTAACTTTGACAGCTTTTGTGAAGCCATCGGCAAAGCATTGTCTATCGCTAATGGAAATTAATCAATCAATCATTTTGTGAATTGATTTTATTTGTCGATTGAGTAACACAGTCAGATAGGTAATTTGAAGGACGCCTTAATATTTTGTTAGTATAAATCTGTGGTATTATTTAATAAAGTAGCTTATTACTTTTGGTAAACGTAACAACAATAAATTAAAGGCCCCCTGAGTTTGACTTTTAAATCAAATTACATTTGTACCTAGTGTTGTATAAATCAATAAACATTTTATTATAATTTTAAAAGACTTATTTTGAATCTGACTGTTTTTTACAAAAGGAGAAACTCAGAGTAGATAATTGTTTTAGCTGATATGTTATTGCTATACAATCGTCGTCTTAATTGCATCTGTGGGAATGCTTGTGTGATGGCCTCACTATCAGCAATTGTAGTTAAAGGGTGCTATTGTTAATACATAAAGCAATAGCCTTGGAATTGGGTTCTAAAAGCTAATTAACAAAAATAAATGTCTATTAATTCAGTTCTAATTAAAAATTTAGTTGAGCTGGAGAAGGACTTTAAGTTTATTTGTGCCACCACCACCAGTGAGGAAAACTCGGCACACGGCAACAATAATCCTCTGAATTCGTCGGAATTAAATTGGTCTGTCACAATGTCTAAAAGCTCAACGTTAAAATGCAATGCATTATGCAAAGTATTAAAATATTAAAGAATCTAGTAATGGTTGTGGCAGGGCAGGACTGGGCGTGCCGCCAAGCCCGCTCACACACGTCGCCATTTTAAAACCAGCGGGATTATGGGTTGGTAACTTTAAGAGCTGATGCCTATACTGTCTCTGGTACCTTATCTCGAACATTAAAATTACTCTTTATTTTTGATTGCAGGCAAGACCTAAACGAGAAATACCTATTACTTCTTATTTCCGATCGAAAATACAGCTTTTCTTATCACGTTCAATCTTTTTTGATCTTACCTAGCTGCAACATTTTCTGTTCTGACTGTGGACAGTCTGTCCTGTACTGGTAGTCCTTTAACTGCATGAAAGAGTCATGCAGTTAAAGGACTACCAGTATCTCTAAGATCAGTGATGCGGTTGATACACATATTCATGACTAAATCGACATGACATTTACACGAATTCATAACAGGCTCAATTGCGCTGACCTTGAATTAAGTCGAGAGTTGATGAAATCAAGGGGCATCGTCTTTTTGCTACCAAATGGTCCGACACTAAAACTGTGACGATATTGTCCGCACTAAATGAGAACGCCCCTACTGAATATGAGGGCAGTCAAAAAAAGGGTCAGCCTTCAACGCGCCGGCGAGCACATGTTATGAATAGTGATGTGACTTCGTAGTGATGTCCATATTTATGAGAAAACTTTAAGTGCCCACGTATTAAAGGCCGTCAACCTCTCTGTCCAATATTCGACTGATGCGATGAACTTTGACGTTTTAATTTTCCCGCTATTTGTGGCTTTTAAAACAATTTCAAAAAGGGTTGTCTGATACTTTTCGAATTGTGGGCTGTTTATAAACTCCGATTAAATCGATTTAAAGTTGGGAAACTGATCAAAAATGTTTCGTGTTCTAAAACTGAAGCCACAAATAGGCAAATGTTTCCTTTGCTAGGTAATTGAATGATTTTAATTAATTATTTGTAATAACTAACTTAGTAAGTATAAAAAAGAGAAAAGTTGAAGAGAGAGAAAAGTATTGGGTAAGCACCTAATGTTGTTTCTGAATAGACGGCAAACCGCAACTGTAATAAACGAGTATGTGTAGCATAAATCAAAGCTGCGGCATAACTCGAGAGCAAAGTCTGCCCAACTTCTGCCTCTGCTCAGAACATGTTCAGAGTTTGCAATGTTTTTACTGTATGAACTGTGTATTTGTTTGCATCATCCACTGATATCCAGCCGCGGGCGATCGGCTAATTTAACTTTTGAGTAGCGTGGGCCCGTTTCGTATCGGCACTGAATGATTTTCGCTAGTTAAATTACTTGGATACCTATTTAAATAACTATATTTATACCACGAAGATGGGTAAAAATTATGTTTTTAGTGGGTAGGTAAATCAATAAACTACAGTTCAGATATTTTAAGAGCCTCGACTTTCAATCAGGAGGTCCGTGGGTTGGAATCTCGGCATACGCCAATGGAGTTTTTGTCTCGAAAAAATATAAACTTCATAAACTAACGAACTTTCTATGGTGAAAGAAAATACCCTGAAGTACACAGTATTGACCATTGTATCTATTTATTTAGTTAAAGCCGGCCTTTTGGTAGGTGAAGTTAGTATACAGTTTGTGGCCGCCTAAACTGAGAGGATGGTTTAGGTCCTGGGATAGCCTATTAAATTTAAATAATGTAACAGTAACAGGCACTATAGTGTTCCGGTAAGTGTGGGTAATAATAGCCCCCGTACAACTTATAAAACACGTAGTCAGTAAAAATGTGAAGGATTAAGTACTAACCCGATTCTGATAATTACTTAACTACATTGAAGCGATATTATAATTACTTGTTCGATGTGATATTACCAGAGTGCTAACCTTTGTTCAATCGCTGTCACGTTCCGGAACTACTGCCTATACCTACAAGATGTTTACTTGTTAAACTTATTATATTAACCGCTTTCTGCGGCTTCCGGTGAAAATGCCTGTAATTTCCCAAGGTCTAGCTCTGTCTAGCTAGTCAATCTCTATACCGAAATTAATCAAAATCAGTACAGGAGCTTAGACGTGAAAGCGTTACAGACAGCCAGAGTTACTTTTGCATTTATAACTTCAGCATGGACATCATATCCCCAGTAACTTAATGTTATTGCCGAAAAAGAGACCAGTTTTCAAGTAGCAATAAAGGTATCTAAATAGACTAGACAAGGTGCGAAAGCTATTTTTCTTCGTTCCCCCTGCTTATCACAGCCTCGTAGCCCTTTTATAGCTGTTTTTCATAAAACTAATGTTTATTTATTTATCTCCCAAGACGCGTGAACGTTTCTGAAAATTGGATGTGTCCCGGAATAATTTATTATGATGCTAAACAACTATGTAAACGCTAGACCACTATAAACACAAAATGGATTTTTGTCGGAAATGTTTATCGCATTTTTATTACTTTGTTCAGGGTCGGGAATCGAACCTCGTTTACGAGGTCCAAGCCGTAAACTAACTCGAACGAGCTTTCTTACGGCTGTTAAAATGTATAACAAAAATGACATTAAGCTGATGTGTTTAGATAACTTTCAGCGTGGAATTGTTTTTATGTCTTCGTTTACGATTATTCTCATATTTTCTTAAGTACTTACTTAATTGAATCCTCGAACAATGTTGTCATGAGCAAGATGAATTTTCACAACAGTGATGGTCATCATTAATTAATAGGCAAAACTACAGTGTTTTAAGGAAGTAAATAGGTAGCTAGAATAAAAACAGTACAGTAACTGGTACAGCCTTGCATGCCTTAATACGTAAACTGTATCTATATAGAGTTATTACCCGAACGAATAATAATTGTATCCGAATGCAACTTTTTCTACAATTTATAAAGAGTTTCAAAAGGCCCCAGATTGACATAGGTTATGTGTGTTTATTTGAGTGAAGTGAGATTGAGCTAAAATGTAAAAATCCTGCTATACCAACTGGGTTTCTGAATTTAAATAGGCATTCTTGTTTAAGTTAGGTATAGAATCTGAATCTCGGAAACGGCTACAACGATTTTCATGAAATTTAGTAGGTATGCAGGTTTCGGGAGCGATAAGACGATCTAGATTTATATATCTAGATTTATATGTAGAGGATTTTAAGAAAATTTTGTTTTATTCGTGTTTTAAGGCAATTAAAATCGAGCAAAGTTCGTTTATCCATGTACATAAAGTTAATAAACAAGATTACAATGCTTTTATTTTTTCGTCATAATGTACCTAAAAACAAAGGAAGCCTCTTGAGTTATCCGAGCGAGAGCGAGACTAATGCCACTTCAATTTAGTTTATCAAGAGTGTTCGAGTTATGCATCGGACCATGCGAAGTTCGGAGCTTAATCTGAGGACTTGCGCTGTTCAGGTCTTCGTTGGCCCAACATTGACATATGAGCAAGTTATTAACACTGATAATGAGACAAATTTGAAGCGAGTTTCTGAATTATGTAAGTTGGGTTTCAAGCCAAGTCCCCCAAAGTAGCCAACTTATGCATTGTAGATCGTGCTTGCAACTTAGTCGATCGCTAAGCCTCTGTTGTATTGGAAATTTGCGCAATGCTATGCAGCCCTGTTCCAGAAATTAAAATTGTTTGTTGTTTAGGGTTTAAAAGCGGTAGAGAGATGAAAGTACCAGTGTCTACCGTAAAACGTAACGCTACCGTCATCTAATAGAGATTAAGCAACACCAGTTAGGTATAAATGAAAAATAACTTTAGTCTGTAAAAACGGGAGCTAACCAACTCTACCAACCGATATGGACACACCAAATTATACGGGTACCTAGGTATTTAACAAATATCTACCGAGAGTAAACAAAACCAGAGATAGATAGGTTATTGAGACGGGCAGTTAATGTTTCGGTGAAAAAACAAAGTTTCAATGAATACAGATAAATTTTGTTTTTTGCATAAAATGAACTGTCCAAATCACTAGGTACTGGCAGCATAATTTTTTATTAAAAAAAATAAGTTTCACAGAGTATTTTTTTTGCAACTGTAATTTCAGTTTGCCAAAATAAATTTTGTCATAACAGAACGTGCGTTAGTTGAAACGTAAATTGATTTTATTCGGTTGCCAATACTGTATGTAGGTACCTACTCGGTTTTATTTCCATTTTACAATCGTATCACATTGCAGCTCACTGAAAAGTGTCGCGAACTCCGATTGTTGGTACTTGGAATAATAAGGTATTATTGTAATAATATTGAGTTTGGATGTTTTCTTTGTTATACCTACTTACCTAATGTTTGTATTTACAAAAAAAAAAAATTGTGATATGGTAACTATTGTGTATTATGGTAACCAGACGACTGATAAAATGTAGTGTATTGTATCTATGTAATGTATCAGTCGTCTGGGTACCATATTTATTATTATTATTTATTACGAGCCTGTAGCGTCCCACTGCAGGGCAAAGGCCTCCCTTCCTTCCTTCCACTCGTCTCTACCAAGAGCCAGTGTGGGTACCATAACACAAGATTATTTCAGAGGCATTATTGCTTAGCCGGGAATATTCCTAAAACCAAAAAAACAAACTTTTCCAGACAATCCACTGCATTGATGTAAGATTTATATACATATTAATATTACCAAGTACATATTACTTATCTCCCTACTGTGTTTATAACGCCATTATATATGGTGTACCCACACTAAGCAAAAGATTTTGTTTAATAGATAATCATCTAGTACTTACAAGATGTAAATGCCTGATTTTTAGTAAGAGTATAAATTATAGTAAGTAAGTATAGTCTTCTACTAGTACAATTATCTGTGGCATTAAATGCAGATATCGCGATTATCAGATTAGGGGGATTTAATGTAAACATAATCGTAAATAGCATACGTAGTACGATGTACCGAGTCAGACTTGCACACACAGGTTTCTGTACTTACTCAGAATTTATTTTATACTTTTTATATTTATTCCGGTACTACTTAGGAAGGTAGGTACCTACTTATGTCAATTGTCAGTCTGTCTATCTGTCACAACACACAACCATTTTTTTCAGGTACTCTCTTCCCGTTTAACACTACTGTTTACTTACGTGGAGTAGAGATAGAGAGCTTACTTTACTAACTATGTATTATTAAAATTAAATCCATTATAATTATATTTACATCTCATCCACATACAAAATTACAGTTTTCTAGTAGGTACCTACCTATTCATATTTAAGATAAATAAACGGACGGACGAACGGGTGAACATGGCGTGGCGAAACTACGAGTATTAGTGTTCCTTGTTTACTTCGGAACCCTAAAACTTTCAATAAATATTCTATTACTTAACAGGTTTTTTTTTCAGAAACCACGATGCAGATCCAACAAAGTAAGTCGGGTTGTTACTATTATTTCTCCGCGGTTAGTCAGCCCGGGAATGGTCGTCGGTAATGTGTCTACGGGAAAGACGTTGTATTTCCCGTAGATACATTCTTACCCTTTTGAATATAACATAAAACAATGCAAGTGACGGTTTTCTTCTTTGAGAAGGTAGCCAAAGTTTTGTTTTTTAAACTCCTTTAAAAAATGATTTTTTCCAATTTCGACCGTTTCAACATTATATTTTTATTTTTATGTTTGTTTGTATTTATGAAGCAAGTAAGATGTTTTTTTTTGGAAAGGAAATATTTCAAGAGTTGGTCCATAGAAAAGTTTTAAGGATCTAATGAGGATCTTAGAAGTTATGAACAGAAATGCACCTCGAGAGTCCTGGAAATTGCTCTCTTAACGAAATTGAAGCCGTTTTTATAAAAAAAACTAATTTTGCCACTTGTTTCCAGCAACTTCTCGAACAAGACGTAGGGAAACGTCATTTTTCGGTGACTTGTGGACTTATATTTTTGGTGAGCAACCGGATCCGGACACCAGAGTGACTGAAATGATCACTGAACATCAGAGGACGTTTGCAGATCGTCAGCGTAGAAGAAGTCCTGGTAACAATTTTTCATTCCTTTCTTTCTTTAAAATAAAAAACAGTTTTGATGTCTTTGAAGAAAAAATCTTTACATTCACGTCATTCTCTCTCCTTTCTACATAGGTAGATACCTACCTATTGTCCTATATGTACAAGAGTATTTATTTATTTATTATTAAGTACTTAATTTTTTTGATGGTGAAGGAAGCTCTGATATAATGTGATGATTGGTCGATTTTCAGTTAGCTAGTGGTTAGTGGAAAATTCGTACTTTACAAGATTTATTTTTATGACATTATTTTTTTCAGAACCCATATTGGCTACGCAACAAGTTTCAAGTAAGTGGACTTAGCTTTTTATGACCTCTTGATTAACAAAGCAAAGAAATACATAAATAGGGCATGTCTTAATACTACTCGTAGATACAAACAAACTATTTGCGTTTGCATCTCATTTAAAACAGTCATGTAAGATCTACGTCAAATACTTTATTTTCTTCAACAAATAGCAATAATAAATAGCAAGTACAGCTGAATGTTGATCTTCTACATGATGTTTTTATATTGACAGGTAACATTCCATTCGGGGCAGAGTGGAGAAGTAGAAAAGATCGCATGTCATTTCTTAAAGATTTGAGAAAAGGTGATATTTTATTAAGCACACCTATGGATTTAAGTGTGACAGCAGTAGTTGGACAACTTATCGGTCACGCTGCGATTATGGCGACGAATGACTGGGTGGTCGAAATGCCCGGCGAAGTACCTGGCTCAGGATCGTCCGCTTCATATTCAGCGAATTCTAGTTCATCGGGCTCGCAACTTTTGCACGCCAGTAATAAGGAGGGTAACAATCGTAGGATCGGTAAAAATAGTTGGTACGAAGTTCACCTCTCAGATAATATTACGGTGTACCGTTGCTCTAAACGCCATGTCGCAGAAATGGCCGCCGATTGGGCTTATACGAACTACTACAACTCTTCAGGAGGGGAAGAAAAGAACATTCATGTCCAATACTCTGTCGCTAGTCCAGTTTTTAAAGTAAGAGATCCGAGCTACTGCTCTAAGCTCGTGCTACAGTCGTATTACTACGGAACGGGTGATGAATCTGTGCTTTGGCCAACAGTGGAGGTGCCGGTGACCGGAGCGATATTGCCGACAACAATCCCAACTTTTTTCAAACCTTCGTACGCTCTCTCTGTGGTTGGATTATACTAATAAGCCATCATCTTCCCCACCGTATCTGCACAAGTAGGGTCGTACGCAACATCATTTCTTTATTTTTTTTGTATCACACAATTAATGTAATGCAATATTATATTATCACGACTGTATCCGAGGAGCGGTAGACATTTTTTTTCAGATCTTTGTTCAGATAATAAAATACTTGATTGAATGTAAATAAATGAGTTTTTATTGTAAAAGGTTGATTTACAAAAACGAATAAAAAATTTTTTTTATGAATTTGGCATGTTTTATTTAAAGAAGGTAAGACTGCCAGTCTCAACAACCTATCTGTCTTTGGTTTTGCTTATTACTGTGAAAGATAGATATTATACTTTCATACAAAATATGTCAAATATGCAGAATAAGAAAAATGATAAATGAATGATAAATGAATTTTATTGCTGTTCAAATCAACCTACATTCTTGAGGGGGTTGTATTTTCAATAATTTCTGACTGATTTGCCTATGAAACCCTTACCCCAAACTTAACCGTTTTCAATATATTAGAACTTTTTGTTATAAAAAATGCCAATTCTTTGCCTTTTGTAGGTATTTTTATCTATCTACACTAATATTATAAAGAGGAAAACTTTGTTTGTTTGTTTGTTTGTTTGTTTGTTTGGTTGTAATGAATAGGCTCAAAAACTACTGGACCGATTTTAAAAATTCTTTCACCATTCGAAAGCTACATTATCCACGAGTAACATAGGCTACTTTTTATCCCGATATTCCCGCGGGAACGGGACTTACGCGGGTGAAACCGCGGGGAGCAGCTAGTTAATTATAATCATACACCTTGACGAATTAACTTGCCCTATACACATTGTTGGCATCGTCGGTATTGCCGTATCTACTAATTATTTCTAGATCAATTTATGTAGCGTTTATTGAAACGTAAATTCATTCTTTTATGTTGTCAGCACTGTACAAAGGTACAAGACAAGCGTTCCTCTGTCTGAATTGAGTAGCCGGTTGCCGGTATCAGTGATAGCGGCGGCGCGGCGGGGGGCGCGGCGGCGTGGGCGCGTGATTGCCATTCGAAACGTGAGTTTAATAAATTATGAGTAGTTTGTAACCAAATCTATTTAAAACTACTTCGAAAAAAAATAGTTCTCAATTCGACGGTACCGATATTATTTTATTTTTTTCTTCGTAGTTTATGAACCGATTTTAATGATTATTTTTTGTTGGAAAGGATCCATTGAGAATGTTTTGAGGATCTGTCCCCCGATTGTCAATAGATCATCATCATCATCATCATCCCTTTTTATCAGCCCACTGCTAGGCATAGGCCTCCCTTCGCGACTGCCATTCGCCTCGATCCTGCGCCAGCCTTAGCCGATTGTCTAACTTCTATAAAATTGTTGCGAATCAAAAATAACAGTAATAAGCGAAAACAACGCGCTAAATACCTATATACGTAAGTAACTCACATAGCATCATATTTCACAGTTGTTTTCGCGGATTACCTACCTACTGATATTTTTAATTCTTAACAATTTGATACAAGTTAGACAATCGGGAGGCTGATGAGGATTTTCAGAGTTATGAACAGATTGTATCTCGAGAGTACTGGAAATTAAATAAAATAAAAAAATCTTGGACATTTCACACAACGTCATCTAGTCCCAAGCTAAGCAATTTTAATGCTTGTGTTATGGTAACCAAATGACTGTTAAAAAGATACTTACTTTTCAACATGATTTAATTTGAGGTCACACTGTATGAATTTGTATATAAATGTACTCGTAATGTACCAATTCTTCCGTCAATTAGTGGATCGATTTTCAAAATGATTTTTTTGTTTTGGTTTTAATGGGACCACCTCGGGAGATTTCGAGACTGAAGAAAACATTTCATCGTACAAGTAATGTCGGAGGTGAGGTGATGCAGGTCTATGGGCGGCCTTTATGTATTTATTTATGAACTTTATATTAGTCCTTACTAAATAAATGAAAGTACCTACTTTAAGAATACTTATGAATTTACTAATTTTGTTATAATAAATACACCTACTTCTCACAATGAAACTTATAAGATACCAGTAGAATCGGATCTTTGACGTGACTCTAGGTAGGAATTGATTTGGTGAGAATGGGTCCACTTTCTAATTACAAAACTAGATAATTCTGGAAATAGCTATTTTTAATACAAAATTATTATTGTTTCGAGAGATGAACTCTTTAGATTGGTATAACTGTTCGCAAAACTACAAGTAGTATTATAGAGATGTACCTACCTTACCTATGTTAAAGTACTCTGTACAAGTAGATAACGGTTCAATAATATAGGTAGGTACCTACTATAAAATTTTATTTATTGAGATAAGGAACAAATTTACAAAACAGACAGAAACAAAAAATACTTACACTACTTAAAAACTAATTTAATAAAAATGAACTCTGTATTCTAACCTAATAAGTATTATACAGAGTTCAGGTCACCGGCCGCAGGTAGGGTGCCCAAAAGGCTGGCAGCGTTACCTCGTTGAATGGCTAAACTAGTATAAAATAGTTTTGAAATAAAGTCATTTTCTTTTTCAGATCGTGTTCCAATATAAAAATGTCCAGGAGAAGTAGAAAATCATTTGAAAATGAATTAGAAAAAGGAGATATTTTGATAAGCACAAACACCAAGGGCGGTGCATCAGCCTTGATCGGGCACGCAGCGATCATGGCGACAGACGACTGGGTGCTCGAAATGCCTGGAGAAAATAATGAAGGATCCTCATCAAGTTCATTCAGTACCTCTTTATCATTTAGTCCATTGAGCTTTCTTAGACTAGGTCGAGAAGGTAACAACCGCCGGATCTCAAAACAAAAATGGTACACCGCTCATCTCTCAGATGATATAAAGGTTTACCGTTGCCCGGACAGCGATATCGCTGAAATGGCTGCCGATTGGGCTTATACACACTACTACAACCCTTCTGGAGGGGATGAGAAGACGATTCACATAAATTACTCTGTTGCTAGTCCAAACTTTATGGTGACAAATCCGAGCTATTGCTCCAAGCTCGTGCTTCAGTCGTACTACTTTGGGACTGGGTCTGCTGGCGTAATTAAACCAATGGTGCTGATACCGGTAGGTGTGATTGTGCCGACAACTGTTCCGTCTTATTTTACATCTTCATATGAACTTTCCTTTGTAGGTTTATACTAAGCCATAGTAGACATAGGTCTGTTTTTGAAGTAGTGGTTACGTTTATACTTACTTAAATATATACTTACGAGTACGTGCGAGTTATTTTTTTAAAAATATTTTCAGTGTCCCTTTTCATCCTCAGGTTTAAAATGTAGACCAAAATCTCAATTCAAAGAGCTTACAGTCAGTTCTCTCAGAGACCTAAGTACATACAATAACCGTGTCTCTCGGTTGTCCATAGTGTGTTAAGCATAAGTTTGCGGTCATCCATCAAAGTAGTAGTGACCGTTTAAAATGTTCAACGATCTATCAAGAATGCAAGCTTCATATTGACAGTGAATAAAAAGTGAACCGGCCATATCCACAGGAAATAAAATGTTCAATACGAGTATTCTTCACTTTTAGAACTTGTGCTAGTAGGCATATACATTTTACAAAACGGATAAAGAGTCCAAAAATACAAGAATACAAGAATTTATTAATAAAAATAATTTTACAAGTCAAATTTAAATTATTACTTAATGTTAAGTAGATATTTATAATAATAATGTATTCAAAATTAAATTATAATAATTAAAATATTTTATATCAGAGGTCCTTGCATTCAATAAAAATAAATAATTTTACGTAGAGCCATATTAGTAGAGTGATACATTTTATTTAAGTACCTACTTAATTAATAGCTGTAAATGGAGAAAGAAACTCAGGTCTTTGTATCTACTAGATGATTTTGTACTGCGCCAGGAGGCAATCCTTGCCTACACTTAACTGTGCCTGGGACTTTGTTAAGATGGCTTGCCCAGCACCTAAACCATCCTCTCACCTAAGCTGGCCATATCCTCAGGAAATGAATGACATTCTGAAAGAAAACATCATTAGGAAATCAGTTAGTTTTTCAAAAAAATTTTGGTTTTGTACTTGCAAACAAAATGCGTGTAAGTGCCACAATGAAGGTAGAGACTGTACGGGGATCAACGAAAACTATTTTTCGTGAAAATTTTCGGAGACATCTTCTTTGTATCTGCGTATACGAGCATAATGAAGATGTAGGCATGATTTTGATAGCGTTAAATATTCTGCGTTTCTTGAAACGCGAATTGGTTTTATCCTGTTGTTAGCATTGCTTATGAGTCAGAACTCCTGGCCCCTATAATGCGATGCCGTGTGCGCACTGCTCTAAAAGTACCTAAGTCTAAATTAGTTATTTTACGGTTATAATTATGGTCTTATTACGTCGTTCTTTGTGTATATTGTAACTAGAAAATGTAGAGCTTAGAAGAACAAAACAAGAAATTTTCGCGCAGTAAGTATTTATAATTGCACTGTCTGAAGTAACCCTTCAGTGTATAGTAAGTCGGTATATAATAGTGGTTGTACACACCCTCTATACTCGTATAAATTATTTTAATAAAAAATATGAATTTAGACCGATGATAATGCCTGTACTGTATCTTTTAATTACTTACATCAAAGCCGTACATCATAATTATAGTGTTGTTTATAAACTTCAGTATGTACACTATGTACAGTTATGTACTAATTAAATGTTAACCTATTATGTTACCTACTAAATAAATAAAACCATAAGCTGTACGATGATTAGTTTAATGAATACAATATTCTAAAATGACATTGCCTTCTGCACATCATTTAGCTAAAATTATAAATGAACTTGTTACATTATCATTAGATGTTTTTATAAGGTTTTCTAAAAGATAGAGATTTTGAAATTCCTGTTCGACAGTTTATCTGCGACACTGGCAACCGTTGATCGTGCAGTAGCCCCCGTTTCTGTAACCCCTCTGTTTGCAGCTCGCAATACATTCATAGAACACGCAACCTGGGAAGGGCGGCTTCACAAATATAGTATCCCTCTTCTCGATGACATGGTGTTTATCTGAAAAATATTTCACATTCTCAACCGTATTAAGTTTACTAGTCTCAGAGAAGAATAAGAAAGAAAGAAAGAAATATGTGTTTATTTCTGTAAAATGTTATGTTATGTCTGTTAAAATTTACAGTCCTAAAAGCAAGGACTCTATTGCATGTTCCAACGCAACTCTCTACCAGGGAAACAATCAAGCATGAGCCTGGTGGTGTGGGCTTTGCTTTTTAAAGCGATGCCCTTTTACTTATTTTTTTTTTACTTACGGAATTCGTCAAGTGCTCTACAAACATATAGGTAAGTAACAGCATGAACGAATTAGCCACACAGTTCTACATTATTACAAACCTACTCGTAATTATTGGGCATAAATATTTTTTCAATCAAAGTTATCTCACCTGGTTTTCCGTCAATGTTTGAGGATACTGTAATTCCTAGAATAACACAGAACAGTACTACAACTAAACACGACTTCATGTTGCAAAAATATTGGAATCTGCGAAACGACATCCATGATCGAGCGTATTTATACAGTCCTCGTCCTGCTTTCAGGAACCTGATGCTTACCGGCATTGCAAGCGACAGAGAAAATATTTTTTTACATTATCTTTTAAAGTACATTGCTGCAAAAGCAACGCGTTAAGCTGCAGCCGTTAGAATTAAAAGAGAAATGGAAAGTTCATTTGAATTCTGTGCCGCTGTTTACGAGACGCGCAAAGTGCAAATAAATATTGGATCCGGTGGGAATACCCGAGTCAACTTCTCGTATGGAATTGCGAGTGATAAATACAACCTTTCTGTTTACGCGACTCTCTACTGTATACCACAGAAATATGATAAGTTTTTGTTCTATTGCAAAATTATTAAGAATGTGAATGATAACATTTGTTTGTCATGAACCTAAAAAAGATAATGCAAGTCTCTAGTGGTTACTTCATACCTATAGATACTGTATAACTTACCATCTATTTAGTTAGGGCATAACCCACTTTTAATTTGTAAACAACTTTAAGTTCAATTTTAAACTTATGTAGATAAGTACCTCCTCGAACAAAATACCATCCCGACAGCCCATTCTACATATTGGTGAAAGAATTTTTAAATTAACAAAAAACAAACCAACACTTCCTCTTAAAGTATAATATTAGCATAGGTAGATGATTGTGTCTTCCGACAGTAAGCAAAATCAGAGAAAGATAGGTTATTGAGACTACCCGTTAAATGATCTCGGTAAACTAAAGTAGGTAGGTAATAAAAACCCTTCTAGTAAAAACATTTACAACTCGTTTCAAAACTACTTTTACTCTATGGTTTGTCAATGTTATTGACGTCAACCCCATTTCAAAGGATATCCCGGATAAATTGAAGGGCAATCACCCATTTCAAATTGTTTACGAACCCTATTTCATTCACATAGATTATTGTTGTGATCAATAGCGTCACAACAAAGGACGCAAATGTTCCTGCAATACGACTAATTAATCTAACTTCGGGACTTCGATAACTTATGACTTTTGTTAAACAGTATCATAAAGGGTCCAAAATAAAGTTAGTAATTAGGTACAAGCTTTGCTTTGCTACGCTGTTTTATTGCAATACTTTATCGAGCGATCTAAAGATATTTTTTCACCGATTTCAAAGTTCTATTCTTTGTTCCATTGCATGTATTTTTATGTACATACTTACCTATGTTCACCTACTTACCTAAATTACGAAAATGACAGATAGATAGGATAATGAGACTGGAGGTTAGTCAATAAATGGTAAAGGTTTCTAAAAAATCACAACAAAAAACAATCTGAACACATTTACAGTCACCCGCTGTTTACTACTAATTCGTTTATTTCATTTTATCATAACGAGCTTCGCGTTGGTTAAGACGGCTCTACTTTCCACTGTTCCATTAAATCGGCGGTCTCGTCGACGTCATTTGCGTTCATTGGCTTTAGCACTAGTTAAAGTAGTACTAATCTAACTGATGATGATCATGATCAATCAATAGTGATCAGTAGAGCTATCTTCATTCACTTGTTAGAATATTCATACTAATCATTAATTAAACGCGAAAGTTTGTGTAAATGTTTGTTACACAAAACTGCACGAATTTTTCGGAAACTAGGAAAATGCAAGATGACCTGGAATTAGGTAGATAGGTACTGACACATAGGCTTATTTTTAGACATGTAAGTACACGCGAGACGCGGGAGATTTTCTAAGTGTAGTAGTTGAAAAACTGGATTATTTAAAACTCGTCCAAAATTAAAATTAGATGAAGTTTTCCGTGTTCCCAAAAGTACATTCTTATGAGTACTTTGGTGGAATACATTTACGAAAAAAGATTCATCTGCAGAAAGAACTAGTGCTGAGGGTATAGACCTAAATGGTTCAAACTCTGCGTAATCGCAACAGCCACTAGCTAAATTTCCCGCTCGCCGTCCTCATTAGGAGGAGAGTTGTGCAATTATCTACAACGGCAGACCCAAGGGCCATATTTTCGAGCACGTAAATCGTATGCATAAAGTTGCATGAGTTTGCCGCCACTCTTGAGCGAGCTGTAGTGGAGCGGTTAGTAGAACTATACAGGGTGTCCTAACGCTATGCTACATAAAAAGGTAATGTTTCTACAGGCGTGACATGAGAAGGCATAGCGTTGAGGCGCCCCACCCTGATTTCAAACGTTTTCGTAGCGCGTACTCAAACGAAACGACATTTGCCATTTCTAAAACTAAATTTTTTAAACACCTACTTAAATTGTACGATAGTATTTTTCATTTTACACATTCTACCAATAATATTATATTTCTAATAATTCTAACACTTTTTATTTCACATTAGTTCAACAACACAACGAGCACAACAATGAGCAGGTTAATGGTTATCTTTATTTTCGTAATCTTTCAGCGGCAAGTAACCGGTATGTAGTATTGGTCCTCTTTGGTCTGAGGATGATAAATTTACATTTTAAAAAAGATCTTTTGTAATGTGTTTGGAACGTTGTATAATTTCCGCGGACTTATCAGTTTTATAACAAAATGGAAAAGTAACACTGAATGTATCAATAATACCAGGGGTGCCTCACCTCGAACATTGAAATCAATCCAATTTTTCTTCGGGCTACTTTAGCGGCGTTTAGGTCTCTTACAAAAGAAACTCGTATTATGCCCAATTGGCAGCCAAAACTGTAACTCAACACTGTTATACTACCAACGCAGGGCTGAGACGTTAGCGGGTGTTTTTAAGCACCCAACTAAAGCTTAGTTAAAGGATTTAGCATTTATTTTGTACGTGAAATTATAAAGAGGAAAGATTATATTTTTGTAACTAATGAATAAACTCATAGCACCCACTGGTGACATCTATAGGCTAATTAAATAAAGGTTATGATAACTGAATACCCGTGCGAAGAAACTGTTGTGCTGCAAATCAATAGTTTTTATAAACTTATTTAGCAAGAACTGATTTGCAGCACAACAGTTTGTAGTATTTAGACAGCACATTAAATTGATAAGACGGAGCTTATCATCTAGAGTTTCCTTCAAGTGCCATAAAGACTACACAATGCAATGTTGGCGAATCATTTGCTTATTGTTATGAATTGATGAGTCACGAAAGTATTCTATCATACTAACATGGGACCTATCCGAATGTTAGTATGGTTAGTATTAGTACCTACGTATGTTAAGCCAAGGTTGGCTTACAGCCAGCCCCAATAACCTTTCTTTGGTTTAGCTTACTGTAGGTGGACATTTGAGATTACTTCCATCCAAAATTTGACAAATATCTACCAACAGTAAACAAAACCAGAGATAGAGTGATTATTGAGACAGGTCGAGGGATCGAATCCGGATTTTTTGTCGAAAAGTTTATATGCACTATAACACGAGCTTTAAACGGTGAACAAAAACATCGTGATCTTCTTGAATGGTCAATACGTGTTGGATTGACATCCAACACTTGACCATTCTCTTTCCTCTGGATATGGCCCTAAGTGCCCCGTTAAGTATAGGCAAAACTTTGATACTTACGCTACCGATATATAGATACCTAAATCATCTAGTAGGTTTAGATGGAAACCCCTGAGTTTTTTTTTCATTGTTTTATATGCTTTATCCTTTATCAGAACATGAATTTTCATTTTTTTCTACCATATAAGTGATTTTAGCTACACCGTACTAAAAAGCCGTGTGTCAGAAGTATTCAGCGTACATAACGTCTTGATTCCCTCCCCTTGCCCCACCATCAACGCTAAATACTTCCTTGCTACCATAAACAAGACATGCCGGCTTATCTCTCCGGCAACATACTCGTAGATAGCACTGCTATAGTTATTGTTTCAATTAAGGATTTGAACACTTTTAACCTACACATTATTATTTTACACACAGCATACCAATGATTTTAAATAACACAGATGTCATAAGCGCGCGTATTGTGAAGACTCATTCAAATATCTACGTCCTAATTTGGATGTCTTGTAATCAGTCTGCGTAGAGTGCGATGACGAGCGGTATCTCACTTAAATTAATTAAAATTCCATCATCTGATTGCTTGGCACACATTTAAAACATAAATTACTGTGAATGTAAAATTTTTGCAGTATACAGATTGAAGACTACTTTCAACCCGAAACAAGCATTTCAAAGTAATACAGACAGCAAAGATCTTAATTGTATCTTTTACGAGGCAGAAAATCAAGTCATTAGAGAATCTACTAAGCCCTTACGTAAGAGAGACTTGCAGATAAGGGCCCTTGAATTTAACGACGCTCTGTCTATTCGATAGGAGGATGTTTCCTCTGTTACTGTGATATCTCTTCGCCTGTTCTGGAAATCGGGTTACATGTAAATTACATAAGATGGTAAAATATTGATACGCATAATGATATAATTGGGAATGAGGAGGTTAAACAGGGTATGAAATATTGTAACTACACACGAGTTTTTTCATGTCGACATATTAATGTTAAGATATGTATATTTAATGAATTGAATTTATAACCAAGTACTTATTTTTTGGTCTTATGAAGTTATGTTTTGAAAGTTTATGTAAGAAATTATTTTTAAACAAACTTTCCATAAGTCTTGGTTTCAATAATATTTAATGAAGACATTTTCAAGACGGATAGTGGTGAAAGGCCAACATTTTTGAAACTTTACATTATTAAGTACTTAATGCAATTATTTAATGAATTAGGTATCATTATTAATGCTTTACTGAGATGAAATAATCTCTCTAATTAACCAACAATAAACACGTCAGGCTTCTAGTGCCTAACTACAATTCCTTTATACCTATCCTATTAGCTGACAAAATCTTAACCTATGAATACAGCGCGGGTAAAAAGGACCATCGGTTATTTCCTGGCGTTCTTAATGACGTCATTATCTGTAGGGTTTGCGCGCCGGTCACGTCTACCCTTAATTCTGCCGGTGACACGGCTGAGTGACACAAGGTGATAGATGGGTAGAGTACAGACACAATTTTGTAACAAAGTTAATATTTTCACGCGTAGCCAAGCCTCTGGTCTAGTGGGTCCTTTTGACCCTTTGGATGTGCGTTCCGATTTGAACTATGTTTCTTGAGTGGCTTTTTCTTCACCATCATCATAGATCCAACAGGTTTCTCATAACTGAAGACCGAAACGCAATAAAAATCTCTTGGATGTACTAAAAACAAATAGGTTTTTAATAAAATAAATAAATCCATGAAATCCTGGGAAAGCTATTTTTCGCGTTGAGTACTTATTGCTTTGTTGAGCGTAAAAATTGCTTCTATTTTTCTGTACCTTTGTATGTAAATCTATTTCTGAAGAAAATGATACTAAAACAAATCGTCCATTACCCACCTCAGGGGCCGCAAAAAACTTTCACAGAGGTGCGATGACAAACGATCCGCGATGCGGCAAAATACTTACGTTTCGCTAAAGAGTTAGGCCATTCTCTCATGGAGCTACTTAAAAAGAACTAGTCACAAACTCAAATTACTAACGAGTTGCCTGAGCGTCACAGCCCATACATGTTCTATGGAGGTTCGCACACGACGCGACTAGTTACTAACTGGTCGGTAACGCGTTAGCAACCGATCACGCGCGACGCGTCGTGCCGGTCTCCACGCTACTGGTTTCCCAAGTTTCTTTGTTTTTTGTGATATAAATAAACGAGCAAACATTAAATATTCAATTTGTGAAGGAGGACCTTACAACTTGAGTAGCGTCGTGTGCGAGATACAATTTGTAACTGGTTTGTAATCGTAATTACTGATTAGTTCAGTCATTTTTGAGTAGCTCCATGAGAGAAAGGCCTTATGGCTCAAGCTTCCATATCGCTCGCGCTAGAATAATGATGCTGGTAGTATCACAACATGCGATGGGTCAATTTAAAATAATTTTCAAATTGGTGCTCAACTGCTCATGCAAAATTGTAAAATCCATCAAAATCGGTTTGAGACTTAGTTTTTTTTCGGTATAACATCCTTTTATACATAGCTTAGGTGGCACAAAACAAGAAAATTGAAGCTCGTCAAAATCAACATAATATTGTAAGAACTTCTCGAATGTAGTTGGTATACATTCGAGAAGTATAAATTATAATTATGATAACCTCCGACGCCTCTTCAATCAATCAAACCATATTTAGGAAATAAAGCTTTGATCTCACATTTTGTTCTTAACTGATACCTGTGCTGATACTAACGCGAGATTGTTTAGTACTATCTATTCTGAGGTACAGTTTTCAGTAGAGAGTTAGAAACATAGATACAATTGCTATAAAATACGGGTAGATAAGTAAAGCGCAATGGCTACCTGGCCAGTTAGAAGTCTTTTCTAATCGCTCTTTTATAGCAGAAGGCTAGCGGCGGCATCGTGCCAACTGTCCTCCCAGTTTAATATCACATTAATAATTCGAAACGACAGTCACTGCCTAGCTTAGAAGTTTAAAGATGACTGATCACATCGTGAAATTAAGTACGTGCCTCTTCAACAAAATGCTCATTTTCATGTGGGTTAGTTAATAGATGCGTCGACGGTATGAAAACGTTAGCTTAAAGTTTTTAGGTTATTAGTGGATTTAAGTTTATAGACTCACAATATACCTATAACAATCATGGCTAGAAATCGGATAGTACATACATAGTTTTTGTAATATCTTATAGCTCTTATAACGTAACTACGTAAGTAATTAAAAAAACATCTTCCAATCCCTGTCCTAGACTAGCCTGTGCTCAGAAGCCTGTGCAGAAAAGTGCCGGATGGCACATTGCTTGCTTCACAGGCACTGAAAATTATATTGTAACATTTTGAATTTGCTACTGCTAACTTTATTGCGCCTATACAATTACACCGTTGAATCGCAATATCAGTACAAATCAATGGTATCTACTATTGACACCAGGCGCCTAAATGCATACACAGCATTACCTTTAGATAAGCCATCTACATGTAATATCTACATACATACATACATACATCTAATGGAATTCAATATCAAATTGGATATGCTTATGTACCTAATTGTCAAGCAGAAAAGCGATACATGGCTGTTCCTCGCGGTGAATACATGCATATTTTCACCCACAATCATCGTTACGCTCGACAACACTCAATAATAGTTAATTCTGCTCGCACAAGCATTCACCCGAAACGACAAATACAACTGTTCAATTCATATAGCGACCAAAATCCCAATCGGAATATTAATTTAATCCGCAACGATTGCCGACGTAAAACTGCTAGGCGAAATGTTTTAAATATACCTACGGGTTGTTTGGTGGTCGCGATCGCAAAGTGTATCACGGGAATGTTGCGTGGCGGTTTCTAAACGAAGTAAAACTTTCATGATGTTTTGCGGCTCGACGTTTTCTGTGTTCTCGGAATTACTTTTCAGTTTCGACCACAGAAAGCTGGGATAAAATTTTAAGGACCGCAAGTATGATAGATAAAGTCAATTTAAATTGTTATTGAGATATTTAACAAAGTATTTGAAATTCCG
The DNA here is from genome assembly GCA_947086425.1 of Xanthorhoe spadicearia. Lineage (NCBI taxonomy): Eukaryota > Metazoa > Arthropoda > Insecta > Lepidoptera > Geometridae > Xanthorhoe > Xanthorhoe spadicearia. The sequence goes on from OX352199.1 coordinate 6,202,138, forward strand.
ATCCGAAACAAAGCGGGGCGTTCGTTCTATATAAAGGTCCTCTAATAAACTCAAAGAACAATGTAAATACTCGCCTATTGTGGTTAGTAATGTTTAATAATTCGCAAAAACTTTTTAATGAATTAAAAGAATTAAGATCTTAAAATCTGCGTCTCAACACCTGGATAAACCCTAATGTTTACTACCTACCTATTTATCTAGAAAAGGAGATGTTCCAAAGTGGTATTTTATTCTGATGAAAAAAGAAGCAATACGAATTAAACATAATTGGAAACCTAATTTTTTTTACTATCCGATGTGAACAAAATCATTTTTTTTTAACCCCCGATTTTTCTACAAAAAATATTTAAAAAGTCGCAAATTCGTCCACTACGGCCACACTGAACCACAATAAAAGGGCTAAGATGAATGTCACTGTCATATTGAGTGAGACGTTATGTCAGTATCAAATGGATTTTCCGATCATCAGTCATTCTTTCGATACAATACTGTCAATTTGACATTGACAGTGACGGAACTTTTAAAAATGTCATCATTAGAAACACAAAGTTGGAATGAGACAAAAACTCATTTTCATAGAGATCGTATGGCACTATCTCTTTCTTGAGACGCGTTAGAGGGTTGCAAGCAAAACTTTTTTCAATGATTTTTTAAGAAAAAACGTTTGCCAGGAAAAATACTAAAAAATAATAAATAATCATGAAATAGACGTACAGTTTTTATCTTGCTTCTTTTTCCAAAATATTTTAATACCAGCCCCCATACATTTTTGGAACTCTCTTTTCTTTAAAAATACTTACTCAGGTACCTACTTAACTACAACTCTGATAAATATTATATAATAAACGTTATAATTACCTATAATATTGCCATAATAGGTATAAAAAAGATTCGATAAAAACTTGTTAAACTAAAAGTTTAATCAGTTAACTATCAGCCTTTGGGCGTTGGATTCCGCTCTGTATTACGCTGTCGGTAATAGAGCTACTTAAAGGAAGGATTGTCTGCACAACAATGTCGGCTTTGTTCGTAGAATGAAGTTACATTTTCATAGATTTGTATCTGTGTTCGTGTGCCTAAGTTTTACAAGAATTTCATTATCAAACTATCCCGCTCCGGCTATATTTGAATAATCCGAAAGACCAACTATTTGTTTTCCAGTAGTTAAATAGGTAGGTAAGTAAAGTACACGCCTTTTGTGGAAAATAGCTAAAGGCTATACTTACTTACTTTTTGCTCAAACTTTTGATTCAGTAAAGTCCTAAAATTTAAAGCAAATAGGTAATTTTATTTTAAGTTTTCGACCAAAAAATACTCGTTTCACTTCAATGTGAACATAGAGGAAGCAGTAAGGGGAGGAGCCATCAGTTTTATTTTCTATGACGCTAAGAAGGTCATTTTCTGCGGGGGACGTGGAACTGTCTGTCAATAAGTAAATGTCAATTTTTGTGTAAAAATCATAGTGCTTGAAGCTATCGATAGTTTATTATCGATGAAAGAAAGAAAGAAAGAAAAGAAAGAAAGAAAAATATTTATTTTGTCAAAAACGCGTTACACATAAGACACATTAAAATAAGTAGGACATTGACAAAATTGGCAACTACTCAGCGTATTGCTGCAACAGAAACCAGAGAATCTGTCGCAGCGCTGGTCTTCCGTAGCGCCGTAGGTTTATGTGTGTGCTGCGGCCCCGCAAAAAACACACATTTTAAAGTAATTTAAGGTAGGTTGTAAAAATAGAAACAAGAGAAGAGAACGATGAGTGCGGCCAATACGGTAGGTATTGGTTGTATGACAAATTTTAATGTTATTGACAAATTAAATCACAAATTGATTTGATTTTAAGCTATTGCATAGCTTCTATGGCGGGCCTTAGCGGGGTGACCGAATCCAGAAATTCTGTAACGAAAAATTCAAAACTGGCTTTGAACCCTCTTTTTTCTGATTTTTTTTATACTTAAATCAATATTTAAGCCTTTTCTGTCATCACAGCGTCTTTTGGCGTGGTTTTACGTGGTAGCCAAAGGAAAAAATTATATCTTTGTTTCTTTAATTTTAGCTTAATTCGTAAATAATCGAAATACAGGCGAAATTATTTTTTATCTTGTTTTTTGAAGTTATTTATGTAAATGTTGATAATACGATGAAAATTGAGAGGTCCAAAGTTGTATAAAATCACAACAATTTTGGTTCTCATTCATTTTTGTAAAAATCTAATGTTCTAGTCGGATTGGTTGAGTTTTTCGATTAAGCTATAAACAACACCTATACAATCATTGGCGGAAAAAAAATCGTCCTTTAATCAATTTCAGGTTACCCCTCTACTGGTGAGCTAATCCGACTGGGCTGTAAGTCAATATCGATAAGTTATTTTGAACTGTCCCTTCACTAATTTCGCTGCAGTGACAAGCAGTGTGTCCAACTAAAAATACCTATTTCCGCGATATTGTGAGGATGGTAAATATTTGTTTAATAAAGTTTGCCTATGATTTTAACAGAAGTTTAGCAGCCAGAAGTTTAACTACCTACTTAACGTTCTGAAAGCTTACGTAGGTATATAATTAGTAAGTTGGAGGTATAGGGGTGGTATAGATACCTAATTTATTGTGCACCGATAATGATAAATCTAGATAAAAAGTAGTATTTTGTTATATGCACATTTTTCGATGCACGGGATGATTTGCAAATATTTTTTTTCAAGTGCATTGAAAAGTCTTTCTTCCGAGGTAAGCACTATCTACTAGTTTTGAAGTAGGTAGGTATGTAGGTGTTTTGTGTACCTACCTACCTACCTATTTGTTTGTTTTTTTACTCAATGCAGAAATATAATGCTTTTATCTATTATAACGAGTACCTACGAGGAAATACAAAAAATTCTAGGAACTTTAATTCGTTTAATTAAACCGACTTGCAAATATTGACCAAGCAACAGAAGATAGAACAGCTACTTTTCAAATTAAAAAAAAGAATAAAATATAAATATAATATGCCACTAAGAGTATTATTTTTCATAATTCGGGATTCGTGCTAGATAACAAAATAAATAGGTAGCATGAATATGAGTGATGGAATAGTGCGGATTCAATCCTACGCCTTTCGGATCAAAGTCGAAGTAGCAATCCACTTGGCCAACTCGGCGGCATAGCAAAATACGCTAAAATGGAATCTGTTACGATTTGTTGGCAACATTATATAAATTTTAGTTTTATTCAAATTTAGTGCATAAATTGTTAATATTTAGAGGAATGAATACTTGCAGATGGAAAGTCACATCATCCTTTTGTAACCTGAAAGTTTCCAATATTTTAGGATATGCGAAAACTCTGCAATTTGGCATTTTATACTTATATCCTTCCGCGTGTACCGTGATTGACAAATGACGCGTAACCAGCGGCGCGCGGGGTTTTACATATGGAGAATGATTGTTGGTCCAAGGACCTTGGCTGCGGGGAAAGCATGTCAAAAATTGACAATGTCGTCTCCTTCTGAAGGAAGATAATTGCTCTGAGAATGTGAAACACACTGTGAAAAAAAATGACTAATGGGGCGTCTAAACGGGCTATATTTTTTTTTTTTGCTAGCAATGTTGCCGGCCACAGTATTGCAGCCACAAATTGTCGTAAAATATAGCCCGTTTAGAAGCCCCTTAACAAGTATTATAAGAACGTTAGTTTGATTATCTGTCAAATAAATGTCAATGTCAGTGTCTGGTAGACGGACCGGGAACTAAACTGTCTTTTTTCTTTGACAGATTGTTATACTGACATTCAGTTTCGAATGGTGAGTTACATTTGACCTTGATTATTATTGTTGTAAAAGTTGGGCTTCATTCTGGATAAAACCTGACAACAGTTATTTTTATCAAGTCGCCCGGAACTAAATTGTTATTCCTTGTGATAGTGTTAGGTATTAGCAAAGTGGGACTATTTCCAATAAGCAATTTAATTCGAAGAATAATAATTCACAGTGATGTTGACACTTTATAAGTACCTACCTACGGAAAGGACGCGTACCTACAGGAGTCCATAAAGAAGCAGAAAGCCAGGTTAGATAAATCAGTTTAGTGAATTTTTTTTATATTTTGTAAAGCTTTAGTTAGGTTAGGTTAATTAAGCATTATTCTAGGAATGCAACGGTCAATGCTGGCCGGCTACAGGCCGTTTAGATGTCTGAATTATAAGTCGATCTTCATAATAATAATTTAGGTAGGTAGGTACATACAGGTACCTAGGTAGGTACCTAAGTATGTACCTACCTAAATTATTATTACTTTTCATCGTTTTTTTATCTTATTAGGTATGATTCAGCTAAAACGGTCTTGGTTTTTTCTTTATGCTGATAGTAATTCATATTCAGGAGCGAACACTTATGTGTAAGAATTACGAGCATCTGGTAGGTAGTAGTTTTATCACGGCCCGCAGATGCAACTCAGGGTACTTCTTAAATATTCACTTTGCATACTTAGGAAGATAGGTGTAGGAGTTTTAAACTTTGAACGCCTTATTTTGCATTATGGAACAGAGCTGCAATGCGGTTCGGTGTAATATTGTAATATGGTAAACCAAAAACTACGACTATTTTTTATATGGCTAGGTAGGTAGGTACTACCTAAAGCAAACATCATATTAAGTTCTGGAATTTTTGCTATAGGTACCGACCGACCGACAGACTACGATATCAAGTTACTGATAGGTACTTAGCTAAGATAGTGTAAATTAAAACTTACTACACAATTCAATTGAATATACATCTATACTATCTATACTAATACTAATATTATAAAGAGGTAAAGTTTGTTTGTTTGTTTGTTTGTTTGTTTGACGGAGGTAATCTCCGAAACTACTGGACCGATTTCAAAAATTCTTTCACGGGTGGGTAGAATTGACTGTCCGGGAGGTTATAGGCTATATTTTATCCCGGTAGCTCTATTAGTACACCCGTGCGAAGCCGGGACGTGCGACTAGTAGATTATAAACAAGGCTGATTAGTGGTATTACCACTTTATTCTGTGGTATTACTTTGAGATAAATAGGTAAGTGTAGGTAGGTACCTACTTTGTGTTTTCATGCGATGGCGATGTATATAAAATTTAAAACACATTAAAAAAGGTATTTAATTATTGATGTAAGTAGTTGTTTCAGTCTCAATTTTATGCAGTGAAAAGAAATTTTTACTAAAAAGACAGACAAAACAGTTTTGACTGAAAACTATTGGTTTATGAGCTTATTGACTGCAAATTTGCAACTTTGTTGTTTTAACTGACGCACTTAGTCAAAACAACTTTTAAAAACACATTGGAGCTGTGCTGTGTGTGTATGTTTTGAGAAGAATTAGTATGTCATAAATATATTAGTTATTGTTGTTTTAGGAAACACAAGGAAGAAGTTTGGGTATCCATTCAGCGCAACAAAGAGACTAGAAGAGGTGAAAGGTCGTCGTCAAAGTCATAAGAATGAAACCAGTGCTTTTAAACTACGAAGACAAGCTACTGTATAGTGGATTATTATTTTGTGAAATACGTTCACCGAAGAGAATCGACGAAAAAATTTCAAATATTGAGAAATACCTTTCTAAAGGTGTAGATGTTAATACTCAAGATGCAAACGATTTCAATAACACACTTCTGCACGTTGCGGTGAAGAGAAATGAACCAGAAATTGTAGATTTTCTGCTACAAAAAGGAGCAAACCCAAATTTAAAGAATTTACATAAAACAACACCTTTGGAACTGGCAAATAAAGCACAACATAAAAATGAGATTACACAAATTATACAGGCCTCATTTAATATTAAATCAAACAAGCCAATAAAGTCATCAACAAAATTTACTAAAACTAGCAATGTGCACAAAACAGGAGCACTAACAAATGAAAGCCGATCGGGTACATCAGGAAACGGAGGACAGCTTTATGAATCTAAACTAATTGGGCTGTTATTATTTAAAGCCCTTAATGACAACGATATAGATGATTTTTTTATTGGGACGAACCTATCTGGGTTTGGGGCATTTGATGATATTATTTTTAAATATTATTTAAAAAACAAAGAAACTCCAAATATAATCTGTATACAAACTAAGCACAGAGATGACCCTACTCAAAGAAAACTTACAATCAATAGTTTGTTTAATTCGAAATCTGATTTTTATTTAAATAAGTATTTTGATAGTTATATAGTGATTCAAAACAATTTACAACCATCAAAACTAAATGTTATGTATAAAGATGATGTACTGAACTCTGACCGTCACTTTATAATTTATACAACACTTATGGAGAATTTTGAAAAGAAAAAGGCAATACAAATAAATAATAAAGCAACTTTATTATCAACAAGTGCTCCTGAACATGCTTTCATGTATGATTATGACGATAGAGACGTAGAACATTTTTTGGCAAAACACTTGGCAAAACATTTTGCAGCCAATATTGATGATACTAAATTTAAAAAAATGTTACTAAAGGACATACTTGAAGAATACCACGTTTTTTTAGCACAAAATGTTGTTCAAATATTAGAAAGTAATTCTGAAGACTATGATGCAAGCTTCAGCCAAAAATTCCTGGAGAGTAAAGATGAGATTTTAATGATTATGAGAGAAACCTTAATTAAGGAAATGAAAATTCAAGGTGAACAATCTATGCATTTAATAAAATTCAAATTGCCAAAATATTTTGGAAACAAAGAAGTGCCAACGAGTGACGAGAAATACATCGAGATATGGCAAATAATGAAGAATATTGTGGAAAAAAGTGAAATTAATACACCTATTGATAACTTAATTTTAATCAAAATTGAAAATAGTATGACAAGTGAGATTAATAAAAAAGATTTGGAAATGATTAGTTATTTAGTAGGTGATACTTTGATTCTAGATGATAAAACGGGGTGGTTTAAATTAAACCTTGAAGAATCAACAGAGCGAAACAAAATACTAATTGAAAGATTAAAATCAAGTATGGACTGTGACTTAGAAAGATTAAGATTCAGTATTGAAGTACAAAAATTTCCACAGCTAACATTGAGAAATGAGGGAAGTTTAAAAAAAAAAATTACTAGTTTTCTTCAGAAATTGCAATTGTACACAAATCAAGCTAATGAAGAAGAGGTCGAACAAATTTTGAAAAAAGAAATCATTAATTTAAGCGATAGAGATAGTAAAGATTTCAAGAACGTACACCCCATGAAAGTTCGTGCAATTTATCTAGACTACCACGATAGAGTGCAACAGTGGTGGAAAGGTAAGGAAAAAAGGGACTACTTGACAAAGTCTTGTGAGTTTTATGAAAAAGCAAAAGAACAAATTTCGAGTTATTCTTTGCTAGATATCTACAATTACACGTACCTTTCTAAAATTAACAATTTGATGTTAAGTTTTAATGAAAGTGCCATTGAAGGCATAGAAAAACAAGTTTTACTAAAACTTTCAAGTGCAAACGCTTTTAACATTATCACTGATGACATATTACTGACCAGTTCTAAATTAAAAAAATGTCTCAATAATCAACACTATGTTTTTATTGACTTAGGGGACATCAAAATGTCAAGAGTAGATGATATCGAAATTATATTATCAGAGATATCCAGAGCCGCGCTAGATGTTATTATATTAATTTTAAGTAATCAAGACTATTATTCTTTTTTGGAGAACCATCTTAAAGAAATATTGTCGAAAACGAAAGTCATAATTGTTTCTCATTCGAATTTGTCCCCAAACTTGGAATGTATCAAAATATATAAAGATGATAAAAATAGTTTAAATGATTTTGAAAAAGAATTACAAAAAGAAATTGTAAACCAGTCAGATGTAGTATTACAAGGCTCCAAAGTACCTTTTGTTTCTCTTATAGATCAAAATATGTACGATTGTATAAAAGGTAATGTGCTTCATAGTCTTATTAAAAAAAATGTTATTGAAATTGGAAGAGAATTATCCGTTAAAATTACAGATTATTATATAGGTAGACGTATTTGTCGTTGTTTGGAATTAAATTTAACCGAGAATCAGTATGATAAAGAGTTCCATGTTATAAAAGGTAACAACAACATTGATATTACAAATAAAAAAGATGTATTGGTAATAAGTAATGATGAAAAAGATTTTAATACAGTATGTGAAAAACATGGTAATAAAAACGTGCATTGGTTTAGAACGTATAATAATACTGTGAAATGGGTAAGAACACATGGAAGTTTAAAAAAAATCATGAAATGGGTCAAGCATGTTAAATGTGACAACAATCATTTTTGTTCACTTGAAGTGAGATCGTTACATCAGTTGGGTGAAAGAATGGTGATTATAAATGCTGGCGCAGGAATGGGTAAATCAACACTTCTTGAACACTTAATAACCCAAACCAAATCTAGCCCTAAATGTATAAATTGTATCATAAAGATAAATTTACTTGATCTTACGACTGACTTTAGCGTATGGCAAAACCACAATACAGGAGTGAGATTGAGTTGGCTTATATCAGTATTGTTTAAAACATTTTCTATCAATGATATCAATGATTCAAAAATTATAAATGAAGACTATATTGATAATATAACGTACGTTGATATTGACAAACAAATACATTTATACACAAATAAATTAGAGCAATACAACCACTGCTCATTTGAGCTTCAGGTTTTATTAAATCTTTACAATGAACACAAAATATCATTAATTTTTGATGGTTTTGACGAAATATGTCCAGATTTTAAGAAAGAAGCAATAGAATTATTCAACATTGTGAGTCATTCTCGAGTAAATTACGTTTGGATTACAACAAGACCGATGATTGTAAATGAATTACAATGTGCAATTAATTCTTTTTCTTTCATTTTAAAAGGATTCTCAGAAAATGAACAAATAGTGTACTTGGAAAAAAAATGGGGTCTTAGTTTTGTAGATACAAATGACGTAAATAATAAAAAATCACAAATAGCTCAATATTTAAGTAATTTGTCTTATAAGATTAAAGACAATAAAAAACATTTCACTAGTACACCTCTTCAGTTACGTATGATTTCTGAAGTACTTAGAGAACATTTTGAAGGAAACACTTTGAATCCAATGCCTTTAGGACTAGATTTATACAATGCTTTTAACTTAATAACCCTTTACGATAAATTTATTGATAAAAAGTTTAATGACATACGGTTTGGTGAAAAGAAAGAGAATACGTCGATTTTCACAGACCCTGATATGAAGAAGATTAAAGAAAGAGAACGCATTTTGTTTATTGAAAATCATAAAAAAATTGCTGTTTTTTCTCTACTCTATGAAAAAATCAAGTATCGTCAACGCAATAACTTACGTAAAGTTGACATTGAGGGGGCTGGAATTTTGCAAAAGGAAGATATTAAATATACTAAAGACTTGATAAAAAGATTTAATTCAGGTGAAGAAAAAACAGGGATTATTGATATTGTTACACGAAATAAACCAAGGTTTGTGCATTTAACTTATGCAGATTATTTTTGCTCCGAATTAATTACTGATAAGTTATGCCTGAAAGAGAATTTAGAAAACGATAAACTTTTAAAGTTTGTAATAGATCACGTACTGGTATCAGACGACACTGAAGGCATAAGACGATTTATTGATGCTAAACTAGAAATTGATACAAAATTATCTGAAATAGTTTCAAAAAGCATAAATGATGTACTGTTACATCAAAAGTTATTTCGTAAAACTGCACTTAACATTGCCGTAACGGAAGGTAAGCGCAATATCGCATTATTATTACTGAAAAACATTGATCGGTTTTTGAATAAAGATAACGTGGACGATTTTATTGAGATGCTGTCCAAAAAAATGGGATGTTGTACTGTATGCAGCACCTACCATTATAACGGTATAAGAGAGATTTCACAAATAATGGAAATGATTGAACGTGTGGACTGCAATAAACTAGAAAAACTCTTCTTCTGCGAAGATTACCCCAAAAGCAACATATTTTTGTTGAACATGTACAATTTTGGAAGCACAGTATCCCGGTTTGCCCGGTTTGCAAAGATTGTCGAGTGTATCTTGAATCGTACAAACCCAGAAACTTTGATAAAGCTTTTGCTTTCAATTGAGAAAATGCGTTCTATGTCTTATAAACGTCCAGTGTTACATTTCATGGTCGAAATGAAGGAAAACACAAACTTTTTAAAATCTGTTCTATCAAAGTTAAATCAGAAGCAATGTATGCGTCTTTTTTGCGCTAAAGATCAATTTAAAAAAATACCAGCACATTTTGCAGCAGCGTATGACAATTTTGAGTTTTTTGAGGCTATGGCTACTTTTGTAAACAAAAAACAATTTAAAAGAATTTGCACTTGCAAAGATAAAAGTGGGAAAATACCATTGCAATGTTTTGGGGCTGTTTTCTTAACATTTGAAAAGTTTAAGGTAATATGTGATAAATCTGGAATTGGTTTCAGTTTCAAAGAGGGGGGAGGTTGGTATTTGTATGACATGGATAACCAGGATTGCATTTGGTAACTAACAGTGATTAGATTAGTCATAAATTAAACATTATTTTTAGATTTTGGTACATGCCCTCATTTTGCAGAAGTTAACTTTTCTTGTGTGTGTGTCTGAGAGAGATCAATTACGAGAATGTGTATGTATTTGTTGTGTTAATGTTAAATAAGACTTTCTATGTATAAATTTTAAGATTATTGATTTTATATTTTGTACAAAAATAAGATAATAAAATTCATAAAAAGTGCTAGATTTTTTTTTTGAGATTTACCGTCGATATTAAAATTAGTATTGGACATTACCTTTAAGTTTAGGTAAATCAAATATAGAGTTTCCGGGGAATTCAACCCACGGCGAGCTATTGAAATGGACGTCAGATATTCGCGGGCATTTCTCACTAATTGCTCTGAGCCGCTCAATATGCTCCGGCACGCAAAAAGAGACAAATTAATAAAAGTATGAATATTGATGCTCAAAGTATTTTATCAAAGCGAATAATTATAAAATGGTATCGCTATTGATACCTATACTTGTGTAGGTATCTAATTTTACTAACGAATGTTGACAACTGTTTCACCATGTTTTAGAAAGACACTGTAGCTTTCATTGAGATGTCGCCAAAACTAAAACTAATCTAACCAAAGATGTTGTTAGTGACCGAAGTAAAAAGAAAAGCATTAGATATCTTTACTCGTATGTTGTGCATCAGCACAACATACGAGTAAAGATATCAGCACTACCATCAGGTAGGGCTGATATTTAAATTATTAATCTATTTGATCTAAAGAAGAATCTCTCACCATGTCTCAGCGTGTTTCGATCGGGAACATGGAACTGAGTAGAAATCAAAAAGTGGACGATCTTGAATTACTGCTCATGTTACAAATGTAGATAAATTTTGTAATCAGAGGGATACATTTTTTGCACTCTTAAGGTACATTTATGTTCATATCTAGAACAAGTTCAAGTTTATTTTTGGAACCACCTCGTTTATTTTATGGACGAGGTGGTTCCATAAAATCCTTCCGCTGTATAGCGGAACATAGCATTTTGAAGTCAGTTAAAAATAATCAAAATTGTATGTTTTGTTTACGTGTTTTGTTGTTGTGTACACCTATTATATCCTTCCTACTTCCTACTAATATTATAAATGTGAAAGTTTGTGAGAATGTATGTGTATGTTTGCTATTCTTTCACGCAAAAACAGCTGGACCAATTTGGTTGAATTTTGGTATGTAGATATTCCCTATATAGGGCCTCTAGATAGGGGCGCGGCGCAGCTAGTAATGAATAGTAATGAAAAGCAAAATTCAGTTCTGAATAAAAAGACGTGCCCTGGGACTTTTATAAAAGGTAGATATAGATCGGATGGCAGATCTTTTTTACATTCACACTACACTTAGTTTAGGGTTGTTTCACACCACAATCACAGCCATCACGTCGTGGGCGTGATTTGTATGAAAATGAATAGTTGAATTCACATTTGCCTCTTGCAGTCAAACGCAACCATGTGGGTTATACCGACCACATCGCAGCCACAACGCAACCACCAGCGACACCGTGCACTAGCTGAGACATTACACTTGTTACTGTGTGGTACTGTGTACTGCTTCGCCACTTTTTGTCGAAGATGTGGTTGTGGTACGTGTGAAAGAACCCTTAATCTTCGATACAAGCCTTCAAGGCGTCTATGTCATGCTTGTCCGCAATTTATTTTATTTTACGAAAGCTACGCGATAAGTGCCGGCTTACGTGACCAGCCTCTTGGATACGTGTTTACCTTCTATCTGTAATGTATACCTTGCATTGTTGCTTGATTGCTTATTTCTTAACTTTGACATGACGATCGGTGTCATTAAATTAAACAAAAAGGGCCATCACGTGATTGCTTGGCACATTTAAAAACGTAACGTTACTGAACATAACATAATTATCTGTGTTGTTTAATTTCATTGGTTAACATCTTAAAATCTATCAAACCCTGCCAATCAAATGCCAGGTTTCGATATTCAACTTGTGAACCTTAGCCATTTTTCACAAAAATAAAAGTAAAAGTACCTATCTCTTTAAGTTAATTTATAGGCCCACTGCTGGCCATAAGCCTCCTTTCCTGACTGCTAAACACGTCTATTTTGAGCTTTTAAGTAGGTAAGTAGGTACTATAAAACAATATTTAGTTCAATTGAGAAAGATCATAACGGTTTCAAATATGAAGTCAGGTATGAATGAAGGTGTTAACGAAACTCTACTTCGAATAGTAACGAGTGTTTTAACAACTTCTATTTCTAACTTTAGGGTTGACTACCAATGGGCCATCCGACGGGCCATCCGATGGGCTTGATGAAAAACACATTAGTTCCCTATTGTGTTTTTGTTTACTAAAAAATACCTACCTATACTCTGTTCACCGAGTCGATATAAAATAAACCAATTAAATGTATTGTCCATTAATGGTACGAAGTTAGGTATTTTGCAAACATATAAAGAAACCATTATAGAAAAATACATTCCATAAGGCAATGTGAACTCGCCCTAGGCCCGTTTTCGACGCCAATCACGTGCGTTTATTTTTCTAACTAGATATTCGATCGACTCTGTGAACAGAGTTTATGTGATCTAACTTCATACAGTTAATCCTCGTTATACCTGCGTTTTATTTATCTTATAGATCTGAGATTAAACATAGGTTAGTTGCAACAAGGAACTTAGGATAGTAATAAACTTGTTTTTGTTGCCTGTTTTCTGTTTTTATTTGATAGAATTAATTGGTTATTTATCTACGAGTATAATGTATCTACACGTTGTGATATTTCTGACAGACTACGGCAGTCAATAAACTATTATAAACCATTGAAAAGTATGAAAAACATAAAAAAAGTCCTTATCCTTTCCTGTAGATTGTTTTTTATTATGGGTACCTATTTACTAAAATCCAGGTAAGTATTTAACTGACTAATGAAAAGGCAATAAACTGAATGAACAAACAAATGTTTTATAAATATGTTTTATTTTTCAAAGCTGTGTAATCTTCCAAAGGGTATCGAGTTTCCAAGATTGCAGTGCGGTCTTTGAAGTCCAGAAGAGGGTTCTGATTTACTGTTCCCTACGGACCCTGGGATAAGGCAAGCCTCGGGTAAGTAATAACACCATCATACTTTTATAACACTTTTTGTACAACTTTTTAGAGAAGTGGCCAAATGGGTTAGTATCTCGACTTCATCCGAAGTTCGGCTCGTATCGGGTTATGAAATAATCGATTTTTGTAGGTATTTAATTCATTTGCGCACTTGAAATATTAAAGAAATATTGATCATGACTATAGGCTAATTTGCGTACTATCGACGTAAACGGCTAAGAACAAGTTACACATATTTTTTATAAACCAGTTGGTATTTGTTTATAATAAAAGTAATCTTTGATAATTTTTCGAGGCAAGCCACCACTGGTCAGTCAATGGGGTCTGTCCGATTTTAGAATTTGCAGAACACCATGTCTATTTATCTTTGTTTAGATAAGTTATCACGGGTTAGCAGTTTATTTTATCTATTTAAAGATAAATAAATACCAATTTGTTACTAGCTTGTTATTAGTGTTACTTATTTGAATTCAGGAACAGTTTTAATTTTTTTGTCAAATCGTTTTGGAAATGCAATGTGTTGCCCCGTGTTACTGGCTATATCTACCTACCTATACTAAAGTAAAACACATTCGTACATGTATAGTAAGTACCTACCTACCTACAACGTGTATTTATGACCGAATTCTCCGAACTCAACTTCTTCCTTTTGACATTTAAAAAATAACAAAGCTTGTTCGTAATATTTTGTTCAGCAGTAGGCACGCCGCTCGCTTAGTTGAATAATTCAAAAATTCTCGTCGGACACTCGCGAAAACACGTAAAGTAAACGCGGTACAGTGCTGACGAAAAAACAAACCAGCCACGAGTTTGAACAAGTATGAGTTCATTATTCTGTTTGAGCAAGCTGTGCACTTGTGCTGATAACTGCGAGATAACGGGCTCGAGAGGACGTTGACGGGACAGCACCTGTAGCCAAATTACAAGCTCTTCATATCGAATCTTTTTCTACAATCTCGTTTTTCCCTATTTCTGACTTTTTGACCACGAGACCGTCATTGAATTACATTTCCCTATATTTTATATTTTCGCGTTTACGATTTATAGTTCTAAGGTAACTTGGTTAGTGTTTCGACGGATGTGACGTAATGAAAACGAACAATTCATTTTTCCATCCTGAAAAATTAAAAAGGGTTTTTCCACGCTACACAGAAGGAAAACATCGTCAGGAAACTACCTATAAAAAAAAATAGTTACCTTTTTAGTAGTGTCATGGGCTAACTGTCATGTAACTACCTACGGAATGTTAACTTCCTGCAAAATAAGTATCTATGTGTAGTGTACCTAACCTACCAAATATTGTATTTGGTCGTTCCACTATCTCCAATAGAATCTTGAAACGCACAAAAGATTTGAAAGAATATGCCCCGCGATGGGAATATCTTACTGATCATGTTTGTATGTTTTGATGATAACCTTTCAATTAAGTTAATTTCATACAAAGGTAGGTACTTTGCACAAGCTACACTTTATCTGGGCATAGCATTTATGTTTGTTTATGGAGTAGTGTCTTATGTTTGTAGAGTTAGAAATTCACCAGTAGAAACTTATTTAGCAACCATCTTTCTCTCTTGCTTTAATGTGCGAAAAGATCCAAATGGTTTGTAATTTGTGCGCATAAACAGTTTTGTCCGTGATTTCAGCGTCACGTGGCATCGTGAACCAGCCTCCTTCCCACGACGAAATTCACCACGAAAACGCTGTATGAGCACCTCCATAAAAGTTAAAAGCTTTTGTCGAAAAAAGCTGGAAATAAAATAAAAGTGAATGCAGTTCTAAAAGCGGGTCGCACCAAATGCGAGGATATGCTTGCAGCGAACAGTGGTCGCCTCCCACGGGACTTCTGACCCGGGAAAATATTTTTCGGCATGTCTCGTTTTTGGTACGTAATGTGAAATGTTAGTTTTTGGAACGATGCGCTTGCGGGTAGCAGGAATGTTGGTTATGGAGTTGGGCTCTAGGGTTAAGATTTTCTGCTGTGTCATATTTGCGTAATTTACATATTTTCATATACGAGTAAATGCGACAAGAGGGAAAAGATATTCATGTTTTATTTGTATACCAATATTACTATGCTTCTAATACAACTAGTTTCGTGTTATTCAAATTAACCACATTCTTAAAATCAAGGTGATACTATGAATGAGATGAATTGATGAATTTTCCATCCATGGAAAATTGTAACATCTTTGTTTTTTACATAGGTCTATGCCTTTATTGCCCTACAGATAACTGGCGCCTTATTCTCCAAAAAAATGTCGTTCAAGAATCTAGCTCCAGGAATTGGTATTTATCTAGGTTCTTGGTACAAGCATTTCTCAAAATATTTATCAAAAAGTAAATTAAACTAAATCGCATTTTACGTATATTTTTAAACCATAAATCGTAAGTTTTAGCATTATGGAAGGCATAACACAACTGAATAAATAAATAATAATAATCTCTTATGCCGATGAGCAAATAAAACGATCTAAACAGAAATAGCGATATTCGGCCCGACTTTTGAACGCCCGGCAAATTTACTTTGCTTGTTTTTTTTTTTCTAAAATACAGTAGTGCTACTGTATTACATGACTACAAGCACGTCCCAGCTTTGCACGGGTATGTTAATAAAACTACCGGGATAAAGTATAGCCTGTAACCATCCTGCCAAACCATTCCACATACCGGTGAAAGAATTTTTGAAATCGGCTGAGTAGTTTCGGAGATTACCTCCGTCAAAGAAACAAACAAACCAACATTACCGCTCTACATATATATTAGTATCTATAGATATAGGAAATACAAACGAACATCCTGAGACTTAATTTCTCGTTTTAATATTTCCAAGATTATGGGATCAAGAGTTTAGGCTCTTTAACGGTTAAATTGTTTTTAATTAGCTGTAACTTCCACAAGTAGGTAATTTAAATTTATTTTAATGTTATGAGAATTGAGTTTATATAAAATTGTTGTGTATGACGCATCTACATAATAATCTTGGGTTGCTCTAAACTGTAACGTGGACTATCTTTTGCGGGTTTAGTTTAGAATACAAGGTTGATATAGCATCGATTCGAAATTGCCAATAACTTTTCGCAGGAAAAACTTTAATCAATTATTATACGGATTGCACTAAAGGAAAATTAGGCGCTCTACATTCGCACGCGATTCACAACGCGCGAAGTCACCGCACGGACACAGTTCGCGCTGTTTAGTTCGAAAGTTATGGTAAAAAAGCGAACAGCGATAACAGAACAGGAAAGAAAGACGAGTCGAAGACGAGTGTGAACAAATGGGAAGGCATGGATCACTCGCAAAATCACGAAGAATAATTATGCGAATAGAATTCACATTCACACACGAAGGTAAGTGAAAGTCCAACAGGTTAACTTGGACTAAAATAATTATAATAATAATTTGAACCTTTTAAATTTCATCATTATTATCATCAAAATATACACCTCTAATCACCTTGTAACAATGAAATTTCCAATTAATCAGTACAAAATTAATTAAAATTACAGTGAAAATTGTCGATCTGACTAAATGATGGATTACCTGTGAAGTACATTGCTGTCTGTGATTAAACGAGATAATCTAATTGTATCTAGCTATTCATAGGTAATTTCACGGAATCAATTATAGCATTGTAGTTCTAAAAGCATCGTGCTGTGTAAGTTTAGGTAGGTACCTACTTGTAAACAGGTTAACAAAAGGTTCTTTAGGGTTTTAGGGATACACCTTAAAAGTGAGCGCATACAGTAATGATGAGAATGGACGAGAAAAATTACAGGTATATATATAAATAACATCATTGAAAAAGGACTCGGTAAAGCCGGAAATTCCAGGCTTGTACCAGATTTTCAAAAGGGTAGGGCAATTTACTTTCGTTTAGAACGTCAATTGAATTGTCAAACGGGATGAATAAACGTCACGAGTGATTCCGTAGACAAAGCAGATTTGTCCAGAGCCGGCCACAGATGTATGTGATGAGGGTCTGCGGTCTGACAGCGCGATAATTGTGATGTTATGATATCCTTCTCATCTATATGTGGCTTAAACTACAAAAAAATCGCGGTAAATAGACTGCAATATGGCTGACACCATACTTTGCAAGTGCTGAATCATCGAATGTATGCATCTTAATGAAAACAATTACACATACATGAAATAAATATAAATACACCCTTATACTTTTTCATGAAAAGTGTCTGTGTTCTGTGTTACATGAGGCATTAGGTATTTGCTATTTTCGGTTTAACACATTGCAATTTTCTAGACAAAATAATGCCGAGATGCCTAACCTGTTTGACTAGGCCTCGACCTAGCCGCCGCGCTAGGTGATAAGGTGACCTTAGTTAGACCCTTCACTGTGGACACCGGCGTTTTCATACTGTTTGATGTATCGCGATTCGCGCTCGCCATCACTACTGTGCTAAACCCGCAGTCTGGTTTGTCACCGGCGTCATACGACACTTTTATCTACATAATTTGAAGAAAGTAATTGACACGGTTGAAATGTGTCAGCACTTGAACCAGAGGCAAGGGCCAAAGGCCACGTCCCCAGTCGAACAAGAACTTGGACATAAATTCCTTTCTGAAACAATTTTCTATCGACAAGTGCGTCAGGAGACCGCTCGTAGAATAACCATGGGTTAATAGTAATGTCGATTCATTTTACGATCACCAATAACTTAACTATGTTTGTGAGTATGGATGGATGTTTGTACATATTCTTTCACCCAAAAACTACTGAATGGATTTAATTGAACTGAAAAAAGTTTTTATTATGCTTACATAGATTCTAATCTTAAGGATCTGATTAGGATCTTCGAAGTTATCATTTTTTTCAATCTATATAACTAACTAATAGTATAGACCTTCGCATATTGGGCAACTTCGGAACCTTACATTGAGCGTGGCCCTACACGCGTTTGGCCACTTATTTAAAGATAATTTATGAATTTCTGATAAAGTCAACCAAGTACGAGTATAAGGGCGTAAGCAGAACCAGTTTGTAATTCGTGTTACCCCGTTTTGCGTTTATTTCGATAGTCGACATAAACACGCAGCAAACAAATTGCTGGCGGGAAGTTGTGACCCATGCACACTATCCTTGCGTTTGTAAAACGCGCTGCGAACTAACAGGTGACGCGGCTCTTACAAAAAAGCTCGTACACATGTAGGTACGCGATTCGAGCCTCTAACAATGTAGCGAAAAGGAAACCAAGTTACTTACCACTTAGCATTCTATTCCGCAAAAAGCTTTAGGGATTACTTAAAAAGTTAAAGAAAGGAATTGGGATGAATTAATCATTGTATCAGGGCAATCTCTTTTTAGAGCTTTTTGACATTAGGTATAATACGAGTACATCACTTAATTCGTAGGCTAATAACAAGGGAGACATATTTTAACTAATATACATCATTTTTTTAACAAAAACAAATATCAGCATCAAAAGTATTGATTGCACCATGCACACACTAAAGCATACCAAGAAATACAACTTTAAATACTTATAATTGATATACCTACTTAATAATTATATTATTACGAAAGCATAAATTCATATTTTACTTACCTACCATAGAATTTGAAACCCTAAACTATTAGAACCAAGAACTTAATAAATTGTAAGATCATCTTACTTTAGCTATCGAAACATAATCAATTGATCGACGATCGCATTTTATCATCGCAGGTTCGAATCCTGCCGGAGTCGTAACTTTTATTAAGCTGATGAAAATAACTATAGGTTTACAAAAAAAAAGTATTTTATTTTTGCTGTGACGTGTTTGTTTATGGTAATTTGTTTCATTTTTTTTAAAGGAGACGTTGTATCTAAAAACATGCATTTTTGAGTAGATTCATTTATGTTAACCACGACAACCATGGTCCGTCCCTCGTGGTGATGGAACGCAGCTGGCCTTGGCCTCAAATTCCCACAAATAAATCATTCATGGGATATCCGTGAAGGCGGTTTTAAAAGTGCGTCCGTAACGTAGCGCTCTGTCCATAATTCTCAAGTTAGATACTCGTTGTCCTAACAGTTCTTCCCCTCTTCTTCATGAAATTTTTTACACTATTCATTTTTAACCTTTGTTTTTGTAGGAAACAACAGACACACTTACTAATAATTATTTTGAATGATAATAAATTCAGCTTCAGTCTTTCTTTTGATTACAATTGATCCAATGTAAAAAGCTGAAGTGTTAAAGGCCTAACTCTTAGTAGTTTCTAAGTTTATTACGACCTCCATAGAGCGGCGATAGTTTATTGAAGACCCGGGTTCACCGGGACAGCTGCGTCCGATCCGTGAATATTTCACGTCATGTTATTTCGCCCTTCGTTTAATCTTAACACCACATAAAAATGTAGGTGCTGTTTTGCACGACTTTTTTCAGTTGGTATGTTTACATGTTGCATGGTACTGATGCCATTATAAACTCATTTCTAAAAAGAATTGGTCAGATTAAAACTTTTTAAATAATCATGGTTTTGAACATTATAAACACTTACAATGTGATATTTACCATGATATCCCTTTTTAAGGGTTTTTTTTAATTATCAGATTTCTGCAAGAAAACGAAGATGCTAATTGCTTCCAAAAAAACAATAATAGTTTCAATAACTGTCAGTAAATTTTTTGTGTAAGTATTTTATACAAAGATTCAACACAATTGATTTTATAATTACTCATTAGACAAACACATAGCGGTCAAACTTATAACACCTTTTTTTTGGTGGAGGTTAAACAAGAAAAGGGTTGAGCTTTCTCAATCGATTATTACCTAAAAATAAGTACTCGCCCCTCTCGGCGTTGTATTTCTTAGCCTGTCTCTGAAACATTAGAGGATCTCTGTAATTTTACCGGTAAAATTCTAACTACGTTTATACGCTGCTCACTTTAATTATGTTTCACGGTTGAGTAAATCAGACTCCACTGAACAAGATAATACACCGTCTAAACTTTCTGTATAATTTAATTTCTGAAATATTTATGGAAGAGACACAATCAGTGATTTAAAAGTACTTAGATAAAAGGTTTCGCCCTCGATTTTATAGCGAAATAATACAATTTTAACAATCTTTATTTGTATAACATAGTAAAAATCTATAAACTTAATACATATTAAACTAAGAACAATCCCTTGTATCTTCGGGAACTGTGTGCTTTAGTAAGAATTCAAACCGTGCATAGAAAGAAAGAAAGAAGAAAGAAAGAAAAATCATTTATTTGACACACAGGCAACAACAAGAAAAAAACATACTTAATTATAAAACATACTTAATTGTGTCTCAAACAGGCGTCCAACTCAGCATTAAGTTGATTTGCGCAAGGCAAGGCAACGCTGGTCTTCCATAGAGTTGTCTTGTTACCATTTCACGCAAGCCTCACACAAGCCTGGCTTACTGCAGACATTTGTCTCACAGAATAGCTCACCATTGTTCCGAACGTCTAGGAATGTATGCAATCTTGCCTAATAGTTTGGAACCGAAAGCAGCTGTTTTATGTTAGCAAATATGTTCTGGCTCTACTATTTCAGTGACAAAGAACTTGAGTTGAGGAATGGTTTGTGCTGGGGTATGATTTATGGTAGTTATAACAGCTGTGAAAAGATTCCAGCCAAACTGAGAATCTGTGGCTTTTGAGTGAGCGCAAAATCTATGTGAGAGTATCATTTTTGAAAATGCCTTGATGCTTGCATCAAAGCATTTTCAAGGGGTAATGTTGGTTTGTTTGTTTGTTTGACGGAATCTTCGAAACTACTCAGCCGATTTCAAAATGTCATTCACCGATGTGTAGACTGGACTATCGGGATAGTTATAGGCTATATTTTATCCCAGAAGGTTCGTTAGTATACCGCTTCAACTTGTTCTACTTATTTTGAGGCAAGGCAGATCAGTTTTTTATATATTCTTGTGTATTATTTTTTGAAGCAGATGAACATTTCGTATCCTAATACCTAGATATAAAAAGAATAATATACTTACTAATAGATTTGCCCTTGGCGAAACGATCTCGTCACCTTCGATGAACAATGGGTCTTAGCCAAAGTTCGAGATCGTTGGAAGAGTTTGGAGGAGAGCTTTGCCCAGCGACGCCCAGCTTTGAGACGAAAAAGATTAAAAAAAAATACTTTTAAATTTTATTTACTTAGTTTCGTATCAGTTTTATTTCTATAATAAAACGATAAAATGTTAAAAACATTGATCTTTATAAAGGACGCATACGGAAAAACCCTACGAAATTAATAATGGATTAACCAACGAAAAATGAAAATTCAATCCAGTCCTCAATGTAAAAAGTAATCCTGGCTAAAGCCGACAGTCTGACCACTGTTTAATGAAATAACTGTCACTTACTCCCCAGGGATGGAACGATGGATTCCTCCACCGATTTTCCAATAAAGAGTATTTTTATCAACGGTTGAAATGACATTTCGATTTTGATGAAATTATAATATTGTATGTGTACAAAATGATATTAAGTAAGTATATGAAATGAATCCCAGAGAGCGGTAGACATATTTTTATTCAAAAAACTTGTCCCATCGATGCTATTAAAAAAGCTGGTTCCCTCACTATATTTCTATAGTTCAAAGATTATGTATGTTTATTTACTTACTCATTAACGTGTATTCTGATAGCACAATACGCTTGTTAAACGAATTTAAATCGAAATGTGCAAGAATGTCTGTAAAGTCTACAAACATGTTTTTAAAGTTGAGATGTAAAATCTTTCCCAAGTGCCTCATAATTTCAAACTGTAATAAAATATGACAGGAATTTGTTCCTGTGATAGAGTTTTAGAAGTAACCTAACCTTCCACATACATGTATCTACATACTTAAAATTCAAAGCCCAAACGTTATGAGTACCTAGCTGTACCAAATAGCCTAGTACCCAAGTAAATTAACACAGTTGGTAGGTTGAAACTGTCAAGGACTAGTGCAATACATTAACGCAATTTAACCTTTTTAAATTAGATATGTTTTAGCGTATGCTGTCCTTTTAAAATTAATATCAAACATAAAAAAAATAAAGAGTTGACCATTTTGTAACCATGACTAGAATACATATCGGGTAAAAAGTTAATTGTGGAAGTTCCATTTAGAAAAGGAAACCTTCCGGATGTTGGCGGGAACTGAAACATTCATCATAGTGCTTATAAAGACAACGGCAAAAGCACATTTTGCTACAAGAATCTTACAAAGAAATGGACGTGTCAATGTGAAAATGTTATATTTTTTTTTTCAAAAATAAGATATTCCTCAGGATGCAGTTATTTTGAGTAGCACCAATTGAAGCACGCGCCTAAACTATCTATTCCGTCCAGCGCGCCTATTTAGGTGCTCTTCATATATTAGGCATAAATCTGAAATTTTATTGATTCTAGTGATACCTACACCCCCGTTATTCATAAAGGTTTGTCAATTAAATAAGTGTTTTAAGAGTGTTATGATATGCAATAGATTTTACAGCTGCTTTTAAGCAAGATCGGTATGAGCGTAAACTTACTACTTACATATTTACATTACTGTACAAGAAAAAATTAAAGCCATTCCATTATTCGTTCCATTATTTGTTTCCTGATTACTCCATGACAACGCAAATAGATAACAACAGATATAATATCGGTTTTAGCTAATATAGGTTTACTGGTCCAATATACAAGTCATTTTATTTTGAAGAAAAACTGTTACTGTGCCATATCTATTTGTTCGACTTTCGGTCATGAAAGGTCGCGTTGAAAACATCTATAAATCCGAGAAAGACGAAGTAAGACATCCAATTTTCTTTAAAGCTAAAGTCCACTCGAGATCATTGTCAAGATGAATAGAACGTTCAGTAAACAAATCTCTTTGTGTGACTTTACACTCAAATTGACCCTTTTTTGCTATTTATAGAACTTTGTTACATTGAAATCTACCATTGTGTAGTTGCTTTTATCAGCTGTTCCATTCACACTTCCCTTACACATACACACTCTCACCTCATCGCATCCCATGCGGACCATCTATCCCAACCTATGCTATGCAATGATTCCATTTCAATTGAAGGCGCCTCAGAGCAATCATCAAGCAGGAAGGCGCAGTCCGACTGCTGCGCACGGAGAAGTTACTTACGTCACACAAAACATCTCAGCTTCGAATAGCTAGATATTGTACGTAACTGTGTCCACTGTTTCGATACGTTGTTGAAATGAATCCACACGCAACTATAATGCGCAGTGCCCCGCAGAGAAGAATTCACTTCGTTATAATAAAGTGAGTCGAAGTTAGGGAAGTGATAATGATTATTTAATGTTATTTTCGGTTAAACTGCAGTTAGTGAAGAGGTCCACGAGGTTATCATGTTTGTTGGGTAATGTCATCGTTATTTTGTGGGAGTAGATTCCCTAATATACAAAGATATTTTATTTTCAGCCAATTGAGAAATCTTTTCTTTTTTTGAGCCGATTAAACACTTGCAAGTTGCAACACATTATGTAAATTGCGGTCTAAAGGTCCTTGCAAAGGCTGACGTTAATGAGACTTTGCTCTGAGAATATTAGCGTTCCAATTATGCTAAGTATATTTGATTTTGCTAGTAATTTTATGTAAATGACCTTTGGTATAATAATTAGATTAAAAAATGTTCTTTGAATAAAAATAAAATAAAAATCAACAATACAGAAAACTCTACTATTATTTTTTGTTTCAACTTGGTGAGGGTAGAATTTCGTCTTATGATCGGTTATTGAGCCCAAACCTAAAGGTGGTCCTCACCGGTAGGAATAATAAGTATCCATTATAAATTTTTCCGACTACAAAAAGAAGGAGGTTTCTCAATTTGACCGTAGGTATATATTTTTTATAATCGCTGATTATGCCGTCAAGACTGATTCAGATTTTTTTTGTTTGAAAGAGCATACTCCCGTGGTGGCCCATATAATAAAAGAGAATCTGATGAGAATCGAAAGTACTGTATAGGATATATTGCTCTCTACTTACGAAATTGAAGTCATTATTTTTTATAATCTATCCTACATAATGTAGCCCCAAGCTTAGCATCTCAATGCGTAGGCTTCTGTTATTTTTAACCTATTTCGTCCCACTGCTGAGCAAAGATCTCGCCCAAACTTTTCCAACTAAGGCTTATGTTAAAAAAGTTTATTTGTTTCCAGTATCTAAACGCTTCGCAGAACGCTAAGCGACTGCTTGTGGACTTGACGGGGTCAAAGATCGCCGAGGCTGAACACCAGCCACACTGTGCACAGAAATATTTGCAGACTTTCATTAAACATGATTTATTACTTGGTTTAACTTAACTTGGTTTGGTGTGTTTTTAAATAAGCCTTTCCTTGCAGAAGATATTAAAACACGACCAAAATTAATTTCGACTACACTGACTGCATTTACATAGAAATCAGAGAGAATCAAATTCTTCTAAATCTTGAGGTATTATTTTGCAAAAACCGAGACCTATTTTTTGCTGATAATATTTAATAAAAGTCTGTCTGACCGTCTGATGTTGTCAGACACTTTTAGACGTTGGGTGGCTATTGCCACCTGAGATATACTAATTATTACGTAAGTAATATCTCTGTTTTTAATTTTTTTTGTGTGTGTATTTTACTGTGTACTGTGTGTCAATGGATCTCGTGTCCGCAATAAAAAGTTTTATTATTATTATTATTATTATTATTAATATTTAGTGCAAATTGATTCTTGCATCTAAAAAGAGTTTACTTTCCTTATTCTACTTTAAATTGTAAAATCGGCTTCGTTCCATGGATAACGTTTCATTTCGTAACCCAAAAGTGGCATTTAGCAAAGTTTTTATTTTTCATGAAGATGAAAATAATTCTTTTTTCATTATTCCCAATTTTGCTCTAGGTATTCGAAATTTATTTTCAGTATTTTCTTTACCTGTTCTGTTTTATTTCCCGCCAGGAAAATACCAACAGATATTTTGCCTTGTTTTTCTCCATTTTATTTTCCGCGATACACAGGCTTGGTCTAGTGCGGGGTTAATTATAAATCATTTGCCCTTCTTGTTTAATTACTTGCCCATTGATATTACAAATTATGTCATTACGTTTATAAATAATGATTATGAATGTCTTCCTCATTATAATAATTGATAGCAGTTGATAATAGTGTCGTATGATTTGAGCGAGGTAACTTTTCTCTGATATTCTTTTATTTTAGTACGGATATCCGTAGATCAATCACCATAATATGGTGATGGATCTACGGACATCGTATATTATAACCATAGCAACTATTTATTTTTACACTACAAAATATATGAAAGTTTTGACAGATAACAACATTGCTATGATGAAAGTCCTACGGCCATCCGTAAGTTAGATAGGATCCGGAGGCTAGCCAAGCTTCGTATAATAAGCGTACTGTGTGCACATCAGTCATTTTTACGTGAATTCAGTCATTTTGATGAAAGCTACCGGGAGACGCGGCGTCGGGTTTATATTAAAATCTCAAATAAAAAATATGCGACCGTGTGGCAGTGAGGTGAACATACTGAACATTTATGAGAACTAAAATCGAAGAAGACAGAATGCCTAGTACACGTGCGACCTGATCTTTGGAGAGCAGCTTTAGTTGAGCGCCAAAAAACAGCAGCTTTTCGAAACACCAACACATCAAACGAGCTAATCATTTCACTCATGGAGAAATAAAAGCGTTGGTTAGCAAACACAACTAATAGAATTAGCTGAATTCAAGGCACGAACGAACGCGCAGCGGAAAATTCAATTATAGTGATTAGTTTCACCCTGCAACTATGTTCTTTTCTGCACTAAAAGTATCTTGATTTTATCTAAAGCGATAAAGAACCTTATAACGAGAACAATAAGATGGTTTCAGAATAACGCATTATAAATTGATGGGTATGCCAAACACGTGTTTCTTGAGCGTTTGCTTCTTTTGAATTTTAAGATATTAGAGTGTGTTGTAATTTATTAGGATCTTTTGTATTGAAAGTACAGTAAATATAGATACATTCGATTTGTTCTGTTAGTTAGCTAAATATAATTATGTGTTATGATCAGGTAACCGTATGACTGATATAGATAGTACCTACTACCTACCACTACTTCTGCGACTCATTCGGGCACTACCCCACTGCGCCATACAGGTTTTTCATCGTTGTAATAATCAGTTGACTATAACGAAGGACTATGTTACCTACTACAAATATTTTTCCTGTTTTATTTATCGTAGTTGGCGGAAAGTATAACTGATTCGCTAGTTTTACCTTCAGGACAACAATCGATAGTCTCTCAATGCGCGATTGAATGTTAGTCCCACTGGGATGAATGGGAAGATCGTAATGAAACTGAGTCCACACTGAGGTCTACAAAACAATATTGTGGATGGTATCCTTTTTGTGATTGACTTTATATACTTAGATTTATTTATACTTCGAGCGTGTAGGTCTTCTTAGAATTTACCACTTTCTATAGCATATTACTTCTAGTACTAGTTTCGGTGATGATCGGGCAAAAGTAGTCTATTCATTACTTATACAAATGTGAATGTTTGTGCTTACGTATGGATGGATGTTTGGATACACTTCTACGCTAAAGTTAATTTATTTCATTGAAGCTTGGGATATACTGGTGATCTAAAAGCACGCATAGGATACTTTGTTCCGGTAAAAACTGAGCGATTGAAGCCGCAGAAAAATTTAATATTGCTCTGCATTTATTTATATATTATATTCACTCACTAATACATAGTACCTATATGATATAAATAAAGAAATACACACATAACATTATTATACCTCCTCTGCTTATCTGTATTAGCCACTTAGCTACTTTGTTAGAGGGTGGGCGCTAGTATCTATATTACAGTATATTAAGTTATCTTAGTTTAGATATTAGTTAGTTCGCTAAAACTGTTACTAGACATTACCTTTAAGCCTGTAAATGTTTAAAAAACAAAATGTATTGTGTGAACATTATTATTTTTTGTAACAAGCTAAAAAGGTGCCAATAAATTTATCTTTATCTTTATCTTTATCTTTATATAAAACAGACCTACTAGCCGCCTGGATTAAATAAAATCGTGATAACGAAAACTTACTAGTATTAATATTATTATTAAAATAGTAAGAGTTACACGAGTGTAGAATTATTGGTTTGAGGCAATATTAAAGATGTGGCGAAAGCTTGCTTCAAAGTAGGTACCTATATATTATATTCCTCGGAGTGGTATGCTCATTGAGTTGGAAAATTTTGTACGTAACTTGGTTTATTTTATCAAATACCCAGTGAATTTTGAATGGAGTTTCTGAAGAATTACTAACTTGTTGGTTTTTCTTAAGAACTTTTTGTGGAGTTTTTCAAATGAATACCTACCCATGTTGTAAATTAATTTTATTCATGATTTTTATTATGTAGGGTAGGGTCGGATGAACAAGCGCCAATGTTCTTTGCATCGGAGAAAAGTTTCCATTTATTTATTCTGTTGTAAGAACTTTTTTTTTTAATTATTAAGTTAGAGGAACAATGACAAACAAAAACAACATCGATAACTAAAAAGTTGCCCAGAAATGCACAACGACCACACCCTGAACAAATAAGTATCTATAGAAAATACAAACGTTTATCCCAGGTCTAGAATCGAAATCGCAACCTCAAGCGAGCCCTTATCCAGCCACTAAAGTCATTCATTCGAAATTAAGTTATTTATAGCACATATGCTAAGGTATAGTTTTATGGGAATGAACATAACAATTTCGTATTAAACAATATTTCCTTTTCGAAAATCCAGTTAAATTTATGGTACTACGAAGCACGTTTTCAAGAATATAAATTGTTTGAAAATGTTCAGCTGTAAGTATAAATGGGCAAAACAGCTAAAATTTTAAAGTAGCCGTAAATTGTCTTCTGAGACAGCTCTAGAAGGGTGGGAAGGGTTCCGCATTCCATTTCGATAGGATCATTAGGTCCTGAAACCATCTGACATTCTGATGCGAAAAATTTACTTGTATTTGTTTACAGTAGAGTATAAGCAACGTACACAGATAAAATAATTTCTTAAAGGGCCTCTTTTACTTCATCGACTCTCATTTCATCATCATACAAATTTAACCATACATATCTATACACACGCTGATAATATAGGGACAGAGAAAGCGACTTTGTTTGATGTAGTGATGAAGTAACCTCATAGCGTTAACGAGGAAAAACCATAAGTACCTTAAGTATCTTTTTGGATTATTTTCATACTTCCTTATTTGAACAAGGAAGTATGAAAATAAGCCAAAAAACAGTTTTAATTGATCAAAACCACGCAGTTTACTGCTTGCAAATGATGAGAAGAAGTTTCGATATTGATAGCAATAGTATGAAATAAAACTATAGTAGAAGTACGTTCGTTAAATAAAACTGCGCATTCGTAAATCACCCTCTCTGAAACAACACGACTGATACAAAAAGTTGAAAGAAATAGATGCACTTCCTTCTGCAAAAGAAACATCGTTAAAGAACTTTTTTAGCTTTACTTGCGTTGCTACACAAGCTAAGTAATTGTGTTGAATTTTTATTATTTGCAACACTACAACAATGAATGAACGTGGCATTGTAAAACTTGCCGGAATTGTGAGCAACATTATAAAGGGTCTGAAAATAAAACGTTAAGGAATACTTATCTAGCTATAGAGCAATAAATTATGTATTCAGTGAGGCGGGTGCAAAGTTCCAGCATTCCTGTCGTGGTGAAGAGTTAAGCAACGCGGCACTCTATCTCAGGCTGCATTCATGGATAAAGCGGGTTGTCGTCAGCGTTCTTTGGACCGGACATCAACAGTCAAAGGAAAACGACGGCTAAATAGTTGGACAAAAGTCAATTTGTACTCGACTGCTCAGCTCTGAGGTCGGACGATCGTCTCATGCCCGCAGCACAATTTCTTTGCGAAACCTTAATAGAATCGCTGTAATTTCGCCATGTCTTATCAATGTAGCGAAGCGAAACTGCTTGTAGCATAGAAAGTCTAGCACCAGAATAGGAAAATTTGAAACAAACCAAACTGAAATGGTGTATTCGTTTTTCCTGCGGAACCTTTCGTCTAAGATCGAGAGGATGGCGTGGGTTCTTAGGGAGGCCTGCGTCATCAAATAGAATCTCAGGCAGTGTAGTGTCATTGGAGAGTGTCCTCTCCACTCACACTCTCACTTGACTGTTCCTTGGACATACATATCATTCAGCATTAGTCCCAAACTAAGCAACTTATTGCTTATGTTATGGTAACCAGATGACTGATATACTACTTAGATATATTATTTGTAAATACATACTTATTATACATAGATACATCTGTATTGACTGTATTGCTTTTAAGACCCTGCTTTTAACGTGAATGTGTCTCCATAGCGAGACGTACTGCTCGCGTGCCGGGCGGGCTTGGCTCACCTATGGATAAATGGGTACTTACCCCGAGGGATAGTTTTTACAAATAGTGTATGTCGCCATTGGATATCAAACTGCTTTGTAAGGTGTTTGGGATATAAAGGCTGTGGATCTGGTCTCGAATGTGTGCTGTAAAACTGAATGAGATAATCAATAAATCTACTGGGTTTATGAAGTTTTTAGTGTGTGTTTTTCTAAATGTTTGTGAGGAAGTGGAGCCGCGTGCGCGAGATTTTAATTACCAATAGAATTTGTAGCATTTTGTATTTAGTACTAGCCTCTCGTTCGGTTCGGCAGGTAGGGTTTTTGTAGCAGAAACGCGCACTAATTCTATTTTTGCTTAGTTTCAAACGAATAAGACTGAAGAAAAACATGTTTTTTTTATTTCTACACTAAATTATTACAGGTACATTTCTTCTAATGAAGCATCTCTTAAATAAACTATAAAACTAGGTTTATTATAACTTTAAACCGAGGATAAAAGGCTTGTTCGCACTACTTTTGTACTACTTAAAAGACGCCCGAACAGCCATACATAGTTAAAATACTTCCTTTAAAGTTAGACAGCGGGGAAACTTCTAGAAGCCTTGACTGTATTATGGTCAATGTAAAATAAAAAAAGTGTGAAGTCCGCAAAAGTTGCGAGATAAATGTTTCAGAGATTTTTATCATCGTAGTTCTCTAGTAGGGAATTCTTTTTAGTGTTTTTTCACAGTCCTTTCTAAAGGCAGCATGAAAAATGAAATGGTCATTTGGAGGACTGCGTTTGGAGTTTCTTTTGAAGCGTCTCTTGAAGTCTTTTGTCTGCCTTACTTACTCTCTCAAACTACATTTGAAGTTAAATGTAAACATAAACTTGGATGGTATTTTCACTGGCAATGGTGCAGATAAGTACACTTAAATAGGATTGGTATAAACACTTAGGATTCATCATCATTTTCCTGCCCTTATCCCTATGTGGGGTCGGCACAACACGTGTTCCTCTTCCATTTCCCTCTATCAGACGTCATCTCATCACTCACACCTTTCTTAGGATTAATATTCGTTTTTTAAAAGTTGGTTGGATTGTGTGAGAGATGCAATGAGTAAGAAAGAAGTAAGCGCTGAGATGATGAGTGATAGATAAATGAATGAATGATTTTATCCCACTTTGTTGAAAATTGTGGAAAAATAAGTTGCGACAAATAAATATTATGCGGAGAAAAGGGCTTCTCATGAAACGCATCATCAGGTTATAAATAATGTAAATAGGTATTTTTGTTTAGTAGTGAAATTCTTTAAATATTAAGCACTAAACAACGCGGTCTGCAAAGCATAAAACTGTACAAGGAAAACTCTATAGTTCACTGTTTTTGTTTGCATTGACGTCAAGAATAAAAATTAGAACATCATACAATCCTTTAAAATGTCAGATTTTGTCTAAACAACCGACTGTTTGTTAAGTCAAATTAATATGCAGTTGGAACCGGTACATAAATAAATAATAATAATAATAATAATATAGGTAGGGACAGTATAGGTTAGAAAAAAAAAAAAAAAAAAAAAAAAAAAAAAAAAAAAAAATATATATATATATTTTTCTATTAGGTATAGCAGCTATGTACTTAATAAATATTTATTCCATTAATATAGCGAACGCGAAAGTTTGTATGCATGTGGATTGTGGATGTAGGTAGGTATACTTAGTTGCTCTTTGCTTTTTCACGCAAAAACAACAGAACGGATTTACATCAAACTTGGAATATATTAGGTAAGTATATTATAGTGTATGACTTGGAAAAATACATTGACTACTTTCTATCTAGGTAGATTTCAGGGGGGCGAAGTTGCGATTGAGTAAGCGAAATACTAGCTTTTTTCTATTTCGCTAACTCTACACTCAAGTATCTTTTGTTTTATAGCTAATGCAATCAAATAAGATTTTTTTTTAAACTAGTAGGTACTAGTAGCTTGAACAAAACTAGATTATTTAAATCATTTAAACATAATTCAAGAATGAAAGCAGAACTTAAAAACAGTTGAATTTAAAGTGCTAAAAGAAGAGTAATCTTTGCCAGACCCGTCCAAACTTTTAACGACGAGCCGTATGAGACAAGTGCCACCCGACTGCAAAAGATCTGCATTTTATTCACCCCAACCACAAATACCAGATAATCCGTCCTCTATTACAAAGAGAAATGCATGACGGAGCCCACAAATCCACCAGAGTAAGTAAAGTAACAATTGGACGCAGCTGCAAGTCTCAAACTCACTCTGTCTTCATCAAAGAAATAAATGAAAGAGGAGGTTTGTTCCCGTTTTTATATCCACTTTCGCGAGTCATTCACATTTGCATTGTGCAAATAGAAGCTGTCTTTAAAAATCCACGTTAAAATACCTCAGTGTCGTTGGGCTGGGGCGACCCCGCTGCGTCGTAAAAACACTCAGTGACAGTACTGCGCACTGAGAAATTCAAGAGGGTTCAGAATGTATGACCAAGCAAATAAATTGAACCAACAGCAATATGCTATTAACGCACACTTTAAAACTACTGAAATGTGTCGTTTGTCTAGGGCAGTTTATATTGCGGTCAGATCATAAGTTCGTATGATGAGCTAGGCGTCATTGATGTAAGTATAGAGATACATCTTTTCGAAAAGTTAGTGTTACTTAAAATTCTTGAAATAATTATTAAAGAATAATATTTTCATAATTTCTTGTTTTAATTAGGTATAAATATAATCGTGACTCGCAGTGTGACGTAGAATCATCCCTTTCATTTTTCAGGCTTGTTAGTTATCACTCAATCGTACTTTTCAATTAGTTTTTTTATTGAAATAGTGCAAGTAACCTCTAAACTAGATAGACAAATTAACCAGCAAAAGTCCTCGTATTAAAGTATCATTGCAATTTATTTTCTGTTGAATTTAACTCCGACAACACGTTAGTCCACTCACAAAGTCGATTTGCAACTGCAGTTGAAAGTTGATCGGCTCCACTTTTCCATTTACAGTGAAACTGAAAAAAACAAAGAGAAAGAAAACTGAGACAAAAAGACAAAATGAGACAAAAACCGGTAATTGGGTATTCGGGGAGTGCAGTCCAGCGGCGAATATAATTATTCTGAGTTGGGTGACAATGAGGTACGAAAGGTTTGGCGGTGTTTTGTGTATTTTTATTTTAAGCCGTTTCTTTACTAAGCTGTGGGAGAAGATGGGTATTGAACAAACAATTTATGATATAACTGCGTTTACAAAATGGTTAAACCACATAGCAAAACAAAATTAAGTTAATTGATTTTTTTTCATTGAAGGGTATAACCAAAAGTAAAAATTAGCTAACCATTATGCTTTAATAACTTTTTAATATGGATGTGGTCATGATATCTTGAAATTTAGAAACAAAAAATCCACATGCTGAAAAAAAATTCGCATTGAATCAAAATCCGCTTTAAGATAATAACAGCTTTCTGCCAACAAATTTATATCTATTTAAACTATCGCGACTTGGAAACATATTTATAAATATTAACGGGACTTAATCGCGTATTAAAATCATATTATTTACCTCGACGTTTCGGTGGCGTTACAGTCACCGTGGTCACGAGTAGACTGAAGGCCGGCACCCGCTCGCATCTTCAACTGACAAAAACCGCCAGGTTGAAAAATCAGCGATAGCGGAGCATTTGCTTGAATTTGGGTCAAACCACTGGATAGAACTGCACAAGCCAATAATCCTGTCCAATGATCGCCACTATTATAGCCGAATTGTGCGTGAAGCGGTTGAAATTAAGAAGCACAAGAATTTTAACCGGGACAGTGGTTACAAATTGTCATCTACGTGGGATCCAGTCATAAGAATGTGTTCGCATCGAAAAAAGTCGTCTAA
The DNA here is from genome assembly GCA_947086425.1 of Xanthorhoe spadicearia. Classification (NCBI taxonomy): domain Eukaryota; kingdom Metazoa; phylum Arthropoda; class Insecta; order Lepidoptera; family Geometridae; genus Xanthorhoe; species Xanthorhoe spadicearia. The sequence continues at coordinate 6,236,013 of OX352199.1, forward strand.
CATTTCGCCGGACATTGTGAGTGTGGTGTGTCGCAACCCTAGTAGTAGTTTTGTGTTGACTGATTGAGGGTAGACAAAAACCTCGTCAGTTGAAGATGCGAGCGGGTGCCGGCCTTCAGTCTACTCGTGACCACGGTGACTGTAACGCCACCGAAACGTCGAGGTAAATAATATGATTTTAATACGCGATTAAGTCCCGTTAATATTTATAAATATGTTTCCAAGTCGCGATAGTTTAAATAGTATTTTAACTAACCGGTACGGGCCGGAAGTTGTTACAAAAGTACGAGATCTAGAAAAACTCCGGAAGAAAAGAGTGCGGTTGGAGTCATCATTAACATTTTTAATTAAATGTCGTGATACGGACATTATTCCAACATGTGCGAGAATTAAACCGCGAAATGACATTCTTTTTTCGGAAAGTATTCTTCGAAGTGCTAGTGTTCGTTTGCTCAAACAAATAATTAGGAACAGTTTTTGCGAATTAGACAAAGTGAATCGTGCTTTATACGCTTTGCATTGTGAGTGTAGTGCTGTGCTTTCTTTTGATGATTTTTGCATGTGTGATCGGGTTACCTACTTGCAAGCAGATCGAGTGTATGAATTGTGTAGTGTTACACATGATCGTAAATATAAAAAGTTTTATGATCGTCAGAAACGGAACACAGTTCGCAGCGAGGATGTTGTGTCGGTGGTAAATTTATCAAGTACTACATTAAACAGTGCAACCGAAAGTGTCTTAGCGAAGGGTTTGAATTATGCAACTACCCCCCAACAAATTCCGTATGAGGAAATTATAAGTAGTGTTGAGGAGGTCATACTACGTAACAAACTACCTTCCAGTGATTCGGAATCATTACGACAAGATGTTTCGGTAATATTACGCAGAGCTAAATTACCGAAATGTAACATTTCTTCCGAAGAACGGGCTGCTCTTAAGGACTTGCGCGAAAACAGTGATGTATGTGTTCTTAAGGCCGATAAGGGGAATGCTACGGTTGTGATCGACTCAGTTGACTACGATCATAAGGTGCATGATTTGTTGAGCGACACAAATATTTACAAACCCGTGTCCTATGACCCGACTGCAAGAGTGACACGACGTATACGTGCGGTGATCAGAGACAATAAAGAAATTATGAAAGAAGATGACTTTACGAGGTTATTTAAACCTCAAATTGTTCAACCGCCAAAATTCTATGGTCTGCCGAAGATACACAAATCCAACGTTCCATTGCGACCTATTGTGAGTCAGATTAACTCACCGACTTACAGTCTTGCAGGGTACGTTGCGAAAGTGTTGCAACCATTGGTGGGGAAGACGTCTTCCTTCGTGAAGGATTCTCGCCATTTCATCGCTATAATTAAGGACATAATGCTGGAACCAGATGACGTCATGGTGAGTTTTGATGTTGAGTCACTTTTCACGAATGTTCCAGTTAAAGAGTGTGTAGACTTAATTAGGCGAAAACTTGAGGACAACATCATGCCAGAAGGATACATTACTTTGTTAAGAAACTGTTTAGAAGGGAGTTATTTTTTGTATAGAGGGCAACACTACCTACAGATAGATGGCGTTGCTATGGGTAGTCCTGTAGCACCCGTAATGGCTAATATCTGGATGGAGCACTTGGAGTCACTAATACAGTTTCCATCTGGTTTGAAGCTATGGAAACGTTACGTAGACGATGTGTTTTGCATTATGAAAGGTAACAAGCCGGAAGTCGAACAGTTTCTACAACACCTGAACTCTATCCATCACAAGATTAGGTTTACTTATGAGTTGCAAAGTAATCGTACATTACCTTTTCTGGACATCAAAGTAATGGCGAGATCGGATGGTTCTCTAACACACTCTGTCTACAGAAAACCTACTCACACTGACAAATATTTAAATTCGGCGTCCCATCATCATCCTACACATTTAGCATCGGTAGTTTCTTCACTAGTCGACAGAGCCTATGCATTGTGTGACTCGGAATTTTTACAAGAAGAACTAACACATGTAAAAGGAGTACTGGAGAAGAATGGTTACAGGATGAGGAATATGAGTGCTAGACGTACTAATAGAGTAAGGAAGGTTGACGTTCCGAGAGAAAGAGCATACTTGCCGTACATTAGAGGGGTGACAGACAAAGTCGGTTCATTGCTTAAGAAATACGCAATAAAGTCAGTTTTCACTCCACTATCCAAGATAGCAGCGCAAGTAGGAACTGTCAAAGACACCATACCCTATCAGACACCTGGGGTGTACAAGGTCGATTGCAGCTGCGGTAGTTCTTACATCGGACAAACTAAGCGGACAATTGCTGAAAGAGTCAAAGAACATATCGCAGCTGTCAAAAACCGCCAGGTTGAAAAATCAGCGATAGCGGAGCATTTGCTTGAATTTGGGTCAAACCACTGGATAGAACTGCACAAGCCAATAATCCTGTCCAATGATCGCCACTATTATAGCCGAATTGTGCGTGAAGCGGTTGAAATTAAGAAGCACAAGAATTTTAACCGGGACAGTGGTTACAAATTGTCATCTACGTGGGATCCAGTCATAAGAATGTGTTCGCATCGAAAAAAGTCGTCTAACATTTCGCCGGACATTGTGAGTGTGGTGTGTCGCAACCCTAGTAGTAGTTTTGTGTTGACTGATTGAGGGTAGACAAAAACCTCGTCAGTTGAAGATGCGAGCGGGTGCCGGCCTTCAGTCTACTCGTGACCACGGTGACTGTAACGCCACCGAAACGTCGAGGTAAATAATATGATTTTAATACGCGATTAAGTCCCGTTAATATTTATAAATAAATTTATATCTATAGTCATTATAGAAGACCGATTTCTTTTCTAATCATCCCCTAGTTTTAAGAACGTGACGTGTATAAGTGGTCGTTAATATGACTTTATTGAATAAATATATTTGACTTTTGACTTTTTGACTTTTGATTAAATTAAATTAGTACGCAGACATAATAATATCATTTGTAAATCAAATGCTTGCTAAAAATTGAAATTGAAATTATAATTCATTGTAAAGTTTATCTAAGAAAATTCATTTAACTCAAAGCACAGCTCAAAGCACGTAATTCAGTATCCGATGTTCGTAATCAACTCCTCTATTACAAATTGTTGAACGCCGAGTTGTTAGACCCTGTTCACACGGCATTGTTTGCACGTTTTTTCACGTATTCGTTTTTTAACGTACAATCACCCAGGTCTTCACACGGTAAATTATCATTCGTGTAAAAAACGAATAGCCGCAGAAAAGTGAAGGAAAAACCGAATACGTCAACGTTCATTCGATTTTTTGACGTATACGTTTAAACGTATAAGCAGTACACGTTTTTTTGCAGTACAATCAATACGTGAAAAAACGTGCAAACAATGCCGTGTGAACAGGGTCTTATAGGTACTTTTTCCTTCCTTCTTTGTAAAAAATGCGCATCACGTTTTATCTTTATTTTATTGTATCATTATGCTTATTATGCCTGTATGTAAAAACACGCAAATAAAAAAGGCCTTGTCGACCCTCACTCCCGGTTTTAACACTAGTGAAATTTATCGCGACCGAAAAATACCTATTTTTTTTTATTATTTATTCACGTAAAAGAAAAATACATAATTTAAACTTAATTTACGTATTTTGGTTTTATCCAGTGAAGCAAGATTCATTTCTATAGCAAAATGTCATTTAACGTCAGATTAAATAAAACTTATATTTTTTTTTGTTTGTATCTTGAGAGTATCTTCTGAGTAGGATCTGAGTTACGAACAAAAATGCACCTGAACTCTGAAGTAGTCATTGTTACAAACGTTTCCTTTCGTCTGTATTTTATTTTTTCATCGCCATTAATTTTAATCAATATTTCTTGTCGCACAAATTTTCGTCATCGTAGTTCAATTCCTACATACCTAATTCATTTTATTTCGTTCCCAAGTTAAAGTGATTGTAGAAATGTGACATGGCAAGGGCAGGTCGGTGTTGATTGGTTAATTTTATACCAGCTCCTGTAATTCGTAGCTCATAAATTAGATGTTTCAATTGAATTACTTTCAAAGTTTTTGAATTTCTTCCAAGAATTTTGATTCCATCTCAATTGAGTTTTCATACAAAATGGCGATTCAGAGCTAATTAATGAACGCCTTCTTATCAATTCGCTCTGATAAAAAATGTTATTTTAGTATTTTTGCATTTGAGTTCTTCAAACCTACATAATTTATAGACGTGATTCTTATTTATGATCGTATCTACTGTATTTATTTTCATTACCTACAATTTATTCATCGTTTCCTCAGTACATATCTACACAGATAAAATAATACGTGTACTCGTACATATATCTACTAGTGACGCCAACGCTAAAATATTGCTGCGTATTCAAAACGTGTCACAAAATTTTAGCTTTTCACTTTTTTGTTCTCGTTCGATTTTTATGTACCTAATTAGTACAAGTGCATATTGTACCTACAAGTTTTCATTACAATGTAAATTATTAGAACTTAATCGAATTCTTTATTTTGTCATATTATTGCGATTTTCTGATAAAAATCATCGCTACTGCTAAACTTATTTGATGTTCTGTAAGAGAGAACACTCTGGAAAACTAAGTATGTCTTTTAAAATATTTTTTGGATATTTTAATTGAATTTTAGCAAATCAAACTGTCAAAGCATCGATTAAAAATATACCTCACATCGTGTCTTTGCGATATGTGATGGGCGTCATAACATCTCGCTGCTATCTCAAAAGTAAACATTCTAGAACTTAGGTACGTGCTAGGGGTGTCTCTATTGCAGGAAATGGAAAATGTATCCCATAGGGATATGAACCAAATGGATCCCGCCATCGACCGAGACGTCTTCTTGGCGATCAAATAAACACTTTACATCAATAAGTGCGCGTGGAATCGATGTTGTAAACACTTTCGTTACTATTTCACTTACAAAATTATCGTGAGTTACTGCTCTTCTTTTAAAAAAAATCTTTGTACATGTTGCCAAAATTACATTTAGCTGTGCTAGCTCTGCTCTCGTTTCAATGAATTTATGTGACACATGTCATAGGTAAAATAAATGTCCATTCGTTTAAAACGTACGTAAAAATAATAGAGGTCTTTGTTTATCCCATATTTAACGGCACAGGAAATATTCTTAATTAATAATAATTATTAATTAGACATGGTGTCCCCATGCAGGGCAAAGGTCAAAAAAGAAGAGTCTTTTCTTCCACTCTAGCAAATTAATGAATCCTTGAAGACGTACTTAGGTGAAATCTAGCTCATCCCGCCATTCTATTTCATGCCCATAAAAGCAAATAGAGAGCTTAGGATGGTATTATTTATTATGTTAAAGTAATAATTAGATGCTGAAATACAAAATTTCGAAAGATTTTTTGGAGCTCCCCTAACTGTGTATTTCAACTGCAGGTAAGGTTCCATTCCTGTTTGACTTGCACATGGCATTCGGCATGGTAAGTGGTTTGCATAGAGTTTTCTAAAGTTAGTTTGCGAGAGCTGTTTAATGCAACTTTGATTTGAATTGAAATGAATTGGCCCATATAATTAAAATTTGCTCTTGATAAACAAACGTGGATTTGAACCAATAATTGTAAAATGCCATCTTATAATGAGGTGTATTTATCAATCTTATTAATCTCTACTTATATTATTATTAGGTATTATAAATACGTTGTATTCTGTCTGTATTAAGTATATTAATATGTACCTACTTACTTACTTAAGAAAAAATCTATTTGAAACTCAAATGTATTATGTAAGTACTTAATAAATTAAAACAACGGGGATAAATAAAGTAAATTATAAATGAATAATTATATTGTCTAGAACAAATCACAATAGTTTTCAAAAATAAAATTTGTTATTAATATTAATCTTTTTAAGCCTAAATATTGTATTGTCAGTAGCAAATGTTAGAAGCGTGTTTGACCCCGGACGGTTTTCGATTTACAATAAAGTTCAGCTCTACATTTGGTATTCATGAAGATTTAAATTTGGTCCAGACGTCACTCACTGATATCAACGGTTATGTAAATACTTAAATAGAAATATGTAACGAGATCCCAAAACTTGAAACAATAGCATGAAGGAAAAATAATAAAAGTATCTACTTAATAGTTTATTTTGACGACATCTGTGGCGCAACTGGATGAAAGCCTGCCTTATAAATGCATATTGGAACAGTAAATTTACTTTAACTAAAACGGATATCAAATCTAATGCTTGATAAGAAAAAAGTAATAAGAAAAAAGTATTCCTTAAACCTGTATTAAATTTATAAATCTTTATGAATAAGCCCTAAATATTTCTCACCCCTCTAAATGTTTTAAATGGATGGATTGAATATGATTTGTCAATGTAAATTTAATTCGAAATACAGGCGTGGTCGCAATAAAAGCTTTTAATCGGTTCATCGCGTCCTACGTTAATCCCTCCACTTGCATGGAGCTAATTAATTGGATCAAGAACATGGAAATTCATTCCGTTAAATAATGGTTTTACTTTTAAATTGCCTCTACACTATTTTATAGATTTCTTCTATGAATGGACATTTTTATGACTGGACATTTTTAGGCTATTTGTAATTTTTATAATTGGATATTAGTCGTTAAGGTGAACAGCTGTTTTTTTTAATACTTATAGGTAAGTATTTAAAAATAAAGTATGTGACCGAGTGGGGTTGTGCTTTGACTTTCAATGTAAGATCGTAGGTTCAAATTCGGGCTGTGCATCAATCGATTTTGGTTTCGAAAAAAAATAATACGCACAATTAGGCATTATATAGAGGTAATAAAAAAAAAAATTTACTAGTCACGATGACTATTATTAACCAGTCAGATAATAGCAATTCATAATGACAATTAAAAATATCAATTATAATGATTTGTCATTACAACTAGCATAAATTATAACAGGCTTAGCTAGTGACTATATTATAAGAACTATATTATTCCTTGAATAAAAAAATAAAATAGGATTAAGTCTGTATTCCAAACGGATTTAAGGACAATTAATACTTTTAGATATCATTTTATGTAATTTTAGATTGAATCAAAATTCGATTTTTCAATTCTCCATTTTAAATGAAATATCTATTATTTACTTACCTTTATCTCTACGTACAATGACGACCTCTGTGGCGCATTAGCCGAAAGCTCGCCTGAGACGCAGGGGTTGCCGCCGCTGCGTTGACAATGTTTGCATAATCTACAAATATTTGTCTCGAGTCTGCGTGTCTATGTATAATGTATGTATTTACAAAATCTAGGTATGTAACATAATTATCAGTCATCTGGTTAGCTTGGGACTAGATGACGTTGTGAGTCTACGTACCCATAATTATGTAGGTAGGTACATATGTACTCAAACAAAATTCAATCTAACTTTGTACTATTTTATACTCTGATAGAGCTTCCGAAAGCGCTGGCAGCCTTAACCGATCGACTCTAGGCTGTGGAGATTGTCAATCAATGCATTTGACAGACAACGATAAATCGACGAAAAGTCATTTCATCCGTGCGGCCGTGACTTTCTGTACGTCGCGTCGTCGTTGTCGGTCGCGGCGAATCAAAACGTGCCTTTATTTTTCTTCCTATTAGCTCGCTTCAAGAAAGCAAGTATCAGATGATGCAATAGTTCGGCTAATGATCATAATTATTTAGCTTGATAGTCATCATAGAATGGAAACCTGTTTAAAATTTAATTCTGTAGAAAATATTAAACTTGTGAGTTTATAATATTCAGTTCATTCATATATCATACATCATATGAAAATAAAATAACAAGTAAATTAAAGACTCTTGCAACGGAATGAATATTTGCATCTTCAATCTTGAATAGTTAAGGTTAAGTTAAAAAGTTGACTTCGTTGTATTTAAATACAAGGTTACAGCTATATTTTTAAAACTAGCGTTCGTTTGCGGCTACGCTCGCGCGTAAAATTGTCTGTGTTATTTTTAACCATATTTGTTTAGCAGTTTTTGCGAAAAAGAGGAACAAATATCCACCAAACAATTCAACCAACTTCACAAACTTTCTCAAATAAGACTTAACAAATACTTAAGTAAGTATACGCATAGTAAGAATCACAAAAATAGACTTGGTAGATAATAATAGCTGTAAGTAACCTACCTACTACTTTTGGTACGAGTATTACAGTAAGATATTTGTAAAGTAAAGCATCATAATGACTATGCAGCCGGTTGAATGTGACTATAACAATAATGGCATGATAACGCAACACTTCACTCACTCACTCAGTGTATTAACCGCGCTCGCGCTTCACAGACGTGTCACAAAAAAAACATGGCCGACGAACAGACTGCGACCGCTTCAAGCTACTGGGACGAATTAACGAGCCCTCTCAACCTTTGCCTCATCGCAGTGATTGTGTACCTTCTGTTCAAGATCGTAAAGTCGAACTTTGAAAGTAAAGTTGAACCTCCGCCGCCGCCACCACAATTGCCCAAAATAAGAAAGGATCTAACAGTTGCCGAGCTAAAAAAATACGATGGCACTCAACCTGATGGAAGAGTTTTGCTGGCAGTAAATGGTGTAATTTTCGATGTCACTAGAGGGAAGAGGTTTTACGGTCCGGGTAAGTGCCTTTCGTATTTCGTTGTACCTACCTATAATACCGGCATCGATGTAAATGTATGAGCAAACTGAGCAAAGGTCAAAAATGTGCGCAGCATGAATACAGCTAAGGCGATTAAATTTGAAGGTTAAGGTAAACATGAGATATAAGAAATAGGTAGGTACGTTACACAGACTTTTTTGAGACTCAATGACTTCCTAGGAAGTTATAACAAGATCATTTTAATGTTTCAAACGATGTACCTACATTAAGCCTAATGAACGTTTCTGGAAGAATGATTGCGAGAAATCACCATATAATTTAGTCAGTGTGTTGAACAAGGGGCCTTCAATACGAAGCATTGCGCTACGATAGTAATACAGCGCTCCCTTTCGTTCGTAGTGTGAGAAAGAGAGACAGATTATCGGCACTTGAATTGGTTCAAAACATTTCAACATAACTGTGGTTCGTGTTTATGCTTAGTTGATGCGAACGCGTACTTACTCGTGTTATCGTTTACGATCCATCAGACAATGACAAGTGTTGCCAATAAACCGTTTAAAGATGCTTTCACACAGGAAGAAATGCATAATATAATATTTTCTTGGTGACACAATTAAGGTAGATACCTACATAAGATTCAATGGAATAGGAACAAATTGACATAATTAATACTTACCTAATAAAGAAGTTGATTTTGAGTAGTGGTAACAAGACGAAAGACAAATATTATACAATGTTCGTACGAGCAAGTGGTAATTTCTGGTGACTTTGTTTTTAGGCCGACTGAAGGTTCGCAATAGTGCCCTACTTTAAAAACGGGGGCCGACAATTTATAATGCCTTCCAAAACACGGAAACACCTATCCAGGTTGTTAATGCCAGTCACCTATCCAGGTTATGACCGATCAGAACGTTGCTTATTGTTACGATCTATCAAGATCGTTTCAGCTAGCAACACTGGCGCTTCGTGTTTATAGTTATAAATTCTAATTTACCTATATGACATTTCACAGTGATTGTCATTAAGCGTGATTGTGAAAAACCTTTCATCATTGATAGGTAGTGTAAATTATCTTTATTTGTATTGATAAACCATATTATGTTACATTTTATCTGATTTGTATAGGTAGGTATTGGCAAAATGTGAAATAACAGCCAACAATTATTATTGTCATAAAAAATTGAAAAATAAGTAAGGTATATAGTTAGTAGTAAGTAAGTAAGGTTATACCTCAAACAAACAAACACACTTTACCTCTTTATATTATTAGTTTCGATATGGATTTGCGCACCAACAAGAACAAGATGGTTATCTTTGCTTAGTAAAAATTATCACATTTCCCTGTATGATAAACAGGCGCTTCTAAATAAGTAATTATTTAATTTAGTTTTATGAACATTTCTACGCGGCAGCTATATAAGTATTTACTGTAACTAATTAGTTGCCGTAATGTTTGCATTTCACCGTTCAGAGCACGTGATACGCAAAACAATGTTTAATTGATGCATTTAACTGGCTACAACATTCGAATCTAAAGCCAAAGCGCTATCCTATTGGACTAACACATTTTGGATTTCAATTGGCTCTTTACCTAGATAATTATCTCCTTGGATACTCTACACAGCGTCATCTAGCGTTGTGTATTGTGTAGGCTGCTACAACATTTAATGAAAGACGTCCATTTTTAATGTCACGATTACATGACACTAAAAAATTGTCCTATCTAATAAAATGAATAAAGTAAAATTAAGTATTTTAAAATGTACTTGTAGGTTGCCTGCAGAATACTTCATTTTATGCTTCATATTATTATAATAATATGACATTAGTTAGGTAGGTATTTAAATTTAATGTGACACAAATAAACAATTCTATTATATTCTATTTTATTTTCTAGAAGGCATAATGTTTGTGCTATGGTAACTATAGATGACTGGTATTCTATAAACCACATAGATATATTTTTGTAAATACATACATAGAAAACACCCAGACACGAGACAAATATTTGCAGATACGATAACCCATTGACAAGAAGCGTTTTGTCGCATTTCGTTTTGCCATAGCGAATAACCACCTTTGCACTTAAACAAATCGAACCCAATACAGTGAAACCTGACCAACGCTTGTTTGGTCAAAGCCAAATAAATATCTCATAGCCGATCATTAATGGTATTTAACCGATTGAAGCACCATGACCTCGTTCCAGGGATTAATTGATTTTAATTAATAAAGTTCTGTTTGATTTTCACTTTTCAACGGTCTGTTTGAGCTTGTTTAACTCTACAAAACACATACCTACTGCCCGGTATATTTTAACCCCCTTATGGAAAATAGACTAGCAAACCTATTTTTAGCTAAAACGGTTATTAAAACTGTTGCTATTTGTTTTCATTGACATAAGAGTTAGAAGAAATTAATTACAAGAAACTAGTAAAATACAGTTTGATAAAGGGTCTAATACATTGCGTCCCACCCTATCGTGGTACTAAACTTGTTTTACACAGCGCGTGCGAGATGTAGAGAATGATTACGACAAGGGGCTGCTAGCGGTTCCACAACACACTAACTAGAGCACAATATTAAGTACTTACAAGCTGTCCCGGATTACTTCGTTATGCCATGGTTGGTTATAGGGGTCTGACCCTGTTCACACGGCATTGTCCTGCACGTTTTTTCACGTATTCGTTTTTTAACGTACAATCACCCAGGTCTTCACACGGTAAATTATCATTCGTGTAAAAAACGAAAAGCCGCAGAAAAGTGAAGGAAACAAACCTATACCATGTGCCACTGCGAACCGAATACGTCAAAGTTCATTCGATTTTTTGACGTATGCGTTTAAACGTATAAGCGGTACACGTTTTTTTGCAGTACAATCGTCGTGTGAATGGATAATATGTAATGTACGTTGTATGGCCACTATATATACGTTAAAAAACGAATACGTGAAAAAACGTGCAGGACAATGCCGTGTGAACGGGGTCTTAGATATCGAATAAAACAGCATTAATTTATAATAGTTTCATTTTATGTCTTTCATTTCATGTTATGTTCCTGACAATGAATGCACCTTATTAACTGATTTTGATTTAACCAGCACACAATAACAGATCTTAAGGTGGCCTTTTCATTCCATGAATGTACTTCACAAAAACAATTTTATTGTTAAGTGTATCTTGTAATTGAAACATTTCACTCCACTACAAGCTCACACTAGTATTCTATTTATGTACTCGTACTATACACACTCGCCCCACAAACTAAGTTTTCCTGTAATCTTCGCAAATATAATTTAGCTCTTTTCATTTCAGATTTCTTTGTTTCTTTTTCTCACGCAATAATTATCATTTTTTTTATAAAGTGTCTATAACGATGACTATGCTTATTTATATTAATAGAAAAATACTGTTTTAATTTATAGATAATATTTTAAAAAGTTGGATTTATTCAAACACTTGGGTTGGTGGATCTATTTCATGATTTTTTAACAGACTCCAAAAAAGTTTTCCATGTTGTTCTCTATTCACTGATATTTTCGTTAATTTATTAACTTCCTTTTAAGAAACATTAGAAAAATACCGAATAAAATATATAATATACAAAGCTTGTAGGTACTCTACTTTAATAAAACGCATGTAATGCTGACTTGTGAAGATATCTTTATTCAACGATAAAATAATCAAGAATAAACCTATCAATATCAAGGTCAGTTTTTTATGTAAACAGAAATATACAGATAGATAGATTCAGATAATATGAAAACAGAACAGTCGAAATAATGCGTAAATTATATGACACATTAAATTTTTTAAAATCTATAATGATAATAATCATCATGACTGAGTAAAATCAGAGCTGACCACTTGCTCAATTAACTAGTTACTGCGTAATAATAATAACTTAAAAATTCTCTCTAATTTGTGTTTTTCAGTTAAACAAAAACAAAGATTTTAAAAGATAAGTTTAACTCTTTAAAAATAACAACGTTAACCTATTATTCATTTATTATTATAATCTACCTAATTTTATTTTCAAATGTAAATTAAACTTAGGTACCTATTTATTTCATGAATCATTCGAATTGTGACCGCTCAGAAAATTGCCTATCTACAACGAACGTCTCAGCAAGCTATGCCACGAGAAATAATGGCTGTATAATTATTAGGTACTCGTATAGACTGTGTAACCAAATTATCATGCAAAATGATCAAATTCAATTATTATTCCATTGCAGGTGGACCATATTCAGCATTTGCTGGGAAGGACGCCACTCGGGGGCTAGCAACAGGCCAGGTTGCTGCTTCTGACACCGATTACGATGACGTTAGTGATCTGACCCAAGATGAGATCGGCTCGGCTAAAGAATGGGAAGACCAGTTCAGAGGTAAGTTTGAATTGAACACCCCGTTATTCATAAAGATTTGTCAATTGACTGATTGAAATATGATTATGACTGGTCCAAGAACTTACGTAAAAAACACTTTATCTAATCAAACATTAATTTCAACAATTAGTGTTCAATCTCTCATCAAGCCTATTATTTAGATTAATTGCTTCAAATTACTTAAATATAATTTAGTTTTAAGACGATACGAACGTTTGCCCTTTGTTTTACTGCTCCATAATTTTCAATGAAAGCCTTAAAAATATAATTTAGTTTCATAATGCGATGACAGTACAGTTGCAATAAAAAAGCGTGGTACATTATAATTTTTCCATTTTTTTTTCATTTTTCCAAATCTATTATTTATGTTTGGTAAATTCTTCTTTCAGATAAATACGACATTGTCGGTCGCCTTCTCAAGCCTGGTGAACAACCAAACACATACAGCGACGACGAAGGCGAAGAAAAAACTGACAAAAAGAGTCAGTAATGTTACAGTTGCTGAATGTCCAAGGCGTAACAGTTAAAGCCTATGCACACAGCGTAATTATGACGACGCACTTAATCGAGCGATCCGCGTGTTTGAAAAACGCGATGTGACTTAGCAGGTGACGTGCTAGACACTCACTGTGGCAGTTGGTTCTAAAAACGTCGTGTGCATAGGTTGTTACTAATAACCACGCAAAGGAGATGTTCCAAAGTGGTATTTTATTCTGATGAAAAAAGAAGCAATACGAATTAAACATAATTGGAAACCTAATTTTTTATACTATCGGATGTGAACAAAATCATATTTTTTTAATCCCACGATTTTTCTACAAAAAATATTTAAAAAGTCGCAAATTCATCCACTACGGCCACACTGAACCACAATAAAAGGGCTAAGATAAATGTCACTGTCATATTGAGTGAGACGTTATGTCAGTATCAAATGGATTTTCCGATCATCATTCATTCTTTTCATTCAGTACTGTCAATTGTATTTGTATTGACGTTGACAGTGACGGAACTTTTAAAAATGTCATTATTAGAAACACAAAGTTGGACTGAGACAAAAACTCATTTTCATAGAGATCGTATGGCACTATCTCTTTCTTGAGACGCGTTAGAGGGTTGCAAGCAAAACTTTTTTCAATGATTTTTTTTAGAAAAACGGGGGGCAGGGAAAATACTAAAAAATAATAAATAATCATGAAATAGTTATATGTTTAATTACGTATAGTTTTTATCTTGCTTCTTTTTCCAAAATATTTTAATACCAGCCCCCATACATTTTTGGAACATCTCCTTTGTAGGTAACATAATGCACGCGACTAATTTGACAATTTTATAAACAAAATGCCTAAAGGGCCTGAAGCGGCCACTTTCGGTAAAGTTTCATGTTGTATGCTTAATAAGCATACAACATGAACCATTGTATACCGTAACTTTTTCGTTTTTGTTTAAGTTTTCTGACATGAGACAAAATACTGCTTGTAAATGGCAAAATTCATTCCTTTCATTTAGTTATATGCACTAAATGAAAATAATGAATTTTACCATTTTCAAATGAAACATTATGTTTTGCAAACAATTTGTTCAGCTTATAAACTACTAAAAGTGGTCGTTTTAGATGCAGGATACCAAAGCAGAATCAGTTGATCAAAATTAACCTAGGTACTTTTAAAATCATTTATTTCTGTTCTACTGAATCCCTAAATGTGCATTAAATGTATAATAAATTTAATAGACTGCGATGAATTTTAAAATGTGAGATAGTAGGTACCTATATAAGTGTGTATCGGGTTTTTGGTGAATGTTTTAGGATGTTATACTTACTTATAATAAAGTTTTTTTGTGAATCGTAACTGGTTTTGATTTAAAAATGAAAAGAAGTATTTGTATAAGCTGTGCTCATATTATGAGATTCGGTATGTATTGTAAGTAAAAAAAACTGTTCGTTTTACTATTTATAAATTACGTAGGTTTATCTTAAAGTAGAACAATAAACCTGATAACCAGTTTGTTTAGAGAATCTGACATGCACATTTTTAGCATGATAATTTTATTATCATATATTGAACCAACACTTTTTGTCAAATTAGCCGATACCTATTATTTATGGAATTTTATGACAACTGTTTTATAGGTAAGTATATGCTTTGGTAACAAAAACTCGAGCGATCAACATTTTAAAACAAAGCAACATAACGATAAGTTTTATTTGCATTTTAAATTTTTTTATAAAGAAGTTTTCATTTCAGAATATTTATCTACTCTAGTTAAAAGTTGTGATAAATGTTGTTCTTAAAACGATCAGTGCTCTTTTAACCTTCTATTTGGAGAATATTATTCTCTGCACGAAGTGCCTCATCACTTGGAACGTCAATATAATCGAAGAGAGCCGTGACAGTATTTTAAACCGGCGGCAGTTCACCCATCTTATAAAATACTTTTGGTTTTACGAAAAGTGCTTCATATTAGTACTTAACATTCAAAAGTTTCTATGGATGTGTTGTATGGATGTTTGTTGCTCTTACAATCTCTTATAGGTACGTCAAAATTACTGAACGAAATTTGCCTAAACTTGGAAAAGGTACCTATAAATTTATAAATATGAAGTTAATAGTCACCTTTATTTTTAAATATTATTAAATATTACAAATAAAGTCTGAGTTGGGAAGGCAAACGGCCAGTCTAAATAACCTTCCTTGTCCACTGGTGGTAGGTGGAAAGTTAACATGACTTCCATACAGAAAAGGTCGACAGTAAGAAAAGCCAAAGATAGATAAGTTATAGAGACTGGCTGTAAATGTGTTATGGATTCATTCTACCGTTAAATTTTTGCCCCTAGGTTTGTTCTAGGCAATCTCCGAGCAATTTCCTCTGCAGCCCACGCCATATAAACGAGCATAATCTATGGTAAGAACTCGATTTTATGCCCTTTTATTTAAAGTGTATATATCACTGTGGTGATTAAACTACAAAGTTATGGTATGGTTTTGGAGTTATATAATATTCCAGTATCAATGTTTTTGGTGTACTTACTTGCTTTTAATTGTACCTACCTATTTGCTCATTTTAACTGAAGGTTGAAATCATCTGGAACCCGGAAACTATCGGCCACTTTTTCATTATCAGATCGTGGTAAAAAACTGAAGGTAAACGTGGTGCATACAACTGGTACATTGAAACACTCACGTTAATACGATCAAAATACTCTAGCCATACCTACTATAATTTAGGAATTTCGATCTACTTATTACCTACAAAATCATTTCTTGCTAAAGTTCCTCAAACTATTTTTTTCAAGAACTCTTTGATCACAACGGTGTTAATTGTTTTATGCCCGAATAAGTTGTTGAAAACATCCAGTCAAAAAGGTCAAGTCCGATTATAAGCAGTCACGCAAAAGTAAAAAGATGTCTGGAAAATTCATATCTCCTCTGCATAATGAAATGATTAATAGCACAGCTGTTTAAACAATTCTTTTTTCGCTCACAATGTCACTTGAACACTTCTCGAGAGTTTCTTTTTGAAATTTTAATTTGAGCAGCCTTTACTCTTTGTAAAAAGGTTCCTTTGAACCATCGACTATTTCACAATATTTCAGTTATAGATTGACGATTGAAATTAGTGTGTTTACAATACGAAAAAGGGTTCAAAGTTATAATGGCTGTGGGTTATGCGAAGACTATTACAAACTTCGTGGAATTGTATCAATGGAAACATTTCAAAGTTTCCCTACTCGTGAAAGTTCACGACATCGGCCATATATTCTTATAAGAAAGTGTTGGTTGGAACAACTCCGGCAGTAAGTCTTCATTGCGAGTGGTACAATCGGGAAACTCATGACTGACGCAATATCTGAACTTTCAACAGTTATAACGAAGAACTAACAAGAAAGAGAAGTACAATTGTATACAATCCCAAACGACATCTGCGTAAATTGTTTAAGTTTTTTTTAATCAGAACAATCATCATTAATGATTATTGTAAATTACATAGTCTATCTACACTATCTACATCTACACTAGTCTACACTTCTACACTAATATTATAAAGAGGTAAAATTTGTTTGTTTGTTTGACGGAGGTAATCTCCGAAACTACTTGACCGATTTCAAAAATTCTTTCACGGGTGTGTAGAATGGACTGTCCGGAAGGTTATAGGCTAAATTTTATCCCGGTGGCTCCATTAGTACACTTGTGCGAAGCTGGGACGTGCTACTAGTACAATAAAAAGGCAAGTGACTGGATTACTCGTAAATCGGTTTCGCATAGGGGTGGGATCGACTGTTCCGTCAGCTAATTTATTTACCGTAATTAGTAATCTGGGAATCCTTAATTGGGGTAATTAGAAGCCATTGATATTAACAAATGGCTTTATGGCAGATGTGCCTACAATAGTTATTATGGTGGCTGTAATTCAATAAATATACTTGGACAGTTTACATAGCACCATCTAGTCCTAAACAAAACAATTTAATGCTTGTGTGTTGGTAACTATAATAGATAACTGTCTATCCAGTTATCTAAAGTAAGATATGGTAATAGGTAAAATTAATGAACGAATTAGCCACTGGACCCCTCATAAAAATCAAAAGTATGAAAACTCGTTTAACCAAGTGGATTTATATATTACTAGCTGCGCCCCGCGGTTTCACCCGCGTAAGTCCCGTTCCTGCGGGAATACCGGTATAAAAAGTAGCCTATGTGTTTGTGTTTAGCCAGGGTATCACCTATCTACATACAAATTTTTAACCAAATCGGTCCAGTCGTTTTTGTGTGAAAGAATAACAAACATACATCTATACATAATCACGAAATTTCACATTTATAATAGGTATACAATTTTAGAATAAAGAACAGCTATATATATATTCTTATTCTTATTCTTATAGGTTAGATTTTTCATATTTGACTGACCGTGTACGGGTAGGCTCGAGCATACACGGACACGGATCAAACACTGCTTAATATTAAACTGCTTCATTCAAAAGTAGCAGCCCATATCGGCTTTACACCTTACCGTTACTTGTTTTTATTTTACCGGTATAAAATATAGCATTATGTTCATTCGGGAAGACCATTCTATACATCCATGAAGTATTTTTTGAAATAGGATGAGTAGTTTCGTAGATAAGTCTCTGCAAACACCCGCAAACAAACATACAAACTTTACCTCTTTATGATATCAGTTATAGACTGTTATTGTAATTAGAGATAGTCGAATACTTATGTAGCGTTTCAAATCCGTGCCCCGCCCGGACAATGTACACGGCACGCTCCGTGCACGGCCCGGTTTCATGTAAATCATCTCTAAACTTGAACTTATCTCGTATAAGCAGTTGTGTGGTGTGAAGTTGTAATTCTAGCTAATACTTGAAGCTTAGACCCTGAGTTACTACAGGTAACTTGAAGTCTGCGAGGATATGTGATCCTAGTCTTGGGTAATATAATATGCGGTTAGGTAGGTTAGGTATTTATTCTTCAACTAAAACAAACTATAAAGATGAGTACAAATTCGTGTTTTGTGGAACAAATTTTGTAACTTATGACTAACTTACTCGACCTTGGCTTTACTCGTATGATACTATCCTGGATGTAAAGTATATAGACATTTTATGATTTATTATTTATTAAGGACTTTTATTGAACAGCTTATGACCACAGGCTCAGATCAGCTCACTGTTATAACTGTGCTGTCAATATAATTCTCTATAGACTGCCAAAAGCCTGAAAGCCTAAATGGATGCATATTGACTTTTTTCTGTTTCGTAGAGAGACAATCGAATGGGGGGTCATTGCTCGATGCGGTTAGTGGTTGCTATTTGAGAACCTTTATCCTTCGTCCCTCTGCGGCTGCTAGTACATCAAACCATATATACCTGTCATTTTGATAGAAAGCTCTTACAATTCGAAGTATGTAATGCAATTAAAACTGCGCAGGCATTCATGATAATAATAGTTACAATGTACATCATAAAACTAAGTACCTCAACGTTCCAGCAATTAAGGAAAGTCACGTTGCAACTTCACAAGCCGTAATATGATTTGGTTTAGTTCCTAAACGCTCAAATTTAACTTGCGCAATTAGCGTTGAGCAGAGTAAAACGAAGTACCCGTACCTCATTTGCTTTCACAATGTAATGTAAAAAGAGTAATTTAATACGCGTACATTCGTGAATAATAGTTGCGTCAAACCCCATTACGGTTCTTTATTCGTCAGAACATAAAAGAGACCTTTCATTTTTGTCTTTTTTAAAATTCTCATTTACAGCCCTTTTTGCGTCCAACGCCGCTTTAGAATTTGATTACTTTTCACGATTGTTTCGTATTTTGGAGGTTCAATGCTGAATTGAAGCTGACCTTTTATTATACAAGAATAGACATAATTCAAAAGTAAATTATGAAAAGCTTTAAGTTCACTTAAAGTCTTTGTAATACAGCTCAAATTAGATCTAACAGTTTCGTGCGGTACATACCTGTACCACAGAATAAAGATGGAACCTGTACAACAATTCAATATAGGGATTTTGATAGCAATTAAACAAATGATATGCAAATTTTAAATAGGTACAACCTAAGTTCTAAGAACAATAAAATGAACGTTCTTCGGTTTGAACTTATCTCATCAAACCCAGACACTTTGCAACAAATTGAGCCAAAAATTACCCATTAAAGGTTTTGTTAACCAGAATCACTTGTATTAGTGTTCCGAACATTACCTTACAAGCGATTTGGTCTAAAGTGGTTAACGATTTTATACTACAGTCACGTAAAAGTAAAGAGAAGTGGTGAAGGGCTCGTGGGGTAGCTTGCTTGGACGTTCTTGAAAGACATTATACCTATTATTACAACGGGAAATTACTCAATGAGAAAATAGTATCGATTTAGATACCGACAATGTTTCTTGAAAGACCTGGATATTGTCACAATAGGAATCGGTGATTTTTATAGCAATAGCAGCTTTCGAACGAAATGTAAATTATTGGTCTAGGCTTGAAAACTCTTCCATTACCAGCGAAACATTAATAAGCGGATTTACTTTTCAAATGGTTTACTAAAATATCAATTAAAAATAAAATATTAAAACATCGATGAGTTACAACTATTAACGTGCAGACAGAAAATTTACAATAAATACAATAAGATTCCTATAGAGACACTATTTAACCCTTGAAAATAAATTCCAGCCAAAGTGGCTCTGTTAGATATACGGTCGTGTGACCGCAGGACAATAAATAGTCGATCCGACCGTGCCAAATACAACTGGCAAAAATAGCCAAGCTTTATACACACCATTACAGTTTGTGGCAAAGATGTATTTTTACTAAAGTAGGTAGTTCTTTTATCTGAACTAATACCCGCTTAACAATCTTCTGTCTATCGAAGATACCGTGACAGACAGACAGACAGAGAGCGGTGTCTTATATCTGGGTTCTAACTACACAATACGAGTTGTTTTAAGTAAAAGATAAAAATAACATCGTGAGGTCACTTTCAATACATTTTTTATAATTATGTACCTGTCCTAAGTGTTACTTTATTGTAACTAATTAGCTGGTACACAATCTAAGCTGTATTTTTCATTTATTTAAATACACAAAAAACATCGAAACTCGAGAACAAACATTTGTCAGGCGGCGGGGATTGAACTCGCAGTCTCATGCGGTCATTCCACCCACGCGTTATCAAATACTTTTGTACAATTTGTTCAAATAAACTACTATGTCTACATACGTTAGGCAACTTATAAAGGTTAGGTAGCAGGCAATGATATTAAATAACACATATCTGTTACGTTTATAGCTTCTAAATATCTGCCAAGCAATCACATGATGACATTTTTTATTTTTTTCAGTAAGATTTCCCAATTAGGACGTTTTCGAGTCTTCACAATGTGCACGCTTATGACATAGGTACTTATCTGTATTATGTTATATCATTGGTAAGTAATACATTATGTTCCGCGTACCTTTAAAAAATGTAAACTAAGTTAATGTTTGCAGAAAGTATAGTCTCTGTTTTGGCAAATTGAATCCATTAGGATTTGCGCGTTTTGCTAAAAAGTTGCAACTTGATATATTTGTATTCGTACATGTCTGTGAGATTGAAATAATGCCGAGTCGGGCAATTTTTCAAGATGTCTGTCTTTTGGTATGCAATGTTGTGACATGGGTTACCAGAAACATGGAGTGACCAAGACCATTATAAATAATGATAAGTACTGCATTTATTGGGATACCCCATAAGATTTTTATACTTAAGTACATACAATCACGCAAAACCCCTTTAGAAAGTAGTCAATTGAGACTTTCTGTACTTTTGAAAATCAGTCGTAAAGGCACCTTCTTTCCAAGCGCATTCATCCTATTGAGTATTCCCTTGTAACGTTACATTTGAGATTCAATTTGAGCATTATACCTAAGTCGGTGGTAAAGGTGGCTACGTATATATTACAAGCTGTATCTGAATATTGCAGATTGTATCATTACAGGTTGCACACTATTAATGCTCGGCTCTACTCTTTAACTGTGCTCGAATGTATAACAATGCATTACAAGCAACTGCTCCCGATGAGAAAGCAGCATTAGACAGCACAGTAAGAAACCAAAATAAAGTAGTCTTGAAGAACATAATAAACCTTGACGTTTTAACACTCCGAAAATACAGAACAAAAATAAAGAAGATCAACGCTCATATATCAAAACTTCTGGGTTCCTTATTTTGCTTGGAATATAGCGTGTCACAACGTTCGCTTACATAAGCAAATAATCCGGAAAACAAATAATTCCGCAACATTTGTCCCAACAACTCCTAATGAATACACAAAGGAACAGCCCTATCAACGTAGCCTACGAACGTGTACCGACCGAATTAGCATCTTTTTACTTTTGTGTTCTTATGGTTATTTAGATGTCGTTTTTCGTATTTGTTTGCTGTCTACTTGTTAAAATTTACACATTCGTGGCCCACCGCTCGCATCTACTTTACGTGCGTCTTGGGTAGTGAACGCGGTAATGAAAACATGTGGAACTTCTGGGACTAATTAAATAAATTAGTCCCACCCACTGGTACTTCTACATTCCACCGATGTATTTGTAAGTCATATTTTCACCTATCATCCACATGAGATCGACCAATATGTAGGTAGGTAGGTACTTTTAATGTTATTTTGAATCTTTTGAACTCATACCACTACCCGACATAAATTATTGATCGTTATAAATATTGACAGTATATGAACAAAGTTATGTTGGCTCAGTATTTTCCCCTTTGTCACTTTGGCCATTATGCGTCGTACGCAACGGTATCTTGATTGAGAGAGATTACGTAATCCCGGAAATAGGTCAATTTTCTGCTAGAAATTTTTGCGACTAGTATAATTTGATCCATGTGAGAATCAAGTAATGTTTTACAAGAAAAGTCAACTTTTATATCATTTAAGTTACTAACTATTCACAATATGATGCCATTTTCTTAAACGTTGCTTTCAATTAAATTGAAAATATAGACAATTATTAGACCATGCAAGTCATGATGACAGTAGGACCTACATCTAAGCAACAGGCAAGTAAATGACGTCTTGAAAATGGTGCTAACAAAAAAGTGCTGATAGCGTTATCGGCTCCCTATCGATAAATGTTACTAAAACATTATCACGTTTCAAATTCCTTTAAATTAATGATCAGATTTCTCATGTAAACTGGTTTAATACCTCATGATAGAAGAAAACATCTATCCGCATCGTAAAAATGGTTTAGTCCATTTTTACGAAGTGGATGGATGTCTTGCTTGACGACATGACAAAGGCCTGCTCGATGTGATTTTTTGCATCGAATAGTTCGTTTTTATCATATATTCATAACATCAAAATTTTATCAAAGAATAAATACTTGCTGACTGATTACATATCTCGCGACAGCAAAGGGACAGCGATAATTGTGCAGTTTTTGCTTCAAAATCGCTAATTCGTGTTTCCAAGAGCCAATAGCAATCGGTCTCGTACGTGATACCGTTTTCTTACGCATATCGATCTGTAACACGATAGCTGCGCGATATACAATTATTACTGATCTCAAATAGGTAATAGCCCGTGGGTTCAACCAGAAAATCTTTTATCGACGATCGCATGATCCGCGAACTAGGATCATGGATCATTAATAAGCCAATAACGAGGTCCACATCGGTCGATCCTGGCTAATTGCAAGATGCAATTTTGCGATGGATCGTCTGGATATGCATCCAGATAATGACTTTAATGTAACGTTCAAAGTAATTCGACAAACAACATCAAGCCGGACCTATCTATAATCTATATTTTAGAAAAG
This sequence comes from Xanthorhoe spadicearia, assembly GCA_947086425.1. NCBI lineage: Eukaryota > Metazoa > Arthropoda > Insecta > Lepidoptera > Geometridae > Xanthorhoe > Xanthorhoe spadicearia. The sequence goes on from OX352199.1 coordinate 6,259,301, forward strand.
GATTCAGGCTTATCTATCAAAGCTACAATAAACTATACTTCGCTACTTTGCTTAGATAAGTTTCATTATTCAATTTGCCTTGGAAAGTAAGTGTGATTGGTAGTAAAACCAAATGTGAAGTCTCGATTCATTTGACCGTTCCGGTATTGTCGTCAGTAAAACGGACGGTACCTTGTCGTTGGTAAAATACGACCGAGCGAGTGTGAGTAGTAAAAACACGAACCGAACGCACGCACCGAACTAATTGCATTTCTGATTCTCTCTGACGTTGCCGTAATTAACTGGCCCTGAACCTTCACTGAGGTATCAGATAGTCCAGTTTGGAAGACGCAAAAAATCTAGAGTAAATATTTTAGTTAGTTTAGTTAATAGTTTAGTTAGATCACCAAAACATGTGATTGAAGGGTGGACGCTTTTGCCTCAGTAAAGATTGTGTACTACAACTACGGATACATTTACAAAATAAATATTTAGATTTTTATACAAAAATTATGTCAATAATAAATTTTTAGATTCTTTGAAGGTGTCGTAGGAGGTTAGTTAAAGTAGAGTAGTAAGTAAAGTAAAGTATAATACGTGACAAGATGCAAGCCTGTCGAAGCTATTAGAAGGAAAACTGTTCAACATGTTTTCCTTCACTGTTTATTTTTCACAACAAAAAATCCATTGATGCTCTGCAGGATGAGATTCAGGCCAGATTCTGGCATAACAAAGTTTGTTGGAACAGCTTGTAAAAATTTTGCTTTCAGTTGCGCATGTTGGAGGTACTACAAATAATACTCTGGTGGAGCAACATTGAAATAAATTACAAAGGTATTTAGCGTAATAAAAACGGCGTAGTAAAGTTACTAACGGTTAGTACAATGTACAACAATACAGTTTGTCCGATATTATTAGAAGTTAAGCTTAATTAATATGGAGTGAGCTAGCTTATCCTAAAGTGCCACCTATGTTGTGGCCACTGAAACGAGGTAGGGGCGGAAAAGCGAGCATTTGACATTCTTTTTGAACATTTTTCACATTCATTCGTAACCTAAAAAGGAAGAAAGTAGACCCTTCATAGCGTTTTGATCCTACGAGGAGCTTATTTCTTCGTTGTAATTTACAGCTTAATTTTCATGGGAGTTGAAAGAGTGAAGTAAAGACAGGCTCTAGGATCTAGAATGTAAAATTATTTCAAATTGAGTTGTGCGTCCCTGAATAAAACGAAGAAAGCAAATGAAGCCACGATCGTATAATGAGTAATTTCTATGTTTTACAGTCATCTAAAATATTGTGAAACTAAATTTGCATGTGATTAATTGAACTTTAGTTATGTAAAAAAATAGATAATGCGTTCATTTCATTTCAGATCATAAACTATGATCCAAGTTTCAGCAAAATCCGTACATTTTTGATGACACAACAAGAACCATCCATACCAAACATTCTATTCATAATATCTCTTTATAATATCAGTGAGATTAACAACAACTTTGTTTACGTCCAAGGATATTTATTTATAACTTATCTGCAGTGAATCCATGATAAATAATAGCAACCCCATCCTTCAGTCTGATGGATAGCGTTATCTAATAACTATCTAATAAATTACCACCAAGTCTATTCAGAGCTTTAATTGTTTTGTATCCAGTCACGATTTACTGCTGAGGTTAGATCATTTTAACTGTGAATTCACTTTGAAGCGATTTCAAATTAATCCACACTAACGTAGGCAGTGTTTATTGTTTTTGCTTCTACAGACGAATCGGAAATCTAATTTAAATATCAAAGATATATTTAGGATTATTGTCAAATAATCCTTAATATATCTTTTGTTAAAATGAATTTTAATTCGACTGAAAAGGATATACCTACTTATTTTAATATCAGTTTGACTCACAGTGACATTGTGTATGATAAAAATTGTAAAAATCATAAGTATATCCCATAATCTATGATAAATAAGCTGATAAAGTTGCTGAGCAGGGGACTTACCATGACTTATTAGTTCTAACTGTCCTAACTTTACGTCAGCGCCTTGGCTTACGTCAAAAGCAATTCATTATTAGACCTACACTAAACTGAATCGCTTTTAACGGTCATGGTAAGGCTTGGTTTTTGAAACATTCATTGCAAACAACACTATTGAATACACATTATACTTACAAAAATAAAATAGAATTAATTTTATACTACCGGTACTTATACCAAAGATTACTAAACAGATACATAAATACACAGACACACATACCACAAACTAACAAACTTCTGTTTTTCGCCGGTAATAAAATCATGCTTTGTTTATAAAAATAAAAGTGGCAAAATGCACAGCACTCAAACGAAAATGAATAATAAATGCGGCAACCAGAGTTGATTGAATATTGGCCAACGCACAATCAACGTTGTCTGTCCCATTTAGGTTCGTTGTTCCAAATCTTTGTGATTCATATTGTGATGCACATCTCCAAAAATTGGCCACCATCTCATACAAAACTTTGTTGTTTTGGTTAAAATCTATGAGATTTTATACGAGATGACAATTGTCTGCAGGACAAATGAAGACTATATTGCATGGTTTCATAACAACTTTATTTAATTTTAACGTATATGAAACAGTATCCCCTATAATTTTGTAACTTTGAGCTTTAAAATGTAAATATGTACTCACAACTTATACGGAATGTATAATCATGACATGAATTATTTAAAACTAAGTAAAATTATCTATAATGAGTTAAACAGAAATTTTCAATTAGAATGAAATAAATATCAGCTTCTTTTTTTAAACCAGCCGCCTTATTCTCAAAATAATCATGTCTTAACGCGGCACGTCTCGGCGTTCTTATTTTGAAAAATTCTATGGATTTCAGAAAACAAAAGCTAGATAACGTGCAATCTCTTACCGCGTCATGTTTTAAATGTGTTCAAGAATTGATCTCCAGTATTGTTTTCTTAAAACATTAAAAACAAAAATACTATTATAACCCCCAAAAATAAGATTGTAGATAATATGACATTCAATTGTAATTTAAAATTCAATGTAAGAGCTTAAAAAGATAGAAACTTTTACTATAATCATGCTGGTTGTACTGCTGCAAGTTGAATTCTGTTGCATGGATAAACCACTTTCGAAGAAGAGCAGTTTACTAAAAGGAAATCATTTTGATCAAAGACTAAAAATACAGATACTCCTAGCATTTTCCATAACCATATTGAAGTGCTCGTGGCGAAGATTGCTAAGACGTTCTTAATAGATCGTCTGAGCAGTCACAATCACAACTCACATGTGGCATTAATGCTGCTTTTGGAGCGCCCGCAGGATCATAAATAAATAAATATCCTTGGACATCCCACGCGTCATCAAGTTCGAAGCTAAGCAACATAATGCTTGTGTTATGGTCCCCAGATGACTGATATAATTCCTTAATACATTTTTTTTGTAAATACATAAGTACATAAAGGTTTATGTATCTTGGCTAGATCTTTAACGTTCGTGATTTTTTATAAAATTAACCGAATTCAGTTCTAAACTAATTTAAGTAACAAATAAAGAATACACACACTTACAGTTACTTACAGTTTAAATAAAAATAAATAGAAACAATTTATTTGGTTCCTTGCACCTTGACAAGTTTTTTCAAAGACTGATCACTTTCAAAACCATTCCCTCTTGAGATTTTCATTTTTATTTACACGCGCACCTGTTGGGAAGTCCTATTGAGTATCTGTGCAACAAATCATATTTTAGTCTTTGCCAGAGTAGTTTGGAGGCAGAGCCGTGGTTCGAGAGCTAAGTAAATAGAGCGAACCCGCAAAGTTATTTTAAACTTCCACGACTGCATACTGCATAAGTTGGTATTAGTGGGCCTGATGAGCAATTTTACCACTGATTGCTTTGATACAGGCTGTGATAGAGGTTATTTGAACTCGCAAAGGATCTAGATGTTCACATTATGAAGGTTTTGAAACGGATTTATTATTATAATGATGATATCGCATCGGCATTTGTAGTAGAATTTTAAATGTTCTTTACTAGATGCACATTGAGTTGTACCTACGTGTCGTTGGTATGGTTTCTTTTTTCGACTGGAAAAATGAATCAAGAAAATAGTTTTGGAAGATTTTATCAGCAGGAAGAAGCTTTGAATTTTCACTAGTTAAAAAGACTAATGACAATGTGGTTTTAAGAATTCCATTGCAGTTCGCAAAAACTTATGAGATTGCTTTTTGATTTAGATTCAAGACTTGACTAAGTTTTTTACTCACGGGACATTCAAAAGCTAAAGTTTTGAAGATGAAATAGGTTTTTACAAAGTTTTGGTGTTTTTCATAAAATATAAAGTTAAACTGAATAATTAATTATCTAAAAGCATAGTACAATGAACTTCCAAACTTGGTATCTTTAGGTTTTGGTAAATAAATTTTTGTAGGTATAGAATGTTTTAGGGGTTGACAAAATTGAAAACTGTGATAGAGATTGAAGGTTTCTTTAATTCATTTCTACTTCAAAATATTTTAATTTGTTAAACATTTTATAGTCTACCTGAATGGATACAATACATCCAATAGAACCAGTTGAACAATCAAAATACCATCGTAAACTACTCGGCCGATTTCAATAATTCTTTTACCGATGTGTAGAATGGACTGTTGAGATGATTTTAGGATATATTTCATCCCGGTAGTTTCATTGGTACACCCGTGTAAAGCCGGGTCAAGCTGCTAGTGTTCTAAAATGTAAGTATGTGTATATCATTAGTGATCCTAATTATTACATAGCCTTTCTGACAAAAATCCATTAATTTCCTTCAAGTTATCCACATTATATATAGGTAAGAACAATAATTTAATTAAGCATACCTACGTCAAATACTGAACTGTTGAGAGACTTGGAAAACTTCGAAAGATCCGGTACCGAGAAGAGAATTCGATTCTGAGTTTTACAACCATGGTGTGAAGATCTAAATTTTAACGTAGAAATTAGTATGAGTGTACAGAAACAATGTTTAGCTAGCTCATGTAATAAGACAGAGAGTGATTATGATGCATGATTCATTGCGACCCTTGATAAAGTAACAATAAAGCTTATTATTATTAAAAATTAAAAATAACTCCAGCTTTAAAACTTAGATTTTTTTTTTACAAAATTTAGATTATACCTAGTGGTGAACTCAGCCCGCACCTCACTTAACCTTAATTTTAAATGTTTATATCGACCCTTTGAAAATGTTTTTTAAAAATACGAAATACTTTCTGCAATCTTGAATGTGATTGTCCACAAGTTGACATTTTGGACTTTTCTTGTGAAATTTTGGAACTTGGAATCAAAGTTTCCTCGGACTGATCAGTTATACCTAACATAAAGTAGAAAACTAACTTTTAAACAAATTTTCATTATTGTACAGCCAATAATACTGAACCTAAAAACCATAGATTCTTGGGTATGTCCTTTACTATTCGATGATGTAGGTGGCGTACCGTTAATTTTACTAAAATGAAAAAGTGCTAAAATTCCCGTTAGTTTTTTTTCGAGAATAGTTATCATGAATCATAAATATTAACAAGAATCTAAATAAGTTTGTTAAAGATATTGTCTTAAGCACTGATATTTCAAGTATCTTTATAAATAACCTCTTTTGACCCCGTCTGAAACTTTGAGGAGAAGAGTTTACTTCATGAATGATTAATGTTTATAAGTGCAAGCATTTCATATGCCACAATGAATGACTGTGCGTCATGCTTCTTGTAAAATGCTTGAATATTTTAGCACCGTTCCATAACAACATTATATATTTTAAAATATGAAAGTCTTAAGGCAAATCTCTCACGGTAAAACAATTTGTATTAAGTACCTGCGACATATTGTCAATTTTTTATTTTGTAATAAGAACAATCGTGAATTTTGTACAAACAGCAATTTTATTTTATGAGTTTGAATGAATTTCATATAAGCCTTTAAATGTCTGTAAATACAACAAACTTCATTTAAATTACTTTTGAAAATAACTCCAATCTAAACTTGTTAATTGAAAACTACGTATTTTTCTTAGGGCAGTTATTTCACAAGTAACGCGCTGTTTAGCCTTGGGGTGGGTTCGAAGGAAATATTTACCTTAGAACCACAGTCTCGTAATTAGTTTGACTGTGTACATTGCCCCTTGGTGCTTACCTCCATCTTAAGAATAAATATGCGTCTTAAAATGGTGTACCTTGCTAGCAACGATGTCTGTGCATTATGAGTTAAGACGATGCGATATAATCACTCATATTCAGAAACTTTTCTAAAATTATTAGTAATTTTGTTACCAACTTTAAACTACCAGCTGCGCTAACAAAAATTTCATCTTTCTTATTTTATTTTTCATAAATTTTTCAAACATTATGTGTGTAACATTATTATCCATAAAAGACCATTAAAATGTGTTAACTTTATCAAAAACCATTTTGTTTAGCTATTTTTTCATCGTTATACCTATAAATTTATGAATTTTATCAAATTAAGTTATCAATTTTATCATTCTAAATTTTAAAGAATTAGGTACATAAAGATTTGAAAGAAATGTCAATTGCTTCCTGGGATAAGGATAGTCGTAATTTTTTTAAATCAATTTATATATTCAAAAATTTATATGCACCATTATAAATACATTATGCATCTGATTAATCAGGTCTGAAAATCTTGTTTGACAGAAAGTGTTTACTAGTTTTGAAAAATATCTTGCTAGTATCATTTCTTAGGTTGGGATGTCAAAAAAATCTAAAAACTTTTATGTAAGGTGTGACCTATTTAAAAATAATGGATTTTTCGCTCTGGAAAAGCCGTTGAGGTACGCATCAGTTCATTATACGTTTTGTATTGTTGTCTATAATAATAAATGACAAAAATTCGTTTCGAATATCGCGTACCATAACAAATTGTACCAATAAATTGTGTAAATGGTTCCAGCTATAAATTTGTTCATATAACAATTTATACGCCGACAAAATGAAAAGTGTGCTTAGTGCCGATATAATTCAATTCATATTTAAATTCTTATAATATAATATCGCCTCCTTTGGTGAATTATTTGGAATCATATTATTTCTTAATTTTATAATAAATCATAAACTTTATAAGGATGGCTGTTTGTTATTACTCTTTTTAGTAAAACTACTGAAAATTGGTACAGGTACACAATTTTATTTGTGACCTGGATATATTGATTACATAGTTGCTTTTTATCCGGTTAGGTACTGTGAAGTACTGTAAAGCCGTGTAAAGGCATGCAAAAGCAAATTAAAACGTTAGTAGTAAGTACTTACATTTAATTAGTACCTACCTACGAATATTTATACATAAATATTACAAAACAAATGCATTAATGCAAATTATTTGCTTACCCTAATATTAATAATATTACAACAATCAATATTAGAAGCAATAACGATAAATACCCGTTCGCATTATGTTTTATAATGTGTTAGCATAAATAAATGAAAACCACATGTGCCTGCCATCTGTTAGACAACGACAAATAACTTTGAGTAAGAAATATGTTAAAGAACAAATATATTTTGTATCTAATTGGTCTAACATCTCATTCGAAGTTGAATATTAAATTATAATCATAGCTTAAGTTAGAAGCGTGTTTAAGTACAAAAACAACTTTCTTCTTTATCAGAACTTGACTTTTCACTCCTGCCACCAAACGATAGACATAAATTTCTTTTCAAGTGGAGAACTTCAACAATACGTCTACATTATTATCCCATACATAATTGGTAAACCGACATTAAATGAAAAGTTTCATTTGCAGGTACAGATCTAGCCCTCCATTCGTTTGAACAATCCTCGAAGTTCACGCGACGCCATTCAAACTTGCTTAAATAGCTTTCCAGTTAATCGCAGTCATTTAGGTGAGCACCACAGTCGAATTTTGGTCTGTAGCCCTACCATCAGATTTTGAGTTGTATAGATAACTATCCTCGCTAGTATCCTCGCTCGTAGGTCGTATTATCCTGTGCTTTTCATTTCTAAGCATGTCGCACGCAATAATAATTTCAAACAATTAATCAAGTACCAACATTTATGTATTGAGAAAACCTCTATTTTAAATGAGTTAAATTATTAGATCATGCAAGTTAGCGAGGACGGCGCTACAGTGAATTCTCGTACATTTCGTGTTTTGACTAGGTATCGAGAATAGTATCAATACAGTAAACTGATGGTAGAGCCTCTGATGATATTTTAGAGAAGTTCCTAGCGCGTTTAAGTTTGTTTGCGGCACTTATGCTTAGGCTGAAATTGAAACGAGTTTGCGTATTATCCTGTGCTTTTCATTTCTAAGTATGAAATAAGAATTTCTATGTTGGTCTAACATTATTACAGATTCATTCAGTTAATGCGGTAATGAATCTATGTCATTATTTTATGATTTTATGTAGGGAAGAGTCGCATTTGTTTCATTAATCCACACTTAAAAGGACAAAGTATCTTATGTTTAATAAATGTTATTATTTCTTAGAAGAAAAGTATTATAATACGCAAAAAGTGTACCTTATCATTAAGTAAAAGGTTGTGATGCTGCTACACACCAACATTAATGTATTGAGAAAACCTCTATTGTATTATTTTTACGTAATTGATGAGGGTTTTATGATGGGTCTTTGTTAGTAGGAAATGTAATGGAACCTTTATCTGTAGGCGGGAAAGCCTACGATGAAGGTTATCGAGATTTATATGAAAAACTTTTTCGTGCACTAAAAATCTTTTGTTCCTAACATTATAATAAAAATGCGTCAGCTTACCAACACCGCGGAATAGCTGGCTCTGCTATAATTCCCCTTTACAGTTAACCACAAAAGTAACAGGAATCTGAAACCTTAATGCTGTGAGCTACGATTGAAAATCGAATATTTGTGGGAAAGACTTGGATGGCAGTCTGTAAGCACATACGTTACATTTGACTTTGCGACTCGTTACTCGCTCTGTACAATCGACCTTTTTGCTCCAACCACTGTGTATTCAGTTTCCTTTGTTTTCATTCTGACAAAAGACGCACCTTTGAAAAGGAAATCCAGCGGGCGTGTTATGTAAATTAGAAACAGAACAGACTCTTACTGAGTGCAGTTACTTGGTATGCTACTGTCATATTTTTTGGCACAACAAATGGGCCACAGGATTTATGCAGGTAATACTCGTGCTCGCTGTATTATTACTAAACGTGTTATTTAGAGTTGAGATCATGGCTGATAGGGGAGAATTAAAGAAGAGTAAATGTTTTGGTGACCTCACATAATGGGGGTTAAGGGTAGGATGATGATTGAAACATGATATTTAATAGCCTTTGGGCAATCTGAACGGCTTGTTGAGATCTAAAAGTTTTCATCAGCAACTAATCTATTCTCGATGTAACCCTAATCAGTCTTTCACATAGAAATAATAATTATGTGGTTATACAGTGCAAGGTTGATTCGTGCCCGATTTCAGCATTCAACAAATAACCGTAGATCTAATGCCATTACCATTATTATCGATTATCGATTATCGACGTGTCATACATTTTTTGTACTTAACATAAACAAACATGCAATGGTGATACTCAGTGGTAATTTGTAAGTTGTATTCAAAACCTAGTAGTATCAAGTAATCAAAAGTAAAAAACTCGGCACCGTTTTAAGGTTGAAATTTATTTTAAATTCTATGAGTCTTAATCTAAAATTCTCTTAATGATCCATTACTTTTTAGTTAAAACCAAAAAATCCATAGATGTAGTTTGAGGATTCAAACCCACGACCTGGCGACCATCAAGGAACGCCACTCTTCCAACAAAACCCTGCCTCAATAACAGAGTAATAACAAAATTTCCTGTATCAGAAAAATAAGGTTTCCTTCATATAACGGCCTACAAAAATGTAGCTACTACATACCCCACCGCGCTCGATGTATAAAGAAGTATTGGGTTTTATTGCCATAACACACCGGTGGCACTCTCAATTCCGTGCTTCGTCATACAATACGGTACATATGAAATTTCTTTCATTACTATTGTAATGTTGAAAATAATAACGGGTAATGAAAATTAGGCTGGTGATATGTTGTTTAACTTTATTTTTGTACGTACACAGTAATATTATTTAAGTTTTATACTTTACTAGCTGCGCCCCGCGGTTTCACCAGCGTAAGTCCCGTTTCCGCGGGTATATCGAGATAAAAAGTAGCCTATGTTATAAATACCTACTCTAAAAATGTAGGTATAATCTATATCTATAGGTAAACTTGCTACTAACTAATATTATAAAGAGGTAAATTTGCTTGTTTGTTTGTTTGACGGAGGTAATCTCCGAAACTATTCGGCCGAATAAAAAAATTATTTCAACTATCTGTAAAATGGACTGTTGGGAAGGTTATAGGCTATATTACTGTGCTAAGTGCTTCAAGTTCAATGCCTACTTTGCCCAACAAACGCAGTGCCTACTACATGGTAAAAGTAAACGAAGTTCGCAGTATTTACATGTCAATCTGTTCCATTCCTCAAAACGCGAAATTTTTTACTCGTCTCTAATACATCTAAATGACTACATATCATTTATTATTTTATCTTTGCCAGTATAAATCTGATCCATAATAAAAATCACAATAACTTGATTATGCTTACAATGGGTTTTCGATATAAAATGATGGATAGTCGTTTTATAAAATAAGACGAAGAAAAAGCGGCTTAAAGCTAATGCCAGTAACCCCGCAGATCATAAAATTCAGAGAATCCCGATAAGCTCTACTGAAAGAATGAGCAAGTTTACCTTCCAGTGTGAAAGGGCATGTTGGACTACCCAAATACACGAATATATCATTGGATTTTGTTTTAAACTGTCAAGCCTCAATTTTATCGTAATAATGTTTATAAATGCGAAAGTTTGTGGGTGATCTAGGTGTTTTGATGTTTGAAACATAACCTGAGATGATTTTAATGAAACTTAAATTAGTAAAGTTTGTGATGTTAGGATTTTATGCTAAGACGGGAATTGCTTGAGTCTGTGCCGTTATACGAGTACGTGGAAACACATTGAATTTATTTATGATTTAGAAATAAAAAAAGAATAAATAAATTCTAAAGATTATGATAGTTATCTATCTATACCTACTAAATTAATAAAGAGGTAAGTAAGTAATGTTAGTTTTATTGTTTAACCTTAAAGTAGTGACCGCTCGAAATGTTCTGCTGAACTTCGACGATCTATCAAGAACGTCTCAGCAAGCTTCGCCACGAGCGCTTCAAAATTATCTTTCTAGGAAGCTAGTAATAAATACTTACTTCTATTATGAATCATCTTGAAGTGCTGATTACTATTTTTAATATCTCCAGGTGATTTGTGTAATTTTCACGTTGAATTATGAAGTAACTTTGGGCTTATTTTCTTTGATGAAGTTCACTCGGGAGATTACTTTACAGCCCATCTCATCTGTTATACGCCGAAGTAAGGCGATGAAGAAAAATAATAATTCTTGTTTAGAAAGATAATTTTGTATTTTTCATCATTTTAACGTAAATAGGTTTGTTGAGAATATTAAAACAGTATTTAGTTTAGTTTCAAAGTTGACTTGATTAATTTAGATATATTTCAGATATAAATTCATTATATTCAACTCTTGTACACACCTAAATTATTTTATAATTTTATTTATTGTGAAACAAAACTTAACGATTTAAATTGAGAGTTATTTAATTTAACTTAACTAGTTTCTAAAACTTGATAAACCATTTTGCTTGTAAATTACTTGAGGACGTTATAATGGTTATTCAAAGAATACTTCACCTTCATAATAAAAACTTGTACAATGCCTAACAGCAAGGAAAAGTGCCAAACCACTTTAAATTGGTTCAAAAATGAAAATGAAGCCAGATGCTTCACGCTTTTAACGCAAACCTTTCAGTCGCTCTTCGATATTTTTTGCTCACTTATAATTTATTGAGTAGGTATATTTTAACTTCAAGTTTTCATGATTGAAGAGACGCAATTCAAAAGGTTTTAAATGCTAAACGAAATTGAAAAGTGCATGAACGTTGGTGTGAGTTCATTTTAATAAATTCGTGGTATTCTACTATTCAATGCGGAACTCTGTATATCAAATGTATTTCAAATAGTTTCATGTTTTTTAACTTTTGAAAAATACTGTACAATGGAACATCAAACATGAGTACATATTTTTAGTACCGTTGTGTTTTTGGTTCATTCTTTCTAGAATGACATACATCATAGTACTAATAACAACATTGGAAAAAGAAAATCCAAAATAACCCTGCAGTTGAAGCAATTTTTTTATTTGTCTTGCGTAAAATATGCATAGTTGCACCGCACTGCGAAGAGACTGGGCTATAACTCTCGCCTAGACATGAAAAGGGAGAGGTGTAGAGATACACCGAGCATTTCCTTTGAGATATTACAGCGTGCACAGGTAAGTACAAGTGGAACGTAAACTTGTAAATAAATTAGTGACCGAGCCCAGGTAATGCAAATGGTGGATTTTCTAGTACGCCTACACTGCTCTTTTAAAGGTTTAGTCTTGGTTTATAATGTATTTTAGGATTGACTAAAATAAAGTGGCGAAGGCAAAGTGGGCGAAGGCCCGAATAAGGTCGCGAGTTCGATCCCCGCTACGAGACAAATATTTGTATAAGGTTAGTGAGAGGCACGTCCAGAAGCCAGCTAAAGTATGGTAATAACTGCTTAGCAGGTTAATTTCATCAGGAGCAGTGACGTCGGTATCTCATAAATCACAATCCATCCACGTCAGCTTGCGTCGCAATTAGGTTAATGTTGGACAGAAACTTGCCTATCTACAAACGAATCATTACTCATTTCCCCCTTCCAAAACTTGCGTTGAAAGAAAACAGTTAATTGTTTGGCTACTTATAAACGAATTGTGATTATAGTCTTTTTGTTTGGTTACCGAAATTAAAGTCTCATTTACACGATGCAAGATTCTTGCATGTTGCATACAATTAAATTGAATTGCGAAAGTTTTTGTGGTATTGATGTTTGTTATTCTTTCACGCAAAACTACTGAATCCATTTGAAAGAAAAACTTTGGAATTTACATAGATTAAGAACTTGAAAATTGTATACCTACCTATGCTACTTTTTATACAATAGTCAAGCGAAAGTAAGCTAGATTTTGTATATTTAACAAACAATTCAAATTAACTGTCACAACCAGATATCGCAGTGTTGAATTGATAAACCTTTGGCGTCATCAAGAAACACCTTTTACTTGAAATTGATGTATTTTGTATCTACTGAAGTGAAAGGAGATAAAGTTTACGGCTTTTGTTAAATAATTTGGTTTGTGGAATGTTTGCTTTCTCAAATAATAATATCTGACTTTTGATTTTCCAAAGTGGAAAGATGACATGTTAAAGATAACTGTCCGAAATTGGATACAGGGGGTTGTTGGGGTTCGTTTTAAATTTGAAAATGGGGTTTCTCGGACACATTTTCTGTTATGACGACTCATAAAAACAATATGTTTTAAATCAGTCTCACTTTACACATAAAATACCAGTAAACCAGTTTTTCATACAAATATTTTTGTGTAATTCGCAGACAGTACGACCAATATTTCCAATATTTAATATTTTATACACCTTATCTGATTCATTCAATAGACAATGGCCTAAAGTTAAACATATCGAAATGAAATCTTCAGATTGAATGTTTTTCGATGGTCACTTTTACAGAAAAATAAACAATTTATTAATATTCTTTAACAACTATGCTTTGTTATCAGTAGCACCATGTTTTTGTAGTGATTATCGTGATTGTAAAATACTTTATTTTCCGAAATATGTACCCATAGCCTTTTTCAGTGATATGTATAACAGTTATTTTGATTTTCAATTCATAGAACAAAAATGATATGTGCGTGCGAGGTACTCTTTAAAAAAGTCAGTGCTTTGATGTTTTACATTTAATGTAATAAAAATGTAAAGACAAAATTATAACCCTATAAACTCGGTCTAGTAATAGCTTCGTTAGAAATGTATACTTACGTCGTTATTTATGTCTGCTAGATTTTGTATATCTAATTATATTTGTCTCAAGGGCTCGTGTTCTGATCCTTCAGTTTCATCGCCTGGAGGTTACCAGACAAATGGTAAAACGTCTAAGCGATATAAAAGCGACCGTGTCTGGACCACAAGACTGATATACAGGCTATACAATGGCTAACAACAATACAATTAAATTTAATGTAAAATTTAGGGTTAGTAGTAAAATTATTTTTGTATCTGAATTTAAATTATATTGTTTGTACTTTCCTTTCATATTTCCATTAAATGTTTTTGCAATGGAGGTAAAATATTTGACATTGATTTTTCAACGCAATAAAATACTGAAACCTAATACGTTACACAAAAGAAACATTGACGTTATTATTATATTATACTCGTGATTGTAAAGTGCTTGTAAAGACGACTTTCAAAACATAACGCGGTAAGAGATTGCACGTTATCTATCTTTAGTTTTCCGAAATCCATCGCATGATTCAAAATAACAACGCCGTGTCGTGCCGCAAGACATGGTTATTTGGAGAATAAGGCAGCCTGGGCCAGACATCAATATTTTTCGTTCTGCTAATCCATTGATCTGTTCAACGGCAAATTTTAATTTAAAACGATTTACCGCGCGATTGCTGGCGGCTCTTGGATTAAAACTTTTCCGATTGCTTTGCCTTAAGTCTACCTGAATCCAGACGTCAAAGCCTAAGTTAGAATACTGCAAATAGTAGCAAAATCCAACAGTTTATAGTGTCTATTTATTTTAGACAGAATGTCACATAATGAGGCTTGGATGCAAGCTCTTTCTGACAAAAATTCTGATTTTATATTAGCCACACGGGACAATCCATTATGGATTTGCAATCCATCGTGACCGTGGATCATGGAATACTAAGCCACTTATACATTTGGATCGTGATCCTGCCACGTAAAATTGAAGCGTTTTTTACCCAGCTAATTAACTTTGATTTGACAAGTCGATTGTGAATTTTAAATGGTGTTCTTTCTGACTTTCTTGTATTTCAATGACTACGAACTCCTAGCTTAATATTCTCGCGGAGTCGTGAAGAACCGGTGAAACAGGAGTGTAGATTGCATTCGCATCGTCACGGCTTTGCTTGCGATCCGCACCTGGTTCCTGATTTTGACGGTATTTTGTCACACAAACAATATTGTCATGTTTGCGCTGCATAGGGTGGATGACTATCATCAAGTTAAACATTTTTTTAAATTAAACTGTTGCTTGGCATACTTTGTAAAGTTAGCGTTTCGTGTTGCCTCTGAACTTTTAGTTTCTGTAGCTGTTTTACTTCAACGTTTGTCTTATAGAAGGAAAAGGAAGCTAAAAATATAACGAACTGCTCCGGTACATTTTACGTTTTACGTCTGTGTGCTGTTAAACTTTAATATTTATTTGAGGATACGAAATAAAATTGAAATGATTTTTTTTGAAGAATATTCAAGTGTATTTTACAACTCGTATAAGAAGTCTTTAATAAAATGTGTTTTTTAATTAAAATCAACCATCAATTATTATTATCTTTTAATAAGCTTGTTTAAGCCAACTTACTTAATAATAAAGTTTATAACAACTAGTCGTTTTTTCTTAGTTGTAAGCTCGTATATTGAAAAGCTTACTTGGAAAAGATCGCTTGTAGCGATTAAATAGTTTCATTTTTATGTCATTTAAAGCGACATCTATTCCAATAACAATTCCCTAGAATCGCATAAATAGAAGCTTGTCTAGCTCGTTAAGAAACGATAAGTCACAACAAGAGTATTTAATTAAAATCGTATCAATATCTTGTTCGATTGGATGGCGACGGTGATTGCCCTCCGAATCTCCCTAAATTAAAGTTGTATCTACTTCTTTCTGACACGTTCAATCGTAGATTCAAGATTTATATTTGAAAACTTGAGCAAGCTTTAGATTTAAATAAAAGATTTACGAATCTAAGCAATTCAAACGTACAAATACCGATACTTCTGTTTTAATTGATTGGACGCGTTTGTTTATTTTTAGTCTAGTGAACAACAGTATTGAATTACAAATTATAATAACTACCTACTTCAGTTACCAACTATCTTGATTAAAGCCACAGAGATTCTTATTTTTGTTTTTACCTCAATTGTCCGGAATTTTCTTAAATCAATATTTTGTCAAATTATTAAGATAAAGATTCCGTGTAAACAAACAGGATAGCTTACTTATATACTCATAGTAGATCGCTGATTTATTTACACTGCGCGGCGTGTATTCAGATAGTGATAAAAACTCACCGAAAACCATTTCATGACATTTCTTCACAATCTTTGGCTTAGACTCTCTTGCTCTCTCACAGCGAGTGACACGAGAAATCGTCTCTAGCACTCGCTCACTAACTTACCAGCTCAGCGATTAAACAATCACTCGCTTCCCACTAACCACTAACTTGTTTTTAGCTTCTAGTTCAACTCGTTACTCGTTCAGAGATTCGGAATAAGGTGTCCTCCGAAGAACAGAAGTGCTGTTACGATTTTACGACTTTACTTTTTTACGGGAATTATAAATAACTAGCCGTCCCGCGCGCGATTTCATTCGCGATGACTTTAGAAACAACGGCTAGGTACAATTTATAAGAAAGCGACGCTTATGTTCCTCAAGGAACCAACTCTTGCAGTTTCAAAGATATCGTGAAGGTCAACATTTTAACCAATTTTGACTCCGCCAAATTGACCTTTAGGGTTAAAATTTTGAAAAACCCTGAAACAGGTTTACCTTTATTTTCAGCTAAGAATCTATACTTGAAATTTTGACTCTCCAACTATCACCATTTCGAAGCTATGAAAAATATGACTTTTAACCTTTCCCTTGACCTTTGACCTTAAAATTTGACAATAACGGGTGCCCTAGTATTAAAAGGAACCTACATGCAAAGTTTCACCATAATAGCTCTTCTAGCAACAAAGATATAGCAAAAAATCAAAAAATTCCCAACTTTGACCCGGCCAAATTGACCTTTAGGGTTAAAATTTTTAAAAATCCTGAAACAGGTGCTCGTTCATTTTAGGTCAAAAATCAACATTCTAAATTTTGACGTTCCAGCTGTCACCATACAGAAGTTATAAAAAAGTTGACCTCTGACCTCTAATTGACCTTTGATCGAAAAATCCTTTTTAAGCAAGAGTCTCCGTACTATTAAAAACCTACATGCAAAATTTCAGCTTCGTAGCACTTGTGGGTTCAGAGATGCGTTGAAAGGTAAATCATGTTTTTTTTTTCATTTGCATTTATTACTCGAATTTGACCTTTGATTTAAAAATTCATTCATAATAGGTGCTTACGTCTGAAAAGAAACCTACATGCCAAATTTGAACTTTGAAACTCTTCCAACACCAGAGATATCATGAAAGGTTAAAATTTTACCCAACTTTGACTCTGCCATATTTGACCTTTAGGGTTAAAATTTTGAAAAAACCTGAAACAGGTTTACCTTTATTTTAAACTAAAAATCTATACTTGAAATTTTGAGGCTCTAGCTTTCACCATTTTGCAGCTACAAAAAATATGATTTTTGACCTTACCCTTGACTTTTGACCTTGAAATTTGTCCATAGCGGGTGCCCGCATATTAAAAGGAACCTACATGCAAAGTTTCATTATTATAGCTCTTTTGGTTACAGAGATATCGCAAAAGGTCAAAAAATACCCAACTTTGACCCAACCAAATTTACACTTTGGGTAAAAATTTTGAAAAATCCTGAAATAGGTGTTCGTTTATTTTAAGTCAAGAATCTATTCTCAAAATTTTAACAATCTAGCTGTCACCATACAAAAGTTATAATAAAAGTGACCTCTGACCTTGAATTAACCTCTGATCGAAAAATCCGTTCTTAACGCTCATCTACGTCATCACAGAAACCTACATGCAAAATTTCACTTTAATAGCACTTGTAGTTTCAGAGAAACCGTGTCTCTTACGTTTTGACCACTCCTTTATATATATAGATTATTAATTTCAGTAAGAAAAGTAAAGTCGAAATTAAACTGACCGAAAATGTATAAAAGAAGCTCAAATCTGTATATTTGTAATATAGATTTGAGCTATGTTTTATTTCGGACACGTGTAAAACTGTTGGAATAAAGGTTTTTTTTTATTGAATTGTACGTTATTGAGGTTTACTGGAGAATTCTGCTTTGTAAGCTTGTAGGTGATGATATGGGTGTGGTTGCCCTAATGCACGAGTTCCGACAGTCCTGCCCCTGGTATTACATTTACATAATGTACTTAGTGAGAGAGCCACAGAGGCTTTTTGAAGAAAACGACGAGACAAAATAATGGCAGGGAAAAGTGTATTCTTTTAGCAATATGTCAAAATCATGTTCCTTTGTAATGTACAATGAAAATGTTACTAATAACAGCAGCCTTAGAATTATCAATCCGAAAATTTTGTAGTCTCGAATCACGGCCGTGCTTTATTATTTTAAATATACAGAACTTTATCACCATAAATTTATATGCTGATGATTAATAAATAAGTTTAGTGATATATAAATGCAAAACAATAATTAAATCAGATACGATACATGTCATATACCTACGTTTAAAACTTGCTGAAAATCGATCCCAGAAGATCCTTTGTAACAATACTGGATGGTATTCAAAGGCTGATCCAAATATTTGCCCACGGATTTAAGGTGCAGTTCCACCGCGGCGCTCGAAGACGTACGCACGTGTACTAATTTTCGGTTTACAAGAAAATGTATGTGAGCGTGTACACTGCAATAAGTAAGCTGATGCTTACGATTTTATTACTGACGTTGTTAATACATACTTGGCATGCTCAAATACTATTATTATACAAATTTATATTAATAGTATTGTAAGTTAGGTAACCGTCTATTTGAGCAAGCAGCGTTGACGCTTTTGAGTAACTTAATCCATAACTATTTGAGCAAACTACAAAAAAATTAAATTCTAGCATAACGTGTAAGTGGATAGCAGTGGCACGTTCGTAACCCGCGCGTAGTCGCGTATTGCAGTGGAAACGTAGATCCACGGTTGTCAATTAAATTACACTCATCTGAAATGCGCCACGTGCATACACATCATGCGCAGCGATGTGACTGCACCTTTTAACCCACGCAGCCACAAATAGTTCATCGTCATTAGGCTATTGACATTTGGTTAAGAGGTTGCCAAATTACTTGAATGTAGGTCTTCTCAACCTATATAGTGAAATATCAATTCATATGAATGACGATAGTTTCTCATACATAGATTATGAACAAACCTATTTACAAAATTAAGTTCATACGTAGTTCAAAAAGGTCGTTGTACGAGTTAATGAAAACAATTTTCCTACACAGCGTATTATTCGACCTCTGTTTCAAAAGTGGGCAAAAGCATGCGTGAGGCACAGAAGGTTTGGGTTGTGGTTCAAACAAGAGGTTGTGGGTTCAATATTCGCAGCGAGAAATACTAAATTTGATAATTTTGAGTTTGAGTGTTTTCTTTGGCTTAAAAATACATTGTAAATTATAACATTATCATATTACATACTCGTATTATTATAACTCCTAAACATTGTATTTTACAACTAAAACCAATATGTCTACTACTGTCTATTATACATTCAAGTACTTATACAGTAATCCAGTGAATAATAACATATTTACGACTATAAGCAAAATTCTACGCAACCACTATATTGAATAACTGTGAAGAGTAAGTGCGTCAGTAGAGTCATTTGAATTGTCTGTCCAGACAAGAAAGTCGTTAAACCATGAAGGAGATCTTCAGGTGGCCTTATAACACCGTCACTAGAATTTAGATACAGCTCATAAATTTCAACCCCTTCTTTACTAAATGAACTATAAAAAGCATCAGGCAGCCTAGAGATACCACAGTATCAGGGGTATAGTGAAACTGAGCCAGCACCTAACAATCATCTCAGTATAATCGGATTCATCCACAAATTGAATTTATGGGTAAGTTCATGATATATCTAGTGCAATTCATGCATGCCCTGCTAGGATTTGGAAATTTATTATAAAAATTATATGAAAACCAGAGTTCCTATCTTCCTAAGTTAGTTGTTTAAGCAGTGTGGGTATGTTAATAATGATTTTGTTTTTTTTTCTGTTTATGAAATAAATATTTATGTCTTAACTATAATTTAAAGTTTCGAACCCTCGCTGTCATATTTTAAACTGTGGTCGTAAGGCCGGGGAGTTCCGTAATCCTGCCGAGTAAAAACGAATTTTTAATCCCATTCAGAAGTTGCTCCCCGGGAAACTGCCAGCCGAGCTATGACCGTGCCACGGGCAATAGATAAACGACGAACATTCAACTAAGCGACAAAGCCCATGTTGCATGCTCGAAAGTTTCATAGCCACTAAAATTTTGTTTCAGCGGTAGATGAATGCAAATGCCACTCGTATGAGCGATAGTAGTACATTTGATACTGCCAAACTTTGTTGAAAACAACCCACTCGTGTTGTGCGCTTGGCTTCGTGTATACAAACCAGTGTTGCCAAATAGTCTCTGATTTTATAACAGTTATGTGTATAAGTATGTTCGTATGAGGACACGTTTTGACCATTGTCTCCTTGTGGTTATGGCTGGTTAAACTGAGATAATGGTTTATGTGCTGGGTAACCCCCGGTTCCTATAACCAACTAACAGATGTCCGTAGAACTTTCACCATAGCAACGTTGTTATCTGTCAAAAAGTTTCATACATTTTATGTTGAAATAACAACGTTGCTATGGTGATGGACCTACGAACATCCGTACGTTAGTTATAAAAACCGGGGGTAAGCCTATTTCAACAATAACCTAGGAACTAGAGTGCCGTGTTAAGTGTGGACACAGAGATTGCCTTCCCGTATTAATCTAATGTCTGAGTTGTTTTTTATACGAATTTATTGTGGTGACAAATTGTTAGGCTGCCCCAAGGGTCATCCATATCTCAACGACTTTAACAGACGGGACTGTTGATATAACGTGCCCTCCGAATGTACTCAGTATATGCGTCTTGCGGTCACCCATTCAAGCTGTGAAAGCTCAAAATGTCGTAACGACTCGTCAATAATATAATAAGCCACGAGACGCACGCCACGAGATAACAGTTTTGCAAACCATTTAACATAATTCGATTTCCAGACCTTTAAGAATGCTACTCAGGTACTTTAAACGAAACGAGATGCATTTTAATGAAAAGCTTTAAGATTGAAATTTTTCAAAATATACGTTTCGTATTTGATTTTTATTTTTCAATCACTCAATCAGACCAGATTGTAGTTTTTTATCATATCCGATACAAACTAAGTACATGCTCAATAAACATAACCATAAACCAAAAAAATAAGTATTTTTCCAATAACTCTTCCAAATGTGGTAATGTAGTGATCTATTGTAGGATCAATCAGCGTTTGTAGAGTACAGCATTCTAAAGTCCTGCGTATAACGCATAACCAAAATTTGTAGGTAGGTAGATACAATTTTATTTATCTTCCAAATCAAGGAAGCGATTTTTATGTCAGCACTACTTTTTACCTTCTTGAGAGTTCTAGCGAGTTTTCTAAAAAAATATCACACACATTTAATGCCGCATAGCGTTGCAGCACACAGTCAATGCTTTTAGTACGTAAGTGTTTAATTTAATCAAGCTAGCCCGTCGAATGCAGATCTTATGTATAATTTATTTAATTTTACGTGAAGTACCAGTAGCCAGCGAGGCACCGAATTGAATAACACTTTAAGGAAACTGCAGATTCATCTCTAAGGATGCATATTACACTGTACTTTCCGAAAGTTTTTACGTCTTTTTACACACTCTATGACCAAAACCAAAACCATGGTACAACAAGCACAGCGGATGGCACATTTAGAGGCTAGAAGGCAAGTTTAGTTACGGCGTTGACAACAATAAAACCAAGCGACCCAGCAAGTGGTAAGGCCTTGTTGGTGTTGGTTCACTAGAATGAGTCATCTAAGCAATCAGCCAACCTTTTGCCACCAAACCTGCCACCTGCGCGGCACCGCGCCGGCGCCGGTGCGTAAACGAGAAGCTACAAAATATTTAGTCATAATTATCTCAGTAGTCAAAATGGTACAGCTTAAATTGTTAACTTACCGCTGTTTCTACTGACAACTCATGGTTCGCAAAAATGAAAACCTGGGCCTGTTTCTGAATTATTTATAACATCAAATTGACTGCTCGCTTCGGTGTGAATGAATTCCATTATGCAAGACGCGAACCGGATTGAACTGGCTTAAGTTTCATTGTACAGTCGAGCTTGTTTTGGAGTGACGGTAAATCTTCAGCGATTTTACGGGTAGGTGGTATCCATGGTCTTACTCTAAAATCCGAAAACGAAACTGCGTGCCAATGCTCGTAGTTGAGCTTATGTTGGTGAAACTGAATTCATAACAGTTTACCAACTTAAACTGAACTATCTTCATTTCTTGAAGCGAGCTAATAGGAAGAAAAATAATCTCACGTGATTGTTCGTCGAAATTCAATGGATTGGCTAGATTTGACAATTGACAAATGATTTGACAATCTAACCAATTACGAGAAATTCAATTATTTTCGACGACCAATCACGTGCGTTTATTTTTGTTCCTATTAGCTCGATTCAAGAAATGAAGTTATATGTTCATTATCACGAAATTTCGTTTTCAGTTATTAGAGTAAGGACTCCGGAGACTTGGGGGCGTTTTGTAGTTGTATCTTATTATATTTACTGGAAGTTGCGACTGAAATGTATTAATTTTCACTGAAATCTTATGAATATTGTTCATAAATATTTAAACAGCAAAGCGTTAAGCATATTTGTGACCTTTTAATACTTAAAATAAAAGTCGCTCATGAAAAACTACTCCAATTTAATACCAATTCTATTCCAACGCATTCCCTGTAACCTTAGAAATAGCGCTACGTTCAGTTTTCCGGAACGAAAAATCCATTGGTTCAAAATCAAGGTGATAAAAATCTATTGACGTCTAGTCGTCGAAAGTCGCACGAGTATATACCACGTCAACAAGACTCGGAATTTTAATCAACATACTCGTCATATATCGGAAAAATGAACTGCTCATTACTGATTCGTCTCGCTGGCAGGGTCGACGGAGTGTTAACGTATATTGCACCTCCGTAATTGCCATGCGATAATCATGTTGCATGAGGCGCGACGGAAAATTACAGGCTGGCTTTGGATAAGATACCAAGGCAGAACCTTTTTTGTATTTTTTTGTCTGTACTTTTGTAAAATATCATCTAAACATTGCTTTACTAGTAACTGTAGTCATATGTGTTTTGTTAAGTGTTGATTTATCCTTGAACACTCCACTCAGATACCAACTAAAAACTGTTAGTGCCACCTTTCTTCTGACTGCATTTGTTGCTACGGCCCTGTACTTTTAAGAATCCCGTTGAAGGTACGTATTAGATAATTACTGAATATACATACAAATACATAAACGCAGGCTTAGTCCATGCATTGTACGTGCAGCCTATAAGCTCGTACACAACTATAAATCGGCTCGCTTCGCTCCCGCGTCCTCTCCACTCCGCTAGGAACTGTTAATTTCCGCTAGCTTGTACCGAGCGAGCGCAACGCGGTATTATTACGCTTTGCTACTAGTTTGTGACCTGAGACGTAACGTTTGTTGCGGTTTGGTTTGTTTAAGAGCAGAGCGTGAATTGATTTATCATTCTTAGTTGATGTGTGGCGGTTGCCTTAGGAATTGCGCATACGAAGACAGTATCTTTGTTATTTACGTGGATTTGCAAAGTAAAAGCCTTGCTGGGGTTTGGAAAAGTGAACTCAACTCTGTGAACTATTAGTAGCTCGATTAAAAATGGGTTTAAGATCTACTTATCTAATTATATTCTTATTCTTCTATAGACCTCATTTCCAAGCCATTTTTATTTCTCATTTGCCAGTCCAATCATTTTATCCTTTTACTTTATCACCAAACCGACATTTTAGTATCCTATTATGGCTATTTAATTTATTATTTTAAATTGATTACCTAGTTGAGGTTGCATTAATCATCGCTTCAGCTTCTAACAAGACCCCTAGTCTTACTTAACGCTCATAGGCCGCACTGGTGGGATATTGAGGAAATGACACAGATGTTTCGGATCACATGTAATTCTATATAACATCTGTCAGGATTAGGTATATCTTGCATTTGATTAAATATTTAGTTGGTTTTTGCTGATTTGTGTACTGATTGTTTATGTTAATCTCATTATCTTGCACTAAAGCCGTGTTGACCAAATGGTACCTTAACTTTTGTTACAAAGTTAGTGGACGCTAATCCAGTCTGTGATTTTTGTATCGAAAAAGGTATAAGCTAACACGAACTCTTAACGGTAAATCAGAACATTATGACTCCTCACCATGTAAACAACTAACTGGTTAGCTTTCTAACAGCGCCGATGGGCTTGAAACCTGCTACACATGGAATATTAACTTCTGATAAATGTGGATATTCTTAGGAATTATCAAAATCACTGGTATTCTTGCACTGTGATATAAAGATGACATCAAATTTCTTCGAAGCAAGTTAGAAAATCACGGCAAGACTTCAGCCAAGCAAGGCCACTTTGAACTTTAACGAGAACACGAATAATCTGATTAATGAGAATACAAGACAGGCCGCAGAAAGGTACTTTGTTCAAAATTGAATTTGTCCTTCCAAAATATTGGAGACAAAGTGATAAATCCTTTAGGTACAAAATGTGTAAACAATTTTACCATTTCGTCGGTTTTATTCGGAAATCGGTTACATTAAGAGATTACAGACGACAAGGAAAAATGAATCTGAATAAGTGGCCTGCGAAAAAATTGAAAACAGGAGGTATTAAGTTTGTTGATTGAATGGATGGCTATCTACACTTGTACAAGTACAAAAAGTTGTGTTTTTTTGTATCCATCCATACGTTTGTGTATTGTACCGTAAATATGACCATTTACAACCATCATAATCAAATATAATTAACGCTTTATGTACGCCCATAAGAAGGTATTAAGATCTAGATTAGGTGCAACTCCCTAACACTTCTAAACAGCCGTCTCAGTAAGCAATGTTTTCAACAACTTTAAAATCCTTTTCAACGACATCAATCTTGCTCCAGATCCCCTTGATCTCAGTATTTATCTTTAGGGACAATGACAGCCGATTTGTCAGGCCTGAGCAATTTAGAGCGACGATACAGCTCAATTAGAAACATTTACGGATGCTTGGTTTAATTACCTCACGGTAAGAGCTATTTCTTCATAAGCTTGTTGGATTAACTTGTGTTCACTTATTACTTCATTCTCATTTGTGACCTTGATTTATGCAAACATCGAGAGTTCTTATCATATTAGGAACACAAAAATATATTAAGATATTAGTTGGTTGTTCATTTATTATCTTGATTTCTGTAAACTTTATAGTCATTCTAATATATCTACAAAGATAGTGATCGTCTATGTTTGTTACACTGAAACAGGTAGATGACCGTTTATTTTCAATATTAAGCTTTTACCCTACTCAAGAACTGATAGGGAAAAAGTAACTTATGAACTAACCAATGAACCGCAAGTGGCATCGCAAGGCACAACTAGTGTAAGATAAAACCCTCCTGCGTTACAGTAGATCTTAACCAAAGATATTTTTGTTATTCTTTAATCTCTCGTGAGTAAAAGCTTGTAAATTATGGTACCCTAACATAACATACATGAATAAAATTGAGCGATAAATCGTAAAATTTGAATGTGTTTGTCATCTTATGTTATTGACCTGATTTCCATATTGTAGGTTTATTGCAAAGGCCGCATGATTTATACGAAAGATTAATGGGTTATTTTCATTTCATTGGTTATTTTCGACAGTAAAATGGTAATGACCCACTGTTACTGTTCAAATCTATCATTTTAAGATGTTTGTATGTACACATTAGTAATTTGTAAACCAATATGGACATTCGCATGTATAAGTAAGTAGAAATTATATCAAGAAATTGAAAAATCATTTTTAATTTTATTCGTTTGATTTTTTTACGTTTTGATATCTTTGAAGACTCGCATTTTATGTTTTGATTACAATAAAATCATTTATTTCAGACAAAATACATCCATAATTATACATTTGAATTTGAATTACACATTTATACATTTGAAAAACTAACTTACCTATGTCACATTCTCGCATAATGCGCATGCGCCTCACTACAGTGAGTGACATACTCAAAGTCCAGCCTACTTGAGAACGCACTCAGAATGCTGTCACTCAGATTACGTAAGCTTTGCATCCCCTGCGCAAGAAAAACTGATTGGACAGTTTTGTATTAGTTTAAACCCTGATCTTAACTAAAATATACATTTTTTGATGACAAAGTTGCTTGGCATAAAATAAAATATTATGTTCTTATTCCTAATTATAGTCTAAAAGCCAGGACCGACAATTTAACGTGCACACTGAAGCACGGAGGCACTCAGTTGATAATGCTATTTGCTTAGCTTAAACGATCTATTACACACGTCTAACCCTCGAATACTGAAAATCTACTTATATGTTTAAGAGTATGATTATCCGGTTAGGATGCTTTTACCTGTCAGATTTGTATAGATAAATGTCGAATATTGTTATAGATAAGCATAAAGTTAGATAAGCATTTCAGTATTCGGTCAAGGGAAAAACGATTTACTTACAGAAAAATTGAAAAATCTCTTTTTGAATTCGAACCTGTGATAATACAAACGATCGTCCTATACGCGGACACGCTGTTTCCATCAAATTGCACTCTAAGAAAGCGAAAACTTTTATTTATTTGTCAGAGGTACAGGTTACTGATTATAAGGCCATTCAATATAGCCTTCCTGGTTCAATAACCTTCTCTATACAGAGTTCAATTCCCTCTCTGTATAATGCTGCCAATATAAATTAAACGAGAAATGTAATGGAGATTAGTTTCTTTTTTATTACCCCTAATAACATTGAAGCAACCGCTATTACTAGTGGACTGGTTTTCCATTCACGCGACTACGGTACCAGTTCACTTGGCCTTTTTTGCGCTTGTGATGTAACTTGCCTAGTGATTCTTAGTTTATTAATTTCATTTACCTAATTAAAAATACTGTTAAGGAACAAAATGATAAAAAAAACTATTTGATTTACCGTGTCTGGAAACAAGGTCTCGGTTGGTAAATGAAGGCTTTGTAATTTAGTCCCTTTTCTATATTACAATGTGTCTTGCTCTTCACGTGTCTGCAAAAATGTACATAATTTATTTACATAATATCTAAGTTGTCCTTTATCCATCCAGATTGTCCATATAGGTTGCCTGGTACCGATCGCCTCTTAACAATAATACCGCTTATAATTATATTATAATATTTCATACTTTTGTAAATATAGTCTGCAATTAAGTGTGTTCTGTTCTATCTACGAGATTAACACTAACTATCTTATACATATTCGACCATTAAACCTACAAAACGAATAATAAATCTGTTGCTATCTCTTTTAGTTGCCGTATGACTAACCAGCAAAAAAACATTCTTTAAACCTATTATTAATTTGACAAGTTTTTTATGACTAAGACCCCAAGGGTCCTCAATGTTCGCTAATACAATTATTAGCGAAGCACCATTAACTAATTATGAAATAACTCTGTAAGCATATTTAATCAGAAAGGTTTGATAGACACTAAAAGGAAGCGTTAAAGTTTTATTGGGATCGGGCGGAGAATTCGATAGGGTTAATGAACTAATTTTATGAAAGATAACTCGATAATTCTTATCTGAAGCGCTCGGAAGACGTTCTTAATAGATCTTCGAAGTTAAGCAACGTTCTAAGCGTTTACAGCTTGGGTGGGTGACCGCAAGTGGCATTAACAACTGAGCGCTTCGGTAAAAAAATTCAGCAATAATACTTTATTTTTGTATCAGTATTAGAAAAAATATAATATGTAAATGGAATATATTCACGAAAAAAAATTCATGTAGAAATAAATATCATGAACACACCACCTTGGATTCTTTCGAAAGCTTAAGCAGGTTTAATCTTTACCTCCTTCGAGTTCAGTTACTACGTAAAGTTCCGTAGCAGCGCTACGTGCGCAACTCGTAGACAACGCGTAGACAGTGCTACGAATATTAAAATATCTTTAAGAAAAAGCGGTCTGTTGTTAAATTATGGTGTTTATTTTAATAAAACAACAATTTTTGGCTTGGTCTTAATTTTTTCTGATATCTTAACGATAACTTTGTGACATCCAAGGTAAATTCTGGTAGACACGACGCTTTAGCTTAGCGATAAAGCCGATAGTTTTAGGCAAGCCAAATTTTTTTGAACGTATTGAAGTATCTATGATTAAAAGTAATAAAATCCTCTACTTTCCTATCAATATAAAAAGTAAATTTTCTATCAATCATTTTAGTGAAGTTTGTATTAGTACAAGTCTAGTGTCTATTCATGCTAAATCCTTACAATACAACACTTCCTGTAAGTTAATAGGAAACAACTAGGCCGCTTAAGAGATTATTGTGCCTCCAATTAATCACTCCAGTTACTTGATTCGACAAATGTGTTAAACATTGAGGTAATTAGGGCAAGGTCACACCGTGGCTTCCTACAAACAGGTATTGTTTGTTGAAGAAAAACTGTGTGATTATTACATGTGATTCGCTACTTTTCTGACAGGTGATTTGGTACTTTTCTTTGTTTTTGTTGTGAAACTATTGTCAAGGTTTTTGGGGAAAACTTGTTTGCTGTGACGACAAATTTAATGGCTCTTACTTGCGACTAGGGTAGTTATTCGCTATGACCCAACAAAACGCAAAGCGACAAAGGTCAGCCATAACGCGCAAAACACGATAATGCGGTATTGAGCTACGTTTTTTTTTGGGTTGGTTTAGAGAAAAGCAATAACTTTAAAAATTTGGTAATATTACTACTCGCATGAGAATTTTGCCCCCTGTTACTACTGGAGAAACACAGTAGGCTCTCTCCACTAGTTTCCCAAAGCAACGAAAGCTTTAACAGAAGCTCACTCAACGATGCTCGATGTTTACAGAGACTCGCTTACTAGAAAATGACTGGGCTGCAAATGATGTCAATGGTACAAGCGATCGCTCGTCGCATTCACACGCTGATAGCATAGTTCAAAAGGTCACTTGGACTTACTGAACAACTCTGCTTGTAACTCGCCGTTTCGATTTTAGTTTCTAGCACACTAATCAAATAACGTAGGTATTAGAATAATTCAATCGAATGAGCTAACTCTAGCGACGAAGTTTTAAGGCCGCCGGAAGGCTATTGTATGTTCTTATCGTAGGCTCATTCTCACCATGTGTAGTTTTTCTTTAAAATTTGATACTATTTCCTAAAATGTCGGCTCTGTTGCCAAAAGCATCGTCATAAGTCAACTCACGACATGCTTCAATGTTTACGTTCACTTTGTTACGATCTATACAATATAGGTCAAAGAAGCCTCAAATTTGTGGTTAGTTAACGTAACCGGTTTTTAAGGTCAGTGTTAAATGGTTTCCATTGATATTGCCTTACACCAATTAATAGGTAAGTCCTGAACCGTATTTACTGTACATTAAAAGGTTTCACCGGTTTATGTCTATCAAAGCAAATTATGAAAGATTTAATGTGTAGGGTGTTTTTATTGAAAATATTATTATTTATATTTTATAGTCGAACTTCAAAGAAAAATAAATCAAATTAAAACTAGACGGAAAAGGTTGACGACTTAAAGAATGTCCTTTGGAAATAATAGGTGATGTTCTTTTAAAAGTATTTTATTACGATGTTTATATTTAGATATAGAATCAATAACAATTTAACGTTCTTTAACAACTTTTAGAGTAATTTTGTATTAAACTCTGTTGTATCACTAGTTATATTATCCTAAATATAAACAATTTCTAGTTACAATAATTTGAAGGCAAAAAAAATGGTTTTTATTTTTACATAGGTACAATTGAATTCAAAGTTAGTGTAAGAACTTGTAAGTTGTTACGTTCCTATCTAAAAAGTATTTGAGGCTTGAATAGAAAAATGTATTCTTTTAGTCTATATAAAACTTAACAAATACTCAAAACTTTGAAACACTTCAGTTCGTTTACGCAATCTGAATATCTCGGAGGTTGTTTTACTAAAACTTTATAAGACGTAACAAGACGACAAAGTTTTGTTCCACACGTTAATTAACATTTCCTTCATGTATTCAACTTTGAGAACAAGATTCAAGTGATAAAACCTAAATACTTGGGTTTGTACCATTCCTCCTCAGAAAGTGGTTACCAGACATAAGTTTTAAGTTGTTCGTTCGTTCGTTTTGTTCGTTGATTGGCATATATTGAAAGCAGCTGTGGCGCAGTGGGCGAAGTCTGAGACGCGGAGGTTGCAGGTTCGATCCCCGCTACGGAATAAATTTTTGTATGTTCTGCAGATATTTGTTCAAGAATATTTATTTATTTAACACTCTACACTAATAATATATTAATATAATAATATAATAATCTACACTATAATATTATAAAGAGGAAAACTTTGTTTGTTTGTTTGTTTGGTTGTAATGAATAGGCTCAAAAACTACTGGACCGATTTTAAAAATTCTTTCACCATTCGAAAGCTACATTATCCACGAGTGACATAGGCTACTTTTTATCCCGATATTCCCGCGGGAACGGGACTTACGTGGGTGAAACCGCGTGGCGCAGCTAGTATTAATATATAATCGTATAATCTTTTTAATCGACCTTACTTCAAAACGGAATGTTAATTTTCTGATTGACAACAAATATACAGAACACATAGAATGCATGCAGTTCATACTCTACTTCATACCCATCACGTGGTATTGAATTATAATGAAAAGAAAGAATAATTAGCAACAGAATTTTATGGTTATGCCATAACTTTAAAAAAGTGAGGTTCAAGTCATAAAGAGAAAGACATAAAAACTTTAGAGCAGAGTTTATGACTAACATTTAGAGATGACTATACTATTTGCAAATAAACATGTCTATTATTTTAATTAAAATGCCATTGCTGTGACTTTGCTTACTATAAATTTGATATTTAACGCAAAGTGTTAAATTTGATACGACAGTAGATAAGCAAAATCAAAGGTATAGTGAAACTGTTGATCTACTTTTATAGTTATCTATACTAAACGTGCTATGCCAACTCTACGAGAAAAATTGTGATCTTTTACAGATACTTTTTAAAGTTCACTTTTGAATCTAAAAATCAGTGCCATAAGTATCCGAAACATAAAAGTGTTATGATTTTTATACTCAAACCGTTAAAAAAACATTATTGAGTAAATCCGGTTAAATCAACATTCCATCTTTATAGGGGATTAGGTATGTCGGCTCCGGGGTGGATTTTAAAAGCTGGGCAACTCTACTCCGCCTAAATTTCAGCCGAGCACTCTCACCGTCTTTGCATTGTAAGTAATGTTCCTGACTCTGTATAAATCATTTTAGATAAAGAGCTGATTTCAACATTCCTTTCAAGAATATGAGTATGTACACGTTGAGTCAAAGAATTCAGGAAATTAAGTAAATTATTCATAAAAGCTTTCTCCCAATTACTGTCTGTGAGCATGACTTGAAACTCTTCAAGTTACTTAATTATGTATAACGTATATTTTGGACACACAATCCATCAATGTTTAATGTAATGAGAAAGAGACGTGTAGTGGATACCAAATGGATAGATGGTACAGTAAGAGTAATGTATATTGACCGGAGTGAACACTGAACATATTAATTGCGATAAGCGTAGCAGTGGTTTGAAATATCTCTATTTCACGTATTGTGGATAAGTCTGTTTAGATCTTTTTTCGGGCCGGACACGTTATATTACACTAATATAAATATTTGTCTAAAACCTGCCATACGTATCCTTTTCATGTATCGTTTTATCCAAAAGTTGCCTGAATGAGATTGCTTCTAAGCGACATGATCTTACATTATTCAAAAACAAACAAAGATTGAAATACAGTAAATTCGATATTCCCTGTGCAATTAGGTTTAGTACTATATCGCAGTATCTTCGGCTAAAACAGTAGTTCAGGTAGTGTTTAACTTCACCAACACACCCTCTAATTTGTTACGAGGAAACCTGAAGCGTTCTTGAGCAAGTTTTGGTATATAATGGTAGCTTTTCCTAATAGAAAATCCATGACTACATTTTCGTTACTTGGTTACTAATTGAATAACACAACAAGTCTAAAATATTTTTATAAAAAATCCAATTATATTCATTACGTAATTTTTATCATAAGGTTTTGCTAGTTTATGAAAAAAGCTGTAAATACTCTTCAGTCTCCCCAATTAACATTTAGTAAGAGTGCTTAAACTATTATAACTTTCAAAGAATCAAGCACATTATCTGCTAGAAGACAGGGCTACGTTTTTTCCACACTCCGTCCTAACAGCGCATACTTTATTTCTATTTCCCGTGGCAGAGGTAAAAGGGGCGAGGAAAGGGATGGGGGGGCGCAGGCACGCGCGTTAGCGTCGCCCAGCCAGTTGAGGCTGCGGTGAGCTACCGAACGTTTGTCGATGTCAGTGGACTTGAAAAAAAAAATTGTGACCACAGTGAGTGACGTGCAGTGAACATGTGTGCACAGGAATGACCATATACGAAGCTGGACGTCTGTGTGTGTGACTTGTGATTTTTTGTGAAAAGTGAGCCTGTGCGTGGTTCGTGGCTACGGTGCAATCAGTTTAGCTACCTGTAAGTAGTGGTACTGCAATAAAATTTGCATAGTAACAAGATTTGTGTGTCGATTCTGATTTTCGTGCGGTGTAAGCTCGCCTTGTTCGGCAGTTCGAATAATTAATCATATTTTATTCACTCGATGGTTCGTACAACCTTGGTAATAATTAGGTTTCTTTTTTAGATACAAATAGTTTTTAATTAAACTAAAATATATCGTAATTCGAATGACTAGCACATAAATAAGAACTACTACGAATCACAGTTGTTATCGATTAAAACCACATAATTATACCGTGTCAGCATTAAAAATGCATATTAAGGTCAGGGGTGGGTCGTCTTGAAGCTTTAAATATTTAATAGGTATAAAAAACAAGTGTTACGTAACATCGTCCAAAATATCTTGGCATTTCATGTTTGCATTGAATATCTCGAGATTTTCGTGAAAAAAAAAACTCATTCATAATTAATAAAAGTGTTTGAACTTTTAATCTCAAAATAAATCAATAGAGCTTTTTGCTTCTTGAAGTTTTTTTATTATTTTGACGTCGTTAGGTTGACAAGGGTCATCTGAAAGACTTTTGAACAAACCCAAGTTCGTTAAAGAATACTTTATGTGATAATTAGTTTAAAAAGTAAGTATTAGCTTTATGCTTTCAATTCGAGCCTGGTAAGAAACGTTTCAGTGTAACTTTATTTAGCGACAAACGTACTATGAATCTCGAAAGACACTTTTGTATGTTCAATAGGCTTACTATGACCGTTAAAAGCGATTCAGTTTAGGTCCTATAATGAACTGATTTTGACGTAGGTAACTTAAGGCGCTGACGTAAAGTTAGGACAGTTAGAACCTAAACTGCCACCTTATACTCCAAATAACCATGTCTTGATGTGGCACGTCACGGTGTGATTATTTTGAAAAATGCTATGGATTTCAGAAAACAAAAGCTAGATAACGTGCAATCTCTTACCGCGTCATGTTTTGAAAGACGTCGAGAATCGACCAGCTGAATTGTTTAATAATACGTCATGGTAAGCCGTCTGATGTTTGTAGTTTATTCACTGTCCAACGCCTTAACTGATTAAGACGGAAAGCAGTTTGCTAGTTATAATGCACACGAATTGTGTGCATTTGCCAATAATGCGAGTTTGTCACCTGAAGATTACCATCAGTTTACGTTCAAATTTAGATTCGGCTAAGGGAAGTATTTGATTCATTTTGTTATATTAATAAACAAAATGAATCATTATGTTGAACCTTCCAGTGTTCGTTTTACTCGGTATTTTTGGAAGCACTACAAACGTGATATCATTTTACAGGTTACTCGCTACAAATAAAACATGCATGGATAAGTAAACCTACGGTATAAGCAAGTCATTCATTCCAGAAATGCTAAGCCAAACATGGGTTGGACTCAAGGTTGTTTTTTATCGGAAACAAGCAGGTGTAGGTGGGGTGGCGGAAGGGCTATTTTGCGAGGAAACCTACTAAGTGCTACCCTTCCTGTCTTAATCTGCTGAAAGAGGGGCTTTTGGGTGCTCTCGAATATACTTATTATCACGAAATAGGAATATATTACTTACTAGCTGCGCCCCGCGGTTTCACGCGCGTAAGTTCCGTTCCTTTTCACCACTTAAAAAATGACGACAATTCGTCGCTCTGTTTTGCCGTTACAGACGGAAAAACAGACACACACACACACACTTACCCATTTATAATATTAGTATATGTATGAATAATCAGATGCAAACGGAATTCAAAACAACATCATTAGAATCTTATTAAGCAGTCCTAACTATAATAATATGGTGTAAAGCCTTGCATTGGAATAGGCATAATCTTCTAGCTTTAAGACCATATCGATGTGACCCGTTCTATCGAAATAAATGAAATTTTCTTTCATTATTTCGTCTTTCTATTTCGTCTGTGTATGTCTCTAAAGTTCAGATAATCATTAAATAAATATTCTTGGTCATTCCACACAGCGTCATCTAGTCCCAAGCTAAGCAACTTAATGATTGTGTTATGGTACATAGTATTATTTTATCTGTGGTTATGGTAACCAGATGACTAGTAAGATACTTAGATAATTTTTTTTGTAAATTCATACAATATAATTATAGATAGAAAACACCCAGACACGAAACAAATATCTGCAGAACATACAAACATTTTGTCCCGTAGCGGGGATCGAACCCGCAATCTCCACGTCTTTTATTTAGTTAAAATCTTTCTATTCTATTAGGTAGTTAAATCTTTCGGTTTACATAAAAAAACATAATAAAGTTTAACTGATGTAAAATAACAGTGAAAAAAGTAGTACGTTTCTAACCATGCAACTTAACCCGTTTAACACCAAGTTTTATAGTCGGCCATCGACATTGTGTGGACTAGAAATGATGCAACGAAGCTCGGCCTATTTTATAAAGCTTAGTACACAATCCGGGGCACATGTCACACCCTCCTGATTACCTACACAGACAGATTTAATAGAACTTGCTATTGTTCCAGGGACGTGTTTAGAAGTTATAAAATATTAATGTTTAACATAATTTGTTTTGTCTAAAAATTCTAAAGTCATACAGACAAAATCAATAAAGTCGATGTCTTACAATACACAAAACACATTATAGTTTGTCCCAAGAATAATACCCATTGTATCTCGGAAGATGAGTGTAACATACCCAACTGTATTCTCCACAAGAAAAATTACCCTCCACAAAAAACGCGCGTTCATTTGTGGCGGAAGGGTGTAAGGAAATCAATTTCTTTAATGGTACGCCGTACGTCTTTGAGGCAATTCGGCAAAGTAACGGTGACTTAATTTTGAAGCTTCGACATTTATCCGGCGATGAGAAAAATATTTCACTATTCTGATGGCCTGGAAATACTTAATGGACATACTTTACGACGAAAGATATAAATTAAACTAGCCGTCCTGGCCAACTTTGTTGTGCCTTTCAAATACTAGTTTCTGTCATCTTAAAGACAAAATAATCAAGTGCCTCGTTTGACAGGAACCGTGAAAAATTTGTGTGAAATTCCTACAGCCGTTTCATAGTACCCGTTCCCATGAGAATGCCGACAATCAATAGCATATTTTAATCTAGGATATAAGCTTTCCAGGTACCAAATTTCACATAAATCCGTTTAATAGTCACAAACTTATGCATTTATGTTATTAGGATGGACGAAAAGGATAAGGGCAGGATAAAGAAGAGGACGAAAGCTTAATAGAAATAAAAAAAAAATGTATTACGAGTATGTTCGCTTGATTTGTGAGACATTCATAAAACAAGAGTTTTCCGAAGTTTTCAACTTAATTAAAACTTAGTACTTTTTTAATAACTTATTTGAAAAACACATCAGAAGAAAAAGTATTGCTATACGTTAAAGTGGTTGCTATACGTAAGATCCTATAACTATAACTAGTTACGTTATAAATGTCTATAAAAAAATAATCCCTATATTAATTTCCGTCGTAAACAGAAGCGTGAATTTACGAGCACAACAATAATTCTTTTGAAAAACTTAATTAAATGCAAGTCGCACAGCTGGACAAAAAGCTTTGGAGAAACCGCTGTGATAAGGCAAAATGCACATTGTAATAACAAGGGGTAGTAATGGCTATTTGCAATGATAATGAGCTGGTATTTCAGACCGCTTCCTACCACGCTCGTGCAGCCCATTGTTAGGCATATACGCCACTGGCTTTCAAGCATTTAGCCATTTTTCCGACACCTGCGCCTCGCTTCACTGCAGACTTGCAAATTTAATCCAGCTTAAAATAGGAAGCTATGAGGAATATTTATAAAAGACAGCTTAAAAAGCTTTCTGCGATGGAATTTTGAAGTGCAGCCTCTATTATGAAGGTAAGCCGGTGCTCTTTAAACGTGTGATTCGTCTTTTTATACTAAACCTTTGAGGTTCAAATGCCGCTTTTGTTCGTAAAGCTATTTTGAAAGGCGCATCTGCTTGAATTCCCAGTTTAGTCGGAAATCTATTACTTCATAAAAATGTTATGAGATCAGTTGAATATAACAATAACTAGATCACTCTCTCGTATAAGACCGACTTGTTTGAATAAATGGAAATTGGAGCCCGAAGGGATACCAAACTATATTTACATTACAAGTGAAGGGACGATATCGTCACAGAATAAAATGTTTATAGGACTACCTTACGCCCCCTGATTGCTCTCGTTTAGTAACTAGGCAGACTTAAACCTATATCACACTCAACACAATGTTCACGATTTACTACGATTCAAATACAGCTTGTGATTAAAGACAAAAAAAACAAATAAACAAATATAAAAATAATATAAAATAAGGTAAGTTGTCTGTAAGATATTTGTAGGAAAATACTGATACTGTGAAATTCAGTGCGCGCAGACTGCCGGTTGCATTTAGTCACCAATGATACAAACACTTTGTTAGTACCGATACTACCATGAATTTGTGGTATTATTCGATCAAACGTGGTCGAAACGGACGTTGGTATAAATTTAATTAAAATTTCAGCCGAATCGATCGCATGAAGCTGAAGGCAATTGTGATTCCGATCGTGTTTTGTGCGGAACCCTTTCCTACGTGAGGGCAGACATCCGGGAATGCTTTACATGGGATCCAAATTTTTCGGTTAATCAACCACTGTAAGAACTTGGTTTTCGGCTTTTTCAAAAACAAATACACATTGACATTGTATCCTAATGAAAGGCTGGGTTGATATCTAATAAAACAAATATATTGTGCAAGAAATAACAGTGTTTAAAGAAAATAAGATTGGATGTTTATGCATTATACATTATGTAAATAAAATCTTATGCATTATTATGTCTAACTTTATTAAGAATGTTTTTAAAAAAGATATGAAGCAACATTGTAACGTATTAAAAAGCTTTTAAATAAGAAGTCTTAATAAAATTTATTAAGATTAGTAAAATAAACAAAACATTAATTAAAACTTTTTGAGATCATTACCATAACCATAGTTACAAGATCTGTTTTATTAACGACAAAATTATGTATTTATCGAGTCACATTTTCATAATGTCTATGCGAAATTTATATTTTTAAAACAGACAGTCATTTTCATTAACATAATGTTCATGTAAATTAGCAATTCATTTGTTTTTTCATCGAATTCTCTGCCGACTTGCAAACGCTTGCGAAGCAATTTATCCAATTATAGCTTTAGATTGTAAATGCTGATTTTACAAATAAAACTAATGACGGCAAATTTCCAACGGTTTAATTTTAATTTCAGCGTATTTCAGTTTATTAATGACATTATTAAATTTATTATCTGTAAGTAGCTTCACTGTGTATTTATTCTTAATATAGAATAGAAATAGAAAAAAAAGAAATTTTTCAGTTTCATGCCTTAATTCCTTTGCTTTATTTGGTGTCTTGAGAGGCTTATGTCCAGCAGTGGACGTCCAAAGGCTAAAAAGATGACGAAAATCTTCGTTTATTTTTTCATTCCTTAACGGTCAAAAGTTTTTAACAATAAAACTGTTACAATATTATGTTTATTTAGTTTTGAAAATAATAAAAAAACACTGCAAAATATTCTTACTTTAATAAATTCAGAAAATTAAAGGCAACATGAACAAATAAAATTAGTCATGAATTCTTATAACAAGCAAAACTCACAAATCAGTAGAAATACAACGGTAAAACTGGGTTAACTGCCGTATTTGTCGTGTAACATTAAAATAACCGAGACCTTTCCAAAGGTCTTTCATGTACAAAACCTTTCATGGCACGTTCTTGCTTTATAATTTGTCGGTAATTATTGGGATCAATTCTGCGCTTAAGTACAGTTACCAGGAAGAGTAGATAACCTGTTTCAGTTGTTTAAAAATATGGGTTTGAATGGTTTTTCGACCTTTGTGGCGCAGTGGACGAAGGTCTGATCTACCTTGTATTTGTTTTATTCTGAACGGATATTTATCACGTTACCTTTAAAAAGTGAACGTAATAAATACCCGTTCATATAATTTATAAAATGTATTCTGATGAGACTAGATAGGTGAAGTTAATTAAAACCCAGATAATGTCTATCGCGCCTTAAAATGGAGTCGTGATAGAGTTTTATTTTTGATTTATAATTATACCTAAAATAACAAGTTATGTTGTGTATTTTAAATGTCTCGCGTTAATATTTTTAGTAATTGAAAAGTGGGTGGAACGTAAACCTCTAAATAGCCTGTATTAATAAATATACGGTAAAAATAACGTTGATAGTATTTAATATTAGGTAGTTAAGAATTTATGAATTTAGTTTCGGTTCATGAAAGGAATTAAATTAATTGGTTTGAAAGAGGCATATTATAAATTTAGAAGAGCAATTTTTTTCTAGAGTTCTGTCTTCTAAATTAAATATACATAATTAGGGGTAAAGTAATTGAGTTCGTATAGGCAAGTGACCGACTTTGGTGACGAAGTACTTTTAAAAATACTTTCAATTTTTTTTTTAATTTACATGGATGGCATACCATAACACTCTGATATCTTTATAAGTTGTAATTATTAGAAAATGTGAGATCAGAACTAAAAACTAAAAGTTTAAAAAAGACCATTCAATTTTTTTACTTATTAGACCATAGTCAATTTTGAAACTTTATTTTTAGTTCTGATGTCACATTTTGTATTTTTTCGTTTACAAGACCACATATTTTTACTACCTATACGTTTGTTATAAATTTGGAGCTTTTGATAAAATAAAAAGCTTTTTCTTCTCATAATATCAGGTATCTAAAGACCATATTATTATTACGCCGCTTGAGATATTCAAAGTGAGCTTACGTTGGCTCCAGCCTTGCACTCGGCTCAATGCCAATTGTTTAAATTATTAGCTTGAGGTCTGGTAAAGAGGGCAAAACTCCCAAGCGACATTGCAAGCCACTTTAAAATTATACTATCCAAGGTTTTCAATAAAAACTGCTTTGATATACTCAACAATGAATAGCTAAGTACAACGTTCAAATAAATACAGTTTTAAGTAAATGATAGTGATCATTTTCTCTCGGTTTCGTGCAGAGAAACATTTTAAAGCAATCCTCAGGAGACTCCCACTAGGAGCTGGAGATTCTAAGAAAAATGTGAAACTAAACATTTATCACTGGTTTTTCTCTGGAGAAAACACAAGAGTGTACAGGAGAGAATCCAACAAAAAGTGAATGAACGTGGACAGCGCCATTGTGTTTCACACAAGATTTATTGGAACAAACCGCTACGTTGTGAATTAAAAGAAAATACGAGCAAAAACAAATGTGAAATTGCGAACGGTGACCGCCAACAAACTGCCTCCAAATTGGTGCGCTCCGAGAATTCTAATAAAGAAGAAAATTGGAAATGGAACAGGTATTGGGGCTGCTACTGCGGTTGTGTGTAACTGGATGACAATGAGCAATGCGTTGCGGTATCGGATTCGGGATGCTTTATCCTGATACACTTTTATTTTATATCTTTGTTGAGTTTCAATGCATTTTTTGAGTAAAACCAGCTCCAAACGGAATTTTTATTTGTCATATCATCAGTACCTATCTTAAATAAATATTCTAAAATATATTCCCGTTCAGCAAGTATGGTTAACAGATGACTGATACTACATTTTTGTAAGTAAATACATTATTAGGTACTTATACGAAGAACACCCAAACTGTGAACAATGCTTGCAGATAATACAAGTATTTCTCTGCAGCGGGCATCGAACCCACAACCGTCGGGCGGGCTGTTACCCGCTGCAAACAGAGGTCATTGGTATGTCTATTTCATGTTGTTAATAGATTCAGGGTTCAACTTAATGAAAACGAATTAATTAATTTTAATTTTAGAGTGCTTTTATACAAACGATGATTTTTCTGTCTGTTCATAAATCTCTGCGTAAAGTTTTATACTTACCTAAACTAAATCATGAGCAAATTATACTTTTGTAAGGTCAATATAATTTTTCAGTGTTTCCTCATTTATTTTGACAATTATACGCCAGAGAGAGTTCGCTTGAAAATGGGTAAAACCTTCGGTGTTGGGTAATGAACAAGCAATAAATTAACGTCTGCGATATCAAGATGAACAGCTGTTTCATTTACAATGTCGCATATTTCAGCGATCATTTTTATTTCAACATTTTATTGTTACTATAAGTGTTTAAAAATGTGTGAAAATCTTTGATCAGACAAGGTTTTTATTACGCCAAGACAGGAATGATTTATCTGTCAGTTAAAGTAAAACTACCTCAACCAAATTTTAGTAGAATTTTAGGGCACGTTTTTGTGGCCCCGAACAAAATGTGCCAGAAACGTGTACTCTACACGACCCGAGGGCACCATTACCTACACACAATGCTTGTGTTCGAGCACATTTCAAATAAAATGCTATTTACGACTTCCTACTTCAGCATGCTACCCTGGTACAACAAGGCTAGCCGCAGGCATTTAGCTTTTCCAACAGCTATTGCCTGTGATTATCGAATTTTAGTAAATAGGGTTAAAATAATAATTCAAAATCGGTAACCGTAAATATGATATGACAATAATTCTAAAACATTAGTATTTATTTATACATGGTATTTAGTTGTATCATGTTTCCCACTTCAAAGAACACAGTTAAATCTATTAAATATGATTATCGTATAACACATTTATTATGAAATCAATAAAATAACAAACTAATAACTAATATTCCAAACTGATTTTTAGATGCAATATTGAATACTGAGCATATAATGCGTTTATTTTATTGTATATATTTAATTATTTGGAATCATTCAGGTAATTTTTTTTAATAAAGAGAAAATTGAATTTTCTCTGTAGTAACTAATAGGTACATGTGCTTTCACTCACTTATTGCAAGACAAAGCTCTTTTTTTTCCCGCAAGCCACACACCGAATGCAATCTAATATAAGTCTTAACTTGTGTCGTCCGTCGCCACATTCTAGGTCTTCTAAGTTGCTATGTCGCTTCTTGTAAATTTCTCAGACGTTCTGGACTTGTATGTCTGTCATCTTGTGGTCTCTTATAGTAGGCATGTTCAAAATAAAATCACAATTAAAAGTAAAAAGCTAAGTAGTTTATGTAGATAAAGAATTAACAGAAGCTAAACTACTAGTTTATATAACTTGAATACAATTAGAACCAGTTGAACCATATTAAAATCATGATTAAAAATATTTAGGTAGCTCACCTGAACCAAGCCACTGCCAGATGGAAATATATTTAAGGCTCTGACAGCATAACCGCGCCGAATGACAATGCTGATTGGTTGAGAAAATTAAAGTGTTTTTCAAATATTTTGTGCAATTAAAACTGCTATAACCATGATACTAAATCATACTAATATCATTCTCCGGTACGTGGATTTAATGACATTTTCTTTAATGAATACATCAAAATGTCCATAAACACAGGTCGTGCATGTTTGTATGAACATTTTGATTACAGTCATAGAAAAACAGTCAAACTTAAGTAATTTTGAGAAATAAAGAAAATGACCTATATTATTTTTATTGCCACTGTAAAACCAAGGCTTAAATACAAGGCTATATATTAAAATTCGACTTCGAGAAATTACCTCAAGCAATAAGACATTTGTTGCAAAAAATAACCTATCAGTGACATTATTCAGGCTTGTTTCATTAGCTTATGTGAAATACTCACATTTTATTGAATGCGAATTAATATTATTTACTTACTTCCGCTCGTGGTTTTGCTTGCGCCATGAAATGAGATTTTTTTACTTGATCATGAGAACCTTACTCATTAATTATAATAAGTATAGATTTTTACTCTTACTTTTTAATTCCAGTTTATCCCATTTTACTACTACAAAATGCTCTAATATTACAATCTTAGAGCTCATTGTTCCAAAAACGACATCTAATATTACAGAAGGCGATTTTTGACCGCTGCACCGCAGCTTTTTGGATAACTCTTACTATCATCAACTTCTTCCCCTGAGAAACTCTAAAAAAAGCGTGGGGCGGCGCGGGACGACAGACAAATCGAAACATTGTCGGTTTCTAAATCGATAATATTTTTACGAAAGTAATGTCCCGTGGTGCTAATTAAAATGTCTAGTACAACTATCGATAGTTTTAAAAGTGAAACTATCATAAACTTTGTTATTGCAAAGAAAACTATCTAGTCTTCATTTCTAACGGTCAGCGATAAAGTTCCCAGTTCTGATTACAAATCCAATAGCGATACGTGGCAGTCACACGATTTTGTAAAACAAGCTTTCTTTTATACTCGTACTTTTTTCCAATGATTGAATTTTCTCCGTGTTGGTATTGAATTTGTACTCATATGACTTTACGGTTTCATTATGATAGGATCGGTTCGTGTTGTCGAATAAGGGAAAACGGTGGATTGAAATTCTTTGACCGTCAGATATTGATACTAATCAATGTACCTACAAAATTAAAGTGTTTCTTTTCTATATTGTACACTTTAAAGATCATAGATATATAATCTTAAGTACCCGCTGTTGCACTTGCGATGCTCACTTGAATATAAAATAGCTTTTTTGTTACTTTAGGTCCTAAACTTTATTTCAAGAATACAGCCAAGTCTGTTTAGTAGATCATCTGATTTCACCATTTTATTAGTTAATTCTGGAGGTGATCTGCGAAACTGATTCGAGAAACAGGCTGTCAGTGATTTATCTCGAAGGTTTGGTCGCAAATGGATACACCAGTTCCAATTTTCTAAAACAGTCTGAAATAAACGAGATTTCACACTTTATCGCACTGCATCGGAATCGCCACACGAAATCCGCAGCTCACAAACAGTATAACTAAACCAAATGCTGACCAAATGCAACCATTTCTACGGTTTACTCGAAGAGTTCCTTTAAGGTGACGCACAATAGGTAGGTAGGTACTTCTAATTTTTAGGATTCCGAACTCAATGTGAAACCCGTAGCTTCAATATCTCCGTCTTTCTTTCGTGAAAGTTTGAAATATATTTAAATTATCATTTAAAATAAGTTAAAAAGTAAATTCTAAAATACTATTTTACAAATGTTGGCGAGTTATAATATAAAAGGTTTTATACTTTGCAAAACCTCGTAATTGCACTGCTAAGGTAGCAATTTACGTAATAGTTATCAACAGACGTATTACCTTGCGACACATCCAAGATTACAATCTTGTTGAATAAATTAGTTCGCGTCATTACGGAGCGTGCGCCGTTTGTGTTTACCTACTCATTGTCGTGAATATTAAGTTTAGGTTTTA
The DNA here is from genome assembly GCA_947086425.1 of Xanthorhoe spadicearia. Taxonomy (NCBI): domain Eukaryota; kingdom Metazoa; phylum Arthropoda; class Insecta; order Lepidoptera; family Geometridae; genus Xanthorhoe; species Xanthorhoe spadicearia. The sequence goes on from OX352199.1 coordinate 6,303,294, forward strand.
TTACTACTTGCTCTTTGGAAATTGCTTGTTATGTATGACCAGTAGAAAAAGGATCATTATCATAATAAGAAATACTCATTCACCCGATTTATTCTTAGTGTACACATGCTCATGGCGTATATGTAAATCAATTGCATACAGGTTTCTGAATATAAATTGTTTCCAACTTCTAAGATAAGGTCGCCCATTGATACACTTGTTCTGTTTCTTAATTTTAAGTTTGTTTTGTCCTTTTATGGTGTACAATAAAGATATATTCTATTCTATTCTATTCTAAATACGACTTCTTTTTTTGCTTGTATTTACGATTAGATAAGCAAGTAAGTTGTTGAACTGTGTATCGATTTAAAATGTCTGAACTGCAGATAAACTTCCAGCATAGTGCGAGCTTCCAACAATTTAAAAGTTGAGGCTAAAATCGAATTTCAACTTGAACATACAACTGCCGCCATAAAATTACAGCTAAAACTCGAAATTTAGCTTATATACGAATTCTGAGATGGTCTATCTTCACTTTATCGTCTAGCACGTTCAATAAAAATATCAGTTTTTGAATTAAACTAGTTGTATTTGTATAGCTTCACTTGAAAATGTCTGAAGTAGCAACAAACAATTTTTATGTTTTCTGTGCCATTCATGCAAATTTAACAATATGATCTTAAAAAATGTGGTTTCTCGCGTTTTATGTCAGTACCTTATATTACAGATAAAATAATACTGTGTACAAATGGTCCATCTAGAACATTAATTTCACTCTTGTTTTTCTTCGGGCTATTTTTTTGTGTTTGATTTTGCGGCGCCCCTAGCAGTGTTTAGGTCTTGCCTGCAATCAAGAATAAGTAAATAGATCTTTGAAGTTAAAAAACGTTCCGAGCGATAACTTTTTGCCTGAAATATTAAAAATAGGTCTGAAAACTCCATCAAGGTTTGCCCACTTAATCATATTACGATGTTACCACCTAACTTAAATTACTCATTTTTATTAATATCGTTTCACTTTCATGAACTTTCTTTTCTCGATTACTATCCTGATAAAATGTGAATCAAATGATGACAAGACTTTTCCACAAAACGTAAAAAATAAGTACGAATAGAATCTAACCTAATCTTCGAAGGAATCGTGAACTTTCAAAGCCAGACATCAATCATTCTTCAATCGAATCTCGTAAACATTTTCCTTAAAATAGGTCTTCTTAATACTTGTTTTTGCTTATGAATTATTCCCAAGAACTCAACCTTTTGATGACATTCAAACGCTGTGAAACATGATTGAGATAAGAATTTTGGTATTCTGAAGTTTTGTTATGATTTCAATAAAATGATAAAAAATTAAAGTCAGACGCAAAATCAACTCTGAAAAACCGTTTGTCAGCTCACTAATACGTGAAAACATTGCTATGTGGTTAAATCTGGCTCTCGAAAACAGAAAGGCGCAATAAATCAAATAAAACGTCATACCACAAAAGGTAAAAATATAAATCTCCCGACAAAATAAAAATGCTCCATAAAGAAGACTAATGCCGCGAACACATTAGTGAAAGAGAAATTTTCGCGATAAACAGGATGAGTGCAAATATATTGTAATCTTCATCAATCTCCGTAAACCCTGCAATAAAATGTAACGACAACGCAGAAATGTGCGCAATCAAATCGTAAATTATCAATTTAAGGCAATACACCATAATGTGGCGTGAAATATGAATAAGTGTGGAATAAGTTATAAAATATTCAACAAAACATTAAGTACCATGCCGCTATTGGAATATAGATACGTAATACCTTAAGTAGGTTTGACCGATTCGGGGCACAGATTATTTGCATTGCAAAGATGGGCTAACAGATCGCACAGGCCACTAATAACAACGCTTACCATCATTTTACAAGACGTCATCCTTTCTTTACATAGGCTCTAATAGGAGTCTTAAGAATACCTATCATAGGATTGATTTACGTATTTATATAGATTTTGATTAATCAAATAATCTCTTGTTAATGTCGATCTATTTAGTAAGGAATTACAGAAAACCCTTTTGCTATCGACTGTTTTCGCTAAACTAATTTATAAATCTTAGATATTATATTTCAAAACAGAATCCTTGATCACAAAAATTGATCAGATACATACTCGTAAATACTTTTTATTTTTCTGCTGATAGGGTACTTAGGTACGAACCTCAGTTTGCTATTCCTAAGGGATTGATTTTACAATATTTTTACCCAGAAGCGGAAACATTAGGATACTGTCACTACTCTCAAGTTAGTTTGGTTGCATACTGTAACCAATTTTAAAAAACCATGATTTTGTACCGGTCATTACTATTAATGTTCAGCAAGGCATAGTATTCGGAAGGTTTTCCATTACTGGTGATTAGTAATCACAGCTAATGGATAGCGTGTGTGGCTCGCTTTATTTTGTGTCATGACATAACAGTGACACTATGGATTTTATGTGCTAGGCAATTCATTAGGGGCATTTTAGTTGTCAGATCATTGTGAACGTTTTATTTTTACTGGTAATTATTATTTTTATTTATTGTAATGTCTTTTTTAACTCATTGTGTGGTTTTAAATATGAAGTTTTAGTGTTGTTTTGAGAGTTAAGCCCTTATTTGAATTGCGGTACAAGTTAACCATATCCGTACCACAGTCGTAAATTGCGGTGTCCAATATTTTGTAGGCCTCATAAGTTAGAATTTTTTTTTGCTAATAAATTCTCTGCCTCTGCTTTCTAATGCTTTTCGAAAAACGTTACGTTAGCGTCGAACGAAAGCGACACTGGATGCAAAACAACAAACCATGATAAAATTATAAGATACAAAATGTGCTCTCGTGCGGAAGAGGCTTAACGAGTGATTTGAGTAGATAAATATATTATGAGCTGCCATACATTAACGTAGTTTATTTCACTGGATAGTAAAACTAGTACAGTCAGCATTTTAGGCGCTTTCTACGAGTACATAAAAGAGTCCACCGTAGACTCGTCAGCTGGATTCATAAAGTTATATTAAATATTCTTTGACACAAACATATCGTAGCGTTTTATTTGCAAGTGGAGATGACGCCTAAAATGTTATTTAGAGATAAAAATCAAGCTATCGTATTTATGGAAATTTAATTAGATGTTTGATTTAAAATACAAAATTAGTTGTCTTAAATAAACTTTATGTACTTATTGCCTTTTAAAATGTGCTAAAGGGTTTGAGAGAGTTAGAGCTAGTAATAAAGAAATTCTAGCAAAAATGGTAAGTTACGAAAACAACGTGATATGTGAAGTAGCAACGAGTATATTGCTCATGAAATTCAGCTTAAGGAAATTGCCTCTTCTCGTAGGAACTCTTGAAGGCTTTTCGAGGGGAAAATTTGATAGCTTATGGCTTTGATAGCAAGTATGAGAATGGTGACGTAAACGTTTAGAAAATATAAATATTGACTCAGTTTTATGTATCCCAAATCAAATATTTGCTAAATCTATTTTATTTGTTTGTCCTTGGTTTTTGTTTTGTGCAAGTAACCTTAAAGGGACCATAAATATAGACTCATGTTTTATGTAACGAAAGTTTACGTATATTTTGTTGTTTACCGTTTTTTATTTTGCTGGCTTGTTTGTTGGTTTGAAGTGAAATGGTTACACATTGGTGTGATATTTTTTTAAAGTACCTAACAAAAATTATAAACGCGTATTTAGTGATTTTAATTGAGACCAAATAATGAATTACAGTGAAGTGGAATCATAAAGTTCATTTGTTTTAATAATGTTGTTAGTGAAAATCATCTTTTTTTTTTTTTTTTTTTTTTTTTTAATTGAATTGCCGCCAAGACGCTAATTTTAGCATATCGGCTTTATATAATTTAGCTAATCGGTTAATTAGGTACTCGATTAATATTATAGAATGAGTATATTAAAAAAAAGCTAGTTCTTTGAATAAGCAAAAAAAGAAACTCTTTCTAGTCGTTTCAAGAAATGTTTTGGGTTTTATTTGGAGTACCTAACTAAGTATATAAAATAAATTTTACCATTGTGATGTGCACTTGAACGTAAAATTTGACCGAGAATTATATTTAGCTTACTAAATGGCAACTAAGTGATGGCTTCAATTTCAACTAAGAACCTTAACTTTTACGAGCCTGCGTATCTCCATAATCGGCTTGATCAAGACACACCAAGAGGAATTCTAAGTTATCCCATAAATATAAAACTTAGCCAGGATTAGTGATGCCAATATTTAGCCGGAGTTGTTGTCAGAATATGATTCAACAATTGTTTACCAAGCAGTATTTAAAAAATATAACAATAAAGAATATCCCCACTAATATAATAAAAGGGAAAGTGTGTGTGTGTGTATGTGTGTCTGTTTGTCCGTCTTTCACGGCAAAACGGGGCTACTTTTTATCCCGATATTCCCGCGGGAACGGGACCTACGCGGGTAAAACCGCGGGGCGCAGCTAGTCATAATTTTTTTTTTTTTAACTTTGCATCATTAGAGTGACTCTAATGAGTGAAAATCCAGATTTTCACGATGTCTTTTCCGTTATCTGGCACAGTATCGTACTATTCCTTTCAGCTATGATTGTGTCTTTTAAAAAAAAATAAGGACATTTTTAAAGTGACAAACCTATCTAAACCATTATAACTGTCAGTAGTACATTTTTTAAACCTATAAATTTCTACAATCCTGAAAGACTCGATTCGATTCTGAGGATCACAAAATAAAATTCTTATTCAATTTGATTTTTATTAACCTAGAGATTTTAACAGAGTGCGTGTCACCACGTTTGACTCCCTTAAGAATAACAACGTGAGTATTTTGAAGCTGAAATAATAATCATAATAATCATATCGTCTGAGGTAGGTTTTGCCCTAGAAACAGCATAAACATAGGTCACCTTTGCTCAAACGTCAATCAATAACCCTGCCTTTCGTGGTTACTTTCATCACCTTCGGTTTTAGTACCAAACCAAGTAATAAATCTTGCTTACAGTTTTTATGTGCTAATCATCTAGCTAGGGGTGCTAACATTATTCCCAAAATGATTTATCAATGTTGAGAATACTACCTCAGGCTTTTGTTGTGGTCTTTCCATGCATCTATGGTATGTATGTCTCGCTCGCACGCTAAGTTTTTCATCTTAATTTGGTACACTATACATATTTGACGACCATAGTGGCGCAGTGGGCGAGGGCCTGGCTGAGACGCGGAGGTTGCGGGTTCGATCCCCGCTACGGGACAAATGGTTGCATCTTCTGCAGATATTTGTTTCATGTCTGGGTGTAGATGGGATCTATAATATCTTATGTATTTACAAAAAAAATGTAGCTACGTATTATATCAGTCATATTTGGTTACCATAACACAAGCATTAAATTGCTTAGCTTGGGACTAGATAACGCTGTGTGATATGTCCAATGATATTTAATGTTATTATTGTTATTATTTAGCGTTTGAAACATCTTTGTCAACATTTATTTAAAACTTGTCATACTATTGTACATTAAATAAGACAATTACGAAAACGAACTATAATGAACAAGTTTTATGACTTCCTGACCTTCTATTTACTAGAAATAAAAAATGCAGCAATAGAAAAAAGTAATTTGTTTACAATTTAATACGAAACCGGCCGTTTAAGGGATTTTGGCCTACTAGCTATTTGTCCGTATTGACTTAATTCGGTTTTTTTCCGGCTATCTGACTCAATTCGTCATCTCAACCCTATTCGCGGCGCGCTGATTTGATGGAATCTTGCTGCAAGATCATGGTTCGTTAACTTTCATTTCCAGTAACTGAGTTATGTAAGTAAGAGGGATGGTACGCCGAATCAGCCTTTTAGGCAGAAAATCTTGTGAATGTCTTAAGAAATATTGTTGCTGTACAAAAACCTATAGAAGAGCCACGTAATATATCGTTTGGGTGTGAAAGTTTATGTGCTAAATCACTGTATTGTAGCAGGTGTCCTTTTTGTACTAACAATATGTATTCTAGTTCAAAGTTTTATTGCTCTTGTAATTTATGGCGTAACATTTTAAAAGCGTTGGAATCTTCGTATAAATGAAGTAAATAGCTCTTAAAATTTTCTTCGCTCTCTGACCTTAACAATAAATGACACTTAAAAAACTGCGCCAACATAAACTCATAAGACGGTTGTTTTTATGGCAAGAAAGTATCGCAATAAATAAGATTTTAATTTCACAAGTATGATTACGACTCCTACTAAGATGAATTTTAAGATGGAAACTACAAAGTCGTGGCTTAAAAATTTTCTTACTTATAAACATTTGAAATTAGCGTAAAAAAATGCTAACAACTAGTACACGGATAAAATCACGCATTTTATTGTTGTAGTTATTGGGCTATAAAGACCACGGCTTTCCACTTGCTACGATCAAGACATTAAAGACCACGGCTTTCCACTTGCTACGATCAAGACATATGTTTCGATTCAATCATTCGCATTACCTGCCCTTGCGGTAACCGGATTCGAGCACTGTTCACATACTTCTTAAATTCGATCCAAGAACGCTCGTCTAGTTCTTCCTTCTTCTATTTTATACAATGAATATTGCGACGTGTTTTCCATTTATCGAAGAGTGCTATCTAAATGCCTGAAACTGCCAATAGCGACGTACAAACAATAGCAGACACACACATAGGCGTATACAGGCGACGCCAATGCAGGCCAAGTCGGCATTCACAAAAATGGGTCACTTCTCATTGACGCCGCAGCTCCATAGACGTATATGCCAACACTTCTGCTAAGATTTTCTTTCAGCGTATCTTTACTTCGTTTATGAAGTTTAAAAGGTAGTATTCGTTGAATAAATAGTATAAAAAAATGACTTTTTAAACTTTCGCGATCAAAACATACGATACCGTAAATATTGGCGAAGGCGAGAGATGATTTTCAGGACTTAGTGGGCTTCTACTCTGATTTGATTTCGACATGGTGAGTGGCCTCAAACAAGGGATTGCCGGTAGAAGTTTGATCTCTTTAATTTTATAACGACAAGAACTTCAACACAATTAATCCGAACAGAAATTTCCGATGGAGAAATATGTTAAAAATGAATATGACTTAGCGTCTATTTTAGGCACAATGTTTCCTCATTCTTTACAAGCGCTTGCATCCAATTACAGGAACAGTATGTTCCACTTTAGTGCTAAAAATAAACGCAATCTGAACCACGGGTGGGTCCCATATTTCAGAAGCTCCCATTTGGGATGAATCTAAATCTCCCTATCGTTGGCTCTCGGCCCAGCCTGGTTGCACAAGAATGCCTTATCGTTTATGGGCTTTATGTCCAGGCATTAGAGCTTGTATTAGAATATATATTTTTTGAGTTAGGTCATCAGCACCGTGACCTTTCGACAGCCTGCCTTTTATTTTATATTATGACAAACACAAAGATGCCTTTGATGTGAGACCTTATCATAAATGAAATGCCCAAACTGACACGGACAGAGGTCTATTCAGAACATTTCATAATACCTGAGAAATCATTATAGAAATCATAATTTATTTCTTTGTTTATTTTTAAAAACTTAAATATAATACAAACATGTTCCATAGAGAAATATTGAAAAATAAACTCAATAAGTAAACGTAAGATAAAAATATCACAATTACAGCAACGCACATGCTATTATAATTATCATCTTCATAACGAGTTCACGTTTTCAATCATATTTAACTGACTTTGTTAGCTATGTACAATATGAGCTGACTGCCGATGGGAATAGTGTTAAAACTTATTTAATAAAAAAACTTACATGATTAATTATGTTTCCCGAAAATTTATAAAATACATTATTCTATTCAGAGATTTAATTATATCCTAAATACCGCACTCAACTCAATTACAGGCTACAATAATAAATGATTAAAATTGATGTCGACACGAAGGACCTAAAATCGCAAGCCTTTATAGAGCAATGGGAAATAATAGCAATACAACACCCCAAAGGAATAGTAAACCAAGTAATTTATATTAATAGGCTTGAATTTACGTTAGTTTTGGTCGAGTCGGCGTTTGGGGACCGATTCTTGTTGTAACTAGACTCAATGGTTACTCATAAGCACGCTACCATCTGTCGTATTTTGTTGTGACAGTGATTGAATTGGCTTGTAAACTATGTTTGTCGTGAAATCTATATCTTAATTATGATCAGGGTTTACGTGGCTATTATTACTTAATTCATTCTACGAACCAGATTCGAATCGGTGTAGGGTTGGGTTTTGGTTCCACTGTTGGGTTTTGTTTTAAGATCTTGGATCTTGGGCATCTTGGGAATACAGTCTTGATAAAATTTGATTTATTTTCATTTACAAAATCCATACTTAATTTATAGACGAGAAAGTGTGTGTGTGTGTCTGTTTGTCCGTCTTTCACGCTGAACCGGATTGACGTGATTCTTAGTGGTGTTGGTTTATGGGATAGGGAGTGACATATGCTACCTTTTTATCCCGATATTTCCGCAGGAACGGGACTTACGCGGGTGAAACCGCGGGCTGCGGCTAGTAATTCAATAAAATAATTATGATAAACTAGTAATAACCTACTGCCGATGTAAAATGGTCTAAACACGTAAAGTTTATTGAGACACAATTTAGATAACAATAGAAAAATAGGCAACCTTAAAATAATGTACCCATGAATCCTTACGAAACCTATTTTCTAAAACCATTTACTTATTTTTATGCAAAGCAATTTGTATCTCACTCACAGCATGAGATTGCATCATAAAATAATTATGTAGATTATATTTTCCTCTAGACTCCATCCCTTGTAATCTCCATACTATTTTCTACCATCTACTTAATTAACAAGGTTATTTGAGTGGTCCATGCTCGGATTAGTCCGAGAGGAAATTTAATACGTCACAGGGATACACTGTCTGCGAGCAAAATAGATATTATTGACTTTACTTATAAATTTAAGGTGGTGTTATACTTAGTAGATGAAACCCCGCCTGAGATGCAGAAGCTTGTGATGCTTGTATACTATGTTCTTGAATGCATATTTTTATAGTACAGTTATCTGGTTACAGCATTTAGTTGACGCTGCGTTAACATGTCCATGTATTTTTTTATTTACGAGTTAAACATTTTAAACAACAAAACCTTCTTTATCAGAAATATACCTACGAAAGTTCATATAAACTTTAGTTCAACAAACAACGCCTTTGAATAATGATAGTCATTTCGCAGCGTCTCGTGAAATAATCCAAGGAATTATTGCGACAGTATGAAATAAACATGTTTCAATATAATTAGCACTCCAGTACCTACTCGTACCTCGCGGAAATTGGGTGCTCAACTAATTAAACGCTGTTCGAAATGAAGCATATTTTGATAATAATTTCGATCAATATATTCTAGCCAGATTGAGTTACTCGTTAAGTATGATACCTCGTATTAAATTATTACAAAATTTTGATAGTATATTTATGTGCTTCCCTTTTTTTGAGTAGGTTTAATTACATAAACATGTTTTTATAAATTTATATTATACTCGTAAGTATTAAGCCCGGTAAGTATTAAGTATTAACTCGTAAGTATTAAATACCGGTCGAAGTTGACGTTGAACCGAAAAACTAAGCTGTAATTAAATCTAAAACCAATGACTGACTGTCTAATAGTTACCTGCTGAGTAGGTATATTTTGTTTCTTACTGAGGTAGGCTTAACCTCTCGAAATACGCAATTTTATTACCAAAAATCCAAATTGGAATCATCGGAGCGACTCATTAATAAGGGTATTACATCCCAACGCCGGAAACCGGATACTTACCAGATGAAAAGAGTGAAGTAGAGCATTCAGCGCATTTCAAAACCATAGGCAATTTTATTGATAGATATGACGACATTGTTGTCTCATCTGGACTTGGAGTGGTTGGAAGCGGCCGATGGTCATAAGGAGTGGAAGGAGATAGGGAAAACCTTTGCCCAGCTGTGGGACACACATAGATTATTCTAGTCTCTTAGACCTTTTTAAAAGAAACTGTATAAAAAACAGAGCAAATGTCTCACGGTTCTGCTGTCGTGATCGACGTTCTATTTCTTTCTAATTCTTTAAACATAAAAAGCTATCCAGACCTACGCGGCATTTGCTGTGGAGTGAGGTACATACTGCGTGGATTTCGCCCAGGTATTTTCTATGAAGATACGTGGCTAGAGCGGCCATTGAGCGACCCATTTGCTGTCGTTGTGGGTAGAAGTAGAAGTAGAAACCTTGAACGCGGTATTTTAACCCACTGGAATTAATAAATCCGCTGGATGTGATTAACAATATTACCTAATACCAGCTTGGTTTTCTCTACCCACAGTGGCAGTGAATACCGCGTAGGTTTAAAAAGGCATTAACATTTCAGGGCTATGATGGCGGGACGATGTGTATAATATTATCCTAATTGGTCCACAGCACCCAAGGATAGTAAAAAGTGGAAAGTGAAGTGAAGAGGTAGTTATTTGTCCTGCATGGAAAGGCTTACAAAAAAATAAGGACTCTAAATTTTCTGACAAGAACTGATGTAGTACTGGTTTAAGATTTTTATTTCTCATAAGAATATAATTCACTTACATGAGAAAACTAAAACTAATATAAGTAACATGTAAATAGGGCATAATCGTACGTCTACTCTAAACAATTTGTATTATAACTAGGTAATTACCATTAGTAAGAAACATCAATAATAAAAAAAAAAAAAAAATGACGGTAGGTAGTGGCGAGAGCAATAATAAATTTTGACGTGTACCGTCCGTTTGCGCGAGCAGCGGCAGTAGTACAGATATTTTTGTTGAGCAGGGCTACACACTTAGTTTAGAAAGGTTACAGAAATGATGCCCATTATACATAATAAGGTAGATACAAGCAACCAAATACACACGATGATATGATACACACGTTGTACTTACATGTTATTTTCTAACACGACTCTCACCAAAAATATGAAGCCGAAACCGCGCGTTAGGGCAGAAAATGATAAGCAGAGAACGAACTGGCGACGCGAGGCAAAGTGGCATGGAAAAGACAGGCGTGCGTATTGTCTGCCTTATGCTCAATACATCAATACAGCCAACATACAACTCTCAAGGATAACGCCATTTTATATTCCGTGTATGTACTTAGATTCTGCTCGGGATTGCCATGTCACGTCCTAGTACATCGGGCACGTTTTGTCATATTTCCTGTACATTTCGGAGGAAAATTTCATTTTTCGTAACACCGGAGCGCTTCTCGTAAGGACTCATAAATAAAGTACCTATGATCTTTATTTTTCGACGTTAGCATAAAAAGGTGCTTCTATTTAAATAGAACCGCTAAAATAATAGATAGAGTTTGTTTATGTACTGGTAGAAGCTATGACTAAACTTCAAATCTTACATCTTTATACGACCAATTCTTGTAAAAATTTTGTATTTATAAAATTACTAGCTGCGCCCCGCGGTTTCACCCGCGTAAGTCCCGTTCCCGCGGGAATATCGGTTTAAAAATAAAGTAATATTACGTTTCAGTACAATGAGCTAAAGATATGTAAGGCCCACCCTATAGGTATAATTTATTAAGCCTCGTAGAAATGGAAAAGTTAATCAACTTTTGTTGAGAACTGTACAAGCCTGAAAAATGTTTAAAGTTTGTTAAACAAAAAGAACATTTAACCCTTTGCACACTTGACAAAAGACTGTTCAGACAAAAGTCATAAGGGAATGCTAATTACTCGCTTCTTTCAGGTTTTATGTAACAGCGTGAATTGCGCAGTAAGAATTGGTTTCGTAACGCGAGTAAACATTTAGTGAGGGGCTACACAACTGTTTTTATCATCTTAACTGTTAGAGATTAGGCTGTCTCATTACCGGGACTTGCCTACCCACACGCGTTAGTGTGTAATTGAACTATTTCAAGACAAAAATATTAGGTTTTTTCACCTAGCGTATGTACATAATAGTAATGTGAAGCATATGTACGTCTTTTTGACAGCTTTTTAAGTTGTAATAATTTGTTGCAAATCAATAATTAAAATAAAAAGAAAAAAAAAACTCTCATTATATGAGTTCTCGTTTGTACAGTCCTTTTCTCCTGCATTTAAAGAGAGAACGGTACTTAATGTACCCAGAACTTTCAAAAACCCATGCCTAAACAGTTTGTTTATCCATGTGTCCGAAGTCAAAGACTTGTAATAAAAGCACCGGCTCGGTCCCGCAGACTTCGTTCAAACACACTTCGGCCTTTGCCGAAGTTATAATGAGTTGCGATGCTGCTTAATAAACATGCCGACGCGCGACGTGACTTGACAAAAAATATTACAGTTATAGCAACTAGCAGGATTAATTATTGAGAATGTGCTCCAACTTCGTTTGAAATTATTAAATCAAACTCTTTCATCATCTCTATATCACGTTTTTAATATTTAAGAGTCTCCTTTGCTGAGCGAGATAGAGCTTCAGGTGTTGATCTGAAAGTCGTTCGGAAGGCGTAATTCGGAAATTTTATAATTATCCACTTGAACACGCGCTTTGACCAGTGAATTACATTACAATATGAAAGCGGGGAAGGCATGCATGGGCTATCTCCTAATTTTAATTTAAACTTTTTTTAGATCTCAGTGCCTGAAATTTTAAAATCGATTAAAATAGAGACTTATCTTACTGACTTTATAGTACTATCGTTTTAAAATGATCTGTTTAAGACTTTTTAATGGAACAAATATTAAGATAATTACAATGGCAGAGGTGTATAAAACATATTAGGTTGAGTTTTTAAATAGTATGTTGATATTAACAGTACTAGGAGTTGTATTTCCTGTGGAAGGAAACAATTTTTAATTAACAAAACTTACTTCAGTATAGCCAGGTTCATCACAGTAACTCTCACAAGCCCTCTCTAAATCTATCTATCAGCAAACTCATTACACTCTACTCAAGTTAAGAGATCAGAGCTTTAAGTTTCTTGTCTTTATAGTTCCGGACAATCCTAGATAGCAATCACTTGACTCACATCTGTCATGAAAGGATATCTTCGAAGAGAAGGGTTTGCTCGTTCGTTCATGAACAAGTGGCCAACTCTAGTGAAGAAAGGGGTGAATCAAAAGATCTCTTAACTTTTGTTCGATCTTTATTTTAGTTACGAAAACCTATTTTATTTCAACAGTTTCTGTCACAATGAGCGCGATTATTTTACATGACATAAAGTGTTTACAAACTATATTTAGGTAATTAATTATTTGACGGGATTTAAATTAAGCTAAAATCGTGGCGTTAAGCGTTTCAGTTTTTCACGTCCTGAAAGAGGAAAAATTATAAAAACTGTTAATGCCAAAAACAATTTAAAAATAAGAGCCGTGTACAATTTTGTAAAATCTGTTCAGTAGTTTCGAAAGTAAATTGTATTTAAAACCCTGATGTCATTCTCATAGAAAAGACTAGACTTTGAATAATCAGGTACTCTGTTCTGGAGGGATGTCTGACACTCTGGGGATTATAGTGTTATTTATGTTGAGTATAATGAACTAGAATAACTCACAGTACCTTCCTTAGAGGTGAATTCATGAAACAATGTCAGCTGCAGAGAAAAAGGGAGGGAATATAATGATGAGAAATTAGTGAGAAAGAGAAAGCAATAACTGTACTAGGATAAATAATTAATTATGTTCAATTAGTATAGTATAGTTGCACAGAGCTAATAGCTATTTGATACAAACTGGTTTCGCCCCAGCCAAGTAGCCGGTTTCTTCACGATGTTCGTAGTATCACGTGTGTGTTCAGCCAAGTGTGATAAATAAAAATATGTTCGAAAGAAATCTATACGGACACTTTCAAATTTTTCTAGTCTAGTAGATATCTAAAGATCGAAGTATAATAAGCTGGGAAGCAGGTACCGGCGTTTCGTCTTTCTTTTCTACAACAATACGCCCTAGGGATTAAGTTAATGTAACTAGTTTCGCTGACTCTTTGTGTATCTTTGTTGCGAAGAAAGATTGTTTATGGAATAAAGTCCGCAAGGAATACAGCAATGCAGTCTTCTGTAATAAAATGTGCAACTGTAAGTTCCAATCATGAAAACTCGTTTTTGTGATATCAAGGATAAATAAAGTTTCAACATAATTGAATTTTACATTGAAAGCTTCATTTTTGACGAGAATCAATAGTTTTTAAGTTTTGATTGGTTGATTCAGTATGGAGTTTAATATAATAAGGTTAACTGATTGCCCGCATCAAATATTTATCAAAAGAGGTGTTGCTATTTTGAATAATAATAAACATAATTTCGTACATAATACTTTGTTCTCTACAAAATTGAGTTATACATTTTTTTTATTTATAAATAAGTGTTAAATAATATTATAAATAAGTGTTTGTTTTCTATTACCTTTTTAGAATTCCTGTATTTCCAGTATTTAAAAAACAATCATGAATGCCCGGTGCCACGCATTGGAAATAGAAGCATAAACTTTCTTTACTAACACTATTGCTATATGGCCATTACAGCAAATATTTTAAATAACTTACTAATAAAACAATAACATATCTTTGTATGAAAAAGTGAAAAAGTTCTTTATGAAGGAAAATGTGTTTCATGATTCCTTTGAGAGCAAAATTGCTTATTGTTGTATTTTCTTTAAATAATATAAACAAAACAGTCAAAGGCAACATTAATCTTCAACTTTGATTGTGTTTAACTGATGATCAAAACAATCAGTTTACATAGTTCTTTTGTTTTACTTGTCTCTTATCAGTTTATTCGGAGAACTTTCTGGAGTGCTAGATTAAAATAACTTTCACAAAGTGTTTATCTTTCAAATTGTTGTAGTTCGTTACAATAAAGCTTAATTTCACTTGAAAACGAGGAATAAAAGTCAAAGGTCAGGTTGGGCTACTAAATTATTAAACTAGCAGCGAAATGTTTCGTTGTGTGGGGGTATTTACCTTTACCTTAAGTAAGGAGCACATAGGAACTATTGAATTCTATTAGAATAGCAATTATGTATATGTAAATTGAATGATTATGCAAATTGAATTTAAAGATAGATATACTCGTACATTAGTAGCTCTTAGCTAACAAGAAACTACTATGTCAACAATATAAACATTTTTATTCGGTTACATAATGGCGCTAATTCTGTTAAATACCGACTCCCTAAAGTAATCACCCACAAAGCGACAGTATATATTTAGATACATCTAATCGTTATAAGCAAGTGGCCAGCTCTAATGAAAAAAGAAAATAAAATTTTGCTGAGGTAAACTTATGAAATAATTTAATAGCATTTCAAACGTTAAAGTAAAACCAAGACCGCTTAGTGAGGAAAAAAATGTTTATAATTTCTTCCACAAAATAAGACGACATACCCGTGATCATCTGCATTACCCATGGCCTATCATAAATTCACTTAGTTGCCCCGGGATCACAAACTTTTTCGCCAGGACAAACTTACAGTGTTACGATGCAAATTAGTTCTATAACTTGCGGCCTGTTTTAAATCTTTCCTCTTACGCCAAGACGTGACAGTTTAATCTGGGTTATGTACTTATCTCATCGAAAGTAAGTTTGAATGTTCTGAAAAAACATTCACTATGGTCACAAGTAAGCTACAGTCACGAACCTATACATTATCCTGGACTGAACAGTACCTAAATCTACTCAGTCGATTTATAGATTTTATCCCGGTGGTTTCATTAGTACACCCGTTTAAAGCTGGGACGTGTTGCTAGTAAAATATAAGGATGTTTTTGTTAGGTTTCAACATCCGAAAGTTATCGACGAAAAAACACATTTTCCTAAAGCTCACGGCTCTAAACAAACTTTATTTCATTCACTCTTAACAGCATTGAATTTTATCACAATGGTGACTCGAAGATACAAGTTTTACTGAAAATCGATACACAACAGCAACTAAAACACAAAGAACTAATCAAAGACCAGCAATTTTATAGTCTCAGATCCGTCAATGATATGAACTGACACGCGATGTCTTGCCGTAAAACTGAAGCAATTTTTTGATACTGATCTTGCTTTCTGTCCAATCTCTATTCTACAAAACCTTTATTAAATATTTCATTAAAAATTTAAGACACTGGGTGGTATTCGCCTTAGCATAAACTTGACTTAAACTTAAAGCATATTATTTTCTGGTAAAGCATACATGCCACGTAGAACTTTGGCGTTAGTGTACGTACCTACATAGTTTTATTCTGTCTAATTGTAGTCTAAGTATAGAGTTCGTTCCTTGATTTATCAGCGTTAAAACATAAAATTATGTTTCACATAATATATTAATATTATGTGAAACATAATTTTATGTTGTTGTTGTACATATTAATGTATGATTAAATTAATTTACTATAACAGGTTGTTCCAGCTTAATTCTTGTTTTTGTTCTAATTGTAGGTAGTTTATAAACTCTGCCTTTGTTATGCTTTTATCATTTTAAAATATAAAATAGATAACACGTTTCTCATCAAAAGTTGGATATACTCGTATTATATTCATCCAACTTCAGAATGATAATACTTAGTTTACGTTCCTGGGTTAACCATTTTGGGTGACTCTTATAGCATTTTTATGGACAATATGAAACTTATTTTTATGGTCTGTTTATACGACTGCCTTTGAAAAATTATTGTTATTTGTATTAACGGATGTCTGTTATCATCGATTTGTTTGTGTTGTTTGTCAGGTTCGTAAATATTTAGAATTTTAAGGTCGCGCTTTCATAAATTGCAGTACTTTTGCTTCAAACTGTGTGTAAACCAAACATGCCATCAACATAGACCTTCAAGAATATGGTTATTTGAAGTTTTTTTTAGTGCTATAAGACTCCAAAATCACAACCAAGTGAACTTTTCTTGATAAATTTGTTGTTTGAAGTAGGTACCTTTTTGAAATTTAATTTAAAATTTCTCAATAACTACTTGAGTTGAAGTTAAAATTAAATGTTCATAGAATGGATAAACACTTTATCTAACGATTCAGTGACTCAAAATTGTCTTAGACCGCCTATTTTTCTCATAATTAAATAAAGTTTGGATTTTAGGTGTACTACAGTTCTGTACCTAAATGAATGAAGTCAAACGTTTTATTCAAAATTGAACCTTATTTAGACGAACCTTCAAATTAAACGACAATGTCAATCATTCGTTCATGTTACTCTTTGATTCGTCCGCCGGACGCCGTCGAAGGAGGACCTTGCGCAAAATCGCTCCCGAATTGACATAAATTATTACGAAAATATTTAATTTCTTCATACAAAAAAGATTGTGACGGAAGAATGTCATTTGAAACAATAAATTAATGGAGTCCGGTTTTTAGCTAATTATTTTATTTCACATACTACTTTTGCCCGCGACTTCGTTCGACTTCCCTGATGGTGGATGGGAAGGTATGTTTTTTTTTGCAGATTCGTAAACAAGTAACTCTGATGAGTCTGGGAAAAATCTGACTTTGCCCATTTTTTGCCGCCATCTTGCCGACCCCTGTCGTATCTCGGAAACTAGAGGACCCGTAATTTTTGTTTTTTGTGGATTCGTATAGAGGAGGTCCTGGGAAGTAAAATTCACTAATTTTTTTTGCCCCTCTTTTGCCCACCTTTTGCCCAATCAGTGAATCTCGGAAACTACGTAACATTTTTGATCGTTTTAAACGGATTTGTATAGAAGAGGTTCTGGGAAGTAAAATTCATTTTTTTGTTTTGCCCCTGTTTTGCCCCTCTTTTGCCCCATTGATGGATCTCGAAAACTAAAAGAGATTTTGCATTTTTGAAAACGGATTTGTATAGAGAAGATTTTGGAAAGTAAAAAAAAGTTTTCAGATTTGCCCCCATTTGCCTCCCCTCATTTTGCCGCCACGCGTATCTCGGAAACTGCAAGACTTGGAAAATTTTAGTTTTCAGATTCAGAGAGGGCATTACAAAGTTGATAAAACGTGGTATTTTTTCTTTCTTAATTTTGACATATTTTTTTTCTCCATATATTTTGTATGAAATTTCAAAACTTTTTAGGGGTAATTTTTTTAACTATTCTTTATTCTTTATTCTTTAAGTACACGAAAAAAGAATACACATAAAATACAGATACAAGATAGGCATGTACAGAGGCGAGCTTAGAGTTTTCTTCCAGCAAACCTTTGAGGATAGGAAAAGCTTATTGAGTTTGTGGGTATGTTTGGTACAAAAAGAACAATATTGAAAAATAATAATAATAATAAACACATAAGTAGGTAATGGTGGCGCAGTTGGGTGAACGCCCGGCTGAGACGCCGAGGTTGCAGCTTTCGATCCCCCCTACGGGACAAATGTTTGCATGATCTGCAGACATTTGTTCCTGGGTGTTTTCTAACTACGTAGTTCGCCTCGAACGAGATCTCGCTCGACGCACTATGTGTCACTTAGAACAAGCTAGCTGGACTATATTATTTTTGGCTTCAAATCTACTCTAAAGCACTTTAAACATGTCATTTGACCATAATTTATCGAAATATTAAAAAAAAAAAATTAAAAAAAAATTAAAAAAATTTTTTTTTTTTCGTCAAAAAAATTAAATTAAATGAAGAAAAGAATCATTTACTTTATGGTTCAAAGATAACACCCTTGAGTTGGGCCTATATTATAAAAATGTCGCGGTTCTAATGAGGATCTTCGGAGATATGAAGAGAAATATGCCTCAAATGTACAGGAAATTTCATATTATTCGATCTGCCAGTGATGGTGATGGTAATAATATTATTTATTTTATTTTATATGACTCTTTTTCATATTATCATGGCATATTTTACAAAACAATTAATAAAATCCGCTCCTAGCCTATTTTTCAGTTATAATTATAAATTATTGTATTTTTTTAATTAAATTTCTTATAAACTCATCTGTAGCATCATTCAAGTCAATTTTGATCACAAGAAATTCATTTATTTGTGAATTCGTTCATTTTTTATCCATTCTTCTACAAACTCAGTTCAAGAAATCAACAACACGTGTTCTGTAAAAATGAAAAAAAAAAATAGATGTGCAATCGTGTGCAGTCTAAAACTAACATTTTCTAATAGTAGATAGATGACTGTATGTTTTTATGCTAATTCCAGCCTGGGGACAAGTGGGGGCAAGTAGTTTCTACTCTGATAAAGATAAAATATGTGTAAAAATGTTGGTATCTTTTGTGTTCAACCGGGTGTAATTTCTATGGAAAACACAATTAATCAAAAGTTATATTATGAAAATGTACTACATACCAACCACTTCACGATCCATTAAAAAAAATTCACTATATAAAAAAACCTCGAATTTATAAGCTAACAACTGAAGTGCAAAATTGCTTTTACGTTTTCTTACCCTCATTTTGATATTGTGAGAGTTATAACTTTTACACCGCCGATATTTGTAAAAATCTATTTATGGTTTCATGTCCTCACGGGTTTTTGCTATGATATTAGGTAGTGAAAAGGAAGAAATGAGGTAACCCTTTTTGTCCAGCTAGAACAGGAAAATTACACTCTGTGCGACGGTGGTTGTGTAAGTATATTCTTTTTATCTGTGTTTGAAATAATTTTTCAGAGGTCTACTAAAAAAAATTGAGCCGATTATTATTCCTTTAATTAACAGTAAAGCGATTTTGAGTGTGCATTATTTACAATACAGGTTTTGATTAAAAACTCCATGAATATGAATTTAGAGTCAAACCTTAGGCTCTAAAATGAAAAAAAATGAAATGAAAAATGAAATGAAAATGAAACCTACATATTTTATATTTAGTATGTCATGTTGGTTTGATCCTGTCATGGCACTACTTTCGATGACAAATATGTTGCCCGCGGTTATTTCAAACATTGTCAAAAATCATTTTGCATTAATTTACTTATATATTTCTATAAAAACTACTTGATGGTATTTGTAAGAGCATAAGTTTTTACGAGGTTTTTCGACTTATAACATTTTGGTATTTTGTTCGTTGTGAAGTGGCAGTGACATTGGTTCAAGAAAACTATTTAGTAAGTTGAATCCTTTTTCCATTAAAAAGTCGTTAGGTTGTCAAAAAGAGTTATGAGTTAGAAACACCAACCAAAATAATAAAGAAGAAGAAGAACAATTTTCTGAGCTGCGATTTCACCAAAACTTATAGAAATGGGAGCTCAGGTTATAACAGTCATGATTTTTTTATATTTATCGAAGTTATTCATAAACTTTACATCTTAGAATAAAAAGTAAAACCATTTTGGAATGTAAAAACAAAGCCCTTTCATATGACACCCCACTCAATGTATTTGCACAACTTTTTTTTTTTTTCATCCCCTTCGGAACCAAATATCTTTACAACCCCTTGACTGATTCAGCTCATTAGGTTACCAGCTAAACCACTTACCATTACCTATATTATACCTATCAAGTTTCATGAAGATTGGATTAATTGTTCGACAGTTATGCCGGAACATACATACAAACATATGAACACAACAAACAAAGCAAAATCACCCCACTTGCCACTAAGATCTTCGTTCGCTTCGCTCACTCGATCGAATATATTGTATGTATTTACAAAAAAAATGTATCTATGTATTATACTAATAGCACGTCCCGGCTTCGCACGGGTGTACTAATGAAGCTAAATAAAAATCAAAATTAAATAAAAATAGCCTTTATTCTATTACATTACAAATTACATACAATATTTTATAAAATTATTATTACTTATGACGTTAATAGATTTTAGATTAGAAAGATAATTTTTTTTAGGATTAGTATTTTAAAAATTAAAAGTCATGCATTATTGGTCTAATGTAAAAGTCGCCTCTCGGGCGTAGGCCTTCCCATGTGTCTCCAATCCTCTCTATTCCGTGCCTGTCTCATCCAGTCTGTTCCACATTTTTTTAAGAAAATATCGTCCCAATTAAAGTAAGAATATAACTTACCTACCTAACCGGAAATAATAATACTTACGTAATCTAAAATCCGTACTCAGGATGCTCAACTTAATTTAAAGTCATTTATAATAGGTATGTATTTGTTTATATTAACTAAAGTATACATTATATTTTTTTTATTTTTTTATTTACAGTTATTTAATTATTTACATGTATTTTAAGTAAGTTTATTATATTATTGTGTATGTAATCTAAAGAAGATATTTATTATTATTAATTCTTATTATACGTTTTAGTTTATGTATTAGTAGTAGGTATGTACGTATGTTTAAGTAGGTTAGGTTTTTGTTCGTTTTCTTTTTTTTCCTTACTTAAATATTTTATGTATGCCACCGTCTTCACTAGTTAACTCTATCCTGTCCATCCAAAGGTTACCTGGAAGAGATCGCTTTCAGCGATAAGGTCGCCCATTGATACACTTGTTCTGTTTGTTAATTTTAAGTTTGTTTTGTCCTTTTGTGGTGTACAATAAAGATATATTCATTCATTCATTCATACTCCGAGAACTCGGCATCAAACAGCGTCTATCCTCTATAGTCCAAGCTCGAATTCTCACCTTCTTCGGGCATGTTTCTCGGCGTGGAGGCGAATCCATAGAGCGTCTGGTGGTACAAGGAAGAGTTGAGGGTACCCGAGCGCGAGGCAGATCGCCCATGAGATGGACGGACCAGATAAGGGCAGTAATGGACGAACCCTTACATGAGTGTGCAAGGAGGGCAGCTGTCAGAGAGGAGTGGAAGCGCTGTGAAACGTATCACAAGGGGAGAACTACACTGATGACCACGATCACTCTGTCAAGAGTGTACCGAGCAAGATGATGATGATGAATCAAAAATAATTTAAAAAAATAACTTCGAAAAGTCATAATTATTATAAATCACCAAAAAATCACCTGAATAATTTAAGAAATAATGTGAAAAAGAAGTCTCCATCGGATATCGCGAATCGTTAGATTGTCAGATAGAGTGTCATTTGAGCTAACATCTCAGAAATTATATTGATGCCTGCCTGCTCTTAAGATATTTATATTTCCGAGCGCCGAGTTTTCACAAATAAACAAATACGCAGTCGAACTAAAATAAAAATACGGTTGTATTGACATATTTAACAAACACAATTACACAACATACGTCCATAGTTCCACGTCAAAGAATGGACGGCGAACAACAGAGGTGACACTTCTACAAGCATAAACCAGCACAATACAATTCTGTCAAGCTTTTGTACAACACAGTCCTTTCAACTCAGTTCCCAGTAATGTGTAAACAAATAATTATAACACGGCTTTGTGGAGAAAAATGTATTTAACCCTGCTTAGACGTGTCTTTTGAAAGGGTTAAAACGACCTATCTCATATTTATCTACTGAAATTGACATTTTTACATAATAGAAAAACGGTATTGAACAGGTTGGTAACTAATGGCTTTACAAAAATATTTGTATGTTTATGTATCTTTGTTTAGGTTGAATTGAAAACAAAAATAATAGTTTTAAGGCTTTAATTGTTACTCCTAGATTATTATCAAAGCTACATCTGCTTGAGTTGACTGGCAACTTATTTTTTTAATTGGTACAATCTATTCAAGTAAATATCGTTTGTAAGAAACACACAAATTATACACATCGCATTCAAAAATTACATACTTATTAGATAAAATGATTTTGTTTTAAATTTTTTGGCCGTCTAAGTCTTTGTTATCTCTTATGGTTAAGTACCTCACCACACACCTTTAGGCATTTCAAACAAAATAAAATCAAAAGTGTTTTATAAGTAACCTACCGTTTGATTGATAGTAAAAATCTTTTTTTTCAGATGTGATGCCAAAAGTTCAACCTGCTGCAAAGCCTAAAAGGCCCTTTGACCGAAAATGCCGCATGAAAACTTCTTTGTATGCCAAATGATGAGGCCACCAAAGGGTTTTTAATGAAAATTTGAAAAAAGAAGATTGAAGATGTCGGTAAAAGCCAGTGTCGGATGAATAAAAGCGGAAAAATGGCCAGCAAAAGTTTTGGCGGCGGGGCGATCGGCGTTTTCCTTGCTGTGGCATTTAGCATCACGTGCCCGGAATATGGTGAGTAATTTTGTATTTTAAGCTTTTGCGATCAGATCACATGTCATCATAAAACCTTATTTATACGTCACAGGTTGCACAGGTTGCAATCATCGATATAAGAAGCTTTAGAAGTGGTTTGCTTAATATTTTTAATTATTTACTTAGGCTTTCGGATTGGAAGTGTAACCACCACTAACCCAATTGGCCAACACAGTTCAACAAAAGCAGAGAGTATAAAGAAGCAATTATCAACAACATGGTTCCTCTCTTTCTTTTAAATGGACATCGATTTTAAATGCTCAATGCGAGTTGGATTAGTGCATCAGACATCTTATGAGTTAGACTATCCGGTACAAACCTCTGAACAGTTTCTGTAGTTAGTTTAAGGTTGTATTTCACGCATCACCCGAAACTACTTACAGGAGCGATGTTACGTCAACTATGTAGTGTATGACAACCAAATATAAAGTTGAAGTCCCCAGAGACCGTATTGGCTCAAAGGTATAATTATATCAACATCAAATTGCTACGTCCTAAAAATAGTTGAATACGCGTTATGAAAGTTAATTAATGTTCGAGAAATGAATATCTTGATACATTATTCTTAAACAAAAAATATAATAAATAATAATGATATAAGAAATTGAGGTTCACAAATCTGATGAGTTTTTGTTTTTAATTCGAATTTTTATAGTTTTGACTTAACTCACATTTTAACAGTGTCCAGTTAGGTCAAATGCTCTTGACCTGTTTATTCTACTTATAACAAAGTTAAGCAGATACCTAATTATTACCAAGCTTTACTTATTTTGTATGCCATCGTGTTGGCAAGAAGTATTTAAATTATTTTACAAAACTTTTGCCCTGTTCCAGCACTCTGAAAAATGTATAACTTGTATTGTGTAAGTACTGGGTGTAAAATACTTTAATATAAGCGTCAGTCCGTCCAGTGATTAAAGCTTGAAAGGGTCACACACATTCGCAAACACTTACACACTCCAATTTTCACCTTTATAATACAAGAGTGATTTTATTCTCAAAATCTGATAAATTTATGGCTACGCCTTATCAGAATTCAGTAATATCGTTCTTCTCTAAAATACTGTTACTAACAAACCTACAATAAAACAGTCGTAATATCGTAAAATGTATATTCACAGCTTGAAAGCTGTTTCTGTTTTGTAGCAGTAGTAACACAACCCCCTGTATATCCTCATATAAACATTGTATGTCAGTAAAGGTACGCATACCGTGCCCAAAATTCCGCAATCAATTTTAATAAAACGCTCCAGAGGCCAGCACTTTACCATAACGCCAGTGTATACGCTCTCACAAAGGCCTGGTTTGCAAATTATTCTCGAACCCAATTATCATGGTTTGGCTTAAACAACCTAGATGAGCTAGCAAGCATATTTGATTAAATGAGGCTGAATTAAGTAGGAATAGGCTTGAATTCGTGGTTTATCAACGAATAATAGGTACGAAGGTAAAAATGAAATTGTGCTGAAAATATAGTATTATATCAGTCATCTGGTTACTATAACATAAGCTTTGCATTGCTTAGCTTGGGGGACCTAGATGACGCTGTATGAAATATCCAAGGAAATTTGATATTATTTTCCACCATAAACTATTTCACTTTATTAGCTATATTGTAAAGTGAATCAATAATAAATAAATTAGCTCCGAGTTAATTTATGTATAACAGGCTTAAAACATTAGGTACTGATTGATTTAATTATATAATAGTGGCGATTCAGCTGAGGGTAAGAATGTCTTTATTTTTAGGATTGCTCTTGATTCATAGAGGTACTATTAAATTGATTACAGGTACTATTAGGTACATTCATGGTACATTTCTTTCATATATATCATATTCCTTTCCGCAACATTATTACCGCCATTCTTACCCTCATGCGATTCAGATGTCGCAAAAATTCAAACGAAATTATTAAAGATGTTGCCATTCTTTATATTTCGATCGCCATGAAAAAGAGCGACATCTGACTAGCGCGACTTGTCCAGTGTGCAATCGTACTCAGTTCTCAACTCAGTTCGTTTGTAATATCGTTAGATTAATTCAGACAACGGTCGACTTTCTCTTATCTTTTTTTAAACGTGATCTGAATATAAACTGCTATTACTGCTATCGTTACATTTTCTTAACAAAATTATTGTTCCTCTGTGCATTTTTATTAAATTGTTAATATTGAGAATCAAGAGATTAAACATTTCATTCCCTCTTAAGTACAATATTATATTTCAAGAAATAAATTACAATTGAATACTTCAGATTTTTATGAGAATCTACGGGCTAGACATACTTTTGTGTGGGCAAATCATGGCAGTACGCGCGCCATTCTCTGCAGTGTGTGTATAAAAATGCTCAATCAACTTCCGTGCTCACCGTTGGTTATACATCCTGATAAATAATTTTAAATAAAGTTTTCAGACGTGGCTTATAATTTTTATTGTGGTTATTTTCTGTCACATAGAGTTACCACGCATAAAATACAAGAGTTGGTTTATATTCGACTTTCACAGACAATTCTCGCTTTTGTTTTGTTCCCCGCTCGGGTGTACTTTGTTGACAGTACTCGTACAAATACACTAGTGAATAAAATATGAAAGTATTTTGACCGCGCCGACTCGGGGTACAATTGGTGTTGACTTTTTGTTCTACATATTTATTCTGAATTTAAAACACAATGTATTTAAGTTGGCTATAAAAACGACACAAGTTGTTTTGTATAAACGTTATTTTTAATGTTTCGCACTTTAATAAATTTATGAAGACGAAGACTTAATTTATTATTACCAATGTTTAAAGTTAGATGTTAGAATAGAAGTTAGATTGTTCAAACATTACGTAAAAGTGCTTGTTTTTTTTCATAATTAATGCAGATAAGGTCTATTCAATTATTAAAGAGCCATTTATTTAATTGTAGATCAATTCTCCTTGTAAAATATCAACCTCCAATTGCCGATGTCACTTGACTTTACAAGGTTAATAAGAAAACGTATTACTGAGATTTAATATACATCTCTAGGGATATATTTGTCTAGCGCCCCAAGAGGATGACGTCTCTACATTATAAAATGCGGTTTATAAAAAATCCTTGCGTTCAAATAAATGTATAAAATCAAGAACGTTCGCTACATATTCGTTCATAAAAGTATTCGAACAAAACATCTGTATACATTCAAAATAACACTTTTCAGTCACTCACCCCTTGTAGAAAAATGTTTTCTAAGCAATGAACTTTGTTTTATAAACCCAAACGCAGACTATTTGAAGAAACGGTGACACTTAAATGTCACGTCTCATCTAAAATTATGAGTGCAATATTTTTTCAACCAATTGTGTTAACTTAATAAATTAGTTTTCATGCTCACATTTTTGAAGTTGAAACGTAAAATGAAGGCTTAAAAGCTTTGCTTAAAAAATATGAATTAAATATGAACAGAACCTGATTCAGAATCTTAAATTGATTGTTTACAAATATTTTAAAAGTTTCGTTTTAAAGTTTCAGCTTCAAAAGTTCAATAAATTAAAGTTTTGTAATGAATCCTAGCAACTAGAATAATACCAATCACGCAATGTAAAATGTGTTGAAACTTTTCAAATTACCGTTTGTACTATAATTTAAGATATTTGTCCGCGGCTTGGTAAGAACTTTAGTGCTCTGAAATTAATTGCTGCCAGCTATAGGGTGAATTAAATTGTTTGGAAAATCATGAAACAGGTCAGCAGAACTACTATGGAATCCTATATCAATGACCAATATTTTTTTAGTGAAGTCAAGGAAGAGTTCTTTTTTTTAACGAATGAAATCGTTCAACGTCAGACTGGCATTGAAGCCTTTCATGAATCTGAAGTGACGTTTCCCCGAACTTTCGATTGGGCTGTAAATCTGTCAGGCATGTTGGCATGTGGCTGCCCTCAGTTGGTGTTTTGTTTCGTGCCAAATTATGTTTGTGTTATGAAGAACATTAAAAAAAAAATCATAAAATAGGTTTAAAGTAAACAAAATTAAAATTCTGAGCCAATCACCTGTCATAGATTTGAGTACCTCGTTCCACAAGATCTCCAATGAAATTAAATTTGATCACGACTATATTCTCAGTTAGCGATTTCTAAATTAGGTACCCATTTAATATTATAGGAAACGAGTTGCTCCCCTCGCGTGGAATCTAAATCACATACAAATATTAAAATACATAGACCACACCAAATATTATGCAGATCAGACAAATTTCTGTCCCGCAGCGGGAACGGAACCCGCGACCTCAGTGTCTCAGGCGAGCTTACGTCCACTGCGCTACAGAGGTCGTCAAAATAAATATAACTATGTTTAAAAAACAGATATAATTGTATTAATAATAAGAACAAATTCAACTACGAGTATAATACGTTCAAGGTCAACTATTCAGTTCCATTCCAGCAAAATATAACGAGTATACACAAAAACAGTTATTTTGCTAAGTATTTGGGTTTATACCCCTTTGAGCGTGTATTCGAAAACAAAATGAAACCTCAATATTGAATGCCAAAAAACAACTTGGCTCTGATTGAAGGAAAACAAAAACGTAACTCACCTATTGAAGATAAACAATGAATGTAGGCCGAGTAAACGCTATTACAGTCGCCTCGGATTGCGTTAACAAAAACCCGATCGAACTTCCTATTGTCTGTATTCTCTCTTTCTCGCTGGCGCAGTATCGTATGCGTGCGAGAGAGATCATGCAAGTTATTTAACTACTACAGTACTCAAACACTTGTGTTAGCTAGGAATTCGTTTGACTATCACTTTGCGTGATGAAAACATTCATTCACGTATCAAGTGGTGTTTGCAAAATCAGTGGGAAACGAAGGTTGTAATAAGCACTTAATTGATTGAGGTCGGTGAAAAGCGTTCACATTTTTAAAACGTAGGTATTTTGAGTGAATACATTGATAAGGTTTAGCTAGATGAGACTTTTTAATATACTTGTGTTTTTAATTTTACACTTTGATTCTTCGTTACATTTTAGTGAAACATATACTTTATCAATCTTTCAAATTTATAATATTAGTAGGAAGGAAGTAGGAAGTAGGATAGGATAGGATAGGAAGTAGGATGATACAACTCTTCAATATCCTATTAGACATTTTAATCCATTTGTTGTTAATTTACACTAATTCCTGCAACCAAGCTCGTTAAAACGCTCTAAACTCATTAGCTGTTGTTATAACCAAGACATGCAAGGAAATCTGATCCTTAACCTGTTGCAAATAAGGATGAAAACAATACAATTTTGCTTAATAACTTTGCCTGCAAGCATTATTTTGCTGCAGTATAGATTTTCTCTATGAAATTATAATATTTAAACATCAAAGGAATATCTTATCGTTGGCTAAGTAACTGGTTTAGAAGTTTGTTCTCTGAAGAATATTTAAAAATAAAATAATTAATATGCAATTTTCTTAAATGAATGTTGTTTGTAGAAGATCTAAATTGACGTCTTTGGTTTGTTTGTGACAAGCAGTTTATGATGATTTGACCTTTAAGCGACTGTGAAGATAAGTATGTTAAAATCATGGAAAAGTAAGCTCACATAATTATTGTGTCAGTCGTAACTTCCAGTCATCAATTCAAATAATTTTAGAACAACTTTGAAATTTAAATTGTACAATACCAGTAAAATAAAATTATGCGCCAGATTTATCGTTGCAAAAACTTGTAAAAGTTGGTAGGTAGGCTTGTAGACTTCGTAAAATATTATAAATAGTTAAAACATGATATTTTTAAAAAGTGCCAAATATGTAATGCTGGAAAAGGTTTATCCGATTTTATTTTTTAATTTCGCTGTACTTCCACCTTTAACTGACGGTTAGTTTACTCGAGACTTTATTCAAAGATAGTGTATACATGTCAAAAGTTATAATTCATAGTAAATTCAAAACTTACATCCATTACTTAAGTTATTATGTCTCCGGTAATTTGTCGCAAGGAAACTTAATGTATTTCATGAAAATTAGCTTCATAATTAGCAAAGCCGCATATTAAGACTTGGTACACGAACGTTCCTTAGTTATTAGTGACATGACCAACTAAGTAGGTCACAAATACACCAACTTGGTAACTTAAAGCAATTTTAGTTTATATAACTCCTTTGTGTTTGTGGTAGTGAGCGGTGTCTTTATGCAACGTACACAGTGGAAGGACATTTTTGCCAGAAGGCGTCTTGTATGTAACTGGTTTCAATACAAAATTATTATTCGTTGTGCTTGCTGCCATAGTTTTTTTATACAAATATGGACCTTATTAGACAAAACCAAATATTCTTGTATAAAACAGGGATTTACAGAAATTCGGATGCTTTGCTTAATATAGCAAAAAAATCGGTAACTCATATTCTAAATTGCAAACTGGTTCTGAATAATTAAAAGTCACAAAACATTCAATTTTATTTGCAAAGCAAACATCGTGTTACATTTTGATATTCACTGTACAAAGTGGCTACGAGTCTACGGCGTTTCTACGCCGTAGCCGTAGCTACGACGTAGCGTCGTAGCATACACAACGCCAAAGTGTAATGTAACCCAATATTTAGCTTTCTCAGTATCTCGAGCTTTCTTATTATTTTGTTCCATATTTGAAGAAACTTTTGTTTTGTTATACTCATATTAGTAACTTTTTAAATCTTTTGGTTAATAGAATAACTTTCAACTTACTTATAATATTGTTAAATTAAGACGCCATGCCGATAATAGTTTGACTTTAATGCTATTATAAAATTACACCATTTTAAAGTAGTTCTCATCTGACAATAGTAATTTTGAAGTACTCATATTTTATCCAATTGCTATTACTTTTGAGTCCCCGAATAAATATTGTTTTTACAAGTATTTTGGAATACAAACACCTACTTAGCATTTATGTTACAATAATAATATTACTATGCGAGAGGAATAAGATGGATGGATTGATCAATCATTGTAACTGCCAACATCCTTGTTCTTTGAAAGTGTGGATGAATAATAAGGTTTGTTTTCATTATGGACCGGTAAACGTAGTATTACCACCAGGACACCATAATGGAATATCGTATAATAATAAAAAAAGACGTGTGGCACTCGGGGACTGCCGCGGTAAAGCTATTGCATGCCACCTAGAAGTGAGTTGCTTTGCTGAACTAAAGTGACAGCGTTAGGTTTTTACGTTACGGAATTTCTGGATTCGGTCTCCACGCCAAGGCCCGCGATAGAAGCTATGCAATAGCTTAAAAATTAAAACTGCACCACACATTTTATAAATTATATGAAGGGGTATTTAAAATCACGTTACCTTTTTAATTATTACAAACAAACTGCAGGCTACTATAGTATTTATTAATCTGGGCAACCGTTCAGGAATAAATAAAACTGAACACACAGATAAATACAGACAATATATTTATTCGTATTCATAAAATAATGCTCACGTAAATTCTTAAATAACTGTACAGAACTATTGTTGATTAAATCTGTGTGCGCTGTGATTCGAAGCATGAAAATGAAGTCTCCAATGTGCCAAAGAAAATAAGACATAATAATGTGTTTGCACTGAACATAATTACATACGATATTTACCGACTGTAATGACTAAACCATTGCTCAATATAGACTAACAGCTGGTCTCAAAAACATATCTATCTTTGTTAAAATACTTTTTAAACTATCGCGACTTGGAAAAATATTTATAAATATTAACGGGACTTATCTATCTTTGGTTTAGCTGTGGGTAGATATTTGACATTAATAATTCCATAAAAAATATGTAACTACCAACAGTAAGCAAAACCAAAGGTAGATAGGTTATTGAGACGGGCCGTCAGATGTTATCGTAAACAATTCTACGACATCGTGAACCAATATACTAAACGTTAGTATATAAGAAACACAACTCTAATACAACCAATGAACTTAAAATTGTAATATCCATAAACAGACTCATTCGTAATCCATATTTATCGACTCTATTTACTCCCTACTGAAATTCCAAATCATTTCATCCAAAAAGTCTTTGTTCTAAAATTCAAGTCATCGCAAAGGTACGGAGTGAATAATGAAAACATATCTTGCCTCGGGTGCTGTTACAGGGCCTACGCAAATCTCGTTCTCGCTAACGAAGAGCCTCGTTCAAACGGCAGAATATAATATGACTAACATTTTTTTATTCTATTTGAGCAGTTATTTTAGGAAAAGGAGCTTGTTCTGGGATTTGTATTTTTGGTTTTTGTAATGATTAAAAGAGATACGATTTAATTTCTACTTCTGAATACACGTGAAACGTCCATTTTTCTTACCCAACATCATCGTCATTCGCAGCCTGACTTAAGCCACTGCTGGGCATAGGCCTCCACAAGTTAGAGCCAACCACTTTAAAGCTCGATTTTTACAATGATTTTTCCGTTGACTTAAAATATCAAAGGTATTTTAAACGAGATTTTTTAATAACTATGAGACTTTTCTTAAAACTACATTTTAAGTAGGTACCTACCTTTTTTACCTCTAAGTAGTTATTTCCAAAAGGTTTTGATTTTGGCCAGTGGATAATGGTAGTGATTCTTTGTGGGACTGACTAATGAAAAATTCCTAAATTGGAAAGCTCTTATTGCGTTTAATTTAGGAATTTTCAATTAGTCAGTGCCACACAGAATCACCGCCAGTATTTATCTTAAAATACATTCACAAAATTATTCCTTGGATATACCAAACAAATAGTAGCTCACTAGCCACCTCAAATAAAGTATTTAGGACAGTGGTAAAAGGAAGAAGAATAACACGAAAGCAATTACCCTCATAACGTATAAATTAATTATTCACCGAAGGGTAATTTGTTGGTGGCTGTTCCAGTCGACTCGGAGCACAACCAAACTGTGTAGGATGCTTTCTAACATTTCGAACAACATTAGATGGAAAAAAATAAACAGTACTTGGAGTAAAAAGTAGCGTAAGTGTTAGTTTAGGTACACAAACTATTTATTTTCTACGTTCTTGGAAAACTTACAGCTAGGAAAAAACATTGCATAAAATATGTAAATAAAAGGTACATTGTGTACTTTGCTTAGCGCCAATTATAGTTTCCACAGATAAGTTCAAATTTTATATAAATAAGTTCATTCAAAATTTCAGCCAAATCGCGTTAATGTTTTCATGTGAAAGAGTAACACATTCATACGCGTCCACAAATCCGTAGTCACAAACTTCGCATAAATCTAATATTATTAGTAGAATTAAACACAAAATGCGATAACAATGAGTTGCTATCATAGCGACGTGCTCTACAAAACCACAAAAGCTCAATAAATTGGAAGTTGAAAGCTAGCAGAAGAACCAACGTAAGAGGTGTTCCCACTAAACCGCTTTACATCTCCGAGAAGGAAAACTTTTTGATTGCTTTAAGTTTATGTAACAGCTTCTCCATAAACAGATTTAGTTGGATAAACAGGCTCTTAAATGGAATTGTATTGGTCTCAGTAAAACTAGCGAAAAGCTTTTATGATTTTACTTGTACCATTTAATTTTGGATAAGATTATTTTTGTCCACTATAGGTAATAAATCTCAATTAAAAAAGAGACATGGCTCTTTTTAAATTGAGATAATTCCTCGACTTTGGATCCGAAAATTTGTGGATGCGAATCTCAAACATCAATTAATTTGAAAAAACATAAATTTACGATTGTGAATTTGTTAGATAGCCGGTCAAGAATTGAATAATTTTATTTATTTTTATCCTTGATTGGATTTGGAGAAAATAAGTAACTTTATGGTGTTTTGATTGATTTCGTTCTGTTTTTCTTGTTAAAATAAATAAAAACAGTGTAAGAAAAGGAAAATAAAGATCTTGGAATCGTTTAATTGACGTTTTGATTCCATTATGATTTTTTTTGGTTTAAAAAATAAACAGTTAAGAACTGATTAATGACAAAGGTTTTCAAAATATTCTCTGTTTCATAAAATACAAGCTTTCGCCAATACGTGACACTATCCGGATAAAATATAATGTGTGTAACTCTAGGTCACAGAGTATGTTAATAATCAAATATGATCAGGGCTACTACGGGTTTTAGCGTACTATACTCGCACACGAGTCAAGTAGGATAAATGTATGAAAATCAGAGCAGCGCCTCTCTCGGTAGCCAGACTGGAATAAAATTGCCACCATGATGTTTTTGCGAAACTTTTGAGTTTGTAATAATAGTGAGATCTCAGCCAGATTGGTTATCCTATTAATGAAGACGTAGTCATAATTACGAGTATAGACAGAGGTAGAATTTTTGACAATTTTTTTCTTAAGAATTACTTTTCTCCAGTCAGAATCAGATGTCAGAATGTGTATAAGCGTAGTTACAAAGGTTGGTCTTAAAAGTTTCTTCGTTTTGTTTTTATTGTATTATTTACTAGTAGGTATTGAAGAAGAAGGAAAGAGGAACAGAGTAAACAAAATCTTATTCCGTACCCAAAACAAAAGAGAGCACTAGTTTTCTCATGCTAAGTAATAGGACATAATTCTATATTAAGTTTGTATTTGTTTATTTTTATGAGGGCTGTATTGTATACCATTGAAGTCCTTTTAGCGACATGGGGAGTTCTTAGATCAATTATTTGACTTGTTACTTTTAGAGTTTAGTTTAAAGTTTTTTATAATATTTCTAACTTGTAAATACTATTTCCGAATCGTGGTTATAAATTAATACCTTCCTTTAAAAGTAAATGATTATAAATAATGTCGTAAATATTTTTTTTTCTTTCTTTCAAAAATACTTGTGTGTCGTTTCTAAATTGAGGTACAAACTTAAAAACTAGTGCTGCAAGTACTGTGCAGACGACGTAATCTAACTTATGTATTACGTATATTGCGTTCTCGCCACAATCCGACCAAGCGCTGTCGGGGCATTTCTGGCAAGATTTATAGCGACGACTCTTTCCTAATATTGTTTACTTCGTAATGGGCAGTTTTATTGTGGCCATCCATCGGTAGCCTTTATTTTATTCGCCTTTCCGTTTTGGATCACTGGCTGTTTAATGTTGTGAGGTGCTGCGAAAGTGATACAAATGGCCGTGGTGATTTATAACATTACGCTATAATAAACGACGACTAATGTAGGTTATTGTTTTCTGAATGATTATTGTGCTGTTTGATTTATGAAGCAAATTTGTGTATGCCCGTTATTCTTACTTTCATGTGAATAATACCAATGTCTGTATCTGATATCTGATTTACGTAATTAATGATACAAATGTTCAATGTTTTCTGTAATAATACAATAATATTGTTATTAAACATACATACTTATTGTAAGTATTTAAATGTGTACTTACAGTTTTTTTTCGGTCGTTGTCCTTCTAGAAAATGTATGCAAGAATATGAAGCCCGTTCCGCACGGAAAAATAAAACCAAGGTCACTCACAATCTTGAAAGTGTAACAAATAAAAGAGACTCGGAAAACATTGCAAAGAACAAACAAGCATTGGTAATATAAAATATGTAGGCTATAGGACGAAAATCTTGTATGTACGATATAACATTATTGGTTGCTACCAAATCAGGGCAGTCAGTGCGGCATCTGCATTGCGTATTTTCACAGCTTACTCTCATATTTCAAATGTTTTGTGCGACCGAAATTTATTGCGGGTTTTACTTGCAATTCGAGGAAGAGAAGTGCGGGATAATTTTCATGTTCTCTAACTTGGGCTAAATTACCTAGTATTAACTTCGTCGTACCTCCTTACCGGATTACAGTACATTGCCGATATTTTAAAAATACATTTCGTTTCTAATTATTATTCTTAGTGCCACAATTCCTAGTGTTACAAGTAAACTTAGATAAAATCCGTAAAATATCCTCCGAAAATAAATTCTGGTACACTTTACTTGAATGTTACGCAAAAAATCACAACTTATCAACATAATCGCATATACATACTCCTCTCTCCATTTTCGGGGCAAAAATATGAAAGGGTTCGGTCATAAAAAAAATCACGAATTTTTGGTGTACCCGCGGGTTGTTTTTAGCACTTATTTTTTTCCTTCAGAAGGTGCAATTTACAGCTATTCATATACGTATGCTTATTATTTAAATATATAAAAGTAAATATACATTCGTATATAAACAAACGTGACATACATTTAAGTTTGAAAGTAATATTTTCATAGTTTACTAAACCGAAATAAAAGAGTTAAATTTTCATGTAAGTAATAATGTATAAAATCTTTAATTAGTAAAATAATTAGAAGAAATATATATCTATAAAAATAAGTAGTAAATTAAATGTTGTTTTTCTTTTCAAAATCATTCAAAGAAAAGTTATAATTACAATCTTGTTAAATGTCTACAATTATCGCTTAAAAGGCGTTCAAATGTCACCTAAGTGTCAGACCAAAGAGAATGAGACAGTTGAAAACGACGCCGACAGTCCAATCCACAAAGGCCAAGGTACTTGTCACCCTTAGGGCTAGGACACATCACCATGTGACCGCTACCTAAGGCAAACACGAAATCCAAAGACATTATGATTTCCCTCAAGCCATTTCTGAAGACATATTATTTGAGAACGTAATGTACTCTAACTTATCTTTAGACAAATAAGAGAATAGAAAATCTCTGACGGTCAAATAACAAGAAATAATACATGTGTATTATTATTGCAAACTGGTAAAGTGTGAATGTGTGGAAACTACTCATCTAATTTTAATACTTATTTTCCCGTAAAAATAACTTTTAAAATTGGATGAGTAGTTCCTTGTTTAATATTTTTGAGCCTCATAGGCTATTGAGGATGCAATTGTTAGTTTTGTTATTAATTATATAATTTTTTATTTTTTTATTTTACTTAAATGTTTTTTAGCATTCTAGTAAATATGTACCAAATAAGTAGATACTTGATACAAACTTATCAGGTGTATTCCAAACCCGCATCGCACCGCAACGTGGCACATCAAAGTGACGTGCTGGTCTGCTCTAACCTTTACAGTAATTTTGATTAAAATCCGAGGTTATACTTTTGCATAATTCACTCTGAGCTACCAATTAAATTGAATTTAACAACGAATCAACGAATTAGAGTTATTTATTATGCTGAATTAATTAATTTATAAAGATTTATTAAAGCAGTCATAGTGCTTACTTAGTTATAAAGTCCCATTCACACTATGCAACATTTTTACCTATCAATTGCAATAACATTGTGATTATTGTCTAACTAAAGTATTGATGCTTGAAATAACCCAGCGTTAAAGATATAAAGCTTCACCGATGCTATAAACAGATACGAAATATTACAAGCTCTTGGACATTAAAACAATATTATGTTACTTAGCGTTAACGTTGCTAGTGTGAGTGTAGCCCTTAAGGCACCGACTACAAAACAAATATTATATTTGAGTGGGCACTAAAATGTTGGGTAATGTTTGGAGACGGCCTCGAAGCTCATATCAGTAACGCTCGTATTACAGAACTGTTTTATCAAAGATTTTTTTTTCATGAAAAAGCTTTTTGCGCAAGTGTTTACTCGGGGGTCTTTTTGGCGCCCTTTCTGGAGCTTTCAAATTATCCAGCCATTTTCTTTCGAACCTTTCGCAGATAGTAATAGAATTAAGTTATGTTTTGACTTGAGAAGTAATTGCAATTAAAATATACTATTGATGAGAAGGTTCAAAAAATAGTCAAAAGATTCTATGGATGGGTTTTAAATGACAGCAAAACATCGTTCTCTAAAAAGAACTACGCAGTTGACCTGAATCTGAGCGAGCCAAACGAGCAACCCCTATCGATTAGTGGCACCTTTTTATAGCTAAAACATCAACTGACCCGTCGCTTCAAGTGTCCGTGACGTCACTGAAGTGTTCACACGCATGATTGGTTCCACCAAGTTTCCACGCGACCGGATCACAATGAAGTTGCGTTGATGGATTACATTCAACGAAATATAAATTGGGGATGGCAGCATGTATCAACCTTTATGTGTGTCAACCCGAAATTTAAATCGGAATTGTAATTTAAATAGCAGTGCGTTTATTTGCAACTATGGGAACGTCTCGGTTTTACCCACCTTACAACATTATTGTTATGAAAACTTTCATTGGGGTAAAGACATAGTCATTTTTGTTATCAAGTTTAGCAGTATTAGTCAAAATAACCTACGGTGCATTATAAACAGCATTCCCGCATAGTAAAACCTGACTGTACAAAGTGTAAGTTATTTCTACTAGTAGAAGTTTCAGGAGTTCAGATGAAGCAACTTCCTCATGTAATATGCAGTAAAATCGCTAACTGAACGAGTAAAATTACTGACCACAAGAGACGTAGCTCTAGTGGAGAAATGCGCTTGGGTTTCCTTGGATCTGTGGATTAAACATAGTTGGGTTCCAAGATGCGCTTTATCGTGAAATTTGAATATTTATTGGAATAGCTAAGAGGAAGTTGGCGCAACGTTATTGCATGTGGGTCGGTGTTATATAGACTGGATAGCAGCTGGAAGCTACAATTACTAGATGTTCTCGACTCACTCACTGAAAAGGTTTAAAATATAAGACCCAGTTTTGTTAACCTTCGTGTTCCCAAAGCAAAAGTCGTAAAACAGTGTTATCTTATTCCTATTGTCCACAGTCTCATCAGCCCAGAGGGAACTGGGTAAGACACCAGCCAACTCCTCGGCCACTTCAGCCCCAGCAGCAGATAATGCGATAGCGGGGCCAAGGGCCGGGGCCGCTCCGGACGTGCCGCGGCCTACCCCCCGAACAGGACCCTACTTCGACTTAGTCGTATCAAAAAACGTCACTGCTCTACTCGGCAAAACAGCCTACCTTAACTGCCGGGTGAAGAATTTAGGAAATAAAACAGTGAGTAAATCCATTTTATTTTTATAAGGCTAGCACAAAAACACCTTTTAACAAAACAGCCTTTTTTCCGGTCAGTTACGACCCTCCCATACGACTTTATTTAAGCCTCTAGATTTTTGTACTCTACGAAAAGGGTTTCAAATGAATACAAATGTTTATCTGGAACTCTGAAAAGTAAACAAGTTTAAAACAATAACAGACCAAGAAAAAGGCTTGAGATCATTTAGCAACAAAGTAGGTGTGGTGAAGACTGCAACAAACTCAGCCACTAAGTAAGTAAGAAGTGGCATTCTTTTCAAGAGTTTTCGTTTTTCCAACTCCGAAGTTTTACGCTATAATCTAGTTAGAATGGACCTAAAGTAAAAAGGTTAAGACAATCTGGTATTTTCATTTGGCTTCGTGGGTTGAGTTTGCGAATAACTGTCTGGTTATATTTGTATTTGTGGCTCAAAACAGGGTTTTAATATTCTGTTCAAATTACGAGATGTAAACTTTCAACACTTAACTGAGTTGTTTTTCAGTTACTTCACTACGTTTCTGGAAAAACCAGAGAATTTTAAAATACGATGCTTACCATTGTTTACTGGTTTATTGTTTTATTGCAAAAATGTTGCTGAAGTAAATAGCTTTCAGTGAGTAGGTATGTTAATCGCAAGATCAATCAGCCTATTACACTAGTGTTTGTCATTTTATTAATTGAGGAGTCCCGTTGAACAGCTCCTGATTCCATCACCAGGTCACCTTTCTATCCGTAACATCAAAATATTGCATTATTATAGAAGGAATTAATCTTGTCAATGTGTGGAAAAATTCAGCTCAATCGATCACCAAAAAGGGATTTAAATTCAGTTTTACAAACACAAATATTGCAAGTGAAATAAGAGCTTGTAAATACAATATTAGTTCACTTCAAAGCATATCTCGTCTAATTTCATTTCAGTTTCTTCTCCACTGTTACTATCAATAGCTTCGCTAACTTCTGTAATTTATCGAACACTCACAAAGTTATATCCGATATCTTGACTCCAACAACAGAAGAATAAGGCGAGTGCTTCAAAATAGATTTGCTAAATCTGACCGGCTTGCTAAGATTTTCCGGTATTCCCGCGAGAAAAGATAAATAAAAGAAAAGCAAGCCATTTTTATACGTTTCTGGTTAGCCATTTGGGTTACTTTTCAAGCAAAACGGCATAATTAAAATCATGAAGTGGAAATGGCGTTAAAACAATAAAAACAACATAATAGGACTGCGGAATCTCTGAAAGCTGAAACAAAGCATTTTGCCAAAGTCAAAACACTTCACAGCGTTATTACAGGTCCACTGCACTCATTGTACAGACTAACAAACGGTATTTATACGGATTTCGACTTTATAATCCGCGGGATAAGGTTTAAAAGTCGTAAACTTTAGGTATAGTCTGTTATAAAAGTCGATGAATATTATGGGTTGTTTACTGTTATTTAATTTACGGTACAAATTACATTGTTTTAGAACGAAATTTAGAACAAACGTGTTTGTTAAATAAACGAGCATCCTAATTGAGTAAATCAACCCCAAAGCTTGTTTTATTTTTTTGGCTTTTGATTAAATTAGCGATAGAAATAACCAAATTGTGAATTGCTGTAATGCTCCATTAGTGAGTAATATTTAAATTTTAATAAAAAATATTTGCGTTTAAGTAGCTTTAAATAGCTAAGCCTAATGTTAAATTTATGCTAATGTTAGTATTTTTTACTGTTTAGATAAACTGAGATTTTTCTCTAGACTCTTTAGTAGTCCGAATTGCGAGACTCACAAAAGAGTTATAAGCTTAATGTTCTACCTCCCTGGTATTAAACTGGTATTTTCGGCTGTGTGTTTAAATTATTTTTGTTAGTAGTTTAAAGCATAATACATTAACATCGATAGTCCGTATTAATGTTGTACACAATGTATACAGTCAGTCTGATTTCTTACTTTCTTTGTGAAATAATTTATTTCTTAAATCCTTACACGTGTTCTATGTTCCACCTTAACGCCCCGACTGTACCTATACAGACATAGGAGCACGCCTAACGAGTTACCCTTATTTCAAC
Source organism: Xanthorhoe spadicearia (assembly GCA_947086425.1). Lineage (NCBI taxonomy): Eukaryota > Metazoa > Arthropoda > Insecta > Lepidoptera > Geometridae > Xanthorhoe > Xanthorhoe spadicearia. Next base: position 6,343,195 of record OX352199.1, read on the forward strand.
AACGAACGTCCAATTTACATAGCGGTGTACCACAAACTCTTCGCTTTAAAACGAAACGCAACAATAGTACAATGCAAGTCGCTATTGTGCGCTCAACTTTATAAATAAAGGTCTCATTAGGCCGTTGTATCCCCAACATGAATAACAAGGCCATGGCTACATTCACGATGGAAGTAGATTGCCGGTGCTTATTTACCGGTGCGACCATAATTGCCAAATAAAGGTTTATAAATGGCTTAGAGGTGTAGATGGGTCCGTTCTAGATAAACTAGAATGTTATTACATGTTATTTATTATAGTCTCGGTGAAATTTTTCGTTGTAATTTATTTTACCGTATAACATAATACAATATTTTACCGTTAATAAACATTTTGATAATATAAAACCAATAAATTCAACTGTGAATTGTATTAAAAATATATACTAAGCGCCAATAATTTAATTGATCTTAGTTGTATTATGTTAAAACTGTAGACATGGTTTCTTCCTCTAAACACTACATCTAAATCCCGAGCGATTGCCAACAAATGAAAATAATTGCTGTAAAACTTCAAGTATTCTGGCTTAAACACATTCTAAAGTAACATTCTGAATACATTTCATTCCACATTCTACTAAAAGCTGGTAGACAGACATCAACCTGATTTATGTACTAACGAGATATCTCTACTTTCTTTCACGCGAGGTTTTTAACCGTTGAAACTAAATGGTCGCTTTAGTAGTGTACAATTTGTAAGGAATATATGAATAAATAAAGATTAATATAAATGCAAGTTTATTTGCGGCTAAAGGAGTCAATGTCCTACTACAGTTTTTTATACATTATATAAAATGACTGGGTGTTATGATTTAGTCAAATGATGATGGAAACGATTTGGCAAATTCGATTTCATTCTATCGGGGTTAATGTGTCTACCTACTGAAGCAGAGCTATGTGTGCTTTATAAATGTATAAAAATACTGAAACTATTTTGGTGTATTTTAAGAGTTTAGCTCTTGACGGTGCAATGATGCAATGATGCAATGATGTAAAGGGAAACATCGTGAACAAGTTATTACCCTATTCTACAGATACTGAGAAATTGTCAAGAACACTTTGAGGATACGAACCTTATCTTGCTTGGCTTAGATTTATAAGCGTCATTTAAAAGTTACACAAATCAAACGTGCTTCCAAGAGAAAGATTCTTTTAATTACACCCTGTAATTTATTCAACCTCTTTACAGTATACAGGGCTAATGTACTTTTTGTTGCAGCTGAACATGCAAGTATCTTGGGTGCGGCATAGAGATATTCACTTACTAACGGTCGGCCGGTACACCTACACGAGCGATCAGAGGTTTCGGGCAATTCACCAACCCCACACCGAAGACTGGACTTTACAGGTACGTTTAACAATTACAATATATATATTTACACATACATATATGTACAAACACAATACACATACATATACGTATACATTTTTCTTGAAATGAGAAACTATACTCAGCGGCACAATTAACCGACCAGCTTTGATTTTATTTGTTAGCAAGTTTTGATTTTATCGCAATTGTAAGTTAGGAACAAAAATTAGTCAAGTGTGCAAATTAGTTATTGTACTATGAGACCAATTCCGTACTTTAATTCTTAATTTTACTTACTGCTCGTTTCTTTCGTAAAGTATTTGTATTTATATCAATATTGATATTCAAAAACAGTACTTACATAATTACTTTAAGGGTTGAAACGACAAACAAGGTAAAAAAAATTGCCCCGTAATATTAAATTCTTTGTCTGTTATTTCAGTAGCATAGTCATTTTGAGCTTACTGCTACAATATGAATCTATTTCAATCTCAAATAAAGAGTTTATGAAACATTTCATCTTGCACAGGTATAAAAGAATCACTGAGATGTAAGTGATATTTGAAGACAAGTTTTAAAGCGTGCGCTAGACTAGAAAATTGAGTTAGACAATGCGTTATAATTTTATATCCCTTTAGATGACTGCAAAGCTAAAAAACTTCTAATAGATTATCCTCTCCGAAAATACTAAAAAGCCAAATATCTTGAGTTCGTAAGCTTTAGATTCTTAGTAATATCTTTGCAACAAGTTATTGTATCCAATATGTATTAAAATTCGAATTTAAGTCCAAGCCAAAGTTAAGTAAACTCATACAAATTTACTTATTAAAAACTAGGCCTATACCACAATGTAATAAAATTTAAATATTTTTAAGAACGAGAATGATGGAGGAAGGTCAAGTTCAAGTATAAGTTTAGTCTACACTTGTCAATACACCGATTTGTTACAACACTAAGTATACTACGTATAGGATAAGAATTATATACCTTACCTACCTAAGGTAACATATTTTTTTGAATACTCAAAGTAATTTTCTCAAAATCAACTAACACGTGTTATAAAATAAATAGTTGTACTGTTGCCACCATGCTATATTATTTAGCAATCTATTGATTTAAAATAAAGGTTAAATTAAAGGTTGAACATTGTAAAAATATTTATTTGGGTAAAATCGAGGTAAATGATATTATGTAATGGTATAAGTTATTCTTTTGTTGCAGATAAAATACCCACAGCACCGAGACTCTGGCATCTACGAGTGTCAGATTTCAACCACGCCTCATATGAGCCATTTTATACATTTGAATGTAGTCGGTGAGTATGCGAAAGTTTTTCGAATTTTTAGGTTTTTCACCTTTCATGTATTCACACATGTAGGTACAAAATATCATCATTTCCCTGCCCTTATCCCACACTAGGTGGGACTATCACTCGTCAACTCCGCACTCACTCCTCTCACATTCATGTCCTCTTTCACACAATCCATCCACTTCTTCCTAGGCCTTCCTCTACAGACATGTAGGTAGGTACAAAATATATACGCCGAAATAATGTTTGGCCAATGATATTACAAGCTGTAGTTGCTACCTAAAGACCTTTATCATGGAAAAACGACTTTTAAATGCCGGGACTGACATTGATCGTGCCCTTCAAAATATTTTTTATAAAATTATTCAAACAATATTCGCTTTATCGACATTCCATACATGCTTGCATAAGCAAATTAGAAATTTTGCAAGTAATATTGAGAATCTATCCGAACTCTTAATATTATGCATTAGATACTTTAGTTCAGTATTATTGCCATATTGAACTACAAGGTCTTTGTAGCGAGGCGAATTTTATTTCATCAATCCATAGCATTTTTGGGGACTGAAACTCAATGTATAGAAGATTTTCTTACGTAAATCTATCGAGATCTTCCTGCGACACACCCTTTCTCCCACAGGATATCAGACGGAAATCAAATCAAGTGGCGAAGAAATACATTTCCATTCAAGTTACCAAAATAAACACGGTTTGAATATACGTGCGAACAAAAACATTTGCTTTTCGAGTATTTCCTTCAGTTGTTAAACCAATTCTTTTTCATTTTATATATTGGAGATACTTGATGATATTCTACATCGGGTTTAATTATATACTTTTACTTTACATTGAAGTTTTAGTAATAATACTCATCTTCGCAATTAAACAATAATTTAAAAATAATGTTGTTTTTCATTTAAACGCTTTTAAATTAAAACAATGATTGAAAATATGTGTTTGTCTAGGATGAAAAATATATATCAAAAAAGAATGTGCAAAGTGAATGAACTTTGGTTTACCTATTCAACATGCTTGTCATCCATCAATATAGCTATATACAGACAGGTTTTCGTTAAAATAAGTACACCACAGAATTAAAAGAAAAAGAATCCTACAATATTATAAATGTGAAAGTTTGTGAGAATGTATGGATATATGATTGTTATTCGCAAAAACGGCTGGACCGATTTGGTTAAAATTTGGTATGTGATACCCTGGATTAACACATAGGATACTTTTTATCCCAATATTCCCGTGGAAACGGGACTTACGCGGGTGAAACCGCGGGGCGCAGCTAGTTATACATAAACATAGGTTTTTGCTGCAGCTTTTATAGATGTGTTAAAACCCAGATGGCTCATTTTGGCTAATTTTATAATAGAAAATTATTATCCCAAATATTGCATTAAAAAAAAATCTTTTCAAAAATATGGACTTATCGTGTCCTATCATTTAGCCAGTAGAGTTTCTAGGATCATATCAAACGTCTTTAAAGCCTTATCATTCTACTTCTGTTGAGCACTATCGCATTCAGTGCACTTGACGCACGTGGGCTAGTTGTGAGTGGTGGGCCACGGTCCTTTATTTCAGACCGTTGTATCTAGGTAAAAACGTGAAAAATTAATTTATACCTTACAATCAACAAAATTTCATCCAATTTTAACGAGCACACAAACTTCACTTCAATCTATAAAATGTTACAATATATTCTGTTTTACATCGTCAGCTAAAAATATATAATGATAAAAATAGCGCAAAATCTAGTGTCCAATTCAATGCCTCTGTATAACTCAAACAATTTTAGATTCTCATTCGCTTACCCAACAAGTCAAGTGGTAAATGTTAACTCAATACAGCTACAAACTTGAGTCATGCTGTGTTGGGGATATTACTATTGTGCAATCTAGGTAACGTACAGTTAGCGAGATAACTTATTGGTTAGGAACTAAAATGACTACTTTGCTTTGTAATGATTAGTACTCTTGATATTTGTTAATTTATAAAATCTTACACCATTCCAAATGCTTCTCTCTATCCAGAAGTTGTCTGAAACAGAACGTTTTTGAAGTATAAAAACTGCTTATCGTACAAATAAAGTATAAACACGTATTTGTACGTTTTTTTTGAAGGGGTTTTTAAGTTATAGTAATACACTGTAGTGCTTGGGACATTGTTGAGATGGAATAGGCTTGACCAGCACCTAAACCATCCTCTCAGCTTAGGCGGCCATATCCACAGGAAAGACAATGGTCAATACAATCATCATCTTTCAACTAACAACATGAAAATCAAAGCAAAAACACTTTTGTATCTGACCGTACTAACAGTAGTCCGGGCGAATGCATATCTGTTATTCACAAGCCTCGGCTTCATAATGGTCTTGTTTACTCCTTTGAGCTTACACGATTGCGTTTACCGTAAGGGTCTTTAAGTTTTTGTTTTTCTTACATCGTGCGTGCCTTTAATATGCCTCACTAAATTAACTTGCCCAAACACGGTTAAAATAAACATTTGGCTACGTTAACTAAAGTAACGCAGCCGTTAGACACACGTCTTATACAAACATATGACGCTTAACTAATAGCTAACGCGCGGTATGCTAGAGTAATTTTTTTTGGTTCAATTTTGAAAAGCAATTTGAGCAGGTGTTATAATGATCGATGTTGTTTAATCGTTTGTTTGTTAAGAGCAAATCAACTGAATGACTCATGTAGATTGAATAAATCGAAACAGATTGCTCAAGTTACACAGTTGATATTTTTTTTACATTAATGAGAGCTTTGATATTATGTAGTTATTATGTACTAATTATTAAAATAACTAAAAATATACTCAGCTCAATATTATTATATATTTGGTTGACGGTTTATTGTGCCGTGTGTAATTTATTGTTATACGAGTATAACAATAATGTTATACTCGTATAACAATAAATTAAGGCTTAGTATTTTTTCCAATGTTATTTCATATCAAAAATCTTAAAATCAACAGTCAAGGTTGTTTCAGAATCACTATAAAAGTTATGAAGTATCTTAGTAAAAGTATTAACAAAATCGTTAAACGGTTTACAGCCTTCAGCGTCTCAATATTTTTACAGAAATAAAGATGTTTTCATCTGGGTTTTAATATAAGACATTGGTACCACGATTATTCCGCTATAAACAGTTCTATAGCAAGATTAAATTTTATATTACTTAAATATACGGGCGTTTTGTATCTTATATTTTGTAATAAGCACCTCTAAAGATGTACTTTATATATTTTTGGGATATACTAATTAAATGTTGAAACGAGATAACTCCGAGGAAGTTTATAAAAGTCACTGTGTGCAGAACAAAAAATATCAGTGACTGAATTTTGTAAGCTTAAAAGTTTGTTTTGTACTCAGTTTCCTTTCAAAACAATACTTGAAGCTTATAATTTTGGGCAAAAAAATATGAGAAAGATTAACATTATAAGATATATCAAAAATATATCGTTTTCAATAAAAAATATTTTAACAAATCTAATAAAAAATTGTAGAAAATGTCCTGTTAATGACAATTTCACGTTTGTCGTCATTAAAATGTCAAGAAAATGAAATTCTATATTTTTTTAAATATTGGAATACGAAACTAATAGAGCATTTTGTTCACAGAGCCAACAACAGAAATAATCGGAGGTCCAGATCTCTATATAGACCGAGGGAGTACAATCAACTTGACTTGCGTAGTTTTATACTCACCGGAGCCACCTGCCTACATTTTTTGGAACCACAATGATGCTGTAAGTCTAATGATCCAGTTATTAGATATTTATGAACAGAAATACTACGAAAAACCTAATTCCGTAGGCGTTCTACGGCGTAGGCGTGCTACGAATATCGTAGTCTTCAAACATTAATGCCACTATCGTTTGAACAACGAAGCCATTTTGTTACTAAATATGTAAAACTAATCGAGTTAATATTCATATTAGACCTATTTGAAATATTGGCTTTTATGAAACCTTGAAAATGTTAATCAAACAAGCTATTACCATTTCAAATCATAGTTTAAACTGTATATAATTTGTCCCATTCAATTTCAGACGAAAGTTTTATAGACTAGCTTTTTACAGACAGCTTTCATTTTTATTCTCATAGTTAATTCCAGTTTACGAGCAAAGAGCAGAGCTTAGAGAAAAATACTACAGTTTCTCTTGAATGCTATACTCTCACAATAAAGTCATATGAGTTAGTGGCCAACTCTGGTGACTCTCATTGACAAAGTAGTATAAAAATTGTTAATTTAACTTTGCTTCGTAAATGTTTTAACATAAAACGTGATTGGTCATAAATAATTATCAACCAATAATCTCATACATTCCTGATGATCCACAATGTTTCTGTGTTGTTTGTATTAAAAATAACGATTTAAAAATATACTCAAACTTTGAATACGAACTCGTATATACAAAACGTTTTGTTTGAGTTTGAGTTTCATTCAAAGTTGATTTTTTTATCTTATTCTTAACAAACGATAAATAAATTGGTAATAATATTAATTATTTCCTTTTTTAGATAGTCTGTACAAGAATAACGTCAGGTTTCTGGCCCCTAATCTTTTGAACAAACAATCATAAAAAAAAATAGTGCATAATTATTGTCTTCAATAGAATAGGATAATATTATGACAGTTTCTTACTGAAATCTCTGAAGGTAATCCTATGACTAAGGTGGCCTCTACTTTATATACTTTCTCTAAGGTTTAGAATTTCTTATCTGAACTAACGGCCCATAAAATGTGATTTTGCGTGAGCTATAAATTGTAAATGATGATCGTCGTTTCATTGTGTTTTAGAAGTTCAGAAATATTGCTTTGTAAAGATGTTTATTACAGTAACGTGACCTTTTAGCTACACACTGGATAATACAATAAGTATATAAATACATTTTGACTTGATCTAAATTTACATGATTGAAAAGTATGTGTACTAAAAGATGATAAAACTAATTAATCTCATTGTGACAGCACAATAGCTATTTATACCATGAATCAAAGAGAGAAAATATTACGTCCATGTTGTTCATACTAATATCACAAAGTGCTAGAGTTTGTTAGTTTCTTGAAAAATGTTATTGTTTGGAACTGCGAGTAATATTCAAAAACTTCATCTATACTAATTTTATAAAGAGGTAATGTTTGTTTGGTTGACGGAGGTAATCTCCAAAACTACTCAGCCAATTTCTAAAATTCTTTCACCGATGTGTAGACTGTTGGAATGGTTATAGGCTATTTTTATCTCGGTATTTTCATTAGCACACCCGTGCAAGCCGGGACGTGCTGCTGGTATTGTAGAAACGGACATTTGAAATAGAACGTACAACATAATTTTGTAATGTTTTTATCGTCAGATCATCAGCTACGACTCCCCCAGAGGCGGGGTGTCTGTGGTGACAGAGAAAGGAGAAACCACCACCTCCTTTCTGCTCATCCAACAAGCTAGACCTTCAGACTCGGGGAACTACCAATGCAACCCCAGCAACGCTCAGGCGAAGAGCGTCGTAGTTCATGTGCTCAATGGTAAGTTCTAGTGAATAGTTGTCTCTTGTCTTTTAGTAGGTATTGACGATGGATTTTCATTAGCTGTCCTTTTTATTAAGGTGATAAACAAACCTTAAAAACCATTTCTAGATACACCTGATAAGTTAAATAAAGTTTAAATAAATAAATAAGCAACTGGGAGGAGTAAAAGAATAAAAAAAATCATACAGTGGATATTCATGGCAATACAGATTGAAGTATTGTCAGTCATAGGTGATTTAAAAATAACTAAACAATAGTGTTATGGTGTCAAAGACGTATAAATGTGACAAAACGTTGATGGATTTGGTTTAAGTTAACACTGGGTTAGAAAGGAATTAAGTTTAGAATGACAGGATAGGATTTGAAAGATGTGGATGTAAAACGTGTTATACAGACTATGGAAGAATAAGGTCATATATAATTAAAAAAAACTTATAATGTGGTACGTCATGTGGAAACAATTTAATAGTAACATTGTCTTGAACATTTGCTTCTTAAATGTAAATTAAAAGACTTATCTTTTAAGTGGAACAAGATCATAAAAACGAAGAAGCTTTTAAATGTACAAACGAAATTCACTTTGATAAAAACTCACTTAAAGAATCGTTTAATGTGATTATTTATCAGCTTTCTAAATGAACCCCAAACTAAATTACAATTCATAAAAATATGGTTCGGCTTGACAGCATTATTTTTAATGAGCATCTCCTAATCTTTTTGACAAACTTCCTTGGATTAAGGAAAAATATATTTTTCCTTCTATAAAAGGACAAAAACAATCTGGAAAAAGACTGTTATCATTAAAGCAACGATGGAAATAAATTAGATAAATGAAACTCCTCTTTAAATGGGTGTGTTAATGTTTAAATTACGTAGTAAGTGTTATTTAATTGCGTAGCTTTTTTCATCGGGGTACTGATATGAAAATTGTAGGACGCCCTTTGTACTCTCATTTTAGTCATTTATTAAAACACCCACATTTAAATTTGATTATAAAGGTTTCAAATTAAGAGATAATAACGGCATTAAGGTATCTTTTAAATGAACAAAGAAGAAATTAGTGCACAATGACATCAAAGTTTAAAAAACATGCTTAAAATGTAGTTTTACAAAAGTTTAATGAGACCCAATTCAGGATAAATAGAACTTCACAGAATCGCACTGAAAATCCGTTTTCTTAACATTTTCATTTATAATCCTATTGTAAATGTTTTTGTCAAGAGCAGTTTTAATTTTTGCCAAAGAAGCAAATTCCATTTTTCCTTTATCAGGTGAGTACCCGGCGGCGATGCAGAGAGGGGGCCAGGCGTTCGCCCCTACGTCACCGACTCACTGTCTCGTGCTGGCTACGTGTCTGTTCCTTACACTATCTTGACACCTACCCACGTCTCTAAACCTGTAAATACAATGTCTTTAGCTGTTTATAAGACGTAACTGCGTCGGTATAAACAGGTAAGAAAGGCGCGTCAATAAACAAGTTGCCTCCGAGATTGCGCTGTCGTAGACACACATCGGTAAGAGTATAATGATGATCAAAAAATGGAAAGTTTGTATAATAAAACATTCGTTTTATTTGAATTGATGATTATGACCTTTATGATAATGTCGCTCAGAACGTTAATCGGAGGCAGTCTGTATAGGTGAGCGCGCCTACTCGCTATTTTAATAGTGTGGGTTGTGTTATGTACAATATAAAGTAATTCCCATTAGCTAGTGCTTTTCATATAGCTATGTAAATAGTGTAATATAATTCGTAGAGTTGTGAGTTTAAGAGGAATTTGTCACTGTTTATTTTTCCTATCCGAGGACGTGTCTTTGTAATATAGGGAGGTTCTAAATGAAAACATTATGAATGGTTAGACAGAAACCGTATAAGATAAACTACATTATTCCCAATGTTATATAAATTATAATGAGCTCTCTGATGTTTTAGACCCAACCTTTGAAATAAATTAAAATAATAAGAGTCATTTTGTGAAAAAAGAATCCTCGAATAAATAGATTTTACGATTATTTTGCAAACTCCAATTTAGTTAGAGCATAATTTAATCATTCATTGAATAGATAAATTATAGAGAGATTTAATAAAAATGAAATTAATATTGGAAGAAATAAAGATAATGGAAACAGGAATGTTTAAACAGCTGACAATACTACGTTAAAACACAAATGTTTAGGAGTTACAAGGAATGTACATAAAAACTAGTAAAGTTATACGAACCACTTTTTTCTAGTTTTACTATAACTGATAGTTTGTAAATTATAATTAAGATTAAAACTATTATATAAAAGTACATTCTGTAAATATTAGTACGAGAGATTGCACAGATGTTTTTTTAAAACTAACAAATAAATATAAATCTGAAATATTTGTGTTACAGAAACAATTTGTTACAGTCCGTAAAAACTAGTTTGGCGATGGATGGTGACAATATTATATTTTTGTATTCTAGAAGTGGCTGCACGAAATTCTACTGAGTGTGAATTTTGCATCCGAGAATGCGACATGAATAAAATTCACCATTTGAAATATACTGGAATTCAGCCAGCAAATGCATATATCTTTATTTATATAAGAATATTCATAAATCGTAAAGAACATGTTATATTTATAAAAATATCTGTGCAGTAGAATATAATAAGATACGTATTACAGGTAAGTTTATTGAATATATTTTAGTAAGAAATCAAAAGTTATAATGATTAGTTAGAAAACAATTTTAATTTAAATATAAATACCTAGTTGATAAACTAACGTTCTTCCTGTAAACATGATATTTATCGCTAATGTGTTTTGATTAGAATATGAAGGGAAGACATGTTATGAATTAATTAACTACGTTGTAAAACTAAAACGACGATCAAATTTTAATGGAACTCACTGGAATACTGGAATTTACTCATAACATAGTTCAAACAGTCGATTCCATTGCTTTTTACATAACCTTTGTCTCAGAGATCCAAGTGAAGGAGTGACAATCCTCATCCAGGTTAAGAGTCCTCCGGAAGAATCGAAACATTTGGGTATTATGCATTTTGAAACAAATGTGATCAACCGTATGTTATCAACGTATTCATAGGTATTTCGATCACATTGCCCGCCGCCGACCAGATAATCTCAACAAGCTAGTCGTTGTAGGTAAGGTTGAAGGAGAAATACCCTGTGGCCATTCACCCAGCCGTTGGTGTGACCAAGTTACCAGTCACACTGGACTCTCTATGATAAAAGCCCTGAAAGAAGCAAGAAGGCACGACCTTTAGAATTGTTGTCAACGAACGAAAAGAGAGAAACAAATGCAGCACCTTAAAATTAGTCATAAAGAATATAATATTTGCGCATTTCTTCCCTTTAATTCTAACCTCAACTGATACCTACTAAATTTTAATTTTAATTTTGTTTTGCTGATATCGATAAGTTGTGAAAATTTTATAGAATACTCCTAATTTGTATAATACGTAGTTTGGGTCCCCGTCCTGATATTTTTTATATAATACTGATAGAGTATCGGTATAACGTTTAACCCTTACCACCACTTTCTAACGCTGTCTGTTATTGAGTCCGTCGCAAATATAAAAAAAGATTATTCGAATGTCTTGTTAGAAACTTGCTACATCTTCAACAGCTCAGAATACGGACTGATGAAATTATTGATATTTGCAACGAGATCATTCGGCAATGTCAAAAAGTGGTGAGGATTAATAACTGATACTTAATAAAAAATTAAGTGCTTTTAAGACAGATGCTGTCGATAAAATCTATATAACCCTTTTAAGTTTTGTACATAAAAATAAACTGTCAAACTCTCCGCTACTTTTGTAAAAAAATCTCTAAAGTATGTATTTTCAATGAAGTAGGATAAATGACAGATTTCAATAAATTATAACCAGTTATTATTATGTCAAAAGTTTATTATTGTGTACAAGTAACAATAGTATTATAACTTGTTGTATTGAATGTATTATGATACTTTGATAGTGTGGTCACTGCGCTATTTGAAAAATTACATGTGTAATAAATATTATGAGAAAACAATAAAGTTTTAAAAATATACAATTCTCCTTACTTATTAAACATTTAGAAAAACTTGAACAACAAAGGTAAGACTAAGAAATAATGGTTTGTGGGTAATTCAATCAAACAGTATTAAATACATTGCGTTCTCTGTTTCGCTAAATGATATGAAGCACAGTGTTGAGACAGCTAGCTTTCTCATTTTGTTCAATAATTTCGTGGATTGACGTTAAACACCGCCCGAGTCATGAACACTTCCTGTGGAGGTAGTGCGCCCCTACATCTGAATAGAATACTTATTTTTTATTCAAATGAGTGTGACAGTGGAATACTAATTTTCCTGCGGAAATACCTCCTTTCGTGACAAATTTTTATTTTCTTTTACCGTAACAAGATACACTGAGAATTCTCGGAAATACCTTTTGTCAATGTTTTAGGTAGTAACATGCTTTGTAAACAAATGAGTGTTGGTAAGTTCCAAAATATTGTTTGCAAAGAAAGATAATGTTCCATTCCTGTTAAAAACTCTTTTTAGCCGCGTCACGGAATATTAAATTAGATATTTATTACTAAGCAGTTTAAGCAATTTTTTATCGACTTTGTGAGGCATTCAGGGTTTAATATTAAATGCAAATATTAAAAATAAAACAAGTGGCTCTGTCATGACATCGTGTTATATATAAATTTTAGTTAATATTAGGATAGAATACCAGAGTTCACTTCTATTTGGTTGTTGAGTAGTGTAGGTATTATTTTGTTTCTATCTATTTATATTTATTTATTATTTAAAAAAACAAATTAATAATATTAATGAAACACAATACAAAGTTGTGAGTGTAAATCCGCATGTAATAACTTAGAGCTTATTTAACAATAGAGTAACAATACAGTACAATTATTCAAATCGATTGAATTATACCATGACCCAATTAATCTAGACAACACGCTTATTATGTTTATAATTACTAAATTCTATAATAGAATAACTAATAGTTATGGTAAAGCATTGTAAAAATATATAATGCCTACGCTGAAGACAGATTTTCAGACCGCCTATGAATTTCATGCCAGAACATGAATATTAACTTTTTCCTCACGGATAGCCGTACGACTGTCGCTGTAGCAACGTTATTATATTATGTCAAAAAGTTTCGTTTATTTTATGTTGTATAAACAAAGTTGCCATGGTGATGGACCTACGGACATCCGTACGTTGATTATAGAATTCGGGCGCAAAAAAATGGAACGGAGTCAAGCTTGCGTCAATTTGGCTGTAGCTCTTTCGCTCGTCATCAAATCGACCCCTTAATTTGAGCAGGCGAAGTTCTCACCGTTCGCGCTATATCGTGCCTCGCCATAATTTCATTCCACACGTACACGTGCGTGCCACAAATATTGGAATCGATAATGGCGTTTTGGCTATTATGTTTGAGAACATTTTCTTCAGCCGTGTAAGCTTTCGTGGCTCATGACGCGTTGTTAATGGTAAACGAAAATGCTGTAGAAGTACCGAGCAATAGCTACATTAAATATGACTATATGTATTGTATGTACATACTTACATAGGATTTGTAATTTCTGATCGTATGAGTTTTGATAAACGAATATCAATATTTCTTCGTTTATATTTAAAAGCTATCGTAGAAATGTAACTTGACTAGAGGGGTTGTTTATTAAAATGGTTGTTTGATATTCAAAGTAAAAGCTATGTTTTATTTTTTCTGTGTAATTTGGCAACCAAAAAAATATTTGTACCAAAAATATTGCTTGTTCTTTGTCTTCGAACAAATCATTTCTAGAAGGCTGACTGAAAACTAATAGAAACACAGATTAATTAAAAAAAAAATTGTACTCTTAAAATATTATAGAAACCCTGACAACTTCGAGTTTTAGATAACATCGTTGTAGAACAAGAATCTTTAGAATTAATAATTTATTTTAAAACCTAAAACCAACTATTTTGGCGGGTAAAAGCTAGTTTTTTCGTCTTTCGATTTGAAGGTCGTTGATTTGAATTCGAGCTATTTTTTAATTTTTGGACACCTTCAACTTGAAGGGAAACATGGTAATGAAATCAGTAACAGTTTGCCTATTGAAATCAGCTGCACCCTTGTGGATGCCGCGGAAGCCGAGGGATATTTGGAGACCACCATAATTATAGTTGTTAAGCTACTGCGTTGGAAATCGTACTGAACTAACTGGACTGAAGATATGATGATTCGCACAGCAAATGCCTGTATGTTAGCGAATTGTAGATTGTAGTCTAATGTTTAAGCCTGTTTATTATTCTTTGGTTCCTAATTATTGTCAAACCACAACATATCGGTGTTTTTCTATCCATGACAGATTGGTGGATTTGGAGATGGTTGTGAGATTGTACCAAAAATATCAACAAAAACCAAGTTTTTCTCAGTGTAATAAGTGTGATAAATTTATTTTATCCACGGTCTGGCTCGTTTGGCAAAACACGCCTGATGTAACATGTAAATAAGTCCTTACGAATTAGGGAAGACATCTTTCATCTTCCTTCAGTGCGATTAGATATTCATAAGGCAACAGCGCCTCCTACTAACAATTTCTTTCCGGGATATATATTTTGTAAACAAAAACTTTTACTCTTGAATAGTATTATGAATTTCTAATACGTTATACACTCGCGCAGTTTGCTCTATTTGTTTTTGTTTGTTTGAAACAAGATTCGGATTTGAACAATAATTGTATGTTTTAGGTTTTTCGTCCAATGTTAATATTATCAATATTATAGCATAAATACTATTCATATTACTTGTAGGAAATTCAATTAGAATTTAAGTACTTAATGATGAAAGTGTTGAGAGAAATTGGATTCACAGAATTTAATGAAAGCGTAGCTTTACCGACATATATTAAAGAAAGATTAATCTAGAAAGGAGGAGAAAGAAAGCGGATCTTTATAGCCCATCTCTTGGACGTAAAATACCCATTTCCAAAATTACTGCTATCCAAGCTCAACCCACTCGAAAACTGCCGAAATTACGACACGTGTTTTCATCTCGAGGTAATAATTAGGTTGTAAAGACGCTGCGTATTCTTTTGAAATTAGCCCCAAGAGACGCGATCCTACGAGCTTTCCCTTATAAAGTGCGTTTATAAGTAGGTACTTCAAGCGCTCGAAAGATGGGCCTGTTGTCGAAATTTTGATTACAATAAGATGTGAAAAATCGTAAATATTTCATCAAATTACATTGTAGGCTTTATACATATCGTGCCTGGAAATATCAATTAACGTAAGGGACAAACCCCTGGTGTTCAGTAGAGCCAAAATAAGATTTTTTTTTTGGAAATTGATCTGTATCTTTTTTGTCTGACGTCCTATTGAGATGCTTCCAGAGGCAAAGTATCTTAGATTTTTGGCGGCTTTCTTACTATGTTTTCAAAAATACGAAAAAACTTATGGTTTTGGAGATAGCCTGTCCCTTACAGCAAAATTTTAAGTAAAGCTGTACCTTACGTTATTTAAAATAGAACCGAAAACAGACTACGATGATGTAAGTCACAAGTCAAAACATAATGCAATGAGTTATTTTAACGTAAGGGTCTCTACCTAGTTTTCAATTTGCTGTAAGTATAATGCAATCTATAAAATCAACCTTATAGTTATAGTAATTAAGATCATTTTCTTGCCTATGAGTGGTATAAGATTTTTATGAAATAAAACCATAGTAAGTAAAATCAGCTCGTTTTAAATTAGATATCACACTAATTTATTTTAATTAAAAGGTATTTATTAAAGAAGGGTAGATTATTTAAAATTATCATTATTTTGTGCAAAATACGAGCCTATCATTATTAAGTCAACGTCTTTAGTAGTTACCTAATTTAAATCTTCGGAGATTGGCATTTGATTGCAAAAAGTATACATAATGTTATTATTTAACGATGATAGACGAGCAGCTACTACTGGTATGTCTATATATAATTATCACACAGTGTTGGAATAGCCTTTGTAGTTTTTGTATTGTTAATCTTTTTGAGCACTGATTTGCTGTATCGTAGTCAGTAGTCAAGCCTGTTTTTAAACGCATTGGTAGAAGGAGCTGTCACAACGTCGTATGGTAGTGCATTCCAATTGTGGACCACCTCGTTGCTGAAGAAGTGATATGCATCAAGTTAGTGGGTGGGGTCACAGATCAGCTTAAGTTGGTGACTACGTAAGTCTTTGGTTGTCTTTTTTTCTCAACATGTTATAAATATATGGCAAATTATACTGGTAGGTCACAATCTTAAATGTTTCAATGAGATCTCCTAGAAGGCGTCTAAAATCCGTACTCTAGCAATGGTTTTACATAGGTCTTATTATAATTATCTTGCGAAATACATCTATTGATATTGTTTGAAATGATATTTATTTGACAAACAAAAATGAACTTTATTTCACCTAGGGAATAAAGTTCATTTTCATTTCATGTAAGTGACGAATAATTTCGTAACATTTTAAAGTAAGGGACCAATTTGAAATAACTCAAACACGATAAATAGCGTAAGTAGAGTTTTGTATTCAATTTCTCAAGTAACTTTAGTGTAAGGGACAAACAATTTCTTACTTTATACGTTTAATGTTGCTTACTTTATTTATATGAAAAGAACTTTGATGAAAAGTCCTTTACGTTAATGATTCAACAAGTCTACGCAATAAATTTGTTGAAAATGTGTACTGTAAGGGACATTTTTTTGAAGATATCAAAATTCTGAGTATGCCATTCGATAGAGCGCAAAATTTTAAGCCGAACTGCATATTTAACTCATTTTCGACCAAATGTCCCTTACGTTAATTGATATTTCCAGGCACGATATTATACACGAGTAGGTATTTTACGAACTCTAGAAAGTAACAGGGATATGATTGTAATTCTAAGCTGACTTAAACTTTTTTGTTTTAAAAACCGAAGCGTTCTATATAATGACCGACGCAGTCTACTTTAACCCAAGCCTATTTCCTTATACCTATCCACAAGCGGCATTTTACCAAATTGGCCCGCGTGACTTGCTCTACTAGGCATCCTATTAGTTTTGTACCACACTGAGCGCAAACTGTTACTTTGTACTGTATTAAAAAACACGGAAACTGCTGCACGGAACACGATTGTGAAAGATTAGAGAAATCAATAGAAGGAAAAAGAATATAAAAATTGCAGACAAAAACCATAGACATCTATTACAAATACAAATAATGTCTTATTTGAAAAAACAATCTTTTTAATGTCTAGTGAGAAAGACTATACTTCATTTCTTGAATCGAGCTAATAGGAAGAAAAATAAAGGCACGTGATTGGTCTTGGAAAATAATTGGATTGGCTAGAGTTGACAATTGACAATTGATTTGACAATCTAGCCAATCACGAGAAATACAATTATTTTCAACGACCAATCACGTGCCTTTATTTTTCTTCCTATTAGCTCGATTCAAGAAATTTAGTATAGGATAGTCTAGTTTTACTAACAAAGTTCGAAACATTTAAATCGGTACTCATCTTCTTTTTTTCTTTTTTTTTTCTTACAGTATTTAGTGATTTTATTAAGTTAAGGAACAAATTAAAAAAAAACAGACTAGCGTACATTACTTAATACGATTTTTTTTCTAAGATTCAAATAATGGAATTTATTTGGAATATTGTGTCATAATATCATTTATCATTCAAGCAAAATCCAACTTGATATCTTGGATGGAAACAAAATAATTGCTAAAGTAGGCTAGACCGCTGGCTGGGTCTTGAACTTTCCGTCTGATATTCCAACCGAAAACTCAGTATACTCAAACCTAAAATAGCGGCCCGAGGTCAGACTAATAAGAAATTCGATAACATCCGAAGCCGGGTCTACCATTCAGTTTCAAAATTTTGCCACAAATACCAGAGATTTTGAGGTATTTTTACATCACTTGTTCGTAACTTTATTATTTTGTCTTCGTCTTTCGTGAAACAGGTGCGGTGAGGGCCAGTTGAATATTTAACACGATTGTCTATAATAAATGAAGTTAGTTCAGTTGGTTGACTGACAATCGGGATGCGGTTAGCCTTATTTTTAGGGTACGCTTTAATTTACATAAGTAAATTATTCTTGAATCGGTAACTAGTCATTATTGTGGAATTAGATAGAGGGTACGTATAGCGTTTTGGTGATGAGCACGATAAGGTAAGGTGCCACAGCGTTATAGCCTGAAGTCAACGTTTATAAGCATTAACCTAAAATTTAGTGCCAAAATAATGACCAAAATTTCTCTTCCCTTAACCATTATTGTTTTTAAGGTTTTGATCAGATAAAGCAAGTATATACATAATATTAGGAATTCTTAAACTAATTTTTAAGTACTTAAAACATAGTGGACAGTAAATAAAATTATACAACAAAAATTTCGAACAAAATTATTTTAAGCACCGCTTTATAAAAGCTACTAAAATCAAAAAGTTTTAAGAAAATTAATATTGACTAAGGTTTTATGTTATAAGAAAAGTTTAATTAGGTCTTAACTTAGTGTGAAAAGTTCATTATTCTTTAACATGACTTTATTTCTTTTAACTGGGCTCGTAAAACAAGAAGTTGTATTAAAAATTACATTTTCACCACAAACTTGATGGCAATAAATAGGTGAAGTTTATGATTGTTACTTTATAAACAAAGTTGCTTTAGGCATCATGACCTGATAAATTTAGTTACAGCCGATTTATATTCTTCATAATAATAATTGCTCATTGGAAGTTTGAAGGTGGCACCTGTGACTGAAAAGGTGAGGTGCCATATTAGCATAGGGATGGTGCGTATTTACGCGACCAGGTTTTTAAACCAGGTTTTTTGACGTTGACGTTTGTTAGCTACTCATACGAACGTAGAGCTGATTTACACAGGGTCAGTGACTGACTTCAAATTCGAGGCAAGTCAGTGCTGCCCCGAAAAAAACCCTGTGTAAATTGATTTGAAGTCAGTACAGTGGCTTGAAGTCAGCGCTGACTTGAATATTCGGACACGAATATTTTAAAGTCAGTCGGCGCTCCCCGCCACCCGCGCACCCCCGCGCCAGCCAAATAAACCCCGTGTAAACAGACAAGTCAGTGCGTGGTTGTCACTGCCGCTGCGTTGTAGAGTGACCACGATTTTTTCGCTGGCGATAAAATATTTATTTTTTATATTCATTTTTCCCACTGACTTCACACACGTGTGCTCACCGTGAGAAACGCACCACTACTACTTACTTCATGTAAACAGAGTAAGTCAGTCGCGGCGCCGACATTGGCGCTGCGACTGACTTGTCTACTGACCCTGTGTAAATCAGCTATTAGACATTTGTCCATACAAACATACTTACGGATCGCCCTTCCCATAAACTAGTAAATTATTGTAAATGTTTTAAGTCAACAAGCTTCATAAACCTGACGTCAAAGGTATATATAGAATAGGTACAGTATAATTATTTATGTCCGAGTTTTGAGGTTCGCTTGTTATAGTCCTCCCACGATGAATACTATATTTAGGGTTGGTAAATAAACCGTAACATGTAATTAAAGCCCGAACATCAATAACAAAGTTACCTGTATTCAGAAGGAACACAAATTATACTAACTTCTATCATAGAGTAAATAATAAAACATTGTACTTATACAATCATGTAATGCTGCATTGTTCAATTAAATTGAGACTTTTATTAAGACTCTACAAAGTGCAATTTAAATTGTCAAAACATTAATGCACTCTCATTCTTACAAAGTCTTCCATTACAACTCTGACAGTTTTCTGGGCGATTTACGAAAAGTAGCCTGGCCGTATGAGGAATGACCGAAATAGACAACGCTACAAAATTAGGTCATATTGTGTAAGATGATAAAACGCTTTTTTTATAAGTTAATTAATAAGATATTTCAGCAATCATCATTATTATCAAACATCTTCAGAAAATTTAATTTAATCAGAAATGTGTACTAAATGTGTTTCTGTTCATATTTTAACTAAAAGCATGCAATATATATATTATATATATGTATATATAAAGTTCTGAAGTACACGAAAATGACGAACACGGATTTTAAGTAATCTATAATGCACAAATGAAGAAACAAATAGCAATTTTGTTAAAATTTTATATTAAACTTCCTAGATTTAGTTCAGGCTATTAGCAAAACGATTTGCTGGTAGCAGAACGCTCAGCCAATTAGACAACGAATTAAAATTAGTCCGTCACAACTTTCCTACGTTTAAAGCGCATTGGGACAAAAATGGGGTAACATAATTAAAAGGCCATGAAATGGTTACTGCCAGAGGGACTGTTAAACAGCAATTAGTTAAACCAAAGTTTCGTTTCGTTATTATAATGGCTAATTGACGTAGTGAGTTGTCATTCGTAATTGTTCAGTTTTCTGTAGGTATTTTATTATGTTCAACGTTATTGTAGCAATATTAATAAATATAAAAACTGACTTCAATTACGTACGTAGCCTCATGAGTTGCGTTTCTCTTCATAACTCCAAAGATACTCATCAGATTCTTTATTTTTTATGAGATTATTTTGTAAATTCACTTACCTATTAATTACAACTGAGATTGTATAAAAATTGATGTATAGAAATTGATTTTCAAAGAATAAATCTGGGCTATCAGAAAATCAAATAAGTGATAAACAATTTTGTTTACAATATCAACCTCACTGTAGAAAAAAACTTATTTAAATTTCATCTAAAATTATGACCCTGACATCTGACACCACAACATAAAATCTTTGTGATCGTCGATCCTTCCATGTGATCATAAAATTATAACTTAGATGGGTGAAGGGTCCCCATGGGTGTATTTTACACACGAGAAATATCAGCACAGCTTAAGAAAGGGGGTTAAAAATACCAAGGGATGTATGAAACGACTATCAACAACCATTTTGTACCAACCCCTCGGTTTGCATAATACCCCACAAATATTTGAGTATTGTTGAGAACTGATAAGCTCACTGATGGTCCGAAATAAGCCAATTAATGTCGATTTATTTTGATGTTATTTTTGGTAGAGCAAATAAAAGGATACTCAAACATTCTCTGGTTGGTGTTTTTGACAATTCAATTGTACATTACTATTTATCACAAGAGAAAAACTGTTTTCGTTTAAATTGTTATCAGCACGAATATTATGCCGGCCACACACGCTACGGTGCATCGGAGAGTTCGGCCTGCGCATTCACACAGGAATGTGTAGGGAGAGGTCTACCGGAGAGGTGTACCTGCGCAGGTGACCGGAGCAAGATCAAAATACCTACCTGCATGAATCATACACCCTACAAGATCGTTGCGGTCCACCGGAAAGCCCCATAAACGGCCGATGACCTGCGCTGATTCTTTCTCCGGTAGACCTCTCCGATGCACCGTGGCGTGTGTGGCCGGCATTAGAACTGTAAGTACCATTTATTCACAGAACTAAATCTACCTACCTTATAGTTGAGGCATCTATGGATTGACTAAGGTAATCTAAAAAATCTAATAGAATATGTTTACCGCATCTTGGAAATACAGTCATGATCACATTTCATTTCATTAAAAACATGCTCAAGTACAGTTTTACGTGGTATGTTATTGAAGCGTATGCCAAAATTCTATATATTTATTAAAAAATGTATCATGTTTTTTCTTTTAAAATTTCTCGCCAGGTTTGGATTACATTGGATGTGTGCTTATTTTCAAACAAACCCAGTAAGGGTCTTCCCCTACAAAACATAAATTCAGAAACAAATTCATCTACGAAAGAACGATTTCTTTTTTATGAACTCGCTCCCTTATTCATTACATTGTTGCTGCATTCCACATTCTTCCCTATTGTAAGCTTCCCTTTGCACTTCAATTAAATTACAATACAAGGAAATGTGAAATCCGAGCTAGATATTTATGTAATACTTTGTTGTTTTTGTTTGTTTGGAAGACTCGAGAGTTGATGTAATGTAAAAAAAATTGTAGGCGGAGGTGGAGGTTGCAGGTTCGTTCCCTGCCACAGGTGAAAATGTTTGTTATATTCTGAAGATACTTATAATGTTCCAGGTCTTGGATTTTACTATAATAATTACTTATTATAAAAAAAATTGTACATGTTTAAAAAAAAAATTAAAATTACTAGGTATAGATATTTTTAATTTAATTTCTAAAACTCGTCGGTCACGATAGTATTTTTTGTACAGAATAAAATAAAATAAAAAACGATAGTAGTCAGTTGCAACCTATGGGAGGTTGCAACTGATTACTATCGTGACCAGCGCATTAGATTAACGATGTCAAAAGCCAACGTCATACGGCAAGAGCACCTGAGACTGAAAGCCCGACATGGCTTAACAATCGACAGGTTAATGTGCCTTTGGAAATTCGAATCTCGCGAGTTCTCGTATGTCGATCAGTTCTGACCCTGTTTCCACCCATCAGCCATTTAGAACTAGGATACAAAACAACTAAGTTTCGAATAACCTATCGATCGAAACCATACTTCGAAACTTCAGAAAGCGAGTGCCTTTGTTATCCAACCGTTATTGAGTTGTAATCCAGGGTGGATCAAAGTGAGTAGACGGCGCGGGTCGATTGCTTGAAAGGACTATTTGATTAATCACTTTGGTAGACGGACTTCAGTAGATTTGTATACCGGCTGATTACGAACCCGCTAAATGCTACTTTGCTTTGATTACAAAGGTAATTACTCAGTAATGTGCGAACACATGCAGCCTAATGACATGCCTAATACTATTTAGTTTCGAACCTACGAAACCCAAACAGCGCGTCATTTTACTATGCGGTATTATTTCCCGATCAGACATAGTATCGTGGAAATCTACGACTAGCAACGCAAATATTCACGACACGATATTGCAACGCCACGTTGCTCGGCACGCCGTAGTCTTTGTCTTTAGTGGTCGTAAACAAGGTTATTATTTTATATAATGATGTAAATCATCTCGTGCATCTTAGAATGTGCCTTTCTCACCTTGTTTAAAAATCTACTAATATTATATTCGTAAACAGAGCGACTCTGCAATATTACAGTAAAACAACCGCAAGTGATCATATTTCTTAGATGAAATAATATAGCCAGACCCAAGGGAGTGGGTAAGCAAACTATACTTACGGCAACCATGATAAAACCCTATACGTTTCGCTTTGGGGTGCAAATATTGCGTAAGGGGCGGTGTTTGTTATAGAGAATCTAGGCGTATTTTGATCCTGCTACCAGTTACTGAAGCATGAATGATCATTGCTTTATCCATTGCCATGACCCGTATAGGAGATCCATCATGGTACAATCTTGTGATAAGTACAAGTTTAGTTTACAAACGTTGTGAGTTGTATTAACAGGCAGTTGCTATAGATGTGAGATAGTACCTACTCTTCTAATGTAAAAATATAAATAACTAGCTGCGCTCCACGGTTTCACCCGCGTAAGTCCCGTTCCTGCGGGAATACCCGGATAAAAGTAGCCTTTGTATTAATCCAGGGTATCAACTATCTACATATCAAATTTCAACCAAATCGGTTCTGCCGTTTTTGCGTGAAATAATAACGTAAAGAATAACAAACATGCATACATTCTCACAAACTTTCACATTTATAATTATTAGTAGGAGTAGGATCACAAGTTTCTGCAAACTTGTTATTATTTATATATTTACATGAATGCCATAAGGGTTGCTTAAAGAGAATCCATCACAATTATCAAATGATGGCCAAGAGTTATGTGGCCTCGGGGCAGACCGCCTGAATGATAGTCAGATAACATTTTGAGGGTGAGAAGAACAGCGGACTCGTCTGGCACTAAACCGCCAAGAGTGGAGTGATAAAGAAGACACTTGTACCAGGTGATTATTTAGATTATATATCCAGAAAAAACAAGTGTAGATAAAAATGAAGGATTCGTTTACAGGACCACACAAAACAAATACTTTGAGATACCTCTTGCACCTTTCATTTGCATTCCTGCCTTTGTAACCCGAACACAATAATAGATGCTGATAACACCTCGCTATTCAAAGCCTATCATTCACATACAAAACATTCTTAACATTTCGAAAAACCTTTGTTTTTACCAATACAATACTATGGCTACAGTTTCTGAAAACTTGTTTGCTGGAATAGTTGACTATGATTATTAAAAAAAAAGGTTTTCATTGTTTTGTGGAATTTGCAGGTAAATTGTTGTTTTGTTTATTATTAGGAGCTATATTACTCATTCAGTCATCACGCTAAGTTAAATGTTATAGTTACACAGTTTAAATATCTGTCTGTATTTTTTTAATTAGTCAAAATAGCCGAGCAGACACAGCTTTAAGTTCTGGATTAAAGAAAACCAAAAAATTACTATCCCATTGGAATGAAAGGTAAGATGGCAAAGCACAAAAAGTTTAGTAATCAAAAAACTATTATTATAGAAATTCATGGATACAGAATTTTATCGCGTTATTGACCTTGTTTATAACCAGATGTTCGGTTGTGTTTAATAACCACGGTCGCGGGTAGACTCATGGTCTCTGTGTCGTGGTAATTACTTTAATTAAGTAATTCATTTTAAATAATTATGGTTCGTCAATAAACTCCCCAAAAACTCAGAATGTGGTTTGAGAGCAAAAATCAAATTAATTTGTTTAGTTATCCAAATAATTACACAAAATGGTTTAAAATAAACCAACCCTGTAGTCAATTCCACTCGTAACCGGATAGAAGCCGTGGGCGTCACGTGACCTCGGACTTCAGTCTGTGATCAGCCAAAATTGACGTGCTCCACCAACCATCAAACTCTGACCCCTTACTTTCAAGAAAAGCTTGAGAAAAGCAGATCTTTGTGTACTGGATGTTTGTAACCAACCGACAACCGATCCATCTTGCCAAGTCAAATAAATAGACAGTTTAATTCCGAAGATGGAATTAAGATTTTGTCTAGAGATTTGTTGACATTAAACTGAAAACAACGGGAATTGTTTTGTTTTTACAACCTTGTACGATCGCAAACCTCCTTTCAGAAATGGCTAAAGATAATGAAACAAGAATTCCTCCTTCTTCTTATTTCAGAGGGACAAATATTTGGTACAAAATCGAATTCATTTAAACTCTGTCACTGATTTACGAGTGCCATCATCTATCTAATTTTAAACATACTAGCTTGTTCATGCAACACTTTGAATAAAAGTAAAGAGTAAGTTTAAAAAGGAAGAGGTTCTATGTGCTAGAATTTATCTCTTAAACTCATAGTTGGTACAATAAACTTGTTCAAAAATTGATACTTATGATCTTCGCTAAAACACACAAAACAGAAAATTATATTCTATAGGTACACGAAATTAAAGTCGATTTAAAAAAAAAACATTTTGTCACTTATGAATGTGGCTATACTCTTAGTTAGGGTGTGAAATGTAAAAACAAACAAAATCAAATTTGCGTCTTAAACAATTATTATTAAGCTACGCAAAACACAACAATCGATTTATTTCTTAAGAGTTTTGGTTTAATAGCTCGGGGTGCACTTTCAGTCGGTTTTGTGGTAAAAGCATTCTTGTGTAAACACATTTATTGTTCTAAATGTTTTCTTAAAGATTTAAAAAAAGAAATTTCTCAATTCGTCCGTATTCTGATCAGGGTGCATTTTTTTATTTGTGTTTGCGTCGTTTTTTCGTATGAATAGATTTTGATGATTATGTTTTGTTTGAAAAAATAATACTCAAAGGGTTTTAATTATGATCTTCGGAGTTATAACCGAAATGCACTTCAAAATAGCAGGAAATTGCTGTCTTCTCAAAAAAAAGAAGTTTTCATATTAAAAAAAATGCCGCTTGTTCCTTTTTGGGCATGTTTATAATATACACTTCATATTGATAATAGTAAAATTCATTGAAATATATTAAACTGATTTAAAAGTTTTCAAGTCGTTAGAGTACCATTCATGAAATTTCTTCGTAGAAGTTTTAAGAACTACAAAACAAAATTTGACATTGGCAAAGTTATAAGCGATTTAAAAAAAAAATATGTACCTAACTGCTTAACTTACAATTTTTGATTACGTTCAAGGACAAAAAGCTAAAATAGTGGCTTACATCACAAGATACCAATTCATCAAGTGCTAAATTACTTTCAAGAGTTGTCTAAGTCCTATAAGACATTTAAACAGCGGTCAAACACGGCTAGAAAATGTTTTCAACGCTTGCAAGACCATTTTACTAAAATGTTACTTTACATCCCAATAAGCTTTATATTGTGCCAATAAAATTCTATTTGTTTTGGCCTAGTAAGCGTTCCTACCGCAAACATATTATTTTGTTAATCAAACATTTCGTATTATAGATGAAACTACAACTAGGTATTTAGTTTAACTTGGTGCCTTTGTTTCAATTAAGTATTAGGTATCTATTTAAATACACATATACCAAAAAAAGTTATTAATTGATCAACTATTTCAAACTTACGGGCACATTATTTGCATTCATTTGTTACCTCTTTTAAGTTTTTGTTGTAAAACTGTTCTACTAGTATCTTATTGAAGATAGTTTTAAAATTATAAATTGATTGAGTTTCCATGCCACGGAATTTTTCAAGTGAAACTTTTCTCCAATAACTATTATTCCTTCTCTATTTAGTTTGCAAGTATTTGAAGTCCAGTCACGCACATCGAGGTTCCGTCGAGAGCTCAGGCTTTATATTGTTTTTGCTTCTTTTTTCTTTAATTAGTCCGCTTTGGCCACGGCATAATAAAATATTAAAGTTGCTCGCCGTAATCTTCCAAATGTGTAATTAGGACGCCTTGGGCTGTGATTTTTTATTAAAACCCTCATTTGGATAGTCACTATTTTTCTTTGTTGTTTGGATTGAAACAAAATTTACAGTAAGTGGCATTTGCATTTGTTTATAATTTATTTGTCAAAGAAGGGACTATAAAGTTTCGTTTAAAATAAACTCATAAGTCGCGTTCATGTAACCAATTAAATTGTAGGTATTATTGGATTAAAATGAAATAGTCCAGTTTCCAATGTAGTTAAGCTTTTTGACACATAATAGTATAAAATTTGCCACACACCTCTAACGTGTACTTATAATTATTATGAAGCCAGTCATGGCACACTGGTATGATTTAAACAAATCATCAAAATCAAAATCAATGAGATCAAACAGACTACTAGTACTACCACAGATAAAATAATACTATGTACAAATACACCATCTAGAACATCAATTTCACTCCGGTTTTTCTTCGGGCTATTTTTTTGTGTTTGATTTTGAGGCGCCCCTAGCAGTGTTTAGGTCTTGCCTGCAATCAAAAATAAGTAACTCCATCTAGTGCTAATATTTTTGATTGCAGGCGAGACCTAAACACTGCTAGGGGCGCCGCAAAATCAAATACAAAAAAATAGCCCGAAGAAAAACCGGAGTGAACTTGATGTTCTAGATGGTGTATCTGTACATAGTATTATTTTATCTGTGGTACTACCAGATATTTTACTACCTGTTTCACCTGTTAAACTAGTAAATATTTTAACAGTAACAAAAGGATTTTCAAAGTTGATTTAGTTTAGTAGTCGAGTGAGACCATGTCCGTTTGACCCCAATCTGCTTAAACTGTGGGTTGGCATCACTCCGCACAGCTTTAAGACTATCTACCACACACACTATACAACCTCAAAGGTTTGGTTGTTACGTCTTTTAAACTGTGATTCTAATGAACCCGTTGTGAGTTTTAAGATTGGTTTAAAACGTAAATCGATTAGCAGTATATTTTGGAGTAATGCAATAAATAAAATAACTGGTATTTCCTTTGAATGCCGGAGGAGAAAAGCTTGATAAAAAGTACCAGGAAAAATCTCTTTTTAATTTTTCCGTAAGCCTTTTCTGAGGAAGACAATGGCACAGTGGGCGATATATTGCATCGCCAATATTCAAAATCGCCAATTTTTAGAATAAACAGGATGGTAGAGCGGCTGTATATCTTGAATGTAAAACGTGGTGGGAATGTATTTTGCAATGCGCTCCTGAACTATGCAACCCAGTTAAGGCGACGCTGAAGTAATGGTGACTGTTCCGAAAGATAAACCTAAACATACTCGCGTACTTAGGACATGAATAAGAAGTACACGTCACATTTTGGTTACGTAGGATGCCAAGGAACATAATAAACAGAAACTAGAACAGAATTATAACTTTGTTGGTTTATTTAAGTTATTAAATATTTTTGTTTAGTATTGTAATACTTTTTTGATGGTGTATGTATAATATATAATTGCGTCCACCTTTAAAATAAAATAATACCTACTGGTGTGTTTTACTTGCACCTTGAATTGGAAATACTTGGTTTGTTACTTAAAATGACACATGAATGCTATGTTTTATTCAAGTGGGCATCACGCAAAATATTCTTCTATCTAGCATTAGACCGCAAAAAGTGTAATGGTAATAGTGAGACTTTTACCCTTCACACGTTTCCAAGCTGCTTTTAAATGACTTTTATGACATACAGCCGTATTAAAACCAAGACACGCAAACACGTGCTCCTTCGTTGACAAAACAAACATCGTCTAATATTAAGACTTCAAGTCGAGCCAATTCTAACACAACGCGACTTGATCAATTCGCGCTGTGACGAGCGTTCGGTATGGACGTACTCAGAGCGCCGTTTTGAATTACGCAATTCGTGTTTTTGCGCGGCTAGCTGTCGCTGCCCGGTATCACTATGGGTACTAAACCGCTCATAGTCAATGAGATGTTGGCGTTTATAATACACGCCATCGATACCATGGACGAGATCAGCATCCTGCAAATCTGCAAAACGAGCTTCAAAGAAGAGGAAGTTTCCAGAAGCAAGGCGCTGCTGTTCCAGGCACTCGGGAAAACCGACCGGATGCCGTCTCGCCGGAGAGACGGAGGCGAAAAAAGTGTGCAGGACATCATCACCCTGCTGAAGGAAACCGATCCTGACGATGTTCCCGACTTCGTTGCAAAGGAGCTTCACAAGCTGCCCCCTGTAACGTTCGATCACGTTGATGTGACCAGATTACTGAAGGACATTACGTCCTTAAAAGTACATCTGGATGAACTGAAGACCAAGTTCGAAGAATCGCAGGTAACAATAGGTGAACTTCGTACCGAAGTTTCGTCACTACGTGTCGCCGCATCGGTATGTGTGTCGCCTCAAGTTTCTGCGAACGTCAACACGAAACGAGGAGCGCACGATGTGTCCATTTCGTCGTTCGAGTCAGCGATTTTGGAAACAACGTCACCGGCCGCAGCTGACATGGTTGCTCCGTGCTCCCCCCGCCCGCCCCCCGCCGCACCGCGCGAGGACCCGACACGTGCGCGTGCGCCTTCTCCCGCGCGCGCCTACGCCACCGTCGCCGCTCGCGACGTCGCCGCAAGCTGCCCCGCACCCGCACCCGCGCCTCGCCTGCAGCCTCTTCCGACTCTTCCGAAATCACAGTGTGATTCGGAAGGCTTCACTAAGGTGGTACGGAAGGCTCGGAAACCATCCACCCGGAACCGCTGTGGTACCGCGGCGAGAAGCCCAGAACAAGCTCCTGGCTCTGGGTTCCGTGCCGAGGTGTCTACCACCCAGATGTATGTCTCACGAGTCCACTACGCTGTGAAGACCGAAGATGTAGTAGACTACATCAAGAGGAAGTCTGGTTTCACACTCAGGGTCGAGAGATTGACATCTCGCCATAATGTGAGCTTTGGTTCTTTTATGGTGAGAGTTCCGACACATCATCTCTCGACATTTATGAGTGAGGAGTATTGGCCGGCCGGAGTTAAGTTTCGACGTTTCGTCGGTCGCCTGACCCAGAACCGTCCTGCTGACTCTGCGATTGCGTCTCACGTCGCGGTACAAACGTGAGCTAGTATTAAAATAAAATTTTATGTTTATATGTATGTTAGTCTGTAAGGTATATATTATATGGGCCTTAGAATAAGTAAATAACATCTTGTTACTTATTGTTATTAAGTTGCCTGAAATAAAGTTTTATTATTATTATTATTATTAACCGCTGTTCGGAAGCGTCGACTCGTTACACCATTACCATAATGCTAACTGATGTCGTCTCTATGAGCGATGTTGTTTAGAAAGCAGATAATTATGCACTTAAAATTTTACTTTCTTAAGTGACATAGACGCAATCATGAGAAGTTACTGTATGTACCACAAATCCTCCCTCTTACTTTTATCATCCTGAAATTCCAGTTTGATGTCGGTGACCTTGTTTTTTTTTTCGCGCGTCGCCAGGAAACAGATTTTTACATTAAAATAAAATCTAGCGTCAGGAACGAAGTGTCAGTACGACTTACTCTGATGCGATATAGTAAGAGCCTCTTTTTAAATAAATGTTTTTCCGATGATCGGTTTCTGAACTTGTTTTATTATTTATTCTGTACCTTCATAAAGTTTTTTTTTTATAGTAGTAGTATAGTAGTATTCGTAGTTATAAATTATGGTAGTGTGTGCTTGTAAATGTAAGTAAAGTCTGATAAAAAGTAAAAGTTGTAAAGTCACATAACAGAATAAAGCTGAAACATTAAAATTAAAGAAAAGATAGACAATGATCAACGCAATTGAAAATGAATTATAAATATTTTATAGTTGTTAATGGAACTCTATCGGAAACCGAGAAAAAATAATAAATGTAGATGTTATTCCTATGAAGAAAATTATCGCACTCGGTGCCTTGCTACCTGCTTTTCATGTTAATGCATTTCTAGAAGGAGACGCCGACGGTATTTACATATAATTTGAATTCGCCCCGGAAAAATACTATTTTGTGGGCATTTTTCGTCGAATTAGTTCTTTTATCCGTGAGGCCTTTACATTTTTTGAAGTAATTTAGGTAGATCATGGCTAAGTGAAGATTATTATGGTAACGACTAGCGATACATCATTTTACATTGTTTTTGTGTTTTTGTTTAATGAGACTGTACCTCTGAGCTTCGAAAGGTTTTTATTTCGACAGCTACTTTACTTCGAAACAATAAACACGAAATGACATACTTAAAGGAAAGTAAGCGGAACCTTTGTACATTTTCTGTCAACAAATATTCTGGAAACTTTCACCCAAAGGGTAAACTGATTAGCACAGTTCATTTACTGACAATAGTCGAGGTGGTCGTCATTTACATTTACATAGAGTTCAAAATCGCTCGGCACGGCTGGGGTCGACTAGATTAGGGCGCGTAAAATCTAATGAGCCATACGAATAATAGCTGCGCCTCATTTAGTTCCAGAAATGGAAACATTTTTACTATTAATGTTATATTTTTCTTCTAAGCTTTAGGAAAAATTACTAGGTATTATGAGAGAGGTGATCTAAGAATATAAAGTTAAGACAATACTGTTATTTTCTTACTACATTATCTTATTACATTAAACAAAGAACCGCGTTGGCCGAGAGGGTTAGTTTCTCAGTGAATATTAAAATTTGCACATAGACGAGCTCTATACAGTATGAAGGAAAACATCGTAAGGAAACTTAAAAATACTATAGATCGAAAAATCATAACCTGGAACAAATACCTGCAGAACACGCGAACATTTAAATTTGTGGGGATCAATGTAATACCGTTACACCTGAATCGATCTGTAAATAGTTCGGCATATCACGAATTAATACCAATAAATACAGCTCAGACATTATTGTGTAGAGTATAGAATCCTTACTTCTTGTATTTGTGGAATACTCGACAAGGCGCCTCTAAGGCGAGTGGTATCTGCTTTATTTGAATAATTTGATTAAGCTTCTGAGTTAAAGGAAAAGCTATCTTAATTTCACAAGGATAAAGACTCGACTCGAGTGAACAACAACTTGAATAAACTACGGAACAAGATGTTCTTGATTTAGTTAAATTATCCATACCGAGATGTTGGGGAACATTTAAATTATTGTTGAGTGAGCTCTAGATGCATAATTTCAAGCGTAATTTTATAAAATACTAGCAGCCCGCCCTTTGCACGGTTTTTTTTATTAAGAGATTACATTTTATTGATCGAAATCATTGTGATTTGAGTTCTTATCATTATTTTTCAAAAGACAGTGTGTATTAACAAATAATATTTGCTTTGAGACCTTCTTCTTCTTCTTCTTCGTATCAATTTATTAAAATAAAAATAAAAACGTAATTGTATAATCCTACTAAGTTTGTGTGAAAGTGTGTAAGTGTGAATGCTTTTTACTTCTCAAACGCCTGGACGGATTTGTATGAAACTTGGTACCAGGATAATTATATGCTGAATGTTGCCACAGCAGCGCTGGTATTCTACTTCTTCTTCTTCTTTCGTATGAGCAAGTGGCCAACTCTGGTATTCTACTAAGGACTACGTTCTTGCGTTTCGTTTTATGAAGTGAAATACAATTTTTTCATTTTTTTACAACGGGACTCACGCGGGTGAAACCGCGGGGCGCAGCTAGTATAAAATAAATTGTTGATTCTGTTTATTACAAATTAACTAATGGTCTTTGTTTGAAGACAAATTGAAATTCTTTACAGGCTTCTCTAATAACTTATTCCAAACTTAAGTTGTTAAAGTTCTGATGGCATCAATTAAAATCACTAGTTGAAACTTAGACCCTTCAAAGGAAACGATAAACCAAAGTTTTCCTCAAGTTTCTGTTTCAGCGATTAACGTTTTAAATATTTCTTCGATCAGGCGATTGCTATAATTTTATAAATGTTTTTTTTATTTTTTATTCTGGCGGGGTTTGAACCCGCGAGATACAAGCAATCGTCTTTAAACCAGTCTTTATCATCTTACCCCGGAACCTCTATTGACGGCATTGCAACTATCAGTAATATCACTAGGTAGGTGTACTATCAGTAGGTAATTGTATCGGTTTGCATCGCGACCCAGAGTCTTGTGTGGTTCTCGAAATCCCTTTGAGTTTATGGTAAGTAATGGTAGAAGTAAAAGTTAATCCGAGAATAAATGATTTACACTGAGAAATCACTTAATCAGACTGTAACTGGAAAAGCTAAATGGTTAATGGTTAAATGGTAATGAGCCCGAGCTGTCGAACTTTCGAATTCAGGTAAAAGCGAGCAAAGGTGCGCCCAGTTGCTAACGCAGCTACATTGCACTATTGCTGCGTGTTCGATATTAACTCGAACAGTCTCGATTGCGAACTGATGCATACCATTGCCTAAAGTCAAATAAGGGTGGCGGTCTATCTCGGTGTAGGTTTTAGTCTCCGGTCGCGGTGTGAACCTGAAGTGTTTTAATTCTTCGAAGTCTGCGAACTGGTGAGAATTGTAATGGCGGTCAATAAAACCGTTCCAAATAATGAGATGGTTATGACCCTACAGAGAGCTTACAACTTATCATGTTTGGAATACTAAAGACTTCCAGTAAGTAACAAGTACGAGCAGTAACAAGTTCGTATCAGCAAGTGGCCATCTTGAGTGATGAACTTTTTAAAGATCTCCGTCATGTCAAAGCCATAGAGTCAGCTTGTCTATAGATTAAATTAGATTGAAAACTCGCTAAAATATCGATCCTTCGCTGGAAGCCAATGTGAACAGAGATACAAACAATGAGAATTCACAATTAGCCCGCGCAAATCCTCAAACAAAAGAGAGTAGATAAAATTAAAACAATAGAACAGAACTCGTTCTCGAACCTAAAGTAACCCATTAGAAAGTAATCCAACCAATGACAGTAGAACAGCCAGCTCAGAGCATCTAGCCAAGAAACACAATCGTATAAGATTCAAGCTACTGTAACATTATACTTAACTACTTGAGACATACGTTTATTGAATTGAAAAATATTATCGCTTAGTCTGAGTTTTATATGTTTATGAAATAATTTGATTTAAAATGTTTTAAACCTTCACGTGCTTGACGTCAGTCAGTAACGAAAATCTTCTATTATAAAAGACTACTCCAACTTTGATGAGGATCATTTATGCAATAAAAGTAAGTGATACTATGAAAATATTTGTATAACGTCGATACCTTATTATAAATCAATGCCTATATTTAAATGGGTCGCTTCCCTGAATAGTATAGGTAACCTAGACTAAAGTTCAAATGGAATGACCTAGCTGTTATTTTACTTTAAACAGAACGAGCTTGCAGTGGACGGCACTCAGCTAACAGGATAGTGTCTCGATGCTTATTTATCTGAGAAAAGGAAACGTTGTAAATAAGGGGATGCTTCTTCGCATTTCTTGAAACTCTATACCGATTAAATTAACTGTTATTTTTACAGATTTCTTTTGTTTTTCTATTTTTATTGAATTGTTAGAAATGAGATGCTGATTATACATAGTAAATGAAAATCCGCTTGAGTAGTGGTGTTCGATCCCCGCTGCGGAACCAATGTTTGAACGTTCTGCAGATATTGGTTTTGGGTGGTATTAAGTGAATTTACGTTTGTCTAAGTAACTTTGTATGAATTTTTATGAACTGTGAAGTTAATAACTACTCAATCTGGGATACTTAAAGAAATCACCGACTTTTTATTTTTAGGTATTTATTTGTTTAGTTGTATCTGTAATTTTGTTGATTGTTAGTTGTAATTAAATTCACAGAACTAATAGTGGTTAATCCTGCTAATATATTTGTAGAAATCTAGTTTACAATATATTCAGCAGATTGATTAATTCCAGGTATAAGATATTTCCTATAATTAAATTTACCGTGCCATATACCTACTACTGTTTTGCTAAGACTCCTCTCCTTTGAATTTGGTAATCAAATATCTGCTCGATAACCAGGTCGGCATTATTAGAATCGATGCAATTACTCGTAATACCTTTTTGTCTCACTAAGCAATACCGTGGACCAAAGAGCCGGAATATATTCATTTGAAAGACGGCCAAGCCCCCATTCAATCTGGCCACAGAGGACAGATCTGATAAGCCCCTATCTAACCCGTATACAGAAAACTACGCAACACAATTTTCCCTAGAAAGAAGCTTGAATTTGTCGGGAATGAGGTCGTTTTTTATTGTTTAAAGCAACAGCAGATTTACATTTGTTAGGCATTTGACTGGTGACAAGGATTATTTGGTAGGCTTTTGTATAAATGGATTTGAGACTAATAAAATAAGACTGCGTTGAACAAAATATTTGACATTGTATTTACCTTCATTTATATTATCTATACAAGAAGATATAAATAAAAAAACACCTGGTGTATATAGTACCATTGATTTGTAGAATATTAATGATTATGGGTAAGTTGATTTCATTACATGAGTACTCAAAAAAATATAGGCATAAATATTGTTTAAATGGATAAAATAAAAACATGCTTAAGTAGGTGTACTCAGAGTCTTAACCAAATCGTAGTGAGATAAGCCGTAGCGAAGACCTTTATTTTATTAAATAAAATATTGGAATTATAAAAATGTCAAGCAGCTTTACACTGTGTAAAAGCTGTTTAATAAGAAACGCATCTTGTAGAACAAAACTTGAGCCAAAGTTGTATCTCAATATCCAAAATGACCAGTATAGTTTTCACTTTATGAGGTTAACTACGAGTCGAAACCAACCTGAAAGAATGCCAAGAAAGCGAACAAGTAAGTGGCCTTAAGTGGCTTGCTCCCTTTGTGACTGCGTTTTACTACTTCAATGGTCTCCTTAATGGCTCAGTTTTATGCCCAGCATAGCGTGTGTCGCTCTTAGTATTTGCTTTGTACGGTACAGTCGATGATGATAATCTGGGTTAGTAAAAACTTCACTGTATTGATCACAGTGAAGAGTCGAAGCACAGTAAGATACTATTACCTTCTTTATTATCTATTAGTATAGATGTTTTGTATTATTAATAAGTAGAGCGATGTTTTTTACAAAGAATTCTTAGGTCACGTTGGTTTGAGCTCACTTACGACTTTCTTCTCGAACAGTAAAAACTAGTGGAGTTTACTGTAGTTATCTTGATTGCGTTTCTTAGTGAGTACATAATTAACATAAACTGCTCAAAAATATACTGTAAGCGAAAATGCCTACGCTCGAATTGCCTGAAAATATGAATTGGTTGCTTGACCTATGTTTGTACTTGTGTTGTAATGTGTGTGTGTGTCTTCAATAAAGTTTTCTATCTATCTATGCTGTGCTAATCAAAGAACTCTTGAACTGTGTAAAACAGCTTGCAATTCTTAAACTAAACTTAATAAAGAAATCACGTTCCCATTTATGTTTCAACTCTGAACCAAGATTTTGCTCGTTGGTACAAGTTTAACTGCTCATTTCACTATCATTAAACACAGCATTTATTAACAATTTGTAAATTACTCCAGCATTGTTACAAGTTTTCAGTCAGTAGTTAATTAACGCAGACCGCAGACCCACGCTGTCTAGTTTAGGTGCGCGGTGCAAACACAAGTGGTCTATAGACGAAATAGTTGGACCGCAGACTTCTATTCCCACACCATTCATTACTGTTCTAACGCCTAGCATAAACCAACATTGGTTTATTAATACTATTATTCTCATCAATCTAAATACATAAATAACTTGTGTTTATTTAATGGTCTCAAGTTAAGTCCATCTCAACGATGTCCCAGGCACTACAGTGTCCCGTTAAGTGTAGGCAAAGATGACTCCTGACGCTGTTTATATCATCTATTATAGATGCAAAGGCCTAAGTTTTTTTATAATGGTCTTTGTATTCTGTCTACTCTTTTGTCTACTCTTTGTAAACCTCGTTACCATTCAAAGTATCTACAGAAAACAGAGTCTAATATCAAAAATTGATTACTAAATGATGTCATAGGACTCCTCCAGCCTCCAGCTTGAATAGTGTCGTTTGAATCAATGTGGGTTTGAATCGCACATGAATTGATTCAGTACTGTGAAGTTCCAGTTTCAAGATATGACTTTTATTAATTTAAATACAAGACTGATTTTAAACTTTCCTTTATTTCGAAACTTAACATATTGAGTCAGTCAGCATAATTCAACAGCAACTATTCTCACCAACTTTCCCATTTACAATAATTAGTTAGCAAACTAACAAATTTGGCCTTTACTAACAGAGTACTTTACACTACACAATTTAAGAACTATGTGTGGGTATGTTGATAATTCCGTAACTTGTACCAAACAAAAGCAATGAGCATTCGCGTGGGAGAGCACTACGGTTCACAAACAACTCACCAAGCGCACACAGTTATACCGATTTAGCAGTCCTTATCTTACATTTTGTAAGGTTCAGATTCCCTTAAGACGGCTGTATGAAAAAAATTGTTTCCTCTCGGATAGAATATGTTGAGATCGAGAGATAGCCTCGCACTGATTGTAGTGAACTTGAAAATTGCTTTGCGTAAACTAAGATTTATGGTGGACCCAAATATTTGTTTGACACAGTTCATAATTGTCGAAGTCATCCGGAGTTTAGTTGTAAATTATAAATGTTATTTTGGTTTATGCAGAAGTGGAATCGGTCACGTTCCCAACTTGTGTGATCAGGATCATACAAGTTGGGCATTTGTGTTTAAAGTGTATCAGTAAACCCTCAATATTTTTGAGACACTTATCCAACGACACCTCATACTTGTGAGTTTTAATTGAGTAGACAAGAAAATAAACACACCCCGTTTTTATGTAGATGAGCTTAAACAAATGAAAAATTCAATAGGTACGTAAAAACCTTATAAAAATTATTGTTTAAAAGACAACAATTACTCTACGTAATATGATTTCATTTTATACTTCAATTTTTCTATACTTAAACATTCCTGTAAGTGGATAAAAACAGTAAAAAATTAGCACACTCCGCTGAAATATCCGAGCAAAAAACGAGGACACACACAATCGAAGCCTCTTACTGAGCTCGACGCTGGACCGTCCTTTCACAATTTCAAGATGTCTGTTCGAGACACGTTGATCAAACAAGAAATAGACTTAAACCTTATTTGTAGTGATCAAAATCGTCTGTAGTAGTTTGAATGAATAAGTTAAACTGTTATATTATATTACGAAAATATATAACAAACTTAGTGACAATCGTCCGCTTTATCATTATGGAGAGAGCTCCTCAATGCAACTTTGTACTTTTGTTTTAACTTTAGTAAATGGAAAAGTGGCTTTTTTCATAGCGTCAAGGGAAAAAGTAACTGAATCGCATGGATTTTTTATGATGGAACAATATTATTTTAAGTGAGAAATTTGGTTAACAGTAAATAAGCTTCTTTTTAGATATTTTAAGTAAAACAATTCTAAAACATGTACAGATTTAGTAAAACATAATGTAAATTTTGGGTACCTCCCAATGTAATCTCATGCTTTTATCGGCACCTACATAATTTTCGCAGCTTAAAATAAAATGAGGCACGGAAAATTACGTGATATTATAATTTATGAGACGCTCGGATGAAGGTAACATTTTTGAGGTGAATGTAGAGTTGCAATATACAGCACAAAAGGCTTTTTAAACGATACAAAAAAAAAAGTTTTAATATGTCCGTACATTGTTCATCGTAATCACAAAACACTTTTACCATAAAAACGGACAGTATTAGAATTTATTATTAAGAAAAAAACAGTTGATAAATATTAACCTTAGTTTATACACTTAACCAAACCAATGATAGCTGATGTTCCTTCCCATAGTAACACAAAACCTAAAATAATATATTTTTACTGCGTATTTTTCGTTGGGTTAGAACTTCTTTCTGTATTTGATCTGCAGTTAAAGTGTTTTCACCACTTTCTGATGACATTACAAACGTTACAAAATGTTGTTATAACGTAATTGTAATTTTACCCAACGCCTCGTTTCTCTAACACAAATAAACTATGTCTCGGAATTTGTTACTCACAAAGACGAGACAAACTAAAAGGTGTTAACAAGAATTTAGACTTGCCACTACTAAGTATGCGTCTTTAATGTAAATTAATTCTACATAGGTAGAGAACGTATAAATTCAAAAATTGTTTTTGCGTGAGACAAATTTTTTATCATTGACCAAAGACGTGGTTTTAATATGCATCTTTAAAACAACTTCTAGAATCCAAGATTGATATTTCATTCTTCATCAAAAAAAATTTTTGTTTGAGTGACCAAGCCGCGAGTGAATTGAAACGTTAGATAAACATTCCTTGATATTTTTTCGTGAATAATAAAAAAACATCCAACATTCAGATTTTGGCCTCCGGTGTAATACGAACCTACTTGGTATTAATATAAATTTTATTATATCTTCAAACTATGGTTCAAAACAAATTCCCTTTTTCGCTACACAAATTGAAACCCCTTTCTATATTCCCAGTGATGTATATTTAGGACTAGAACTTATGATTTCTCTCTAAATACCTGCCTAATTTTTTTTACAACAGCTTTGAATTTTAAAATGAAAATAAAAATTATTTACACAGGGTATTAGACTTGGGTCAATAACGGTTTCATATCAAAAGGGCTTAAATAAAACGCTGGCACCCAGACACAAAGGAAAGGTTTCCAATAAGCATCTACATACAGTAAAGGAGTTTACGAGAAGGGTTTCAAGAGGAAATACGAGTGGCGATCCTAGTATTTTTTAACAAATTGTTTAGTACCTCAAATATCCAATCTTTGATTTTACTACAATTCGGCTGAATATACAATAACACTGATGATTTGATAAAAAACCTTAGCCACTCAACGTTTTTTTTTTAAATTTTAAATATTTTTGAACAATTTACACGTCATAACCCAACCACAAGCTAAAATATGTATAATATTTGTTCTTTCGTTTGTTGGTTTGTTAGTATGAGCAAGTATATGTTAAATGTTAACAAAAATGCGTATATTACCTACCTAGACTACTACTTACCCAAAAACCCCAGACCAGACTCAAGACAATTACTTGTTAATCATACAAACATTTATTAGTAAATTTGAAATTGCAACCTCCGCGTTTCGCCATTGAGGTTTTTTCAAATTTGATTTCTATTAACTAAACAATAAATATGCCTCAAGTGAATAGTTTCCGTGGCTTATAGTTACGTTTGTATAAAAACCCGCGTATCCTCCAAACGTACAATTTCTATAAAGTAGGTAAACGAGCACTGAATGAGGACGGTTCGTACTGTATCGTTGGTTTCTCTTGCCAAATTAAGGTAAACTATTTTGTGACATCAACAAATTGGAATGAACCTTTGGAATGTCCCATTAATTTTGTTTTAGCTAAAATATCGATATAGTTTCTTTCGAGGCTATGAGTTTTGATTAATCATAGAAATGTGTTGTTTTAAAATCGATTGAGCCAAACAATAATTTACAAGCATACTCGTCTGGGCTTTGCTTATGTAAGTATCCACTTGAGCGAGCCCAAGCAAGTAAGCTAAGACAACGAACAAAAAGTAGCCTTTATAAAATTACTGATCAAATGAAGTGTTCTCAAATGAGAACAATTTTTCAGTTTTTGTGCGAATAACAAACTACTATTTATATCACTGTCTCAAAAATTTAGAGCTGCAGGTCGATTCTTGACGACTTTCAAAACATGACGCGGTAAGAGAGACCATGTTATCTAGCTTTTGTTTTCTGAAATCCATCGCATTATTTAAAATAACCACGCCGTATCGTGGACGCAAGACATGGTTATTTGGAGAATAAGGCGGCTGTGCATATAAAGTTAAGAAAAAAATTAAATTTATGCAATAGTTATTCTGTGGCAATAGTAAGCACGTCTTTATAAAGGAAAACGATTAAGAATGTAATAACTTTTTCTGAGAATAATGCAAGCGAAAAAAGTGCACCTAGAATCCTAAATACCAGATTGCGTGACTAGCATACCTGTACGTTTGTTGCAATAGCAAATTTAAAGTGATGAAATAATATAGAATGAAGGTTTTTTAACCCTTTTTTGGAATCACTATATTGAATTTATGATTAATTTGTTGCCAAATAGTTGTAAATCCATTTGTGATAACAAATTCTGTTGCCTAATTGTTTTCTGCTAATTAAATCAGGGTTAGGTTCTAATTAGGTTTGGACTATCTTAAAAGCTTCATTGAAAAAGACCTTGGAAAGATTGCCAACGAAAGCTTAATGCAATTGGCTCAGGAGGTTAGCATAGGACAAAGGTATCCCAGCAGTAGGTTGAGGCGGGCTGAAAGTGATAACAATGACGATGAAAAAACTTAATTAACAAAGAAAGACTTTTGGGAAACTAAATCAGAGTTTGAGTCACACCATCAATTCTATCTACTTTATGATTTGATAAGCATTCCCTTAAATTTGTAATGGTTTATCTGGTCTTTCATCAGAACAACTTAGAAAGCTTTTATACAATTTAAAGATAAACAAATAAATAGTAAAAAGATAAACAGTACTAGAGATTAAAAGATTTAAACAAAGATTTGGCTGGTATTTTATCATTTTATACAACCAATAACAAACTAACTTAAACTTTTTGCTGGCCGAACTTTCGATCGACCACGCGTGTTGGTCACGCGAATCGTCACTTAAGATTTTTTTCAAGCGTTCGTTTCATTCCAAAGAAACATGTTTCTGTACATCATTTTATGGAATTCCTTTGACATGGAATCCGAACATTATAAGAGTTGATTGCTACGAGTTCGTAGAGGGTGATTGCTACGGCGTAGCTACATGCGTAGCAACGGTAACAAAATGTTCGTATTACTTTTCATACAGTCTTATCAAAGTATCTTACTTTTTTAAATTCTATGTAAGATATTTTGTTTGCATGTTAATAAAAAATAACACATGACGACTAAGCGGAAATTTGGTACCTA
The DNA here is from genome assembly GCA_947086425.1 of Xanthorhoe spadicearia. NCBI lineage: Eukaryota > Metazoa > Arthropoda > Insecta > Lepidoptera > Geometridae > Xanthorhoe > Xanthorhoe spadicearia. Next base: position 6,385,093 of record OX352199.1, read on the forward strand.
CATTTAAACACTTATTAATAATAATCATTCAAATTGTTGGTTGTAAAATATGAATTTGTAATAGAATTCCCATACATTGGTATTACAATTTTAAGTACGATGTTTTTCATCAAAGTTAAGAGCTCATGTTAATACGTATAAACTTTTTACTTTACAAAAATAACGTAAAACTTGATAATCCCTTGTGTTCTGTCGCTGGAGGATTTAGTTTCGTTTTCCCAAAAAATCTTTTGTGCTGAAACTTTTTGTTGTTTTCTACGAGCATTGAATACTCAAAATATATCTTTTAGTTTACGGATAATTCAAGTTGCGAGGGAAAATGGGTACAAGGTGTATGAAGCTCGAAGGTTAAAAAATAAATACCCTTGGTATTACGTAATATGAGTAGTTCATTTTGGAAATTGTACATTACTGTAGTCGACTTTAAATTATTATCATGTGAATTATCATTAAATGCTTGCTAAAAGAATGTCTATCGTGTCTTGAAAATATAGTCATGATCAAGTGTCGTATTTTAGTACATTTAATTCCAAAAGGTTTTGAAAGCTATAATAAAACGAAATGACGGTTACTTATCAATTGCAGCTGATCAATAAATTCAGCTTTGTAGAGCACGCCTCTTAATTAAGTTAAACTTTTGGTTTTATTCGTCCATGCAACTTCGTGCTTTCAATGGATTTTCGTCACGTGTAGTATATAGTTCAGTGACCCTAAACTGGCTTAACACGCAATCACCCTACTTCAAAATAAGGAATAATTATTGCAATTGCTCCCATACTTACTAAATATTAAAAAATACGACCGTCACACAAACAAACAAACCAACATTACCTCTAGTATAGATTTAATGTGCTCATTATTGACGATTTCGGTGAAGACTAGTTTAATACACTAATACTTGTTTAATACTTGTTGAGGACCATCGAAGCATTATATACTTACTTGCAGTAACTGTGACAGGGTTGGACTAATCGTTTAGTTGGGATGGCGTGTACCAGTCAAGCCCTAGCTTGCTACTACATCTACCTTACTTTTAACAAAAGAAAGCAGACGTTAAGGTAAAACATAAATATAATAAGTAGATACTATTTTATCAATAAGATTGATTGTAAATTTTTGATTTCAATTTACTACCAATTCGGTTATGTTTTGCAAAACTACAAGAATCTTAAAAAGCCTTAAATGGTACAGAAGTAAAAACAAGCGCTTTCATTATAAATTTTAATGAAAACCACCACTTTGTCCATTGCACTAACCACAGCGAGTATTCAGGCCCACTTCCATTAGTACGTCAGGTAAATTGGCGGCCTAGTTATCGCGGAGACAAATTATACTGAACTCGGTCGATTAGCTCGAAACATCTTGAATAGGTAATTAGAAAAGCAATCTCCGCCCTACCGTAGTGCTTGCATGCCCGATAGCGCAACTAAATGAAATACGGAGCCAATCTTTGAAAAATCAATTGAGAAGCCTCGTAGGTGAATTGGAAAGTAAATAGTGTTTTCCGGATGATGATAGAAACTTAAACGTTGTTTTTATGCAGTTTGCAGAATTTAAGAGAATAAATATGGTTGTTGATGAGTAAGAAATCTTAGGTTCTATTAAAATTACTTTTCCAGATATGAACATGAGGGTATGTGTTTAGTTGTAGGAGGAAACTTATTCTAATTTGTAAATGATAGTTTAATAGACTGAGGGAAATTTAAAAACTGATGTCATGTGACCGCCAACTAATTTTAAGTGTTATCAATTACCGTTGCTTAGAAAATCACGTGCCTCATGCAAATATAATTTTTCTTTACTCAACAGCATTGTTTAAAGATTCTCTATAACAAAGAAATATTTCACCACGCATTGTTTTGTAACTTAACATAACCTTACCTAATAAAACTACTTCATGGCTCACTACTCTCGCTTGACACTTACAAAAGTGAGTGAGGAACAATGCAATAAAACTATAACATTTTCACATAGTCAAAGCTAGTTCAAAATTTATTCCATTTCCTTTCGACCTTTCAACGCAATCTGATTGAATTGAAATATCAAAAACTGAACCGTTGCTCTGTTTATCCGACGGACGTGCAGAGTAAATATTCAACGGAGCGCGACTCGCTCTGCTCACAATATTATTGTTCAATAAAATGTTCACATAAATAAAGCGATTTGGATTCAGCCTTGCCTTACTAAGAAACTGGCACCGCCATACTACTCGTATTAGTTCAAAATCATAAGAAATCTGTAGTGTTGTAAAAAAAACAACTAATGTTCAGGCTCAAAAAAACGAAGAAAGCCTAAGGAAGTTCAATAAATTGTTGTGCGTAAAACGTAAACTAGAAATATGTGAAAAGCTTTGTGGGCCACCGAAACTAACGTTATTTACATTTCGAGCTTTTAATCCCTCTCAGTACGTACAAGATTCTAAATTAAAATCACTGTTCATTTTGATACAAGTCTATAAAGGAAACCTTCGCTTGTTCACGATTTGAAATCAGGACTAGCAGTAAAAATCAAATACGCTCTGTTGCAGAGGTTTTTAATTATTAATCAAAAATTTTGTCTATTTTATATACATTTCCTTATATAGTAGTACGAACAAATCAACATGAAATTTAATTTCTTTACATTATTATATTTATTTTTGTTCTGACGTTTGGTTTAACAACTTTATTTTCTGCAACATGAAACGTCATTTTGGAAATGCATCTATAATTAATATTCACATACGATATTTAAATATAATTTATGAAGTACAGTGAAATTCAAAAAGCAGAATGAATATTCACAATTCCATTGCAAAATTTATGTTTAGAGAAACAATAATTCAATTTTTCACATAGCCATTGTTTGATTTAATTATTTTTTCGACTGTTTGTGAAATCAGTTTTATTTCGCTACAAGTGACAATCACCTTTATTTCTACAAATTTAAATAAAATCATTCGAAGTTGCAATAATTTGTATATTTTTTACGAATAACATATTTTCATTTTCTCTGAAACGAATCCCAAGCTTCAACGCTGTGTCGTCAAATGAGCTTTTACTTAATATTTGTTAGAAACGTTGTTTATCCGACCTTCTTACAAAATAGGTCACAAGTCACAGGCGAATATTGTATTATTATTTTGAAACAAATACTAATTACCCTTCTAAGTAAGATTTCTAAATGATTACACATTATTATAAGAATATCATCTTTAACAATACCTATACTAATGTAACTTTTATAAAGAAAACCGTGAACGACTGCCAGGCCAGAAACAACACAATTTTTTTTTAGATTACCTACATTTAAAATAATAGTAATTGAGACTGGCAGTAGTATTTATTTTCATACTTTGTATACTTAATTCGATTATTATTGGTATTGCTCCTAAAATATTTATCTTTGGAGTAATACATGTTTTACTTTTGTAGCCGTCAACATTTTTTACTGTTTGGAACTTTTGTTTTGTTACCCTTGGTAATGTTTAAAATAAACATTTTTATAATTATGCTTGGATCAAATCGCCAGCTTCTTAATGTTGCGCCCACTGCATCTCCCGACTTTTCACCCCACCGATAATAGCGAGCTTTACACGACGCTTATTGCCAAAATAAATCATTTACCCGCTCCGGTGTACTTTAATCTATTTGTAGAACAACTTGCGCTACGTTTTCAATTCCGAACGTGACGATTATTACACTTCTAGACTTGTTCTTATCGCCGTAACTCACAGTGGAATATTTGTTAGCTAGTTGGAAATATTTCGTCAGAAATCTGAGACTTTGCCTTTGAACACAATATTTGATAAGCAATTCTACAATTGTTTAACAAATATACTTTATATTTTCGATAACAAAAAGCAGCACTAAGTACAAGTACAAAATCATTTAAAATAAATCAACTTTTGTTAGTATAAAAATCCAAATACTGAAATTAATTCAGTGTAAGCATACGAGTATATACCTCCTTAATCATTTAATTGTAAAGAACGAGAAAGCGTTCCGTTTTTTACCGTAAAAATACACGTATTAGTAAAAATAGTACGCAATAAAATAACAGTTCTTTTATAATATCATTGTCAGCAAATGATAGGCCTTCAGTTTATAACAAGCAAACTTTTCACTGACAGTTATCGGAAAGACCCACTAATAAAAGTTATTGTTGTAATCATTATTGTATTTAATCTAAGTTGTCGAACAAGATCTTTGAAACTAACAAGACAAGTAATTAATCGAAAAGTTTGCCTTTGGCCGAACCGAAGCTCCGTTAGTAACACAAATATTGCCGTGGATATTTCGTTATTATTATGACGTAAGCTTACTTAACAGTCTCTATAACCTATCTATCTCTGGTTTTGATTAATGTCGGTAGATATTTGATACATTTTGTATGTAAGTAATGTCATAATATCTACCCACAGTAAGCTAAACCAAAGATAGGTAGGTTATTGAGACTGACTGAAAGTCATTTGGTTTGGGCATCGTTTTGGTTGACAAATAATAATGAACATGCTGATCAATCAGTATAAAGATAAGTGACATAAAAGTAAGCTTTTGTTTTTGTGTAGTATGACAAATCGTGCGTTTGTATTTATATTTTCATTTCTAGGCTCTCAGTCTATTGCCATATATTTTCTGTTTCTATTGCTTAAGCAACTGTAGATAACAACAGCTTGAAGACTGCACAGCGAGTTGATTATTCTTTACCGAAAAATAAAAAAGCCGGTTAATGATTAAGGAACAAAAGTGTAGGTCATTTCATAGGTTCAAATTAATAGAAGTCGTATGAGTATAGGTATACGTATAAAAACATTTTAACAGAAAGTTTATGCATGTTTTATCAACTCGAGCGTGACAGGAACAACAAAGGAATGATGGATGCATCCAAAGAGTGTTAGCTACATGTTAAATATCAATATTTTTGTAATGAAAATGAAGTAAACGTTACATGGTGGATAGTTTTAAAGACACCTTATATTGTTTAAGAAATAACAGATTGTCAAAATTTACAAAAATGTTATTTTACCAATGGGGTTTTAAAACTATTTACTTTGTAAGCAACATCCAAAAATCCAATGCCGATGTGATATAATTACCCATGTCATGCAAGTGTTTGTCAAATAATAATAATAATAATAATAATAATAATTCGTTTATTTCAGATAACACAGATCCATAGAATTGTTAGTTAAAAAAGGCTTAGGAATAAATTAGTATCTTAATCATAACAGGCAGGAGTAGGTACACTTATAATTATGATAGTTATAAAATGTTGACCTATAGGGTCAACAAAGCAGAATTCTTATATAATAAACCATCATATTCAACAGCAATTGCCTTCAGGATGGAAATAAAATCGTTGGTCAATTGGCATCACGGAATTGAGACTTTTCCTTGTGTTTGCTGTTGTTAGGCCTGTGTTTTTTTTCAATCATTTGTAAGCCTCGCTTGGTCAATTGACTATCTGGCTGCTGGAAGATCAAAGATTTTACATCCAATTCTTAGTTTGCTAAATTGGTTATCACTTCGCTTACCCAGATATTTAAATGTAACTTTATTGACAAACATTTCAACGCAAACAAAAAAACAAAGAAAAACTTAACTAACAGAACAAAATGTAAGGCTCTGGTTACATAACTAAACATATAAGTAAATAGGTATGATAAGGTAGGTGTTAAAACTCTGTACCATGGTATATCAAAAGAAACCAATCTTAGCTTTGTGTTACCCCGACTTATATCATTTACTAAATTATTTCACTGCACTGCTTGTCATCAATGAAGAATTTAAATTCAAAATATTACAGACTTGAAAGTCCTTTATACAAACACAGACAGGATATTATACCGTCTGGAAGATTAAGACGTCTTGTCAAAATTAAGTTTGGTAATGACACAGAACTTCGAAAATATTCTACTCTAACTTTTCAATAACGTGTGCTCAAACAAACCAAAGCAAATAAACATAGTGCCTTCAGCTAAAATAAATAAGAGACCCCGTTGAAACCTTCCAGAGACTTAATTAAATACACCAAGGTTGGTTTGTGTGTGTGCGTATTTACGCTTTTGTAATGCGAGCCCGTCAAAGCTGAATTTGCTTAGCGAGTCTGGCTTTGTATCAGTTTTCTAGAAGTAAACTGTGCTCTGTAATTAGTGGTAGACCGCAAACTCAATGTAATAAGAACGACCACAGAAGCCTCCATTGGCTGTATAATTATTGTTTAACATTCTTATGTTAAACAATAATTATACTGTTTTATCTAGTCTCATTTGTCATCATGCCAGCAAAAGTTTCAAGTTTTTTAATTTAATATCAGACAAAAAACCTATATTTAAGTTACAAACATTTTAAATATTGAACCAAATTATTATCCAAAGTATAGTTAGAAATTAATTTAAAATGAATGAATTTGAAACTAGGACGTTAATTAAAAAACTTAAGAACCTTTTAATTTTCTGAACTTCATTATTCATTTGGGTAGAAAAATAAATCATTTCTTTGTCACAGATATTATTAATAGGTAACCTGTAGGTAAGACCCACGTAGAAAAAAAAAAACACAAGTTCAAGAGTGGTGCTCCATATTTTGAGGTGACATAAGAATGTTTAATTTTATACCTTGTTTTGACTTTTATTTCAACGGTTGATTGAATCCAGGGTCAATACAGAGAATTTTCTAGCCTTAATAAAATAACGAAGGTCTGGCGGTCGTGGGCTCTAAGCCTATGAGGTACCTTCTTATAAAACAGTTTTTTTTTCTATTTTTGTTTTGTGTTTTAACATCGATATTTATTTTACAGTCTCACAACAGTCATTTATTAAAGCATCCTATCTGTTGGTATGAAAACTGTAAAAAAGCCAGGACAGATACAGACAAATTAATTGAACTGTTTTTTCCGATGATTAACGGACAGAAATACCTACATACGCTTGTTTAAATTGTTATTACTCGTATATTGCAATTCAGTCGGGATTGCAATGTCATGCTGCCAGTTATTAATTAAACTTGTATAAAATTCAGTTGTCAGTAACAGTATTTTTGAGTAACTGGAAATCCTGAATTCTGTTCCAATTCTATTGGAAGTATGTAACCTATATTTTAATCAAACGTTTCGAAATATTAGCCTGTGAACATTTCGAAAACAGAGTGATAATTTTTTGTAGTTTTTTCAATTTTTACTGATAGATGTATTTACTTCTGAAAATGATAAAATACTTATAAATCGAGCTAAAAATCTAGTTTGCATACTAGCCGAAGCGTCGAGAGTCACATACAAAGTTCTAAGTAGGCTCTCGAATATTGGTACTAAAAGACCAAACACCAAATAACTACAGGGAAATAAGCAATTTATAAACTAGTTCTCCAGGGTGCTTCACATAAATAGGGCCTATTTATCAAGGATCGAAGCATTCCTATTTATTGAGATTTCAATAACATCCCTATCCTAAGTGCACAATAAAGACATTTTCGCCTGTCAGCTGCTTGATAGAGGTCCACGTCAAAACGGCGTTTGCCTGTAAATAAAACTGGGATCAAGAGGGAGGATGTGGAAATTTTCCTACTCTCCCAAGAATTCACTTGACCGACTCACCCTTCGGGTACCGTCTCAATTTATTCGCGTGCTGGTGACTGGATTCTGTTTTACGCTTTTAGACGTAGTATTATTATCTAAGAGATATATTCTGAATAACATTAGTTGTGTAAAAAAATAAATAGTCTTATTTCTCAAAGTTAGTAAAGTTACAGACATAACAAAACTAAGCTGATAGATTTGTCAGGTACAAAATACAAGGTAAATATTTCTTTAGAGTCCTTTGAATAAAGTGGGAACATAAAAAAGTATGTCTGCGCACATGCGTGCCTAGGAACGCTCGTTACATCTTAGAACCTAGAAAGTGGCCCTACCTGTAGCAATATTATGATGGATCCCCAATAAGTTAGCAAGAAACGCTAGTCACGATCTGGAGTGGCCGACGTCGAAACTATCTGAAGCCTGCGGCTATTAAATTAATGATAATGTACCGGACTAGCCGGCCTAGTCTCGGCAACTGTTGTCGTTATTCGCACGTGTTCCGCACAGCGCGCGTGCTTCGAATAAGGAGAGCAGGCAGCTTTACACAAACTTTCCTAAATAACTTCGGTATGATGGAGAAGAGTTGCTTAATTTCGGTAAAAGTTGGTGTCAATGTTTGAAGGCGTGGTTGTAAAGTCGAGTTTATACCTGGGAGGCACGTTTGCTTCTGCGCATTGCGGAAAACTTAGACGCTAATACGTGGACACTTTCACTTTGACATGATAGCGCGGGGAACAAGTAAAGTATAAGTATAAGTTTTCGCATTGTTGTTTAGTGTAATGTTTACAATATCAGAGGTTGCCAGTTACTTATTCGAACATACATAGATATTTGTGCATTAGGTATGCAAGAGCGACGAGTACCTGAAATTTGAACTGTCACAATAAAACTTAATGTTTTTGCCCACTATCCCGTATTCCCGTATCATAACATGACCGTAGTAAGAACTGGTCAGGCACGAAAACACGAAACGCTTCACTATGCTATAACGGTGGTGGTCAGCGACGAAACTGTCTAGTGGGTAATGATCTCATACTTTTCAATACAAAGAGTGTTTTTTTGCCTGACACGTTCCTACTACGGTCATGGTTGTGATACGGTAAAAATAGTGGGCAAAAAGCTTTAAACGTAATGTTTTTGTCTTACAAGACAAAAGTTACATAACAAGTCTTATTTTCATTATGTATACGATTCAAAAACTAAAAGTGATTCTTGTTATAAGTTCTTAAATCTTATCGCACAGTCAAAACTTTACGGTTCGCTTATTTATGATAAACTTACTATCCTATTATGAAACAATTCTTGTAGAATAACTAACTGGCTCAACTTGGTTGAGTTAAGTATTAAATCATACTTGAAAAGATTTAACTATGAACCAACTAAAAAACTTTGTGCTCACTATTTAAAAACACAACGTTTTAAAGCAAAGCAACGTAAACCTGGATAGAAATGTTCAACTAAATAATTTACATTTTAATTTTTGGAAGTTGTTTGTACCTATTGATGAATAGTAGGTAGTTCTATTCAGACTTCTAGCTATTCAAAGGCTGTCCATATTTGCTAAAGCATATTGACACAACGTTCTCGAAAGTGAGACAAAATACTGCAGCGTAAATCGGATTTCAACCACAGAAGAACTGGGCGTATTGCGACAATCCAACACTAGCTTTTGTAAGCGATCGCGTCCGTACCATAAGAAGCTACGTTTCAAAGGAACAGGGAATTGAGGATACCTCTTAGCAAATAAATTGCAGATTGAATACATGAACTTATAAAATCGTGAGGAAATACGTCATGGAATACTTAGTCTTATATATTTATAAATATTATCGGGACCTAATCACGTATTAAAATCATTTTATTTAACTCGACGTCTCGATGACCTTACTGTCACCGTGGTTCAATACGCGAAGGGGGTTATAATGCAAATTATAAGTCACTCACTGTGAAAGTTAACAATTTTTGTTTTTTGATGTTTGTTACTTAAATACGAACATGAATGCATTTTGGCATTCATTAATGAATAGCTATTAATTACGAAAATGTGTTAGGGACCTTGTAAGATTACTTACCAGAAATTTACAAAGTCGTGAGCGACCGCAAGTTAAGAAAATAATGTTATCTAAGTTGAAAAGTAAGTACATAGGTTTCTGTGCTTTAAAATATAAGGACATTTTGAAGCGGTTTTTTAGTCTAAGCATTGATTATTTGATTTGGTGGCACTTCAAGCATAAAAATATTCGACGCTTTACGGATTGAATGAACTGACTTTACGAGTGTGCCTATTGCTTAAGCTATCGACTGGAAATTGGAATGGTTTTGTCTCGCTTTTCGAATAATTCTACCCAGTACGTGAAAGTATTCAACAATATTTTTATTGCAAAAATAGTAAAAAGTTTCCGAGTTGAATAACGAGGCCGAGTGGAATAAGGGTTTGGTTTTGAAATTATATTATTAACTTTAAAAAAACTCAGATATCAATATTTATGTGTTTGAATTTATATAATTGTCGTGTTTATTGCAGTGAATATAAAAACCGTGAGAAAACTAGTGAACCTATTCTAATAAGCAGGTTCTTACGAGTCTACAGAAAAAAAAAATTAAAATGAAAAAGTATTTACATTTTTGGAATGAAAAAGAAGAATAAAACTACCAACAACACATATTTTCCTATTTGAGGTTAAATTGGATAAGTATAGCAGGTTTTACTTTAGTCCACTAGCAGATGAAACACTTACGTTTCTACTACTACAGCTTTTATATTTCATCTATATTCTCATGTTCAAAAAGTAACGAACAACAGTCAATTATTTTGGGGGTGGTATAGCTTACCTATACATTTTTGATACTCGTATATCTTTGTAGTTCAGCAACGTTCTGAGCAGTCACAATTTGAATAGGATGATCGCAAGTTAGTGATAATTAATTTCACTTGGTTTTTACGTGCTTTGGATGGCACGTATAGTTGCCGTTCTCATCTTCTCAGTCGTCAAGTCACGACGAAAACTTTTAGGCAGTCTAAATACTCTGATAGTGAGCTCACGCTCACTTACTTTAAGGAATAAGTGGAAAATGTTGAATCAGTGGTATCAATAAAAATACACTTTCCATAAAACGAGTATCAATGAAATCAAAGCTCGTAGGATCTTGCGCAGTCGAACAACAGCGTCATATCTATGCAAATGCAACGTCGAAACCGACCGTCCGATTCACGGTATGTGTAATTGAATTGAAAGGAAATTGCATTCCACACGTAAAGTTCCGATGGTTGGAATACATGTTTACATTGATATTTCACGACATTAGAGCATAGAACTTGATAGAACTTATAGGGTTGCTATAGCAACGGTTTGCATGGCGCTATCATTTAGATTGCGCTCTTAGAAAATTATGTACTAGAAAAAGCATTCTTTGAATTCGCGTGAATGTCGTCCAAGTAGCGCAATGGAAGTATACTTTATAATTTAACGATCTTTTAATAATCTCTAAATCTTATAATCTTCTTACGTCGTATCGTACTATCTGTATTCGAAGTGAAGTTTCTTTCAAAAACACATCAAACGCATACTTGACATAATATTATGATATCTAAAAATGCGTGTTGAACCGTCAAATCGAACATCCTCTGAATAGGGATAGGAAATACAAACTTGTATCCGATTTCCTCATTCAATCATTTTCAAAGTGACAAAAAACGTATATTTTTTTCCACAAAACTTAGACTATTACAACCAATGCTTGCGTATAGATAGAATAAGAGTTGTATTAGAGAATAATGCGCCAATTAATTATACATTTTTAGCATTAACCGAATTTTTTAAAAACATTGTAAATCAACTGATCATAGTGTAACTGTAGGTACTCGGTACAATTTATAATTTTCCTACTCTAATTGATGATGTTCAACGACCATAAATAAATGAGAAGTATTTAAATGATAAGAAAATTGAGGGCAAGTTGTGTGCCTCTTTAGTTTCGTATAACAACAATAAAAGAATCTTTTTAAATTGATAAATAATAAAACATAAACAAAAAATAATAAAACATTGTAATTTAACAAAGAGTATAAATTGCAAGACTCGTTTCTAAACAAGCGATAGGATAGCGAAATTCAAATTCACGATGTCTCAAAAACGTAATTATCTCCCTCTTGTTTTGAAATGTTTCTCTATTGCCTTGAGGCTATGGAGTGTACTACTTACTCTTATCTCATTATAATGGGTGCTTTTATTTGTTTTCTTTGTAAATAATTGCGAGGTTAACTTATATTTGTACAGTGAAAAGTTAAAAGTACAATAATTGAATTGGTAAGTACTATAAATAAAGAATAGATATCCCATTAATATTGTAAACGTGTTTGTTACTCTTTTTACGCAAAAACTACATACTGAACAGATTTGTTTTTCACTTGGAATGTAATTGAAATTGTAATTGCAGTTGTAATTTATGACCTGGAATTAAACTTAAAGATATTTTTATTCAGATTAGTTAACACACGTATGCTTGTAATAAAGAAAAAAACATACACTATTTAAGTTTACACTTTTATGGATAACGCACAATAATTATAATATTCAGCAGTTTTACTCAAACAAGAAGTCTTCTTTCGAAAATACAAAGCATACCACTGATAATTATTATGAAAACTCGTTGCTTTTTCATGAAAATCAAATTGAAACCCACGAAAGCCTAAAGCCAAATATTTTTATGCATTATTACATGTAATTTTAGAATAATAACCAGTATTTTGAAAGGCCTACTATTCATTCTTCAAAAGTATGCATAGGCAAACAATTACCATAAAATCCACATTACATTTAAATTTACAGTCGACAGCATTAACCTTTTATTCTGTGTAATGAAGTACACGAAATTAGACCTCACAACCCGAAATCAATTAACTTGTGCGGTGTCTACAAACTGGACGTCAGCCGTTTCGTCAGTATGTCAGCATTCAATCAAAACCTGCTTACTACGGTCCGTAACCGCAAATCACACTGCTCGCAAGTATAGAGAAGTAATACCATAGGGAAAAGTGCCGGAGCTTTTGAAATAAATAGCATGAATGTCTCACTTTATTTCCAAACAACATTATAAACAGTTCTTAGCCCTGCAAGTCATCGTTCTATTTGTATAAATGTTTAAATTTACAAATTGAATCAGGTTATATGTTTAGTCAATAGTTTTTTTCTTTGTGTAATTTATCTTGTCCAGATTGTCTTTAATTTTATACCAAGCACATAAATTTTTTTAAAGAGTTGTAAAATCTTAAACTGATACAAAAATATCCGTAAATATTTCAAAGAAACAAAACGTTGAAAAAAAAGTTGTTCTGAGTTTTGATGTTTGTTGGTATATATGGTTTGTTGATATTTTTGTTTGTAGAGCTATTAATAAACAGTAAAGAACATTTTTCGATAGATAAGTTTTTTTTTCAGAAAACTATCCCATTCCTATAATTAACACTTTTGATATCAAACAGAGTGCGTTGTTGCTATTTTGCTAGGAGCCTAAGAAAAACATAATACACGGTAAAGTCGAATCAGTTCGTTGAAATTAGTATTAATTCTAGATATTTCCGGCTCAGTTTGAAAGTCGGGCAACTCTACAGACAGGGTCAGTCCTTGCGCTGACTCAACGGAAATAATTCCTACACCCGAACAAGATGTACACGATCAACTATGACCCCTCATCTTTTGCCTTAGGGTAGAGATTACAAGGCATGAGTTGTGATAACATCTAAATAATCGGGGCTTCTAATCGAATTTATAGATGTCCACTTGGCCAGCTTTGGTTCACGAACATACAGGAGTTATTATTTTCTCTTTATTGTATGTCAATCCAATGGCATCAACTAATTTGTATAAGTATCTAATAATAAACATTTTTCACAAAATAATATATATTATTAATAGGTTTTTATTAACAAAAATTTGAACATGAAAGGGAAACAAGTATCTAGGTAAAATAGGCACGGAATAAATTTAAACTTTGATATTTGGAATGGAGCGCATGCTCTCTGTAGTAATTAAGTAAAGGGTTATCATATAACAGTCAGATAAGCGCTTGTAGTTATTCTGGCAAAATCAAATCACGTAACAACCTTGTTACTCAATATCAGGATTTGATTATGTTTAAATACGAGTATTTTAGGCGCCCGTGAACCGACTAACTTTATTATTGTTTTGGAAATAATTGCTCTATTTCATGAAATCCAATACTACCCTACTATATAGACGTATCTACCTGTCCATGTAACGAGGTTGGGACAAATATTTTATTCTTGAAGGCGGTAGGTACTACACCTCAAACCAGCCGCCTCAAGTTTTTTTTTTAATTTGATAAAGTTAAACTAAGTTTTTTTTTTCGTTCCCTATTCTTTTAAAATGACGAAACTCCAAATACGAGTATAAAAAAAATTATGTTCCTAGTTTATGCTAATTCTTTTGGTAGTCCGTCTATGCATCCATGATAATCTATATCTATACTAGCCTATCCTTTAAATAATCCTATCTGTAAAGTTTGTTCGTTTGTTTGTTTGTTTGTTTGACGGTGGTAATCTCCGAAACTACGCAACCGATTTCAAAAATCATTTCACCGATATGTGGAATAGACAGTCGGGTTATACGCTATATTTTTATTCTGGTAGTTTTATTAGGAGACCCGTGCAAAGCCAGGACGTGCTGCTAGTGTCGTAGCAAAAAGAATCGATTGCTTTGTGACGTTATCGGTGTAATGTATCCTATCGGTGTAGTAGGCACTAGACAGTGCAATTAATGTGAGTACCTGTCATAGTTGAGAGAGAATGGCTGCAACAATTTTAAATTTTAGCGTTTCATTGCTGAGAATACGAGTAAAAACTATAATTTCACCAGAACCTCAAGTGATAGCTTATCAACTCAACTCACATCAGTATACCTTTAATTTGACGTTTGTATGCGTTAAAGTTTTCGTTAAAAATGTCAATTCCTTTAATATATTTTTTCTATTCCACGGCGATGTTGGTAAAATTTTGCAAAGCGTCAGCAACTGAATGTTTGTGGTATAGTACGAAAAAATGTATTCAAATAAACATCTACGGGTCTTTGGATTTTTTTTTTTTCAATATAGATTACTAAAATACATTAACATTCGGAACAAATATGCAGAACATACTAAATGTACCGCAAAGGGGACCTACCCCGCCTGCGTTTTAGATGGGCCTTCACTGATCCATAGTGATAGCTTGGTGGTTAATTGCAAAGGACTGAGATGATTGAGGAGATATGGACAGCTGGACACATTTGTGCAGCGTGTGATAACAATATGTTAATTTTAAAAGAAGACCAGCTGTTCCATGTTTTAGCTAGTATGTAGGGGTTGCTAATGGCACTCGGAGCTGGTATTTGAAATTGGAAACATTCTCTTGTAAGTAAAGGTAATTACTAAATCGAAAGAGATACACTTATTAAGACTTTTATTGAGAGTGCAATTGAGTAATTTAACATAAGTACGGCCGGGCTTAGAGAATAATCTTAATTTTTTTTATTAAAACTACTTTAAAACATGAAAATTTGTTGATAATAATTGGTAAGTGATTTTTAAGTACCTATAAGAAATCTTTCAATACTCACTTGTTCTATTTTGTCAATAGGTAAGACCAACTCAAGTAATAATGTTTTACGGTGCCTTAAACAATTTGTAAAACTTAATTATTTTTTGTATTCTGTTATTCTATCCAAATCACACTTCCCGTTATTTCATTCCACGTGCGTCCACTAATGACAAAACCAATTGTTTCATTCATTACCGCGCGCAAAACAAACGAGCGTAAAGAATAATGTTTTAGAAAGAAAAAACGGTGGAAATGTTAGTGCTGGTTTTTGTGTTGAAAAGTTTAGGTTATTATAATGCTATTCTTACAGCCGGTTTTTCGAACGAAATCACTCCAAACAATGGTAAAATCACGTGACTAGTGTCACATAATCTACAATTTTGACATTTATGTCACGTGACTTGACATGATTAGTTAATACAATTTTAGAGATGCGCATAATTATGCACCAAATATGTTTTTTAACATTTCGAAAAAAGACATCTTCCATTTGCAAAGTGAGGTTTGGGTAGTACAAAAAGGCCCAATATGAATAACAAGGTTAGTTTGCAATTACTCAGAACTGTCTGTAGATCTTATACAAATGTTTGGCCATCTGGATTCGTAGCTGCTGCCAAATTATGTTGAGATAGTGCCGAGTTCTCGATGTGAGGAGCTCTTTGGCAGCTTCTAGGGTACATGCTTCCTCAAACTAAGGCCAACACGTGACGAGTGTCAGAAATTTTTAAAGAGTTGGCTAATTTCGAAGCTCCTTGGCAGTTTCTAGCAATGTACAAATATGTCATCACAAAGTAAGGCAATAGACATCGTGACAGTTATAATTTAAGTCAGATAATTTGTATAGATAATTTGTGTAGTCCGCCTTGTAAATATTGATGAATACTTATACAAGTTCTCTAAAATCCTCAATAATAATAATAAATTTTATTTCAGGCGAGAGTAACTAACTTATCAACAGTTTGTATAATCTTTGTATACTTTATAGATTAATTGTGATTTGTAGGGTAATATTCGGATCGCCTTAAGTTCATATTATTTGACTTCTACGTCATTGTCGCTATGTAATGCTAGGGTATAAATAGAATGTACAGTAGTAAATCAATAATTCAATATTTAAATTTCATTTTAGACTGCCTATCTACCCGTATATTAAATACGATCATCACATTTCACACAGATTGAAGAAGAGATTCCCGTAAAAAAGTCATACAAAATAATTTACTATAGGGCTAAACGATAACACTGATTGATTTCATTCAATTAGCAAACAATGCGAGGCATCCAATAAGAATTAACGATACCAGGTTCCCTGGTTAGCGGCCATTTTGGTATCAATAGCCGGCCTTTTATCGGAGTAAATCGTTTTGTGTGTTTTCGATAATTGTCGTTTCCATTAAAACAGTGCAGTTGGCTGGTAAAGATAATTGGGAGTGACTACCTTGGAGATTTCATTTATACCTACTGTCGTCTGAGACCAATCGTCTCTTTAGATGTCATGAATGGATATTATAAAATGAAAAATGAAACATAAAACTGCAAACAATTCTGTAAAGATACACAGAACAATAATGTAAAATACGAGATTTTATATTTGCCAAAGCAGATTGAGAGTCGTAGTCGTAGCACACATAACTGCACGCGTAGCAGATGTAGCATCCTGTTCTAATTGGCTATTATCTACATGCAAGTACTTTTCTCTCTTCAAGCAATATGAGCTTTATGTAACTCTTAATATGGTATAATGCTCGCTTTGATAACACGCT
Organism: Xanthorhoe spadicearia; assembly: GCA_947086425.1. Taxonomy (NCBI): domain Eukaryota; kingdom Metazoa; phylum Arthropoda; class Insecta; order Lepidoptera; family Geometridae; genus Xanthorhoe; species Xanthorhoe spadicearia. The sequence goes on from OX352199.1 coordinate 6,402,004, forward strand.
CGTAGCACCCTCGTGAGCACTTAAAATAGAAAGCTTATTTCTAGCTAACAGATTTATTGTTAAAATATTAAATCTAGACTAAGGAATAAGTTTATATCTTTCGAGATTCCAGCAAAAGCGTCACAAATCAGAAACATTATAATGAAGCCAGAACGCAAAAAATATTGTTGAGGAAAACCACGAAACCTGAGTCTAGCAATCATACTTAACTTGAATCCCTTAAGATTAAGCTTAACCGAATCCGTTTTAGTATGGCTGTCGTAACGAAGAGCGCTCGAAGTAGAAATGTAGTCCCTTGGTTTGCGTTTTAAATGAGAATTATGAGGCAAGTCTCTATTGTGGAAAAACAGGAAATTATAATTTGAGTGAACATTTGGGGTAACGTAATGTTTGATTGTTTATTAGCTCTTTATACAGTTTCTTCGTTTTGATGGTTACAAACGCCGCCGCAAGTGCTTGTTGTGAAAAGGTTGTCTTCATATATGAATAACTTAAGTTGTTACTTAGGACCGTCTTAGCGCGGATCTTTGTATTGCACTTGACTCGTAATGACTTTTACTAAGGTTTTAGGGGGAAATAATTATAGGAACTGGATAGACAGTTGCTAGTTAAAGCTAATTTTATAATGGTATTAAAATTAATATACAAGGATATTCCATATTGAAACATCGTCTTATATTATGATGATTCTATATGACGTTTCCGACGTAATGAGGTTCTATCACGGAACATAAATGGATTCCACATAATGTTCAAGCTATAGGTACAAACCTGAAGCGACGAAAATCACAAAATGGGAATATTAAAATGTGTTTCGTATAGCTAAGGAAGTATAATATAATGTTTTGTCATGTAAATGACACAACTCATTTCGTTTTTAATGGATGTAAGATAAAGGCACAACATTTTTATTTCTTTTATAAAACAAAATGTAAATGCTTACAAATCGATTTAAATTAATAATAAATAATTATAAAAGCATGTATAATTCAGTAACAATATTTAAGCATGTTTTGGACATATAAGAACAAAATTGATTTATATTTAGTTTTGTTAATATATCTGTTGAAAAAAATTAAGATTTTTGAAACGCTGTCGTGCTTCCTAATACGAGTAGATTTCAATTGTTTATATTGAAAGTGGCGTGAATCCGCAATTAAGAAGCAGCTTTTATCTTTAACCTATTAAAGCGTTAGAATTACTGTTGGTTGAAACTTAATAAAATAAAATGTTGACTTTTTCGTGGATAACTTTCCACAATTTCAAATTTTGCTTCTCGTCCTGTAGTGAAAATATTGTACTAACCTCAGAAAAACATCAATAAACATAAATTAATTCTACTTTGGTATCAGCCGACCGACTTTGTATTCACTCGACGAAGCAAATTCGTGTAACGCACGCATAATGGCAAAATTACGATACGAAACACATTGACTTTATTTTTAGACGCCTAAATGGATTGAAAGAAGCAGTTTAGCGATACGGGGAATCTTAGCTCGAATCTACGCAACAAATGTCATGGAATTAATGGTGACGGAATACTGTAAGTAAGTTTGAAATAGGAAGGGATTGGTGAGTATCCAATATGTGGAGACCCACCAATATCAACTGCACCAGTTGTAGTTTTTGTGGCCGCAGAAGGTAAGCTTATGTTGGTGAACTGTTGCGAATTCAGTATCTACCAACATAAGCTAACCAAAAATTGTCACGAAATTTTGTTTTCGTCGATGCCCAGTACGGCCTCTGATCCGATTGCTAGCGATCGTTGCACGAATTGTTCATAGACTACTATAAACTACTTTAGCATCAGTCAGTTAATAGTCAGGTGTTGTTTTTGGTTGGGTACAAGTTATAATCCCTGGCAGAATAGTGACAAGTAAAGTCGCAGTAGCCACTACAAAGAAGTGAAGATAAGTAAAGTTAAGTTAAGTTATCATCCAAAGAAAGTCAATGATTGATTACGTCATTTGAATAATCATAAACATTATATCCGAAAACCGAGATGTATTGAACGGAATGGATCTTTAGAATTAGTTCGTACAATATCCGTTTGGTTCTATTGAATCTTCTGACGGGTAGCTTTCCCTCCCTTTGAATGCTTATTTGATACCGTGTATTCACTGCGAGTTATTACGACCTCTGTGACAGTGGGTAAGTAAAAGCCCGATAAGGACGCAAGAGGTTGCAGGTTCGATCCCCGTGACGGGACGGGACAAATATTTGTACAGTCTTCAAATATCTGTCCGTTCTATGAGTAGGCATGATGTTTTATTGTGTTCAACCATTAAATTATCTTTCTTCAACAAATCAAAAAGCAATCAAATCAAGCGGTATCAAAAAGCATTTATAAGCCGGAGCATTTTACCTATTTCATTAGCTTCGCAATAAGCGCCTAAGTACATTAGGAATGTGCTTAATTTATATTCTCATAGATCAGCTAATAAAAATTATAATTCAATACTTTGACGTAAGAAACAATTTTCATTGATCCTTATTGCAACTTGAAACAAGTCGAAAATCCTGTGAAAGTTGTGAAATTTGATACGATTTTATATTGTTGTCGATGTGAAAGTAAGTAGCCGCGCAACAGCTTTCATCGATGTCTGGGGTGGAACAACCAAGTAAATGGAGCAACTGTGACATTATTTGATTCGAAGCGCCATCTTCTCAATCTCACTGGATTTTTCTATTTATCCAACTTGACCACTGTAATCGAATGGTTCCTGAAAGTACAAAGAGCCTTTGAGTTCCATTATTCTTTACTAGCTGTTTGTGGCTTCGTTTACGTGCTACTTGAAAGAGACGGCACAAAGATAATGCACTTTTTTAACTGTATAATTATTTCAGAATTACAATACAATACAAATATTTTATTTCTTTAATTCAGTATTCAGTAAATTCAGTAGGCGGCAAATTTAAGAGATCATACTAATGTTTGTTACTTTATAGTTTATTCTTTGCAGGGCGTGTATTATGTGTATTGATAATTTATTGACCTGTGTTTACCATTGGACGTCTTTTGGCAGTAATGATAATTATGATAAACTTAAACTGTTTGCGGCGGGGCATTTAGTTATAAAAATATTGACGGACCATCGATATGTACTAGATTTTCTTATATTAACAAGCTCAGTTTAAGCTTAGTAATGTTTACAGACCACTAAGTTCTAATGTCCGGTCACATATCAATCATTGTCCAAACCTGTCGATTTCGGACAATGCATCTTCAAACGGATACAGGACGTCCTAATCTGTACAAGGACCGGGGATATTGTCATCAATTACCGCTAATTTGACATTACGTTCATTATGGATGGCCACTTTTCGAGTCTCGGACATCTGAATTATTTAGACTTTTGGTTATCTCTTCTTTAGCGGTTAAGAAATATGTTCAAAATATTAATATAGAACCTTTTATGAATATGGGAATAGTCAATTGTTTAAAGCATTCGAGGAAGAATATTTTTATCATAGAGGGTTCGAATCTAGTTGGTAGGTACCAAAAAATTTGATTTTGATTGATATTTAAATTAATTTACCCGGTGAATAAGGTAATTACGTTGATAAAGTCCCGGTTGAATTAATTTTAATACTTTGATAAGTAGGTATCTAAATTTTTTATTCAATAAATGAGGAAGGAAAAGCCGACTTACAAAATTAAAAAATAACAAAGTGCAAAAAGTAAGACAAGACAAACTAAAAACTTCACATAACAAATCAAGTAAATATTGCCTCTTTCACAATCAGTCTTTCAGTTTCAAAATGAAATTAAAATCGTAGAGCGATTGCAATTTCCTCAAGGTCTAGTTTCTGTCTCAAGTTTTAATTGCCCTCTATTTTCCAACTTGAGATATTAATATCTTTCATGGGACTTTAATTTCTGGACATTGTTCTCCAAGATATTGTATAGCACTGCGTCTTGATTTACTGACGGCACCTATTGTTGCTAGAACATTCTGTATTTGCGTCGAAGTTTCTCATTCGTATAACATTTCGTACCTAACTTTCAAGAATGAATTATTATTATCGTTATTCATTATGACAATGACATATTGGCCATATTTGAATGAATACATTGATGTTGTTCTTATTTCCATTTGAACTTTTATTGGTGTTTTGTTTATTTAGAATTGCATTTTAGTTCTAAAATATTATTATAATTTTTATCCTGCACCTCCCTACATCTTTGATAAGATATATCGATTTTCTTATGCAAAATACTCATTTATTTATTTTCTTTTTAACTAATAATTCGATTTTAGAATATTATTATATACAATAGTTATATTCTTAGGTAAGTATATTAAATCTTGAAGAAAGCAGTTTTCTTTCTAATAGTGTTGATAGGCTTGCAACCTATGGAATGTCAACTTTTACAAATGTCAGCAGGTATTAAATATGTATTTGGACACACCTTTCCTTACCTTAGACAACTTGAAAGGATCTCAAAAGGTTTGAGCGATCTAAGAAAATTAATTTATTTAAAAAAAAGAATAGGTATTGTTGTTACGCAAATTTCAAACAATGAAATAGTGATTCAGTAAGTTCCATAATAAATTAGGTCCCACCAAATACCTGTTACGCATTTTAACTCGGAATTGCTTTGCATAAATGAGTATTACTCTAAATGGGCTAAAGTTATAAAACTGAGCGTTTGTTACCTAAAATTTATTTGAATGAGACTGAAACTTGTGGCCGGGAGCTATTAAAAGGTAAAAAGCAGTTAAAATCTAATCATAACTTTTTTGCACCAGACTGTGCGGAAGTGACGACTAATGCTTTAAATTCTTACAACTCTGGACTTGCTACGTAGAATACAATAATGTTTTTTTATGGACGACATCCTAAATCGTAAAAGGTATAACAAAAACAAAACAAATCAACAGTATGTTTGTTTGCTAGTATGAGCAAGTGACCAACAGTCACTCGATAAGATGCGATTCCTTTAATTTACAAAATGATACTCATACCCAGATGAAGGGCTTCCAGAAGAATTGAAACATTATACATATCTAAATCGACGATATTTTACGTGAGTGATTAATTTTCCTTGTGTATTATAATAAACATAGTATAGTATGTAAATAAAACTGTGATTATTATTTAAAACGAAAAAAAAATATTTTACCTATAGTCACCTAATGAATACAAGAATACGTTTAAAAACACTAAATAGCTACGAGTAGTGACGTTGCTTGTCTCATAAAGAATCAGGGAAACAAAGTTTGAAGTCTGACATTTATTAATGATCTTTCTCCTTATTTCCAATGACTCAGGAATGCTGATTAACAAACTCAAGAAGCAGGAATGAGATCACATAATTTCATCATTTTCTATGTTCAATATTAATATTTAGCGATCGCTTAGTTTAGCTGACTTAGGCTCTCTAAAACTTTAATATATTTTAATCTAGGAAGCAATAATTGGATTTAACCAAACCGAAATTTCGTGTCAAATGTCGTGTTTTCAGATTATGTTGGTACTGAATTCGTAACAGTTTACCAACATAGTATACGTTGAACCCGGAAATTGTGACGAAAAGTTCGTTTTCGTGGAATTAAAGCCTCCGATTTCAAAAGCTCTCGTGCATATATAAAAGCAATAATTGTTACGTATCAAACGGCTTTTTAGCACTTTATCATGTTAAACATTCGGATATTTTGTTGTTCCCGGTTTTGACTGCTTAATGAAATGGATTTCAATATATTAATATTTATAAATTCGTGACACAGTGCTCTGTTATTTCAAGACCATTTTCACAGTGTTTATTTATGTTCATTTTTTGCATGTTGTATTTTTATTCGTTTATGTTTTTAAACATGTTGTAAAGGCTAAGTGGGAGTGTATAATTTTTCTACTGTTTATGAATGTGACTTCCATTCTTGGCAGAGCCAGAAACGTTCAATGTATTTAATTCCTAAATACTTATAAGCGGCGAAGGAAAACATCGTGACAAACTTTGAATTTGAAAAGTAAACTTGTTTAAAATGAAAATCTAAGCACCTTTTTAAAACTACCAAGGGCCAATATATTTCTTAATTATATATAGGTATAATAACGGTCCTTAGATGGCTCAACTTTTTCTATTTGTATTTTGTACAGTTATGTAAATATGTATTATTTTAGTTTCTGTAAATAAAGTTCAATGGTATAATTATATTAATTATATAATTATGATTTGTATATAGGAATTATTCGTTTTTTTAGTTTTTCTTTTTGTAGTCTATCCATGCACTCTATTCAAATGCGCATTTAGAGTTTATTATTATAGATGAACAATTCGTAGTAAAACAGCCGGGATTATTACTTAACTTTCAGAATTTCACAACGATCCACGCGGTACCTACCTATTATAATAATATTCAGAAATACATGACATAAAATTAATAATCTTGCTTTAATCTTAACATTAATGCTATTATAACTGAAGATTTAGTGAAGCCTAAATAATTATCTACCACAAAACCTCTAAATTTGAATATTTGTAACCCAATACAGATATTTCCACCAACGTTAGGCAGCAACGTGGCTCAATAGACCGAAAGTGATAGCAGGTTACCTTACATTATAATGATACCTGCTAGCGTGAAGCGACCACAATTTGTATTTCATAATAAAGCTGACTCAAATGTACTAATGTCTAAAATATTTATTTTATTGATATAAAACGTCAATAATAATATGTGTTTTATTATGTAGAAATTTTCTTACTTGTTTGCATACTTGTTAATCCGTTTTGGAGTCCATAAGGACTGCTGTCCTTATGGACTCCAAAACGGATTATATCTTTTTTAATAGTTTCATTTCATTTCATTTTCCAGCTTGCTCTTGGTCTACAAACAGGAAACGGCCGGATCACCTGGTTGCACCGGATGGATGTCGGCCGGTAGCTCTGATTTTGACTACTCTCATGAATATTTCATACCTGAGCACATGTCAAGTTGCAGACCACTTGAGCTATGTTTGTTACTTCCTATGTTGTTTGTTGAGTAAAGGGTTAAAATGTTAAAATGGTTTAATTTTATAAAAGCAGTATAATTTTTTTTCTATTCACTAGCTAATACCTAAGAATATGTGCATTGTGCCTACGATTTGTAAGTAGAAAATCATTTGTGATCTATGTTAATAATAGAGGGTGATTATTGAGGTAATTATAAAGTGTAACCTACCTATTAACCTAATAAATGTAAAAAAAATCCGATTAGCATTAGCTACCAATATAGGCAAAATCACAATGGACCATAATGTTTATTTTAGTTTTCTAAAAATAAGACGCCAACATTATCTCCACCTTTATAAAATTAGTCTAAATCAGTAAGTAAGTATATTAAAATTTTGTTTTACCAATACTTTTAATATTGTTCAGATGCATTTTCAACACGAGCCAAGTCGAGTCAAATCCATTACAGGAATTGCGCGACACAATGTGCCCAGCGGTCTGAGTTTGTGCGGTACCGTTGCTTCGAGCCTTTTCATATCGTGGATACTACTGGAGTATTCTGATGACGTCATAGGCATCAAAATACTCAATAGAAATAAATACAGAACAAGTGCAAAGAAAAACCTTGTGAAAGTATTAATTTAATAGGGATTATATAACGCAATAAAGTGCAATTCCAGTTCGTGCATAAGCAATAATAAGCATATTGTGCCGAACGTTATGCTATCTCGTCGAATTACCTTCGTCAATCAAACAAACAAACCAACTTTACCTCTATAAAATATTAGTATGGAATAACATCAATTTAATTAGCTCCGAGTAACTTGAAAGCTGTAGTTCTAAAAATATCAGATTATTAATTAAATTGCTAAAAACTTCACAGTAATTTGGTACCTACGAATAAATTTAAAATTGAATGTACAAGTGCTTATGAAAACATAATTAACGGCTTAATATCTAAAGAAGCAAAGTAAGCACATTTTGAAGGTTCAAACGATACCATACAAAAGCAATTTTCGAAGATTATGTGGTACCATATTCATTTCATTATATGCGAATATTCTCTACATATGCCTGTTTTAATATTTTAATTAACTCTCAATTTTCAGTTCAGCCAAAATTAATACTAATTATGTAATTCCAACGCAATGCCAAAAGGCGAGATCAAAGAGAAAACTCCTTTCTTCTATCGTAACTTCCCAAAGTAAATTAAGTCGAGTGTAAAACCGGGTTAATTAAATATAAGTAGAAGAAAATAGGTAATGCCGGTTCAAATAATTCATATTTGAAAACTATACGTATAACACTAAAAGTCATCGTGACCACGGTGATAACGTCATCGAAACGTCGAGGTAAATGAAATGATTTAAAATACGCGATTAAGTCCTGATAATATTTATAAATATAAACACTAAAATATTTATCTTCATACACAATTACACCCAAAAGATTACACGGTACTTTATTTCTGAAAACGTGATCGCAGAAAACACTTTCTTGTAACATCTTTGGGACTACCTGTACAAACTCTATCATAAAATTATATTTACAATATTAGTCTGAAACCTCAAAGTTTCAATGTTATTTCAGTTTAGCTTGGATTTCTAATTGTAATTAATTTTGAAACGATGGACGTAGCTTGCTCTCTTGAGTTTATTGTTTTATAAACAAGTTAACAAATTATTAGTATTATTACTATTGTATCTAATTGGCATTGATTGTTTTATTTTTGTATTAAATTAACTAGAAAGGCTAGAAGCCCGATTCATCAAAATATTCGTCTGTCCTCTGTCTTGATTAAAACCACATTAAAATTCGTTGCGTAGGCGAGAAGCGACTTTGTTGTAGTAATAGTGAAGCACAAAATGTTTTATTGGCACAAATATACATTTCAGAGTGTACATACATATTTTAACCCTGAAACATTATGAGTAAACTTTGTTCAAAGTGACTTATTATGACCCAAATGTTCCATGTTTGGGTTAACCGGGATGTTGATTCGATTACAGCGTAATTTGCCTAAGAGGTCTTAGCTAATGGCACAAAAGCCGATTTCAATGGACGTAGGCATACATAAATGAATAATTAGCATGCTTTACTTAGCGTAAATATATACGAAATGTTTAGTGCTATCCTGTAGGCTACTAAATTTAAAGTTTTCTGTTGCATTATTCCTTTGAGTAATACTTATAGCTGCTTACGCTTTTTTATTTTTTTTATCGTATTTGTTTTATTCAGCAAAATAGGATTAGTCAATATCAAATAACGAATATTAAAAAACATGATAGCTGTTTGAGCTAAGAACCTTTGAATCATTTAATTTTGTGAAAGAGACAATCCTTTTTTTTACAATCTTTAACTTAATAATATAAAACCTATATTTTTGGTACTGTAATAAAATAGAAGAGTGACTGAAAATGGCTGGAGCATTATAATAACATTTTAACAAGATAACTACAAGATAAAACAAAATTTAGTGCGGTATGTATTGGCTGTGCTTTTCGTGTTATGACTAAGTTTTCAGGTGATTTCTTAGTAATGCTTAAACCAAAAGTATGGTATGTGTGGTAAGTAACATCAATTGATAAAAAAACATTTAGAAATAGAAATAGAAAAATCTTTACTTTGTCTCTGCAATTCCAATAGAAATTCAAACTTATTTATCTATTCAAACAAACAAACTCTTGATTGCAAAATAATAATAAATAAGCAGATTCTGACCGAAAGAAGCACTTGCTACTCTGCCAACGAGGCTCTCAAAATGCCAAAAACCCTACATTTAAAATATGTAATGTTTACACAACAACGTAATTAATACACAGGATCTGACAAAGTCTCACACAGACAAAGTTGTACCACGGCTCCCCATTTTAATGAACTAGACTAGAATGTAATTAAAGTTTCAAAGAAAATGCGAATGTTTTTAATTACCCCGGTTGTTACGTGAACTAACTAAGAATGTCTTTAAATTAAAACCAGCATACTTTTATTCATACCTGTACTTATGTTTAATGGATTAGGTAGTTTGTTTTACTGCATCTTTTGATGTAGCCATGTCAATAAAAGTATGAACATTATTGAACATGGAAAAAGCATACGCTCCTGTTTTTCAAAATAAAACTTTTGACTTTTATTTTGAAAAATTTAGTTTGAAGCAAATAATAATAAGAAGCATTTGCTTCTGTTTCTCCTTGTCAATACTTTTATTATTATAGTAATGTTTTGACAATGTTTACACATACACACAGGAGTAATATAAGTACCATTTAGGTATAAATAAAGTTTCTGAAAGTAATAAAACACATATACTTTCCATAATTCCCTTCACGCGGGTGAGTAAGATAAGTCCCAATTTCGCATTCAAACTAGTGTCCCGGTCTGATGTACCTATAGTAAATTTGCGGGTTATAACAAATTTGGGGTTAAGCCTATCCTAATGGCATGAATATTTTCCTTCCGCGTGGCTAGCGAGCGCCGCGCTGTCAGAATACCACGCCTTTTCAATTCAAACCCTGACTGGATGTGACAGTTACCCGCACACGCACTCAGCTCTATACATTGGACGGAATTTTACTATATTTTTTTAAGCTGGTTAAAAAAATTCAATAAAAAACTGAAATACGATCCCAGAAAGCTGTAGACATTTTTTCAGGTTTTGAAACGATTTTAGATCCTTTGGGTGTTAGAGGTGTATTCAATTACATATAAGGTATAATTCACATTTTGCAAAAGTTAATTATACATAATGGTTGGACGGCCATCGGTGCTATTAAAAAAGCTAATTGGTTAAAAACCTAACTGATTTTATGTGATAATTTGCTCTTAGATCACCGTTTAGATCTTGTGTAAATGCGCATAATAAGTTTTTCGTAACGATAAAAAAAACCTTCGAATAGAAAATCAGGGTAATATCCCATTTAACTATTGTTATATTGGGTTGTTTATGTGTTTGAACGGATTTGCGTTAAACTTGTGGAATATATTGTGCACGTCACAATATTATAATTTAAAACATTATACTGGACGCTTAAGACAAAAGAGACTGGCTTAAGAACTGATGTTTGTCTATAGGTACTAATATTATAAAAAGGTAATGTTGGTTTGTTTGTTTGGCGGAGGTAATCTGCCAAACTACACAGCAGATTTAAAAAAAATCTGTCAGGATGATTATAGGCTATATTTTCTCCCGGTAGTTTCATTAGTACACCCGTGCAAAGCAGGGACTTTCTGCTAGTATTTAACAAATTTTGCTCAGTAGATCTTGAAGTATTGTTCACATGCATAATTTTTTTTTTCTGAAACCCGTTTCAGAAAATCTGAAATGTCTTTTTGTGTCAAATAAGTTAATTTTAGCATTTTTAGGCTCGTAAAGTTTTGGCGTTCCGATTCTACAGATTTAAAGTTAGGTACTTAATACTGGAAATTATCACGTAACTAAAATCAAAGAAGAATACTAGTTTTTAACCGATTTCAAAAAAGAAAGCACATACAGGACGAGGATCATCGTAATTATTAACAGAAACTCCAGAATTATCTCTTTTCACGAAATTGAAGATACTATAAGTTTTAAATATTTTTATTTAATTTTTAAATAAAAACTTGAAGAATTCCATAAAACTGAAAGGTTGTTTTTTTACGAAGTCGAACATTGAGGGGTCTTTAAATTTGTGACTTGTGCCAAAAATGTTCAAAAGCTGTGGAATCTTGAACGTGTTTGGATTTTATTTAGTCCGCTGTCTTATAGTTCCGAAAATATGCAATAGTGCTGCAGTGCGATTTATAACTTATGTTTTAACTTACTATGTACATAGTGAATTAGTGAGTTATCATATAATGTTCCAACTCATTATGTAATCAGCTATGAAATTAAAATAATTCATTAAATATTTAGACAAAACTTTGACTACCCCGTCAGACATCAAGGGGCACAACTAGTTTTATATTAAAAATAAGTTTTTAGTTATGAAATATTAAGTATGCCATTGCTGGGCAAAAGCTTCTTAGAAAGATTCAAGTTTTGAAAAACATAATAGCAACGCTGCGATAAAAATATCTCGCAAGAATTCCATCACCTAGGACGAGCGTCTAATCAGTATGTGCGAGTAGGTGCATGAGTTATAGCCACGCCTCTGCATCTGCACACACAGATCATAAATTTGCTTCAGTCGCTGCTCGTTCGATATTCGAATACCGATGAGCAATACGGACGCTTGCAGATACTGTTCAGTGGATTGGACTGATAAAAAAATATTGATCATTATTGGAATCAGAGCTATTCCGTAAACTCATTTCGAAAGTCAAAAAAATGAATGTCAATGAGATTCTTGTTCATAAAACAGTTTGAATTATACAAAAAATTTAATAATAAATATCATTGTTCATGTATCTAGACGCTGAAAACTCAAAATTCTCGAATTATTATAAAACGTACATAATTTTGTGATTTAGAATTTATTATTTATTTTACTTGCTTAGCGATATTTATTGATGTAAAAAAAATATATATAACCAGTCAGTAAAGAGGAAAAATACATTCTGTTTATTTCTTTAAATTTGTTTTCTTCAACTACACTTATGAAAAGAAAACGAAACAAAAAAGTTCCTAACGATTGTTTTAAAGTTTGCAAAACAAACGTTAAGCATCACACAAAATCTCCAGACACTAATAACAAACAAAACCAAATAAAATATGCACACAACATGCAACGACACAAAAATAATAAAACTTGAACAAAGAGCAACATACATTGTATCTCTTTTATGAAATTTTTCTTCACAATCTTGCGTTCCCGCCTGCGCGCGGTAGAGTTGTTTTGGTTTCTGTGTTGGCTTTTTTGGTCTCCGACCTTTTTAGTCGTTTCAATAAGTTACCTCTATTTAACTCAGACCAATAATTTTATTATTATCTAAGATTGATTGTTATGTTAAGTGATGTATGCATTGAGTGTCCCGTAAGTTAATTTTCATTATGACTATTTTGATTGAGTGTATGTTTCGATTCATGGTTTACTTGAGTTACAGCTAACCATAATAATAATCCGTTGTAGAGATACAAATTAAAAAAATTCTTGAAAATTTTTCCGGTTTTTTGTGTTTCACTTGGCATCTCTACTTGAAAGACGTTTCCAAGATTTTGAAGAAATTAAATAAATAAGAAAAGAAGAGGTAGAGAAAACACATTTAACACAATGCATAGACCAAAACTCAACTAACTTTAACCACAGATAAAATATACATAAATACACGTTTTCTAGATTTTATTTGTAAACGAAAAAGTAAAAGAAAACAACGATTTTCCTCATAATCAAACGGTAAGGAAACACAAACAATAATGAGGGTTGGAAAAGAAGCTCTTATTTAAAAATTAAAGGCTTTTTCTATAAATACGAATGACAATTATTAATGCTTACTTGTTCTGTATCATCAATAAAATAGTTTTTCTTTGGATATGAAAGTAAAAATGTTCTGGCATAATGAAGATAGACTGATTGTAATTGAGACAAAACATATTACACAAAGCTGGATTTATTCCTATAATTCCAATCTACAGCTCACAGTCGTTTCTCTATTCGCAATAACATGCCTTTTTGTGCCACCGAATTTATAAACTGAACGCGAATTAGGTATTTAATGTATTAAAATACGAATAGAATGTAATTGATTTAGATAATCGACTTGAACTTGATTTAAGTATTAATAAATTACGGTTTTATGAAAAGAAGGGACATGCGTAGAGCCTAAATTTTCTAAGATGCGTACGATCAGTCTTGGTAGTAAAATCAAATTTAGTTGAAAGTGTCTATTTCAACAATATTGTATGCAAAGTGATGATGATGTCAGTTGATAGGAGAAGTACCATGTGATTATCCTTAGAGAATTCTCTGATTATCATTCACTATTATAAAAAAAAAAAAAAATTTAAGACATTAGGTATTAAGAAAGTTATGTTTTGATGAGTTATTATATTATATTTAATGAACGATGAGTTATTTTTTCAATCAAATATCTTGTTTTTTTTACACAAAAATATGCTTGTCATCCAACATCGAATTCAAGACTAAAATAGTAAAAAATAAATTGGTAACCGAATCGCATTCGTCTTTTACTTGTTCTGAATCATAAAACGGGGTATCTATTCTAAGGTGAGACTCTCAGGTACGTTTTGGCATCAAGTCGAGCGTAACTTTGAACTTTATTTCGATGGAGTTAAGATTTTCTGTCGCCTCCCGAGTTCGTGCCAAACTTATCTCTTGTGAATAATGCCCGTGGGCAGTGATCGACGACTGACGACATTTCTCTTTGGATCGTACGACTTTAGGGGTTGGAGTAGGGCTCTTGGGATTTCCAGTTCAGATTCGAGGAAAAGCATTGTAGTAACTGTGTATATAGTGATAAGTGATCTAGTACTGTAAGGATTCTTTATGAATGCATGAATGAATCAAAACTTTTACTTTTTTGTAGTTAGTTACACCTTCTAGAATAATGTCAATGTTTATCCTTTCATAGGTATAAACATGACACTAAAGCAATGGGTTTTCATATCGCTTTTAAGGTGATCTCTTATAGAAAGTACTTTTTATGAAAAGAAAGATTTAAAATTATGAAACACAAAATTAAATGATAATTGCATGTATAACCATATTAATGGATAACTAAAAACATACCTTTAATATACTCGTAGTATTCTGACTCGAATTCTAAATACTTACTTGTTCTTTTAAAAATAAAACATGATTATTTGTGTCTAGGCACGGTAGACATTGAAAGACATTCTCCTAGAATGTAGTCTTTATATTTCTGTTCATGCTAGAATCGTTAAGCCATGACGGAAGATTATTTCATTTAGTTTTGTTATTATAGATTTTACGAAAGAATCACAAAAATATAATAATTCACTCAATTCTTACTAATATTTTAGTATTAAGAAGTATGTTAGTAAATAATAATGATAAGTAATCACATCTGGTTTTCCGATAGTATTGCCAGATTGTAAGCCAGTAATAGGTATTATGTAGATGTGTCATCCAATTACTCGTTTGGTCAATGTCTATACATAGATTATCGTGATGGATTTATCAGATCGTCCATTAATTTCTTATAGATCTATTTGATTTATTTTGCTTTTATTGTGATGAATAGAGTAGATTTGATGTCTATGTTGCTACAAAAGGGGTTAAAAGGTATAGACGTTATATAAAAATATTTAACACTGAAGAAATACACAAAAACTATAAAATCGGGCTTTACTAATTACTAGTTTATTAAGTTAAATTATTTTTCTATACTTAGATTATAAAGAGGTACTGTTGGTTTGTGTGTTTGTTTGATGGAGGTTATCTTCGAAACTACTCAACCGATTTTAAAAATTATTTCATTGATGTGTAGAATAGACTGTCGAAATGGTTATAGGTCGTAATTTATCCAGGTTGTTTCATTAGTACACCCGTGCAAAGCCGGGACGTCAAGTTAGTCCTAAAGATTATTGTTAGAAATTATCGGCTATTTTGAAATATCACCAAATAAAGTGGGAGGCTAGAGAATCTTGATTTGTTTTATTGACTAAAAATTTACGTAGTGCATCACAAAGCTAACAAAAAAATGAACTGAGCGCGAGTCGTAGAAAAAGAACCTCTTTTACCCCCTTTACCATAAGTAGTATGGTCACTATAAAAATACGGAGTCACTCTAAATTATGGCATACCTGATGTGTTCATCCTCACGACAGCCACAAAATTAGGAAGCATTCATAAAACCCCTAGGTCATCAAAGGCCTTTTTCATTCTAAATTACGGATAAAAGTATTCCTACCCTAAAGAAACCGATCGCGCCATTATACCTGCCCCAAAACCTTACATCATTTCCCACCCACGCTTCAGCCATCAGTAATACCGTCACGCGTTCTAGCTGTCATTTGGGAAGGCTTGAAGATGAACTATCAGTACTCAATGTATTCTGAGCCTTATCCCATAGGCATTGAGTTGAGTAATTCAAGGTACCTGTTGAAATTCGTTTTGCTGACATTGGAATGTCGCATGAGGATTCAACCCAAATTTTTCGCTAGAAACAGGTCTAGGACTCAGAGAAGGCAAACTATTTGTTTTATACAACGACTAGCACACGGTTTTGCATAGATGTACTAGTGAAACTACCGGGATAAAAATATAGCCTATAACCATCCCGACACAGTCCGTTTTGAAATTTCATTAAAATTCATCAGTGAAAAAAAAATCTGAATGCTGAAATCGTATTCTGTTATCCTAAAAACCTTTATAAAAGCTACAAAACCATCCTCAATATTTTAGAAAAGTCCCCTATTTGCCGAGTAAGAAAGAAAAACTTACACCCCACTGAAATTACAGGCTTGTGGAACTTAGTAACGATTGTGACGGTCTCAAGGTCACGTTTAGAACCTTACTGTAAATACCCGTAAATGAAATTTCGTGCCTAAGTCATAAGTTCAGCGTAAGTTGGCTACAAATTCAGTATTTACCAACATAAACTGAACTACGAATATTGGACCGAAATTTCGTTTTAGGGTATTTAGAGTAAGATATTATATATTACGATACCAGGATATTACTCGTCTTCTAAATACATATCGGTATTCCTAGATTTACACCCATAGGAAACAGAGCATTTTGATTGAAATAGTTTAGAGAAGTTATGCTTTGAGCGCCTACTTATTGAATGTTATTGAATAGAGATATTTGCTTCTTAACTTGATTCTACCCTACATTACTGTCAGTCGAACTGTAGGGTTCATTATTAGATACGTTATATAATCATAATTCTGTGTTCTAAACTTGAATGTGTGGAGCTGTGTCTGGTGCTGCGTTAAAACCAAGATGTTCTTTCACAAGTTGTATTTTTTTAATATTATGCTTTACGAGAAGTGTTTACCCCACTTTTCTGTGAATTCTTTTCCACTTTACCACTTTTCTATAACTCTATTGTACATTACATACATTTATTTCTACTCTAACGTAACCTCTCTACATAATTGTTATTTCGATATAATTCAAAGGTATATTGATGTAATTTAGCTTTGAGAAACAAATTGACCTTCAAAGTTCAGACACAACGGCCAACAAAGTTTCTAGAATCACCCGTTCTTCTTCAATCAACGTTGATTGTGACTGTCACAGATTAAGAAATAGCCTAAAAGGTTCTGCAATGTATCATTTCGACCGTCTGACTTTTATAACTTAGAAAATAAAGTAAGTATATTTGCCTAAAGTCTTTCACTTAATGAGGCAACAATCAAAATGTAAAACATAATTTAACTTACTGTTGCCTTTTCAACTTTTCAATCGTATTACTGTAGGTACTAGATATACCAGCAAAAGTATATCTAACATCTCGTTAAATATTCTTTAGTTTTTAGGATTCTGTACCCAAAAAAAGAAAATGTAACCTTATTACTAAGACTCCGCTGTCCGACTGGCTATCACCAGGCTGTATAATCATGAACCGATAGAGCTAAACTATTGAAATATACTCACAGATGATGTAAGTACCTATTTCTATTTTTGCTAAAAGAACTACAAATTTTATTGAATAAAATAAATATTTAAGACGGGCTCCCATACAACAAACGTGATTATTTAATTGATATTGCTTGTTATTGTAATAGTACCTGACGTGGAATACATAATTACGGAATTTATAGTACTGAACCCTTGGTGCACGAGTCCGACTTTGCTAATTTTTTTATCTTACACAAAGACTACGCCTTATTGAGAAACACAGACAAAGTCTTATCTTTATGAAAAAAGTCCAGGGCCACGTCTCAAACGGACCGGTTGCTTTTCTTAAAAATTATGGTAATTCTATTGTTGATGAATTGAATTTTCGCGTTAACTGAAATTATGTCAAGGCCGCACTCGGATGCAGGCTCACAGGTAGACTTTAAAGTCACCTCGTTAAAAATAATATACCTCGTAACATTCCGGTAAATATTTCAGTACGTAGCGTTTACCTGCAAAGTTTGAAACAATATAAAGTGATGCTTTTAGCGTAGTTTGTTTATAGTCAGGTGTTTTTGTTTCGTTTTATCTGTACATCAAAGTGATTAAATTAAAATTCTCATAATGTTTTAAGACTTTTAAGTATGATTGAAACTAAATATGAAGAAATTAACTCCAAGGCACTGTAACGATTCCTATTTTTGGACTATAATTTTAGCTTGATTAAATAATTTTTCAACACTCTTATTTTAAGATACTGATTATGGGATCTACTTGAGAAAGCTCTTGTAAAGTTTTAAAATTCCCAACCAATAAATTATAACATTCAAGTACAACACGAGTGCTGCTAGGCGACGATTTCTTTTAACAAATTCACATAATTTATGGGTTAGTTATTTTTTGTAAGTCTGGAACGAAGGAAAGCATTCGGGTATAAACCGATATTTTTTATAACCTTCAATACCTTAACATGATTGGCTTATTTTGACACAATTTGTTTGTAACCACACCTCTTTTAGAGGGAGGGATCGAAACAACAAAACCAAGGGACATAGAGAAATCGGGAGGGACGGCAGACGGTGACAGAGAGAGTCAGGGTAGATTGAGCGTGGTCGGACGGTCAGGGCAGAGAGACGGGAGTTAGATAGTTTCGGAAGGGGAGTTTGCTAGATTTTAGACAGTTATAGAATTGACGAACCGTGTGAGATAGAGTATTTAATAGAGTCAGTGTTATTGATCGTATTCGAAGCCTAGAGTTAATCTTTATTCAATCATTAGTTAAATTCAGTGTGCAGTTTTGGTAACGTATTCTAGAAATAAGACTGTTAGGGATATTTAATATAATGTAATTATTTTACCTTACAAATGCAGAATAATGGTAAACCTCACGTATGACATTGTATTGATTATTCTTTGTGTTGTATGTTGTTTTAATTCCCATTATTTCCAGATCTGTGTGCATGTGTGTAATTTAGATTCCGCGTAAATTAAGTGGTTGCAGAGATCCAGACACTATTAGATTTAGTTTGTGCATGTGCATGTTATTTTCTGTAATCATCCACAGAGAAGCTGAGTACGAGTTAGCTTTGTCTTTACCCCTTACCATCCTTACCTATCTGACCTCTAACAAAAATTGACGTAACAACATGATTCAATAAACGTCAATAAATTAGGGCATTCTTGTATTGCATTTGAGCGAATTGAAAATGACTGGTGTAACAAACATATTCAACAATCACCATTACGTTATTTCATTTGTACATTATCTTATTCGCTTAGCTGTAGATCTGTAAGATTGCGGTACTCTAGTGATTTTTGCTGTTCTTTATGCATACGTGTGATGTCGTGGAGCCTGGTCGAAGCTATATCACTAATAGCGCAGTATAATTACCATCAATATGATTAGAGTGCTTACGTCTTACAATCTTACTAGGGTACATTTATTGCTCGGTGTTAGGTAGTTTGGAGCTACTAGTAGGTCTTGACGCTCGGATTATGTGTTGCTGTACTAATTGTAATTCCTAGAATTCGTGGTGAAAGGGTTGACATGTGCTACAAGTACAAATGCCCCCACTAATTAGTATGCAGGGCATCTTGTGGGTGTTTAGGCCCTAGCGGTGATATTACAGTAAATGAACCTATATTTGTTAGTTAGAAAATGAGGTGCCTCACTATTTCCATTCCCTCCCTTTTCAGAGCCTGCGGTAGGCGTAACACTGGGTCGCGCCAGTTTTTTTTGGTTAGAGACTAATCTAGCCTAATCATGATGATATATAGCCATTACAATGATGATCATTGTTGGTTGATACTGATTGATTTTAGGTGAATCGCATGCATGTATTACTCTGATAATTTACTAATTGTTCACGACAGAATCGACGGACGGACGCCGACGTGATTTGTAAAAGTTAGGACTAGAATCTAGTGCCTAACTTCACCATTCGAGTCACCTAGGTTAAGCTAGATTTAGGGCCTTGCCGCCCGCCTCTCTGTCAGTCGAGTCGTTTATAACTTAAATTCATTGTAAAGTAGTAATATTAACCTAGAGTAGAGTTTTGGACAGAGAGGTAGGCAGGGGCAAGGCCAAAATAGATATAAGTACCTAAGTAAGTAAGATAGGTAGGCATTGAGAAATAAAACTTAGTATGGTCAGTAGTATCATTTAATCCCTGCAAATAGGTGTGGTATTAGGTAGGACAGGTAAAGGCTGCACTATAAGAGTTGCCACCAGGTATGAAGTAAGGTATCCTCACAGGGTTGAGAGGGTTGTACGTGACGTGCAACTAGTCACGTACACCTTGGTATGTACTTCGGGGTGGCACGTGTAAGCAAATAAGTCAAGGACCCTAAGCCACGCCTCTTTTGCATGAGGTGATATTTTGTTAACAAAAGGTTAGACAAAGATAAAGATAGAAAGTAGAGATAGCTATAAGAAAGATAGACAAAGAAAGTTGTATCAGATAGAGATAGCTATACATAAGTATTGGATTATAATAAAATGGCGATTGATTAGCGAACATAGGCTGGCCAGTCGGAAAGAGCTATAAGTATTTACACATTTTGGTGTAAAAGCAGTTACGATTCACTCAAATTTCTATTCGCAAGGCGAAGCTCTGCCCGACCGCGGACCGAGCCTGGGTTCCCTAATGCCCTGACTGATTTCCTGGCATAGGTGTTTCATTTATACAGTCCACTCATCATCGGTTGGTGACACCCGCCACATTTTGGTCCTTACGAAGCCGGATTACCACCAGAAATCTCCACATTCACTATGCCCGTCACAAGGAACCGTCAGGGTCGGGAGGAGACCCCGGCAGCCAGTACAGAAGAGGAATCGAGTACTGAACGAACCACCTTCACAGAGGAGACGACCGCCACCGAGGAGTCGGAGGCCACAGCGACGTCCCGCGCCACTGTCACTGGAGCGTTGACAAGGGTGAGCGCCGGGGCCACGCTGGCCCGCTCTCATGCGGCCTCCAAGAAGAGGAAGGTGTCGATCGCTAAGCAGAAGCTGGCCGAGCTGCTCGCCGCGGAAGCGCAGGCGCAGGCGGCGGCGGCCAGAGCTGCCCGTGAGCTCGCCGAGGAGTGCCTCAGGCGGGCCGAGGAGTCGTCGGATGAAGAGGACGAGGACGAGGATGCGAACCGCGAGCAGGATGAGCTCGCGTCCGATCGCATCACCCAGTGGCTGACGCGGCGGCCCGAGGTCGAGCCGCCGCAGCCGCCGCATGTACCGAAGGAGGCCCCGGTGGACGCGCCCAGGGAGGACCTCGCCGCGCGGCAGGGTCAGGTCGAGGAGCGACCTGGCATTGGTGCTGAACCCGCCGCGCCGCAGAGGTCAGTCGTCGACCTTGAAGCTTTGACGGCGGCGCTGTCGCAGATCGCGACAAGGAGGGACCCCCCCAAATACATGCAGGAGCTGCCCATCTACAACGGTCAGGTTAGTGGGTGGCTCGCATTTAGAGCAGCATACAAAGACACGGAAGAGTCTTTCTCCAGCATCGAGAACGTGGCCCGCATCCGGAGATGCTTGAAGGGTGCCGCGTTGGAGGCCGTCAGTAGCCTTCTCGTCAGCAATCCCGAGCCCAAAGTCGTGTTGGAGGCTTTGGAGCGGAGGTTCGGGAGGCCGGAGACTCTGGTGCTGGCCGAGATGGAGAAGCTCAAACACCTCGTCAAGGTAAGCGATAATGCCCGGGATCTTTGCATTTTCGCCGGGAAGGTGGCCAACGTAGTGGCCACCGTCGAGGCCCTTGGACGAGAGGTATACCTTCACAGCCCGGAGATGGTGAGGAGCGTGCTCGAGAAGCTCTCACCAATCCTACGCAGCAAGTGGTACGACTTCGCTACTGTGAAGACGGAAAACATGCCCGAGTTAAAAAAGGTATCTACTTTTTTAAACCTAGAGGCGGACAAGTGCGGGGCATATGCGCAGCCCGAGGTCCCCGAGGAGAGTTCCGGAGGACACAGAGGGAGCAGGCGCAGAGAAGCGGAGTCCTACGCCGCGGTCGAGACTAGGACGGAGACCCGATGCCCGCACTGCGAAAACGCACATAAGTTAGTAAACTGTGACAACTTTATAAGTGCCGACGTATCTACTCGATGGAACATAGCTAGACAGATTCGCGCGTGTTTCCAGTGTTTGCAAGCGCTACATAGACATCCATGTAAAGCGAGAAAATGTGAGAGATGTGACAAGCCACATCACCGCTTGCTACACAGTGAGACCGCGAAACCCCACACGGAAGAAGTCGCCGCGTCAATGACGGAGCCTAAACATCGCCGACGCTACGCCTACCTAAAGATAGCGCCTATAGAACTCATCGGACCGAGCCGAAAGATAAGTACCTACGCTTTATTAGACGAGGGAAGTACACGGACGTTCGTAGCGGAGCCGCTAGCGCGAGAGCTAGGTGTAGCGGGACTCGAGCATAACATGTTGCTGAGGGACGCGAACGGCAAGTCAGTTCTTCACGAGGGACAACTGGTTAACTTGCGGGTGAGAGGGAAGCATTCCAAACGTGAGTACATGTTACCTAACACACAGACGGTAGAGCAGATCGATTTTACATCTCAAACAGTCTTGCGCAAGGACATCGAAGACTGCCAACATCTGAGCGAGATAGAAGATCAGCTGTTATGTGAGAATGCCTCCCCGCAAGTCATCATCGGTCAGGATAACTGGGACCTGATAGTGACGCGAGAGATACGCGAAGGACGACCCGATCAGCCTGTGGCATCGCGTACGTACCTAGGTTGGGTACTTCACGGACGCCGCCGCAAGCGCGCTGATTGCGAGGAAGTCTGCGGTTTTGTCGGAGCGCCCGAAGATGAAGAGAAGGCCACAGGAATTCGCCTTCAACTCGAATCATCGACGGACAACGCATCGAAACCGCTAACGCAGGATGAAAAGTACGAAATCATCTTGAAGCGCCTACAAGATTTAGAAAGCAAAATCGAGTACAACATTGCGGTGGGAATTTGTAAGGCGCTCGATGAACGCGTAAATGTCGGATTAAACAAGGTGAGCGACAACACTTCTAGCTGTGCGCATGTTGACTCCGAGCTACGAGGAGTGACGGCGGAGTCCGTCCCGCTCAAGTCAAGCCCAGCGCCAACAGCCACAACAGCGCCCGCGTGTGTAAACACGCCGGAGGCGCCCGCGACAAGTCAGCGGCGGGAGCGCGATGTCACATGCGCTCCGCCCGACTCGAGTCGTCTTAGTCCGAGGCCTCCTGATAGAAGCTGCGAGGACGCCGCCCAGGCTTCAAGCAAACGCAAGCGAGGGAAGCGACGCCCCCGCCGAGTGCCGGCGCAGCAACCGCGCCGTCGGCGGCGGCCCGAAACCCCGCACCCTCCTTGCGACAGAGGTGAGCGTCGCCCGCACGCGACCACTCAGTCGCGAGGCCGCGACTACTTCGGTGGAGCCGACTTCCACGCTCAGTCGAGCCGTGTAGAGGACGGCCACCAGCGCCCCCACCCGGTGGGCGCTCTCCGAAGAAACGAAGCGCACGCTTCGCACGCTGTTACTGAAGGCGCCCAGCCTTACAAGCTGAGAGGCGCTCTCCGAAGCAATGACGACCGGCCGCCGCTATGTAAGCGCGGCCCACAGCGCCCCCACCCGGCGGGCGCTCTCCGAACATACGATGGCCCTCCCGACGCCGCGCACAAGCGCAGGCGAAGGAGACAACGCCGCCGCTGTCATGGTACGGCGCGTGAACTGCGCGCGACACAGCGGCCGAGCTACCCAAGGCCATCTCTTGGTGCTGACGGCCATCATCACCGGCACGCGGCTTCGGCGCGAAAGCGCGACTACAGCCGTGCCCGTGACGCCGATCAGCATTCGCCTCATGTGGAGGCCGAGATCTCGCGCCCGCACGCGGCGGGCGCGCGCCAAAGACACACATCTGGTCGACACGAGACGACCTACGCGACCACGACACCGGCGGGAGCATCAGCGCGACGACGGCAGCCTTGGGAGAACCAGCGAGTCTGTAGGCCTACATGGCGGCCTGACTCTGGTTCGCGGTGCCAAGCTGATGCGAGCGAGCGCCACATCGTGTGTCCCCATGATGCCCATGCGAGAGGGCAGTCACCACCTGGCGGCCCAGCGGAGGAGCCCTGGGCTACGCGACAGTGAAGAGCAGACGAACAACTCAGCGCACGACGGAGGACTTCGAGGCGGCGGTGACTGCGCGAATGTCAACGCAGCACTGGCGGGAGCCCCGCGCGATGGGCATGCCGCTCGAAGTCGGCGACTACCTACGTCATGAATACGCCCGCTACACATCGCGGCGCACCCGGACGAGACGGCGACGGAGATGGAGTCGACGTCACCAGCTGAGAGAACTACACATTGCGGCGCCCCGCGATCGTCGTGAAGTATCGAGGGATCGCGAGACGGCGACGGCGGGAGAATGTTCACGACAGAATCGACGGACGGACGCCGACGTGATTTGTAAAAGTTAGGACTAGAATCTAGTGCCTAACTTCACCATTCGAGTCACCTAGGTTAAGCTAGATTTAGGGCCTTGCCGCCCGCCTCTCTGTCAGTCGAGTCGTTTATAACTTAAATTCATTGTAAAGTAGTAATATTAACCTAGAGTAGAGTTTTGGACAGAGAGGTAGGCAGGGGCAAGGCCAAAATAGATATAAGTACCTAAGTAAGTAAGATAGGTAGGCATTGAGAAATAAAACTTAGTATGGTCAGTAGTATCATTTAATCCCTGCAAATAGGTGTGGTATTAGGTAGGACAGGTAAAGGCTGCACTATAAGAGTTGCCACCAGGTATGAAGTAAGGTATCCTCACAGGGTTGAGAGGGTTGTACGTGACGTGCAACTAGTCACGTACACCTTGGTATGTACTTCGGGGTGGCACGTGTAAGCAAATAAGTCAAGGACCCTAAGCCACGCCTCTTTTGCATGAGGTGATATTTTGTTAACAAAAGGTTAGACAAAGATAAAGATAGAAAGTAGAGATAGCTATAAGAAAGATAGACAAAGAAAGTTGTATCAGATAGAGATAGCTATACATAAGTATTGGATTATAATAAAATGGCGATTGATTAGCGAACATAGGCTGGCCAGTCGGAAAGAGCTATAAGTATTTACACATTTTGGTGTAAAAGCAGTTACGATTCACTCAAATTTCTATTCGCAAGGCGAAGCTCTGCCCGACCGCGGACCGAGCCTGGGTTCCCTAATGCCCTGACTGATTTCCTGGCATAGGTGTTTCATTTATACAGTCCACTCATCATCGGTTGGTGACACCCGCCACACTAATGCAAACAATTTGTTTCCCTTTCAGCTACGCCGTACTACAAGAAGACTTAGACTAAGTTTCTTATTTTATATTCTTTAAATATCAATTCCAAATACCATAGAACTTGCCTTGTTTTGTAACTTAACTAAGTAATTCAAAGTAAAGACCTTTCATGTAACATTTCTCTCGAATTCAGATTAAACGTATGTGCTCTTAATTTATATTTTATTTCACCTCCTCGACTTTCACACAACTTTAGAAATATTATTTTAGACGAGTAAATTAGAGTAACTGCTTAGCAGATAGATTTCTTTAGCTTCAGAAGTACTTCATGTTTAGGCTGGGGTGGGGTTTACTTACAGCACCACACTTCGTTTTTACGAACTCTTTCGATTTTGAAATATAAAAAACTAATTAGAACTACCATTCGATGATTTGTATTAATACAATAGAAAATATAACGCGCGTTTGTTGCAATGAAATCGCAAATTAAACGCATACCCACTTTTTTATTATGATTTACAAGCTTTTTTCAATTATTTCTTTATTATTGCAGCGCGCTGCAAGCGCAAGTTTGTCTTTTGTATTGGAAAGGGAGCGCACATCATAATTTCTATTGATTCGTTTCAAATAAACTACTTTTTACTCCTATTTTTACTAGGTATACAAACGCGCTGCAAATTTTCAGAAATATTGCTACACAAAGACGTCTTGTTCGATAAAAGTCGTGTATGGGACTAAACGTTGATTTGACACTTCTTTTTCTATAT
Source organism: Xanthorhoe spadicearia (assembly GCA_947086425.1). Classification (NCBI taxonomy): domain Eukaryota; kingdom Metazoa; phylum Arthropoda; class Insecta; order Lepidoptera; family Geometridae; genus Xanthorhoe; species Xanthorhoe spadicearia. Next base: position 6,427,937 of record OX352199.1, read on the forward strand.
GAGAATATTATGCGAAGCTTTTATATCAGCTGCTGCAGATTTTGTCATTAAAATTCCTCACCAATATATTAACTAAAAACAAATATAGTTCACTACTTTTTTTATGCAAAACACAATAAAAATCTGTTCGTATTTTATGTAAACCCATTGGAAACAGTATTTCACGCTCACTGTGTGTTTGCTAAAAATACTGAATGTTTTGACAATTTGCTATCCAAGTGCAAATTTATGAAAAAGAGGATTCTTTCCTATAACAATTTTAGCTTTGTAGTGTATCTGTCGTTCGAAGTTTAAAACTTACTAAAACCCAACTTTTAATTATGATGACTTTTGATCCTGTAAGAGTCTATGAAATATGATACAATGTAAGCTCATAAATTTAAATTAAAGTATAAGTTTTTGACTTGTAGACGGTCATGTTAATCTTGTTGGTGAAATAGACGAAATTAACATTTTAATAAAGTAAGTTAGTATGAGCTGGTGGTGTTCCTAGCGATAAAGTTTTTTGGTTGTCTTAAAACCTTTTTTGTGCTTAAAAGATCTGAAAGCTCGTATCGATAATTCAAAGGTTCAATGAGATCATGTATGTAATAACTATAGAACTACTATATAGGTATAATATTCATGTAACTATGCAGAGAAACCACCACTCAGGGTAACCAGATGACTTATTATACTTAGATGCATTTTTTGTATATACATACCATACATACTTATTACAGATGGAAACCATCCAGACACTGTACAAATATCTGCAAAACATAAAAACACTTGTCCCGTAGCGGGGATCAAACTCGCAATCTCTGCGTCTCAGCCTGGCCTTCACCCACTGCGCATCTGTATATAGTTATCTATAATATAGTTTTGCTTACTTACTGCTAGTAGTATAATATCTACCTAAAGTACCCAATGAATAGATAGGTTAGACTCTTAACAAGTCTCTAACTGTTAAACAGACTCGTTAATTATACGGCTATTGTAATAGTACGGATCGATAATTTTCCATATTTATACATAACAGCATTTATATTCAGGGGTTCTTAGTGATCCGGTGATAGGTCCATTTTCTCATTCTCTGGCTATTATCCCCGACGCAAACGTTTTAATTTATGCGGGTACGTCCATAAATTAAGCTGTGGTATTTTAGGTATTAATTTGGGTTTAAAACTTAAATTGTGTACGAAAGGAGTTTACGGATAAACTACAGTTAAGTTTTTTGTGCTTCCGTTGTTATTGTTTTGTATCTCTTAATCATACATGACGGAATTGAAATGTAAGTTTTATATGTTCTATGCAGATACGTTAATTTCTTACAACTAATAAAAAAAGAAACAAATCGACTTTAAAGTAAGTAAATCTGTTCTAAAGCTCAGGAGCTAAATGCTTTAAACAGACAAACATTTCCACACAGTAAATTATACATCCCTTTTTTCCGTGGTAACGTCGTAAAATGTTTTGTTTTATCAGTTTTAAATGTATGTAGATTGTAGGTATTAAGAACTAGTTAGTTAATACATAATAATAAGCAAAAATTAACCTCAAAGCCCTTGGTTATAAAAAAATCTACTAAGTTCATTTTTAATTATTATGTGAAAGCCTAATTCCGCTGATTCTAATAAGTTTTTTTGAATCACGCTGAACTAAACTTAACGAAACAATTTTTCGTGCACTATTTCTGTTTAGATAAAATCCCGCCTATGCGTTTAAGTTAAACCCCAAACACGCAGGGGAAAACAGTTCCTGCACGCTACTATTGGAAGGTATCTACAGGGTTGGACTAAGAACCAACATAAGGAGGGTTTGCTAGAAGGGCCTTAGCCTGCGTGGGCCACAGTCTCGGGTAAAACATGTTTTTTAAGTGGTACAGTTCAGCTCCACTTAAAAAAACAGCAGGACCCAAACATGGAAAATGGTAATCTCGTTATAAATGCAGTTTATTTATTTCTTGAACGTCACTTGTAGTAAATTTTTTTATAGTAACTTTACAATTACATTGATAAGATCTGCGATTATTGATAAATTAATTATATTTTGGGCTTTAATTTTTACTTCACTATTTCCAACCGTACCTATCCCAGAACTATAAAAATATCTAACCCCTAAACTTGTGCCACTAAGGACCCATTTCGACTTAGTTTAACCCTGAGTAACCGTCCTTTTTCCTGAGTGTTGACCTATTTTGATCAAACTACTGCTAAATCTTTGAATCTCAGATCATCGGATTATTAGTATCTCTATACTATAGGGTAGCGATACCAAAATAATGTATTACCTGTTAAAAATAATAATAATATATTACTTTATTTTTGAATGCCGATTTCTCGAAGAATCTTATTTATTTTTTTAGTACGAATTTGAAAGTACGGTTTGTTCCAGGTTTACAGCCCTAGCCGTTTTAAGTCGTCTATCGAATATTAGGAAATAAAACTTTAGCAAATTATGCTGCATTTAATTTGTAAGTTCTAGTTTTCAGGTACACGGCATTTAATTAGCAAAATTGACAGTAGTTTTGGCACCGTAAATCAGCGAAGTTGAACGCAGGTGTTGAACTTAAGCTCAGTGCATGAACAAAGCAAGTCTAGAAACTTGTACATTAACTTGGTTAGGGTAACTTAAGTACTTGAAGAGAGAGCAATTAAAACCTTAATTTGCTGATATACGCCAATTTTACACCGACATCTTAGGTTAGGCAAAGTGTATTTATATATAGACTTTTGATCGACATAACCAAAAAGATCTGAAAGAATTTGTCTACCGCACCTTAGGATTACAGTCGTGATTTATAATCCTTAAGTATTCTAACCCTTGTTAAATCTTCCAAGAAACGGTAATACACGTATAATAAACACAGAAAACGCCCGTTTGCCCAACAGGTAATAAGTGTTAAATCCCCAGACACACGAGAAGATATTTTATTCCGCAACATGACACGCAACACTTACAAGTCGCTGCAACACGTTTTAGCAAACTCTCCCTTTGTTTATATTTTTTAACATCAAATAACTGTCATAGCAATACCTAAACTACGTAGCGTTTCAGTTTTCCTGCAATTGTCACTCAGTTGCAAGTTGCGTTAAAAGTACGTGAAAATCCACGTAATTTTGCAACATGTTCCGCAACATGTCGTTCCGTTTGTCCCCTAGTACATCTGAGCCTTAAATATTAAAGGGTTCGCAGCTATGGAAAAGTCTGTGCCCACCACGTATTTCAAACACGCAGGGTTTCCGCGTTTGTTTTGATACAAATACATGGCGAACAAAATGTTATCAGAAAGCGTTAGCATTGCAAAGATGTGCACACACTATCTTTGCGTTTTTTAAACGTATTGCAAAGTAGCAGGTGACTCAGTGACTGCTCGTTCGAAAACGTAGTGTGCCTAAGCTCTAAGCCAAACGAAGTTTTAGAAGCGTAAATCATCGACAATCTTTTGTTTACGAGGTAAGATAGCTACCGAGTGAAGCGACTTGCCAGCTAAGCAGTTTTTCTCTTTTTATTTTGCTCCCAGGTTTATTGAAGATACTTTTTACAGAACTTTGTAGTTGCGACTTAGGTAATGAAACATTGCTTTTTATGGAATTTTTATCGGATAGGTACACTAAAATATTGGTTTTTATTTGAGCGAGGTTTTATTCAGTCTGTCTTTATTTCTAAGTTGATTGAAACTCTTTTTAAAAGATATCAGCGAAAATCTTATAAACTCCGCATCATTCTCAGAAATTAAATATTTCTCATTATAGACACCTATACACCTGCAACGCTCTAATTTCTATGGCATTTATATAGAAATGAAGATATCCAATTTGTGTCTTGTATATTCAACCTAGACACTCATACATCAGTGTCTGTTTTAATACTCTTTAAGTGATATCTATGTCTTTACTCTTTAAGCAGTCGTTTGCAAGTCGAAGAGGCTAAGGAGGCTTAAAAAAAATTTTCATAACCTAGGCAGTACCATATTAGATGTTTTTAAAATGGATTGAAAAATACTACCAGACGGTGTTCGGCATTCTGATTTGAAATGTTGTGTTTTTTGTTGATTGTCTTCCAGTAAATTAAGGGTTGTTCTCAAAGTAATCCAAAATCTATTCCCAAACTCCTCCACGAAAATTTCTCAAAGTCCTCCATTTATTTTTTATGCTTCACCGCACTACTGTCCAAAAATAAATATCTCATACATTCGTTCTCAAACTTCTCCATAATACTACTAAATAAAATGTTGTTTACCGATTTTAACAATATTCTGGGAACATGCCAACCCCAGTTTGTGATGTAGGTATAAAGCCTATTTGTATACCCGTTTCCTTTGTATTATATTTTCGGATTGCTGAATAATGTGCACAGATACAAGGAACTCTTAATTTATAAGTAAAGGGCTATGCAGACTGCTGCGCATCATTTGGTGTTCCAATACTTATACGTTTGACAGAACTTAACGAATGTTCCGGTTAAGGCTCTGCGGCGAAGGTATGCTACGCTCGTAAATTAAGTTTCATTATTTAATGAACGATCAGTGATCGGACTATGCTTAGCGCGCTGAGCCGAAGAGACTGAAGTGGGATTTGTCGTGTGTTTGGATTATCTCATTTTGTTCAATAAAAAGAATTTTAATAATGTTTATCTCGTTAAGTATTATAATAATGCTCTTGGTACCACCTTTAATTATATACAAAGACTTAATAAGTCAATGAATAAGCGTTTTATTCTTGGATGTTGGTTCTATAATCATATTGCTTTCATCAAACGATTTATATCGCTCCAATGCTGCAAAATATTATCTACATCCTATTCACGTTTCGCTTTGAAAACTGACATTCAAAGGAAGCTTATTGCCGATTCTAGGAAAACTTGTAAAGTTGTCTTCTTTCTAAAATACAAGAATGATAATATTAAGTAAATGAGGTACTATCATTATTATGCAATTAAATAAACTGCATAATATATAAATAACATAATTTAGTAGGCGAGTGAAACTGTTTGTGAGTGTAAGGTTCCTGGCCGTATGTTAATAACTTTAAATCCTGGAAAATCTCTCAATGTTGAAATTTTACCATAAAAACTCCAAGATACTCGTATCAAGAACTTCCTAGTTAGTTCTTAGTTTTATCGAAAGAATAATACCAACTTTATCATCATTTTCCTGCCCTTATCCCACGCTAGGTATGGTCGGCTCAACATAAGAGCATATGCACAAAACTTTTGGTTCATAAACTAGACTGCACCTCTGCAACCAGGAACCTCGTTATAGTGATATTTGCGTTTCTGATGGAATGAATCAAATTTTCTGTTATTTATTCCGTAGTTTGAATAAAATCATACCTAAATTGCTTTCGACAAATCATCTAAACTTAGTAAGGTCTCGCCGCTCTTTTATGTAACGTAACAGTTTAGATATTTTGAGCATTACAAGTTACATGACAGTAACGTTACATTACAGACTAACGCTCCGACAAGAAAACATTTTTACATTCATTTTAGTTTTCAGTAATCTTTACTTCACTAGTAATGAAATTGTAAGATTTAAATGATGATGATAATGATGTCTTAAGAATCAAGGCTTATCTTATTCCAAGTCCGTTATTTACGAAACAGCATCCATAAAAAAGGTTTATTTTGTTCCTGTAAAAACACCTCTTATTTTTCAATTTACGCGCCTTACCGTCATAAAACAAACCGTTAGATACTAAAGTTTACCGCGAACTGATAAAGGTTCTAATTTATAAGCTCGGATGAAAACTCGGAGTAAGGAGGAAAGTTGCTTCTAAGAAACGTTATCAAATATCTTGGGTGGGTTGTTGGTCTTTCCAGTCTCTATGATGAACAGATACAACTCAGCTTCGATAACAACTGATATTCAAATAATACATAGTTCGTTCATTCATGTTCATAAGTTCCAAGTATCTCTGTGTGTCAACTCTATAATTCGCTGAACTGATAAATTATAAAATTTGGCATGGATACTTTATACCTTTATCTTGTACCATCATTAACTCAGGAAACGCCGCCGTAAGGGCGCAGCAAGTCTCAAAAAATCTATTCATTATAAGCAGAGTACTTAATCCTCGATGCATTTACAAAAAGAGGCAGAGTAATGAGTGCCTTTCTTTCTAATTGCTTATACAAATTACTTTGCGTTCACTAAATGGTCAGCCGAGGCTTACTATCTTAATTGTTGCAGTTAAAACTTTCCCCGTTTTATGTGTTGCGGTGTTTGCTAGTAATTTGTTTGGATAAGTTACGCTAAATTAAATATTTTTAGCTTGAGACGAGGAAAGCCTCTTTTATAAAACTCCCTGACCTTTTCGGGTACATCTAGGCCTCTTATTATTTAATTAATTTCAAAATAAAATATTTTTTTATAATTTTTTGACTAAATTTTTGTTTAATGTTACAGAATTCTTAAAATAATTTATAACTTTGTTTAGTTTGTAAAATATAACGTTTGTTTGTACGTTCGTATGAGCAAGTGGACTCAACAGGAGTAACTCTGGTACTCTTACTTAAAATATAACTAATATAAAACTAATAGTGAGACACGCTTCAATAAATTAAATAAATTATGTATCTATATACATTAGTAAATAGGTAGTGAGTGTGAAGCTAAATACTTTAGCGAGGATCCTATTCACTCCACCATTCTCTTAATAGATTATTGGTGCAGCGTGCAGATATAGGTAGGCACAGAGAGCGGCTGAGCTCCCTTACTTAAATTATTAACGGTTTAACTATACTGACCTCAATTCCCCATTTCGTTTGAACGAAGATAGCGGAGATCAAGAAATTCGTGAACTATTTGACGAAAATGACTGTAAAGTTGACGAATGGTTTCCTTTGAATTCATGGTGGTCAGCTCTGGTGGCAAACTATTTGACTGAGTTGCCTTGTATATTTATGTGTAGGTACCAAAGAAATGAAATTTTCAAATTTAAATATTTTTATACTTAATTATTAATTATGTTACAAATCAGGTATCGATATAATACGCTGGCTTTAGTTAAATCATGAGCCGTACTCGAACCCTGCATTGTTGGCATTGTTAGATGGAACAACACATAGGCTTAGATCCACTGATATAACATCAATCAAGTCATTGGACGTTCATAGATGACACTGCAAACTGTCTTAGTTTCACACAATTCCTTGCCCTTTGACACTAATTTTCTTTCATGTTATTTACTTAAGTACCTCTTATTTATGCATATTATTATAAAAAGCCTTCATTGTAACATTTTTTACCAAAATGTATTTGTATCATTTTTATCTGTAGTTTTATTATATCTCTAAAATAAATACTCCGAGCAAATTTATTGCGCGGTTGTTTTGTTGAGCAGCATTTCTTGATCAATCCTTGAGTCTTTTTATATTCTATGTATTTCACGAGTAGGTTCAATGACCTACAGAGGTCCGTGTGCACAACTCATAAATTCAAAATAGGAAACATAAACCAAGACGAAATCAAACATAAACAGATAGAAACTGACACTACCACAAAACTCGACTTCTACGAGTCAGTAAAATAGCATCACCAATATACATGTAAAAACAGCCTTTCGATCGCGTCTGACAAACAAGATTACCGTTGATTTATACCGACGACTTATTTCTGATAACAGCTTTCCGCTTTTCACGTAAACAACAGCCAAATGTTTCCGTTGGAATAACAGAGTAAGGAGGTCAGCCGGACGATTCGTCAGCTTGTGTTTTTGACAGACGAGCTACTGTTGTTTGTTTTGAAAGAGTAAGTAAACGGATTAGGACTTTTGTTTAAGATATTGCTTTTAATGATGCATTTTACAGTTTTAAAAACGCCGTGGTACGAAACACTCGAACATGAATGTAAAACAGATCACTGCTCTTCTGTGTGTACTGTACTCGCACATTTAAACTACCCTTGCAATGTGTGTTCGAATTTGTGTTAAAAAACTACTAACTTATTCCAACATAGAATACTTAAATTATTGTTTCATTACCAGACTCTGACTGATGACCGGGTAAAATTGTATGCCCATGCATGCGATTAAACATAATATGCTTTCGAGTGCGAAGCATAACAATCGTAACAAGCCCTCGGCTTTAAAACTCAATGTATTATCAATTCTTATGCATTATAATTAATTTAATTGCTTATATAGATTGTTTTGTTAAATTTTCAGAACATTTTGCATAACTAATAATACATTTCAAATATTCAGCTGCATATTCGAATTTCATAATAATTTGGTAATCTGATCAGTCAGTGATCAACTATAAATATAATGCATCTCTTTTGTTTACACGAAATATCTATTGGTACGTTTCTTGAGTTATAAAATAGCCCATAGTTTATCGCTTTATCGCTAGCGGTGGGACAACTGCCGAAAGGTAACTTTTTCTCGCTTTGTTGTATTCGACATTTAATTATACACTTCCCTTGTCGAACTTTTCCAATGTTCACGTTACGTTCGACTCAAAATGTCATTACAATACTGGTGCCCATAAAGAGAGTACAGTCTGTTACAAAAGCTGCTGTATAATTTAAAACAGTTTCGGACAACTTATTTGTACGTGAAGATTTTATTTATATATTTATTATTATTATTCCTTTATTCCTTTATTCCTTTATTGAAAACTTACTGATTTCTTTTAATTTTATAAAACCATTTGAAATATCAACAAAAAGACATTCGATACAAAATAAATTTAAAAACTATGAAATTTTCTGGTAATTTTAATAAATATGTATTGTACCAATGATTGTACTTATTTAACTAAATAAATGACTAATGCGTGTAATATTTAGTTAAGTGATTTTGTTGCTGATAGTACTATCGTGCATGAGTAATTTACTGTTTGCCCTTCTGTCAACTTCCTTTTCTCATTTGAAAGGCGTTGTACTGTTTTAAATTAAAAGTATAACAGTTAAAAATCAAGCTATATTTCTGCTTTCATCCTAAACTTTCATATACCTATAAGTACCTGTCAAAACTGTTGATAATGTAACTCTTAAAAAAAAAATATTGTGTGTAATATTTCTTATTTTATTATGTAATTTTGTTTGCATTGCAACCATCGCATTTTACGTAGAACTGTATTTTATACATTTTCTGACTATTTGAAACTTTTCTGACTTTTAACAGGAAAAAAAGTAGCCGAAATAAACTCCGAATTTGTTTCTAAAACAAAGGCTGTTGTCGCGTACACACCGTAAAAACATGCAAATAAAAGGTAACGCTCCACTGTAATTAGATTTAGGTACAGGAGGGAGCGAGCGAATGTTAAAAAACTAGTTCAAAATATCTGCTACGCTGACAATAAAAATCTTATTACTAGCTACCTACCAACTTGACATAAGCGGGTAGATTGTGGAATAAACTGAACAAGTTACAACTGCTAATTCCTTCAGTAATTTAAAGAAATTATGTTTAGCGTTGTCAAAAAAAAATAGTTAAGAAAAACGCGTAAATTATGGTATCATCATCATCATCTCTACCGTAGGACGTCAACTGCTGAAACTATGTTAACCTCAAAGATCTTTAAATCGGTTGGAATTGGAAGCGGCCTGCAACAATGCGAATTTCATTCGTTTCCAAATCATTCGTTTATCTCATTGGTGGACAAACGTCCTTTGCTGCTGCGTTTGCCGATCCTCGGTGTTATAATTAAGAGAATATTTATTTTAAGAATTTATATTTTTGGAACTACAATATAACCAACTAGCATTCAAATCAGCTGAAAATCACATGAGTAGTTAAATGCATATACTTTTAGCACAATCAATACATTTTGTCTGGTCAGACAGCGCCGGGCTAACCGCATTATAAATTGAAACTGATTATAAATCAGTTGCAAACCTGTCACAAACCAAGCAATAGTAGCTACAGTTCGCCACAGATTGATCTATGTCTCCGTGTATTCACGTGCACTACATCTACATTATAGGATTACAGATCGACCCGTACGTGTGACTGAATCAAACAACTGGCTGTACGAAAACGAGCTTTATGCTTAAGCCAATATGGTAGCTCAAATGCAAATTTACGCATGTTATGTGCTCAGAGTATATCACGGCTGAACCACATAATGTATGCTGTCGACATACCTGACACCCAGGCGACTCTATTACTCACAAGGCGTAGAATTTATGAACCGAATAACACACAGTCCTCAGTTATTGGAAACGTGATAAAAATACGAATATCTTTACAAAAACGCGTATTCAGGGAAACGTAGTGACGTTTATTTAGCTCGACACAAGTAACTCGTTACTCACCTATAACAAGATTATCTGCGTTTGATATTAATCGGGTTCAAAATATGAAGTTTACTTTATTTCGTTGTAGTCGAGTAGAGCCTCAATAATGAAATCAAAAATAAATTATTCTATTTGACGCTCCCGCTCCGCTTTATTGAACGTGTATGCGTGTATCTGTCCTAAATTTTCTTTTCTTTTGTACGCATTTAAATGAAGATGTAAATGGAACTTTAAAAGCGCCTTAGTAATCGGTTCATTTTGAAACTAGCAACACGTCCCGGCTTTGCACTGGTGTACTAATAAAACTACCGGGAGAAAAAATAGCCTGTAACCATCCCGACAGTCCATTCTATATGCCATCTATTATATACACATCGGTGAAAGAATTTTTAAAATCATCTGAGTAATTTCAGAGATAACCTCCGTCAAACAAACAAAAAAAACCAACATTGTCTAAAAAATCATACGTAGGTTTGAAGGTTTCGAATGTAAACCAAGATAAACTTCAAAAAAAGTGTTTTGTTTTTTAGACAATAATTTAGACTGACAAACTCCGTGTCAGTGTGTCACAACATTTTTACTTTTTCTGTTTTACGCGTATTTGATATTAACCGGTGTATCCATATCCCAACGAATATTTATTAAACATGTCATAATTCGTTTTTTAACATCATTGCAACGATCTTATTATTGTTCGATGCTACACTAATTTTAAATTATTTAAAACCCAAAAACCTTTTAAATTTTGACTACTAAAAGTATACCTACGTTGTTTAGTGAATAATGAGAAATATAGTTTTTATTTACCTACTCTGTTATCTACATACTACTTACTAAAACTAAGTTATCATTATTTTCATAATGAACATTTTAAATATAGTAAGTAAGAAGAGTAAAAGTAGATAACAGAGTAATTAAAATAGTAGATTGCTATACAAGGGGATAAAGGCATTTTTTCTATGCACGAGATGGTTTATCGCGCGAGCGTCAGCGAGTGCGATAATAGTTCGAGTGCATAGAAAAGCCTTTTCCCCGAGGTAAGCACTCTGCTTTTCATTACGAATATAAGGAAATTACCAAAAAAATTGATGTAAAATTTAAATTTCACACACGAAAATTAGCTGTCTCGCTTTTTTTTTAAATCGACTAGTTTAATATTGACTAAAAGCAGCTAACGATGGCATGGCATAGCTGCGTTCCAGATTAAAAAAAAATACTGATTGGTAGAATGGCTATAAAAGTAGTAGGCATTCTACCAGTAGTTTTTTTTTGATGATGAAAAAATTTAAATAAATGAAACAAAATAAATAAATTAATATAATTAAGTGTAGAGAAGCACAAATTCGTGCAAGAGAGACATAATATCTAGCATCTGATTGAGTTAGAAGAACTTGAACACTTAGCATGCATCGACATGCCACAAAAGAAATGTCAAAAATGAAGTTGACATTTGACAGTTATTTACTTTCCTGCCCTAGGGCAGGAAAGTACTTGTTTTCCCTAGGGACAGAAAATGCTACTTTGAACCCTATAATCAGGCAACTTCGTGCGTACTTTCCGTGTATGAGTAATGAAAACTATATTTCTCCTTATTCACTAAACACGTACGTAAGTATGATTAAAATAAGTTTTTTTACATGTAGAATATTTACCAGACCGATCAGAATTTTACTAATTTTAAAGGTACGAACTAGTTAATACTGATAGTTAATAACCTCTGGTCAACACACCACAAACAGATTCAAAGCCACCAAATTAGAAAACCGCATAGCACACAACATGCGGCCATCTAGCCGTGAGCCGTGCCTCCGTGCCTAACCGTCTTGTTCCAATATTGGTCTAATTTACATCTAGTTAATCGACGTTTGATGTTATTCCCAAGGGACCATTTGCACTCGAACCGATTATGGGGTGAGAATACTCAGATGGATCAACGATAGGTCTCTAAGTTATGCTAATTGTGTTAGCACTAGTGCGATTCAGGAACAAGTGGTTATTGAATAGGTAATCATTTCGTGACACAAGGGGTCTATTGCTTACACGATTACGTGACCTGCAGATCTGATTAGTACAGTTTCATTATAATTTATTATCGTGAGCAGCATTATTGCATTTTATTTATTTATTATTTCTCCTGCGCTTTCAGTCAGTATTCAGTCAGTATTCAGTCCCGCGGAATTTGTCGAGCTAAGTGTATTTTCCCTACCATCACCCACCCATCCATAAACCCTACCATAAGAACTAAAACAAATGATGACTTCTTGTGTCGGTCAATGTAACTTAATCTGCCTGGGTAGTCAAAGGTATGTCCAAATACATAATTGGTTCATGACGACTTTTTGCAGATATTAACTATCCAAACGTGACAGGTTTCAAGCCCATCGAAGCTGCTAGAAAGCTAACAAAGGAAATTTAGCTAAAATAAAATATCCCAATATGCTCTTCATTCTCATGGAATAAAATTTTAGTGATGATCAAAGTCCGTAATATCAAAATACAATTCTGGTATCGCACGTAAAATTTCATATTGGTAAAAGCACCCACTTCAAAAAAATAATCATATTAGTGTAGATCGGATTAAGTAAAATATTTATAATTCGTAACGTTATTTTCAATAACATCAGTTTATTGCATAAGTATGTTTTTTTCAGAAATCTAACCTTTAAAATAAAGTTTTTGATTTTCGATATGATACCACACATTTTAGATAGAACTCGCTTGTTCAAGTTCCGATTATTCGTGTTTGAAGTTTGTGTTGGCTTAACTAATTCATGGGATACTAACACTGCCGAGAGTTCCCAACTCGTACTCAAAAAACTGATACCCATATATATATATGGTTCGAGTTGGGAAATTATATTTCTTAATTTTTTCGTTCATCGTCTCGCACCATGTTCAGTGGTGTGAGATTCAGTAAAATTAAAGACAAATAATAATAGGTCAATTTTAATTTTACTATTTTCAACTTTCAGAATAAGGGTAGTGATGACTAACCTTAAAACCGAGCGGTTTTGCACTGTGTGTATATACCAAGCCGATTCCAACCTGAACCCGAAAACTGTTGAGAGATAGAGATAATTTTAAAATTTTAATTTAGACCTAGCATTAACGCAATGGGTTAACAAAAAAACGCGCGTCAAACTGTGTCAGTGTACTAACTGAATAGTTGAACATGATTAAGGGTTCGATATTACTATGCAAATGGAAACTCCGCGTCCACTTCATGCATCTATAAGTGATGTTTCACAACATCACTTTAAAACATTTACAATGACTCCTTTATTTTTACGAAAGGCACTAAATAATTGTTTCCTTACGTACGTCAATAAATAGATTTTTTATGTTTGTTTTTGGAAGAAATTTGAAAAATTATTTAAAAACTATTTACCCAATAAACCCTATATCAATTAATTATCTGGTTATCTATATGTCCGTTTGTCTATGCGTCCGTTTGTTATTTCATAAACGGCTTAACCGTATTGAATGTAATTTTCACTGTTGTATTGTAGCATACCGTACCGCAAACTTGGTACCAGCCTGCGATAACATAGGCTACAAAAAAACAAACCACACGATAAAAATAAGCAAATTAAAAAGAAAGTTAAAAATGTTAATTATGCTTGAAGTAACTTTAATTTGACCTAGAAAGTGCCAATATTCTTTCAAAGAATCAATATCTAATAGCCAACAAATTGTACCTCATACATAGCTACGAGTATATCAATTTCAAGTTTGTATATTCATATGAGCGTCACTGAGGTAGTGAAACGTCCAGCGGCGCTGTGTCAGTCGCATTGCTGACGTGGCATACAAAGTACTACGGGACGCGTATGTGTTTCAATTTACATAACACACTCATCCCTTGGATATCGTTTTATCACTTCATTTAGTAATATGTTCCAATGATGGGAATGAACATTAGGCTTTTAAGCTTTTACTGCAGATATTTGTTCTGGGAAAAAATATACCTATTTAAAATCATCACAGGATAAGATTTCAGTAAAATTGCATTTAATATAAAAACCAAAGAAAAGTGATCGTAAAATGAAGCTGTATTTACTTAAGTTGCAAACGGATGTAATAAGATACACTTGCAATAAAATGCAAGTTCTATTTCAAATTGGGACGATGCTTAAGATCAACGGAAATTGTGGTCGGACTTGGCACACGTTCAAGAATTAGTTTGTATCTGGTGGGTAGATGATAAAATATTTCTCTCAGGAAATAAGCCGGTGGAAAGCTTTACAAAAGGCGCTGTATGTATTCCTGAACGCTTTATAAAGGGTGTTTGTATGTAAGCACATACAAACACCCTTTATTAAGCGTTCAGGCAATGCCATCCTTTGAAAGCGCAAAGGATGGCATTTTTTAATTTTAAAACAATTGTACCATGAAACTGCTATTCTTTTTTAAAAAAAATCTTTTATTTATGCTGTATTTTTGACTTCATTTATTTATTTTTACATACATTATAACTAATATTAAACATGGGTTTGTGTAAAATAAAGTCATAAGTAAACTTGTCGTATGATCCACAACATCATCAGATTGATTCTTAGAAGTGACAAAAATCACCGAGCAGATGAAAGAAGGCACCACATCTAATAAAGTCTGTCAGTAAAAATAGGTTCATATACTAAAGTAATTTATTCATAATAGCCATTTCATTAATGGAGTAGGTTACAAGAGAAGCCTAGATATTTCATTTGCCTAAATAAAAAGTCAGTTTAAAGTGTCTCAGTTTCCAAATAGATTGTTTGCAGGTATTTTAGGTTGGGATTTACACATAAAGTTGTATTTAATGTGGCTGTAGTGGTTTTGTATATTGTTTCAAAACTTTGTAGTTGATATTAAGCTTGTATTTCTAGCATAGTAGGAATTTTCAAGAAATATTATTAAACAGTAACATTTTCTGCTCCAAAATATCAAGATTTAAATGGTAAAGCCATAGTTTATGTTAAAACATTTCCATGTAAGTATGTATGCATGTTCGTATGAGCCAATAAAAAAATGATGTACCCTCTAAAGCTGTTCGCACATTGTATGTCAGCACAGTACGCGCCGCACGCGCCGCATTTTGAATTCGTTATTGTATGTAATGACATGAAACCTAATACCGTACGCGCCGCATTTGGTAAAAATTTGCGACCAAATTTCAAAATACGGCGCGTACGGCGCGTACGGTGCTGACATGTGCGATCAGCTTAATGCGTAAAAGCGGTAAGTTGTATTTGTTGATGCTTTTATAGCAGTCACCTACCAAAGTTGTGGCGATGCATATCGTAGCTTAAATTTAACGATCCATCGAAAACGTGTAATCAAGCTTTGTGACTTTCATTTCATAAGAGATTGCTATTTTCATACAAAAACGTATCTACCAGTATACTGGTACGTTGAAAGTCACAAAGCTTGATTACACGTTAACTGTAGCACCCTACTTTTTCATAGTTTTAGATTCTATTTTTGCTTGGAGATTTATTTCAAATCAAAAACAGAAAGTTTATCTAACGACTAAAACTGTTAAACCCACGTAAATCTTTGTCTCCGGTTTCAAAGTAAATTACATTCCGAACTAAGAATACATTTTGAAACCTACCCCGGACCGAAACCAAAATAAGGAGCGAAATGATTAATGACTGTTATTAGGAAGTAGGGGACGCTGAAATCAACGCATCTAAACTTTTCTAATTATGTTTGTCAACAACGTAAAAACTTACGAAACTTCTGCAGACAATCATCGTGAATGTGTTTTAGAAGAAACTAAACTCAAACTTAGTATCGATACATAAGTTTGAATTTAGTTTCTTCTATTTCCTCGAAACATCCATCCAACATTTATGAAGACCATTATTTCTTTACAATTTGGCAAACAACACCACGTTATGAGAGCACAGTAAATATTAAAAAATCTTTGCAAAACAAAGAGCTTACTTCTGCCATCATTTATCATTAGCCCTAAAATATCAGACACAAATTATAAAACAAAACGAATTAAATTACAAATAAAACAGTCCCAACCAAAAGAAACGGATTTCGCCCAAAATTGCTAGTCTCGTTCACTATATTAATTCCGGGATAAGAAAATTCCCTTTTATTCTTGAATCCGGGCCTCAGGGATCGTTAACTGACGCTTTGCAGTCTTCTTTTAAACAATAAAAGCAAATTGAATAAGAAGGGGCCCCTCTTATAAGGTATTTCAGGAGATGCTAGGGTTTAATTGAGAAAATAAACCTTTTGTGTAGGTAATTTTGGCAAGCTAATGTAACAGGACTCAAGAATAATATAGTGGGGACATTTGGTTAGTTACCGTCCATTTTGTGTCACTGTCGGTAAATACGGCCTCTAAATAAATGAATTCTAAGAACTTCTGATTTGTTGATTTAGGCACAGACCCATGAGATAATTAGTCTGAAGATAATTAGTTGGGATATTTAGATTTTAAACCAAATACTCCTTTGTCATTGAGCATTGTCGTTCCCGTAGGTATAGCTATCTAAGCTGAAATAATAGCCTAGGTGCTAGGCCAGCTTATTCCATCTCAACAATGTCCCAGGCACTACAGAGTCACGTTAAGCGTAGGCTAACATTGCCTCCCGAACGACGCTTTATTAATCATCTACTAAAGAGAGTCATACATATAATTGTGATTTCAACACACACAATCACACATCTAAAACCACAATCTTTCAAATTTACAGTAGAAGTTTTGATATACCGTCAATAAACTTGTTCTCCATTGTAAAGATAGCGTTTTTAAAAGCCAAACTTTTGCGGCGGTCCAATGTTTTAGTTTGTCAATATAATAGAAGTTCAAATAGAATATGTACACTATGCACAGTATTCCAAGTCTCTCTTGAACTCGCAAACTTTAACCTATCGCTAGCCGCAGCTTCCTCTTTATGCTGCACTCGTAGTGACTGACGAAGCAGATACTCTAGCCAAGTAACATTTCTAAAATCGTTATTCTACTCGTATACTTTGTGTTCTACAAGTATCAATATCAACACATTTTATACGTTCTTTAATGGTTTCCATGAACTATAACTTACAAACCTTTCATTGCCATAACAATTAGCGATAGAAGTAACGAAACATCAATTTATAGTTACTGAATTGACTTTAGTTTGATAAATAGAATACAAGTCAATTATGAAGTTTCCGGGCTAGTTGATTACGTGTAAAATATAAGCAATTTATGACAAACAAACAAAGGTAAGACTACGAAATAAGACCTCCAAAATATTAACGTTCCATAGACCTCTGAACAGAACCCTTCTGCCCTTTATTGTGTATTAATTTAATTTTATCGTTTCGTTTTCGTATTGTTTATATAATTTATTATAAGTTTGGGTTGGAAAGGGATTCTAATATCACAATGAATAAATGCCCTAGTCATGCGCGTTTATACAATAATGGTTGGTAAAGATTATCTTAATGTGTGCGTTTTGCCTCGACTCTAAGTCATTTTTATTAGAATAGTTTGGCCTTTACTTTGTTTTTCACAGCGCTTTGTATTTAGTTTTAGGTTATAACTGGTCTTACTTATGTTATGTGTAGCCCGGTAAAGTTATAAAGGACTCCAAAGACCATTTAACATAAAAGTTATTTCGAAAAAAAAGTTGGGTGCTTAAACAAAAACCTGATGCTGTAGGTTGTAGGTTCGATACTCATCTAAAATAATTCATATTATGTATTTGTTGTGTATCAGATGTTATACTTACTTACCTATATTATTTGCAACTTTTTTTTATCTCCAAGCATAATCTTGGTAATAAATGTTTGGCAGTTTGGTCCAGGTACGTGAAAAGGTTTTAACAGGATTACAGTTACATATTTAAGAATTACAAATATTGACCAAAAATTATTTACCTACTTATTTTTTAAATCCTATACCTACAGGAATAAATAATTTTCAACATTACTAACATAAATTTATTACCTATTTATTTTCTACTCGTATGAACATAATTTATTTTAATTTATAGTCGCAATACAATGTTATAGATAACACAATCACAAATTGAAAGCAACAATCCTGATTATTCCGTTAGTAATCAAATAAACCAAAACCAAGTAATAAACTCTTTGACACAGTAACACGAGTATATTATCGAGTATATTGCGTAAAGTAATTAAATGCTCATTCTCATTCTCATAAATTAAATTTGGTCCATAAACCCTTCGCTATGAGTTATGGCATAGTACCTAAGTATTCACGAGCCTCGGCTCCACTTATAGGAGGTCATGTTTACCTGCCTTAATAAGGAGATTTTCATTTTAGATCTGACACCTTCTTTGTATGGATGAAATTTAATTTTCATATCAGTATGGTAACGCTCGCGCTCGGCAGATGGCGGCTTATAATAAAAATAAAGGTTTCTTGAAATAACAATGGAGAAAATGAGCTGAGATTGCAAAACAAGGGCGCGTTTTATAAATGATCGATTAAGTATACTGTTTGTACGATCAAAAAGATTTTCATACTGTAAAAAAAAAGTCTATAGCATTGCGAAACAAAATAACAAAATTGCGTAATTTTGGGAAAAAAAAAATCGAATTCGAAGCGTAATAGCGAGTAAAAATGTCATTCTATAATCACCAATCAGTATTCCTCCAGTATCGAGCGTTAATTAGCAAACTATGACAAAGGAAACAAATCCCCCTTTACCCTTCTCCCCTCCCGCATTCAGTTTCAAAGTTCCTCATTAACGGTGTAACTAAAAGCAAGGAGATTTTTCGTAGAGCTTTTCCTTTAAAATTTATTAGTAGGCATGTTTTTAGGGTTCCAAAGACAACAAGGAACTTTTATTAGTTTATCCATATCCGTCTGTCCGCGGTTTTGCAGAGACTATTGATACAAGACAAATGTGATGTAATAGTGACATATCATTTAAAAAGTTATTATTGTTGGGCAAACGTCTGCCCCCAACGTCTCCACTGGGTTTGTCTCTGAAGATTTCTTAACAAATTGTAGCATATCATTTCAATTAGTTAAGTATTGAACGCTTGTAACTTGACAATCCTAATTAGAAAAATATTTAAAACTTCTATTATGTGAGTTAAACGCATATACTCGTACACCATTTTTAATTGAACCTTGTTTCTAAATAGCAATCAGAACACCACAGATTTTACCACAATCATCAATTATGAATTCCAATAATGAAATAATTGTTTAATTAAATGCAAAAGGAGGTTGCGTATCCCGTATTTCAAATTTAATTTTAACTAAGGACAATGTGGCTCTGTAACAGATGTCCGAAAGCTGTGTTGATTGTTATTATAGATGTAAGAAACATTTGAAATTCCTATGAAACATTTTTTGCCAAGAAATATTTTATGAGAAGAATATTTTCGCACCTTCTAATGAACGTTATTTTGTAACAAATTTTTTAACCTTAAAATATTTTGTCCTAAAAAACAATATTTTGATTAATGTTTCTACTATCCTACCAATAGAAATAATTGAGAAACAAAATCAGCGTCCATTACCAAACAGACACATCATTAACGAACAAACAAAAAAAAATCAGCCCGTTTAAAACACCGCGACGCAAATTATCTGACAATCACACGAGTAATTTAAAACACAATCGAACTCAAATGAAAGCAATAAATAAAACAGTGGATTCCCGGCGGGATTGCAGAAAAATAAATATTTACTCAGTTTTATGGGCATGAGCGATCCATGGAACTGTTTGCTCGTGGAGATGAGGCGCCGGTCTAACGAGATTCGTGCTATCTGAAGTATCCACTTTACCCTAGTGCTCTGTGTTTTGTTTAAGATCTGTGTGCTATACCTACCAATCACGAATAACTTTTTAAGCTATTGCATAGCTTGGCCTTGGCGTGGAGACCGAATCCGAACGCTTGTCTCTTTAGTTCAGCAATTCGCCTCTAGGTGGCATGCAATAGCTTTACCGCGACAGTCCCCGAGTGCCACACGTCTTTTATTATTTTGTTTGTTTTGTTACTTCATGATTGCAGCCTGAAGACGTCTACTGCTGAACATAGTCTCCCTTAAAGGTTTCCAGTTGTATGGTTGGAAGCCGCCTGCATCCATCATGTTCTGTTGCTTACATTCTAAATTTTACAAATCAGTTGTATAGTGTTAAAATGGTTCAACGGGTTGCTAAATTTGATTACATCACTATTAATTAGTTAAAAGATTTAGGTACATTAAATATACCCACACATATAAGTTACCTACTCTATAAAAAATACCAAACCAAATAATTTACTTACAGGATTTTAATGAATGGGGTTAAATGTTAGAACAAAAATATTCACACTCACTCCCTAAAACTCTTGCTTATTTTACAATTTTCTATGTTCTTTATTTTCATTTTTCTAAAATGTTTTAAAAATACTAAACTGCCGTTTTACATAAAACAGCG
Source organism: Xanthorhoe spadicearia (assembly GCA_947086425.1). NCBI lineage: Eukaryota > Metazoa > Arthropoda > Insecta > Lepidoptera > Geometridae > Xanthorhoe > Xanthorhoe spadicearia. The sequence goes on from OX352199.1 coordinate 6,448,562, forward strand.
TCGGTACACAAACAACTCTTTCACTAACATAACCCTTTTGTGAGACACTAAGCCCGTTTTTCGGAAAAACAAAATAATATTTGTCTACAACGTAGCGTGTTTTCCCTGCAAGACATTGTGTAAATAAATGAAGATAATGCTATTTTATAGATACTTTCCCGATCTTTTATGTTCACTGTAATAACTTTGAAATACGCCCTTAAAACATCCGTGTTTGTACAACTATAGAGGCTTATTAAATTACAGCAAATATCAAGTTAATTATACTGTTTAATGTAAAATACCACAACTGTTTTCAAGTGTAAACAAGACGTTTTGTGAAGGAGTATTGTTCAAGCTTGTCATTGTTCTGATATTTTCATCAAGGATCATAAACAAGCTTAAATAGGTCGCAAACTTATCTGCGTTCCAGATCTAAGCACAAAATTAATCGCATCTTTCATACAGTGAAACTATGAGGGCACCACGAAAGCTATTAGCGGAATATAAAAGGCTGGCCGGAATTCTTGAGTAGTGCTTAGGAGTATGGAAGCCAGCTACGGGTCGTTAGCTGAAAAGTGTGCTAGTACGGCAATTCCGTTCAAAAAGCAGTATACACGTGAGTTCGGCGAGAAAACAGAACTTTGCTGCTCTTGGTTTAAAATTTAGATGAATAATGTTTATTTGGGATAGCTTGGTACTAAAATACAAAAGGTAGTTTAAGCTCCCACGCTGATGCTAAAATGTTTACAAAAATTTACAAATATATAACATAATTTACGAACAATGTATGTAAATTTAAAATTTTAATCAATGTGCATTAATAAACTAGTAACTAGTAGTAACTAGTAACATAATAAATCATTAATAATCATAATATTATTATGTTTACTAGTGTTTGTAAACAATTTTTAACATCAGTTTTTTCTAAATAATTTTAATATAAAATACTTACTCGTATATTTCCTCTTTATAATATTGGTATTAGATATCGACTACGAACTAACCAAAACACGAGAGATGCGCGGATCACAATGAGATTCAAATGTCAAATAATAGTACAATAGGACAAAATGTTTGCATTAGCTGTAAAATTTGTTAGAGGCAGTTGTTGTGGTAACTTTATGTAGGTAGTTTATTTTATTCTGATACTACCTACAATGGAAAATTTAGAGTGGGATCAGAGGGTGTAAGTGTCTCTATTACTTAATAATTTTAAATTGTAGATTAAGAAAATTAAACATCTCAAGACTCGAGAACCACCTTTTGCCAAATCTTATAAAATACTGATGCGATTTACGAGTAGTACATATACCTACTACAAGTATTTGAGTAACAATAACATGATAGATCTTTTCAAAACAAGTCAAAACAATTAGGTGGGTAAGTACTTGTTTACACTTTTGGCAAACGATACGCAACTTACCGATTCCACGTATCTACTGTTACATTTTGCGGGCTGTCAGAGAAACAATTTATTCTATTTCTCACAGAAAACAAACGCTTACGGGAACGATTCGAACGCTAGTCTCCAATATTTCATAGATTTCAATTGTTCCAATAACTTACGTCTGTCAAAACGGCGATAGAGTCCGGAGCATTCAATAACAATGTCGAAACGTTTTTTTAGCTCCAATATAGCTGAATAAACGGCCTCGCCGCTCCCTTTTGTATTTATTTAAATTTCCCATTTGCATATTGAGATAGTTTTAGTGTTTTCATGGAGATTTTATTGTTGTTAATTTATGAATTTCGTTTGTTTCTCGCCGAATTTTCGAGGCTGTTTACATTAAAGTGACAGATTCGTAATGTTAATGATTCTATCATAATAATGATGTTATTTTTTCTGATAACGTGCACCATTTTCCACATTTATTGCATATATTATATTACATAAGAATTGAGTCAAACTTATTAACTTAAGTTTTTAAGCATCAACCCACAAAACATGCACAAACTTTAACGGGTTTCTTATCATTAACATTGGTCTTTACCCATCACACTGAGACTTTCTACGTGATCTGAATCGATCAGAACCCTTTCAATAAAGCTATGCACACACCGCTCCCGTTCCGAATAGATACGAGGTTTTAAAAGAGTGAAACCTATGCAAATATGGATAGTGTATTTGACATACTGCATATTACTCGGTGGATTCATTCTCAGAGACTTCTGCATTCTATTTAAATAAGATGTCTGTAAAAACTCGGCGTCTCGTTCTAGAATTATACAGGACTTTTCTTTTGAAAAGTTGACCTTTGCCAAAAAGGCAAGGAGCCAACTCACTTAGAAATTAAAAATTTTGATGAAATCGTTTCGAATGGATTACATTTTTTTGTGGTAGACAGACACGTAGATGGATAAATTGTCATAGACATTAATGTGTTTTGTGGTCGTACACTCGATAAACATCATTCACATTACTTATCATCATTCCATCCGAACAAGCAAGATTCTATCTGTAAACAGTCTTGCCGATCCCAGCATCAAAGTAACTGCATTTGTCACTTCCTTAATCCATCTTTTATCCACCCTTTTATCCCGTGATATTGAAAAATGCAAGCGATCCGTAATTTATTGTTCAATAACAAATTCAATCACTCGCAACCTTTCAGTAAAGAGGCAAATCGTGTGAAAAATGACTAGCTATCAAAAACCACTACTGAAGTGAAATGGAGAGATAGAAAAAAATTGCCTGCGTGTGCTCGAATATATTCAAATTCATTTCGAATTACTAAACTGTTGGGATATTTATAATTTATTAAATTTTTTGGAAAAGTGATATAAGTTTGCTATAATTTAATAAGGCTAGGCGATGCCGACGAGCAAATTCTGTTTAATTTATTTTAGGATTCGGTTAATTTGTTTTCAAATTTATTACTTGGAATTTGTAAATTTAGTCTTCTATCCCGCAAAAATTATGTTAGACTCAACAATATGAACACAGCACGCTAGAGGTCGGTCGTAAAAATTCCGAAGTACCTATAAGTATTTTCAAGTTTGAAAGAAAAAGCTAGTGTAATCTCCTTGTAAACTCTTAAGTTTGATATTTTTAGCGTTAGAGCTACTTTAAAGCTTACCAAGAGCACGAAGAAGCCGTTTACCTTTAAACTCTGTAGAGCCAAGACATATTTAGAACTTTGTATTTATAAATAAAACAAGTCATATTATTTTATCCAACTTGTTAACAGGTATCCGTAGGTACCCATATAATTATATTTGCGAAAGTTCACTCACTCATCACGATATCTCCAAAAACTACTAGTGCTAGGAGTCTTATAAATTCGAATTACTTTACACTTTTTGTGGTTTATGTAAGGTGATTTTAACAATTTGTTTTATTGTTTTTCTTTCTGATGGATCTAAATGCTGAAAAGGCTTCTAGCTGCTGTTAGTAACAGCTAGCTTACAGGTCTTTCACAAAAGAGCAACGAGTATATTTAATTTTAGTTAATAAAAAACTCGTATTGAGTTCTACCAGAATGACAAAATATAGCAAAAACAGAACAGGACCACAGACTAAACCTTGATGGACACCAGCTTGTAAGGAATGAGCATATAAATGCATGCTTTTAACATGATAACGAAAGCTTTGACTCTGGAAATAGTCACGTATAATGAGCATTAGTTTATCAAGCACTTCAAAGTTGAACAGTTTGTAAGTCAACAGACTAGTTACACACGTTGTTGAAAGCTTTCGACACCTCGGGAAAGACTACTCCCACGGGAATAAGCGGAGATACAGAATGTAAAGTTAAGATCCTATGTGATCTGAAGTACCTGGCGTTTTAGGTTCTGAATTGTGTTTTTTATTTAGAAGTTCCGTGTACATTGCAAAAACTTTAAGTGTTTTTTGTACATTGTCGTTAAAATCAAGTTGTTATTCGAATCATCAAGAAAATCATAAAGCATAATTCACGCCCAGAGTTTCTGCAAACGGGTCTTGCTTGTTTGTTTTTATTTGAGACCGAACTTTCGTCAGAAGAGCAAATTCGGAAACTTGGCATGCTTTTAGTATGTGAAACCGGGTGTTACGTTTGGGAAAACCACAGCACACCTCTCGACACCTTTACGTTCACTCTCACTACATTTAGCTCAAAGGACTAAGTAACTTCACCTATTTTTAAATCACGATGGTTATCTTGATGTCTATCAAGACAACCATCGTGATTTAAAAATATATTAATTATACCTCGTTTTGAATTACATGGTTTCGAGTATTAAGTTAATAAATTGTTGTTTAGATGAAAACAATGAAAAAATGACTAAAACACACTAATCAATAAATAATAAGAGAGAGAACCTTGCCTTTCACTGTCCAAATTATAAAGTATCCTAAAGAAAAATATTAGTTCAACGTCAACAGATTAAGATCAACAAGATAAGATTCAACCAATCGGGGACCCTCAACCATTATGTCAACGGGTCATTGTCGGGTGGAAGACCAAAATTGATGCTATCATTTAAGCAACAAATAAACTTGCAGCGCTCTTAAAGCTTCAAAGAAAATGGAAGCATTTTAACTTACAATGTGGGATCTTTTAACCTAAATATTTTCTCGGGTTTCTCAACTTTATTCTGTTTGCATTTAATATATTTTCTTAAACAAACAGTTTGTATACGAGTTCGCCTACTCGTAAATATGTAACAAGATAAAAGTAAGCTTCCGTTAACCGAATGTTGGTGTGAAAGATAAATTCGCAGTTGAGAAGTTGAAGGAGTTGTGCTCCGGCTGTCGCGAGCAAGCGGCTTGTGGTTGCGCTGTGTTCACAGTGCCTTGATGGGTTGAAATCCAACGTTGAAATGTTGCAAAAATAACAGAACCAAATATGCAACTGCTCACTGCGATTTCAGGGTTTAGGCACCCATATAAGTTTAGTAAACATTTTCATGCCCATTTCTTTCACACTACTCTCTTCTGGACACACAACTCTCAAAATGGCCATGGAAATAATTATTTTAGATCTAGTGACAATAACAACTTAATACAAAAAATGAATAACATCAAAGTAGATGAATCTTAATGGATATTGGTAGTTAAACTTGCCACCATAAGAGAAAAATTGGGGGTCACACTACAACAAACTTCAAACGTTGTTTCAAAAATATACATTTTAGACTAATTCTAATAAATAATAATACTTACCTTTTTTTATTTAACCCATTTGAAACTATGACATGTATTTTTTGTACGCATACCAATTTATTAATCTCATACCATCGAAAGCTTGTAATAGGTACTCAAAATATTTTCAATGGATTTTGAATCTTTGATGAGTATAGTAGGTATGGTATTCTTGATGAGTTGTGATACACCCTTCATTCAAAGAATCGGGAATGCGTATTATTTAAAAAAATATAATGAAATTCCGACTTGTCCTGTTTTCATTTACCTATATTATATTTATTCAATTTATATTTGTAAGTATACAAAGTATATTTCTACTGCTAATAATGTAATATTGTATTTTTAGATACCTACTATGTCTTTTGTTAAAAATGAATATTTTTATACAAATTCACTTTAGCATATCTTTGCCTTAGCGCTGCGTCTGATTTATTACGCGGAATAACTTTGTTACCACACTCGAAGTTCAATTTGTAGCGGTTTCAAAAAGGCCCGTAAAGTTTATTTTTGGTCCGAATAAACCTTTTGAATAGATCAATGGTACTGAAACTTAAGTAGAGCTACTCGTATACCCACCATTTTGATAACATTTTGTTTCGTATTTTGTTTGAAACTGGTAACTGGCTGTTTTATTTTATCTAGTGAGTTGGTTTTCCAGTTTGAATGAGATGACAAAATAATAATACAATAATCTTCAAATGTAAATGACGCAAAAGTTACGACCGACTTAAGTCAACGCACTAACTAAATCGGACAACATGGCTCCTATAAAAGGTATTTTAGTTAATCTTATGATCAAATTGTGAAATCTAAACATCAACATTGGTTAGTGCAAGCTTCAATGGCTTAGAAGTGAAATGGTTTTTTATAAATCATTGATATTATCCAACCCGTATCTTCTAGTTACCTTGTAAATACAATAACTTGTTTTTATAGCAATAAAGTGCCTCAATCATATTAAATTTCTCAGTTGCTCGTCGGAACTCAGACGTTTGATATTAAATTGAATTTACATCGAATTGTCTTTAGAAATAAGATCTCGGACGGCCTTCAGATATAACATTAAAAGAAAGTAAAACGAGACTTATATTAAATTAAATTCTGGACATCTGTCGTACACCCAGAGGCGCGCGTAATTCGAATAAAGATTCCGCATTAATGAATATTTTAATTAAGACTTTAATGTATTTTTGAAGCACATTCGTCATACTGAAAGTCATATTGCACCATCTTATTACCTAAAAAAAGAAAAACGATTATGTTTATGTTGTTATCAGCAAGAGGGAATCTGTATTTAACGAAACACTGTAGTAGGTACTATTTCTAAGTTGACTAAAGTGATCGTTTTATAGAAAGTATCTGTTTTACTAAAAAGGAATTAGTTCATTCAAAACATTTCTGGTGAAAATTGTTCTATTCCTACATAGGTACCACAACGACGTTGAAAAAGTGCAGTGTCCATGACGACGTCCCAATTTCCTTGATCTTCGTAGCCTAATAGTCTGGGAAACATGAGCGACACTTAATTTTCACACAGTTCAACTTCGAAACTATGAATAAATTTGTATGAATTTCGTAGACTACTTTTCAGCAAGTTATCTCGTCATCCATCGGCCTAATTTCTACAGGACAGAATAATTTTAAACCAGAGCGAGTCTAAATAACTTTGATGAGATACTGATTCAAATAACTCGGTAATTCCCAAGAGGACTGAAAATGTTATACAACATTAGAATTTAAATATAAATCCCAAGAAGTGGCCGCACACATGCCTCAATTTATTCAAAGACACGCTCTCGACTTATCAGCGACTAGCGGGGAATCTAATTCACAAATATATCTGAGCATACTTAGGATATGAAGAAACCAGATAATATTATATTTTGCCTGCATTTTCAACAACAGTTTAACTATACTATCTATACTAATATTATAAAGAGGTAAAATTTGTTTCTTTGTTTGTTTGTTTGACGGAGGTAATCTCCGAAACTACTCGGCCGATTTCAAAAATTTATTTACTGATGTTTAGAATGGGCTGTCGGGATGTTTATAGGCTATATTTTATACCGGTAATTTCATTAGTCCGTGCGAAGCTGGGAGCTGCTAGTGATTTTATAAAGTTATCTGTGTTGCTTTAAAATTGGGTCTCACAATGGGAATCAAAATAAACTATGATCTGTCTCTTTTTTATTAGATGAATAGGATCTATGTCCCACGTTAATATTATATTCTTTAATGTATGTTCATCGATTATTCCGTCAGTAAGTAGATGGATTTTTTTTTAGTTTAAAAGTATTGGGAGAGTCAATAAATTACTAGACTTAGGAAAATTTTCGCTATTTATGCAAACTTATTTATCTGCCAAAACAAATAGACCCTAAGGCATAACGAATAACATTTCATATATCTAGACCCAAAACATAGAGGTTCTATTCAATGTGTTAGTATTTCCATTAAGGCAATCTGTTTTGATAAAATATAACATCCATTTTCAAGGTATACGTTACGACGGCGAGGGTTTATCCAAAACTTGGATTTAACGAGTATATATCAATTTGTAGAGTACTTCTTCACATGAAGTAAGTACCGTAGCTAACATGAAAACTTTTGAAAAGCAAAATACTTTTTACCTATCGTACGGTTGATCGGTTTTCCTATCCGTAAAGCCAGGTAATATAGAACTTTCTCGCAACGAAAATTATTTTCGTACAAAATTTCACCCCTTATCAAATTCAATTCGAGAACCAGCCGATACCGCAAACTTTCGAAGACGCTATTGAGTTTTCTTCTTAGATTTTGGATGATGTGTTTGTTTAGTAAATAACTGTTTATCTTTAAGATTGATTTGCTTTCAATGTTATTTAAGATTGGCTTAGTTTTTCATAGCAACGTAATTCTGATACTTATTACATTTAATAATTTTAATTAGGTTAAAGTTAATTTTTAAAAAGGTAACATTAAATTTGGTTTAAATAAGTATATTAAATTGATTCCTAAAATGTGTTTTTTATTTTGTTGAAAATTCCATCTGACAGATGCACTATTGTTGGTAAGTCCAAATATTTTTATTATTTTAATAATATTTTATTCGATAATATAATTATCTTCAGTCAGATCTTAAATACGATTTTAAATTTGGAAGGTAACAGCCAGCTACGAAGAAGATATTCTGAGATTTAAAAATAGTTCTGCCACAGCTCAACAGGTCATCCTGTTCGCGAGTTTTCGTCATCGAAAGTCAATTCCTATACTTTTTTTCTATGCTAAAGCGTTTCTTTTAAGCATTTTCTAGGCGACCTGTATTATCTTAACAAGCAAACTACAAAGAAACTGTTTAAAGCTAATAACTCTTTCCTCATAGATTTCATCATAACTTATTTCTTGTATAACATACGAGTGCATTAGTCATATTAATCAAAAATTTCTAGATGAGAAATCTTCGCAAAAAATATTTATATCGAACTTATTCCCAAGTATTGATATTCCAAGGTCGCAAAAGTTTATCTTCCCTTGCTCCATCAACTTTTGGTAAAAGTTTCTCAATAATTTATTTGGTTCCGATTACGTCAATATTTGGTATCTCTCACGGGCGAGTGGTTATAATACCTTTCCGCCTGATTGCTATTTCCGAATTAATTTAAATATGATTACACTAGCTGTAACTCGTGGCGTTGTTTGCGTTTATTTAGTATCGATGAATAAGACTAAAGCCCGAATACTAAAACACTACTTAATGTAAATGGTACAATCATTGACGTTTGTCTGACAAGTAAGAACGTTTTAAATAGTAAATACCATAGAGGAAGCAGTAAGGGGAGGAGCCATCAGTTTTATTTTCTATGACGCTAAGAAGGTCATTTTCTGCGGGGGACGTGGAACTGTCTGTCAATAAGTAAATGTCAATTTTTGTGTAAAAATCATAGTGCTTGAAGCTATCGATAGTTTATTATCGATGAAAGAAAGAAAGAAAGAAAAGAAAGAAAGAAAAATATTTATTTTGTCAAAAACGCGTTACACATAAGACACATTAAAATAAGTAGGACATTGACAAAATTGGCAACTACTCAGCGTATTGCTGCAACAGAAACCAGAGAATCTGTCGCAGCGCTGGTCTTCCGTAGCGCCGTAGGTTTATGTGTGTGCTGCGGCCCCGCAAAAAACACACATTTTAAAGTAATTTAAGGTAGGTTGTAAAAATAGAAACAAGAGAAGAGAACGATGAGTGCGGCCAATACGGTAGGTATTGGTTGTATGACAAATTTTAATGTTATTGACTAATTAAATCACAAATTGATTTGATTTTAAGCTATTGCATAGCTTCTATGGCGGGCCTTAGCGGGGTGACCGAATCCAGAAATTATGTAACGAAAAATTCAAAACTGGCTTTGAACCCTCTTTTTTCTGATTTTTTTTATACTTAAATCAATATTTAAGCCTTTTCTGTCATCACAGCGTCTTTTGGCGTGGTTTTACGTGGTAGCCAAAGGAAAAAATTATATCTTTGTTTCTTTAATTTTAGCTTAATTCGTAAATAATCGAAATACAGGCGAAATTATTTTTTATCTTGTTTTTTGAAGTTATTTATGTAAATGTTGATAATACGATGAAAATTGAGAGGTCCAAAGTTGTATAAAATCACAACAATTTTGGTTCTTATTCATTTTTGTAAAAATCTAATGTTCTAGTCGGATTGGTTGAGTTTTTCGATTAAGCTATAAACAATACCTATACAATCATTGGCGGAAAAAAAATCGTCCTTTAATCAATTTCAGGTTACCCCTCTACTGGTGAGCTAATCCGACTGGGCTGTAAGTCAATATCGATAAGTTATTTTGAACTGTCCCTTCACTAATTTCGCTGCAGTGACAAGCAGTGTGTCCAACTAAAAATACCTATTTCCGCGATATTGTGAGGATGGTAAATATTTTTTTAATAAAGTTTACCTATGATTTTAACAGAAGTTTAACAGCCAGAAGTTTAACTACCTACTTAACGTTCTGAAAGCTTACGTAGGTATGTTTATAATTAGTAAGTTGGAGGTATAGGGGTGGTATAGATACCTAATTTATTGTGCACCGATAATGATAAATCTAGATAAAAAGTAGTATTTTGTTATATGCACATTTTTCGATGCACGGGATGATTTGCAAATATTTTTTTTTCAAGTGCATTGAAAAGTCTTTCTTCCGAGGTAAGCACTATCTACTAGTTTTGAAGTAGGTAGGTATGTAGGTGTTTTGTGTACCTACCTACACATTACCTACATTTGTTTGTTTTTTACTCAATGCAGAAATATAATGCTTTTATCTATTATAACGAGTAGGTACGAGGAAATACAAAAAATTCTAGGAACTTTAATTCGTTTAATTAAACCGACTTGCAAATATTGACCAAGCAACAGAAGATAGAACAGCTACTTTTCAAATTAAAAAAAAGAATAAAATATAAATATAATATGCCACTAAGAGTATTATTTTTCATAATTCGGGATTCGTGCTAGATAACAAAATAAATAGGTAGCATGAATATGAGTGATGGAATAGTGCGGATTCAATCCTACGCCTTTCGGATCAAAGTCGAAGTAGCAATCCACTTGGCCAACTCGGCGGCATAGCAAAATACGCTAAAATGGAATCTGTTACGATTTGTTGGCAACATTATATAAATTTTAGTTTTATTCAAATTTAGTGCATAAATTGTTAATATTTAGAGGAATGAATACTTGCAGATGGAAAGTCACATCATCCTTTTGTAACCTGAAAGTTTCCAATATTTTAGGATATGCGAAAACTCTGCAATTTGGCATTTATACTTATATCCTTCCGCGTGTACCGTGATTGACAAATGACGCGTAACCAGCGGCGCGCGGGGTTTTACATATGGAGAATGATTGTTGGTCCAAGGACCTTGGCTGCGGGGAAAGCATGTCAAAAATTGACAATGTCGTCTCCTTCTGAAGGAAGATAATTGCTCTGAGGTAAATACGGTCCTAAATATTTATGTATCGTTTCAGTATTCGGATGTATGAGTCTGAGGTTTAATGTACCGTTTTTTTTAATTCAAGCATTTTCAGAATAAAGGAAAACCTCAATACTGCTAAAAGTGTAGTCATTTGCGTTGGAACAGGCAATAGAGTCACAAGTTTCAGCTGATAAGTCTGTAAATTTTTAAGTAATTCTTGAGGTCCTACTGATATAAACATATTTTTCTCTCTTTCTTTCTTTCTATTCATCGTAATTTTTTAAAACACAAATTTCATTTATGCGTGGTTAAAACACAAATATTCATAAATCAACAAAACCAAATCTTAATACTTATATTTCTACTACAACTTTCGCATGCGAAAAATAATATGTATTTATTACAAACTCCTTCAATTTAGTACCTACGTGTTCACAAGTAGTAAATTGAAGATATTTTCAGTAGATAAATCAAATAAAGATAAGAAATTAAGTAAAATAAATTGTTAAAATAAACCACAATATTTTCAAAAAAATTACAATACGTTTTCCTGAATACGTTATTTTACATTATTCTAATGTATTCATGTAACATCTGCTTACCCCTTATGAAGAATCAGAACACGATTTATTTTAAAAGCCCCTAAAATATACTTTGAATTTAAATTTATAAGACACGGTCTCCTGAGTTTTCGAATGAAATAAGTAAAATTTAGACTTTGTTTTACTACTGTTTTAGATAAACACTAAAAACATTAAAAACCTAGGCTACCAGTTCTATTACAAAATTTTCAAAATACTTTCATGGTGTCTGGTTAAAGCGACGCTTGATATAAGTTAATAATAATGTTGTTGTGTATTTTATTCAGATAAATGTACGACTTGATAACCCAGTACCGAGTATCACTATACTCGGTACTGGGTTATCAAGTCGAATGCAGTGGCGTTTACGAAGGGAGACCTACATCCAGCAGTGGGTACCTAATGGTATGTGGATGATGATGATGAAATGTACCTATCAATTTACAAAATGTAATACATAACCAGAATAAATGTATTGACACTGTTTATGCAAAAATAGGTTGTAAGAAGCAACGTAATCGTCATTTTAAAATTTACTTAGTACTTTGCATAATGAATATGCAAAATGAAAATGTTACGCTATCACTTTTTAAGGTTTGAAAATAATAGAAAAGATCTTTTTTAAAAAAGTTTGAAGCAAACAGCTGAATACTATCACTCGTTCGTATGAACAAGTGGCCGACAGTTTCATGTGCCCTCCGAAGCACGGAAGCGCTCAGTTGTTAATCCCACTTGCGGTCACCCATCCAAGTTGTGACCACTCAGGGAACGTCTGAGCAAGCTTCGGTACTATTACTGTAAAATATTCAAAGAGTTAGATATGTTGACGCCCATACCTACGAGTATAATAAATACTTCTTTCAAAATAAATTGGTAGCATATTTAAAAAACAATTGAAGATGTGTCGTCGTCGAAGTTATAAACAGCCTCGAGAGAAAAGGAAATTGCACTTTTTAATAAAGCATTTTATTAGCTGCAATCGAATGAAAAAATCGCAGAAAAAAATACAAATAAATAAATTACGTAATACATCCATAGTTCCATTATTTATTGCTATTTACTATCAAACGACTAGCATTGAAACTCTGCAAATTACTAACTTTAAAATAAACCTGCTTCAGAAATTCTAACTAAGAAATTAGAACCTAGAATGGCCTGAAACTCGGAATGGAAACGTACAATCCCCGTTTATCGGGTAGAAAATTACGAGAGTGTCTAATCCCGTTCTCACATCGGAAATCCTCAGTTCGACACAAAAGCTACTTTATATCTCGGAAAATTATCGTCGTTTCACGTCCCGAGTGTTCAAGTGTTCTTGAGCCATTCATATGAAGGCGCGAGTGCCATCGCCTCAATAGAAATGTCATCACGTACCAACTGTACAGATACGAGTATGTACGCATAACCATTCACACTGAACTTATTGGTTTTCTCTCTACTACGAATGCTATTTATTTTATTACTCTAATGGCACGGCTTTTCAATTTGTGTATTCTAGAAAATTATAAGAAATCTTGAAAGGCTCATTGTGACTGGAAAAGTGGATGGGAAAAGGCCTCGTGGGCGCAGTCCTATACGTTGGTCAGACCAGATCCGCACCGCTCTCGACACCTCCATGCACAACGCCCTCCACACTGCCGAGGACCGAAATAGATGGAGGAACATCATCAGAAAGAAACTGATTCTGAAGGGTGGTCACGACCCTCAGCATTGAGGAGTACGACTCAAGGAGGAGAAAATTATAAAAAATGGAAAAAACTCAATGTTGAAGGTAAATTCCAGTATATTTTTGATTCGAATTGAAATGTGATCGTGACTGTATTTCCAGGAAGCGGTAGACAATTATTTTTGATCTTCCCGAAATCAGAAACCAGAACTCCCTATAAAAATAAAGCAATTGCGTACTCCTGATTTCACTGATTTGCTGTTAAAAACGGTGCAAAATACGGCAACGCAAATGTGTATCAATAAAATGTTACATCTGCATTCGTGAGTTTTACGAGTAAAAATAAACCTAAACCTTTCACAAACAGAAATTGCTTCTGTGATTTTTCCATTCCATGTTCTTATTCCTGTAAATATCGATGCTTTATAAAATAGCTGAATGCGGAATTGCTTATAAAAATGTTTGTATGAAAAACGTAAATTATTATCTTGTTGGTTATAATACAATGAGCTCGTATCGGAAAAGCTGATGAACGTACTCGTATTGCTACCCTTTCATTATCTCATAATAATATCATTTTATTATTGGTGACAAGACATTCTCATTGAGGACAGTAGAATTGAATGGTTGTGCAAAATGCTACTTAAAGCTCGCGCACTGGCATATAGTAATTTATCTATCCGTTAGAAGCAAGATAAATAATCATACATTTATGTAAAACAACTACCTATAGGTACTCGCTAGCGTATGAAGATTGATTCTCGGGATCGGGTCCTGGTAGATGCAGGCCGCTTCCAACAAGCAACAGAAGATCTATGAGGGAGGTTTATGTCGAGCAGTGGATGGACGTTCTATGGCTAAGATGATGAAGTACTTTTTAAGTACATTTTACATTTTGAGTAACTGGCTACTTGGACAGAGGCTTGAGTTCAACAGTATGATGTAAACAATTCATAGTACCTACTTGTAATTTAATTTCTAAACAGATCCGTGCACAAAAAATCAATCAGAGTTTAAAAAGTTTCTTGGTCTAAACCAAATCGCTACTAATAACTAAGCAGTATTATACAATTGATCATAAGTTATACACTTGATGCTACCGCTTGTAGTAGCAGCGGTTAACTATTCCATCTAGCTTCATTAATCTGGCCACAGGGTAGCCCCAAAATCAAATCCATCGTATGCACCGATGGTGCAACATACAGAATTGGTAATGGGATTACTGATGCTAGCGACTGTTCGCCCGAATGGACAGTAGAAGTCAAAACTAGCTAAGCAACTAAAGTGATAGCTAAGAGTTTCATTCGCCATCATCATCTACCCATAGAGGTCCGCTGGAATGGATTACTAAGAATAAACTTCCAAGATAACCGATTAGATAGAGATTCACCATCATCATTGACCTATTGAGGTTTGCTGGACTAGGAAGAATAAATTCTCAAGATGAGGTGTTGCCTGTATTCACTGATCGCTGAACTCTGACTACACACGTCCATAGTCAACCAATACGTCAATAGTTCAACTTTTTTACCGGTTTAAACTGCCACACGAGACCCTTAATTGATGATTATTTATAGCCTGTCTCTTCAACAACTATAATAATTAGAAGCGCTTAGAGCACTTAATTTGTCAATCAATTTATGTGCACACATTGCTATTCAATCACATACCTCGTACATACCGACTACCAACAATTGACTTGCGTTCATTGCAAATATCAGAGAGAACATACTCGTAATTGGTATAGAAGTTTTGTTCAATACAGAACTTTGAGAGAAATTCAAAGAATTTATTCAAATGTGAATTTAAATGGCCATCCAATATCACAGTAAGTTCTTGTGGGTTGGGTTGTGCGTAAAAACAACTTGCACTAAATGAAATTCACGTGTGTGAAGCTTATTTTGAACTCCAGAGTTGCTAAGCTACTTTTGACAGCAACTGTACAAAATTACCCCAGAGCGGTCCATACCATTACTACCCATTAATAGGGCAATTTAAACTCCGTTAGCGTTTTGCATGTTGGCTCAAAATGGCTTTTAACACGTATAATGGCGGATTAAAAACTTATTGTTGATGCAAGCGTTACTGTCTTCGTGATGTGGAATGAAAGTTGTGAGTAAACATGCATAAGCCATATTTCTCAGGTTACGATTTATACTTTTACAAAACTTTGCTTCTTCGCGGGGCGGTTCGCTGTGATCCTGACTACCGTACAAAATTTATCCGTACAAAAATTACTTTTTATTTTTTAGTGAAACAAAACAAAAATGTAATGAAAGCCTATTTTGTTACATCCGAGTGGATTATTCTTACTTTTTACCTTGTATAGAAAGTTAATAAAGGCAGTCTTAATCCAGGATTATGATAAAGCGCTGCAAATGAGTTGGGCGGAAAAATTCTTAATTTATCGTGGGTAACTTTGTAATCCGTCTGAGTTTTTTGCCGTTTGACTTTCTAGGGGTAAAGTCGCATTTTCAAAGCGCTAAAATCCATGTTTTGCTTTTATTCGAGAAGCAAATGGTAGGTACTTATAACGTCGTCATTAAACACCAATGCCTACACATTTTTCTGTTTCTATAAAGCGATGGAAATAGTTGATATGGCTCTACAAATACCTACTTTACAGATTTTTCACAGAATCTGGAAAAAAAAACAAATGGTACGTTCCAGATTAGGTTTGACAAAACACATATTGAAAATGTTGTTAGTATGTAATATGTTTTTATTTGCCACGATTTGTAACGATCTCCGAAACGAATCTTCATCAATATGTTTTTTATTAACTCTCTCTGTGGTTATTTACGTAACTACATAGAATTTCAAAATGTAAGTAGGTATATTTAAGGTCATTTTTAATATTCGAAGCTTGTTGTAACATAATCAATAACCCATGTTAAATGCGTGTTTATGAGTAAGCTTTAATAACAAAATTATGCCTTTCTTTAACCTTCAGACTCTCGCCTTGTGAACACTTCAAGGTCGCTATATTAAATAGTTGCCAACAAAACATTATTTATTTCATGCTAATAATATGATTTGACGTCTGGCATTTGTCTCAAAAGATCAGCATTACCATTCAGCGCAGTAATGCTGCCAGTGTCTTGGGTATGCTTCCGTCAGAGGCTTGGACAGTTGAGGCTACCTCTAGATTGTTTACAACGATCCTTTACTTCCTCTACTAATTGCTATTGTATTCGTTTGTCAATCACGCCATTAAGTAAACAGGATTTAGATAAAACGTGTAATAGTCATAACTAACATAATGTATGCATATAGAAGATAAAACCAAAGATACAATTAACAATTTATTAACAAAAAGCTTTACATTTTGGACAGTTAAAATTTGAATATAAAAAATGACCCATTTAGGTTAAATACCGGCACTTAATCGCATTCGTAACGGTTTAATTTACTTTATCTGTTTCCTATCTATTTAAACGAGCCGGTGATTTAATGTTTTCAATGGCAGTTAGAAATGTTTGAAATAAAGAAAAACTTTATTCAGTTGAGTATTAAATTTAAACAGCCTTGGAGTCACACGAGCTAAGAAGCTCTAAGAAGTCCACCAACTAGATGACAGATGAAGGTAAAAGCTGCAGGTTCACGGTGAATGGTCGCTTCCGAACGAAACAACTGGAGATCGAAAAGCGAGGCTTATATCCTGTAACGATCTAAGGCTGAAATTATCAATGTAAAAAACCATAGTATTTGAACTTAGATGTTAGAAATTAAATAATATTAAGTAATTTTTTAGGTTCCTTGATTATAAATAAAATGTTTATCTTTAAAAAACAAAACCATGATTTTGATAGAGCACGCGACTTATAACTTGCCTTTTCAATAATGGGGCTCTCAATATAAATGTAAAGTACCTATATCATGTCCATTTCTAAGCTAAGAACCGGGAACAAGCATTCCGCTCGATTAGTCACAATAA
Organism: Xanthorhoe spadicearia; assembly: GCA_947086425.1. NCBI lineage: Eukaryota > Metazoa > Arthropoda > Insecta > Lepidoptera > Geometridae > Xanthorhoe > Xanthorhoe spadicearia. The sequence goes on from OX352199.1 coordinate 6,465,814, forward strand.
AAATCCTGGAACCGGCTACGTAATGGCGAGGATTTGCGCATTGCACATGGTGTCCACAATCACAATTCACAAAAAATGTAAACTAGTTGGACCACAGATCCAACAAAATGGTCCAAAGCCTTAAATAAAGTTATCGTATAAATAACTTACGAACATAATAAAAACTTGTGTAAATGTAACAACTTCCTCGACATTTAAAGAAAGACTGTCATGTTAATTTTATGTCTATACCTATTTTAAAGAGTCTGGACGAGTAGTAAGGCAGGCTTAAGGGCGATCGCTTGTATCAACGCAAGTTTGAATATGAGTCGCAACTTTTAATGTACTATCTCACAATCGCAAGCCTATTGCATTTGAACCAAACTTGTGGGTAAAAAAAAAACAAAAAAGTAAGCAGCACTCACTCCTTTATTAATCGGGTGAAGATCTTAACCCTCCAGATGGAACTTGGGAAAGTCCAATACAAAGTTTGTCAATATTTCCGTACAGTGATGCCTGACACTCGTTGATTGGGCCGCCCGCTCAACCGAGAAATAAAGTTGGCCTCATATCGTAAGTGTGTCGCCTTCTTCATCATCCTTCGCCATCTTAGGAGACACAAATTGAGAAAAGATCGTAATTTTGGTACCAAAATGTACGTATTTAAATATTTGACTACCTTAAAATAAATTTTATAAAGATTTCTAAAGCCTACAATTCTGAGAGATTGTTTCATCGACAACCTTTTTTTTTTCGTCATCATTAGTACAGTGACTTTACGCATTCAGCTCTATCACGGTCACCATTAAATTACTTAGGTATACCTACTAACTAAATAAGTATTTGTACAATATTTTACTTGTTCGTGGTAAACAAAAAGTCATGATTCAAAAAACCAGGTCAAAAAAACTCATTTTGTTTATGTGATTACGAGCTAAGGTGGCGTGCTAGGGTAAATTATTCGGAAAAATATGTTTTTTTTTATTCTCCACGAAATCTGAGTATGAGGAATCAAATGCTTGGGACTTTCAGAAAAAGCAGTAATATTATGGAACGCACCTTAATCAAAAAATTATAATTACCTATAAAGCTTTCATAAAATATTACATGAAACGTTATTGTAATGAGACTCGCCATTATTTCAATACCAGCTGATTAATAAATAATGATTATGTAAAATGGAATTAAAAAGGTAGATACACGTAATTATTGTAAAAGTGAATATGAGAAAACCAAAATTACCAACTTTGCCAAAATATCGGGAAAGTCGGAAATACGTAGGTTATCGTGGTAGAAAGAGTTATTGCAAACAATGTTAATTACAAAATATTATTCTGACATTCTATTATTTATTAGATGACACAATCATGGGATAATTCAACTTTATGTGATTGTACTCGTATTATGAAAACCATCCATGATAGACAAAACCGATGTTTTTTCAACTACGCCCTAGTATAATGCTTCATTCAACAATATCACATCAGCCACAGGAAACCCAGTTTTTACATAAATCCTTTTGGTTTGAACCCACATTTAACAGCTAGACCCGAACTCTAATAGGAAATTCAGTGGCATTCTAATAAGTCACGAGGACCGCTTTGATTCATTTGTGTCGCCTGCTATGCGCATAGCCGCTGCACCGTAAATTGAACTCGAACCAAAATCATTGCTGCAGTCAATTTATTAATTACGTTCATAGGGTATATTTGGTGATCTGTATTTAGCAATCGTAGATTATCTGGATGTTGGAGCCTAAAAGTGAGGCACATCAAACCTCGATTGTTAATTGTATCAAATTGTTGCGAATTAAAAATGACAGTAACCTCTGTTATTTATGATTCGCAACAAGTTAGACAATCGGGGTCGGGGGTGGGGGGGCTTCCAATTTTGCTAATAGTACGTTCACACGCGCGCGTGCAACTAGACATTCAACGGGCACATTCACGGGCACGCGCGTGTAAACAGTACGCCCGAGCCCGTGAACGCGCCCGTGAACGTGAATGTCGCGAACCGGGCGAGTGGCGGTTTTTGGGCAAAGTTCAAAGGATGAATGCGCGGGCGCCCGGTGACTGTTCACATGCGCGCGTGCAGTCAGTCTCTCTCGCGCTTTCGTGACGAGTGGACGTCCGTTGCTAACATGGTCGAATGGTCAAACGAATCGTTTATCATTTTGTTTCTTTTTCCAATAAAAATAAGTTAAGCCAAAGGTTAAGGCAGCAACAACATCGAGATCCTCGCTGCCCGACATGCTAGCACTGACTGACACGCCTGCGTGCATGTGAACAGTTTGAATTTTCGCCGGCCGGGCACGGGCTGCATGCCGCGCAGCTCGCCAGGCAGCCCGCCGGGCTGCACGCCGTACATCTGAACATAGCATAATATCATAATTATAATTAATTATACTAAACAAACTCACGCTTAAGAAGCATTCACTGCCTAGTTATTTGTACCTTCGTCAGTAGATTAGAAACATTCAGAACGTAAATTCACGGATTCAATAGAATATTTCCAAAAAATAAACAGTAAATTTTTTTGTTTTCGAACTACAAACAGTTTCACGTTCAAATTCAAATAACTGTCGATGTCCTTAGCTGTACCTGTATTTCATGCAAAACTTTTCAACATTTAATAATTGATTAATATTCGAAACCATAGCACACCTGCCACTTTCAGTATTATTTATAGACATACAGTATCGACTACAGGCGAGATGTTTGTGATTGTGCTATCGAAATCGAATATTTTAACATCTGCATCGATGTTGCACGGCATTTGGGCTAACTGCATTCGATTGCCATTTCAATATCGATTCACTCACTGCCTGGAGCATCTAAAAAACGACTTGATTGTCACGACTCGCGTTTGCATGTGTGTATCGAAACGATCCGGCTGGCGTAGCATCAGCAGTTCCAGTATCTATCTAAAAACCTAAATTAAGAGCTTACAGTCTAGGCTTAATTATCAAGTGTTCGTCACACTAAGCCTGATATATGGTTGAGAGAAACATTTAAATAGATATTACATATAAAATCTACCATTATCTAATATTAAAACTAGATTATTGGAAAGTAGTTATTGATTTTGATCTAGCTGATGGTGGCAATCCTGTTTTTTTAATAGCGAATGTGTTAGTAATAATGAATGTGTAAACATATTTAAAATTTAACACATTTTTTAGTATATCATCTAACATCTAACTCTGTTTGTTTTTGCATTTCAAAACATTAGATACCAACCGTAGAGGTTTTAATTAAAATTACATCATAAATTCCAATTAGATTATAGAATCCACAAAGCTTTGGACGAAGTTTGTTCAAATAATTATCAAATTTATGTTAGCGGGGCGATCCCTCGTATCCAATGGGAATGAAACTAAACGATATCTAGTCGGTGACTAGAGTTTCCAACTTTATCAATATTTGTTTTACCCACTGACTGTTTCGATACTAAAATCCCGGTAGACTCTGAATCTATTGTTACAATGTTATAGAAACCAAAGTTGGATTGTAATCCAACTATAATTGTGCGTGAGCAGTGCTGTGTAACTTTACCAATTGTAAGAAGTAGGTAGGTATGCTCTACCTTTATACTGCTACTGTTTGCTGTTATGCTACATCCCTACACACATGTATTTTTTGCAATAAAGATACTTTGACTTTGTTTTTTGTTCATTCATTTTACAACAGCACGAGCAAAACCATCGCGGAAGCTTCGTTATGAATACCGGTATTATTAGAACACGGTAGAAAAAAGTAAATACATTTTCTAAATGCCTTATGCGTAGACAGACGCTGGAGAGTAATCAAAATGATAAAACAGAGTGTTCCGTTGACTTCGCTGAATTTTTATTAAGTGCCTATTCACAGTTCTCGTTGTCCTGAAATACCATTCGCAGTCAGGATGTTTGAGCACCTTTGTTTGAAATGCTGCTGTGAAGCGTTAAATAAGATTACGGAAGGAAAAACTTCTTGAATCTTGAATTTCTGCGGTAGTACTAGTAGTAATCCATGTTTAAATTTTAAAAGCTATTGTTTTAAATTGTTTTCAAAAATTCGACTTTCAATCTGAAGGTAGTGTGCTGGAACCCGGCCGTGCATTAATGAATTTTCCGTTTTGAAAAACTTATATGCGCATTATCACGTGATGTTTGTCAGAAGTCAATATTCCAATACCAAGGTAAGTTACAAGCTCACCGTCAACAAAAATGCTAACTGGTATCCTCATGATACTTTCCTTTGCCGTCAAAAACACGATAAGAAATAACAATCATAAAAACGCCAAATTTATGGCTTGGTCACTTTGTTCACATAACAACGATCGACAAAGGCGCTTATTGGACAGTTATCCACGGATATTGTAAAGCTAAAACAATAACGTTTTGTTTATCAAATGCCTACGTAATACGAGGTAACAGCAAAACATGTCATGTAAGTTAGTTTGTACAGCTCGCCGACTCTTGTTTATAGAGGCGATAAACAAAAGCAAACAGAGGACATCAAAGGCATTTAAGCTACAATAACGTTGTGGTAAGTTGTGATAAAATGTATCGTTCTAGGTTTTATTAGGCTTTATATGCGTTGCATTATGTTATTATTTAGTTTTCACTGAGAGTAATGCTTGGTCTCCGGATACACCAAGAAGAGAGATGTAGATGTCGCTAATCGGTTTTTTAAGCGAGAAATCATTTCACTGAAATGAGTTCACAGGTTCCGTGACCGAGTGGTAAAACTTTAGGGCGATGACTGGTTACTAGGAAGGAGGACTAGGAAGTTAGTTAGAGATTGACAGGAGTCAATCTCCATGCATTCGTAGATTTCAGTTGACAGGATGTCAGCCCGCATTCAGGTCACCGATCTCATAGTAACAGTTCACGACAGTTATATTTTGTTTGATACTGGTCAGATCATGGAGTGGAAAATTATTACGTAAATTTTACCTATCGCATGTATTGGACAAAAAATTTACATGTGCCAAAGAAATCTTTGCCTGTCTTTCATTTAGTCTCAGACTGACAATATAATACGTTATGGGGACCCGGTTTAAGGTAATGACTAAATATTTAATTAATATACCATTATAAAATAAGCAAAGAGATGCTCGAAAATAATATTTTGCTTGTTATGTTTGTATATAGGCCTGATAGTACATACTTAAAGTTATAGGAACACGGTTTTAATAATTATAACATTCGATATTTAATCAGTTAAGGTAATGAGGTTCACGACTGTTAGTCAAATATTGATCGGATCGTCTTGAGCAGGCATATTAAGCATCTGTTAGCAGATGCCAGCACGTGTGGAAAGCCCCTAAGCCAGCGATAGAACGTCGAGACGGAAGCGAAATCTACGAAGACGTAAGGCTTTTAGAATAAATTATTATGTTTTCAATTTTGCGTAGTTCATATTACAATCGACGGGGTCAAAATTATGAATGTTTTTGTTTCCCTTTGTAAGCATTTTATAATAAAATACAATTCTTTTGAAAAGAAAATTAATTTTTTTTAATCAATTTTCAAAAAGAGTTACTTCACTTTAAGCTTCTGCAACTATTGTGTGAACTCCAACTTAAGATTATCAGAGCACAAAAAGATTTTAAACTGAATATCGGCTCAGACGTATCTCAAAGTATTCGTTCATTGTTAGATTTCAATAGGGTCTTTCAAGCTCAAAAACTTGCACCTATTGAGCACAGTGTACTGAATCTACGAGATCTCTGTTCCCGCCACTCTGTGTAAGTGGATGGGCACACTAGCGTGAAGCCAATGCTGTTGGCGTATTTTCGCTTGAGTCTCCATTTTCAAAGTAAGCCGGGGCTTATTCTACAGATAGGAGAGTAAAAAGATGAATGTGGTGCGACCCGTTTCACCTTTATCCGTTGAAATAGAAAGTTTATATCGTACATCCTATGAAGGCTGTGCGGAATGAACTAAAAGTGTTATCTATAAGTTGAATGCTCAATGGTATGCCATGCTTAGGTTAGGCTTGGAATAGCACGTAGGATTTAAATTGATACTTAGGATGAATAAATAAGGTGCATCCACATAAAGTTTAACATTTCTGAGTATGTACTTAAAAGATTTACATTAAGTTAATCGCCGCCCACGATTTTATCTGCGTAGGTATTTGTATATGAAAAGATAAAAACGAATGCGTCGTTCTGATATGACTATGACCTTTATGTTACCAAAAATAGTATCAAGGGAAAGTACGAGTACCTATATAGCAAAGTTACACATTTTTAATATTAGTAGTACCCTTGATAGAATAAAGTAGTACTTTTAATAATGCGGGTGATTTTTTTATTCAGCTCATCACGGAATTTCAGTTGAATTGTTCATGAGTGCTTCATTTGCGGCACAAAACAATAAGTACTACTATGTTGGTTGCTGTTTATTCTTTTCAAATGTAAATCCTCACTGAAAAGGTCAACAATGAGCAACTAAAAGTAGGAAGGAAAATTAAAAATATTTTCGGGCTTTGAACTTCCACTAACGAGGCGGTGGTTCAGGGTTATCTGCATTTCGTGACGGCCAAATTGGATTTATTCTTGGATTGTTTATCCTGCTTTGCATTAAGCTATGCCGTATTTTGGAATAAATAAACTGTGTGGTTTTAGGAACTAAAATACTTTGCAAATATTATTTACGACTGTGCATTGCCATAGTGCGTCTGATAAATCAATCTATAGAACCACCACAGGACACAGAAGTACTTACTCTGTCAATTACTGATCAAACTATACGCGATGAATGTAGTTGTTCGATATAGGTATAATATTTTGTGAAAACTTGCCACAGAGCGTTTAGAAGATGTTTATGAAAAGTACAAAATTGCGCTAGCACGCTGTTACATCAAAAAAGTAAAGATTGAAAATCGTTTAAAGTTCGTATTAATAGAAAAAAAAATGAACTAATTCCAATATCTATAAAATAACAGTCGTTCATTCAAACATTACTCAAATTAATGGAAAATTTACTCAAAAAATTATTACTTACCTACCTATAGCAATTTATGTCGCAACTAATAGATTAAACACAATTTTGTATCTCAAAGTTAATTGGTAAAGTAAGGTATTCAAAGCTCCTGACTAGCTAATTTGCTGAAAAACGTAAAAGACGCGACAGATTGAACTCGCTATTATCAAAATATGACAGACTACTATTTTAAAAGCTTTTATTTAGCTTGCAATGTAGGTATGTATGTACCTAAGTATATCGGTTCGGGTAGAACCTTGCTACTTAATTTTGAAACAGATATCTTCAACCGATTGAGCTGAATTTTTTACTGAAATGCTTGTGTAGATATTTGTTTTTATTAATGACACAGAATAAGTTTTAGAACAAATACGAGAAGACCGACTAAACAAAATATCCATTATAGAAAATCTTATCATGACGCAACAAAGTGCAATTGAGCTCGCAGTAGTTCCTCGTGCCGTTCATCAAATCATGCTATCGCATTCTTACAAAGTTGTCCATTATAATCCTGTCACTGTCACGCACGTGAGTAACACGAAAACCAACTATAAAGCAACTACATAAGCCTACAATTAAGTCGTCCAGGGATCAAGGCATGCGTCTTTTAGTCGCGTCTAATACACAAACTAATTTCCTCTAATTTTATGTAATGTAAAATTCTCTACTAAACTTGAACTAAGTGTATTAGGATTGGAATTCGGATTATTCAGTTTCGGTCCCGTTTTATCGTCCCAACGTGACACTTGCTGGGCCATCGACATTCTTCGGGCACATTTCGTACATCACTCAGATTTTATCTGTACGTGCCGATATTCGATGCCACCATACCCACATACTAAGCAAGGTAAATGGTAAACCAAAATGGCTGTCTGTAGTTTATAGATACTAACTTTGACTAAGAAAGTTAAAAACTACTTATATTGTGATATTTTTACGAAATCATTGCAATTATTATTTTTAAGTTGATTTAGAAACGGTTTATTCTGCACACAGGGCATCCCAATATTCTACTTTTATCATAATTATGTAAGTTTTAAAGTATTTGTAAATGCTCGGTATGCTTCCCTTCTCCGCGGTTTTCATATAGAGGATCAATTCTTCCATGAATGTGCTATAAAGTTTATTTGTACCACAGCTAGCACCTCCGCATTCGCTGCGTAGAAACTGAGGCTACGCACAACAATAGTAGATGATTTGTGAGGTGGCGCACCACAAACCATGCACTTTGACCGCAAATATTACCCACCATTGTCCGGTAGACCTATGAACTACGTTGTATCTAAATTGGATCTGTGGGTTTATGAAGGTTTATATTTAACTATGTAACATTATATTTCTAAAAGATTATAAGCAATAATGAATTTTATCTCCACAAAAAGGTATCAAATTTTACATATTTAGCTTAAGGTGTCAGTAACTTAGATAAATTATTACTTTGTATCAGTTTCATGAAACTGATTCTGTAAATTACGGCCTACGCACGAAAATGTTTTAAAATGCATAAGCTACTGAATATTCTATGAATATTGCATGGTCATTTGCGAACCAATAAAGGTATCTAGCGCCATTGCCTAAAGGCTATTTATATTTGAATTTGAATATTGTGTTACCAGCTCAAAAATTTAATAAGTACTGTTTTTTTATTATTTTAAAACAAACAAAATTAAATCACAACAACGTGTAACAAATACACGACGTAGCAAGTTATGTATTAGTTATTGGCATTCGATAACAATAACTCACACGAATCAAAGAATTAGCTAGTTAGAAAAATATTACATATTTATGTAATGTTTGTAATTTGTCTCCATGTTTACAACTCGCACTCAAATTTGAGTCAAAAGCTTAACAAACATTTTGTCCATTCTTCATATAAATTAATCATCTCTTCAGACACGATTCTTGTTTCAATTCAAACTCCGAATCCACGCCTAAAGCAAAACAATACTACTACATTATGTCTGTTGTTTAAACAGTCAGCACGTCTAAACATTTTTAGTGCAATGCTTAACTCACATGTGAATTTTCTATCAAGCCGGCTATAAACCCAAGACACTCGGCTTTTAAAAGAAAGCCGCAACTATGTTAGTGACTATAAAACTTTATGTGGTGAAATTTAAAGCGATCTAGCCTCTGAATCAGTGAATTTGTGGTACATGTGAAATATAGCTTCATATTACAGTACCCTAAAACCAATAATGACAGAATAAAGGGAACCGCGAGTGTTCTAGAGAGTTATTGTTGTGGTGTATCGCTAATGGGAATTTATTGGTTGTAAAACTAACTTTTAGCGGGGTGAAAGTTCATAAAAATGAATTATCTGATTCATTACTGACATAAACTAACTATAAATAGAAAGAAATGTGCATTGAATTATCTTATCGGTAAAAGTGGTCATTTTCAGATTACCAAAATATATTATGATTTTGGAACAAGATTTTTTATAAGAATTTAACTTTTTCTTTAGATTATAAAACCAAATAAAATATTATTTTATTTAGTCTTATAATTTTAGAAAAAAGTAGTTTTAGTTTTATATTCAATGAATAAAGATATATTTTATACAATTACACTTTATTACTTGCATAATTAGCATATACTAAACTACTACGATTTACAGTTGAGTTACCTATAGATCGCTACAAACGATCTATAGGCAGTTTAGTACCAGATGGACGCGTTACCAAGACACTGGCAGCATTGCTGTGCTAATTTGCAGTGCTTTTTCTTTAAGAATTATTATATTTATTTGAATTATAGAGCCATAAATTGGTTGGAATGTTATTCTTGCAGTGAAAAATCTAGCGTCTATCGTGGATTGAGCACACGTCTAATTAAATCCCGACACCAATGAAGTCGTGGCGGGAAATAGGTCGGCTGCGTGCGACCCGGCCATCGCGGAACGCCATTCCATTCTTCTTTCACTATTTTCTTCTGAATTATATCGTCAATAGTAAGGTAGGTACATGATACGTTCGTATAAATAAATAAATATCCTTCAATAGTTACAAAGTGCTTTTTAGACCACTGCTCAAATTAATGCTTGTGGTGTGGTGCAATACGGTGGTAGTATGCAAAGTCCATAACAGCAAAAAATTACTAAAACATATCTCGAGTGATATAAATGAGTGATTTTCTTTTATTTTCGTTAATACAAACTAACCCATAAGTAGAACTCCCAAAGCAGACAGCCAATAGTTTCAGTTCGTGGCCTAGTACGAGAAAGTTTAGCAGTATCTCACGGGCAGCGGGTAAGCTATCACATGTGTGTATTTTGTTGTAAGTTTTCAGCGGATGAATGAAAATGAACACGGCGACAGCCTAAACCAAGCAAAACTTTTATAGGGCAAATAACTTTGCCGCAGTGAATACCGCTATTATAGTGCCAGTCATTTTCTAGGTATTTTTAGCTGTTTTTTTTTATAAAACAATAACTTGAACATTATGATAATGTATAATTATAATTATAATCTGGGACGCACGGAACCGAAAGGTGTAGCAGAAGCCTCCTTTTTACTTTTGCCAAACTTATCGTTGCTGTAAGTGCACTACCAGTACTTATACGGTTGAGCTAAAATATTGGTGTTCAATATTTAATATAATCGATCCAAATTAAAATAATGAAGCTTTCAATTAAAGCAAGCAACCCACTTTTATCTGATTATGTTTATCTTTCATTTCAATGTCCGCCTCTTCTGCCTGTGAGATTTTTGATTGTGAATGTCAGAGCGTGGATTATGTGTGGGTGCAATCTTTTTTGTCAGAACCATAACTACTTCCCATTATATTAAGTTAAGTTGTGTGAGGGCACGAAAAATGGTCGATCCCGGCTTATAAAGTCAATAAGCCACGACACGGAGGTCTAAAAACTCGGAACATTTTATTAGAGTTATAAATATAACACATTTACCTACTGTGAAAAATAAACAAAACAGGATTTGCGGTGTTGGATTAAACGAGTGTATTTCCCTTTGGTACTCTCCAGATGTTGTCGTATTTTGAATGAATGATTAAACAAATTTAATACTTAGAATAGGAGTACTAATCCCATTTGATATAATCTCTATCATAATCAAAAGACTATATAAAATACATCACATAGGAAAAATGACAAGAGACTAAAGCATGTTATATTCATGCGAGCCATTCGCTTCGTGAATCGGACTATAGTACGAGTACTTATATCTTCAGTAACCGCTGCGTGTTGGCAGCTGACAGATTACTATGTCTGTCGTGCGGTTGCTCGGTGCGAATGTTACCATTGAACTATTGTCTCACACAACACTTACCTATAACTGTAGATCTTTATTATTGAACAAATACTGTTTTAGACTTTCATGAAGATGCAGATAACAATACAAAAATCATTGACTTACAGATGAACATTTACTAGTGAAAATTAACTTTTGGTAAAAATGTTAGTTATAAAAAATTTATATCAAGATCATTATGAATTTTATTGGTTTTTATGAATCCACGAGTCATAGTAAATAATTACAATATCAATCTTTATTTGAGCTTCATTCGAGGCCACAAACGACTTTACAAGTTCCTGGCGAAGACAGTGATCAATTTGAGGATTTCCTCTTCGGGAGAATAATGTGCCTTTTACATTGAGTTTTTTTTAGTATATGTTTTTCTTCTTACTTTCCCTCGGGAAAGGGATGAGTTCTGAAAACTCTGTGAAAATTTTGGTTCATTTTATTGGATGAAAATTGCAAGCAACATTTATTTTTAGCTGATAAATTTGGAATCAGGCAACCACTTCTGCAATGATTATAAAGACCTCATGTATTATTTTTTGTTATTGCTCTCATTACGCAAATGAACCTAAGGCTCACAGTAAAAGTTATCATTAGAGAAAGTTATCACAGTTATTTCAAAATCAGCCACTTATTTAATCTCTTACATGATATTGTTGGACCTAGTAACAGTAACACTCCAGTCACTGTGGTCAGTAAAGTAGAAGTAAAATATTAATGATGAGCTAATTGTTTATTAATCATTTTGAATCAATAAACAATTAGCTGAAATGACAACTAAATGAAATTTATTTTGTAAATGCCTTATGTCTAAAATAGTCGAGCGGTACACTTTATTATTTAAGTATAATATCATTAATTTATTTTAATTTTGTAAGTACATTAAAGTGCATGATTATAATTTGATAGAAATTCCAGAAATTCCTACATAAGACAACCCCATTGTCTCATAACTTACACCAACCCACAACCATATTTTGAACATGCTGCATTGCATCTGCTTGAGCTCATCTAACTTATTATATACCGGCCACTGTTGGCCGCCGTTGGATCGTAAATTGTGCCAATGAGTGCATTATACTGCTGCCCTTATTACAAACTTGTACTTATCTACTATTTATTTTAATGGAATGAAATATTTTAGGAATTTCATTAGATAATAATATGAAATAGATGAGTCATAGATGTTTTAAACACAAATAAAGAACTATTTGCTAGTTTTAACTATTTGAAACGTTGATGATTTATATTCAATGTCCATGCGAGGGAAGCCTTTTTTATAATTAGAAAGAAAGAAAGAAGAAAGAAAGAAAAATATTATTACTTCTCCCTATAACCCCAGGTTTGCTGTAAGAAAACTCTTTCAGGGTTAAGCTCGCCGTTGTACATTGCCTCTAAGTATAAGTTTGTTACTGTATTTTATCTGTTTACGTGTACAATAAAGAATTTAAGAATTTAAGAAGCCAAAGCAAAGTAGTGTTACATAACTATTTAAAAAAAAATATGAATTTAGTCTGCATATGAAAGCTATAATTGCTCTTCATTGAAACCCACTTACTATTTAATCTTTGGTTAGGTGCCGCTTTACTACAAACTGAAGTTATCAGAATTGAAAACCCAGCATAAAAGCCGATCATTTATGAAAATAGTTCCCATGTACCCGTATTGAATGCAATAAGAAGGCGTAAATTTCGATGTCAAAGAGACTAATAAGCTTTTCATCATTAATTTAATAAAGGGTAATAAAATAACGAGCACTGAAAATGTTTTCATTAGCAAACTGTGTCGTGATTTTATGCAATCAATTTTTCAGAAGGCTTCTGTTACATAGTTTTTACTTAAAATAGCTATTTTATAAAATTTCTATATAAGAAATACAATATTATTTTACGAGAAAATTCCTAGAATCAATTGTCAATTTTATTACCACAACTTCATATTACATATTATGCATGCGTCAATTCACACAAAGAAGAAAGGGAAGCGGCGGCGGAATTTCTATATTTTAATTCACATTTTATTCACATTGGTAGTCTCGAATGACTAAATTGCTACAATTTAAGAAAATTAAAAGACATTCTCTGGAAATCACGGCACTCAAATACGAACAATGCTAATTGGCTCGTTCAGGGAGACGTTTGCAGAGCGAGCAAAACTGCGTAACATGATAATTTTGTTCAAATAAACTAAATACGCAATTGTGTGTTAAAACTTATTACTTAAATAAGGAATTTACCATCAACAAATTGTTTCTCAAAGTAATGCTAAGGCCAATTTTTAAAGTTTTAACATGCACTGTACATCAACATTTTATCAATGACCCTACTTCTTGATGAAATTATTTATCCTACATTTTCAAATTACAACACTACAAACTTATTCTAGCAAAAAATATAAGACTTCAGTAAAATAGATAAAGACCATTCTACAGTACGAGTTAATAACCCACGAACTGAAATAACATCATCGGTGAATGTACTATTGAACCATTATATTAATTTACCTTGGCTTCATAAATACGCTTTTCATTTCACTTCGCTAATTATGATTTCGTTGCGCGACCTTATCATTTTTTATTTCCCGAACTGTGCACGGTAATAAAGAGTTATAAAAGCTGAATCTGTATCGTGGTACATTTGCCGGTGATATTGGCCGTGCGGACCGTAGCCTCAAATGGTCGGGCGTATCGCGGTCGATGCAATGCCGTGCGTGTATTCTTGTAACCTTCGATATTATTCAGAAGCGATCGTAGCGAAGTTTTTAAAAGCACAGAATACTCATCCAACCATGTAAAGAGTCAGTAAAGAGGTTCGACGAAAGTGGTCATAATTTGGATTGGTGATCGAAAATGAAAAAAAAGGCTTTCGTGCCTCGGAGAGCATGTTTTAAAGTCATGTTCCGGTTTTTATAGTCAATCCATAAAAAGGCCTGATAAAGGCCTAAAAATTCCGTCACCACAGTTAGCCAATCCCTCATACCGATCTAACTTACGTTCGATATCTTTGGATTTCATTATTTATTTATAGCCTATTTCAATGATAAAAAGGCCTTCATAAGTTTGGAGAAATATCTTGAGAGAGTTGTGAGTCTGTTTGATTTCATTTTATTTTGATGTTTTGAGTAGGGACTTGATAGCTGTCTTAATCGTATATCAGATGGATACCCTTTTTGTGAAAGGCTCACGTGCGTACATTATGAGATGATTACATACCTAGCAAAAGTTGATACATTTATGAAATCGCTTTCAAATACGTATTGAAGGTTAGTCACAGACAGACTTTTTTCAGTCGTAGTCAAGAGACGTTTCTGTTATTTGCTTTACTTTCTTGTTCCTTTCATTTGCTTTCCATTCATCTGATCGTCATCAATTTCTACCCATTTTTTTAAAGCGATTGTAGAAATGCAACATTGCAACATGACGTACCTATAAAGGATTTGGTATGTAGATGATCGCGAGTGTAACGATAGTTGCGGTAACAGTACGCCTAAGAGCGAGGCCCCATTAGTGCGTTGCGCTGCGACGGTTTCCATATATTTTTTACGACGCAACGCAGCGCAACGCACTAATGGGGCCTCGCTCTAACGCATTCACTGCGTTTCGTCTGCAATAATCTGAAACGACATTAACTATTTGTACCAAATAATCGCATAAATCGTATCAAAATTTAGGTAATTATAAGTTAACAAATGCATGTCACCCAAAATAGTGTAAGAACTCATACTCTACTAACTTTGAGAATAGCCCCTGTTTGCTCACGTGTAACCAACTGCTGACAAAATGGATGCAACCCACGAAACATTGTCAGTTCCTATCTACATTGATGATGTTACATGTACACGTACACCACTGACTGGTGTATACTGGTACGATTAAATAAGTTCAAAAAATACTAACTGCACGTCCCGGCTGTACAGTGTACACGGGTGTTTTAATGAAACTACCCGGATAAAATATAGCCCATAACCATCCCGACAGTCCATTCTACACATCAGTGAAAGAATTTTATAAATCACCTGATTGGTTTCTGAGATTACCTCCATCAAACAAACCAAAATTTCCTCCTTATAATTAGAAAATAATTATGTTAGGTTGTTTCTACTACTACGTTCTGTGTTAATTTAATAGTTTTTTTAATGAATAAAAATGAATTATTTTATACAGTTATCATCTCTAATTTCTATTACACCCCACCCCTTTATTCAACCAATTTTTTTCTATGAAATATTACTTAAATACTTTTTAGTTTCGTTTTGTCTTAATTTCCAGTGCACTAAGTATATTTGGGACAATTTATTTTTACTTTGACATAGCCGTGTTAGTTTCAATTTCTTCCTCGCTTTAAGGATACAGTCATTATCATATTTCACATGGCTGTCTGTCTACGTGAGAGAAATGTCTTATGTAGTTTAGGTTTGACTGTACAGTTGGACATGGTATCGAGCCGCTTAACGCAATTTTTTTCCTTTTTTTGCGAAGTCTGTAGAAAAAATTTCATATGATAAAGAAATAAACTTTCTTTTTTGCACGCCTTTAGCTAAGAACATTATTTTAAATAAAATATAACGGAGTGAAAACAAACAATAGGCGGCTACTTTGTGTGCTTACTAAGATTAAAATCAAAAGTACTCGTACAACAAATCAAATTACTCACTGAAGTGAACCGATCTACCACCGCAGCTACTGAACAATCTAACCAATTTAATAGAATATTGATTCAAATTCAAATAGGTTAAATAGGTTACATTGTAAATAAATTCTGGGAACGCCCAATAACACAGCATCAGCATGTTTTATCTCTTTTTACAGTCTGACGCTTTAAAACGAACAATGCAATGAATTATTGTTAATGGTAAATTGATGATTTATCAAATGCTTTTTAAATCAGATTGTTCTGATTGACTTGTTATTGATTTGAATTTAATCAAAGATTTATAGATACTGATGTATTCTATTAACGATTACCTACCTAAGGCATACGTAGTCAAATGTGAGATGAAAATCTTTTCATCTTGCGAAAGTTCTCCTATCGGTTAAATCGGTTAATCTCTTGAATCACTCTATCTATTAAAAAAAACCGCATCAAAATCCGTTGTGTAGTTTTAAAGATTTTGAGCATACATAGGGACATAGGACTAGGATATAGGGACAGAGAAAGCGACGTTGTTTTATACTATTTAGTGATATTATTACCAGTCAGTGATATGAATTTTCCGAGCTTAAATCCCTACTGCTCTAAAATAACAGTGCAAAGTGGAGCCGCTTTCAGACTAAATATTTTGTCGTACATCTAAAGTAAATAATTTACTGTTTTTGTTCTCATTAAAACAGTATTCACCATTAATTTCTTTATTTACGAAACTTACAACATGATTTTTCATTTCTTCGTTTGAAAAAACTTATTAACTACTTATTATACTTACTAGAATTTTTATTTAAAACATCAATTTTAAATATTTAATGCGAATATTAGTCCTAATTTTCCGAGTCGTAAAGTTTTCGTAGTCTGGAAGTCTCCACTTGCTTTGTTTATGCACTTTAGGTATTTAATCTCGGAAAATTACAATAACTGATTATCACTATACTAGACATACTTATATTGTAATGAAATTAGTTACTTACGCATTTATAAACAGTGTATCTAAGCGCGTCTGCCTGTCTGTTACGCTTTCACCAAGTTTTCAGCAAGTGTCCAACTTTGTTGACTGAGTCTATAGGCTGCCTTAAGGCATCAGTCATGGCTTAATAACTTTAAAAGTCCAATACTTATGTCCTCCTTCAGTCGGTAGGCTCACTGCTGAGTATCGTGATGTGTCCAACTACTTTTATGATTTTCCTTCCGCTGCTACGGTCTTCGGCATGGTGGATAGCTTCGAAAATTTAGTGTTCAATTTTTATTTTTCTATTGTGGGAATATTACAGCAAATATAGTTAAACGGACTTCATGAAACAGAACAACTATAACGCTAAAAGTAGCTGTTATTGTGGTACCTTTGTTTTTTTATTGTTGATAGAAGAAATAAAAGGTTACTGTAACGTCCCGGACAAATAAAATAACAGTAAAATGAAAATGTTAGATAGCACTCATAATTACCGCATTATGAGTAGAATAAACGTTTTACTACAAGTCGCTGTACTCGTAAACGTAACATGAAAACCTTCGGTAAAATCTGTGCTATTTTTCTAACAAACAAAGAGACCCTCGTCAAAAAAATCATTAGTGTAACAACAATAATTTGTCGCCGAATAATTAATTGCCATAAATGAGAGTGATGGGAAAATAATTCGATGAATGAATAGTGAGGGAGGAAACGTTCTCGAAAATTTGATTTCTGCGCATGACTTGTTGTGATGAGCGGATTTAGGCAAGTACCAACATAAACATCGCATTTGCATTTTTATCATTCAGGTTTTAGATGTGATCGCTTCTAATGGCTTAAAGCGATCGTGGAGAAGCTTGCTAAGACGTTCCTGAGAGATCTTGCAACGTTCTGAGCGGTCACAACTTGGATGTCCGCCAGTTTCAATAACAGCTGAGCAATTTCATGATTCGGAGGGCATTTTAAGCCATGACGAGGTCTTTAAGCGGCCTGAAAACTTCGTCAACGGAGGCCATTGGCTTATACGACTATACTAATTAATAAACAAGCTAAGTATTACAATTTTACAAAAGGTTATATTATTAAAATTTCATTAAGTTTGTAGTTTTAATCGAAGCCCACAAAAATGCTTTAAATTGGGAAGTTGATTAGATAATTATCCATTAATTGGATAAATAAATTAGTGCCTGCGTCGTGGAGTAAACAACCGCGTTCTGCTACGTAGCGAAATCGTTAGAAAATGCAGTAAAGTTGCTACTTCTATTAAACCGAAAATTTAAATTATTTGCATTTTAGTATAAAATTTTGTGACTTAAATTCTTTAAATATTCTACTTTTATAAATTGATGGTAGAGATTGTCACATAAGTTATATAGTTTTCAAATTCCTAAAAACGATTTCGTTTTTTTCTACATCCTATATGAAAATAGTTATATCCATTTACTTAAACAAAATATAGGTCAAAATAGTTTTTAATAAGCAAATCAGTTGAAAAACTACATAGGTAACATACGCTTCTCTTCCAATCACTGTACCATCAAAAAGAAAAAACGAAAACAAAAACCATAACAAAACCATAACATTGCTGACTTTTTTGTAGGTACTTACTACAAACAACGTTCAAATACTCGTATTCACCTAAGAAAAATCTCGCTCTCGTTTAAAAATAAGCCTGAAAACAAAACGAAATATGAGCGTGGAGTGTTTTTCGATAATTACAGCGGGACGGCGATCGTGCCGACCTTCTAATTAATTCTGATATTCAAGCTGACAAATTCGCAAAAACGCCTATTCATTGCCTCTCTTTGTAAATAAACTTGGCTTGTAATTAGGAACTCGTGAAAAGTTACAAAATTGCTATCCTCTTTGAAGCCGTGAAAGTGAATATTTCTTTGTGGAATAACAATTAGATATATAAAGAGGGTTACCTTAATTCTGTTTATTATTTAAACGACAGTTAATGGAGATAACGCGAAGTTCAATAATACAATGAAATATTATAATTACAATGAATCATGATCCATAAATTGCTTGCAAGTATTACCTCAACACTTGCCACTGGCTTAGCGTAAACAGTCAAATCTAGTACAATACATTATTCATAAATTTTGCCGTTACTCTTTGACAGTCTAGAGAACTTTTAAAACACGCTACCGCTATGATTTTGGAGGTGAAATACCAGCTAAGCGTACACCTTTCGGAATCGTATGCATCGGACGCATTGCATCAAACGGATTGTTGTATTCTTTGTATAGAAAGTCACACAAGAGCGTCCAATCCGCATCGTACGGATGCTTTACTTAACAACAAAGAACACTACAATTCGTTTGATGCGATGCTTATCTTTAAATTACTAAACAGTTGCTTGCTTCTGGCCACTATCCTTGCTAAATGTAAACCGACTACTATTGTAGTAAAAATGCATTGTACAAAACCCTAATCTATCATTGTCCGTTGTTATTATAATACGTGCTGATAAACAGCGAAGTTGAGAGGCTATTTTTACGCATAACGAGGCATAAAATTGAAAATGCCCAACATCTGTGAGATCCCACTGAAGAACTAAATGGCACTGAAATTGGTTTCAGTCTCTCCATAAAATTTCCGCATTAAAATAAACTTTACTACTGTGTCTTAAGACTTGAATTCCATTAGGTACTGGTAACTATTTACTAAGTAATGATTAACTTCGTTTTTTTATTACAAATCCTCTTCATTATTTTCACGGTTAGTGATTTAATGGTGATTTTAATATTATTATTATGAACTACTTTTTTGGTAGTTTAACCACAAAATTAAAATAAATATTAAAAATAAACCTACGACGCAAATGAAACATTATCTTAGAACTCTCTTAAAGAAACTCTTTAATTGAAAAGGACGGCATCATAATCGATTCATGCAGTCTGGAGCTAGACTGTCTCTGTTTTTGGATGAAAGAATAATTAAAGTTAAAGATTTAAAGAGTGTTCTTAATTGGAAATTTTGAAATACTATTCAAAAACATTGTTGATCTGATGGATCTTAGGAATTATAAACAGTCGAGAGTGCAGGAAATTGATTTCTTTTTACGAAATTAAAGTCTGTATTATAAGAAAATAATTTTCAACATTTAATAAGAATTGTATTTATGCCAGTACTTACTTCAAGTGAAACTTCCTCTAGCCATGGTCTGTTAAATGCTTCTGTGGCTGAAATTCAGCTTCAGCGTTTAACAAATTTATGGACCGAGGGCAATTCTTTAAATAAAGGATGAGATAGGTATTTTATTGCCTGCACAGAATTCACCCGATGAGATTAGTGAGGCTTTTAAATATTTGACTAGTAAAAACAGTTACATCGATAAAAATGTAAATTCAATTGGATTCTCAATTTTTAGTTTTTGAAATGTTTCAAATTTTACAATAATTATCTGTTCCATCGTTGGGTTTATCACAAAACCACACAGTTCAATGAACTGAAAACCATTATTTGTTATTTTCAATTAGATTACAACTGATTGCTTTTTCCAAATTATATTTTAGATTGAAACAAATTTCAATTCTGTTTTTAATGTAACTATTTTTTAGCTTGACCAGTTCTTTCTTTACATTGTCAGTGCATTAAAGTAATACAGGGAGTATAAAAGGTTATAAAAACGGCCATTAAATCAAAGAAACTCCGAAGGCATTTACGGCGAGATTTACTCGACTCACCATAAAGACACAGAGACAATGTCAGCGGCACAGTCGACCCTACATTTTGAACTTGTTCACTTCAAAAGCAGGAGGAAAAATAAGTTTTAAAGATTATGAGTAAGCATTTAGTAGAAAATAATGACTTATGTCGTAACTCGTACTGTCTTACTCGGCAGTTAAGAGTTGTAGTAGGTACAAAAATAATCAACAGAAATTGAATCTTTAAAACGAACCTTTATTCTTTGTCTTAGCCAAATATGGCATGTCATACAATGACCGTGCTATGGCTGACAATATAGTTATTTCTATAATCCGTGAACCTGAGCCGTGAACAATCCATGAAATAAGAGTTTGCATAGGATTTTGTCTCGAGACAAAAAAACTTGAAACAACATTGTCAAAGTAGATAAGTGACAGATTCGCGCCGTGAACAGTGAACGCAAGTGTGAACGGGTTGAAGAAAAAAAAGCTAAAATTTCACAACTGTTTTATAAAGCTTTTATAATTAGATTAGTTTGTAATGGAAGGACAGTTTTCATTGGATGCCTGTTTCCTGCTCAAATGCGGCTCTACATTTCTCTGGCAACATTTGCTGTGAAATATGTGAAGTTCGGCGTAGGGCATATTGGGGTATATTTACGTCGTTTGGGCAAGATTGAGAAAAGATGTCCCAATTTCTGAATGTAATTTCCGAAGTTATAAGATATTTGACGACTCCAGGTGTGATAGACAAGATTAGGTAACTTATCATAGTATCAATAAAAAATATTATGTGATCGAACTTTTGAACTGGTAAGTATTAAACCAGTCTAGTGTACTTGACAGATATGACAGTGCTTCTAGCGCATAGGATGTATGAAATTATTGATAGTTCGTACATTCATTCAATGGCGCGTATAGTCAAAGCAAGGCAAAGGCATGGTAATGACACTGAAGAAAATAAGGTTTTAAAAGTAAAGTTCAGAATATTTTATAACTAGAATATTCGCATACATATCTTAAGTTTTTTCTTAAAATAATAACTAAGGCAACAATTCACTACTTGAAAATCAAATAAAATCTCCTTTCAAGTAATTGCAATCTTTCAAAGTGGCCGGCTATACTCAAGAAAACAATATCTGGAACGAGGATAACCGTACAAACGACACCAAGACAACGGGAGCTGACAGGGATGGATTAAGTTAAAGATTCTGCTGAGTGCAATGTACTACCAAGATTGCATTATACAATGATATGACTGCCGAGTCAGCAAATTTTTGCAAGCTACTTTGAGTTACTGGCTTGAAGAGTCTGTCCTGTGATTGAAACATTTTATACTCAACCATGGTACTGACTGCAACAATTTTACAGTATAAACTAGAATTATAGATGTCTTTGAAAAAGTATTAAACTTACCTAAGTGTTAAATGTGTGTTCTGCCCGTCCTCACCTATGGTGCGCAACCGTGGTCTTTAACTGAGGCAGGGGGGTATCACTCCGCAGTTTAGGTACATTCAAAGGTCGGTCCTTCTCAGAAGTCCTTTCGTAAAGGACGGCAGTTGTCGCCCGGCGCGCGCGTAAGACAGTCGCGCGCGTCGCGCAACTTCGCCCGTCTTCATAATAATGTCGCATAATAAATGCAAAAGATATTGTTCGGTGTACGGATGTTTATCCAAAAGAAGATTGGGGGATACCACTATATCTTTCTTCAAAATTCCGAAAGATGTTGAAAGTTAAGCTAAAAATCAACTTAGCATACAATTGATACAATCAACGTAGGTAACTAGGTTAACTTTAACTTATTTTAAACTATTTTTGAATTGAGTACTTATTAAAGATAGTACCTACTTACCAAAAAACAATTGAAATCTACCTACCTAGGTAAGTTTTTATATGCAAATGTTCAAAAAATAAACGAGATATTTCGCACTTAGGCAGATACTTGTCTTCCTACAACAGACAGATTCATTTTATTATTAGATAAATAATTTACTGCTGTGGTCAAAGTAGACAGCCCGTGCAATTTTTGGCCACGCCCATAATTCCTTGCCAGACAGTGACAGCGTTATACGCAAGAAGCGTTAGGCTATATTTAGGTGATTATCTCAAGGGCGTTTGAATCTTACGCAAGCTGAATTGAACTTTGTTGCATCACTGCAAGAGTCGTTATTTCTTTAATTCTGTTCGGGGAGTGAGCCTTCTGTTCCGTCTGTATTCTGTGACTGAGGCTCAAAAGTCCAAACTCAAGGTTTGCCAAAGGGCAATGGAGCGCAGTGTGCTTGGAGTCAAGAGGACTGACAGAGTCCGTAACACCATACTGCGCTCAGAAACTGGTATTGCCGATGTAGGAAACAAGTCCGCCAGGCTCAAGTGGGAGTGGGCGGGTCACGTGAGCCGTATGCATCCAGACCGATGGGCTAAGATCGTCACACAGTGGGTGCCTGAGGATGGGCGGCGACGCCGGGGCAGGCCTCGAAGACGCTGGCGTGATGATCTAGATGCATTTAGAGCAGACTGGTGGGATGAAGCTGGCGATCGCAATGCTTGGAAACTAATGGGGGAGACCTTTGCTCAGCAGTGGGACAGTATAGGTTAAGAAAAAAAAAAAAAAAAGTGTTAAATAAAAAACTGCCGCTCTGAAATGGAACTGGGCGGGCCATGTGAGTCGTAAGGATGGTGATAGGTGGGTAGGGATCGTCAAGCCATGAGGGCCTGTAGATGGGCAACAAAGCCGGGGCAAACCGAGGAAACGTTGGCGAGATGACCTTGAAACCTTTCAAGAGGGTGGCACCTTGCAAAAGACCGAGAGAGATAGAAACAATTGGGGGAGGCGTTTGCCCAGGAGTTTGAAAATACAGGTAAAAAAGCGTTAAATAAATGTGATTAAGACACTATTCCACCAGTTTAATACGGCCGCATTTTCGAATTGAAGATTTTAAGTGAGTTCTAATGGCATGTGATTATTTTTTCTAAAACTGTTATTTTCTGTACCTAGAAGACTATGAGCTTTTATAGAAAATATTAATAATGCATTTCCAAGTTTTCACCTATCATTAGTGTTATGCAGAACCATTTTAGAATTCACTTAGTCCTGTCTCCATGAGTTTCAACAACTTAATTTATCAACAGCTTGTTACTGCGTTACTGTTCGTTGGAGCTCAGTATGCGGCTGTATATCGCCTTATCTTAAATTCTATACTTTAGAGTCTTTTGTGAAGTTCGAGGGTATGTGGGGTCTCAGATTAACCTAATAGCGATGTCACAAATCAACCTTCTCCTGACCTTGTTATTTGATAAGAATTGGGTTTGTTATTCTATGCCATGATAACCTAATCCTTTAGTAATACTTGTATTTTCAAAGGTTTTCTGTTTTGCACTACGAACCATGCTTGATTTTGTTGTTTTGTTCAATGATACATTCTACTGGAGCTATTTGGTCTAATGAAGCGCTACTGGCGAAGTTTGCTAAGACGTTCTTGATAGATCATCGAAGTTAAGCAACGTTCTGAGCGGTCACAACTTGGATGGGTGACCGCAAGTGGCATTAACAACTGAGCGCTTCCGTGCTTCGGAGGGCACGTTAAATTGTTGGTCCCGGCTTTTAAAGTCCTTAAGCCATGATGGCATATAGGCCTTTAGGCGACCTTAAAACTCCGTCACCAGAGTTGGCCACTTGCACGAACAAACGAGGCCTAATAAATTTCAACCTTATTCGTTATTAGTCTTTTCAACTTTTGATTTTGAAAGATAGTATTATTTAGTTGAAATAAAATTAATTGTTTTGGGTGTAATTATAATAAAAATAAAACAACTAAGATAAATAACTATTAAGTTGTCTGGAAGAGATCGCCATGAGCGATAAGACCGCCGATTGAGGGATACTACACCTACCTAACTGTAAGGCCCTATATTTTTTGTAACCTGTATCCTCAATAAAGATATTTTGAATTGAATTTTTTTTGAACTATCGCAAAAAATGCAATTTTGATAAAAAAATTCTATACTCTATATTAATAAAACTAGGATGTACTCGTATAGAAACATTAAAATACTGCGTCAGAACCTACTCGATCCTTAATCGTCCCCCGGAATAAGTTGTAAATTCTGCCCCTACATTTATATTTAATCTATTGGGTTTAAACTCTTTTTAAAAATGCCTTTTATGATGCTACTGTGTTTTTGTAGCAGGACAAAGCGTCTCAAGCATTTTATTTTGTTCCTAAGCTTCATACTCAAGGAGTTGTAAATGAACCGTCATTGAGATGAATTTATTCAACTAGGGCGTTGAGACCATTTGTTCGTACGATGTCTCCTTTTTATTTGACTATTTTATTCTTAAAGAATAAGTTTTGTGAGCAGTAAAATCTACAGTAGTGTGTCATGCCATGCATGAAACTAAATCAAACTAAACATGAGGGCTTAGTGTATGAAAACTAGCAGATAATAGTTTTAATGGCACAAAATGAACAAAGAGATACTCAATTTTTTTACATAACTTGATGATGATGATTGATAAGAATAGGTAATTTATAATATAATGTTTTATTAAGTAAATTAAACACACCAAACTTACCTTCTGTTGATTTCATATAATAAATTAATTATTTCTGAAAATAAAATATAAACTCTGTTAAAAACCAACCCTTGTTTGGCAAACAATTTTATGATTTATAATTTGTTTACAAAACGGCACTTTAAATTTGGTTGAAGTGTCGTACAATACTAGTATATATGTATACCTAATTATTATTTATCTGTAATTGTAGCAAAATACACAAAGTACTCCAATCTTGGTACAATAAAGATATTTAGGTACTAGTTGTAATACGAGTTTATTTAATTTCAGAATATGGTAACACAATATTTTTCCAGGTAAAATAATAAAACGAAATTGTGCATGAAACATGTCAACGCGGGTTCCCCAAAATATTAGTGTAGGGTAAATGTAAGAATTTGTGCCCCCAGGGTAGAAATTAGGGTACGCACAAAATCTGGCACAGGGTCCAAAGAACCTTAGATATATCCAGCAATTTAATTTTACGTGTTGCTACATTGTTCTCAGACTAGTACACATACTTTGTCCTAAAAGTATCCCTAAAGGTTCTCTTGTGACATCAGAATGTAGATCGCGTGTTTACTTAAATGAAGTTGGGAAAACTACAATTTCAGCATTCAATTTTGCTGAAAACTTTCTGTTCTTTTACATTATTCCATTTGCTGAATACTGTATAGTGGTATACTGGAATACCTAGTCACAAACAAAAGTTGTATAATCTTTTCAGTTTATTATTACTTTTTTTATTGCAGCGGAAATAATAGTAAAACTGTTTAGTTGAAACTATTTGGATTAAATTTATATTATTAATTTCATTTAAATAGTTTTCGTAACTAAAAAGAGATGTGATGAGGTTCTACAAATAATAAACATTGATGAAAAATGAAACTTTTTCTATTTTACTCAGTTAGGAACCATAACGTTTTTTTATTTTGTTTCTGACTGTATTGATCGTATTGTATCTTAATTCTTTAATACATTTATATCGGAAGACAAGAAGTTAACTCACGGTGACCATGACAATGTTAGAAAAATTAACTCGACTCCTTTATAGAATGGACTACGAAGTAGGTAGGTAATAACAAGATGGTTTTAAAGTTAAAAATTACAAGTTCATTAAAAAAATATGTTTTCAACAGTCTACCCGATGTTTAAGTCATGCTAACGTGCTTTGTTATATTGCACAGTTCCCCCACAATGATAACAAAAAACGTTATTTCCAGCTCATCCATCAAAACCTACAAGCCGCAAACAAAATGAAGCATCATTATACAATCAAGGACAACTGGCGCCTGTATAATATCACAAATCTACATGAAGTTAGTACTTCTGGCTAA
The DNA here is from genome assembly GCA_947086425.1 of Xanthorhoe spadicearia. NCBI lineage: Eukaryota > Metazoa > Arthropoda > Insecta > Lepidoptera > Geometridae > Xanthorhoe > Xanthorhoe spadicearia. Next base: position 6,492,180 of record OX352199.1, read on the forward strand.
AATACGCACATTAGGCACAGGCCGGCGCTTTACTCATTTACAGGAAAGCAGGCGTGATGAGGTCGTCACAACTTGCTCGCTTTACCCCACCTTCTTCTGTCTCCCCTAAGACGAGGTTCACAATGCAGATTGCATTATTTGCGTCACAGAACATTAATGAGTCAGGTTGAAGTTCTTCATATTTTGATGAAAAACGTTTTTCAGATCAAATCCTGACAACAGCAAAACTTGTTTTTAGAAAACTATAATGGAACACTCAGAGCAATCATCTTCTTACTGCTTCCTCATTGATGGAACGTTTGAAAAATTATTAACTGTATATATGGCAAGCGTGGATGGGTTTTAACGTGGAATGCGTACTATTTTTGGAGTAGGTACCTATTTGAGTACCACACCTAAGTACATTATGCTACCTCTTAATCTGACTAAGCAGCTTTGAACTATTAAATGTCAAGATTTAGACTAGAAAGTTGTGTAGCACATTAAAAATAAAAAATAAAATAAAACTAGAAGAGAGCATTGCGTAAGCTGCAGTTCATTGTGAACGTACCCCAACTTCCCTCAGCCACTCTAGGTAATAGGCAGCGTTAACTAAATCGCCAACATTCACTTTAATTACGCATCCAGATTTCTTTCTTCCAAACTTTGCTCGTATTTTTTCGGAACCCGTCGAGGAGCTACGAACAGAATGGTATCTGATTTAGTGATGACTCTATCTTATAGACCCACATCACTTTGTATCAAAACAAAGTAGCAAAAAGGTACGTGTACCTACTCGTATATGATGTACAACCAACTCGCATTTAAGAAAGACATTTTCGAACAGTATACATTTCAATAATTAGAATGAAGTAAAATGAATAAGAGAGAAGCGAGACAACAGGACTAACCTATTTAAAATACCCAGATGCAGTATCCATTCTTACGTACTTCGAGTTCATTAATTTCCCATGAACCCAATGGCTGATTCAATTTTCGGACCCAGGCAATTGGAGCATCAGCGTCTGTATAAACAAGTTGTGCTTGCCAAGCGGGTGCCACTGAAACCGACTGTTGACGAACTTAAATTGTGTTTCTGAAGCGACAACTGTCTGTCCTTAGCACTGGTATCTGAAGTTTATGAGTTTGGTATAAGTTGGTAAGGAATGCTAAGCGCTGCTAAGAGATTACGCACTGTTGACTTGTAGCTGACGACTCGGTAGCAATTTTATTCGAGCGGATTTGATTGTTTACTGTTGACCGTTCGCTAACCGTTCCAGCTCCACTCCACTAACCACCATTATAGCAAGAGTATAAAGCTGAACCAACATCTGACCGGTAAAGTTTTGATTTCCGTGAAATATAGATAAACAAGTTGACTGACCTGGTTATAAAATTGACAGCTAGCGCGATGCTGAGGACTCGTAATCAAAAAAGTCAAAAGTCAAAAGTCAAAATATTTTATTCAATGAAATCTTATAATAGAATATAATATAATATAATATATATATTATAATATAATAGAAGACCACTTTGACATGTCTTAAACCTAGGGGATTCTATTGCCTGTTCCAACGCGATTCCCTACACCAAATGGATGCACAGGTGAGGCGGGCTAGAAACTCCGTCACCAGAGTTGGCACAAGAACGAACAAACGTTGCAACAAACTGGTTTCCTATTATTTCATTTTTTTATTTCATTTTTTCATATAACTGCATCAGACCTGCTAAAAATATTGTGATGATTTAAAACACTATACCAAAGTTTCTTGCAAACTGGTGCTTAGAGTTGGTGAAGACAACGAAAATAGATATCGCTTAAATATTTGAGGAGTAACATTTGTTTGAACGTTTTATAGAGTTTCAGGAGTTTGATTACATTATGGTGTATTTTTAGGCCAACAAAAACAGGAGATTTATGAAACAAAATTTTAAACCTTAAAAAGTAGTCTTGAAATTAAGTATGTTAGAGACTTTACTGCTAAAGAAGACCAGTCTTGTGTCCATCCCACCGGTAAATTTGAAAACCATTTCCTAGAAACAGTCATTGTGCTTATTTGGCTACATTTATATCGGTATGGTCGGAACATAGTCAGTTTTGTGTAAGTAAAGGCTTTTCCTAAGAAGTTGTTTTGAGATTGAGATAACAAAAAAAAACATAACATAACACCGTGACGGCAGTCAAAAAACAAATTTCCTATAGACAAAAGCGATGTGAAAATCTAAAAAATGATCTTCGAATAGTAGTGACAAGTTCGTGCGTGACGATATAACCACACAATTTATCAGCCTGGCAATTCCTGCTGAGGTGGCGAGCGGTGACAACCCAAGAAATGTCCCCGGTAATATTGGGGCGTAACTCCGCGAAGCGACAAAGGGGCAATCGATCACGATTCCACCTGGCTAGAGTCGGCAATCCGAATGCGTGATACGCGTTAACTACCACCAAATCGTTTATCCAGCCAAACGAAACCCGGCCTTATCTCCACAGCAATAAACGCCTATACCAGGGCGATGAGCGTGAAAGTATTTCAGGCGATTCGTTTTGTCTCGCACTCTTCCGTCCCCAGGTAATGGTTCCCGCGATATTGGCGTAATATTTCTCAACGATGGCGTTTGTTATCAACGCGGAAAAGTATTTTTTCATCTCAATTCGAAGTAACGTACTCTGTTATTAATAGAAGAATGGGCCTTTATTTTTTTGCTAAAGCCTACGCGGGAAAATTCCACACCTCTTATAAGGTTAAGCCTCTTATAAAATTTACTATGACGTTACATTTACGCCTCATTGTAAAACCGACATGTCTTATTTTGTCTGGGAGCAATAAAGGCAATATAATTTAAGTAAAGACAGAACTAAATCCTATATTTGAAAATATCTTCATTTATTGCAATCTCACCTAAGGCCCATGCAAATCTATATAATCAACGTCACAAAAAAATACACCAAGATAAATGAGTTTCACCGCTGAAAAGATTCACCCAAGAATTCAATAGTTGGCATTATTAGTTCTTTTTTCACCAACTCATTTCGGACTAGAGTGAATGAATGAAATTAAATGGGAAACTTCGGAGCGTAAATTACTCATTTCACACTCGGACTTTAGAAAAAGTTTAGTAAATGAAGTAAAATGGAGTTTTTGAAGTTCGGGTATTTTTTTCAGTTGTGCTTTTTATGAGCTGTTCATTTCTTTGCAAAGAAACAGAACCGGGATTTCTATTTCATTTTCAAGATAGTGGTGACGTTGAAATCAAATTAGATAATCTCAGGCATCGTAGTAATGTAAAGCTGCCCAATTACCTACAAATTGTTTGTACTGATCCAAACATGACAAAATTTATTTTAAATATTTTTGATATAATTGTAAAATCGATCAATAATAATTAGGAAAAATATATCATTATTAAAATTAAACTAAGGGTAGGAAAAGCTAATAGCACAATCTGAGATAAACGTAGCATAGTTGAATAAATGCAGTGCAGTATGTTTTTAATAAAACGCGCTGTTAATCAGCCTGAATGCAAATAGTTCCACTACTCGTAATACATCACAAGTACAAGTAATAGCTATAATTATACAAAGAAAATCAGCTCCAGGCTGATTAATTAAACGTCTACCCCAGGCGATATTTATGCTTTTTTGATATGCACTGACCCGCCCTCGCCTGTCCTCTTATAAATAATGGCTCTGATCAACCTATTAGTCAACTATTTGCGGTTATGCTTAGTGCTGCGATGAATAATAATATTTTATTTAGGTATGTAATTATTTTGATATAGTAGAACATTGAGTTCATATAATTTAGCTTTTAGGCAAGCCGAAGGCCTCTGTCACGGCTTGGAGTGATAAAAGCCGGGACCGACTATTTAGTAGATAGTTAAGTAGTAGGTTATTGTAAATACCTAATTGACTAACTTTATCACAAAATAAATAATAATAATATGGAAAAGTAGTTCTACTAAGATTTAAGTTTATTTTCCTCTACTTAAAATGTTTTCTGTATTTTGTATGATTAACCAAAAGCTATTAACTCACTAAAGAATACATGTACCGGTCTGGTACGGTGCGCTGGATGTGGAGAGAATCTTGAGGAAGGTCTTGAAGAAGTGAAAGGCCCGGCTGTTGTGTTGCTACTACTTTATTTTCGAAAATGTGCGAGTATTTATAGTCCTAAGGGAGCGCGTAAAAACACCACGCGCGTTACAACCACCCGTACAAAATGTACCGTTTTACCCGTTAGGTCTGTTCTAAGAATTTGTATTGCGTGTTTATTACAAGTTTCTATTACCTATTTGGCGGCCCTTTTCTAACAATTACTATTGTGTAGTTATTACAAGTTCCAGAAAATCTGTTTATGATTCTATTTGTTCATTCCTCAGGCTATTTTGCCTATATTTTTAACGATTATTGCGAGTCCCTATTTTATCTATTTATTATCCCATTTGTTCGTTCCTCAGCCTATTTTTACCAAGGTATATTTCTCACGATTAAAAATTAACACGCATTCCTTACTTATTAAATTCCCACGCCTAACTATTTTTGGTACAGTGTTTTCCTATGCTTTCACTATAATCTAAATAAACTTATTCTAACACTTTAAACTATTGAGGCGTCGTCCTGCACATTTCTCCCGCCGTACAACCGCGTTGTACTTCCTATGGGTGTGGGGCGATGTCGTCTGCCGCCTGCAGGATCACCAGCTTCCGGACCGGCCGTCGTAGCGTCCCGTTTTTGGTCGTCACGTCGACCGTGCGCACAATGCCGTCGGGTCCGGGGTATGTTGCGGCGACCTTCCCACGAGTCCAGAGGTTCCTTGGCTGATTGTCATCCACTATTTTCACCAGGTCATCAGTTCGGATTGGGGGTCCTCGGCCGTGGGGTTCGCGTCGGTTCTGTAGTTCGGGAAGATATTCCTTGAGCCATCTGTTCCAGAAGAGGTCTGCTAGTCTCTGGGAGGCTCGCCAGCTCGTTCTCGTCGCCGTGTCTCTCTCGCTGAAGTCGCCCGGCGCCGTCAGGTGTCCCGGTCCGCCCAACAGGAAATGGTTGGGTGTCAGCGCCTCGGGGTCGTTCTCGTTCACCGACACGTACGTGAGTGGTCTGCTGTTCACGGAGTATTCCGCCTCTGCAAGAAGTGTGTGTAGTACTTCTTCTGAGGGGAATCGTTCATGTAGCGTCGTTTCTAGTGCGGTCTTGACGGATCGGACCATCCTTTCCCAGGCGCCCCCCATGAATGGGGCGCCCGGAGGAATGAATCGCCAGGAGATGGTCTTCAAGGCCGCGTCCTCCGCTGTCGCTGTGTCGATTGCTCTCCGTAGTTCCTTGTCGGCTCCTTTGAAGTTCGTTCCATTGTCCGACCAGATCTGGGCAGGCTTGCCGCGCCGTGCCATCATTCTCCGGAGTGCCATGATCGCGGAGTCTGTGCTGAGGGATGCCGCTATCTCCAAGTGTACGGCCCGGGTAGTTAGGCAGGTGAAGATAGCGACATATCTTTTCTGGTGGGTTCGGCCGACTGTTACTTGTAGCGGGCCGAAGTAGTCCACCCCGACGTATGTGAATGGCCGCTTGTGGTGCGCCAGACGACATGTCGGGAGATCTCCGGTTCTCGGATGCGGCGGGTTCTGGGTCCTCATCCGGCAGAGTAGGCACTGCCGAATGAGAGTTCTCGCGATGGGTCGTAGCCGCAGGATCCAATATTGCTGGCGACACTCGTTGACGGTTCCCTCAACTCCGGCGTGATGTCTTCGCCGGTGAACCGCTCGGATCCAAAGCTTCACAGTTTCGCTATTTCCGTCGAGTACCAAGGGGTTCTTCACTTGATCTGGTACCTCTTCGGCTGCTTGGATCCTACTCCTGAGTCGTAGGGCTCCGTCGGTGTAGGTCACGCTCAGCTGATGTAGTCGGCTTTCCCGACTGATCGGTTTCTCGTTCTTGAGTTGTTCGATTTCGGACTTGAATGATTCTTGCTGCGACGACATCATAAGTAGGCCTTCCGCCCGTTCTATAAGCTCCGCAGTTAGCGGCAGAGCTTTGATGTCCGCTGTTCCGTGTGTTCTGACGGGTGGCGTCGGTCTCGCCGATTGAGGGTTCCTTCTCCAGTCGGGGTCGACGTCGGCGTTCTTCCTCGTTCTCCTGTAGTTGACGCGTTGGGTGGCCGTTTTGCAAAGTTGTACAAATTGCAAAACGCGCGCGGTGGTACAGCGCAGCCTGTCCCAACTCGAAAACCGGGAGACGTCTGGAAGGGCTTCAGCGAGCCTCGGCTGGTTCTTGGTCGTGATGTGGTGAACCCTCTCTTCTCCCGTGACGCCTTCGATCGGTGACGACGTCGTTCGTACTTCCGGCCATATTTCCTCGGGGAGCCGCAGGAAGTCCGGCCCGGTAAACCATCTGTGGTTTGTGTCGAAGTCGGCAGGTACGTTTCGGGTCGCGTCGTCCGCGACGTTCAGTTTGGTGGGCACCCATCGCCATTCGTCGACTGTGCTGACATCTTCGATCGCTGCGAGTCGATGAGCGACGTATGGCTTATACGACCTCGAACCCGTTTTGATCCAAGTGAGGACTGTTCGGCTGTCCGTCCAAAACGTCTTTGAGTCGGGTTTTCGATCGTGTTCCTCGATGGCTGCCCCAGCGAGACGCGTACCCATTACCGCGGCTTGCAACTCGAGTCTCGGTATGGATGTGAGTTTCAGCGGCGCCACCTTTGCTTTTGCGATTATAAGCGACAAGCTTATGTCTCCATTTGGTGCAACCGCTCTCCAGTATACGACCGCTGAATAGGCAGATTCGCTGGCGTCCGTGAAGATGTGAAGTTGGAGTGTTTGCGTGTTACTGTAGTTCGAGTACCATCTCGGTATTGATACGCTTTTGAGATTTTTCAAGTGTCTCATCCAATCTTCCCATTGTTCTGCCAATTCGCTTGGGAGCTCGTCGTCCCAAGATGTACCTCTGCGCCATACTTCCTGGAGGATTTGTTTCGCTCTGATGGTGACAGGCGAGGCGAAGCCGAGTGGGTCAAAGAGGGACATAACTATCCGCAGGGCTTCTCTCTTGGTCGGTGTCTTCCCATCAAGGAGTGGTGTGGAGATTCTCGCGAGGTTCAGGTTGAAGGCGAGCTCGTCAGCCTTTGGTCTCCACATCAGGCCCAGGACGCGTTCCGATGTTTCATCGCTTCTATATAATTCGGTGTTCTGTTCAGCGTCTTGTTCTCCGATTGCTTCTATTAGCGCGGGCGAGTTCGATTTCCATTGTTTCAACTCGTAGCCGGCTTGTTTCTGAATGTTGCGTACGTCAGTAGATATACGTATCGCATCTTGTAAGTTCTCGAAGCTATCTAGGTAGTCGTCGACGTAATGCTTCTTAATGATCGCTGCAGTCGCTTCCGGGTGAGACTCTCGATACTTTTCCGCGTTCATGTTCTTGACGTAGATCGCCGTCGAGGGTGAACTCGAAGCCCCGAAGATGAGTGACTTCATCCTATATTCCTCCGGGGGCTGGTCATCTCGACGATCCTTGCGCCATAGATATCTGAGTGAGTCTCTGTCGGCTTCACGGAGCTTGACTTGCATGAACATTTCTTTGATATCCGCCGTCACGGCTATCTCGTGCTGGCGGAATCTCATGACGACTCCTGGTAGAGACTGAAGAAGGTCGGGGCCCTTGAGTAGCATGTCGTTGAGCGAGACTCCCTTCGTCTTGGCGGCGGCGTCGTGTACCACCCGAATCTTGCCCGGTTTCATCGGATTGATGACGGCGAAGTGCGGGAGGTACCAGGTTCGGTTCGAAGTCTTCTCTGGCGGTGCTAGTTCGGCGTATCCCTTCTGGGTAAGGGCTTCCATCTGTTCGTTGTACTTTCTCTTCAGTTCTTCGTCACGATCTAACTTCTTCTCTATCCCGATCAGCCGTTTGAGTGAAGAATCGTAGTTACTGGGCATAACGATATCTTTGCTCTTCCAGAGGAGGGCGGTTTCGTATCTCCCTTCTTTGTGGACTGTATTTTCATTTAGGATACGAATCGCTTGCTCCTCTGGGTCGGTTCTGGGCTTCTTGGGGTTTAAGCAGATCGCGTCCATCGCGAAGTACCGTTTCACCATTTCTTCTATATTTTCATCGGAGGAGGCTTCTGCGAGGTGCGACACGACGTTTGCGCTCCGTCTGAGTGAGCGGCTCGACGTACCGTGAAGCACCCATCCCAGTGGCGTGAGGGATGCCACTGGCTGGTCCGCGTTTCCTTTTCTGGTCTCCGTGGCTAGAAGGAGATCCACATTATCTTCTCCGATGAGTATTCCCGGTGAGGCCTTCTCGTAGGTGAGTACTTCGCCGATGTCGCGCAAATGTTTGCAGCCGCTGATCAATTTCTCGCTGACTGCTTGCGGTGATGCTTCAAGGGTCCTCAGTGTGTTTGCTTTGATCTGCAATAACTTCTGGTTCGGACCCTTGAGCTTGATGGTCACTCTTCTGGATTCTGGTTCGTTAGTTTTCAGAGTGCCGATCGCTTGGATGCGCAGAGGATTGACTGGCCCTCGTGCGCCGACTTTTACTGCTATTCTCTCTTCTATTAGTGACACCGTTGAGCCATCGTCGAGAAGTGCGTACGTGTCTACCGTACCCTTCGGTCCCGATACTTCGACTGGAATGATCTTCAAGTAGGACTGCTTCTGCCTTGTCCACGTAGAGTTGATGACGGCTTCAGTTGGTTCTTCTTTAGGCTCGGACGGTTTCTCTGTTCGCTCGGAGTGCAACATCCGATGATGTAGATGTTTGCACTGATTGATCCCGCACGGCCTTGGTCGGCAGCGATGAGCCCGATTCCTGAAGCCTAGACAGCGGAAACATAAACGCTTGTCTTTGGCTGTGTCCCATCTTGCATCAACTTCTTGGTTCTTGAGTATTTCACAGTCGGCGGTGTTGTGACCCGTTCTGTCACAGACGAGGCACTTCTTCGATGGCTGAGGTTCAGTGATGGTGTTCACTCGCTGAGGACGCTTCGTTTCTTTGCTTGAAACGACATCTTCAGGTCGCGCGTAGGGCGCGCACAGTTTGGATTGCTCCTTCATGAACTTTTCAAACTTCATGAGAGCTGGTTCTTTACTATCTTGAGTATCGGCGAATTTGTAGAAAAGGAAGCGCATTAACGGAGAGACCTTCTCTAGTAGTGCCGTAGCAACTTCTGGGTTGTGAAGATAGTGAGCGCAGTTGAGCGTTTCGAGGATGGACACGGCGTTGGTAACTTGCGTTGAGAATACACAGACGTCCCGTGGATTGTCGCTGAGGCGAGGTAGGTTCTTCAACGTGTCCATCTCTAGCATCGCGATAGATTCAGGGCGCCCAAATCTTGATTCCAGAGTCTCGATAATGTTCGATGGTGCAGTGTCGCTGAGGAGCAGGCTCTGCACGGCTTCTTTGGCTTTCCCCTTCAATGATTTTCGAAGCCTGTTCATGTTCTCGATCTTCGAGAACGATTCTTCCGTTTCCTTGTATGCTGCCCGGAACGGCAGCCATTCCCGATGAGATCCCGTAAATTCTGGTAGATCGACGAACTTCGGTCTATGTCCCGCTTTGATGGCACTGGTAATCGCTGCGGTTAACGATGTCAAATTCTGGTCCGGACTGACTCCCGCCGGTGCGATCGGTGCTCCGGCCGAAGCTAGCGTGTTCTGCTGTGCAGTCTGGGTCCCCTTGACGGTCGGAGCTGGTGCTGCCGACGGCGCAGGATTCGGTTCAAGGTGATGGCTGGCATCAGTGATGGCCAACATCGCAGGTTGCGACTGGTGTAACCAGTCATCCACTCGTTCGACGATGGGTTCTGGTTCGGAGTAGAGCGACGTATCCTCTTTCTCCTCGTCTTCTTCGTCGTCGGAATCCAGCTCCATCCTTGCTATCCTGGAGGCGGCTATCTGGGCTTGAATGCGAAGAAGGTCTTCTTTGGCTCTTGCTATTCTTTGCGCTTTGGATCGGGACTGCGTAGACCTCGACTTGAGGCTTCGCGGTGGCGCTGGTTCGGTGGCCATCCTTTTCTTGGGACTGGCTCTCGGCTGCGGAGCACAGTCCCGGTCGACCGCCCTCGGCTGCGGGGCGGGATTGCCGGCGATGACCGTCGATGGAGTAGCTGGGGCATCACTGGTCGTAGATTCCGTTTCAGTTGCCGATCTGGTCCCGGAGGTGGCCTCCGGTTCTGTCGAAGTGGTGGCAGTCGTCCCCAACTGCGTCGTTGCTGTGGTCTCCGTGGATCCTGTGCCCTCTGACGCAGTCGCTGGGTCGGAGCTTGGCCCTGGCGTCCGACCCTTGCCAGTGGAACGTGTCACCGGCATTCTGAATGAAATCTTCTTTTTTCGAAAGTTCGGAGAAAGTCTTCAGAATTTCTCTTCGAATGTTCCAAAATCTTCAAAATTCTTCGATCCGGCTCGAAGGACCAAAATGTACCGGTCTGGTACGGTGCGCTGGATGTGGAGAGAATCTTGAGGAAGGTCTTGAAGAAGTGAAAGGCCCGGCTGTTGTGTTGCTACTACTTTATTTTCGAAAATGTGCGAGTATTTATAGTCCTAAGGGAGCGCGTAAAAACACCACGCGCGTTACAACCACCCGTACAAAATGTACCGTTTTACCCGTTAGGTCTGTTCTAAGAATTTGTATTGCGTGTTTATTACAAGTTTCTATTACCTATTTGGCGGCCCTTTTCTAACAATTACTATTGTGTAGTTATTACAAGTTCCAGAAAATCTGTTTATGATTCTATTTGTTCATTCCTCAGGCTATTTTGCCTATATTTTTAACGATTATTGCGAGTCCCTATTTTATCTATTTATTATCCCATTTGTTCGTTCCTCAGCCTATTTTTACCAAGGTATATTTCTCACGATTAAAAATTAACACGCATTCCTTACTTATTAAATTCCCACGCCTAACTATTTTTGGTACAGTGTTTTCCTATGCTTTCACTATAATCTAAATAAACTTATTCTAACACTTTAAACTATTGAGGCGTCGTCCTGCACAATACACGTCACTCAAGTGACTGTAATGAAGTACCTAATAACCAACATTGCTTTCTTCAAAATAAATTTATAATAGAAAATCACTGGCTGCATTTACATATATTTTTATTGAATAGCTCAGACTCATACTCTCACTTAATTAGTGCAATGAATAGCGTAGTCGTTCAGAAACCAATTTTGAATTAATTAAAGTTCCATCCGGCACTTCTATAAGTGCTGAAGCAGTACTAGCTAATGAAATCATTGATTTGAACCGTTACTGAGTCAATTATTGGACTATCGAACGCTGCTGTCTTGGGGTGATGGCTTGCTACTCTGACATGTAGCCTGAGAGATGAACACTGATCAAATACCTAATTCAAACGTCGACTAATTACATAAACGTGAGAATGTTTGTAGTGATATTCAGGTACCACAAAGTCGCGGGTTGTTCGGTTGTTCTTCAAAAATCTTAAATTAGGTACAATTTATTTTGATATATTAAAAAAATAAATATATTTTGTTGGTTACTTATTTATAATACACACGTTCTTCATACGCACACGTCCCGGCTTTGCATGGGTGTACTAATGAAACTACCGGGGTAAAATATAGCCTATAACTATTCCTACAGTCCATTCGTACGTTAGGTAAGAAAGCACCTGATCTATAAGAGATGATGTTCAAATAGAATTTTCAATAGGTAGCCAAGTAAATCCAATATCAGTCTTGAATACAGGTTCACATTAGCTTACTCACCTCGTATTATCCTCCGGCCTAGTTAGTCTCACTCACTTAAGCCGTAATAAATGTATAGTGTGTTATACTACTGTTGCCTATAGACCATTGCAATGGTCCTTAGGTGGCTCAACTGGTTCTTCTGTATTTTGTGCAGCTATGTAAATATGTATTAGTTTCGTTTCTGTAAATAAATGTTTAATATAAATTAACATTGTTATAAATTTAGTTACACTAACTGCGCCCCGCGGTTTCAACCGCGTAAGTGCCGTTCCCGCGGGATTTTCGGGATAAAAAGTAGCCTATGTGTTATTCCAGGTATTTAGCTACCTATATTCTAAATTTTGTCGCAATCAGTTTTGTAGCTTTATCGTGAAAGAGGAACAAACATACATCCATACATCCATACTCACAAACTTTCAAATTTATAATATTAGTAGGATAGGATTAAAAAAATAAACAAATGACTTCTACGTATTGTCCTGTTTCCGAGTTCAATATAGATTACATTCCGGTAGATTCAGTCGAATGCAGTCCGCTCCTGAACTAAGTATCTTCTAGAACACGGAAATGCACTTAATTCAATTTTATATTCTTGAGAGTATCTGGCGAGACTCTAAATGATTCCAGGGCCTTTCAGCAGTTCATTGCAGCTGTAACCTTGTGTATATCAAACTTACTACTTTGTGTAGAATAAACAAAGTATTTACTATCTAAATATTATGAACAACGTATGCTTATTTAATTTGCGTCTCTATGATTGATTATGAAAATATTTTTGGGATATTTAATTTTTTAATAAAAGTTACCTCAAGTTAAGGGTTTGTTTTATACCAGGTACATAAGGTATATGATATTTGTCAGTCATTAGTACCTAAATTATTCTTAAACAACCTCCACAATTCATTCATCAAAGGTTAGTAAGTTCCTAAGGTTAAAAAAGTTCCATTTACCATTCTTGAAAATAGTCTAAGCATAAACACAATTTACTTTTGCGACGGAGAACAAACAGTCCAAGCTATCAACGTGAACCCTCGAATTAGTATATAAACTGTGTTGCCAATCAGTCTGAACGCCTCCCTATTTTCCTAGAAAATACAAGTCAGTTTTACCGCACTTTTACAAGTCTATCTTTATGAAAAAGAGGATGTTAACTGTGACCTTGTTATATTTTTTGGACCAGAGACTTTTTATGTTGATGGATGGCAAAAGGGCATACGGCGCGGTAGTAATTTTACCCCGGCACAGTAACTCCGTTATGTCAGTATCATCTGCGACCTTGTAATGAAAATTTTAGGACTCATTTATTCGCGATTGCTGTGGGTATTCACCTTTATTATGTTTCAGCTTTTTCCCTCAAAAGAGTATGAAATGTTTGTTTTCGCAGTTTTCAGGAAGGAACTAACAGATGCAGAAATAGGTTGATAATAAAATATTTATTTCAGCGCAAATCTAGGTTAGCTTGAACTCGAATTACTAAAGCTGTGACCAGACTGGCGATTTTTAAAACGTTTCGAGTATCATTGTACGAGTACTGGTTGAATCATTTTGATCAGACATATTAATAAAATCTAAAGAAACAATTGGCCAACCAATGTTGAAAAATTGTTTCTTTGCCGAATTTTTCGAAGCCATGAACCAAAACTGGCTCAGTTAATGTCCAAAGAAGGACACAAGGTAATTTTTATTGTCACTTTAGGTACAATATTTTTTCAAAAGCCGGTTTGAACAATCGATATCAAGTCGGCGGAGTTGCTTTACCAGTGCAACCTATTCCTAACTTTATGTTACTTGTTATAATTCTGCCAAAGCTAGAAAATAAAGCTGTCCAATATAAACCCCAAAGTTTTTAATACCTTTGAGAAAAATCAAGCAAAACTAAATTATCTTAAAAATCATAAGTCTCAGTCAAAAACATCAGGTGTTTTAAGGACGAACAAAGTGACTTTGTCTTACAGACTACAGTCATTTCTAAAACCGCTCAATGTTCTGTACTGGCCCCTCGAGATTTCGTCTAGCCTCTTCTTAAATTACAGAAATACCACTGATTAGATGTAATGGGCTCGTATATTTTTATTCGTCTAGAGCAAGATAACTAGAATCATCAATATTAAACGTTCTCGAAGAAATTCAGATGAGTTTGCAAATAACATTGAATGATAAATAATTGATGTTAAATAATTTGTTGCTCAGACTCGAAGAACTTAACATTTTTTTCCTTGATTAAGTTATGTATAAAACTGGTTGAACATATAGCCTATTAAATAAAACAACTAACAAACGAAACCAATTTTAAAGCAGATACATAAATAGAATAAAAAATATCCTTATTACAGAGGCATCTAGTCCAAAACCAAGCAATCGAATGGTAAACATAATATATTTTTTTATATAATGCATAATAATGGTAATACTTATAATTGTTTTATGTAAACACAAACAAAACGTACATAGAAAACCACCCAGACACGTTTTAAGGCTGAAAATGGAACAGCTGCCAAAAGCTAGCAATATTCCACGTTAGGTCTAAAGGAATATTTACATTAACTCGGTAAGTACATAGTAAGTACATACCTAAGCAATTCACGGCATTAACGTTGTAACAGGAACCGTGCAATATGGTAAAGTTTAATTTGAGTTCGTGCGTAGCGAGTCTCAATTAATGTCTCGCGCGTCAGGTAGGGCTTATCTCTGACCCGATTTCGTCTTTGTATGGTACGAGTAAATACGTTACATTACTGACTGACTGACAGATCAAAATAAACAATTTTTGTCATTATTTTTTATCAATAATAAGTTGAATCTAGATCGTAGGTAGTTTAAACAACTTTGCAAAATACTTCCTCTAAATGTAAGGTAAAAATAATGTAACTCTTTACCAATATATTTTAATAAATTGTATAGAGTTTTTGTTTTCTAGGCAGACTCATAAATAAATGTTTTCCGTAAATGCAATTTATTGTTTATTACTAAACGATTATAACGAATATATAACTAATGTTATAAACACGGAAATAAAATAAAATAATATTTCCGCAAATCCAGACAAAATAATCATACTTTCGATATGAGTAGCTCCGTTTGTTCCAATCTCCTTTATTTTACGAGATCAGCTCATGGTAAGTACCCAGAGACGTGACAAGACTCTAACTGACTGATATACCAACAAGTTGAGCAAACTACCCTCTGACTTATGACTGCAAATAGTAATAATAACTTTAGTTCCAGCAAAAGCTCGTGTAATAATGAATCGATTTATCAACCAATAAAAATTCAGTTTTTTCTACACTTTTTAAAGATTAGCAAAGGAATGTGACACAAACAAAAAAATATTGTTTTTTTATAATTATGAATTCAAATTGGACATTGATACGACAATTAATTTTATTAAAGACATACAACTTTACTAGTATAAAAATTAAAAAAAAACACTCTTTCGACTTGGAAAATACGCATTCACAAATAAAAAGTATTTATTCGGTAATTTGTAATCTGGTTGCCACCGCAATCATTAAGTTGCTCTTCTTGGGACTATATATCAAGCTGTGTATAATCAATAAAATTCATTGATGACGTTATTTTTCTCTGTGCACTTTTCAATACATTTCAGTGTGTTACAACTTGCCGCTGTCACTGGGCATAAGAAACATGCATTGTAAACAGTCATTGTATCATCACTTCTATGAAACATAGCTCAAATCCCCTCAATATATTAGCTCCACAATTCAGTGGAAGTGCAGTCCTCATGACAAGTCAGCGGCGAAGCCACAAAGCGATTGATCACGTCACGGCTGCCCTTCATCTGTCTGTAGGGTCCTCGAAATCCGGAGGGTGTCAGACTGTCTTGACAACAAGGTCGGCGCAAGCCTACGTCACTTTAAATTAGATGATAATAAGCTTATGTTTTCAAAAAGCAGGTACAGGTTTCACAGAGCAGAAAAAACGCGACAACTGACAAACAACCTCCTAAGCTCCGTCAAACTACCTCTGCTACCTATTTTTTGTGATACCACAATCATAAGTTTTTTTAATAGCTCTGTAATAGTCTAATTTTGTAAAGCTTATGAAGAGTAGCAAAAACACAGTTTGACCTAAGTGCAACTTCGTTATTAGCGTTTCAGTATTTGAAGGTAAGTGAAACATTCTTGTAGGTAAGTGGCTGATTTACATTACAAATTTAAATAGCTGTGAGCCTATTTTGAAAATTTCTCAGATGTTGAACTTTATAAAGACGTTTTAAGTTTAAAAATAATAAAGAAAAAGACATAATTCGGCAAACCAAATTTTCTAAATTTATTTCACATCTTGCAAGAAATTTAATCAAATCGCAATCACACATTCTCAATTTAATCAAAACGCGATTACACGTAAATGGTACAAGCCATTTTATTTCTCCAAATAGCGCATGATTTCTGAATAATGAAACATTAATTTCCCAAAAGATGGAGTATCTAATTACAAATCCTCATCCTGTCTCAAGAGACATTAGTTTTGAGGATGCCATTATTCACGGTACATACCTATACGTACCGTGCTCATACATTCCATTTTTTATTAAATTTCAAAGCTATATAAAGATAGTTTAAGGATTCAACGGGTCTAAAAATATAGATAAGTAGTAAATGTAGTTTGCCTTCTAAAAACCTATGAACCTTTAAACCTTCGAAATATCTTAAATTTCAGATTATATTGTTTTGCATGAGTGTTGTGTTCTAGACTCTCAGGCAACTAAGGTAATTAAGAAATATACCATCCAATAACTGCCTTTATATCGATGGAATGTTCGTTTCGAAAAGTGTATAATGTGTTATAAAATGAAGGAAATCATAGTGAGGAAACCAGTCAATTTTATAGTGGCGTCGATGGACTTGCAACCCGGTACGTATAAAATGCCAACTTCTGCAAAATGTGGGCATGTACTAACCCCATATGTATTTAGACATACCATAAAATGTCTAAATATAGGCACATAAAAATTGTCCATCGCACCTTGGGATTACAGTCGTGACCGTATTTCATTTCTTTACTTTTCATTTCATTTCAACTATTTCCCGTTTTCATTTCAGTTCAAACAATTTCCCGTACTATTAAAATCATTTAATGTAATATTGAAGTTGGATTCAATAGCCGAACTGATGAAGTATCATTGCCACCGAAGCTATTTAATAGTTCAGCAAGTCACGAAATAATTTCCGATTGGTTTTGCCGACTAACATTTACCGGTTTTTCACTTTATCAGCTTTAATTCGATTTTAGAGTGACTCTTGAATAACTTTGCCCGGTAAAATCCATTATAGGTTGGGCCTGTGTCACTAAAAATAGTTTTCAAGGTAAAATAACTTTAAAAGTATTTTTATAAGATTGGGTATGTTCATAAGCAATATGAGTCTACCAGGCTACAAATACAGATACAAAAATATTTTTTCATGAGGTAGTAAAACTAATGAGTGATGAATGGATGTGACCGGCACAGGACCGTGATGGATAACACAAACTTAGAGAGGCCTATACCCAGCAGTGGGTGAAGTTGGGATGTGGATAATGTGCAAAGTGAAACTTCGCTCCAATAACACTATTAATACGTCTATGCTGAAAGTTAGGCATGTTCACACAAACGGACAGAGCGGGTCGAACGGGCTCCATTTGAAATTCTTATTAGCTTTCTCATTGAGAATTTGATTGTATTCGGAGACTAGTCATTTGGAAAATGCTGACGTTTTTTTAACGAGGGATAAGCTTGAAAGAAAACTGTTTACTAATGAAAAAAAAAAGTAATCTAATTAAAAAACAGAATAATTCCTCCTTGTGATATAATTAAAAGTTGGTTAATGTTTCTACTTAAAGTTGTTTCAATCATTTGATTTTCTTACTATGATCATTCTAAATAAAATATACTTCACTAAGTGTATAAACAGAATACCTACATTTTTAAAGGCAAAAGCCAAAATTAAATTCGGAAAAGTAAACATTAATCTAAAACCTGCCTAAAATAAAATACAATCTGTTAGCACAAGAAGTTTGTTCTAGAAAAATTACTTGTTAATCTATAATACTGTCAGCATGCACGGCCAGCACTATTACTATGATGTACAGCCACAATGGATGCCAATAAAATGCGGCGCCCAAAGTCAGGCGATAAGTAGTGTCGCGCTCGCGATAAGCAATGGCTTTCCTATCGCGTTTTATGGCACGTCCGATATTACGTGAAATAGTTTTTGTTCCCTTAGCGAAGATCTCTAGATGGCGGTGCGCAGGGCTGAACTATGTAGGTACAGATAATCTATAAAGAAAACATAAGAAAAACGATTTTTATAACGTTGCGCATTCGTCTATTGTGTTTTCGTCGGCAACCACTCTGAAACAAAAACGCGTTTGACTATAGTTCTATACTACGTCGGTACCCACGTCGTTTCATGTTGTAACAATTTTATTAATGTATGGAGTTTAAGAGTAAGTAGGTACCTAACTTCGTATGAGCTAGTGGCTAACTCTCCGTTTGCGGATTAAAATAGATAGGTACCATACTGGGATTCCGCAACGATTCGAAGTGAATATCTTCTCCGACACCTCTCTATGCTTTACCACTTTAGTGCAGTGGGTACAAATTTTATATTTTATATCTAAATAATCGATAAACAATATAAAAGACTAACATTATTGGTAAGTACTTTAAGTTTTGAATTTGGAGACATCTAATAGATCCGTTGATTTTAATAAAATGCAGTCATGCTTAGAGATTTTTTCAATTTACCATTATATTGTTATAACTTTTCTGTTTGTGATCAGTAACAGGAAATTGCCGAGTTCTATCAATCTTCTGCCAATGTCACTTGACGACTTGAACGAGTTTTCCTGAAACACATTGACAGTCGGTATCACAAAATACGTGAGAGAAATTTTATTTTACAGTAACCTTGTCTTTTGTTTCGTTTTTACCTTTGCACGGGGTTTTTTTATTCCTTAAGAAACACATTGATATGTTTACCTATTTATGTGAATTCGACTGCGATGACGGTTGTTATAACAGTTGAAAATTAAGAATATAAAAAATTAATAAACAAAAGATAAGAAATTCCGTGTGTTTCAAAGTATACTTGAGTATTTACTTAATTCATCCCTGTGTCTTATTGAATTCCTCGGAGAGTGTTTGAGATGTAGGTACATCGTTGTGTGCGATTAGGGGAAATGGAAAAAGTTGTCGTTTTATATAAGTAATGGTGTAATTTCTAGTCGGTATCTCTCCATTTACACTTAGCGTGTAACCTCCTATTTTTAGTTAAATCGGAGTCATGCTCAAGTAAACTCCGATCCAGTAAAACTCTTCACACTACGCATAGTGGTCTTCTGGTGAAACAAAAAACAAAACAAAAATGAGGGCATTTTTATTAGTTGTGATCATCACATATCGTGGTCACGTTGGAATTTAGTTTGGAAAATGGAAAATAATAAGCTTCCTTCAAGAAACAAATATTCGTTTCTTTGTCTATTCATCAAGTACTTACATATTTAAGAACCCAAAAAATTAAATGAGTTTTTTTTCATTAAACTATTAGATCTATGTTGGCTTCTTACATTACTACTACCAACTATTGCTAACTTTTACAAATCTTCCACTTTGTTGTTTTACAAAACTTGAATAAGTAAATTGTCAAAGCAAAGCATCTGGTAAAAGGTGATGTGGGTAGGTTAATTAAAGTGGACGAAACCTACGTAAGCTAGAAAAATAAATTTGTATTTTCTCCAAATACAGTCCAATGTTATTTAGAATTCAATTTAGGTACAGACTATAAACTAGACCTAAGCTATAATAGTTACGTCCTTGGACCTTTTAATAATTGGATAGACTGTGTTTTGTTTCGTAAACAAAATACAAATGAAAATGTTTAAGTGGTTAAAAATTTAATTTTTTAACTTTGTCTATTTTTGCGGATCATCAACGCCTATGAGGTAGAGCTGGATGAATGCACTAAAATGTTTTTCGTCGTCATTACTAAGCGGTTTAAAAGCCGAGACAGTCAATTTAACGTTTAAAATAAGCATCATCGTTTGATTATTAAATATAATAATTTATAGTCAAAATATAGAAATATTGGGTCCTAATCACCTTATTCCCGTCTTCAGTGGTACAACAAAGGAAATTGAATCCTAATAGGCATTTAATAGCTAGAAGAGAACTAGCGTTCAACTATAATCTGAACAATCAAGTACAAACAATAACTGCACAAAGGACTCAATTACTGTCGAACTAAGTCGTCTGTCATAATAGCTCTTTGATCTATTTTCTAGATCAACAGACGGATGTTGGCAACCAACACCAATTTACAAGCAATTTGATAATCATAGAACAAAGAAAAGTATGTTTGGTACCAGCCTCACCTCGAACATTGAAATCACTCCTATTTTGCTTCGGGCTATTTTTTGGTGTTTGATTTTTGCAGCATCATCTAGCGGTACACCTATTAAGAAAGCTTTTGACTCACACTAGTTACCTGTTTTAATCAGTGCGTAAAAGAACTCTTGTCTTGTTTCTGCGTTCGTATGAGTATGTGACCAACTCTAGTAATTGAATATTCAGGCCGACTAAAAGCCTCCATCATAGCTGAACTATTTTAAAAGCCGTTTATGTCAACAATGGCCGTTTTTCCATTAGCCGGCACGGCACCGGCACCGGCGCCGGTGCCGGTGCCGGGCCGGGGAAGCAAAAATGTATGAAAATGTATGGCTCGCTTTTTCACTTACCGGCACCGGCGCCGGCCCGGCATTGAGTACTGCCGGCGCCGTCGCCGTCGCCGGGGTAGCAAGCTTCCCACCCGGTGCCGGCCGGCAAAATTGCAAGTGTTGCATATTTATATGAATTGTAGCCGTGTGAGTGTGTAAGTCCGTGTCAGTACTGTACCACTCACCGGCACCGGCACCGGCATCGACACCGGCGCAGTGGAAAAACGAAACCCCGGCGCCGGTGCCGGTGCACGGCCATGCCGGTGCCGTGCCGGTGCCGGGCCGGCTAATGGAAAAACGCCCAATAACCGACAAAGCTTCAGATGTAAGAAACTTATTAATTTATATTTATGTCTCTGTAGTGCAGTCACGGAACTCTAACTTGCGCTATTTGCGCGCGCACTTTCAAAGCCAAAATTGGCTATATTAGTCATCTTAGAGTTCATAAAATATAGCAGAAACCAAGTCGCCGTAGCCGAAACCGGCAAGGATGATTATTATTAGCAGTGCCTGAGACGCAGAAGGTTGAAAGTTCGACCCACAAATTAAATTTCTTTTGTACTCGTACGTTCTGGTAGTTATACTCGTATTATCTGAATTGGTTAATGATCCAAGTGTTTTTCTATTAGAATTAGTATCTGTTTAGAAAAAAAATTAGGATTAGTCATCTGGTTACTTTAGCACAACCTCTGCGCTTAGATATAACTTAAAATACTGTTTTGAATTATTTTATTGTAATATTAATTTGAAAAGGAAGTTAATAACACTTTTAAAATGAAATACTAGAAAAAAGAATCAAGGAAGTAAAACACTGAATTTAGTTTTGTTTATGATACAATTTCAAAAACCACTTAACACCTCTTTTACATACAATTAAGCACTGAGGTACTATGTAGAGTACTAAAGTTCCATGACAATTTTCGGTCTGTTGAAATGACATGAATGTTGACATGAACGGCTTGTAGGTGAACTATTACGTATTTACTATCCACCAAGATAAGCTATTATAGACCGAAATGTTTTCGTTGATCTTAAGTAGGGGTCTTTCTTGATAAAGTTGAAACATTTTAACATACATACATACACACATAATACATAAAATCACGCCTCTTTCCCATGGGGGTAGGCAGAGACCATTTAACATTTTAACAGAAAGCTTATAATCTGATTACAAACGCTCTATTCCAAAATAGAAGCTCATGTCATTTCAGCAAACCGAGGTGCGTTTACGTCTACTTACGTTCATATTACGGCGGTAACCTGACTCTTTATTGAACATCAAAGCATAATGTCTAACACAATATCATAATGCCTCTGTATAGAGTAAAAGCCGTGTCCCGTTACGCACTCCGCTAAAGCTACATACACATTGGTGTTCTAATTAACTGGCAAGATTGAAGTAAAAATCAAATTAAATGTTTTTATACAGTCAAAGAACTGAAAACATTGTGAGGAAACCAGTTAGCTTTGTAACAGCTTTGAACTTGCAATATGTCACTCAGGAATGTTAAATTCTGCAAAATGTGGGTACCAAATAAGGTAGGTACTTATTTGGCCACTACTCCTTAGTCATCTTCAAAAGTTCCATCGACCCTTGGAAATACAGTCGAACTGTTTTAATATTATTTTAAAAAGATCACGTAATTCACTCTGACACGTCTTGTATATTACTTATTCCTTTTTTTTTTTTTTTAAACCTAGCACGTGTAAAGTAATATACTTACATGATCTTTTAGAAATTATATTTAGTACAATCTAAAGAGGCATTATTACATCACGAACTTTCTGGGGAAGACTAAATCTAAATCAGTCAAACCCTTTGGGAGATAAATGGGAACGTTTGTAGGTACGTATACAAACAGCCTCCTACCTTACACGCATACAGCTTCTTCGTTTAATCTTGGATAGAAAAGTCCTTGTCCTTCAAAACGTCTAACATAAGAACTAACTTAACGAAGTTATAATTTAGAATCATTTTTGTAAGAAAATGTTTGTTGAAGAATGTATGAAGTCCGATCATCAAAGATGGCATTTATTGCCTGCTCCAATTTCAGTCGGGCGCAGGTTCACGTGCTGAAATTCGGTGGCTATTAGGCGGCCGCGTAAAGGACAGTACTTTTGGTGAGTCATATTATCCAAAGAAAAATAATTTATGCATAGATTAGGTTATTGAATAAACAATAATAGGTAAATAATAAATAATAAATATCCTTGGACATTTCACACAGCGTCATCTAGTGCCAAGCTAAGCAATTTAATGCTTGTGTTATGGTAACAATATTTGTATTTGTAGCCGAAAACTTACGGAGCAACTGCAAACCTTCACGCTTAAACCGATGGACCAATTGGAATTAAATTGAGTAACAGGATAGCTTATACTCTGACCTAACATATAAGCTTACTTTTGATCCCGGTATACCCACGGGAACTATTCACCACGGGTTACACCGCGGGGCGCAGCTAGTACCAAATAAAAATGAGAAGCGTGCACGCAATCAGGATTCAACGCCATTCTGACTATCTGTCTACAAGAGCTCTAGTAATCAGAAATTTTCCACCGTCTTATGTGTTGTCGGCTTAAGGGTTTACTCGCGTGACGTCATCCCACCCCCTCCCACTTCCGCTCCAGTCTTCATTACAAATTCAAAGGTTGTTTAGTCATTATCACATAACACCTGTTGTCGGTCGCACTCATGGTTATGTTTAGACCGAGGGCACTTAGTTGCTGAGAGGTGGATGTAAAAAAGTAAACGTCTGTCCATTGTATGTATTAAGTTTACGCAACGTGTGTTATAAACAGTTCGTTATCTGGTAGATTTTAATCCGTTTTAAGTTTTGAAAAACATTTTGTATGAATTTTACGATCGATGCCGACGACTCTAGATGTTTTTTAAATTTAGAATGACAAATTATATACAAAAAAACAAGTGCACAGTTAAAATTCTAAACCCACTGAAAACACTGTTACAGTTTCCAGTACCTAGCAGTCCTATTACGCCCAGTATGGCTATTCAAACAAGAATAGGTGATTTCGTTGCTTACAATGGGTACCCACGACTTAATGCGGTACTTTACTGTAGAAAAACTCCACGTAAATGGGAAAATTAAGAACATACCTTGCTGTAATGCGACCGGGCTGACAACAGAACCCTTTGAAATCTAAGTCTTACCATCGACGTTCTAAAGTTCAACTCAGTTTGCAACAAGAAAAGGTTGCATCGTAGGTGGAGTTCATAACACGGAGTCTGAGTATGGATGCAAAGTTAATTGAGTGAAATCAAGGTAAATAAGTACTAACTGCGAGAACATGCAATAGATTGTTTGTGCTAGCTAATGTGGTAGACTGAGAATTTAGTAGTATGCGATTATTTTTAGCTAATTAGTCTTTGCTTAGATTAATTACTACGGTAAATAGCTTAGTACTCGTTGAAAAGACTTTACAAGCTCATTGGAAGATTTAACTGGTAAATACTGTTTTAACCATTTCATTTTGTTTCCTTCTAAAGTTGAAAGTAACGCGGTAGTGGCATTACAACATAGTGCATCCGTGGTTCTAAATTAATCTATTGGATATGGATTGAACGTGGATTTTTATCACTAAACCATTCTGGAGATCTTTGAACTAAAACTTTGTCAAAAGAGTTTGCCACCAAGAACTTATATATCACAACACATCACAAAAAGTTCCTATGTGGCTTGAAATATTGAAAAATAAAAAATCATCCGAGTGCGAAGGGTAGCATCGCCTCTCATTAGGCGGGTATCTTGTTAGTGCGACTATAAATGACTTGGCACGGATGCGAACGTACTAACAAGCGGTCATTTTTCAAATAAACAGGTAGTGTGGTCGAGTATTAGGTGATCGTGATGCAACATGATATGACAGTAGCGTAGTAAACAATGATTTACACGTGTGAGTAATATGATTACTTTTTAAAACGAATCTCACTTTATCATACATTATCAGCACGTCCCGGCTTTGCACGGGTGTACTAATGAAACTACCGGGATAAAATATAGCCTAACCATCCCGACAGTCCATTCTACACATCGCTTAAAGAATTTTTGAAATCAGTTGAGTAATTCCGGAGATTACCTCCGTCAAACAAACAAACCAACATTACCTCTTTATAATATTAGTATAGTTAATAATTACAAGAAACACTTGTTTTAGAGAATGAACATTTTAATCATTTTCGATTCAGATGCTTCAAATCCTTTTTGATCAAAGCGATCTTCCTCAAGCGACTTTAAAAGGATTTTTTTATTCATTTTATAGAGGTTTAAACATTTACTTTTTTTAAGATACATTAATTTTACTGTACTTGTTTACTTTTAGCGTATTCTGTTCTCAAATCGGTAGATACAAGTGGCGAAATTATAAAAAAAAATTAAACCAACTAAAATTTTGTGCAATATTAGTTGGTTTAAATTTTCGGCAATATCGAAAAAAAAGGCTTTTTAACTTTTCTATAATAGTTATTTTTAAAGAGAAACAAAAAAGTAGGTACTTAAAAATCAGTATGCCTAACTAATTGGCGGAATAATCGGTTAACATACATAGAAAATACATACAGTGGAACAAAAAGCCACCACCTATTTTGAAGTCGGTTAAAAATGCTTACAGTGAAATGTAGAACCACCTTCTATTTCGAAGTCACTTAAAAATGACAAGGCTTGCTCGGGTAATCCCTCGTGTGTATATACATTGTGTCACTTGATAAGACGTTAAAACGTTATTGACCTCAGTATAATAAGTTATCAATATTTACTCTTCTTGTAGCAATATAATTTCTTAGGTAAGTTCCCGACTGCAACGATAAGGGTATTCCCTGATAAAGTAAAAACATATTACTCGTAAATCATATTTTTTTTAAACATTATTTTTGACAGGCAATATTTTTCCGGTGTTACCCGCTGTGAACAGTTATCGTTTGCATGGGAATACCAGGCTTAAAAGTAGCCTATATGTTAATCCAGCATAATTAATAAGCTATCCTGGTACCAAAATTCTATAAAATTCGTATAGCGGTTTGAGCGTGAAAAAGTAACAAACACACATCCATCCGGACGGATGTTACAAAGTAACAAATATTCGCATTTACGAGTATAATAATAGTAGCTACAATACAAGTCTGAGTGATCGAGTTAGTCAAAAAACTCCTGAAATCATAGTACCCTTGAAATTTAGTGTATATTTATGCGTAATGAATTAAAAGCATTCTAACAAACTCTATTAAGCTTATAACATTGTTATTACGTAGCTCAGAGTATAGGTAACTAATGTAATAAATATAGACTTCAAGTAATTAAGTGTGTAGGTTTTACAAAAGCACTAAATTAGGAGGTACGCTAGAAGATCGTATAATTGTCTTTACTCTGCTTTATAAATCAAATTAAGCTTCCCAAAGCCGATATACTTACTCCTTAGAAATTGCAGTAAGTCATAGTTTATTTGAAGAAAATTCAAGAACTTTGTTACGAAGCGCATTATATGAATGTGCCTGTAATAATAACGAAAAAAATAAGACATTTATGCAACGGGTATGTCCCAATTTTTATAAGATTCTTTTTAAAAATAAATACATCAAAATAACTAAGTAAGGTAATATATACATACCTGTCATAAATTACTATCATTGTTGATACCTAAAGTCTAGAAATAAACGATGTTGTAGTATTCTTACCCCCTTATGCATAAAAACTTGACAATTTAATACAGGTTTTAAGAACGTTTTTTTCTTGTCACTCATATGTCAACGAAAAGAGATAGCAACAGATTTAATATGTGTTTTAGCTAATACAGGTTTACTGGTCGATTATGCATAAGGGGGTTACTATGTACTTAGGATGACCTAAATGTCATCATTTTATCGTACACTTACTCGTATCTGTACCTATAGGTATTGCAAACACTCAAAGTAGTTCCCCGTTCCATACCTAATGTTTTCGATGAGTATAAAATACGGGAAAAACTTGAAATTAACATCATTCACCTTCTGAGACTCTTACTACGTACTCTAAAGTGAAATATAAAGATGAAGGGCTACTTCTTGGTTTTTGCCGTTGTTCTGATGATGGTGGCTGTTTCCTCTGCTGAAAATGTTTCTAAAGGTAAGACAAGTGTTTTTTGTGATATATCAATCATCACCATCAGGGGAGACCGTTGCCCAGCAGTGGGACAACAGATTAACAAAAAAAATATAAATATGTATCAAAAATCAACTCACATTCATAAACCTTAGAGCCTGAACATGTATTTTGGACGCACCGGTACTGCACGTTTGTATTGATTGATACAAACATGTCACGAAAAAAATTGAGCGGGAATGCTAATGTGCACACTATCTTTGCGTTAAATTAAACTAGTAGGTAAAGCGAAATCCCTCAGTCACTGCTTCGAAAAACGTAACCCTAGTCTTTTATCAAGTCTTTCATTTAAACTAATGACTCTGTTAACAAATTTTTTATGCCACCTAAAAGCCTCCGTGTCATAATCGAAAATGAGCATCATCATATTCATCATCATTCACCTGCCCTTATCCCATCTCTGTCATTCGTCTACTTCGAATTCACTCCTCTTTCAAACAATCCATCCACTTCTTCCTCGGCCTGCCTCTACTTATAATATATATCCATCCACATTCGTACTTATTTATATTTTTTTCTCCTTTCAGAGAGTCTTGATGATGCCCCTGAACCTATCCTTCAGCGGTTCCGCAGAGAAACTTGCAACTCGGTCCAAGAATCCCTTGCGTGTGATAGGTGGTGCCGAAGAATAGGACGCCCCGGCGGTGCATGCTTGAATAACAAATGCGACTGTGATAGGTTTTAGTAGTTCCTGACATCTTCAAAAGATCTTTAGATGCATAAAGATCTGAGAAAATGTATTCTCTTCTGGAATACAGTCGTGATCGTTTTTTGTTTATTTATAATAGTTCATCACCAGGAACCGAATTTAAACTATACTTGTTCAATGATATTTTTTTATTTCACTTACTTAGTGCATATTTTAAACAATTTTATTTTATTACCAAAAACCGCATTTGTTATTCCATAAAAAAATATTGTAAGTGCCATTTTGTAACTGTGGAAAATAAAATTAAATCATCTTCTTTATTTATGTCGAATTTTATTTATATGCATCGCTAACTTTACGTTGGTCAGTAGATTTATAAGACTTTAATTTTCTATTCCGCTTAGAAAATTAAAACAAGTTTCATTTTTTCGACGCGTTCTTGAAAAATCTGCAAATACTTACTTTTATCAATTTTGTATTTCTATTTTAATGTTCACCGCTTTAATGCACATTTTCAGCAAGGCAGTTTAGCTGGATAAGTCCCTATTATGCTCTTAATGTTTAATATTTACCTAAACTATAATAAATGGAGCATGTAATCAACCCACGCTTGATCCATGTTTCGAATAAAATAGTCGAACCGTGAACGAGCGCTGAAAACAATATATTCTCATTGTTATTTTTTAACTAAAGTTAGACAGTCTGCACATTTGTAAAAAGCTCGTTTTGCACATCAAACGTGGTACTACTGTTAGACTCTAGTTCAGAATATAGGCATTTATTTATGCAGCCAATAAAAAGTTACATTTATTTTTAAAAATGAACCAAACTCTAACAAAACTTGAACATAAAATTGAGTGAATACTTTTTCTAAATAGATAAATATATATCTACGCATTGATATAAATCACTTAATAAATTAGCTTTAAACGACCCATGCGGTGATGGGGAATAAGCAAGAGTGTCACATTAAACATCACATTAAAATGCTTTACCCAGAGATTTTAGCGAGGGCCTATGATTATGATGATAGGTATAAGCTATACCATTTATAGTTTACTAAAGGCAAAGAAATAAACAGCTTCCGAAACGTTTTGGGTACGTTTATAATAAAATCGTTTGATGTATGCGAAACGCGTCAGGTAGGCGAGCCCTCACCGATATTGCCAGAAAATGCCATATACCCTGGTATGGCATTTTCGGGGTACCCACAATATTAAAGGCATGAAAGCGTGCAAAGGTAAACTATAGCATACCAACCGACATACGTCAACTGCACACGGCCTGTGACAACTACAATACATTTTTACAATGTAATGAACCTGTACGAAAATGTGAAATTTTTATTTAATAGTTTTAATTATTTGCTAGATTGATATAAGATAAGATAAATTTATTTCACAACTTAAATGGTACCAGTACATAGTGCTTAAATTCTATTACAGTTTACAGGTAACTTAGATACAGTAATATTAATTGCAAGTTTGTTGCGACGCTAAAATTTTGCTTAGTCATAAACCGGTAGGAGTTTTTGGCCTTCCTCTTTATAGGCTATAAGTTCCAAAACAAACACTAGAATAAAATAGAACAGAATACAATTTAACACTATAACTCAAAAGAAAATAACTGGTCTTTGTTTTTTACTACAAAGACCTCACGTAGGCACTTCAAATTGTTTGTTCCGGTCAAGTCGTTAAGCTACGGAGGTATTCAGGCTACGCAGCTGAGTTGGCCCTTATTTAAAACTTTCTGACTATTCAAAAAACGACC
This sequence comes from Xanthorhoe spadicearia, assembly GCA_947086425.1. Taxonomy (NCBI): domain Eukaryota; kingdom Metazoa; phylum Arthropoda; class Insecta; order Lepidoptera; family Geometridae; genus Xanthorhoe; species Xanthorhoe spadicearia. The sequence continues at coordinate 6,521,152 of OX352199.1, forward strand.
CCTACTCACAGACCCTAACATTTTTTTACTTGATCATACAGCGTCACGTCAGTAGACAATCTTTGTCTACGCTTAGTAGGACAATGAGCCTAGGATATTGTAAAGATGGAATAGGCTTGCCTAGCACCTAAACCATCCTCTCAGCTTAGACGTCTACAACCATATAAAAGACAGAAGCCTTAAAATAATCAAATAAAAATTAAAGTAGGTAAACCCGCCATATCGTCATCAAGATTCCAGGTGTTTTGTTTTCTGTATTTTAACAAAAGAAGTCATTGTAGCTAAATTTTAATTACACTTATAAAATTAGGTTTTAATTATAGGTACCTATTCAAAATTCAACAGTGTTTAACTAAAACTCACTGCGTACAAAATGAGGGTTGTTTGTGTAAATCAATGTCAATGAACATCATTACGGTCGGCGTTATCGATATTACTGAAACGTTGTCGCGGGCCAACAACCGCTTTACAAGCATTATCGGCCATCTTTGTCTAAGCAGACAAGCTTGTTTTTGTTTATTCTTTAACGTACTGAATGTAAGAAAACTTTTAAGAGAAAGTTTTTGTCATAATTAGGAGAAAGTCTTTGTCATAATTAGAAAGGTTTGCAAGTTATGCATGTAGACTTTGTAAACTTATTTAGAGTTTAAAATGTTATATCAAAGAGTACCATTAGACACACCTAAATACAGATTTCACAACTCAACGCCAAAACGGCCCAACGAAACGTAACAAAAAATCGTCACCGCGTTAAGTATCGTATTGTACTATTATTATTATTAAAAAAAACTATAATTATGTTCGTCCCTTTCCCTTTTTTTTCTCAGCAATCAGTATTTTTTATCTCTTCTGTGAAACTAAAATGCTGAGCATGTTTAAAGCATATTGCAATGTATTGAAATTGATCGTTACGACCAAAAAGTCGACTCCTACCTTGTATTACATGTGCACTCAAATTCAATGCGCAATTCAATTTCATTTTGAAAATTAGGATAGATTTAAAACAAAAACAGCTGTCTAATTTCCTTCAAACTGAACTATAAATTTACTAGCGTAGATGTTCAGGCGCTCATGTGAAAGTGTTATGGCTTCATGAAAGCTAAATTTCACGAGTAACTTGATGAGGTAACGGTTAGGACTAACTTTTTACCCTTTTAGATTCTGACAGAGCACCTGTGCTGCTTGAATTATGAAAATATTCTTTCATTTAAACTTTTGCGAAGGTGCCCGGCATGTATTTTGTTTCGGCAAGCAATTTTGGAATCTATTTTTATGTAGGTAGGTAGGTACCTACTTGTATACATTATAGTGGACTAGCAATCATATTGTGTATGTTCTTTCCGCTCCACACTGGTTTTTTTCTACTATAATAATGCAGTAATAAAAACCTTTCTATTGAAACACTATCAAAAACCGCATCAAAATGCGTTGTATAGTCGTCCGTTGGAAGATTATAAGCGCACAGGCGGGACAAGAAGCGACTTTGTTTTATATTATGTAGAGGTTATTAACCACATTAGGATAAATGAAACGCCACAGTATAAAAGGTTTTAATATTTCAATACCAATTAAGGCAAATCTTAATGAACTAAAATAATTTCTAATCGTTAGATCCTCTTAACCCAATTAAGTAAATAAAGTAACAAAAAAGCAGATGCTTCAGCTATAGCTTTTCAATGATCCTTCAAGAACTCTTCGTCGTAAGATAGAAATAAGCTCAAGGAGTCAGCTAGATAATGTTATTTTTCAATTTCATATCGAATGTAGGGCAACACTTATACTTTAGTGTTTTATGTTACTAGAAACCGGCACGGAGTAGTTTTTTTAATAAATTAAGTTATAAGAGGACAAACTATTTTTCAACTCACAAATAATACATTTTTTCTTTTTATTTTGAGAGCAGCTGATATACTTACCTGAGGACTTCTGTCATTCTGTGGAGATATGCAGGTTTGATCCTTCGGGCTAAATATTTGAATGTTCTGCTGATATTTTTCTTTAGGTCTGGTGTTTTTCAAAATGTAAAGGTACTTAGATAAAAATGTACGTACTGATACGTTTATTAATCTGTCAACAACAACAGAGTGAGAAATCTCAAGTGAACTACTTATATTGAGATGCGTAGGTTGCGGGTTCGATCCTCGCTACGGGACAAATGATATTTGTTCTGTGTCTGGGTGTTATCTATATAATAATATTATAATATGTTATTATTATTATTATTATTATGAGCCCTCATTATAATATGTATTTACAAAAAAAATGTATCTAAGTATTACATCAGTCATCTGGATACCATAACACAAGTATTAAGTTTCTTAGTTTGGCACTAGATGACACGCTGTGTGGAATGTCCAAAGGTATTTATTTATTTATTTATTTATACCTATTTACTTTTTCACCTGAGAAACCATCAGTTTAATTTTGTTATTGCAGTAGTACGAGTATCTGTGTGATCACAGAGCCATGCAGTCCACATAAAAAAGTATCTATGTTTGCGAAGCGCCTTCAACTTGCAAGAATCCGATTTCTGAACTCAGCTTAGTATTTGCCTTCCCGCGAATGCAGTAGTTCACAAGTGAAGGCAGTTGGTTCACGAGTTGCAGCTACTTGGACAGTTTTCAATTACTCGGAACTTAGTTATGCCCGGCTTAAATGCACCGCATGTCAAGACTGTCGGCGGATCTAACTTTCATAATCTTTGTTCCTGTTCGAGGTACTTGAAATTAGATACGTCTACTTTATAACTTTAATAGATAATTATAAGGAGAAATTAAAACTACTGACTTTCTTTCAGTAGCAAAAATGAACAAAGATAACTCTTTATAAAAGTGAAGTTAATTTCAACAAAGACTAGGGGCAGACCGCTAGCTCCATGTTCAGATAATAACGTGAATGTTTTTGGGAAACCATTGAAGAGGTAGACTGAGTGTCGTGATAGAACAGAGGGTTATATTATAGATAACTAGCAGTGGGTGCACACAGGCTAAAATAATGGATGCAAATTCTGAAATAATATTTATGTGTAGTCTTGTGTAAAGAAAAAATGCAAATTTTGACAATATATTTATTTCTGTATAAAAATACCTGTAACAACTGACCAATAGCCTACTTTTACTTATCAAATACCTTAATAATGTTTGAGCAAATCACAGTTCTGTAACACATTGGTAACATAGTAATCGGTTATTTGCAAAGCAGTGACTGTCTCCGAGCGTGTTGGACATTTATTTCGATTTTAAAGCATTATTTTTTTAAAATAAAGCTAAGACAGATCAGAAACAAGCCTAAGCTTTGTATACAAAACAAATTAATTCAGGCTAAATTATTATTGTTACTTCTAATAACAGAATTCCCATGATCATTATAAATTTCATAACATGTCTAAAATAATAATTATAAAATAATACTTATAGTGACGACACAGCGGTGATGGTGAGTGGTACTGGTGGCTGACTTTATTGACCACTTGTAATGTATTAGAATCACGAAGAACGCCAAATTAAAGTCCCATTCACACAATGCAACTTTCCTGCCTATTGCATACCATAAAATTTACATTACATACAGTAATTTTACAATAATTCAATAATATTTAGATGGTCACAAATTGTTGTTAAGTGATACCTAATTAATAACACACAAAATCCTATTGTAGGTACCTATATACCTACGCTACGCAAACGATCTATCAGGTGTTTATTTATAAGTACCTATTTTAGTTTTTTAAGTTCTCATTGTAAGTGAATTGTAAATTCTTATGAGAATAAAGTTTCTTAAACCGTAATATTTTGAGAAGGTAATTCATTGAACTGCACACTGAGCTCAGGCAGCACTGACACCCTAGTTGCGGCATTGCTTGCCAGCTCTGCGTTGTTTATGCCACTAATAGTTACCCATCCACTTACTGTGCAAACTTCATCAATCAAGAACTACTAAGTTACATCACTAGCGCTCTACAGACTATTCACTAACGCCAGTCTCAATATCCTGTCTCTCAGCGGTTTTACTAAGAAATTTGTCATTTCTAGTATGTAATATCTTAGTAAGCAAAACCACATATAGATAGGTTATTGAGACTGGTCGTAAGACACTCTCGGTCCAATCGACACCATGCATACAAACCAAAACCTAAAACATCCCTCAGCCTTATAATTATTTCAGTATAATTATCATACACAACACAAACATACATTATATACACAATTTCTTACTAAAAACTAATTTCCTACTATAGCTAGGAATCTAGTTTAGACTGACTAGTACTTCTTGAAGATTCCGCTGATTCGGCTGCTCTTCTTACATTATCACTTATTGGAGGGCGAGCTGAAAAAAATATTTAAATTAAAGATTTTATTGGTTAATTTACCAATTCGAAAGTAAGTACTGACAAGATTTTAAAATTATGTGTGGTTTAACACTAAAAATGTATTAAAGCTCTGACTAAAGGTTGTCCGTTCATTTTAAATCCATGACTATTTGAGTTTATCGCAATTATATCTATTAATCAATTAGATTTTTTTTTCAAAACTTCTATGTTTTCCATTTCAAACAAAATAATACTTAATCTTCCCACGTCCACGTGCTGAGCATAGATCTTATTTCAACGTGGGAAAAGATAAAATTCAATCCAAGGCAAAATTTACTGAAATATTTTGTTTGAAGAAATGGCCGATCACCAGCCGGATGGCCTATTTAGTCTAATAATAATGAAAATGATGTCTTCCACAACAAATCCGTAAAGAGCAAAATAATTCTCAGAATATAAAGTCTATTCTTATTTCCTTAAAAATTTGGGACTAGATGACGCTGTGTGAAATGTCCAAGGATATTTATTTGAAATGAAAAATGAAATGAAAAAAGAAATATTTATTTACTAAAACAATTGATGTAACGCAACTTACCAAATTTTCTGAGTAGAATCTTCTCTATCCCATGTAAAGGCGACTCAAAAGACAGACACAGAATAATGGCAAGGACGAAAGTAAGGAATATGTGTGACACTGCTGTCGCCATCTGAAAAAAACCATCTGATCAAACAAAGCTTTGATTTTGCGTACAGTTACTAAGTCGTCAAATAACATGCAAGTCGGAAAGTTCTTTCCATTTCCTGTCGGCACTTTAATCGTGGAATTTCGTAAAAGTCCACAGGAAATTGAACGATCTCTTTTTATCAGGAACAAAACTCAACTGTGTAAGGATGAGGTCGTTGTATGAAATTGGATCTTTTATGGGTATGGACTTTCAATATCTGAGAACGCCTACTCGCTTTACAATCGGTTTTAGAAGTGGCTTTTGATTACTTCAAACAAAATACTACCCCAATAAGTTAGTTGGAATGAATTTCATGATCTACGAGTACTATACAAAGATATGACAAAGTACTTATCTTCCTTATTTTTGATTGGTTTCTATTCATTATTTTTAACTATTATATACTTCAAATCTTTTTATAAGTCGGAATTGCCAAAAGATGTCCGTAAAGTCCTGATACTTTATACGAGTAGGTTTAGGTTAGGTTAAACTTTGAAAGTTTATTTTAGGATCTTGGTTCAAAGCCAATGCAATTTCATAAAAATTGGTAGGGCACCATAATTTTACGTTGCAAACGATAGTTTAGTACAGTTTTTAAACCATAATAACCTTTAACGCATATACTGAACCTTATTATGAATAAGCTAACTTTGGTTTTTTGTGCATTATACTCGTAATTGGAACAGTTCACAAAGTCAATTTTGTTCCTAGCAACTAATATAAAACATTTACAGTTTTGATTGTTTCTTTTGCTCATGAGTTTTTAAATTTTAAATTGACAAAGTAAATATAAACTTCGGCCCGTTTTTATACTTTGTCGACTTGTTTTTTTCTATTTTGACGAAATTTTTGTACTTATAAAAGACGTGTAGCATTCAGGAATTTATTTCTATAAAATTTACTGCGCTTTTGTTCATGTTGGTTTGATGTTAGTGACGCAACCTACGTTGTGACAGTGGAAGCTAGATTTATCAGAATGTTGCAATTTATATTGTGTGTACACAATAGACACAACCACGATTCATTTGTTTTGTTTTTTATACCAATTGTTCATACAACATACGCATTTTCGAGTCAAGCAATCAGACTTGAAATTGTAACAGAACAAAAAATAATAGCTAGTTCTTTGAATCTCGTTCAAGTATACTTACCTGTCGAGTACTAGAAAAATTAAATAAGAAGATTGTACTCAGCAAACACTTACCACTGTGAAGAAAGTAATGTGCACTGGATGCCTCAGTTGTCCCACGTAGTACAACTCAACTATTCCATTGACTAGGTATGCGCAGAATGTCAGTCTTGACACAGGCACCAAAAATTTCCAAGTCAAAAGCTTCCCAAAGAAACCTGAAAAAACAGAATTAAATTATTCTTTTTGGACACGAAATTCGATCATTGGAATCTTTGTAACTTCAACAGACTATTGCGAGAGCAGAAGCTTCTGTGCCGGGAAAAAATAGATCGGGTAAATATGCGCAAGGAGGTACAGACTACTGCTTAGAGCGGTTTCGCACTACGTCCGATTCGAATCCTATAAGAATTCATTTTCGTCAAAACATGGTCCGGAGTGTCGCAGGGTAGTTAACGCACTAGATCCGACTTCTGCCTTTCGATTTGTTTCCTACATAGTACGTAATCTACCATAGGAATAGTTTTACATCTACTCCGGACCGTATTGTCACGAGGTCTGCCGCTTAGGCTCTTGCCATGGGAGTACCAAGGTAAGACCAGCTCAGAAGGGGCGAAAAAGAGACAGCGGTGTCCCCTAAAAATACAAATGAAACACAGAAACAACATCTTCAAACAATATGAAAGATTTTTTATGTATCGCGCCTTGGACGACAGTTCTTACCTCCGTTTCCAGTAGCACAAGCTACAATCAACCAGCCATTACACATCCCCCAAGCTACCTTATGTAGAGATATATAAACCGCTGCTTCAATATTGTTGTATTGATACCAATCTTGGTAAAACACTGATACAGAGAAGGTAACCACAGTACCAAGAATAACACTTATGATCCAACCAAAAGTTTTCACGAAACGAGATAGCTGGTAACTGAAACAAAGGAATTCGGTGTTATGGATACATTAATACACAAAAAACAGGGAAGTAAAAATTGTTCTAGGAAGTGTAGTTTATTAATATTGCTGGAAAAAAACAGAGATATGATGCACCTCAATGATTTAATGTTTCTTTAAAAGTAAATTTGGTTTTTATTTGTTTTTAGGGAAAGAAAAAGTGAAAGTTTCCGAAATATGAATGATTTCTAAAGAGTCTCAGTTTACTTAATAATTTGTCGAGTCTACATGACTTTATTGTTATAGTTTATTTTACGATGAATTATAATAAACGGTAACAAATTAGACTAAACGGCCTATAAGTCCATTATGAATAACAAAGCACAAGTATTTTAATGTTCTATTATTACCCTTTTTATTAAAAATAACATTTTCATTGATGTTTCTATTATAAAAGATCAGTGAAACTGTAAGAATATATAAAATCTTATGAGAATAAAGTTTCTTAAACCGTAAACTACAAATTTTATAGAAAAATAATGCACAAAACAACTCTTGCATGTTTCACAATAGAAAAACCACTTTCTCTAAAGTCAGTGCTTGCTACACTCTATTTTGTCGATGTCAGCTCTACATTTCTCAAAGACATATTATATGGGCGCCTTTCAAACGGAACACAGCAACACGACAGTAACTCGATTCTCGCTAAAGCACTAAAATATACTCACTCTTGTGTTTGAATTCGATGTAATATGTACCCTGTGAGTAAGCCCATGAAGTACATTATCATTTTCATGTGCGTTTTTATATACGCTTCTTTGAAGTAGAAGTTGGATGCGATGTCTGTGAATTCTCTGTAAAAAAATGTTTCTTTGATTTAGTTGTCTTACAAATTGGGTTCGAATATCTGTTTTAAAATATAATCCTACAATAATTTCTTGCATTTATTTTTCGTTTTCTTCAGCAACTTTATGAAACTGGTATTTTAGAGAACAATGTTTTTTTTAAGTGACTTGACAAGCATCGGAGCTAAGATAGTGTGCAAAATTTTGGGTCCCTATAAGTAGCTAAATTTACTTTTGTAGGCAATGACATTTATTTAATTAAGTAAAGTTCTGATCTATAAAAATAGATATTCTAAAACTCACTTGGCATAAAACAAGAACGTAGGATCCAAACTGTCTTTGAAAGTTATCACGGCTGGTACGACAGTAGAGACGATAATAGATAAAGATAGCAGCGTTGGTCCAACCCGTCTCCACCGCCATAAACTGTAGATAAATATTGGTGCAATGAAGAACAGCTGTGTGTCCACAGACAGATACCATGACTGGAACATACACTGAGGAAAAAATAAAATTTAAAACGTTTGTATAGTAAACTTGGAAACAGAGAAAATAACAAAACGACTATTACGGTTAATTCTCGGGGTACGGTGAGCTCATTATAACGTCCTTAAAAATCTTTTAGATATGTTATTACCCTTTATGCCAAAATGGCGGTCAAGAAAATAATTATACATTCGACTATCTTACACTTTGTCTTATTAGTCAGATTTCCCTTTCAGATTGCGATCATACAAGAAGACATGATAGAAAATCAAGTCTATAATGAACTCTTTTGTTAGGATTTTAGAGTAGTTCGGGGAAATAAAGGTAGGGGTACCTATATTGCTTACGAAACCAAAGCTTAGATCTGACTAAAATCATCTTGAAGAAAGTTTAACGTTTCATTTCACCAAAGCTTTTTCTTATTTTCTTGTAAGTACTTACCAGCTGGTCCGTATTGACATAGTTATTGATGTACAAAATATTGGCCCACCAGGAAGCCATACATCTTTCTTTCTCTAACATAAGACGATCGTCCCAAAGCGGACCTTCTCCAATTTTAGGAAACCAGGTCATGTAGAACAATATTACTACTAGGTACGCCGGTGTTACCCTGAAAAATAAAGTGTTTTGTTTCAGAATGTTATTTCCTAGTATGTAATTCTAGTTTTGTATGGATGCTCTGAACACAAACACGATAACAAGGGTTTGCCTAGGGAAATTGAAACACAGCAAGTATTGTTTTGTTATTCTGTCCCGTTCTAGAATCACGCTTTCCACAATAAACATAGGATTTGAAATCTGCCACTAAGCTTTGAAAGGTTTGGTATTCAATTTGAGTAGTTGTTTCATTTTATCGACATTACATTATCATTTAATATGTTACTTTTAAATGATTAGCTATCAAGTAGCATGTGCTTTAAAATTTTGTTTCACATAAATCCCGCAACATTTAAACGACTTTTAAAAAGTTGTGTCTCGCACATTTAAAGATATCCATTACCTACGATTTTAACCCATTAAGATCGACAAGAAAAAATCAAACAATCAATAAAAAATTACCTTATGTATCGAAAAATGAGTATCGGAAGGACATTTAACCTTCCTCTTCGTTTGTCTAATTCTATAAGTAGCAGTCGACAGAATAAAAACGCGCTGAGCATCAAGAAAGTGTCTACGAGTAGAGCATTGTTCAACATAAACCCGTTGGCTGGCTGTCTCACTAACTGAAAAATAGAAAGAAATAAATTTCAAAATTTTAAAAAAATCAAGGAGTAGTGAACATTGTTAGTAAATCTAAAGTTTAAACATGTGAAAAGAATAACGGTGAACAACAAGTTGTATCCCATGCGGATTTAGATTTTTGTTTCGAAACACTCGTATACTATGTCCGAAGGAAGATTATGCCAAGCTGTGGCAAAAAAAAAGCTATAAATCATGATTTTCTGCTTCTAATTATTTGCTTTGACGCACTCAAAAAAAGAAAACGTGAAACACGAAGGGTTCCATTTCACCACTTAAGTTCGAAATTCTAAAAAGGTTTTAACCTTACCCGATCCCAAGCTTCAGCATCCATCACAGGTCCACTAGCAATAAACAGACACGCATGACCAGACAGGATGAAGAACATAGCCAATGCTTTTATTCCTGCCACACACTCCAGCCCCAAGCTAGTGTGTTGCTTCGTCGATAAGATTTTCTTCATATTGTTGATGATTGAGAAAGATTTGATTAAGTCATGAACCATGGACTCCTTGTCTTTGCAATTGTAAATTGTATAGATCTCGAATATTGTGCTGAAGATTAAAATGGTGCCGAAAAGAAGTATCAGTGATCTGAAAAAGAGAAAAGTAAATGTTGAATGTTTCAATAAAAAATATGAGAAATGTTTTGTATAAGAAAAATTATCGGTTCTTACTCCACTTCGAAAAATGTGAAATGGTTGGACTCTATTATTAATTTTCTAATTATTCAATAACATTTAAAATGTGCCTAAAGTATTCATAATGAATCTGAACAGTTAACATTTTTGGTAGGTAAAATACATTTATTTATTCAATTATAATCAGATTACAATCAAACAATTTCAATAATAAATAAATTTGGATTGTAGGTTGTTTGATATTACTGAAATATGAAGAATGGGCGAACAAAATACTGATTATATAAAATACAATTTCAATTTTATACCAAGGCCAAAAGGCTAAACCTCCGCTAGGAGTAGTAGTGTTCTGTGGGCTAAACACTTCAGTTTACCATAATCATCATTATCATCATCTGAGCCACTGGACGTCCATAGCCAACGAAAATAAAGTCTCGGACATTATTTTCTATTCCAAAATCACAGCTCTTAAGTATCAAAATTACTAACTCACAATGCACTTTCTTGTAACGTGCCAACCCTTTGTGCTCACTGTTCAGTAAAACCTTGTTTTTATTCAACCAGGTGCCATTCGTAATAAGGAATTCAGTAAGTAAGGAGCACAAAGGATTAAAAACTAATCAAATGAACTTTTTGGCCGCCTAAAACGATACCGCATCAGCTAATTACCTCATAATAAAATGTTATGTAATTTGAAAAGTTGGTATGTATTTATTTTATCTGTGGTATAACTTACAGAAACGCCACATCCAATGGTGTAACAGGCAACGGTTCTCTCTTATAGCAATCGCTATCTGTGACTTCAACTCCTGTGCTGTTTCCAACGGTGTACGATAAAACAGCGTTCACGAAACTGGACACAGCATTTGCATTGCAAGCACTGGGCACGCAGACCGCCCATCGTAGTGTTTCACCGCGGCCTGTCCGAACCTGATAAGTGAGTAAAAATAGTAAATAATTTCAGCTTTTTGGGCACCCTACCTAGGGTCGGTGACCTATGACCGTTTAAAGCGATTCAGTTTAGGTCCTTTAATTAACTGCTTTTGACGTAAGCTAAGGCGCTGACGTAAAGTTTTGACAGTCAGAACCTAAACTGAATTGTTTAATAAAACGTCATGGTATGCAGACTCTGTATTCTATTATTAGGATAGAATACAGGGTTCATTTTTTTAAATTATTTACAAAGCAGTGTAGTAGATATTTATACAATACTGTGAAAATGGTCCGAGAGCCTGCCACTTAGTAAAGAGCAAACACACGCAGTGATGAAGCCACGAACGTTGGAGTTGAGCAATCCTAGTCAAGTACTTTAAAGGGCACGTTAAATTGTCGGCTCTGGCTTTTTACAGCATGAGGTTTCAGGCGGTCTAAAAACTCCGTCACCAGAGTCAGTGACTTACTAATACGAACGAACACAAACAGCAATATCTAACTTATTTAAAATCTCAAAGCTGTATTTAAATAATATTTTCCCATTGCCCAAACACGAAGAGCAAACAATGCAAAAAGCAAATAGCGATTCCTGAACATACTTTTTTCTTCTCCGGCCGCTGTTTCCACTTGATAGTAGCAAGACAATACTGTCCCGTGATCTCGACACCATTGTCTCCCGGATCTTCGATGCCAACGCACTCGTCAAAGTTCCCGAGGTGGTATGAAGAACCGAATAGTAGACCTTGAGGAGACTTGGCTGATGCGTCGAACACTGAAACAAGATTAATCCAATGAAATATTTGCTTTTGCTGTACAAAACACTGTTTTATTAAAAAAAAAACTAAAAAAAATCTACTATAATAATACAATTTTTTCTTTGTCTATTCTGAACTGATTGTCGAAATATAGCTTCTTATCCATGCTGTAAATATAAATAACGTTTTTACTTTTCAGTTTGTCAGAGAAATGGGCAAATAAGTAGCTATAGAGCATTATTGTATTGTATTCAGTGTACGTCGTGCCCGCGAGGAGTGACTACACTCATACCCAGATGAAGATTCTCGGGAAGAATCGAAACATTGTCGGTATCTAAATCGACAATATTTTACGTGAGTAATTTCCCGTTGTATTAATATAATGATTATTGTAAAAATCGTTATTGTCTTTAGAGGATAACTCTGAACCTCTACAAAATGTTAAACTTGTCGTTTTTTCTAAAATTATAGATATTTCTCAAAAGATTTTATAAAAGCCTATATTTAAATATCAAACGGTCACAGAACAAAGTAGGTTCATCAATCTCCCTTTGTTCTAAACAAAGCGGGTCTAGAAATGCGGAAACCGTGAATCCTTGCGCTTGTCCTCTGCCTAATAGTTTTCCGGTATTATTGAGAACGCGAATTCGAAGTCCATTTATGCTTATAAATAGCTAGAACTAGGTGAAATTGTACGAAATTCTCGTTGCCATCTTTGTCGTATTTTATCATTGGTCTATACCAATGATAAAATAGGACAGAGATGGCGGAATAAGTTACACGATTTATCTATCTTGCCTGTTGCATACAATAAAATTAACTGCCAACACTGTTTAAACCATAGAATAACTTCATTATCACTTTATTTATACAACTACTGCTTCATTTTAAATGTATGTAGCAGGCAAAAATCTTGCATCGTGTAAATAGGCAGTCAAATGATTCATGGATAAGTATTCTACAACGTTACAGTAAGATGACTTTTTTGTAGTATTTTTTAGTACTTACCACTTCTTCAAGTCTGAAACCGTAAGGGAAAAGTCATGTTGGGAGTTAAAAAATATGTAAAGTCATGTAATGTATGATTATACTCACTTTTTTGATATGAGTATTAACAACGGTAATGTAAGTGTTCAACACTTTGTGTTCAATATTGACAATAATATATAAAGTATTTTTGCATACCAAATTAAGTTTCGAGTCATACCAGACTATTTGTGAATAAGTACTTTATTACCCATACAAATATTTATTTTCTTATAAGTATACTTATCAAATAATGGTGTTTTTGCAAAAAAAATGCTCTTAGGACAAGGAAGATTGATAGATGGCCTGGAATAGAATTTTATTAAATTGTGTTTTTCAATCGTTAAAAACGTATAATTTCATTTAATATAATTATAATTTTTCAATTTCACTAAAAACTATAAGTAGATTGCCCCTCAAGTATTTTATTTGAGATAAATATAGCATTTGTAAAACTTTCCACCGTTAGCAATCCATATTACTTGTTGAAAACAATGCAATTCACACATTAAAAATCTGCTTAGACCGTTAGTCAAGCGTACGTAATAAGATATATTACCTGTTTATCGGGTAAATCCTCCATTCGTCGGTTTCTTTGTTTATCAGAACAAACTCTTAGTTGTAGGCTCTTTGGTATATTTGTCACGTTTCCGGAAACACTCTGATCTAACGTAACCTACTCTTAAATAAGAATGCGAAGTATTACAAAAATGGTTTACTCGTGTTTATTACAAGTGAGCGGTAGCATAGCAGGAAGATGGTTTAGTTATGAAGGTTCAAAACCCGGTCATTGATAAATTTATTAATGTACTTATTCTGATTCGGGAATGTTTTTTCTTTCAAATTTCTAATGAGAAGCCTAATTTCTGTTGACAAAGGTTAGGTAGTTGTTTTACCAAACAGTTGTTGTAATAGCGGCACATTGACTTTTTATCATTTGTATACGTTTAAATTCAACAAAAATAGATACAGGTTAAAGGAAAATCTGATATTCCAAGTTTTTTTTAGGAAATCTTCAGTTCCTTGAAAATACATGAAATAACGTAGTCAATTTCCGTTTATTCATAAAAATATATTTTGTGATTGACTTGTTTTCTCACTCATGAATTTATATTTTCACTTCCATTATTATAATTTATTAATCTGCGTTCAAGCTGTTTTGGAAATACGTTAGCGAGGTTAAATAAAACAAGACCATATTTTAGAAAATGTTTATAAAAATCTTTGATAGATGAAAAATACGTCAACACAATAAAAATATCAGGTTTATTGAAAGTACTCGAAATTATAAAAACCTTTGGACTGGTCAAAAAGACGTCAATACAATAATCAAAAATAATCCTTGAAGATGAGTCACCGATGACGAAGGAAAAGCTATCACGCGATAAATCCTCAACTTGAACTCATTCCCCAATGTCAGAACAAAAGATAATTATGAGAAAATGCAGACTCAAGATCACGGTAATATCCGTCATGAACAGTAAATGAGTAAACGTTTAAAAATCACAACTGTGATAAACAAGGTTGGGATAAACAGTAAACAAATTTTATAATTTTAGATCCTTTGAAAATTTTTAAGGTAGACTCTAAATTCTCTCAGTTTAAAATACTTGTTATTTTATTCAATTAAAAATCTTACTCATTAGAATTATTAGGTAATGCACAGTCAGATAAATAAATGTATAGGTGTAAAGATTAGGGATAATGTAGGTATGGAAATGACAGGTACTCGAGAGGACGGCCACTGTTTCAGAATAAAGGCTCTTCGGGATAATTGTGTAGATTGTGTAGAACATACACATGCATTCCAACCATTTGTTTTATACAATTAAAATCATGTTTTGCACGTTTAACCAATAAATACGAGTAGAATTTAAACGTATAACAAAAACAAGCGACGCATATAGCACTAGCATATAGTGCTAGAAGATTCGAGATTAACTAAAAACTTTCCGGTTTTTAATTGTTTCCAAATTAGCAGCGGATCGTAGCTATTATCATGGCACCCGATATGACTCTCGTCTACAGTTCTCGATAGTTATTTTGTTATTCTGGGGCTGTCTCCACGAGGGATAGAATCGCGGCGATTAATATCGTCGTGCCACGTATTTCTATACACTCTCTATGGAGCCGTCTCCACACGACTATATTATCGCCGTGATAGACTCATACTACGGACTCGGACTCGTCGCGATTCTCTTACTCGTGGAGACAGCCCCTAAGCTGACTGCAAATTATCCGGTTACTTACGTCAAAAACGAATGAAATATCAGGTAACGCGCTACACAAAAACACGTAGTGAGTTTTGTTAAAAATGCCGTGAGCACCTGTGCATAAGCTCAAGTTCTGGAAAACACATGACCTGTATGAAAGTATAATAACTTAACTTTTGTGTTTACCAAGTATGGGATTAAGAGAGAGAGTTATCGACCCCATATATCTTTTAGCGATTGCTATGATGATACCAACTGTAAGCTACTCGTAGTTGCTAGACCCCTAAAGCAGCTGTCCCAATGTTTGTATGGATGCATTGTTGTTTGTTGCAGTTCCTACTTGGAATAAAGGTAGGTAAATAGTTTGTATCCTAACACATTGTCCCAGGCACTACAGTGTCCCGTTAAGTGTAGGCAAAGATTACCTCCTGACGCTGCATATAGTAAAGATGCAAAGGCCTGCGTTTTTTAACCCATTACTTTTTTATCGCAGCAGAAACTTTATGACGTTCTACCTAATACCACAAAATCGAATACCTACAACAATTAGTAAATATGAAGGCTATTTTTTGGTATAATATTTTTTTTGCAAATTAATTACTTATAGGAAAATTATACTCGAAAAACAAAACACTTAGTGGATTTATATGTTACAGTTAAACGTTTATTAAAATAAAAAGTTGGAACATAATAATGATTAAGTATTGAAAACGTATTAGTAATAGGTAAATAAAGTTTAAAATGCAATATTTTTTTATATAACGAACGAATGAATTAAACGATGAAAATTTAATAACTTTCACACCTGTTGAATTATGTTTATTTATTTTATTTAAAAGCGCCATCTATTCACAAGACAGTTATCTAATTACCTATGTTATCAGAAATCGATTTTTTATTTGTACAAAACACAATAAAGTAATACCCAGAAAAACAAATATTTAAGTTTAAAACACAAATGTTTGTTTTGAATGGGAATTGATCCTTAAACATACATAACACACTCATTACTAGCAACTAAGAGTAATTATGACAATTTAAATAATTACAGTGACTATTATTATTACATAGGAAGCAATCTGGTTAGTCAGTTATAAGTTTTGTTATCTATTTTTAACATAAATTTTTAATCTAGATTTATCTATTAACAATAACAATAGCACAAAAATTTTGTTGTCAAAGCATATAACATCAATATTTAAATTGATTTAACACGAACTTTATCGCGTAATTTTCACATTTTGTATATATTTCCCGAAGTATCGCAAGCGTTGCAGCTCTTGTGGTCAAAAGCAGACTAAATTATTAAAATATTAAGTGTACTTTTATTAACAAGTTTATAAAAAATGTATAAACATTGACTCGTAAAGCCGCGTTGACACGATCAGAGCCAGCTCGGACCGAGTGAACTCGAATATCTACTCGGACGCAACTCGGAATGTAGCAACCTCTAATCCGAGCCCACTCGGACGACGGCGTCCGATCTAAGTAGACTCGGACCGTGTTCTACTCATCCGAGCTAGCTCGTATACGAGTTGCAAAACAAAATGGCGGCTAATAACAACAACGGGCGTAGAATCCACGAGCGAGTCCAAATTCTTTTCCTTTTGCGAGATGCCTTATCTCTTTCCCGTCTTAGCTCCTCTATCAGCAAGTCTGCGACAATTCCGATGCCACTTCGCACTAAATCCGTCGTTTTTCGATGTTGACTGATAAAAATAATTGGAATAATGACGAAAATGATCCGAGTGAACTATGATAATTTCAACAGCTATCCTAGTACACTCTTATGAAGCTACTCCTACGAGTCCACTCGGTCCGAGCTTGGTCCGAGCTGGCTCTGATCGTGTCAACGCGGCTTAAGTTCGGATCGAATCCGCAGCCTCCGAGTGTCAAGCGGGCTTTGGCCCACTAGAGACATCGCCACACAGATCGTCAAATTATTAAGAAGACTTTTGTAATTGTCATTACTGAGTATACCAACAGCCCTTTATAAGGTTGTGACATACTGAAATGGTGCGTCGTCTGCCATAATAAGCCAATTGCCCATTATATAGAGCCATTTGTATTCAAAGAATGTGTAGTGCGTAGTAATGTGCTTGTAAAGTTTTCTGCGTTTATCCTTACAATTGTTCCAAATTATCTTCACATCTTACCGGGAATGTACTAGACTACCTGCGTAACAATGAAACCCTAGTAGTCTAAGAGAAGTAACAGATACGCATATGGGGAGTGAGAAACTTGGAAGACATTTAAATAAGCTGAACTATATTTGATAACAATGCTATGGTATAGTTACATCCCTTTATCCTCATTATCCCTATCTCTACTAATATTATAAGTTACTAACGAAAGTAGTCTGACTGTCTCTGGATATTTTACGCTTGCACAAAACCACTAAACCGATTTGGATGAATTTCGGTACAGAAACTAGATCTTGGGAAAGGACTTAGGCTACATTTTGCTTGGGTTCTACGCGTGGGAATAGCATCCCACGGTTTCCCCGGTGCGGTTATAAAAATAGAGCTAGAGTAGTACGTAGTACTAGCTTATTTTAGAAAAAAATACTAGTAGAAGTTTCGATCGGACAAGGTCAAGCATCTAATGCATATGAAATAGTTATTCATATTATGGTAAATTAATAAGTTCACTTCCTAGACTGAAAAGTGAACGTAAGGTTGTAGAATTCTGTATTTGGTTAAAATTGTTTTAGAGTGTTTTGCTATTCAAGGTAACGTACATTTCTAGTTTAATTTATTATTGTTTAGTTTAAATATAATTTACCATGTTTGTAAGATGTTTATATTAATAACATTTATGCCATCTATATTATAGGGCTACTCATAAGATTCCACGCCCAGAAGTTGAACAATACCTAAAAAACTACAATAAAATTGTACTTCAAAAAAAGGAGGAACTTAGGAACTTTTTGAAATGAAGTAGGTAAGTAAAGTTCCTTTATCTTTATAAATTCAGGAGAGCATTTGAAAAATTACACCGTATTTTCGTTTAAACTTGTACTTACAGCCTATCCGTTCGTTGGGTGTAAACTGACAAACATTCGTTTTGATTTTAATTGTATAGTATATATAGGTCTTCTTAATGCACAACCATAGTAAGCAAATATATATTTAAATGTTTCCTAAGCACACACATGTATAATTCCGATGAAAAAGTTGTTTAAAATGTGGTAGAGGTCCCTCTTAGTTTGGGTGGTCATTTTGCTTCTACTAAAAAATATAATTCAAAACACGTTGTTTCAAACAGAAAAATTATACCTACATGCATAAATTTCTACTTGTTATCAAATAATAAGTGTCTGGATTGTAATTCTAGTCTCGTTTGAGGTCTTTAGACATTTTAAGATGTTGACGCGTGGATTCATACTCGTAGGTAGAATGTTAAGCAGCACAATTAATAATATATCAATGCTGTAAATGCTACCTATGAACTTTAAAAGATTTGAAATATCGCGTGAAAATATCATTGTGAGAATGAATAGTTTCTTATGTGAGCTCACTTATACCTAACTACCTAACCACCTAACAGTAAGTAAGTA
Organism: Xanthorhoe spadicearia; assembly: GCA_947086425.1. NCBI lineage: Eukaryota > Metazoa > Arthropoda > Insecta > Lepidoptera > Geometridae > Xanthorhoe > Xanthorhoe spadicearia. Next base: position 6,539,903 of record OX352199.1, read on the forward strand.
AGTAAAAAGTAAGTAAGTAGTACGACAAGTATACGACAGTAAGTAGTAGGACTATAAAAGGAGAAGTTTCTTTATTTAACTCTTTTAGTTTTTTAAGCGTTCTCGCTTATACTAATACAAGCGAACGGCGAAGGATAATATTGCGAGGAAACCAGTTAGCTTTCTAGGAACGTCGATGGACTTGCAACCTATCACGCAGGCAAAATTAACTTCTACAAAATATGGGCATGTATCAAATATGCATTTGGTCATACCTCTGACTACCCCCTTAGATAATTATATTCATAACGATCTAAAAAATTACATCAAGACACATATTATTATGATCTCTTTGAACATTTCTTTTAGATACAAGATCTGAAAGAAATGTTTACCACTCCTTGGGTCGTGCTCCAGTTTCATATATTTTTCATGAACTATTTTTTTGAGAGTATTGTATCTCCTTTGTAAAACTATAACACACAGGGGGTAGTACCTACTCAAATACCGATCAAATCCCGCAGCTTCGTCATTAGTAGTCATCACTCAACCGACCTTCGTTCACTAGGAATGCCTAAGCAGCTGTTTGGACACAGATTTATAAATAGTTTCTGAGTAAGTTTGGGCAGGCGTATCACTCCATCGCTAAAACTTCGCCAATTTTAATAGACCAATTTCAGAAGAATTCTTCTTATTGAAATCGGTTAAGAAAAATCGGTTAATTTTTTGTAATCACTTATACTACTCGTATGTTCCCCAACTATTCCGTCAATGGTAACGCCAAATTTTGCAATATTTTTAAATTTTTAGAGTGCAAGAAATTTTTCTCTTACGAAATTATAGTCGGTTTTATAAAAAAAACTAGTGGAGTTTCTAATTGTTAAATCAATAAAGTAAGTTCATATGAGCCAGTAGCTCTGTTACAATGGATGGTGAAAGCAGCATTAACAGCCAAGAGCTTTCGTGCTTTGGTGGGCAAGTTTACTCCACGAAAGTCTTTAGGAGACTTCAAAATTTCGTCAGCAAATTCAGTCACTGCAGTAGAGCTATTAGTAAATCATTTCGGACGTCAAACAGCTGAGTCCGCAGTGCGTCTCAAATTTCAGAGTCTGTAGAACTCGACAACGCCTGTGACGAGCTTAGGTGACGGACGGATGAACAAAATGATAATTATAAAAAAAATTCAGCTACTACTAGTCGACGTCGTAGGACGGGTAATAATAAGAATCATATTGCAATTTTCAATCAGTGTCTATTGGTTTGAAAAGGTTATGCTTTTTTGTAGCCATAACATTTTATTTGATACAGAAATACGAGCCCAAAGAATTATCGTATAAGACTAATTTTTAATGACACTTGATATCTACCTATTGACGATTATTATGTAATTTATCAATTAATCTGATAGGGAAGTAAAATAAAAACAATCACGACCCAAACATGCGTATCATTAAAAAAAATTGAAAAACTATGAACGTTAAAATAGTCATCTCACGCATTATAATCTTCGTATTATAATAATTACTGCTATAAATCGTGTCAGCTATATAATCGTGTTGTACGTAATATTATATTATTTTTAGCCAGTGACTTTAGTGGTAATGTTTTTTGGCCGTTTGAAAGCCTCTGTCACGGTTTACGACTACAAAACCGGGACCGACAATTTATCGTCCTCTCCTTAGCACAAAAACGGTGTTAATAGCACTTGCAGTACCCATCTACGTTTTTCGAACAAGCAGTCCTTGCGCGTTGTTCAGCGCGCCCACTGCTAGTTTGCTGCGCGTTTCACAAGCGCAAAGATAGCGTGTATGGTCACAGCTCGTACTTAACATTTTGTTCGCCACGCATTCGTATCGATACAAATGTGCAGCTTCTCTACTCTACAAATCGAAAACGAGGCAACATGACAATCATCGCAGATCAGCTTTATGTTGGTTTACCTTCCGAATTAAGTTTCTACCAACTTAAGCTGACCTGCGATTTGATGCCGAAATTTCGTTTTTCGTCTTCCCATTATTTGCGATACGAGCCCAGTCTCTTCACTGTGATATCAATCAACGACATAGTGTTATGTTAGTAGATGTACTATAACATGTTCTGTGCCCCTGAGTCACAGCACACGAGTCTCGAAAGGCGAGCTCCCTGCATTCCGGTCGCGCAGTACACTGCCAGTGGTATTGACCCAAATTGTGCAACTTTACGCTGTGAACTGCAACGTAAGGTTGATTGACTGATAAGACTGGCTGTCTGACCATCTCTATTTCAGTTCTGTCAATTTATAAACACAAACTTTATTTCTAAATCACTTGATTAGTACTTAATTCAAATGAAGAATCTACAACAAATGCATTTATAACTTATTTACTTTACAATATCTACCTACATGTTAAAATTGCGCTCTGTAAAATGAAGCGATAAATAAAAGTCCCAGAAATCACATGAAAGTTTGTATATAGATATAATATAATTCCATAATTTTATTAAGGATGCTTGTTACCAAAAAATACAGAACCAGTTGGGCTGAAATTAGAAATGAATTAAGTTCATTATCTGTACGTAGCAATGCAATGTATGCTACTTTTTATCCGGTTATTCCGGGATCAAAACTGCAAGCGAATGTACGTAATAGTAATATACTAACCTCAAAAACAAACAGTTTCTTCAAATCCATGTCATAGTAGATACTAGATCTATCCATATAACTATTTATTTAGTACCACCGGCCCATTATTTCCTCATTTGACATAAAGTTTGAAAACTTGGAAACAGGGTCTTAGTTCTACCGTTAAGTTTGTGTTAACGAAAGTTGGATATTAATTATAATTAAATAACTACGTAAACAAAACTATGCGGGGTTTACAAAGTAATTACATGTAGCAAAACTGCGACATATGTAGTAGGTGTCAGGTAATGTAGTCAGAGGTACCTATGCCAAAATAAATCATGGTTTAGTACTTTATCTGAGATTTATGGTATACATTTTGCAGAATTTTTTAAAATTAATTTTAAAGGATCCATAAACATTTATTGTTAAAATAATCTTTCGTTTTCAAAGTTGTTATTGCATAAAAATAAGACACAGTCATATAAATATAATTACTGTAGGTAAGTGGTAATCCGTTTAAATAAATTTTAAACTACAACAGTGCAATTAAATTTAATTATCCATTTTTTACACCTCTAAATTCAGCTATTTAATAATTATAATTAGTACGTTTGTACCTAAATATTTATAGAAAAACCCAAGTGGGATTATTCTGTAAATAATTACTTACATCTCTCATTAGTGAGATAATTATATCTATGAATAACTGAACTGGTAGCCAAATAAATATAACCGAATTAGCATAGTTAATTTGTTGGGTTTTTCTGTACCTAACGAAGCAATAACTTTAATGCAGGACTGGTGTTTTTATTATCCTAGTAATACTATGAACGCGATTGTTTTATGGATGGATACTCTTTAACGCGAAAACTATTAAACGGAACGGAACCTTAGAATCATCGGACTGATGAGACTGAAAAGTCTAAGCAGTCCGATCATCGCACTAATTAATCGGACTACTGATACTAGGCCTTAGGAGCAACATAAAACTCTTGTAGGCTATTTTTTATCCATCAAAGAATGTTTAGTATAACAGAGTGTAATTGTTATTGTAAAATACATGCAGAAGATGCGACTTACGTGTGTGTGTACGAGTATGCATGCATGGATTAGTATGCACGACTCTTTGTCATTGTTCTCGACTATTCTATATTGATGTACAGAGCAAGCTTGATAGATGAAGGAGTATCCTATTGTTGTTAAACCAAAGATTACAACCATCTATGTACAATGGAACGTGAAATAGAAAATCGAGATCCTACGCAATACGATTGAAATAACCTTAAAATGCTCAAAGGTTTTTCCGTTTTCTTTATCTTTTCCATCTGTATTCTTAGCGAAAAAAAATAGGTATCTAGTTAACAGTTTTGTTCTGCAATATTATTTTTCTTTGAAGTTGAGCTTTTATGAACCTCACAGGGAATATTCTTAGAACTTATAAATAAATACACGCTTGAAACAAAACAGCAGAATAAGCGAATCCGGAAAGACTTGAAGTCATAATTATTGAAATCAGGATTTCTATGTGAGAATCGTTCAGTTAATCGGATCAATAGAGAAAAAGTGGAGGAAAGTGGAACCCAGGTTGAAACGAACATGGAATTAATTAAGATTGGCAATCCGCGTTCTTTTTGTTAGACAAACTTGATCGCAGTTGGGTATTATGCGCTATTATTGTATTGTATGATAAGTGATGGTTTTTATATTGGTAGTCGTTTAAGCTTTATTTTACTTTGTAGACGTTTATCAGGTCAGCTCTACAAATGTAAAATATAGCATATGGTCTACTCTAATAATTTACTTTTATATAATGATGTACCATAATTTGCATTTTAGTCTATTTCAGATGGTTAAAACAATGCCTTGGCGCAGTCGGTAGGTACCCACGCCTACATAATATGCTTTTAACCGAACCTAAACCAATCATCCTCCTAATTTAAAAGCAAATGTTTGGATTACTTATTGATTTTATAATCTCATTACTGAATGAAATAGAACTCGATACTAGTCTAATAGTTATATTAACTCTTATGTTGTATGATACAGCAACATCACCGTGCAATTGAACAATAATCCTGTGTGAAGCCTCATATTATATACATACATACATGCTCCTCTAATCAGTATTACAAAGCGCACAAAGGTAGTGTGGTATAAATGCTTTGTGGTACAATATACGGGTGTGTAAAGCCGTGTTGGTCACGTGGGATTGTGCCAACTTTCAATCTGAAAGATCGAATCCTTGTGTTCCAATGATTTTTCGTTTTGAAAAATGAATGATCTTTGACACGAGCTTTGAACTGATAGGTGTAGAAATGTTCCCATGAAATAGTCAAAAGAAATATTCTCATGAATAGTCAAAGTAGCAGTACTTGCAGATAGCCAAAGATGCAATAATTCGTTTAAAGTCCAGTCAGACGTAAGGGCGATTTCAGACATGCGTTATTTCCGCGTATTACGTTTGTGTCGTCGAGTGCCTACCTACGCTCTGTAGTCCGCATCAATAAAACGAACGCACGTGCACGCTCCCTCCTTCCAGCTTGTTTGATGAACCGATAAAGGCATTACACACGTACGAGATGCAAGCTGCACTTAAAAATCTCAACGAGCTTAGTAGATTCTACTTTTAAGTTGTTGCCGTACACTACTGCTCAATAAAAAATTAGGTCACCATCGTAACGCACTAAGTTATTTTACATAGTTCAGAAACACTTTATTAATTTATAAATAAATAGGTTTTCTGTTTATTCTTTAGAATAATGTTGTTCCTTATTGTTTATAATAAAATATATAGGTTTAAATATACTTGTTAGGTAAGTTATAAAACCGTGAAATTGATGATCATCACTTGACTGAACAGATCTGCCCTAATGAATATAAATTCCAATCAATTAATAATAAGATAAAAAGTATTTATTTACAGAAACTAAACTAATACATATCACTTCGTCATATTTACTTACATAACTGTACAAAATACCACTTGAGCCACCTAAGGACCGTAATTAATAATTATATTTTCTCATGAAGCCTTTTTAACAAAAGTGACTTGTCTAAAATCTTTACATGACAACCTAGGACTATTGCCATCAGTAATAAATACTAATAACCTAGGTCTTTAAGTTGTCAGTTACATACCTATTTTTATACACACATAGCAAGATTCATTACCATAACCTAGTAATAGCCACACCTATGATTAAAAAGGAATTTAGCCCGTTTTCCTTCAACATGTTTCTTATATAAATATCCCAAGTGTGTTGATACGAAATATAATAAAAATAATAGATGGTACACATAGGAATTAAACGAAGAAGGATAGGTATTTCTCAGAGTTTTTTTTATGACAAACAAAAACGTGTAGGTATTTGTTTTTAATTTAAAGAAATTATGTTTTGCTGTTATTATTTGTTGGCGTTGCGTCGATTCATTAAGATATCACGGTTTTAATTATACTTAAGATTTGACCAATTATATAAAATGAAACTTGACGCTATTTTGACTAAAATTTGGTCTGAAAAGTATAAAAAAGACAACGAAGTTTCAAAATACACACGTATAATGTCTCACACAAGTAATTTTTTTTGTTGAAAACCCAAGTATTTAATAAATAATACGGACTTACAATAATGTTTTGCAATAAATACTCGTTTGCATTAGGTTTTATATTGTGTTCTAATATACAAGTGTAGCGTGAACATATTTTACCTGCTCGAACGCGTCTTTTAGCATGCCAAAAGGCCTTAATATCCATCCCTCCCGCCAAGATTCCGAACGCAACGAACGCGGCTTGATGTCAGTGATCAAGCCGTCAGTTTTTTTCACTCCCCGCTCACCGGTCGCGAGTACGCGCCGACGTGTTTTGATTTTGTATTATTTTATTGTTTTATGTGCCTTTTTTCCTGTTTTGTCTATTTCCGTGTGTTTTTATTATACTTTTACTTCTTTTTACAATCGTGTTTCGAACTATTTACACCCCAACACCCCCTGAGAGACAACTAGCCTTACAGTGACGCCCAACTCGCGGGCACGATTATTGAAGATAAAAGTGTACAAACTCTATTAAAACTTTAAAAGTGTCGTGTACTATCGTGCAAAACAATAGAGTGAACAATCTCCGATAGTGCATAACCACGGAAACTATTTTACAAACAGTGCAAACCAAAATTTTCAAACACCCGGGCGAGTCCATTTTTCCGCACGTACGCCATCTTTTCGTCAATCGAAGAAAAGGACAACGAAGGAATCGACCGTGCAGGCAAATCCTCTGTGCACGCGGCTGTTTTACGCGTCTTCACAGAGAGATACCTACGTGCCTACCTACCTCCGGCCGAGATCTACGTTCCTGCCTACCTACTTCGACGGATTGCGACGAACGCGTACCTACTTGCGTTGACCAACCTTCTGTGCACGCGACGAGTGATCGCGTCCTTACTTCACTCACAGAAAGGATACATACCTAACCGTCCTCTAACACCATCGTCTTTCGAGCGTGAAACATAAGATCGTGTCACCATGCCGCCGAAAAGACGCATTGGAAAGGACGCGGATTCCGGTTCTGACACCGACGACGCAGACAGAACCGTGATATCGTCACCAAACATCACGATGTCCGAAGACATGTTTCAGTCGCTGATATCCAATATCACCCGGAATCAGGCAGAAGCGAACCGAGCTCTTATTGAAAACATGTTGACCGGAAATAGAGAGCAGAACACTCCATCGCCTAGACCCGAGGCGCAAAGTCATCTACAGCGATCGGGCAACTTTGCGAAGTGCACAGCGCGCTTCAACGGTGCGTCTAAGAACGCGGACGAGCTCGAGGCATTTATCGACGCCGTCGAAGTCTACCGAGACTGCACGAACGTCAGCGACGAACACGCGTTACGAGGTCTGCCGATGCTGCTGACCGGCGAGGCCGCCGTCTGGTGGCAAGGCGTTAAATCTTCGGTGTCGTCGTGGACCGACGCGTTGCAACGGCTTCGAGGGATGTACGGAGTGCCGCGACCCGCGTATAAAATCTTTCGCGAGATTTTCGCGACCGAGCAAAGTGATGAACGGGCGGATGTGTTTATTTGTAAAGTGCGCGCTCTTCTAGCTAAATTACCGTATGTAGTGACCGAAGAAATGAAACTTGACATTGTTTACGGATTGTTAGATCGTAAAATAAGAAAACGAGTATCTCGCGACGCGGTGGACGGTCTCGAACAACTGATCGCCAAGGTCAGGTTAGTGGAAGAATCTTTGGCGGAGGTGAGTACATCCAATACCAATTCCCGTGTTAACCCTTCGGCGGCCGCTTCTGACCGTTCGAGCATGAAAGATATCGTTAACCCTGCAACGGCTGCGGGCGATTCCCCGAATTTAATAAAACCTACTGTGAGGTCATCGACCGACTCGCGAAATTATAGCGCGAAGCGTAGTGAGGGGCTACAAACGCGTGTCCGACCAAAGTGCGCATATTGCAAACTTTTCGGGCACACGATCGACAATTGTCGTAATCGAGAAAATAAAAATGGCAAGGTAGATAGCGGCGGCGATTTAAATAAATCGAACAATACTCAGATTCGCTGTTACGGATGTGGTCAACTTGGGGTAGTGCGATCGAAATGTGAGGTTTGTAGGGTTGCACCCAGTACTAGCAAATCGAATTTTTGTAGTGCTCACATTTCAGATAGCGACGATTCACTCCCGTTATTAGAAATTCAGGTAGCGAACAACACAGGCGTAGCTATTTTAGATACTGGGGCTACGCATTCTCTTGCGGGCCCTATGCTGTACGGGCTACTCCTGGACGCGGGGGTAGAGTTTAAAGAGACGTCGAGAAACATAGGGTTGGCTGATGGGTCCCAACAACAATGTACTGCACTTCAATGCGAAACCGACGTCATCTTACAAGGTCGTGTTGTACCTACTTTATTCCTTGTTCTGCCAAATGCTCCGACGCGAACGCTTTTAGGTAGGGATTTTATTCTCAATGCTTGTATCCTGTTGGATTTACCACAGAGTAGCTGGAGTTTTAACGACGAGCCCAACCGTTGGTATCCGTTTATCACCAGCTTTGAGCTACCTACCTCTGCCGATACGAACCTGATGAAAGTGGACGCTACAAACTTCGCGCTGCGGGACGATGAGGGTACGAAGCTGACGTTAGACCAGCGAGCCCAGTTAAACTCACTGCTTGTGAGGAGAGCCGACCGTTTTGCGAAGCAAGGCCCACCGACGGAATACGCCACACACCGGTTGAAGATCGACGCGAACCAAGAGCCCATCGCGTCGCCGCCTTACCGCTTGTCTCCCGGGAAGAAGGCGATTCTGGAACAAGAGCTGCAGAAACTTCTGGATACCGATGTAATAGAGGAATGTGACTCACCATGGGCGGCTAACGTGGTCCTTGTGACAAAGAAGGACGGCGGCGTTCGACTTTGCGTCGACTACCGAAAATTGAACGCCGTGACAGAACCTGACCGTTACCCGCTTCCACGCATCGAAGATGTCCTCCATGCAGCCAAGAATACCAGCTTCATGACGACCTGTGATCTTAGATCTGGATACTTCCAAATAGGTGTGGAACTGGAAGACAGGGATAAGACCGCCTTCGTAAGTCCGTTGGGCTGCTTCCGCTTCAAACGAATGCCCATGGGATTGAGGAATTCAGGAGCCACGTTCCAGAGGTTGATGGACCGATTCAAGTCTGGGAAAGAACTGGCTAAGGTGTCCCTTCTTACATACCTGGATGACGTCATCATTCTTTCAGAGACATTCCCCAAGCACCTTGAAGACCTGGAAGCTGTATTTGACAGGTTGGAGATGTACAACCTTCGCATCAACCGCGAGAAGAGCTGCTTCGCGCGTGAGTCAGTCAAGTTTTTAGGCCACGTGATTGTACCGGGAGGATTGAAGGTAGATCCTGACAAGACCGCGGCTATTGCCGACATGCCTGCCCCGAAGAACGTTAAACACGTGAAGACCTTTTTGCAAACGTCCAGCTGGTTCCGGCGATTTATACCTAATTACGCCGATGTTGCCAGACCTTTGACGGATCTCCTCAAAAAGGACAGCGTATGGACCTGGACATCAAAACAGCAGGATTCTTTCGACCACATCAAGACCCTGCTTACCTCAGCTCCGATTCTACGACAGGCGGATGAATCGATGCCATTTACACTGAGGACCGACAGCAGCGGCTACTGTCTTGGAGCAGTATTGATGCAGGGGGAGGGTCCCGAGGAACGACCGGTTGAATACGCGAGCCGTTTGTTAAACAGCGCAGAGAGAAACTACAATACGACAGAGAGAGAAGCATTGGCCGTAGTATGGGCTGTGACTAAATTCCGCGGATATATCGAGGGATCAGAAGTCATAGTGAAGAGTGACCATCAGCCCTTGCGGTGGCTTATGAACGTCAAGTCGCCCAGTGGCCGCTTAGCAAGATGGGCGCTCACTCTTCAAGAATACTTACCCAAGATAGAGTATATACCCGGCAGATCCAACGCCATCGCCGATACTCTCTCTCGTCCACCCTGCGCTGATGAAGTAGACTGCGATATCTGCTACGCCGAAGTTGATTTACCTTCGAGAAGTCCCAAAGATGTTCGCGAAAACCAACTTAGAGACTCTGAAGTGCGCAAGATCATCGAAGATCTGGAGTCATCCGACGATCCATTCAGGGGGAGATGTTGGTCCGACAAGGGATTTATGATGTCAGACGGCGTGCTTTATCGGTACGGACCAGATGACAGCGAGGATGAAACCGCTTGTCTGGTAGTACCCGAACACGAACGCGAGAAGATCCTAGCGGAATATCACGACGCGCCAACAGCTGGACATTTTGGAGTAGAACGCACTCTTAATCGGGTGAAGGCTAAGTACTACTGGACCGGATTGAGGCAATCCATAGCAAATTACCTGAAGAAGTGTGTTGATTGCCAGAGGTACAAGGCTGATAACCGGAAACCAGCCGGATTGCTACAGACTCCAGCAACAAACCGTCGGTTTGAAGTCGTGGCCGTGGATCTTTTTGGGCCTCTTCCAGAGACCACTGAAGGGAAGAACAAGTGGATCCTGATCCTGGAAGACACGTGTTCCCGATGGGTAGAGTTGTTTGCTCTTCAAACCGCCACTAGCGCGGACTGCGCCAAGATTTTGATCTCAGAGGTGTTCTTGAGATATGGTGTACCAAGACGAGTTATCAGTGATAACGGCGTCCAGTTTATCAGCGAGGTTATGCAGCAGGTGTGCCATACGTTTGGCATAAGCCAGGCACTGTCACCCGTCTACCATCCACAAGCGAATCCGATTGAACGGAAAAACAGAGACCTGAAACCTCAGTTGGCTATTTTGGTTGGAAAGGACCATAACACTTGGGATATCCATTTAGCAGCCATAAGGTTCGCGATGAACACAGCAACAACCAGCAGCACGGGGTTTTCGCCGGCATACCTCACGTTCGGTCGTGAGATGCGTGCACCAGCTGATGTGGTTACAGACATGCGCGCAATCATCGAAAGCGATAACGCAGTGACGAGCCTCACTCCTTACCTTCAACGTTTGTCAACGGTGTTGTTTGAAGCTAGAGAAGTTCATGAAAGGGTTCAAGCAAATCAGAAACGTTACGCTGACGAAGGCCGTCGACCAGCTCCAGACTACTCTGCTGGTGATCTTGTGCTTTTGAAAACCCAGGGAAGTAATGATACGACTAACGGACAGACACCAAAGTTTATTCCTCGCCGAGACGGCCCTTATCGTGTTAGGGAGGCGGCGAGCGCTACCACCTACGTGTTGGAGAGGATAGGTGATGGTGGAATTTTAGGTCGATACCACGTATCCCAGTTGACCCCGTTCGTAGGCGACGTACAACCGCCAGTCAATGAGAAACGAAGGCGTGGTAGGCCAAAGCGATATCTGGACTGACTCAGACGCGAGGGCGCTTGTCTTAGTCAGAGGGGGAGGTTGTAGCGTGAACATATTTTACCTGCTCGAACGCGTCTTTTAGCATGCCAAAAGGCCTTAATATCCATCCCTCCCGCCAAGATTCCGAACGCAACGAACGCGGCTTGATGTCAGTGATCAAGCCGTCAGTTTTTTTCACTCCCCGCTCACCGGTCGCGAGTACGCGCCGACGTGTTTTGATTTTGTATTATTTTATTGTTTTATGTGCCTTTTTTCCTGTTTTGTCTATTTCCGTGTGTTTTTATTATACTTTTACTTCTTTTTACAATCGTGTTTCGAACTATTTACACCCCAACACCCCCTGAGAGACAACTAGCCTTACACAAGTTATAGAGCGAAAGTACATTATTGATACCTTATTCAGATTTAGTTGTCATGTTAATTAACGGTGTTGTATAAATACAACACAGCACAATAAAACCATTGATAGAAACTTCAGTACAAAATAAAACCTCTGTTTCAATAACAGTTAAAATAAACACATACAAAGTTATTTAGGTGAGTGATAAATTAAAAGGTAGCGAGCGATGTGACAATTTTACGACCTAAAAATCGTTTACATAAATGTTTTGAATTTTAATACCATCATAGCTAACTTTGTAAACACTAAATACGGGATATTTACCATGATTCGTGCGTTTCTGAGTTTCCCGATATTTTTAAGTTCTGAACTGATTCATGATAAAGAGCTAACCACTCTTAACTCGTTAAATCCATTGTCAAGTTTCAAATTCTTAATTAAGTGATAGCGGTTCTGAACAAGTTACGAGCGGATTACAACAATAACAAAGAGTTGTTGAAACAAGTTGTTTTCCAGCTATTTTAGAACAAAGGTCTATTCAACAGGTCCTAGTACTAGACGCACATACATAACACAAGTTGTTTGTTTGAGTTAACAAGTAAACGCCCCGAAGGTCTGTTTCTATACTTCCCCCTCATTCGCTAAGAGTGCTAAGACGTGTGCTGCGAAATGTCTTTTAGAATATCATTCGTGGGTTTGTATGAGTAAGTACATAGTTTACTCCCGTCACTAGTAGTGACAGAATTTTTAAGGCGACTACAGCCTCCGTCATGGCTTTAAAGCTGGGACCGACAATTTAAGTGACCGCTCCGAATATTGCTTACTTATCATACGTATGCCTAACTTTAAAGTAAAGTAAGTTCATTATAATAATGCTATAAATTGAGATATCATTCTAAATTGGAATTAGAATTTTATTGTAATGTTACTTCCATTATCACAATGCTTTGTTTATTCTACGGCCCCAAGCTGCTAAGCAAATAAGAAGGGTTGCTCTTAACGTTACATTAAATTTATCAAAACGAGATAGTCTGTGTCCTAAGGCAAAATAGACAACAGCCCGTATGTTACTTAAGTAATCTTAACAAAAATATGTTTTCATGAACTTAATTTCTAATTTTGCTCAGCATTATTAAATCGATATTTCTAATTTAAAGTTAAATTAAGAAAAGTAACTAAAACTGATTAAACTTCAAGTTTACTATGCTTTATTATAAAAACATTAGGTGTAAACAAGTAACTTGCAATTGACCTTTACCAGTAAATAATACATCGTAGGTACATACATTACACATAACACTTTCAGAAAACAGAGTTTAGTTCTTACCAGCCCATGTTCAATATTCTCCGTAACTCAGATTAAATAATGTTATGATTCTTTAGTCAATACTATTTTAGAAGTACTTAGTTTAAGTCTCACTCAGCTGTCAAGATAACTTTGCATACAATCAATTTCAATTTCAAAAATTCTTTATTTATCAATAACTTATGTACTAGTACAATTTCCAGTGTAGATTTAATCCTAGAACGTACAATAGAAATTAAAAACATTTATTAAGCTTAGGTTATCAAAATATTTAAAATAAATCTGGTTTGTAGCTTTATAGGTACCTATTACGTACGTACGAACGAACGTAATAGGTACCTACCTGGCGCAACTTTTGGGTAGGTAAACATAGTATTACGAAACATGCAAGCTTTAGTGTAGCATTACATTTAACAAATCGTAAATAAGTATTAAGTACTTATTACTTAATGGCGAAGAAACCAATTGTACTCGTAGATAATTCCTACGTTTCTTGTAGGATCTTTTAATAATTAAGTAGGTAGGTATACCAGTGTTATCTAAAGAATTGAAGCAAGTAAGTAGGAATACTACTTCAATTAAGTAGATAGATTTGGCTGGTCAACTCACTATTAGGATGAAACTTTGCATACACTTCACGGGAAATAGTGTCTAGTCTATGAAGCCTTAAACAAAAAAAAAAATCACGAAACCTATAATTTTATTTATTTAATGCAAGTCTCAATATTTTTGAAATCGAGTACGTAAGTGCGATCATAGCTCTTTTATAATGGTTTACTTTGCCTCAGTAGCCCTAAAAACTCAATTGTAACTATCGCTGCTTTATATTGATCATTTGTAAGAACCTACGTCACATAAACGTCAAAGATTTCTTCGAATTGAATAATTAAGATATCATTATTCAATTGAATAGATTATGGCTCATCTACTGTAACTTATCCAAAATTTTAGTAACTCGGATTTTCCACACTTTATTGTTTATGAAAATTATGGTAACGAATTATGCATGCGCATACCATTATGGACCTTCACAATAGTGGATTATGGTCTCAACATATTGATTTGCATAACTATTAGGTGGTTAGTTATACCAATTATAGGTCAGAATTTATATGAAAATTACGGGACTTTATCACGTATTTACCTTACGAAACGTCGGGAAATATAAAATAATAAGGTAAATACGTGATAAAGTCCCGTAATTTTCATATAAATTATGTCTAAAGATCGCGAAAGTTTAAATTGTACTATAGGTCAGAATCTGGCTACAGTAATTTATAGTAGCCACTGACGTTAACACAATAAAATATACAGGATATACAAAACTTCGAGGAAATTAAAGATCATACAACATAATAAAATAACCACTCCAACGCTGCAACGGGCTATTTATGATAAGTAATAAAAACAACTTAAAAAGTTCAGTGCCCACGAGGTATACCTCGAAAGAGACATTGTTATTGCCAAAAAGCCTTCATCGTGACCTAAGAAGGCTACCAAGTGTCACACTAGAGCCAAGCGCCGAAGCGAGATAATTAATTATGTCTCTTTATTTTAAAGCAAAATATAATTGTACTAGTACCTACCATGATGTACGATATGATAATAATTATCCCTGCTGGTGCGTAGTATTATTTATTTTGTGTTAAAAATCTGTTCATATTCAAATACTTCGTAATCACAGTTGATATTTTAAATATATTTTATGAGTCCCAAAACTGCCAACGGGAATGTATCGCTTGACTATTGCTGAGGATTACCAAAATGTCTCTGTAGTCAGAATTCCCGACGGAAGTAAGAGAGGTGCAAAAACGCCATAGATCCATGAATTATGAATTGTAAATATACTTTGAAAACGATGTTTACATCTTTCAAGGAAATATAGAAGCATGAATCTATCATTCTGTTCCGATGAGCATAACATTGAATGAAACTATTCATTCAAACAGACTGCAGTATAACTAGTAGCAATCACGATTCCAAAGACATCCTAGCTTGTGCAAATACTTGCGCTCACATGCAAATATTTGAGGGGAGGTAGCGGTTTCCACCCCGGCCACTCGCAAGCACTGGCTCTTGTGCGGTCGATTGAAGTCGACCAATTGGTCGGACAATCATTGCGATGGACAATGGATGGCTAGCAGCTTCGCTCACGTGTTAACTGCATAAAAATATTTGTTGTTCTTCATCATCATCATCATATCAGCCCAGTTGCACCCACTGCAGGGTATAGGCCTCCTCTTTATGACGCCACTCAGTTCGGTCCTGTGCGATCTTCTGCCACGCTTTCCCGGCGATGTTAACGATGTCATTTGACCATCGGGCTGGTGGTCTACCCCTTGTCTTGTTGTTCTTATCATAGACAATTTTTATTTCAAGTTTTTGTCAATTTAAGAAGTTTTGCGTGAAAGTGTAACAAACATTTCTCTTTACATCTATACAAATTTCGCGTTTTTAAAAATAACATTGGTACTAACGTAAAGCAGACTTTGATTAATAATTTTTTATTTTTGATAAATGTTTAATAAAACTATTCATAATTTAATGCATTAGGTATGAGGTAAATCTGATCTTAGGCATGTTTTCAATATTTTATTTTTAAGCTACGCCAAAAATACTGACCTACGAAAAGCTATGCAATATTTTTCTAGGCTTTTAAAACTTTTACAGCTATAATTAAGTTATTTGCCACACTTCTGTTTCTACTTGTACCATTTTCTGAAAATACGTTTTTCGTACTTGCATTAAATTGCACAGAAAATCCAATGTCTAAACATCACATTGCAACCAATACTGCATGAAAGACCATGAGATGGAGATAAATGACAAACCGAACTACTTATATATTTTAATCTCTGAGATTATCATAATATTAATGTTATTTTCTCTAAGCAGATAAAGGTTACGAATAAAAATCAATTCATACAAACTGATGCTAATAATTTGTACGAAGGTAAACGTGTTCAAATAATTCCAAACAGAATTTAAAATGAACTGATAGCTGATATTACCATATCGATGCATTATTCAAACTTGTCCAAGACGAACTATGAGGAAGTCAGTGTCATAAAAGCACAATATAAAACCAGTTTGTGAGACTGAATTTATTAATTTTATGCAATATGTCATTGTCGAAACAGAGTGATTATTACTGCATAGGCTTTACAAATAAGGACTTTATGGTCATTCAATTAATCAATGTATCCGCAGTTTGGTCTATGTTGTAATATATTTGCATATGTCAAACTTCTAACCACCAGATGCTGTTAAAAGTGTTTATTTTTTTTAACATAATTTTCCCTCTTGTCGGTGTAATGATGTAATTGTCTCCATATACCTACTTGTTTCTAATGCGATCTATCCGTCCTCGGTTTTACTCTTTACTTTACACAATATTATCAAAAATCTCAAGTCAAGATATTTTGATGTGTTTTGTTTTCATAATAAGAAATGAAAGAAAATAAACTTATATGTTTTCTTATTTTCTTCATAATATGCTTTATGAATAACTAGCAGCACGTCCCGGCTTCGCACGGGTGTACTAATGGAGCTACCGGGATAAAATATAGCCTATAACCACCTTGACAGTCATTCTACACATCCGTGAAAGAAATCGGTTGAGCAGTTTCGGAGATTATCTCCGTCAAACAAACAAACAAACAAATTTTACCTCTTTATAATATTAGTATGGATAGTATAGATAATATTATCCTCATACCGTTTACATTTTATCGATTTTTTAAACTGAGTTATAAATTACAATCTATAAAGCATAGAACAATATGATGACTAACCAAAGGTTCGCTCGCTTGGTAACTGCCGAGAATATTTTTTGTTTTATTCCGAGGTTTGGATACGAAAGAGTTCCTTTGACAAATTCTCCAATGTCACAACGAACAAAACAACACGTCCAATGGTAACTAGAGTGCTAAAAATGTGAGTCGAGCATGTCTAGTCTAACAACGACAAAGTGATAAATTGCATTTGGCTGAACACTGGCTTATTCCATCGCAACGCCACAAGTCCACAACTCGCAATTCCGCGCTTTGTGGTCAAACACAGTTGTATTCTTATCAATAACTATTACACCCTTTGACTTCCATTGACAACCAGACTTTGTATTCAAATAAAAAAAAATGTACACGTTTGTATTCCCAAGACGCGGCAGACACCCTCTCATATAAAATTTTTATGTATTTGTTGGACTTTATCGCGTAACGTCCAGTAGGTAATTATAAAATATATAGGCTCGACGTTTCGTGTGCATCGTGGTCACGGGCGTAGTGGCAGATCTTTAGAAGATGTTGAACGGGATTATTAGACAGATCATTTGAAACATTTATAGATCAGATCTTTGATCATCATCAGATTCTTTGAAGATGTCGAGACTAGTCAGAGGTACCTCTGTTGAATTGCATAGTGTGCACATGTTCGATTTTAGCAAAGTTAACATTTTATATGCCACAGGTCCATCCACGTTAAAAGCTTTTCCACACGATGTTTTCCTTTCCTTCACCTAAGATGATTTCCTTCCTAATACAAGGCAGTAAAGCTCGTGTTAATGCGTATACATAATATTATGTACGTACACTTTCGAAACGAAAAATCGATTTTAAACACGACCGGATGTCAAACCCGGGGCCTTTTGGATTTCAATGCTCTTGGCCAACACTGTCTTTTGTATTCGTTGGACAAGAACCTTAAAAAGTGCGTCCAATTTATATTTTTGGACTGCGGTTTCCTGTGTTCCATTTTCTTTCCCGGGGGAAGTAAATAACGAGATAAAAAGTGATTCGTTAAAATTGGCCCAGATTTTGGTATGCGAGACGCTGCTAAAAGGATAATGGATCACTTGGTAACCGGTAACGAGACGAAAATATCGTATGATAACAATATTTAGTATGTAAATAATGAAAGCTTCAAAAATAGAGCAGAACAACCCACTTGCTCTAGAACCTTATTAAATTTGATAAACGTAGCCTTTAGCCGGAAAAAGAAGGAGTTTATGTTCTACTGTAAAATTCGGTGATCGTACTAATTTTATCATAATATATTTTGATTATTAGTCACACTTTGGACTTTGGACACATAGAATTTGGCAAGTGGTTAGTAAATTAATATCCATTTCGAATTTTTAGTAAAAGGCATGTAAAACTGTTTAATTTTAACTACACATTTTTGAAACATCCGGGACAAGTTATAAGGTCATCGTCATTTGTTAAATGATCATCACATAAATCACACTTTTATAAAACTACCTAACGACTAAGCGGGGGTTGGGTTTTAACACCGGCTATATCCATAAGGTAATATTTAAAAGGTTTTTTTTTAAGGTTGGGCGGTAGTTGACCTGGAAATTAATCAGGAAGGAAACTAATTTAGTCACATCTTCCTTATTTGATAGGAAGATGTTCGGAAACATGACAATTGTTTTATTAATTACCTACCCTGTATACAAGACATTTATGCCTAGCCTACTTTATCTTAAAACCATACTTGCAAGCGGATCGCGGCATGAACCACAGCGCAAAACTGTCATAGCACTCATACTACTCGTAGGGATTCGACAAGATAATTTGTGTGCCTTAATCGAGGCACAAAATACTTACAATGAACGGAAACTACGAAATAATATATACTATACTTCATTTATTGAAACGAGCTAATAGGGAGATAAAATAAACTCACGTGATTGGTCGTTGAAAATAATATTCTATCTCGTGATTGGCTAGATTGTCAAATCTATTGTCAATTATCAAATCTAGCCAATACGAGAATAAACAATTATTTTCGACGACCAATAACGTGCGTTTATTTACGTTCCTATTAGCTCGTTTCAAGAAATGAAGTATTAGTGTGAGGAAGTGTCCTGTCGATAATCTTGGCAAGGTAATGACAGTAAGTAATCCTGATTAACAGAATTACTTAGATCTCTCAAATTCGTTTATTTCTCTCAAGATTTGGTCATACCTCTGACTACCCCATTAGACATTTTCAAAGGATCTAAAGAATTATCAAGATCAAGATCTAAAAGAAATGTCTACCACTCCCTGGGATACAGTCGAGATCATAATTATATTTCATTCATTATTTATTTATCTATCAACAAAACTGCAAGTACATAATTTCAGTGTTTCTCTGAAAATGCCCTTTGACATTTTCGAAGTTTGGTAAAGCAACTCCATTACTGCTTTGACATTTCGAAGTAATATATAATATTGTTTGTTAAAGCAAGTCCATTTAAGAGTTTAATTCAGATCTAAAGAACGAACTTAACCCGTGGTCGTAAAGTCTCAAATTTAATATTCTCATCGTCCTTAGTCGTATCTTGTAGTTTGTAAATCGCAATTACAAGCAACCTAACCTACGCGATCTAGTTACGGGTCATTGCACTCTCCTTGTATTGTTATACATAGTTCTGTCTCAAACAAGTATCTTATTACCAGTGTCCCAGCTTTCAGAGAAGGTTTTGTGAATTTCTCAATCGTCACATAATAAATAATAGGTAGCACAATTTATAATCAGTAAGTACGTTCATATATGAGCGAGAACCCATCTCTGGTGATGGAGTTTTTACGCCAAAACTCTAAAAGCTCGTCGCAACGTGCCCTGAAAAACGCTGACAGTAAAACTTGTTCACAAGAGGCACTCTGACAAGTTTTCATACATTATCTGTCAAATAAATATATCTACGGGAGCATGTACAAATTAATTGGGATCTGTTATGGTAGAGGTAGAACCTCAATACTCACGACTTGCTAACGTCATATTGTAACTTGTCATTAGTCAAAAAGTTAATTAAGTATATAATAGTTAAATGTAGTTCTAACAATTGCCCGAAACAACGGTCAAATTATCTGATCGGCTATTATACCTATTGTTACTCTTAAGTCTAGATATCTAAAACAATCTCTGCGGTAACAGAGCAAAAACAACGAAATATAATACAACCAAACAAAAAACGGCTACTGACCGTAACCACGGAATAAAGATGCCGTAACTCTATTTTTTAATTGGTTTCGCGGTTTTTCCCCACGTTCCCAAAGGTATGAAGTTAGGTAATCGTAAAAAAACTAAGCATACTGAATATTTTATATTACACTAGTAGCACGTCCCGGCTTCGCACGGGTGTACTAATGAAGGTACCGGGATAAAATATAGCCTATAACCTCCCGGACAGTCCATTCTACACACCCGTGAAAGAATTTTTGAAATCGGTCCAGTAGTTTCGGAGATTACCTCCGTCAAACAAACAAATTTTACCTCTCTATAATATTATTATATATTATATAGTAAATAAATACTAAATATAGTAAATAGTAAATTATAGTAAATAGTATAGGTCATAACTTCAAACAATCACGAGTTCATTATACATTACAATGTTTGTATGCAATAAGATATAACTTTATCCTTCAAACAATACACTTTCAGAATCAATCATCAAAACACTCAAACAGTTTACGACATAAACTTAAAAGTACTATCTACCTATATAACTTGATAAGTTAAGTTAAAAAAACGGGTTGAGTTAAACCAATCGATTATACGGAGTAAACAAATTCGTGCAAAACTTACAAATTGCTTCAATTTATTTTGAGACCCTTTAGGGTTGACAACCTATAATAACATAAACCTTCTCAAACAAATGCTTTAGAGCAAAATATGAATAAACATTTTGTACACCTGTATTTTTGTGATAGTTTTCTTAATTTAGATCGAAATATACAAGATTATTTAGTATCTAATACAGTAAGCTATGTATGTATATATCCTGTTTCATTATATTTCTGACTTGTTAATCATCTGTGAACTGCAAAGACAGATTAGTGAAATTGGATGTAAATCATTTATTTGTCACATAATAAAATACCATAGAAACAGAAATAAAACATAGCATCAAAAACTACCAAGTTTGTAGCATGTTTGTTTGTAGTTTGTAGCATGCTATAAATAAAGTCTTTCAAATTAAATAGTTGTACAACAAGCATTTGTAACTGATCGTGAGACGCTATCAATCAATAGTTGCTTCAATCGCAAGATATTTAGGTTCCTCTATAGGAAAGTCAGAACTATTTTTGACTTTCGGTTGAACTAAAGCAAAGTACTAATCAGAATTTCAAGAATACTTTCAATACTCACATAGTTCCTAAACCTTTACCTATTCTGAACATAAAACTTCTGTTTTTGGATAAAAAAGGTTTGATTGGACCATTCTGAGAAGACATAATAAAATCAAAGAGGAGAATTAAATTACAAAAGGTCAGCTTCTGACGTGGGCGGGTACTCTCAGTTTAAGATGTAACCGCAGTATTTAAATAAAAACAATAAATATTAATCGTTCCGGAACATTTCAAGTTAGCTCATTGTAGTGTTTGATTTAGTAAATGACGAATTTTCTATATTTGGCTGATCAACGCATTTCATAAAACAAAGCATACCTACATGCAAGTTTCGGCACTTAATACTTTATAAGTACCTATTATGTCGAAGTTATACAGTTAGCGGTAAATAAAGCTAATTGAATAAAGTAAGGATAATAAAAACAAAAGAAAAGTTATTTTAAAATTTACAAAAGAATGACACTTCAACAATAATTCGCCTATCATCACAAGCTTCAAGCTTAAAGCTTTAAGCTTTCTGCTTATTTTTTAGTTTAGTAGGTGCCTTTTCGTAGGCTATGATAAGTACCTACGGATTAACAATGTTATGCTAACATTTGGAATTAAATTTTGTTTAAGACCTCTACAGCAGAAGTCTATTCTCAAGACTTGTCATTTTGACGTACGGTGACAACTCATTCGTAGTTCACGAAACTGGACATTGCAAGTAACAACAATTTTGTTACTTTTCTATTAGTTATTCACATGTTCGTTTTCTGAGCGTGGGTGGGACGGAACCCAGCGGAAGTCATGGGCAACCGCGGAAAGCAAAATTATTCTTCCGAATAAATTATGGAAACACCTGTAGGAATTTAGAACACTGATCGTACATTTTAGAATATTTAATTGAATAGTCTGAGTTACCAAAATTAAATACGAAGACTCGTACTAAAAAATTCGATTCCGGATTCCAACCTGCGGTGATACAAGCGATCGCACTATGTGTCACTTAGAACAAGCTAGCTGGACAATATTATTTTTGGCTTCAAATCTACTCTTAAGCACTTTAAACATGTCATTTGACCATAATTTATCGAAATATTAAAAAAAAAAAATTAAAAAAAAATTAAATTTTTTTTTTTTTTTTTCGTCAAAAAAATTAAATTAAATGAAGAAAAGAATCATTTACTTTATGGTTGAAATATAACACCCTTGAGTTGGGCCTATATTATAAAAATGTCGCGGTTCTAATGAGGATCTTCGGAGATATGAAGAGAAATATGCCTCAAATGTACAGGAAATTTCATATTATTCGATTTGCCAGTGATGGTGATGGTAATAATATTATTTATTTTATTTTATATGACTCTTTTTCATATTATCATGGCATATTTTACAAAACAATTAATAAAATCCGCTCCTAGCCTATTTTTCAGTTATAATTATAAATTATTGTATTTTTTTAATTAAATTTCTTATAAACTCATCTGTAGCATCATTCAAGTCAATTTTGATCACAAGAAATTCATTTATTTGTAAATTCGTTCATTTTTTATCCATTCTTCTACAAACTCAGTTCAAGAAATCAACAACACGTGTTCTGTAAAAATGAAAAAAAAAAATAGATGTGCAATCGTGTGCAGTCTGAAACTAACATTTTCTAATAGTAGATAGATGACTGTATGTTTTTATGCTAATTCCAGCCTGGGGACAAGTGGGGGCAAGTAGTTTCTACTCTGATAAAGATAAAATATGTGTAAAAATGTTGGTATCTTTTGTGTTCAACCGGGTGTAATTTCTATGGAAAACACAATTAATCAAAAGTTATATTATGAAAATGTACTACATACCAACCACTTCACGATCCATTAAAAAAAATTTCACTATATAAAAAAACCTCGAATTTATAAGCTAACAACTGAAGTGCAAAATTGCTAATGATTTTACGTTTTCTTACCCTCATTTTGATATTGTGAGAGTTATAACTTTTACACCGCCGATATTTGTAAAAATCTATTTATGGTTTCATGTCCTCACGGGTTTTTGCTATGATATTAGGTAGTGAAAAGGAAGAAATGAGGTAACCCTTTTTGTCCAGCTAGAACAGGAAAATTACACTCTGTGGATCGTCCTTAATCAAACTGCATTACCAAAATTAACCAATTAAGCAATGCATTACTCTTTGTAGTATAAAAAGTGAGGGTTTGTTCATAATAAAAATAGTTTTTCGTCTGCCAAAAAACTTTATCAACTATAATAATATTGTTTTTAAGTCATCTCAGGTGACACACCTGGGCTCTTGAGTTCCTAAATTTAAGACTGGTTGAAATAAATCTTTTTTAGCATTCCAACGAAAAAGGACAAAATCTAACTAGTTCTCTAATTTCTTTATATTAATTGGGCGAGTGATAGAAGCAACATACGATTATGTTAATGAAAATTTAAAATTAATATTATAAAATGAATTCAGTTAGGTACTAAGAGATAACCAAATGTTTTATGCTGATGGATAATAATGAATGACGAGTTATAATGATTTATTACTATTATGAATGAACCGGTTATTCAAAGGGCAGGTGTATAGCATACGATTATAACTTAATTTTTCACATTCACCTGTCAGATTAGAACAACTTTAAAAAATGTTTTTTTCGTCACAGTTAGTAACGACTAGAGATTTCAAAAGATTGAACAGTAATCTCGGTTTTAGCAAGCATATAACCCCACATTGAATTTCAAGGTTAGACTTTTTTGGTATTTTTAGTAAACCTATTTGAATATGTATAAAGAGAAGAACAGAAATGATTTATAGGGAAAAAATGTGTAAACTACGCAAATAGTATGTCTAATTAATGACTCTTCCGAGGTGAATGTATTCCCTTTGTTGCAGAATTGAGCGATTCGAGTATTTCAAACGGCACTTTATCTATGCAATACACATGGCCAGAAAGCTTTCACGGCCCATGTACGAGCCCTCTAAAAGTATTAAACTATAAGCCAGTCAGCAAAAAGCAAAAAAATCGAGTCCATTTTTATACACACGGCTGCAAACGAAAAATATATACAAAAAACAAACGCACTGTCGAAATTTTCGATACGTCACGGAACGGTGAAATTCTTCTTTTATGAAAATAGTTTTATGAATAAAAGTATAGGTATGAATGAGCTGATTCGATTTAAATTTTTCTTTTAGGTTTTACAGTGGCTATTTTCTGCACGCAGAATACGATGCGTTACGTAATCAACCAGTTTATAACAGGTTTGACAGCTATGACATTTTTTAGGTCGTGAGCCTAAATTGCCTCTCATAAATACATTTTCACTGTCAAGGTGTTGCCAATACAATTTTTTATTTTATATGCATGCGTCATTCATAAAATCAGTAGAATCGCAAATCGATTCGCGACAACTCGCGACTTGTTTGACTAATGATATTGTAACAAACAAAACTTAACAAAATATTG
Source organism: Xanthorhoe spadicearia (assembly GCA_947086425.1). Classification (NCBI taxonomy): domain Eukaryota; kingdom Metazoa; phylum Arthropoda; class Insecta; order Lepidoptera; family Geometridae; genus Xanthorhoe; species Xanthorhoe spadicearia. Next base: position 6,564,612 of record OX352199.1, read on the forward strand.
CACGACAGTGTAGGTGGAGTCTGACATTATAATAGACAAGCTATCCTCGCCTTTACTCCACGATGTCAGAGTCCACAGTCCGTAAGCAAACATTGACACTACTGACCGACTGTTTACTCATTTGTCACGTTTAGCTCTCTGATGCTTTGTTATGAGTGCATGCATACGATGGGCTCAAATTAGCCTTGCAAATCTTATATGCTGAGCAAGCAGCGTGTTCAAAGTAGTCCAATTTCTTTTAAACTTTGAGCTATTTAAGACTAATTAATGATCTAATATAAACCATAATAGTAGTAGATAATAGTATCAAGACACCTTACGTATTAGCAGCCTAGTGCTAAAATAACGATAATGCCTCTGTAAATACCAAAAAATAAAACAAATTAATTTTGTTTATTTGGAAAAAATATAAATACAGGTGTACAAGTACAAACACACCTTCAATTCTTATTCAGTTAGATTTTACTAATTTTCTACTGTAAAAGTTTCTACATGCATGTTACGTTTCGAGTCAAGAGTCAAAATTAAACAAGGGAAATTGTGAATTTGAGTACCTACTTAAGTGCATGGAATAATTATACATTTTAAATTATCTCTGAAGAATAACATACCTACTCGTGTAAAGTGATTTTGAACAAAACTAAAAATTATGGCATCATTCTTTACGAATAATAGGTATTGGGGATATACCTATTAATGTAGTTTTTTTTAGTCATGAACGTTAATGTAAATCCCCAAAATTGACTATTAATTACAAGTTACAAAACTAGTTTTCTAGAGTTGTTTTTCATACAAGGAAAACTCTTTAACAGAAAGATTACCTTCGAAAAAAACACAGTTTTATATTTTATTTAAAAGTTACTTCTAAATAAAATTAATAAGTATTAGTGGCGATTCTGACATCGCCAAAACTAAAACTTAACTAACTAAAAACGAATCCTTTATGTTTCGATCGTTATGAACGGACGGCATCATCTTTAGTTAGTTTTGTTTCAGTTTTAGCGGCATCGGTTAATCATTTTGAGCAAGCTATTATTAGAATCATAATGTTAAAAAATACTAAATAAAGCTAGCTTCAACATACGATATTCTAAGGGTTTCGAGTTAGTGTTTATGCGTCTAATACCCATTTAATTTTTTCTAAATGTCTTATTTTGTAAATTTCCTTCTTAAATTTTCCGTCGGATATTTTACTAATTACACTAAGGTACAACAAAATTAATAATTAAGATGGTGTAATGTAGGTAGGTATACTGGTAAATTTATTAATGCATTTGAATATTCAACAAGGTCTTAAGAGCGTGTAAGCTATCTTGACCAACTCAAACATTAGATCGTGCTACGCAGAGTTGTCATTTTTGACGCACACTTCAATAATACTATAATTTTTGTAAAAGTGTGCGTGAGCTCGTGTCTAGAACGAATGGTATGAATGGTTTTGATACTTTATCTTATAAGTAATATATAATATGTAAGATCTGTGCTTAGAGAATTTAGCCAACGATCCGTGTTAGCCAAGTGGTTTAGTACTTATCTCTATTTTTGATCAGGTATCAATAAGACCCTCGAGATCCTGCCGAAACAAATGTTTCTTTTAATTTCTTTCTTGCGACTCTGTTAAGCATGTAATGTAAACATCTGCACAATGACATGTGAACGAACATAAGTAATAAATATGTATTTGGAGTCCAAATACTCCAAATTTTGGACATACCTAAGTAGGGTAGTTTTGACTACCACTTAGACATTTGTTAAAAGTTTTGATAAAATTTAGCCATACAGTCGCTCATATTAAATTTCGTTTTGTTATATTTTGATTTTTTTGTATTTTTACACTTATACGTTTAGGTTGTTTGTTTCATCATCTTTCTTCTGCTCTTATCCCATACTAGGTGGGGTGGGCCCAACATGCTTAATCTTCCATTCATCTCTATCATTCGTAGTTGGCGAAGTTCACTCCTCTCACATTCATATCCTCTTTCACACAATCCATCCAGTTTTCCCTCGGCCTTCTTCTACTTGTATATCCATTATTGTCCATCCACATTTCACACTCATACTCATAACTTTCTTAGTGATATGACTTTCATCCGTCCTGAGGTCACGTAGACCATGCCATACTAAGCTATAGGCTAAAATTAGTAGTTAGTAGTTTAGGCATGCAAAATGGTCCTATCTCAGCATAATGCGGAAGCGTTCGTGGCGAAGCTTGCTAAGGCGTTCTTGATAGATCGTCGAAGTTAAGCAACGCTCTGCGCGGTCATTTCTTGGATGGGTGACCGCAAGTGGCAATATTATCTGAGCGCTTCCGTGCTTCGGAGGGCACGTTAAATTGTCGGTCCCGACTTTTAAAAAAGTCGTTAAGCCATGACGGAGGCCTTTAGGCGGCCTAAAAACTCCGTCACCAGAGTTGGCCACTTGCTCATACGAAGAAAGGGAAGCATAATGCGGTTTATTGCGGGGGCAATACGCCGCGCTGGTGTTCTGATAGAACCGTTTTTGGAAATGCGGACATTGAAATCTTAGTTACAATCCTAAAGTCCAACAACAAACACTTAAATAAAAGGCAACCTACCAACTTAATAAAGAGAAAAAAAAAGAAAATATTATTCTATGCAATCCAAAATAAGTAATCAATAAAAACAATAATTTGAAGTGTTTAGTTTATATTAAAGAAGAATAAAAAAATAATTATGGAACAATTATAGTTTTTTTTCTTACAAACTAAAAATTGACTATTATATTCAGTCTCAAATTACAAAATACTTCAATAAAAATTATAGACATTTGTTGCAAACATCTTTTTTGTTCACCACACACAGACTTTTTGCATTTTGTACACGTCATCATAGACATTCTTTAATTTTTGGTGGTACATAGCCTACAGTAACGGCGAACTTTGGCAGGAGGTTACTCTTCAGCTTCTTAAGAAGCTTCTTCAATAGCCCGTGGCAGGATGTTCTCAATATTTTCTCTCAAACACATAAAGTAGGGATTTCCAATTTAGATCTCATCCATGGTGTACACAGTTAAATACTTCGTTTTTCCATATTATATTCTCTTCGGTTTAAGGGTTTTCTTGCTTAGATAAAACATTGTGTGTGTAAATAACACGTAGAGTACTTTCAAGTGTTGAGGTGTCGTCAGGAGGTGTTGAGGGGTCATCAAGAGATGTTGAGGCGTCATCAAGAGGTGTTGAGGTGTCTTCAGGAGGTGTTGAGGTGTTCAAGCTTTCATCAATGGCATCTTTTATGTACCTGTTTGTCGTCAGTATCACATTGAACAAGTATCGTCTTCACTTACGTGATCCTCCATTTCGCTGTCACTGCTATCATCTGGACCTTTCATCTTCTTGACTCAAAAAGGAATATATTTCTCTTTCGTCCATAATTTCTTCTGCTTCCTATGAAGTAAAGATGTTTTCAAAACAATAAAATTTACTTATAACAATAACCTAATTGTATACCTACATACTTTGTTTATGTGTAAATAAAGAAAAAGTAACAGAAACGTAATCACACACAAATACATAAAAGTTTCACAGAAGATAAACATGCGCCTCTCGAGCGCAACGTATGGTCATAGCAACCAAACTACGGTACTTACCGAATAGCTGCAGTCGTCCCTCGGTGGTGTTGACCAAGACGACTGAGTTGGCTTGAAAGCACACGCGTGTACACGCGTTGGATGAAAAAAAACAGCGCTATATCTATTTCGCAGGCGCCTCTGGGGCGCACGTTATCTTTCATACACATTTCAGTAGCATACACTCTCCTATCATCAGTCTACTTTATTGCCCAACATTCTGATCCATAGAACGCGACAGGTTATGGTCTTATAAATTTTCCCTTTAGATTTAAGGGGCATTCGGGGGTCACACGTCCCTGAGATCTGTCGCCACTTTACCTATCCCGCATTCAAAAGTTTTGAAATTTCATATAATATGTATGGAGAAAAAAAAGTCAAAATTAAGTAAAAAATAGAACCTCAATTCATTAACTTTATTATGCCCTACATGAATCTGAAAACTAAATTTTTCCAAGTCTTATAGTTTCTGAGATACAGTGGTGGGCAAAACGAGGGGGCAGATAGGGGCAAAACTAAAAACTTTTTTTTACTAATGCAAGCCTCCTCAATACAAATCCGTTTGAAAATATTACAAATTCTTTCAAATTTTTTATTTTGCCCTCAAAAAGTTTCGAAATTTAATACAAAATGTATGGAGAAAAAAAAAAGTCAAAATTAAAAAAAAAAAAGTACCACGTTTTATCAACTTTGTAATGCCTTACCTGAATCTGAAAACTAAAATTTTCCAAGTCTCCTAGTTTCCGAGATACGCGTGGCAACAAAATGAGGGAGGCAAATGGGGGCAAATCTGAAAACTTTTTTTTTCATCCCAAAATCTCCTCTATACAAATCCGTTTAAAGCAATCAAAAATGTTACGTAGTTTCCGAGATCCATCAATGGGGCAAAAAAGGGGCAAAACAGAGGCAAAACACAAATATGATTTTTACTCCCCAGGACCTCCTCTATACAAATTTGTAAAAAAATATTTGCAGGTCTTGTAGTTTTTGAGATACACCAGGGGTGGGCAAAAAGGGGGCAAAAAATGGGTAAAGTCGGATTTTTCCTTAACTCGCCAAACTACCCTCTATACGAATCTGTTAAAAAAATATTTGCAGGTCTTGTAGTTTTTGAGATACACCAGGGGTGGGTAAAAAGGGGGCAAAAAATGGGTAAAGTCGGATTTTTCCATAACTCGCCAAACTACCCTCTATACGAATCTGTTAAAAAAAATAAACCTTCCCATCCACCATCATAGAAAACAATTTATTACGCCAATGAGTGAGTGAGTGAGTGAGTGGTAATGCAGCATTGCAGTACGTCCCGGCTTCACTAATGAAACTACCGGAATAAAATATAGCCTACTAACTACGCCCCGCGGTTTCACCCGCGTAAGTCCCGTTCCCGCGGGAATATCGGGATAAAAATGTCCCTGTCACTCTCCATCCCTTCAACTATCACCACACAAAAAATCACGTCAATTCGTCGCCCCGTTTTGCCGTGAAAGACGGACAAACAAACAGACACACAGACAGACACACACACTTTCCCTTTTATTATATTAGTAGGGAGAACCATCCCGTCCATTCTACACATCGGTGAAAGAATTTTTCAAATCGGATGACTAGTTAGTCGGAGATTACCTCCGTCAAACAAAAAAACAAACAAACAAATTTTACCTCTTTATAATATATATATGGTACAAGTATCAATACTAGTGTATCGCGCTTTGAGTTTTCTACGCTATCGATTTTGTTTGACAAGGCGGCGGAAAAAAGTGATACGTCCTCTCGCTGGGAGGACCCGGGATCGACTAATCGGAAGACGATCGCGCGGCCGGATATATAGTGGTTATAAAATAATCCTGTAAATTACTGGGTGCTCGAAATTGATTGAAAAAAAAACTGTACGTTTAGAAATACCTATATTTTCATCAAATGAATAAAACTCTTGTGTTTTTCTTCAAATACTAGTAAAAAATATGTGTTAAAGTGAAACGATTTTGTACTTTTTAAATATTGTTTTCATTACCTTTAGAGGCTATTTTTTTATTGTTTTGAGCTGTAGTGTATTATGAGAATATATTTTCAGGTCCACAAACGCTTAAAATAAAACATTTTCTCACATTACAATAGTGATATCCCTTCAGAAAGACAGCTCTGACGCTCATTTTCGTAAAACGCTATGACGGGATTGACTTCTCCTTCAAAAACTATAATCAAATATTATGTTTTCTCTCTGCAGTGTATTATAATAAAGATTAATCTTTCTAAAACCGTAAAATTCTTTAAATAATCTGATCACATTATTGAGTTAGGGCTCTCGAAATACTGCTCAAATAAGCTAATGACGACTACACGTTCTTAATCTAGTTCCTGGCTAAATCTTGGCCTCGCTAATGTCAAATATTAGCAAGTGACATTGACATTGGTTCGAAAAATGTATCATAAAAAAGCAACGATTTAACAGGCAAAGTAAAACTTGTAAAAATGGGTTTTCCACGGGGGTCATAGCAATCTGCTATGCCTAAATCTGAAATTATTAAATCCAATCTATTTAAGTAAGTTGTTGAGTTGGTTACCAAAGGTATGAATATTTTATATTACCTATTATGGTAAAATATTTTTTCTTTTTTTAAATTTAATTTGGAATGTGACAAAAAACGCGACTTTGTTTTATTTAATTATAATAGATGTAGGTATTTCATTCTAAGGTAAATTGGTCATAAAGTTAAGTTTTTTAAATTGGTCATAAAGTTATTTTTTCCGGTTGCGTAAGGTCCCGTATAGAGTAATAAGGTACTTATGTAATTAATTTACTATGAAGATAAAAAAGATGAAAAATAAAGCGTTGCAAAAGATCGCACAGGACCGAACTGAGTGGCATCATAAAGAGGAGGCCTTTACCCAGCAGTGGGTGCAACTGGGCTGATATGATGATGAAGATAAAGCAGAGTATTCATTAGAAATAAAGTCGAACACTTATTTATAAAAAGTGCTTATAAATAAATGTTGCCTAATTAATCCGCACTTTAATAAATAGTTCTTCCTCAACCGAAAATGTAAAGAACATGCACATCATAGGAAGTAGGTAATTCTAGAATTATTAAATACAATGAAGCAAGCAAGATAATTTAGATTAGATCCTAGTTTTGTAATTTTAGTGAGTGTTTGTAAAGCCACTTGGAAACATTAACTTGAAAGTAGTTTCAACTTGAAGAATAGCAAAGCTGTGAAGAATATGGATTCTACACTAATGTTTCGCGGATTGTACACTTCGCACGCGATCCGTGGGCGAGTTGGGATAGGCTTATCTCGAGACGTCAGATACACGCTAAGGTGCTAAATTTCTAGAATCGAACGCTAAAACCGTTTTTTGTTGCTATCTACGTAATGTTCCGAAGTACGGCATACGGATGTTCCACAAATGGCTAACAACCTTCTTGATATTGTACTATGAGCACAAACAAAGCAATCTATCTATACTCTAATAAAGCGGAGGAGATGTTTGTTTATTTAATTTCGCTTAGCTCTGTAACTATCTGGTGGATTTTATAGATGTTGCATGTTGTTATACATTTGATAACTTGTTTCTAAAGGAAGGTTAGAAGCTATACCTACAATCACAATACGACTTTAAGAATTTAATTAAAATCGAAGATGGAATGTGAAACCACCTGGCGTAGCGAGTAGGTACACCTACATAATTTTAGAACAAAATTAAATATACGTATAACAATAAGAGTATTTAAGTGCTTAAGTATACGCACTTATGTGCAACAAATTAACAATTTAGTGTGACTATTGTTATTTATAATTACTTATTTACCCTGAGTGCTTTACCAATTCTTATAAACATTGAACAAAACTTTGATGGTGAATTCAGATTTATCTGAATGATCAAAAATAAACTTACTAAATTGATTTGATTGACACTTTTAGATGTCAACGACCAAGTTGATGAATCCGTTTTTTTGTCTCTAAAATGACGAATACAATTTGATAGGAAGCACTTATTAGTATCATACCTACTCGTATGTAAATCTAGCCAAGAACCTTCTACCCACAAGTTTAACTATAGGAAGTATAGTTATGGTGGGCGAAGCTAGACTACCTAACTTAGTAATGCTTATAATTAACTCTTCAGCATCAAAATTAGCCCATAAAATCAAAAAACACACAAAATAAAAAAAAACACATATAAATCAATTAAAATGGACACAAATACGAGTATAAAATGCCAAATGTATAAACTATGACGGCTATTTAAATTCATTCCTGTATGAACAATGAACATGAGGCCCTAATAGGAATCAAGGAAAATAAATTTTCGGAAGGCAGTTTTTGGGGTCAGCTTGTTGGTTCTAATTCGTAACAGTCCACCAGCATTGGAACCCGAAAATTTTTACGAAACTTGGTTGTCCTTGATAAGCAAGTAATCCTCAGTTTTAACCCAGTGCAAAACTTTATCTGCTATTTCGTTCATGATACTACTGTGACTGGACTGGACTGGACACTCTAATCAAGAGTGACTCTACTCTTTGGCAGAAAAACCATCGATCCTAGCATCCACAAATATACCAGAAGCACAGCAATGACCAGACAACGTCCTAAATATTTACTATTGTTCTGTGTCTCTTTAACATAAATGCATCAGTTTAGATTAATACCCCAAGCACTAGTACAATGCCCCGTTAATAAATATAAATCAATAGCTCTATATATTTATAAATATTAACGGGACTTAATCGCGTATTAAAATCATCAATTTACCTCGACGTTTCGGTGGCGTTACAGTCACCGTGGTCACGAGTAGCTCTATATAAATCATCAAGTAAATATGTAAATGCCAAGGTTAACCCATTAACCTATAAGTTATATCAGTCTAGATTATATGAGAGCATAATTTTAACTAGGTACAGCTATATTATACAAATAAAGTTACTAGCAGTGAATCGCGGTTCAAAATCAATATCAATAATGGCTTTGGGCGTTCTCTACGTAAGTTACCCATACCAATGTATTACCTTTTTCGTTGATACAATGACCGTGTGATTATTTTATAGATAAGTAAATAATGATTTACGGATGTACCCGCATAAATACTTTGGTCATGGCCTATTTGTTTTCTAAATAACTCAGATTATTTAATTCGGAACGAGAAACGACTTCCTTAAAGCCTTCAAATAAAAGAATTCGCCTATATTTATATATTAATATGCACAGCAGCGTTGGCTGGCCTAGACAACGGTATCATAAGCATAAAGAAAATATACAAAAAATACATTTAATTTAATTTAAACACTTTATTGCACACTAAATTAAAACTAGATGTACAAATGGCGAGCATAATGCCGAAGGCATTTTCTGCCTGCTAACCAAGAACACAAGTAGTAAACGGCTGATTCAATGTTTTATAATAATATCCTCATTTCTCGGCCATATCCATAGGATAGACAATGGTCAATACGTGTGGGACTGACTAGCCGCGGGCTTTCTCACGATGTTTTCCTTCACCACTTGTACCTATATACCTAGTTCTTGTTAAAGCGCATAAAAACTTTTCGACACGAAAGGTCCACTCGGCCGGATTCGATCCCACGACCTTCGGAACGAAAGTTGAAGTACCTACCAATCCATTTGGCCAACACGGCTATTTTATATAAGTTAGTAAAAGTTTAGTAGATTTCATTTACCTAATTACAAAAAAAAATTTGAACGGGAACGGGGCGTGCTTCTAGTTATAAGTAAAATCGTCAATCAATTTTATCTGTAATTTTCTTTGACTATTTAAAGTTAATGTCTAAATAAAGTGTACCTAAGTTTCCGTTTACGCTTTCAGAAACTTATTTTTAATATTTACACAGGATTTAACAGTTATGATGTAAGAAAAATACAATGTAGTGATTGGCACGTTTGTTTTCAAACGTTGCTTAGGTAGTTAAATTCTAATAGGTATGTAAATCATTTATAAACTTATTGGATCTATGTTTTAAGTAAAATAAACACAACTATAAAGGTATGTATGCCCTATAACAAATATAATATTGCATATAGCTACTCATACTTATCATGATAACACTTATTTTATATTTTGACTATTCTAAAAGAGAATTTACATAATAGTACTCACTCTTCAACGCCCATCTTTTGTTCGTCAGCAGACCATCCAGGAATTGGTACCCCTGTTCCCTGCAAGCTTTCTCAGTGACAGCAGCAACAGCACTGGTCAGTGAGAGCAAATCACTTGCTAATACCACCGAAGACGCGTAATCAGGAGACTCATCAACAACCCCGATCTTCGGACCATCAATTCCATCGTCATACGCATTGTACCCTCGATCCCTAACAGGATCAGGCTTACTTAAATTCTTTGACACTAAACCAGATAGTTTCGCTATCAAATCTTTGTTAATGTTCAATTTATGAGCGGTTGTATTCAGAAACGCAAGATCATCAAATTCTAAGGTTTTGAAGTCGGTTTCTATTTTGCTTAGGGCATCATTTGTCTTTTCCTCGTCTTTGGCGGTCACGAGAGCGCACGCGATTGTGATAATTAAACCAATTGCGATCATTTCGACGAGGGCGTGCGTCCGCGCCGCTACTACTACACTAACTGATTGAAGCCTTCGGTCAATGAAGCCAGCGTTCGAGCCTCCGTTAAGGATCGCGACTATTACGTTATGATAATTGCACGCTTGCCAAAAAACAAGGCTGATTCAAACGTTTGACGCAAATAAATATGACGCGTCCGAACGACTATTTTTAATACACGGGTTTGCCCTTTTTTATAAAGAAAATAAGCCTAAAAATAACTTGATATCTTTGCATTATCAAAACAAGTTTTTGTTTATAAGCGTAGTAAAAAATATGGAAATATAGGTACAGCTCGGACAATTATTTATTTTCTGTGAGGTACATGCCTACCATTACAAATACCATGGCGCACTGTCGCGATTTGTAGTATTTTATCAAGATTTTATAGAGTTTCTCAGAAATATAGAATTCAAAGGTATTTTAGCAAAGTGTGAAATCTGAAGGGCCGATGTCAAAGTTCATGGGTTGAGCAAATTCGGCTTAGGATACAATTAATTAAGGTAATATTTAGATGCACAAGCAGTTTTGCATAAAAATATTGTAAATAAAAAGATTTCAGTTATTTAATTACACATTTCAGGGTGTTCAGTAGTATTTTAACTTTATTTAATAACTTCGTAATTATTCTTCCGTATAATACTTACAAATTCATACTTACTTACATACTTCATTATACTTACAAATTTGTCTGAAATATGGTTTATTTCACGAACGATAAAACGAAAACAATAAGTAAGCATGTGTTACAAAACTGTCAAAAAATTTATTTCAACCACATTTAAACAGTGTTATCTAGTGTATCGATAGTATTGAGCTCCATTCCGGCCACTACTTGTCCATTCCCATTCGTTAAGATCCTGGTCTCCGTTCCTAGAATATGATCTCTCTCCTTGTTCCCTTTCTGCATCGTCCTCTTCTCCAGCCTCCTCCTCTTCAATAATTTCCAAATCATCAATGTTATCTTCTTCCTCGTCACCGATTGTTCCTTCTTCCTCTTCAAGTATCTCATCAAGACCTTCTAGCTTATCTCTTTGAGTTTCATACTCTACTTCAACTTCTGGTATTTCTTCTAATACTTCTCTGTGGGCTAAGAAGTTTGACCTGTTTCTTACTGGCACTTCTATTTCAGGGCTTTCTTCTATAATAGGTTCTGTGTCTGCTTCTGCTTCGCCTTCAACTTCTTTTGGTTCAATATCAGCTGGATCTGCTTCGATTTCTGAAGAATCCGATTTTGATTGGAAAGAGAAGGAGAATACTTTGTGTAATGATTGCATGGGAATAACGAATGTAAGAGTCAATATGGTAGAGGATAATATTACAGCTAGAATTTCTTGTACGTCGATCTGAAACAAGTAAATGTGCATAAATATAATTGTTGAGAATCAAATCGCCTCCAGCCTTTTCAAAGTAGACTTACCAAAGAAGACAATGTGAATTCCCGAGATGTCTTCACAGTTCCAATGTTCGTGATGAAAATAATGAACTGGCACAAGTACATTGCATATGAAAGACGGCTGATAAATACCAGGGGTCGCCAGCAAAGGAGCTGTGACAAGAACTCTGAAAAAAAGAAATAGAAATAGAAATCGTCCACGTCACACATTAATGTCATAAAGGTATATTTTTTCCATGGCTTTGTTTGCGCAAACAATCATATCTTGGGTCTTTTAAATGAAGGAAAAGATGGAAATGCCCAAAAAAATCAACTTCTTTCATTCATCTCTAAAAAGCTTTCACATTTTGTAATCTATTCTAATATTATTAAGAGGTAAAGTTTGTTTGTCGGAGGTAATCTCCGAAACTATACTCAGCCGATTTCAAAAATTATTTCACCAATGTGTAGAATGGACTGTCGGGATGGTTCTAGGCTATATTTCATCCCAGTAATTTCATTAGTACACCCGCGCAAGGCCGGGACGTACTGCTAGTAGAATTATAAAGATGATCTCATTACATGCAACCTGTTCTTTTATAACCATTTCATGACTTACCACAAGTGCCATTATGTACAGCATAAATGACCCAAGCCAGGGCTACTGCTGACGCTATCGGTGCTATAGTGGCGTACTGAGCTGCGTAAGTTGCACTGTATCTATACTGAGTAGACCCGGAGTCCATACCAGCCCATAGCACTAGTGCCCAGAGGACACTGCTAGTCAGCCATCCTATGGATAAGACGATCTGAAAAAGACATAGAGTTAAGACGCGTTCTGTCAGCTGAGCAAGGAGAAACTACGTACGTGCATCAAACCTTGCTTTTCAAGAAAATGTACGTAGTTGTTTCCACTGCAGCCCACGCACAAGCTAGGCATGCTACGATACGTTTTCAAACAATTAAACCCACTCAGATAAACCGCGCCGAGTAGTTGTGCATATCAGTGGGACCACGCCTTTATGACGGTGTAAACTTAAAATTTTTAGTTTATGCCTAAGAATGTTCTGGGATATTATCATAATAGTTTCATGATCGTTAAACTTAGTTTATTCATGTTATTATGTTTGAACGTTTATCTTATGAACACAGCGTTTGATGATTTTTTTAAACACATGAATGCTGTATGTAGTTTATTGGGACTAAGAAAAAGTTGTAAGAAAACGCCAAAGAGACGCCAAAGAATCGGTGGATAATTTTGTAAGAGACCCAGCAGTATGATGGTTCAGTTAAAAACTCAGCTTCAGTATTGATTCTTATATTCCGCACTGTGTTTCTTTTTCATAAAATAACAATAACTCATAATTTCCCTTTAATTTTTAAGTAAAATTCCTGATGCCCTTTTCATTTTTGTAACGGCACCTAAACATGCTCATTATTCATATTCACCCGTCAAAAAATGTTTTTTCCTTGTCATGAAAAATTATCATTCAATTCATTCCATGTCAATAAAAGAGGTGAGGCTTTTTACTTATATTTTACTTTAGAGTTTACAAGAAGAAAGAATATAATATTATACTTATTTTTAACTTAAATCCAAGGCAAATCAAACATTTTGAAAGGGAGAATGTTTTTGTTTTTATAAAAAAAAAACTTATTTTTCCAATGTTTTTAAATAGTTATTCTCCTATTTGGGTAAAAAACAGTAGAGTCGTTCCGAATTAAGTATTTAAACAGACCTGACTTCGTTTTATACTAATTTTTTTATATGGCCTAGAAAATATATATTTGCTGCGCATAATATTGTATTTTTAATGCAAAAATGAGAAGTGAATTAGTTATTTTTAGAAATTAGATAATAAATTTCCATCAAAATTTGGAGAGCTTAGCATAACTTGTAATTCAGCTACCAGTTTAGTATTTTTAAATATCAGATTTTTAGTTAACGATGTAACTTATACCTAAAACTAAAAACAGCCTTAAAAAGACCTTAGTGCGAATATAAGCATTCCTCGGGCGGAAGTTTATAAAGTTTACCCCATGATTCATTTTTCAACTGTCAAATTAAGACTGTCATCTTTATTATTTATTTTTCGTAACTATTCTGTCAATCTGATGAAATACCTATGTGTGGTATAACCATTGAGGATGCAGTAAGGGGAGGAGCCATCAGTTTTATTTTCTATGACGCTAGGGAGCTCACTTTCTGCGGGGGACGAGGAACTGTCTGTCAATAAGTAAATGTCAATTTTTGTGTAAAAATCATAGTGCTTGAAGCTATCGATAGTTTATTATCGATGAAAGAAAGAAAGAAAGAAAAGAAAGAAAGAAAAATATTTATTTTGTCAAAAACGCGTTACACATAAGACACATTAAAATAAGTTGGACATTGACAAAATTGGCAACTACTTAGCGTATTGCTGCAACAGAAACCAGAGAATCTATCGCAGCGCTGGTCTTCCGTAGCGCCGTAGGTTTATGTGTGTGCTGCGGCCCCGCAAAAAACACACATTTTAAAATAATTTAAGGTAGGTTGTAAAAATAGAAACAAGAGAAGAGAACGATGAGTGCGGCCAATACGGTAGGTATTGGTTGTATGACAAATTTTAATGTTATTGACAAATTAAATCACAAATTGATTTGATTTTAAGCTATTGCATAGCTTCTATGGCGGGCCTTAGCGGGGTGACCGAATCCAGAAATTCTGTAACGAAAAATTCAAAACTGGCTTTGAACCCTCCTTTTTCTGATTTTTTTTATACTTAAATCAATATTTAAGCCTTTTCTGTCATCACAGCGTCTTTTGGCGTGGTTTTACGTGGTAGCCAATGGAAAAAAATATATCTTTGTTTCTTTAATTTTAGCTTAATTCGTAAATAATCGAAATACAGGCGAAATTATTCTTTATCTTGTTTTTTGCAGTTATTTATGTAAATGTTGATAATACGATGAAAATTGAGAGGTCCAAAGTTGTATAAAATCATAACAATTTTGGTTCTCATTCATTTTTGTAAAAATCTAATGTTCTAGTCGGATTGGTTGAGTTTTTCGATTAAGCTATAAACAACACCTATACAATCATTGGCGGAAAAAAAATCGTCCTTTAATCAATTTCTGCGGGCTTACCATGACCGTTTATAGCGATTCAGTTTAGGTCCAACTACGATCCAGTTTTGACGTAAAGTAAGGCGCTGACGTAAAGTTTTGACAGTAAGGCAGAACCTAAACTGAATCGCTAACACCTCATGGTACGGCTCCAGGTTACCCCTCTACTGGTGAGCTAATCCGACTGGGCTGTAAGTCAATATCGATAAGTTATTTTGAACTGTCCCTTCACTAATTTCGCTGCAGTGACAAGCAGTGTGTCCAACTAAAAATACCTATTTCCGCGATATTGTGAGGATGGTAAATATTTTTTTAATAAAGTTTACCTACCTATAATTTTAACAGAAATTTAACAGCCAGAAGTATAACTACCTACTTAACGTTCTGAAAGCTTACGTAGGTATATAATTAGTAAGTTGGAGGTATAGGGGTGGTATAGATAGGTACCTAATTTATTGTGCACCGATAATGATAAATCTAGATAAAAAGTAGTATTTTGTTATATGCACATTTTTCGATGCACGGGATGATTTGCAAATTTTTTTTTTTCAAGTGCATTGAAAAGTCTTTCTTCCGAGGTAAGCACTATCTACTAGTTTTGAAGTAGGTAGGTATGTAGGTGTTTTGTGTACCTACCTACCTACCTATTTGTTTGTTTTTTTACTCAATGCAGAAATATAATGCTTTTATCTATTATAACGAGTACGAGGAAATACAAAAAATTCTATGAACTTTAATTCGTTTAATTAAACCGACTTGCAAATATTGACCAAGCAACAGAAGATAGAACAGCTACTTATCAAATTAAAAAAAAGAATAAAATAAAAATATAAAGCCACTAAGAGTATTATTTTTCATAATTCGGGATTCGTGCTAGATAACAAAATAAATAGGTACCATGAATATGAGTGATGGAATAGTGGAATTCATGCGGATTCAATCCTACGCCTTTCGGATCAAAGTCGAAGTAGCAATCCACTTGGCCAACTCGGCGGCATAGCAAAATACGCTAAAATGGAATCTGTTACGATTTGTTGGCAACATTATATAAATATTAGTTTTATTCAAATTTAGTGCATAAATTGTTAATATTTAGAGGAATGAATACTTGCAGATGGAAAGTCACATCATCCTTTTGTAACCTGAAAGTTTCCAATATTTTAGGATATGCGAAAACTCTGCAATTTGGCATTTTATACTTATATCCTTCCGCGTGTACCGTGATTGACAAATGACGCGTAGCCAGCGGCGCGCGGGGTTTTACATATGGAGAATGATTGTTGGTCCAAGGAACTTGGCTGCGGGGAAAGCATGTCAAAAATTGACAATGTCGTCTCCTTCTGAAGGAAGATAATTGCTCTGAGGGTATAACACAATAATAAGAATATAAAAACTATTCTGTTAATTTCAAAAGAAACTGATTTATAGGATATCTACCGGGTGCGGCGATTGAACTGTCCGTATGCGAGAATAAAATATTTTTGTTAATTTTAAATATTTATTTATATAATTTTAGTATGTGAAAAAACACAGTCCAAAGTTTTGTTATGACTTATCCCGATGGTATACAGTCGCTAGGAGCCTTTACTACAAGCTTAAAACTCTTTCTGAAAGAAGTGCAGCCTGCTCGAACGACATGATCATCTAAACAATTCCATTCTAGCGTAAGAGTAGCTTTGAGCGCTTCCATCGACGTGTGTTTTTTAAGCACAAACTTAGGCCTCTAAAACACCCCAAATACAAAATTCCAGCGGATTCAAGTCGGCCGATGATGACGGCCTCAATATCCCGATCGATCAGCAACGGAACGTTCGCTTTCAACCAACGTTTGCGTTCCAACTGCTCAGACCATGACTTGATCGGCTCCTTGACGTCAAGTGATTGGAATTCGTCTAAATGGTCGCTGACACGTCCCTACAGCTAAACACAATCATTTTTTTCAATTGAAACTTCTCAACACATAAAGTTTTCTCTTCCAAAAACACCAATTTAGGAAGCTCACCAGAGTCGAGCAAGCGAATCAGCTCCTTCGATCGAACGAAACGTTTGCTAGGTTGCAAAGCTGTAAGTTTTTAAGAAAGGTGTTTTTTTAAATGGTTTGACTAATAGCTTTTCCTTTAATGTACGACGAACGCTGTGGTCGCCCACCTTGAGATCCTGTGCGAGCTGATTTGCTGAGAGAGCTGGATTTATGTCTAATCGATGACGCACCTTTTCGACAACTGCTGGCGCCGTTGCAGTACAGCCACATCCACCACCGTAGCGTTTTTTAACACTACCTGACTTATTATAACGTTAAATAGGGCGAGAAACAAATTTCTCGTTCAATTGAAGGTTTGGCAGCGCTCGACGAATTTAGATGTTCGATGTTTCCTTCAAATGAAGAGCAATCCGTAAATTACATTTTAAATCCATTGCTCTAAATTCGTATGTGTTTTTCGCACAGCAAAATGACTTCAATCGATGATAGTGAATATGCCAAAGACCACCCTGTGAAATTTTGGGCACGTTCGACTCAGTGGTTCGCATTTTATAACAGTTGAATTGAGACGGACAGTTCAATTGCCGCACCCGGTATAAGAAGCCTGATGAATATCAGGTACTATACCTACATCTTTTATATTATTATTATATTGTTTCCCGCCGTTTCATTCATTGACGATGTCTTCCCTTGCAGATCATAGTATTAATAGACATAGATAAGAAGTACCTTGCCGTGTTTGGCCGGCTTCCTCAAGGCTAGGCCAAGACTGATTCCAATCAAATAAGGTGAACAGCGGTG
This sequence comes from Xanthorhoe spadicearia, assembly GCA_947086425.1. Taxonomy (NCBI): domain Eukaryota; kingdom Metazoa; phylum Arthropoda; class Insecta; order Lepidoptera; family Geometridae; genus Xanthorhoe; species Xanthorhoe spadicearia. The sequence continues at coordinate 6,582,032 of OX352199.1, forward strand.
TATCGTTGACATGTAACTCAATCTCGCCGTGCGGTATAGCTGGCTCACACTGAAAGTAAATTTACTTTAAGAAATTTATATACTATTAAGTATCTCTAAAAAAACGAAGACTTGTGACACGGGGAAAATAGCTCAAATAATTCGTCATGAAGGATATAAGCCACATAATTTTATGGGATTGTGAGTACTTGATAGATGATCAATGATCACGTTATCAGGAACTTAAAAATGTACACAAGGTACCTTTCATCCAGAAAACAAATATACCTATTGTTACCGAAGCACTTAAAGCAAAATAAAGCGGAGTTTCTTTGTTTGTCTAAACGTGCTGATCTCTGACACTATTAATACCTAATTTCTTGGAAAAGGTTATGAAAGGATATTTTCAGGCAAAGAATTACAGAAGTTTTTGCGTGAAATTAAAAACAAACATCTATGCATCCATACAAACTCTTGAGTTTAAAACATTAGCAGGTAATCATAATCAATATTTCTACCTGACTCCATGGTAAGCCAACAGCGTCAGCCGATGGTCGCGCACGGTGGAGTATCTCAAATACGCAGCTCCGATATGAATTCCAGGCAGGACCAGCTTCGTCAGACCCTGGCCTGAGTCCACCAGCCACACTATGATGCCGCCGAGGATTGTGAGCTGCATGTCCAGAGCTAGCTGGTGAGTTTGAGGCGCGCACTACAGAAAATAAATGTAATAAATATTCAGTGCTTACGTGATGGAGGAGTGTATAAGAGAAAAACATTTTGTGCCGCACTTAGCGTGGGATAAGGCCAGGAGAATGTGTTATTTTCAGATCTTTACTAATTTTTTAGATCCTATAAGGATATCTAAGGGGGTTATCAAAGGTATGCCCATATACATAATGTAGTAAATCACACATTTTACAGAGGTTCAAGAATCATTCCATACGTGATAGATTGCAAGCTTTTCGATGCAATTAAAAAACTAACTGGCTTCCACACGCTGTTATCTTCACCGTTTAGATCTAGTGCATATAAAAATAACTTATTTGATGCACGGCCGGATTCGAAACAACGACTTTTAGAACGAAAGTCGAGATAGGTTCCATTATGTCAACACGGCTCTTAATTAATTATTTGTCATGAGTATAGGTTGTGGACAGTGACCCTTAAGCTGCCCTTATACCATGTGTATGCATAGCAAGGTAGTGTTTGTTAAGCAGTAAGCACCTATAGAATTACTTTATTTACCCTTAGCACATCTCCGGTGCAAATGCAGTTTTAAAAAGAGTTTCCCTATTTATCCAGAACTCTTATGCGAAAGATCTAAAGAATTACATAAAGATCTGAAAGAAATGTCTACCGCTCATGGGATACAGTCGTGATAATATTTCATATTATTTTTTCATTTCTTATGCGAAGGGAGCATGTTAATCTTTTATTAGTGTTATGCCTTGTTTGTTGCAAGCATATATAGGTACCATTTATTTATAATTTAAAGGACAGTAATCTGGTTATTTTAATGTTTTTTTACTCGTTAACTATAAGTTTACGGAGAGTTTTTATTTATATAAATAATTTGATATTGATCCGAATCCGATGTATTACTACTTAATTGATCTTTTACCATCCCAAATGTAATAGTTTTAGAGATCCTCTCTACTCACAGGCATTCCAGAAATCACTTAAGTTAACGTTTAGTCCGTATTTCCCGAACATTGGAAGATAAGTAGTTTTACCTTCGCCTAAACAAACAAGGCCCATGAGATTTGGAACCTGTTATCCGAAGGATTGTGGAGTGAACCAGCAATACAGTTTGATTTGCTTGTTGTTTACCGGTCTCTAGTTTCGTCTGGAAATTGACGGACTTGAATATCTCCAATGTTTGCTTAGATTGCCTTATGTGTTCTACTATCACTTGAAACTTTGTTTATCGGGTTTCCGAATGTAGAATCGATATTGTCACAATAGAGAATGTTGCCAAAATACAAGTAGTACAAAATGTTCATAGTTTCGTGAAACAGATTTTACGTACTTAATTGAAACTCTAGTTCAGTTAGAATTTGAAGTGCGATTTTAAGCTTGCTGAGATTATTATTGGTAACCAGCATTTAGGATGTGCAACGTTAAAATAGGTACAACTAATAGGTACGTACGTACAACGTATAAAAACGATTAAGTACTTAAGGAAATCAATTAATTAAGGAGATATGAAAATATTTCTAACAATATCACGCTGTACCTACAATGAATTGAAATCAAAAACCTTACCATATCTTCAAAGCCGAAGTAGTTTTGGACATACAGCATGTTCCACCACCAGCCTTCTTGGCACACCTCTGCGTTCTTCGTCACAAATGTGCCCCACATAGGCCCCGCAGATAGCTTGTCCCATACATACGCGTAGAATAGCACAACGGCTAGCAAGGCGGGTGTTAATCTATAATGTAAACAGATTGCAAGTAAATGTGACGTATCAATGAGAATTATGTATGTCAATCGAGCGAGGACTTGACAAGATTTGGTAGACAGGTTTAGGTTAAAAAACTATCGACCAAATAAAAAAGTCTTATTTTATTATACATCGTTCATACTAAAATTATTGTTTAAAAAATACAAAATCTAGGTACCAGCAGTTTCTATCCTTTGTTTAGTGTAGAACAGTTTATTCATGTAATTTAAAACATGCAAAAAATATTAAACTGAATTTTAAACATACCCAAAATATTGTAATGAACATAAACGGGACTCTCTAATGCATATTTACCATTGCTTTTGGTGCTAATTGAAAACGTAAAGTAGTTAGAACCAATATTGGTTTGTTAACGCATTGACTGGGCATATGAACAAGACGATTTAAATTATTTATACAACTTTTTAGGTGTTTTATATAAAAAAAATTGCGTCTCGGCTCCGCTAAAGTTCATAGTAGTTAGAGTTAGCATGGTTTTAGAAAACGTGTTTAATTTTCTACTTTATTAAAAATAAATTGGAACCAATTTATTCATACTTTATTCATTTGTAGTCATGCTCTAGGATGCTTCTTAGTTTATTAATCACAGAGATGAGAAAATCATCTTCAAGAAGAACTTTGGAAATCGGTCCGCTATTAAATAAACAGTCGGTGAATACTTATACATTTAAAAAAACATACAGTAGAACATAGAAGCACTCCTCTTTTGAAGTCCGTTAAAAATTGAAGCGGTCAGAAACCTACTACTATTGAGCTACCTACTTCTTAAAAGCATTACAACAAGCATAACATTACACCTACGAAATAAATAGCTCTCCACAGGTCAAATCCGCGTAATAAATAAGTAAATATCCTTGGACATTTCACACAACGTCATCTAGTCCCAAGCTAAGCAATTCCATGCTTGTATAATAATTTGAATTTAATAACATCCAGCAAGTTCCTATTGCTATATAATTAAAGCTTGCCTAAATATTTTGAAAGGCATCAAGGTAAGCTTTAACTTTGTAGGTAACTAACTTAGGTTGGGTAGTTAAGCATTGCTTACCGACGTAACTTGGGAATATTATCAAACTTACCCACACGTCAATTATTATTCACCTATGAAAATTGAAAAAGTAAACAGTGGTTTGTAAAATGAATGAGAGAAGTTCAAAGAATTCCCATTGATGAGTTCAGAATGTAACGGATTAGTCAGATTGTTGCAACATGGGTTTTCTCATGGTTCCATGATTCATTGAATTAATTTCATTGCCATGTTTTTTTATCTCTAGGTACACAAGGTTTTGACAAAGATTAATCTATGACTAAGCCGGAAATATTGACTGAATCCGTAATGAATGAACTACTGATTCGGTTGACATCCTCCCAAAAAGGTACCCTTTAAGGTGGTCAAAAGTAAAGTAAGGTGGCCTTGAAAATTGAGGAGAGTGGGAAATACTTTTGGAGATGTCATTTTTCACGACTTCAAAAAATGGAGGAAACCTTTTCATGCCCGTGCAAGATTACTGAAAACCCCCATAAATAACTTTTTGTTTATTTGTACCTACAGGTATATTTTGCAGATGAAAATAATATACCTACAAGTTATGAACAAAAATGTATCTCCAAATAGCCAAAAAATCATTGTATACCATTATAATTCGGTTTTTTGGAACAAATTTTCCTATTCTGCCGTTTTTGATTTATCAAACATTTATTGAGAATATTTAAGGAAACTGGTTTCCTTAATAGGTTTTTTGCAGCGTCAAGAGCTTTATGTTAATGTCTGTGTACATACCTAATTTTTAAGAAAAAAAAATCTTGTGCACAGTCATGTTTCAAATCCAATACCGATCTCAAATTTTATTTTGAGGGGTACTTCAGTCACGTTCAACATGATTTTTTAAGGGTGGTAATACTCGAAAAACTATACCACTAACACAATAAACTCCTACAAATAGTATTAAATAACTTAAAAAATTAAAACGTCTACTAATTATTGTACCTACTCGAAGTGGCGTAGGCTTTGCTGACCCTCTTAGAATCCCTTTTTATAGTTTGTAAGTCTCATAATATCAACGAAAGTAGTCCTTAAAAATATCAGAGAAAGTTTACACAATGTAGGTAATAAATAACTGGAACCAAACAAAAGCCCGAGCAAGATTTTTTCAAACCAGAGTACCAACCTTCTTTTAATGACCGCCTTCTCTTAAGATTAAAAGATTGCCTTATATTTTAAAAGAAGCAAAGTTACACAGATGTTGCTATTGTAATTTCAAACGGAGCAAGAAAGCGTAATTTACTTCAACCACAAACATTGTTGCTAAATGCTGTTTGCTCTGAAGTATGTTCCAGTTACCACGTTCTCGAATTGCTACTACTCTCCATGATTGGATAAGATACTTCGGTAGGTATGGGGCTCATTTTAACAAGGATTCTTACAAAGTCTTTGTTTTACCTAAACTTCGTACTTTGCGGCATAAGACGTACATTTATCAGATTTAACCAGCTTTTACGAACTTACTCGCACAACCAGCCAGCCTGAGTTGAACTTTGTACCTACCTAGGTCCTAGCTAAGTATTTAATATTTTCTGAAGAAGGATATTTTATTATTCGAATTCGATTCAGATTAGAACTTTACCACCACAGTATATTTTCGGTTAAAGCTTAGATTATTGTTCCTTTACCTCATGTATCTTGAAAACAGTCTACGCAATGCGCTGGAGTCACCACCACTAGATATTCGATGAGCAGTCAGGACTCCGCTGAGGAGTAGAAAGCTGTCTGTGAAAATCCATCCAGCTCGGCACCATGACCAGACAGGCAGACTTGCTAGCTGGAACCAATATTATCAACCATATACACCGCTGCCTGTTGTTGGATACCTAATTTATTTCTGAAAATTTAGAGAAACACGATGAATGTACTGAAGGAGGTACGGAAGTAAGTATGTCCAGGATTAGATCTTAATTTAAAATTATCATCGTAATCTTCCTGCCTTTATCCAACATGATGTGAGGTGTGCACACAACATGTATTCTTCTTCCATCATTATCTGTCTGTCAACATTCAAACAATCAATTAATCTCATTAATATTTAGATGCTTCACCAAAACAGATTTTTAAAATCAATGCACTATTGACGGAGAAACCGGTGAACTTAGCTACATGAAAAACGTAACAAAGAACCCTCTTCTTTTTAGAGGTCAGTTAAGAACGTACATTGATTTGTAGATATGTGTCAAGAAGACCTATTCAACTCAGTAAATAATTGAAAAACAAAGGATGTCATGACGATCTCGAAATAAACTCGTATCTCCAACAAGCGAGAGAACAAAAGATCGGCCAAGAGCGAGAGGTCATTAAGACAGCTTTAATGTGAATTCAAGAAACGACTTGAAATTTTACGTTATCAAGAATTGGTTTAGTAAAACGAAAGCTATCACAATGAGTCATTCGGGCGCATTTACACGGAAAGCCTATACCTGTTCCGGGCTGTTCCTTCCTAAGCTACGTTTTGATTCAACATAGAATAAAAAAAAGTATGGAAGCCCCACTTCTCGAAAACATTGCAAATAATTGCAATTCAACTCGTAAGTACAAGTAAGCACCTCGTGTCTATAATTTCACCTCGCCATCACATTCACCTAGAGTCTTCAATAATAATTAAACTCTGTCACTGTCACGCGCGGAAATAGTTCCGGTCTTACCCCCGGTTCCTATAACAAACTAACGGATGTTCGTAGGTCCATCACCATAGCAACGTTGTTATTTCAACATAAAATGTATGAAACTTTTTGACAGATAACAACCCGTTGCTATGGAGAAAGTCCTACGGACATCCGTTAGTTTGTTATAGGAACCGGGGGTTAAACGTGTTATTCAACTAAATAGATGCCCTGCTTATTTCTTTATAACAGCATTCTTCATAAACAGAAATTTTGAATAAATCTGGCTTCAGGTTGTTTATTTTTCTTTGTAAATTGATTGTTACAACACGCGTAGAATCTGCTTTCTATTTGAAAAAGTTCTTTGGACGGCGCACACACACTGATAGCCAACCTTAGACGAGATGGCATCTTGCCAGTTGTAATTTAGTAACAAAATTGACCTTTATTTCCTCCAGATAAGGTTCATTGCAAGATGTTGACCTATAAGAAATATTTAGGTAGTAAGTATTTAGATTAGCATGCGAGTTAATTAAACCATGGTTTTCGCTGAAGGTTGCGATCGTTAAAAATCCATGTAGCACTGACGCAATTATTTGGTTTTTAGTGGGATATTTCGGTCACATCACAGCTGTTGATTAATCTTTTCTGATCGATACGTTATTTTGTAAAGAAGAAAGTATGAACACACTGAAACATTACAGTACTGAAAGTTTGCATAGGCAATCCTCATTTGCCCGGTAGATAGGTAGTATTCGCAATAAACTTACAAAAGTAATTCAACTAACATAATAGGTATTGCTCAATTTAGTTATAGGATAGAACTACTTGCTCGACGAGTAAAATATTTTATTCATTTCCAAATACATTATTTTATTTTGTGCATCCTGCATTTTGGGAAGTTATCATTCCATGTGAGAAGTTTTAAGCTTATCACCGTTATTAGAAGGTTAAATTGTCCGCCTCACATATAGCTCATAATTTTTCTCTACCTAAAGAAAAAACTTTCATTGCAATTTATAAATCTGAGATTTATACGATAGTGGGAGATGAAACCTAGTAGGTAGGTAATAAAAATATAACTTTAGCCATGTTCAACAGTTTTACGTGAGATGTTTAGTATAATAGCTAGATGTAATAGTTTTAATGGCAGGCAGTGCGCAGATGTCCACCATAACCTAAGGTTAACTGCCAAACGCACCATGTGCTCATAATTCTGTCGGCCTGCATTCTATTAGGAAAATATAAGCAATTACAATCCATGTAGAGAAATTTAACTAATTTTATAACTTTCAAAACTATCAGAAGAGTTAGGTATTAACCATAATACATCGTCAATTTTATAAGGAAACCCAAAATTATGGTAGGTTTCCGATTGACCCAAAGAATCTCCATGTGAGAAGGGACTGGTGGTCACCCAGACTACGACTTATTTAATTTTCATGCAGGTATGCAATTTTTAGGATAATAAAATTCTAATCATAACTAAGGTAACTTTATATTACTTTTTTTAGCATTATTATTAAAACACTTTTTAAACTATCGCGACTTGGAAACATTTTACGTTAAGTCACTGTGGTCACGTATAGACGATCGAAACTACGATGTAAATAAAATGATTTCAATACGCGCTTAGTCCCGATAATATTTATAAATAATTTATTATTGGAGTGCGTGAAGCACTTGTTATTAAAATTTGAATCACGCTTAAATTCCAATTTAAATTCATAATCGATTATAAACTCACGAATACGGAAGTTCGTGAATGTTATAAAATTATTAAAAGTTGAACCACACAGGTTTTGACGAATTAGTTTTAGGTACCTACTGTATCCTTAGCATCATCATTCTGAAATAAATAATATGCCTACTTAAAAACAACTTCGCAAGAGTTTAAAGAATAATTTTGTCACTGATATACACACGTGTCCAATGAACATAAAAAATATTATATGAAGTCGAATTGATGAACTCAGTTTTTGAAGTCGTTTAAAAAGAAACAGAAACAGTTAGTTTAGTTGCCATCTAAGCATTAATACGCCTCTTAGTACATTAAATAAAGGTTTTAACTCAAATTGAATAGTACTCACATAACACAGCAGATATTTACAGAACTATAAAAGAAGTGTTGTAAAGTTATTCACAAACTTAAGCACTATAATTGTCTTTAGGTTGTCCGTGCCATTAAACTTACCTCAGCAATCTTCACTCTATTTGTATAAGGCATGACAGCAACAGGTAGGAATTTGTGGGCCACAAGCAGGGCTAAAGTGGCAAGGCCTCGAATACCGTGGATGCAGGCAATCTCGTCGGAAGTCCCAGGGGCAATCAGCTTGCTTATTGTGAAGTACAGCGAGAAAGAATGCAGGAAGCTGTCTGTAAACAACATATAAGTCTAAAGATCTCCAGAACTTAGTAAGCATTCAATTTAGGAGAAAAAACCTGACTGTTTATTTTGGCGCACGTCTTGCAAAGTTACATTTATCCACTAGCAAGAATTTATTCATTTGTCGCTACTAAACTAATAAACTATCAGTTAGTATCAGTCAATTTGAAACAAACCATATTAGTTGATTTCTTGAAAATGTAACGTTTTAATTTGTTAACACTCAAATGGGCAACTAATAAAAATGCAACTAAGTAGGAAGGTACTTATGCTTGACTACAGTTTAGAAATATTCAAATAACAATTTGAAATATTAATAAGTCTATATAATCTACAATCGATTTTTATTGTCAAAGAAATCAAATGGCGTTTAAAATCGCAGATTTTCATCAAGAATGGTAATTGTATCATATTTGGGATCCATTATTTCTCTCATAAATTTCGGATAATTAAATAATTTCATGGTAGAACCGAAGCGGCTCTCTCATTATTTAATATAAGTTCAACAGCAATTTTCAGACTAAGCCGGAAGTTTTAATAAAATATAACTTTTGCTACGTTAGGAAACTCAGTTTTAGTTTAATCAGATTATGGTTTTGTAAAAGCCCCCGGAACAGTTACCACATCGACAGTCACCACATTAATTGCTTTTTTTTTTCATCAGAAAGTAAGGGTTAATTCCTGAGTTTAAGTTTTACCGCAGAACGGAGTTCGAAGAATAAGTATTTTTAAATCTTTAAGTAGTAAGTCAGAATATAAGAACTCTAGATACTCTATGTTACGAGTACAAACTTTGTTTCGTTTTAATTTGTAAACGAAGTGTTGCTCTATAATCATAAATATCTATAAACAACAGAACTATTTTATCACGGCTAACATCCATTCCCACGGAAAACCGTGAACCAATACGCCATCACCAAATCAATTCAACTGGAACTACCATTCGTTTTCTCTTAGATGAATCATAAAACATGGGAGCTACTCACTGAACTCGGTTTGGATTTTTATATTTCACCTATAAAAACCAATTCGTAGCAATTGTCCATCGTGGCCTTTTGATAATTACGTGTACGGTATAATTTAAAAAGTATCAACACTCAAATAAGTCTGCTTTTCCATGTTATTGCTGTTTATATTACTTCCGGTCATCCATCCAAATGAATACCTCTCAGAACGTCGCTTAACATCAACGATCTGTCAAGAACATTTTAACAAGCTACGTCAAAAAAGGTATACTAAATACCTGATGACTTTGCAGGGCTCTGCTTTTCCCCATCCTCTTCTTCTTTCTCGCTTTCTGCTTTATCCCCTTCTTCTTCTTCTTCTGATGATCTTCGAGCAAGAAAGTCTTGAACTGTCGCCACAAGTACCAGCAGAATAATGACACCATAGAACGACCTGTGGAGGACATTGTATTATCTCCTTGTAATAAATGAGGGAAAACAGCTCATTCTTCACTCTGAAAATTCTTTAATTCCTGCAAAACGTGCAAAGCATCAATTATATCACTTATGTAGGTATAAAGAATCTCAGCATGTTGCATTTAAGACGGTCTGAAGCACGATCAACTATCGTCAGTTTGAGTTCGACTTGGTTGCTAACAAAGTTACTAATAAAATAAAATAACTAACAATATTCTACTGGTAACAAAAGCTGGCCGCATATGCACGTTTTTCCGAAACGGAATTTCGATTCGGAACTCTAATTTGAAAAACGTTCCGGAGCAAACAAAAACATTCTGATTTGGCATTCCGATTCGGACATATTGGGCGATGATGGGTCTTTAATGGGTGATACAGTTAGTACAAGACACTTACAATGTCAAGACGGTGGGTAGCTCAAGCCAGTCTTCCCACGAGTCCCCCTCATCAGTGTAACAGTCCTCCTCATCCACCTTGACCCTGATGACTACACCGCTCGTGTGCTGGTAGTGCTTAACGGCATCTTTTAGGATCACTTCCACGTCTTCAGGGTTGCAAGCTGAGGGTACACAGACGCCCCAGCTCAGCGTTGAGAAGCGAGGCACGAAGTGACCTGGCTGAACGGATTATGGTACTGCTTAGCAAGATTGTGGTGACATCTCAATCAAATTAACTTTTAACTTGGTGTGATTTTATGGGTTTGAATGTGAGGGGAGTGTATTTAGAGCTGACTAATGAGGTAACGTGGATAAGTAGAAGAGAACAAGAGGCAAAATAAAAACACATCAAAAAACCACAACAGTCGGTTTTCTTAAATGTTTCTTTCCGTTCATGAGCTTGATATAAGGAGCAGCACCCTTATTTTAAAAACTTAACAAACAATGTTATTACACTGACACATCCGACAACCCCAATCCAAAATTATTCTTAATTATAATATAAGTGCAATTTTAAACAAATTGTTATGATTATTGATTAGAAACATGACTCAATAAAAAACTGTAGATATTAAATACCTACCTACTGGTACTTTTAGTGAAGCAAAGTACAAGCACCTTGTTATAAGTTTTATAGTAGACGCTACGCTAAACTTATAAAAGGCATTTGAAAAATTTTGAACTGAATTACATTTTAAAAGTTATGAAATCGGAAATGCTGGAGAATTTGCAGTAATTTTGTTTCATTTCAGAAAATTAAAGCAGAATTAAGTAAGTAAGTTTATTTCATATTCATATTATTCATATTAATTAATGTAAGGTTAATAATAAAACAGAAAAGGCATTGTTTTTTATAAAAACTTTGCAATTTCCTAAACTCACGAGTGTGTTTCTATTTTGTAGCTCCGAAGATCCTTCTCAAAATGTAAAAACATTTTTAGGACGACTTCGGAAGTATACTAATCGTGTAACAAAAATAAATTACAACTTAAAAAATGTGCAGTCGATTTTGTTTGAATGCTAATTTTTGCTTGCTATTACAATTTTAATTCTGGCTTTAACCATTTAGGTATTTGCAACCATGTCATTTAATAATGATTTAATGTTGTGGATAATTTAATACCTAACTCTTTGTACATTGGATAATAATAATACTAGCACATCATTTACATGGCTGCATCATAAATAACCTTGTAGTTATAGAGCTAGAGTAGAGTTTAATCTGGCTAAAGGATGCAATTATTTGCGCTATATTCCATATGAAGTGCATGTCATAACTTACTGATGGGATGGAGTATAAATTAATTAATGTAATTGGATGGGTTCGTTTTAAACTGGATTTATCAGTAGGTTAAGCACCATGGAATTTTAAAACAGATGTATTACTTTTTTACAGTTGAAAAAGTTAGTATCTATAATACAGCTACTAAAATATCTAAGGGTTCTTGGTTTAGCCAACTAAAGAAAATCTCTCAGACTGAAATAATTTAGATAAATTGTCACACGTGTAATAATAGTGTGAAAGTTATATGCAGCTTCAACATTTTTCGTCTTGGTTTCATAACTTAGATGTTAACGTTTAGAACATGTGGCTATGACGATGTATAGGTATTAAAATAGAGTTCCAGGGTACCTATCTATGTACCTACATTGTAGTGATATATGTATTGCGAGATTTGCGAGGCCTCCGTTCTGCTAAGCTCTCATGCTCCCTGCCCAGCCATGGTGCTGTACTATAGTTAAGATTCATTGTGTCATAATCACTAAACGCGTTAACGTGAAATTTGTATCATAGTATACCATCATTTTCTTTTAGTAAAGTAAGATTATGAAAATAGCTTTTTTTATCAAATCAAAATATTTATTAGTGAAACACAGTTAATAAAGTTTTGCTTCCTTGTATATACCGCCGGTTATGCATGCACTACTCTAAGATAGATTATCGTTAGGTACTCAGGAAATGTAGAGCTCTGATTATCCACACGGGAGTAGGTAAGTTATATGGATTGTTTCACACGTTGCTACAATAACTAGGAAGGAGCATAGTTTAGTCATATTTCATGTCGTTATTAAAGTACCTAAAGTTAGCAGTTCCAATATTTTATTTAAAAAATGTGAGTCAGTAGTATGGTACTACACATAGGTACCTAAACAATGGGTAATGACATCAAACACAGTTGGACGGAACAAATATATACAGCAGGTATACCTTTAAAAATAGATATCACGCTCATTAAACCTTCAACTCACATCATCGATCTTACTCCTGATCAAACTCTTGGCCTGAGCCAGATAAACCGGGCCCTCCAGCTCTGAGCTTTCTGCCTTCACATCTATTCTTGCCAAGCAGTACTGGCCTTGGACCTTCACCACGCTTCCTGTGTCCAACTTCACGCGTGCCCGGCTCTCGATACACTGGTCAAAGTCCCCGAGCTGGATCCCATTCCCTTGCAGGACTCCCGAGGGAATCTTCGCCGTCGCGTCAAGCACTGTAATTAAATATTTCTGTTCAACTGTCAGGTCTCTAGAGAACGCTTCAGCACGAAGGTCTTCATTATCCCTACATTCCTTTGTTTAAAAGTGTTCTATTATTTAAAGAAATACAAATGCTACATTTGACACAATAGTGCGTTGTTGTGTGAATTAAGCTTGATAAATGTAAAGCGCTGGCCAACCCCCAGCGATAGTAGAGATGCGAATATGTGACTTAAAGGCATAGGTATGATTTCTACATAATAATATGATTTTTTATATGTTGCCGTGGCCAACTCTATATTACATATAATTATGACATGGAGTTAAACGTCATCACTCAACGATCCTATAGCCAGGATCCACAATTAAACGTGCTCTTGAAAGCAAACACTCTAAATTTAAAAACTTGACTAATATAAAACAGTCAAGTTTTTAAATTTAGAGTGCTATATACCTATACCTATATAGGTACCAAAAAGTCTAACGAAAATTAAAAGTTCAACGAATCTTACGAATGTGAATAATTGTGATTTTTTTCGCACAGCAGCACACAGTTGTCGAAATCTCTGAATTGGTGCCAACGTAAATAAATAAAAGCAATAAGAGATCATTTTATTATCTTTAAATATTTATGTGTTCAGTAAACTTTTGAATCTCACGTAAAGGACATTCCTTTTTAAAATAAAATTATATGAATTATTACAGAACAAAAGGCTGTTTTTAACTTAAATTATGATTAATGGGAAAGTCAATCAATGACTACAACTAATTAAAAATTGACATCTTGAATAGTGTTTTAATCTTAAATATTTCTAACAAATAACAAACAATTTTTCGAAATTGTTTCACCAGCAATTTTGGTAAAATTCTTATGCAAAATGAAAAATGCCGCCGCACACCGGCGCGTAGCTGAAAGGAAGTTTAGTGTTAAAATGAAATTGTTGTACTTACTATTTAAAGCCCATAATTTTGTTCCACGTAATTGCCGCAACACTATCTGTCCGTGACGCCTGCATTCCGCGTTATGAATGCGCGAAAAATTTGGTGCAAATGTAGGGAAAAATGAATAAAAATCTTCAAATTCACTTTTTAGCAAGTTGCGTCTATGCAAAGCTTCTGTAACGTGTTTTAAATGACTCGTTGATGTCTCTTCGCTATCAGAAAGCTGTTCAGCACTGTGCTTTTCTCGGATCTTGGACAGCAATTGAGCTTTCTCAGGTTCAAACTTTTCTTTTTTGTTTTCGAAACTTTCTTTTGAATCACTTTCTTTTTTCTTTTGTTCAAAAATAGGTTTTTTTTCCTCTTTTTTATCCTTTTCTAGTTTTTTTTCATCTAGTATTGGTTCTTTTTTGTGTTCCATTTCTTTTGTTTTCTTTACAACTTCGGGAAGTTTGGATTCTTTTTCGTGAACTTTAGTTTTTGATAATTCTTTTTCAGGTTCTTTAATTTTTTTGGCTGCTTCTTTGGTCTTTGCTTCGCTACTTTTATCTTTAGGCTTATCGTCGTCCTTTTTCACCACCGGTGGTGACTTCTCACTGGAGGTATCTTTGTCTTTTGTTGGTTTTTGAGAAGAATGAGAGCTTTTTTCTCGGCTTTCATCTACTTTTTTGAAAGTTTCTGACTTTTTCAAATCATTTGGTAATGGTTTTGCTTTGAACTCGTCCTTCTTATCATCTTCTTTATCAGGCTTAGAAGCATGTATCCGGTCTTTTTTTTCTTTTGAATCAGTTTCATGTAGTTTTTCGTGAGCATTTTTACTTTTTACTTCTGAAACAATGGGTTTTGTCAGTGGTTCTTTATCAGTCTTTGGTACTATTTTACTGGTCATTTTCGTTTGTTGAGATTTTTGAGCAATTTCATCCTCATCATCGTCATCATCATCATCATCATCGTCGTCGTTTCCAAAATCTATTTTGATAGCAGGTTTGCTTTTTTGTTCAATTGGTACCTTTGGTTTTGCTGCTTTGGCATCTTGTTTAGCTTTAGAGTCAGGCTTTTTTTCCATGTGTAAAATCTTAAATAGTTCTTCAATATTATCTAATCCGTCATAATTATCATCATCATCGTCATCGTCATCATCGTCATCATCACTATCTTCGTTCTTTAAGTCACCACTTGTCTTTGTTTCAGTTACTTTAGTATCATGTTTAGGATTTAATACAACAACACCAGGTTTTTTAATATCACCTAACTTTGCTTTATTTAATACAATTGGTTTTTCATCATTGTCATCGTCATCATCATCATCATCATCGTCTTCATCATCGTCATCGACAAGTTTATGTTTTGCCTTGGAAACCACTTTTTTATTATTACTGCTTAAAAGTCCACTTTTATCTAGCTTTCTAACTTTTAACGCTTCTTGTCTAAATCCAGTTTGAACTTTCGAAAATCCTATGTCATCATCATCGTCTTCATCTTCATCACTCCTCACGTCGTATTTATGGCTCGACTTGCTCTCGAACTTTTGATTGACTAAATTTTGCTTTTCACGAACAGCTTTATTCAGATCCTCATTCCTACGTTTATCACTTTCGATTTTATCACTATGCACTTTATCAACCTTGACATCACAATGTTCACACTGTTGCGTATTTTTCGTTTGCAATTTGAGAGTATCTTGGGCTTTGGGCAGATCGCGAACACGGAATGCGGTTATCACTGTAGCTAGGATAGGTAGGCAGATTATAATTAGAGCTAGCGTCCGTCGGTCGCGCGCCATGGTGGACGCTCGAGACGCTCACCGCGCCATTCTCGTTCCAACTGAAACGTATTCACCCACGGTCCCAGCCGTTTATTTGTAACACTCATTGAATTCGAGGAACTTCATTGATGATTCTCGGTCTAGGTTATGGGGTTCAGGAGTATCGTTGGGATGGGTGCGTATATTGCGGGGGGTTAATGCTAGTGTACTGACGAACGGGCACGACTGATGGCATTCGTCCAAGATCAGTGTAAAAATAGTGCTGTTAAGACGATTGTCCGGCGTACTACTAGCTGATTTTGATGATAACATTGTCCACAGTGACGGCTCAGCTTTTCAACAGAATTAATCGGTAATTACTACCGTGGACGTTTAATAAACATACAGTACGTAGCGATAATTGATCAATTAGGTGTGGCGATAGCTTTTTGTTTTGTTTGCTTTCCACGTCAAATGTACACAACTTTAAAATTCGTATTTCAGAATTTTAGATGTTTAACTAAAATTAAATGTGTTTCATTCAGTTGGTCCTTTATACATTTTTATGGTAAAATCAAACGTCGCCGTATCGGTCGGTCTTTGTTAAACAGAAATAGTTCGAATTATGTATTAGTAAGGAAATAAACGGAACAGAACGAGGTAGCTGCGTGCGTTAATAATATAAACGATTTATGAACCTCATAACTCAACCACATTCAGTCTCAGCACTGGTTCTATTATTTATTCTGTGTCAGCGCCTGAAATTGCTGCCTTCTCGAATTTAATTAATTTTGACGTGAGCACTACGCGTTGCTACAAACTTTTTAACAGGCGTCAGAGTATTTAGGCTGCAAAGCATACAATTTCGTTTTTGAAACGTATATTCTTGTCAAAATGTGGATCCAATTTATTTAATGGTGCGCGTGATATTTTTTATGTTACGTCATAATCTCGTTGGCCGAGAGAGATAGGTAGTTCTTTTTATTTGATTTTTTCGTCATGGACTCTTATCCTGGGCATGAATCTGTATTGTTTGAGAAAATTAATAGTTCAGTGTATATGAAGGACCAAAACTGGAAACAAAAATCAACCAAGAAATCAAACATAGTGAGGACTCAAATTAGTAGGAACTATTTAAAAATCTATGAAGGCATGATGTAGGTATCAAGGTTTTAGTCAAACTGCTAATTCTCAGACTGTAACTAAATCAAAATGCGTGTTGGCGAAAGTTGCGATACACCCTCGACTTTCGTTTCATGTTCAAGGCCGTGGGTTCGAATCCCAACTTTGCATCGATCGATTTTTCTTTACGGAAAATGTACTGGGTGTCTTAAGAGTGAAAGGATACATGAATGTTATCGTCGTGAGGAAACCCGCAGCTAGTCAGCCCCACAAGTTTGAGCTTTGTCTTTCGGATAGGGACCAAATGGAGAGGATGGTTTAGGTTCTGAGCAAGCCTATTCCATCTTAACAATGTCCCAGACTTCAGTGTCAGGTTAATTGTAGACAAAATTGCCTCCTGACACTGCAATGCCTGTGTAGTGTGTATCTAAGCCAAACCAACTTCGCTATTAGATAGTACCAGGTGATACAGTAAAGTTTGAGAGCATCGGTAAGTACTAACTAGGTCACTTCGCGTATCGATAAATTGCCTTCGATCCCGGGTTCAAGTCCTCAACAAAACAAAAGCGTGTTTGGAAATTATAAGTTGTACCGTGCCCTTGTTGTCGAAACAACGAGGTTACTCCCAAGAGCACTGAAAACATTACTCTACGTTATTCGCTGAAACTTTAGCAACTTGAAAATTATTAGTTCAGTTACATGTTTGTCTGTGTTTGAGTCTTATATAAAATGTGTTATAGTATCTAGTACAAATAAAATAAAAATGATATATGAATACGACTGTATTCAAAAGATGCAATAAGTATAAAAGTTTCTAAGATTCTAATTTAGTAATTTTAGATCCCTTCTGAAGAATTCTATGGGGTAGTCAGAGGTCCTATGCCCAAATACTTACCTACATATTTGATACTTAATAAATCTACAAGCATGTTTTTTTTTATTGTAAACTGATAAAGATCCTAATAAAAATCTTTGTTCACATTTTTCACATTTTCTGAAATGTTAGGATATAATTTATATTCTTAAAATTCTAGCGCGCTTGAGAATATTACCACCGATCAATGCAAGTGCTTGCCGCTAAATATTCTGTAACACAACGTTGATTAGCATTTGAACCGATTGTATTGTAATTGAAACAGATGAATGTCAAATAATGAGTAATCGGCCAAGACCTTAAATACCCTCTGGAAGAATAAGGGTTGAAACAAATAAATATTATAATTAGGACTATTTATTCGATTGGAGATTATTTAAGTCTCCTACACTTTTCATCTAAGTAATATCCAATGGGCTGATCATGGTAGATTAAATCGGAGGGGTTTTTGGCCTCACAAAGGTAAGTAACCAAAATTCTGACGTGTGTGTGACTCTCTTCTCAATGCCACTAAGTCATCCATTGCATTGAGAAGTCGTTGCTTGATTACTATTAAGTTTAAAAAACGAGTGCTTTGGCAAAGCTACATTACGACGAATATACATTTACACTTTTAACAATGCTGGATATACTGCTGGATAATACGTAGGTAACGTATTAACATTTGAATCAAATAGTGTTGTGATTCGTGTAGAAATGTCGGATATTGTCGGCCTAGAACTTTAATAAAGCCCTCGAATTAGGGCAAAGGAATGGGTTGAAGGGTAAAACAACGGAAGTTGGGTAATTGTAGGTTTCGTTCATTTCAAATAATAATTTGCACGGAAATGGAGCATTTACAGACAGGTTTTTTGGTAGTAAGCGATTTATAAACACCGTCATTGAATAGCCTCATTCACTCTACCTCCAAAAACCTTTAGGCATACCAATATTTAGATTTTCTAGGTGGCTATTTAGATTTTTTATATTCTAGCTATTTTTAAAATTTAAAATAAAGTCGATTAAAAACAATAATATGTAAGAGTATATAATAGGTTTAGGTATTTGGATAAACAACTTGGACACGCCTGTTTCCTTCAACCAACTTACGGCTGGCCGTTGGACTTTCACTATAGCAACGTTGTTATCTGTAAAAAAGTTTCATACATGTTGTAAAAACAAAGTTGCACGGACATCTATACTTTGATTAGGTATAGAATTCGTGCATAAGTGTCCAATCTCTGCAATGATTTATCAAGTATAGGATAAGTCCCATGACTTATCCTATACTTGATAAATCATGTAAGTGGTATGTGTTTAACCATCTAGCCATCTAGATGGTTAAACACATACCACTTACATTCGTTCATACGAGTAGATCAATTAATACTTATAGGTATAAAGCTAAAAAAATACAATGTTACAACATAAGATTAGTAATAAAGGTATAAGGTATTTAGCACATTAAATGCATCGAGTACGCTTGCCAAATTCCATCTGTGCAATCAGCAACACAAATTGGTGACTTTTTATGACTTAGAATAATGTTAATAAATATAGTTTACAACGGGTTCTTTGTCAGCAAACCTACATGAATGCTGCACAGGCACTGAACTTTTAATTCTACATAAAAAGTACAATTCCGAGGTGGTCTTATTATAATTATCATCTATCGAGAATGCAGGACATTGCTCTCTTACGAAATGAAAGTTGATTTAAAAAAATTACTATTTTTACCACACTTTTCAATAGTGAAGTTATGATAGGATAGATTGAGTCAATAAAATTGGTATGTTGTCAGATTATTTAGGCCCACTAACAAAGAACATTGGCTACTTTTTTTTTAATTTAGCTACTTTTATCATTAAATAATTACCTAAAAATAAAAGGAGATAGTTTCCTGGTTTGACGTCACTATTAGAAATTTAGAAACTTTTTTCACTTTCAAAATAGTTTTAAATACCAAAACCACATAATAAACATTTGAGATGGATTAACGATTCAAACTTTGATCATCTTGCGTCAATGGACTTTGAACGTATTCTTTGTTATGAATTTTAACAACCAGAATAAACTTAATTAAAAAAATACTAAACATGTGACGTCATTGAGCTCTATAGTTCTTTTCCTCCTCGCTTTGTCAAATGAAGTCATACATAATTATTGTCTCTCCAGCTTATCCTGTGAATTAATGTATTGTGATTATCATGTGTCTTTATTGGTAGCCCTATTTCAAAGTAGATCGCTTTTTCAGTCTTTTAATTTATTTACAAAGAAAATGTATATTGACTGTACCTACTTGAGTGCATTGACCCTGGCACAGTTTTACCGAAACATCAATAATGATTACATTTTAATCCTAATTAATTTTGATAGTTGATTTTAGAAGCTGTTTTTGAGCATAATTTCTGAAAAAGCTTAGACAAGACAAGCTTACAGGGCAGGTTACCACATAATTAGGTACCTAACTATTATTGCAAGTTTTTCATACATTGTATTTTAATACAAAAGTAACTTTGTTTTTTTTATCAGCCGCTTGCTTAGAATAGTAAATTACTTATAAGTATTTTTTCTTTTTTTTGCGATTTTTTTATATCTTAGAATAAAATATTATTCTTAAGATATAAAAAATCGCATTCTTTTAGAGAGAATCCTGCTCGTACATTATAAAAACAGGGGTTTATAATTATAAAAGGGTGGTTTTGAGTTCAATGTAACTGTAAAACCTGTATTGCTGGACCTAGGATAGTCATATAATATATTAAGTTTCATAATGCATAGGTAGTGCTCATTGAGGTAGTAGAGGTCAAATGTGGTATTTTTTTCTGTTTCTAAGCCAAACTACGGTCCCTACATTAGGAACAAAGGTAAACACAAATTAGGCATTATAATATTGTCCATATGCCGACTAACATGAGGTCTTCTGTTATCTTTAAAACTGCTTAGGAACAGTAAATAAAAAAAAAATTAATCTATTGACTTATGTCAATGCAAAAAACACTAATTTCATCAACTCCTTTTAATTTAACTCCCTCACATATTAGTAGGTATTTTTATTTTGATAAACCGATAGGTTTCTTTCTTCTTCGAATTCGGGGGGTATTCTGTAATTTGGCGTTTGTTTACCGTTTGATATCAAAACCCTATCACTGTGTGTTTTAATACAACGCCCTTGGCCAATTTTTCTATTTTGCTATTTTGATTGGCAACCTTGTCATGTGACGAAATCGTATTTTCGTAGATCACATTAATCTTGTATTATATTTTTTTTTAAACTTTAAAGATGATTTACGAGCATTAGAATGCAATCTACTTAAGTCTATCAAAGAGGTATGTTGAGACATTAGGTATTATTTTACATTTCAAAACTTAAACAATCTAAGTATTCAAAGAGGGATAAGAATAGGCCTAACATTATAAATAACGCACCTATTATTTTAAACTCTAGGTGATAAATATAAGAAGTGTTAAGTGTTTATAATGTTCAAACCCATTGATGGGATCAAAAGTTTTATCATTTCGGAGCTCGTGACGCTGAGCTGCCGGGGACATTTTTACAACGAAATCATTATAAAATCATTACGAAACAAGCGTAATATTCTAAGATTACTGATACATTATTTGTTGAATAAATTATGGAAGTATTATAATTATAACATATAAACACGGTCAAAGCCTCTACCATGCCTCCGTACAAGGACAAGCAATGGCCCTAGGAGTCTTTGACCTCGGCCCTTATTACTAGCAAAATCAAGTTTATGTACAAGCTTACTTGTCTGCGGCTTCACTCGCGTGGTATTCCAAGATTCAGCTCAATCCTTCCAGTTATTCCAGTAGTTATCGCGTGAAAGAGAAACAAATATCCATACATCCATCCATACTTACCTACAAACTTTCGCATTTTTAATATTAGTAGGCCTAGTTTCCTTGTGGTTTCTAGGAAACAGATGTTATCACTAAGACTACACAGATATTGGAAAAAGAGCTATTTCTTTTATAACGTTATTTATCCTGTACTCTCGAGGTGCATTTCGGTTCATAACTCAGAACAGAGAATCTTAGTCGAACAGATTTTGAATATACCAACTTATAATGGTGAGCTTTTATGATGGTGTTCTACTGCCTGAGGGTCTCGGTCATGGCCAAACGACTTTAAACTTTGATATTATTGGTTTCAAACCTATATCCGCTCATTAGAATTTATTATTTTTATCGTGTTATGTAAGTTGTATTAGTATTTTGTATTACTGCTGTATATTTGGTATATGTAATATTTTTATACTCCTACTATATTCAGGTATGCACGTAAACCCACACTTAGAACTCCATCATCTCAATAACATTAAGGAAATAAAAATATGTGTTAAACATAATTTATACTTAATACTTATTGTTAGCTTTAAGCTCGACTTTGCCATTACGTTATATAGTCTATTTTTTATGTACTTATTTTAGATTTTTTTTTTAATAAAATATATAAACATGTTTCTTCTCATTACTTTGCATATACATACTTCGTATGTGGCCAAGATTTAGCCAAACCTTCAGAACAAAGATCCACCTCCCTAAACCAAAACGTCTCAATAACAGTTAATATTGATGATGTTATAAAAGTATAATATGGGTACGGGATACCCTATACCCGTTTTATGTTCGCTATCACAAAGGCTAAAAATATTAGGGTAAGTATGTAATTGCTGGGCCTCACCTTGGCACC
This sequence comes from Xanthorhoe spadicearia, assembly GCA_947086425.1. Taxonomy (NCBI): domain Eukaryota; kingdom Metazoa; phylum Arthropoda; class Insecta; order Lepidoptera; family Geometridae; genus Xanthorhoe; species Xanthorhoe spadicearia. The sequence continues at coordinate 6,604,226 of OX352199.1, forward strand.
AAGTAAGAGAATGTGCAGTTTAGATCATTAAATACACGAACACGTGCTTCGGAGGGCGCGTTAAATTGTCGGTCCTGGATTTAAAGTAGTAAAGCCAGACGGTCTGGCGGTCTATGAACTCCGTCGCCAGAATTGACCAATGGATATACAAGAAAATACCAAAGATACATAAGTACTAAGACTGTTCCGCGTACTTATAAAGTTTCATCACGAAATGGAAAACTAACTATACTAATAGTGACGTCCTCTCAACTTTTTATAATTTATTTCTGAACAAAACTATGTACATGGTGATTTTAAATCAGAAGTAAAACGATGAAACTGCAATAGTTATAAAATGCGACGCAGTCTCAAATTGTGGGAAATGAACTATTAACGGACTGAAATTATGATAATGACATTGTAAAGATCATGCAGGTTTATTTTTGAGATTAATAAGGATTTTCAAAGTAAGTATTTTTTCATATTCAATTTATTTACAAAATTTGTAGATTTAAATAAACATAGATGTGTGCCGAAGTGATTAGAATTAGACTCTAGTGGAAGTCTTCCTCGTACAAATACAATTTAGGTACGCTAATAACAAGAATCAATCATAGAAGTAACATTTCACTCCCTGCTGGCCCCCAAAAATCTCATGTTGGTATAACTATAACGTCAAAGTCAATAAAAGTACAAAATAATTTTTAAAGGAATATAAAGGAAGCTTCTTAGTTATTTACACAAGTTTCATGGTATGATAAAAGTATCTATTGCTAACGGTTACATTGTAGTTTTAGAATCAACTTGAACTAGGATGGGTATCAGGGACGGTATGTGACCCCCGAATGCCCCTTAAACTTAAGGGGAAAATTTACAAGACTATAATAAGACCTGTCGCGTTGTATGGATCGGAGTGTTGGGCAATGAAGAAGACGGATGAGAAGAGAGTGCATGCTACTGAAATGCGTATGTTAAGATGGATGTGTGGAGTGACGCGAATGGATAAAATAAGGAATGAGTATGTAAGGGGAAGTTTGAAAGTGGCACCTGTGACTGAAAAGGTGAGGAGTGCCAGATTAGCATGGTATGGTCATGTAATGAGGAGGGATGAAAGTCATATAACTAAGAAAGTTATGAGTATGAGTGTGGATGGACATACAAGTAGAGGAAGGCCGAGGAAGAAGTGGATGGATTGTGTGAAAGAGGACATGAGTGTGAGAGGAGTGAATTCGGAGTTGGCGAGTGATAGAGATGAATAGAAGAAGAAAACATGTTGGGCCGACCCCACCTAGTGTGGGATAAGGGCAGGGAAATGATGATGATGATGGGTGACCGCAAGTGACAGTATCAGCTGAACGCTGCCGTGCTTCGGAGGGCACGTTATATTGCCGGTCCCGACTTTTAAAGTCGTATATTTAAGGCAATGTTTAATGAGTAAAGTAAATAAATATTTTTGTTTCTTTCTTTCTTTAAGGCCATGACGACGGCCTTTAGGCGGACTAAAAACTCTGTCATCAGAGTTAGCCACTTGCTCATACTGTACTGACAAATGAACGAAATTATATGAACTAACTTTCACATCCCTCGAAGATGGAATCTTTCAAGGTACAAAGTCACAGGTCGTCAAACTCTATAGGTAGTGCTTACCAACCAGTCCGCCCGTGACCTTGGATGTTATGCTATAGCTTATGTAAGTATACCAACTTCCGGTACGAGGTTCGAAAGTTTATTACATCTACAGTAGTGGGACAGTGGAGGACACTAGGATTAAATGTCCCATTAACACGATGCAATTTTTGACTTCCATGGTTTAAACGAACGAGCAAGCAATGATTAAAATAATGCATAGAAAATGCAAGTCATGATGACAATCAAATTTAAACTGTAATCTGTTTGCAATAGGCAAAAATGTTGCATAGTGTAAAGGAATTACCACTACACCCACTGGTAGGTGAAGCCAGTGGGTGCACGGATTAGTAAGTAATTGATAATACATGATAATATAATTCAGATGAATGATTATAGAAGTTAAATTATTGAATTTTCTAGATACTACGCTACGATACCATTAAGTATGTAAAAGATTAAAATTCTACACATTCGAACATTTTTTAATCCACAGATGACTTTTTAAAAGAAAGTTAGGATTTTTTTACCTTGAATCAAAGTAATAAAGATTAGTCTAAAATTTAAATCTCGACAACGATGACCAACCGGGTCCAACTAAGAACCTTACAAACGATAAACTTTGTACCATAGCTATAGGGGTATAGAGGCTTATGCTTGATCATTATTCTGTGGAGAAGGTAGGTACATAGTTTAAAATAGTTTATCTTGCCGCGGGACCAATCTTTGTATTTTCTGCAAATGTTTGTTCCGTGTCAGGGTGTCGTTTTATCTTTAATAGCCTAAACTAACTACAAATAAAAAAATACATATTAACTACAGCAAAATAACTAAAACGGTCATTGGGCTTCCCAATTAACTTAAGTCATTTGTCAATCATAATAAGTTAACTCATCAACTAATTGTTTTGTAGTGAGTAAATTAACCACAGAATAATTTAAATCAAAAGGTTAACTAATTTTCTATACCTACCTACTCGTTAATAATCCCTACTGCGAGAGTACCTTTGTTTGTCTATATGTTTGTCGCAATTTCATGCACCACCAACAGCCAGTCAATAACCTATCTATAAATAATAAATAAATAAATAAAAAACCGCGGTTAACAGCTAGTAATAAATAAATATAGGTCACCGACATACATATTATATATTCAAAATTTATAGAAGGTTGCCATGAAAATATTTATGTAAGTACCTACTTACTTAATTAAAAGTCATAAAACTGAGTTACAGTGTCTATTTTAGCTTATGTGGGATTGGGTCATTGACATATTTTATTAATTTATGGAATAGGTAAGAATAATAATTTACGAAATTTAAGCCAAAATCATTGACTTAAGTACGATTCACACGTTGGAAAATACTTGCCTGTTGCATACAATTAAGTAAATTGAAAATTAAAATATTTGACTTCTATGAATCATGTTTAGGCAAGAATCAATAATATTGCATCGTGTTAATGGAACTTTATTTTATACACAGCACTGATAATAAACTACCTACTTTATTTTTTTATAAAACCTTGCAAAAAATATTTAATGAATTGTTATGCTGTCAAAAAGTCACCCACATTTCGCCATTCTACCCTATGATTGTTCCGAGCGCGTTTCTCAACGCTATTGTATATAGTGTCAGAGGGTCATCCTGAATTAAGAGTTTATACCCGCGAAATGCGTTCGAGCCATCATTGCGCCTAACAACATGGAATCGCGCGCATGTTTCCTTCTTGCTCTGAGTCTCACGCTAACCGCTACAGCTGCGCGGGAGTGCATTGAAATAACACTCCCCGAACTGGTCCTTCACAATGATATTTTCAACGGGAGCTTCGTAAAATTCGCGCCAAAAAATGAAAGAACAAACGAAAGTGTGAATAATGTGATGGGGTTATGGGATAGTTTGCCCCGGGTTGTGGTGCCGAGGAATGCGACCAGTGAGCAGTGCAGAAAGGATGGCCAGCTGTACTTGGATAGCTTGGACCGGCTGGAGCTTTGGGCTCTTAAAAGTAAGTGCATGTTTGAGAACTATTGACATACACATCATGGTATTAAATAATTAGGCAATTTTTTTTGGCCGTACTTGCACTAGATAAACAAAGACAAACAGGATTTCCCTTTTGCAAGCAGGAAGGTAATATTTTGAAAGTTAATTAAGATATTTTTTACACTCTCCTGTGTGCGTCACCACCAAATTTCTCTATCGATAGAGAATTAAAAGCAATAAAATTAAATTATCAACATATTTTTTTTCGTTACATATTGTGTTACCATGGTTTAACTATATTTTGGCTAATATTAAATACATACTAATTTGAATCAAATTTTAAAGTTGAATTTGTTTGATGGATGAAAAACTCAATGAATATAAGAAAGTAGGTACTTCAGAAAGTTTTATTCTTTTGCAATAAATAAATAAATATCCTTGGACATTCCACACAGCGTCATCTAGTCCCAAGCTAAGCAACTTAATGCTTGTGTATGGTAACCAGATGACTGATATAATACGTAGATACATTTTTTTTGTAAATACATACATATTATAGATAGAAAACACCCAGACACGGAACAAATATCTGCAGAAAATACAAACATTTGTCCCGTGGCAGGGATCGAACCCACAACCTCCGCGTCTCAGCCGAGCCTGCGCCCACTGCGCCACAGAGGTCGTCAAAAATAGAAAAATACTACTCCAAATAGGTAGCTTTTTTGCATATCAATCTCCTGTCTCATGCTTACAAATAAATAGGTACGCACCATAATAAATAATAACAATGAATTATAATAGTCAATGAAGTCATAACAATATTCAAATTAAGGAAAGCCTACGACAGACCAAGCAGGATCCGACCCGGATCCGGTGAGTAAGACTAATCATAATAATTCATTTCATGAACATTGTAAACACAGATACACAGGACAAAGTTAAAACATTCACAGACTGCTTATGTTTATTCAGCAGTTAGTTTAGTCAAGTACCTAATCTACTTAATTAAAAAAAGAAATAAAGTCTATATCAGTTATTGACCAGTTATAGCAGGCTAAGCTGAGAGGATGGTTTAGGTGTTGTGCAAGTCTATTTCATCCCAACAATATCCCGAGCACTACAGTGTCCCATTAAGAGTAAACAAAATTGCCTCCTGACCACAGAGTACATTTGTATATACTGAAAGCTCCTGACACTGTATAAAATGATCTAGCACTTATAGATGTAAAGGCCTGTGTTAATGACCAATAAGTCACTGTCATTACATTGTGTTCATCAATGCACCTTCTGGCTAGCCGGTTTTTCGTCCCAAATTTACTTTAAACGAGTAGGTACCTAGGCACTTAATTTTACGCAACTGCATTTAAAGTTAAACAGATTATTGGATATACTTCGGAATAAAACATTCGTCTACGGCTCTGGGATCAAAGTTACAATTATGTTTGTTGTACTAAAGTCGAAACGTCATCAACTGAACTAAATTTTAGATTCTACACGCAAAAAACCTTTCAATGAAAAATATCTGGAATGAAAAATCAATAGACGTTATTAGATGTAGGAACTTTCACAATACAATCATTTTCGTAATTTGATATACATGTTTAAATCTATATAATGTAACATATTAAATCAATAACACATCTTTAATAGCAAACGTTATAAGCGCTAAGTTAAAATAAATTAATCCATCTTGGACTTTGTATACCTTGATTTGAGAAACGTTTGAGACTTTATTTAATACAAATCTAGTTATTCCATAGTTACTTTTATTCTTTCAAAGAATTAGATAAATACTACGACAAGCTTCATCATCGTGAACCATAGCCATGTCATACCTATACACATAGGTCTGCTTTTGCTGTGTCAAACTCCACAGTCTTTCGCTCACCTCATCCAAGTCTTAAAAAACAACAATGCAGATTTGGAAGACTAGGTACAAGGAATTTACATTACAAGATTATTTATACAGCAGCATCAGGAGGCAATCTTTGCCTACGCTTTGTACCTGTCTTTGTTGATATGGAATAGGTTTTCCCAGCACGCTATCCTCTCAGCTCAGCCGGCCATATCCGCAGGAAAAACAATGACTGTTCAAAATACTGCTCTAAGTTATTATCAGGTGCTTGGAGTTTTTGTTTCGCTGTTCCTACATTTAGCTGAATCTGAGCACATCATCATCATTAAGCTTATGCCTTCCGGTTGATGACCAAGGTATACGGTAGTGAGTTATTTTTGAATGCCCTTGTTCAACTTTTAACTTCATGTTTATGAAAAGTTGGTCTGGGTCTGGGTCGCGGCTTAGCAAGGTTCGGTACTTTGAAAGTGATAACCTTTCTCAGGGCTACAATAGTATTGGGTTTAGGTACGTTACAGAAATTAATACTAAGTTTCAAGGATTTTTCGTTTTTATTATTGAACTTAAATGATACGAGAAAGTAACAGTATCTTTAACTTTACGTAGCTACGTTTCCATTTCAGAGGCCCACAAATTACCTACATAAGTGAGATGCCTCATCTCGAACACTGTTCTTTTTTCTTCGGGCTATTTTTGTGTTTGATTTTTGTGGCGCCCCTAGCGGCGTTTTCAAAGACACCTAGGTCTTGCCTGCAATCAAAAATAAGTAACTCCATCTAGTGCTAGCATGCAGTCGGATGCCTAAACGCCGCTAGGTGACGCGGCAAAAATCAAACACCAAAAAACAGCCCGAAGAAAAACGGAGTGAATTCAATGTTCGAGATGAGGTACCCGTGAGAGGCCTCAAAATACGGCTCATACCTCTGGGATATCTAGATTCTGAGGAGGATTTTAAGGATTTTTAATGGTCCGTAGTTTTAAGTATTTAGCATCTTGTAAACTATTCAGTTGCCTTCTTGTTATTATATCCTACAATCATCTACAAAGTATAATTGGATAACACAGCCTTAGTATGCATCAGCAAAGCGGAATCTTCGTAGTCGTGACATCCTCATACTATCCTCTCAGATCGCTACTCCTACGAGACAACATAAAATTTAAATAATTTTTACTTAACTCAGATACCGACCATAATTGAGTAGGTATAACTTAAACTAAGAATAAGTTCACCAACGCGTTAAACAAAAGATTAAAAATACAAAAAAAAATTGTAGTAAAATATTCGGCATATTATACGATAAAATACAAAAGATATTATCTTTGTCAAAGCAGGATATGATAATTGTTATTACAGCGCGCCTCCGTAAACTGGCATCATAATGGTTTCAGTAACCGTTTGCTCGAAACGTGTTGATGAAGTTGGGCCCCAAGATACTAGAATTTTATTATTCGAGATAATATTTTGTTGTTCAGTACCTACCTGGAAGAATTTTGCAGCGTCCAAATTATCATAACTACGGGGGGAGTTTTTGCAGTAAGATCTTCCTCCGCATATCTTACTCGAGAAATAAAGCTAAGGTACAAGATTCTTGTTAAATTCTTATTACGAAGTGCTACAACAAATTTTCCGTGTTTATTATACCTACCTATTCCAATTACATCAAATGTTTATAACACATCAATTTTTAGGCTATTGCATAGCTTCTATCGCGTGCCTTGAGCGTAGAGACCGAATTCAAAAATTCCGTATCTAATGAAAATAACCTAACGCTTGTCTCTTTAGTTCAGCAACTCACCTCTAGGTGACATGCAATAGCTTTACCGCGGCAGTCCCCGAGTGCCACCACGTCTTTTCGAGTACCTATGTTGAATAATTATAATAAGTTATGTTAAAATGAAAAGAAGATAGAAGGTAAGAAAAGCTATCTCCGAAAAGTTTATTAAAAATTTCTGTTTCGGTACCAAATTAAAATATTGTAGGTACTTGTTTCTATAATATTGAAGCTGTTCAATAAAAGCTCATAGCAAAATATCTTACATTCCATAAATTGTCATGCATCAACCATCCCATCAAAATGATAAGAATTTGCAGAAATAAAAGCCCCATTAAAATGTACGCAAGTTCGTAAGGTACTAACTAGGGTTGTACCGACTTCAGAATCCACATGACAAAGCCGTCTCAGATTAGATCATTATGTCATTGACACAAAGGCATCCTAATCTGTAGTCCGCTGCGGTCACATGTGCGCGCTACGATTACTGACACACGGGGTAAAGTCGAATACACGAAACTACAGTTAAATACGCCAAATTCACAGTTTTGCAGGTAAAATTCTTCGAGAGAATTCTATTCAAAAGAATGAAAAATGTAGTTGTATATAGTAGGGAAATCGTATTGGAAAGATAAAAGGAAAAATTGCATTCGACAGAAGCAGAAAATTGCCATTTAGCAGATTATTGTAATCAGATAAGAGCATAATAAAAATCTATAAAATTATTCTATATTATGATTCTGTTATGACTCTGCTACAACGGCCTTTTTAGCCCGCAAGCTCATAACTTTCATATTCATGAACAAAAGATGAGAAAAAGTCGAGATAAATTAGTAAGTAAGTATAACCACAGATAAAATAAGGTAAAACATACAAAAGTGTTACTGTATTTTATACAATTTTCTACAACTCAAATGGCTTGCAGAGAGATTTATATAATAATATTGGCTAACATTTTTTAAATGATATATATAAAAAATACTTTTAATTGCTTTTGAATTAACTCAATCAGTAGGTGCATAACAAGTACTTGGAACGGATTCCAGTCACGCCAATGTCATCCTTGATGCGCACCGGCCACCTGCATTCGTATTCACCAGTCACTGTCATTTCACCACACTGACTTCTGACACGACGAGGTTCAAAGAACCTAAATTGGCTTTCGATGAATTCGACATCAATACTAGGGATAGGTATCCCTATATTATTATTACCTACCTATTACCTATCCATAATATATCAAAATACCTATCCACATGAAGGAGGTTCTAACTGTTTTGAACAGTATGTTTTTTTTATTCCTGTTTACTGATTATTCCTTAATAGTAGACTGGTTTTAAAATATTATTTTTTTGATAAGCCCGAGGCATAAAAATCATCTTAAGATCAAAAAGGTATTCTCTTTTTGCAAAATGAAATTTATTATTATTTTAAATCTGCCGTTTTTCTCGATATTATAAAAGACGGACAAATAAACTCATGATTATAATAATCATAGAATCGAAAACTAGAATGTATATAGGTACATTCTTAGTTTTTAAACCCTGAATTTTTCAGTGTTAGATACAGTGAATTTGCTTAGCATGGATGTGGCAGGAGGACTTGATACGAGTACAAGTGGGCTTTGTCCAAGTGGACACTTCGAATAGTCCGGCACATTTTGGAATACCACTTGTATAACAAACCATCGGCACAGAACTTCAGTTCTGAATAAGATGTTCCTGAAATTCGTGTTCAAAAATTTAAACTATAAAACAAGATAATATTTCATCAATGACTTTAAATATTAGCCAACTGCCTATATTTATGGAGAAGAAGTTTAACATCACCAAAAATAAAATAATAAACAGTTCATGTTGAAATACTTCAAATAAGTTAATGCTCGGTGGCATAGTTTTAAAAACAGTATTTTGTTTTCTTTATAAAGAACTAAAACCGAAACGATTAGCTAACATGATTAAATTGTTGCTATATAAAATACGTTTTTGTGACACTGAATGCAATTTAGGATTTAGGTTAGTCGAATACAACAGAAAATACTAGAGCTCCTGTGTGAATCGATAGAGCTTTAACTAGGTACGAAGATAAATGGAATTTTCAATTTAGATTCGGTTCATTCCTGCACAGGTTTGTCGAACCTTCTAATGTCTTGCAATAAAGATACTTTGACTTTGTCGAATCCTTTTACTGTCAAAGTCAAAAATGATTACATACTAAGTAGAAAACATTTTGTCAGCTTTTTCTAGTTTCTAATAAGGGAATGTAAATCTTTTTTTATTGACATCATAAATTCTATTTTAAAATTGTATTCAAATTGTAGGCTAGTGGTTTCTCCTGAATTGGTACCTATTGTTGACTAAAATAAATTTAAATTGTTTAGAATGTTTATTTTTTTAAATTTCCGGCACACGGTAGGTATATACCAACAGACAATAATTATTATTATTATGTACACGCACTCCGAAATTGAATACGATTTTTTTATTTAATTAAATTAAAACAAAACAAAACAAACAACCAAACAAAACCAACCACCTCGGTATGTCTAATAATGAACGAAAGTTTTTATGAAAGCTCCATAAAGTTTCCACATGTGAATGCAAAAACTTTGAAACTTATAAAGCATAACTGCATTTCCTTTAAATATATTTGCAAACTTCAGCTCTTTTGTGTGCTTTGACAGTGCCCTACTGTTTCACATATCTACTAAGCTAACCTAACCTAACACTATTAGCGTAATCACATCTTTAAACTCCTTCTTACTTTTAACGTGAAGAAACTGCATGCTTTTAGTCATAGCCCTTTAATTATTTGAAGCTAAAAGGTTTGTTTAGGTCCTTGCATGATTACATCATAAAAATGCAATGTCAAGATCCTACAGCATCTCATTAAGTATAGTTATAGCCAACTATAACTACACATAATGAGGATGGAGGCTAACCTAAATCGTGTTCAATGTCTGATGTAATGGGGTTCCATTCACTCGAACGAGAATACTATTGACATTTGCAATGAACTTGCCAGCGAATATAAAGATTCGAATACACTACGGTCAAACGAAGCGTCATATTGCGGAACATTGTTGGTCACAACTACTACCACCAGTTTGCTGTAGTATTTTATACCTACATACTTACTATCCTCGATTCCGAATCAAATAATACAAAATGTATGAGTATCCAGCGCAGCGGCGCCGCTCTCGGTAACTTGCATGAACGAATAATTTCATACATTTGAAATACTTAGCGAGAATTTTTGAGAAGTTAGGCTACAGGCCGCACTAGAAATCAGTGTTCATAGAAATGAGACCGTGTGCTTGCTTTCAAAGATCCATGAGTCATGTATGTTGCGGAACTCGTTGTACGAACACTTTGCAACGTTACAACAATACGTAGGGTGTTGCGCGTCATGTTGTGATACAAATGTGTCCTAGTGTGTCCGAAGCTTTATTCTTGTGAAGTTCTTCAAGATGACTATATAAAGGTCTATAATTTGTTTGTTGTAATTTGTTTCAGTGTTTGACGCCACGGCCAAGCCCCCATCGGGTATTTTGAGCGGTAACGGTAACCAATATGGTGACTTTGACGAATGTCTCAGCATAGATGGCGCTGTCAGAGGCAAATACTGTCTCGCCTCTCTGCAGGTCAGCTTGGAAGACAACTTCAAGGAACTGGACTATTTGATGCATAGTGGACATTACATCAGGAGTAATATTACTGACGTGAGTTGACTATGCTTAATATGGTTATCTATAATTGTTAATGTGTACAATATTTTTGCTAAAATAATCTTGGTATTTTTCATAAGTCAACAAAAGTTTTTTGGATCCCAAAGGCCCGTAAGTTGATGCTCTTTTCTTTTAAATGAGAATGACGATAGTTTCAAACCATGTAGCAAGTATGTATTTTAACCAATTTATTAATGGAAGACCGAGATTCAATTAAAATTCAACGACCTAAGTTAATGTTTTAGTTAAATACGTATAACTCATGAATACCCATACGTTTGTGTAATGTGTGCTGCCAAACAAATGATGGAGTATTTCTAATCAAATTCAAAATTAATTTGCTTTATTTGCTGAAATCACATTGTTATATTTGATGAATGGTATAATATTACATTGGCAAATATTCAGACTACAAGTGTTAACCAGTTTTAAACTGTTTTCAAATTAAAATGAGAGGTGATTGCGTGTAAAATTTTACTATAAATTCTATATCGATTTTCAAACATTTTAGGTTATTGGGTAAATTAACCTAATGCTAATTAAGTGTAGGTATGTGACCTCAATACCATATTCCATCAAAAACTGTCCAGCCGTTTTTCACTTTTAATCGGTAAAACTATTATAACTAAACCGACTTTGATTTAAGTATGTAGATTTTACAATAACGTGTTATTACAAAGACTCCCTTTTCCGCATCTAGACTTGGTCTAATAGATATTATGCGTAGGACTTTGGCCATGACATCTAAATGTTACCGAAATGCGTTTTACCTATGGTTCATCGGTAGGTGTGGTAAGAGTTAATCAAATTTTGATGCCGGAAGACTAAACATAACAACTTGTACCTAAGTTTTATGGTTCCGACTACTTAGTTAATGCCTAAGGCTTAAATACAACTATACTTCCTTCATAGTAATAGATGTAGTAAGATGTTTATGATCACGCGGAAACCGCGCCGTTGACATTATTTTAAAACATGGTGTTTTTTGAAAAATTATATTACTTCATTATATGTAAATATGAGATTTAAACTGTAAGTACCTACATTGCCAGCAATAGTAATATATAGTTTAACAGAACATAACCGAATTTTAAATGCACCTCGAGAATGCAAGAAATTGCCTTTCTTACAAATTGATTACGGTTTTATAAAAAAAATTCGCATTCTCATGTCTTTTGGACATTCTTATAAATCAGATTTTTTAGGCATTTTAGATCCTATCAACATGTCGAAAGAATTCGCCACTTAAAAACAATATTTGGCAAGTCTATTGACGACAATAGAAAAATTACTTTAACTAGCAGCACGTCCCGGCTTTGCACGGGACATTAATGAAACTACTGGGATAAATATAGCCTATAACCATCACGACAGTCCAGTCTACACATCGATGAAAGAATTTTTGAAATCGTCTGAGTAGTTTCGGAGAGTACCTCCAACAAACAAACAAACCCAAATTACCTCTTCATAATATTAATATTATATTCATAATTTTTTTGTAGTACAAAAATGTATAGGTAAAGTACTCATATCACAAAGTGCAACAGCGAATATCTACAGTACTATCTATTCCCACTCGTAAACGCAGCGCGAAGACAATAAATCTCCAAGTGCGGCGGAGAGCGTGACATCACATATCTTTGATTCTAGAACCTTGGATTTTCCTTTCCATCTAGCAAGTGATAAATGGCCACGATGTAAAGTACATTAAAGGCTCGCACTTTAAGTGGTTCACGTGCCAATTGGTCGAACCCTGTATACAATACGCACAAGTTTATTTCCAAAGTAAATGAATGTCAACCTTTTTATTTGAATACCAAATAAGAAATTCGTTGAAAGATTTTTCTTTTCAACATTAGATCCTTTTAGATCTTCAGGCATGTTAAGATACCTTAAAGATGTCTAAGGGAGTAGTCACAGCTATGTCCAACTATAATATTTGTGGAAGCCCATTCGACCCATTCGAAAGCAATAATAAGCTAGTTTCCTAACGCTCTGTTACCCGAATGAAAATCTAATGAAATCAAAAAGAATAACATAATCGAATTTGATATAGGTACGAATAGGTACATACGCACTTAGTCCATCAATTGAAATAATTAGTTATGTAGGTAGGTATATTGTACTCGTGCACAGTGTGCTTACATTCTACACACTGCACTGGTCTAAAATTCCTTAAGAATTGTTGACACATTTATTGGTTTCTAATGTCACTGCTGGTTATGTCGACGAGATTGCAACCACGCAAATACACATCCCGCATTCCAGTTCAGATTGACGGTGAATGCAATAAACCTTTGCTTTTGGAAAAGTCGATTTGTTTGATCAATCATATCAGCCGGCTTACTATATAACCTAAAAGCGATTCAGTTTAGGTCCTATAATGAACTGCTTTTGAAGGCTAAGGCAAGGCGCTGACATAAAGTTATTTCGATTCTGCCATCCATGTAAACCTGCGTCACTTTTAAGACCTACGGATTTTACAATATCGTTAACGCCCCCCTTTGATTGTCAGATTCGTCAGACAACCGATACTCATGTTCCCGTCATTTAGCCACCAATCAGTTAACACTCTGCGCCATCTTTTTTCTTCTTCAGCATATATTTTTGTCCAATGCAGGGCGTATGCCTCTTCAATCTCTCTCCACGCTGCTCTATCACCGGTCTTTTTGGTCGAGTCTGTTCCATGAGCTTTAATATCATCAGACCATCGGGAGGATAGTCTGCCAGCGTTCCTCTTTCCGAGCCGTGGTCTCCACTATATCACGGATTTGCTCCATTTGCCGTCTCCACGTCTACACACATTTCCGGCCCACCCAAGCCCACTTCAGTTTAGGAAAGCGGTATCCTACGTCTACCACTCCGGTGCACTCTCGGATGATGGTGTAGCGGACTTTGTCTCGTAGAGATATTCCAAGCATGATCCGCTCCATAGCTCTCTGCTCCATCAGACATCAAACCTGTCCACGTGTCCAACTTCCTTTCATCAACAATCGCACAAATTCTCAATAACATACCCTTAAACATTAAGTAAATGACGAAACAGCATTGTGTAATTTCATTACTTATGTCATTGAGATTAACTAATAACTTTTGAATGTGTTTAATACGTGACCTTATCAGCGGGTGCATAATGTCAGATGTTGTAACCTGCAGCCGAAGCTCAGGTCTTACCCCTGGCCTTGATTCGAAATGCAGGCAGGTGGCATTGGCCGATGGTTGCGCCATGGACCTTGCCGGACTCGAATCCCCGGTTTAACTAGAACTTGGCGAGGAACCTATTTTTACCCCAAGACGGCTAGTATTGCTTTTGCTCATAAGGACATTCTTTCTATTAACCAAAGGTCATTCACACGCAAATTCCTACTACCTACAAGGATTTGTATTTAAAAAAACTGTGCTTTTCATTGTTTAGTTTCTAGATGCCACAAAGATGAGTGTTGATAATTGGACAGATGTAACTAATTTAATATTAATTTTGATGTCAGAATACAAAGAATACTTACCTTATCTATAATACTCATATTATAAAGAAGTACCTATTGTTGGTTTGTTTGTTTGGCGGAGGTAATCTCCTAAACTACTCAATTGATTTCAAAAATCTTGTCACCGATGTGTAGAATGTCGGGGTGGTTTTTGGGTACATTTTATCCCGGTAGTTTCATTAGTAAACCCGTGCACAGCCGGGACGTGCTACTAGTGAAGTACAAATATATTTAGATGAAACGGCTTTTTTGAAACATTCATTAGTTCATTCCATTCATTCATTCAAAACGATGAAGGAAAAATAATGAATTAAACATAAAATAGTCGTGATCATAATATTTTATTTTTTGTACAAATTAATCATTTTTGGCATTTAATGTTCTTTTTAGTATAAAATACTAGATGCAATCGCGAGTAGAGATACCTAAAATACTTCCTGTAAAACTACTTTGTTACTATTAGGTTCAACTTTGACACTTCATTTCTACGATTATAGCAAGTTATAAAACAGAGAATATTGTTTTCGTTTTCCAAAGCATATTTTCGTAAATCCTTGTAAAGAACTTGTTTTTATTTATTTAATTAAACTATATTTTGGTCTACGTGTTCATGTTCATTATATTTCAATAAACTTTTACAAAAAGTCGGTATTAATGACATTTAATTTATGATTGTGACTCATTGTTATTCAAACAAAAATGTTAGTTTCTTTAAATAACTGTTAGATTTATTGTCTTTTTTTGTTATTTTAAATAATTTCCGCGTTATAACCTATCATGTGTGTCACTGCGGTTCTGTGTAGGTACCTACATCATTTATTTTACCTACTCGGGCTGATGAATTTCGTCAAAGCAATGTTTCGCGAGAGATAAAAGGTTTGCGTAATCTGCATATTGTATTTGTATTGGATCTTGTTGCGCATCATTATGAAATATAGTTCCTGACAATCTTTATCTAGGATAAGAACCTCAATCGGAACATATGATGTATCTACTATGACACATCTAATCCGTCATGACTATGCATTTCAAAGTAATTCGTTTTTTATTTCAAAATTGCGATCAGTCATCAGCTAAAAAAAAGCTTTACGAATGAACCAACTACCTAATTATTCAAATATTTATATTATATTATTATGAAAGTTTGTAAGTGTTTGAACCTACTAATTTCCTGCTAGGTTCTTTACTGACTGATGCCAATTTATTTCAAATAGTTTTTAAAGCTTAGTCGGTGCTTTAACCGAGGGAAAAATATCTCTTTTCTTACTGATGATGGTTTCGAGATACGATACTAGGGCTTCGTGGCCGAGTGGTAAGGCAGTCCGGCTTGAATCTCGTGGGTTCGAATCCCGTCGAAGCCTTTAAGAGAACTTTAAGTAAGATTTTTAATTTATAAGCTTAAAGTTTTGCGGCAGCTCTATGCTATTGTTGCATAATAATAAATAAGTAATAATGTGGTAATAATAACTAACATTGGGCACAAAATAGGTCATTATGACCTGTTTTGTGTATTTTAATGTAGGTACGTCCCAAACTAAAGTTTTTTTCTATTCTATCCTATTTTTCATACCACGATGTTTAACTATTCCAAGTTTCAATGAAATCAGTCGTCACATCCACACTTACCTACATAATTTATTATTATTTATAGGTTTGGTCTCAAAGTAGTCAGTGATACATACAGCTAATGTTTTACATGCTAGTTATATCTGTTATTTAGTCATAACGATGATTCAATATCAATCACGGTGAAACGATCATGGGCATAATCATAGCTTAAAAAACCTTAAAAGATAACTTTTCCTTAAATCTTGAAGAAATTCCGAGTAGGCCATAACAGATTATGGTATTGTATCGGAATATTCGGAAGTTGTGTTGACCATAAACACTAAAGATCACCAAATTAACCAGCCCTGCTTGTTAACCATAGTCATAAATTATTAACGCTGTACAAAGTTCATCCAATTAATATATTGTTGAAAACTAGGTAATTTATCATTATTAGTGCAGTCTTCAGGCTACATTAAACGGGGCCCTATAATTTCTAGGCCATAGCTTATTATGGAATCTTTCAATTCAATTACCTACGCTCCGTCTTATTAATCTTCTCATTCTTTCCAGTTTAATTCCCAGTATAATTATATACTCGTAATATTCTAGGATATTTACCCAGCTTTGACTAGTCTCAAGCTAAGAAACTTTATATTTGTGAGAAGGTAATTCACAGCAATGAAATGTAATAATAAAAAACCTTATGTACCTACCTACAGGCAGGTCGTTTGATGCCCCAAGCACGTACGTAGACATCTTATGCTCAAACGTTTTAAAACATTCTTTAAATTCAAAAGTCAAGGACAAGTTCAAATAAAACTCATAATAATTGAAGCTACAAACAGATACATTTTTGGTATTTCAAATTGCATTAGCACCTACATAAAAAGTCAAATAGTTCTGTGCACATACTCGTAACACGTCAAAAGTATTTTAACACAGGTTAAGCCGCGTTGACACGATCAGAGCCAGCTCGGACCGAGTGTACTCGTAGGAGTAGCTTCATAAGAGTGTACTAGGATAGCTGTTGATATTATCATAGTTCACTCGGATCATTTTCGTCATTATTCCAATTATTTTTATCAGTCAACATCGAAAAATGACGGATTTAGTGCGACGTGGCATCGGAATTGTCGCAGACTTGCTGATAGAGGAGCTAAGACGGGAAAGAGATAAGGCATCTCGCAAAAAGAAAAGAATTTGGACTCGCTCTTGGATTCTACGCCGGTTTTTGTTATTAGCCGCCATTTTGTTTTCCAACTCGTATACGAGCTAGCTCGGATGAGTAGAACACGGTCCGAGTCTACTTAGATCGGACGCCGTCGTCCGAGTGGGCTCGGATTAGAGGTTGCTACATTCCGAGTTGCGTCCGAGTAGATATCCGAGTTCACTCGGTCCGAGCTGGCTCTGATCGTGTCAACGCGGCTTTATGTCCTTATTTTATAAATTACAAGCTGAGCCCCGCGGTTTCACCCGCGTAAGTCCCGTTCCCGCAGGAATATCGGGATAAAAAATAGCCTGTGTTAATCCAGAGTATCACCTATCTACATACTAAATTTCAACCAAATCTGTCCAGCCGTTTTTGCTTGAAATAATAACAAACATACATACATTCTCACAAACTTTCACATTTATAATATTAGTAGGAAGTAGGATAGTAGGAAGTAGGATTTATCACGTTAGCTTTTTAATTATTTATCTCGAAGTCCTTATACCTATCGATTGTACAATTTAAGCTTAGAACTCAATGATACCTAGTTATAATTTAAATATACCTACTGTTTAATCCAAGAACACATTTTGAGGCAAGAAAGAAATTAAAACAATATATTAAACGACGAAATAAAGTAAAATTAATTAAATAGTTTTATTTTACTGCATTTAGGTATACGAATAGGAAGTATCATAAAGTCTGCAGCAACTAATATCTGTATTCAATTTTTTGACTACTTACAATCAGACGGTTTAATCGCCCATAAAATTTAACACTGTATAATTTTATTATTCTAGCCGAAAACGTTACTACCTGCGTCAGTAACCATATTGTTCTAACTGCTAGTCTCAATAACCTATCTATCTCTGTTTTTCCTTACTGGCGGTGGTTATTTGACATACTTTGGTTAAGGATTGCTTTTTTCTTGTTAATCATGGAGGGATGAGAGGCATGTTACACGGCGAGCGATGAATATGAATGTGGATCGATACACTGGAAGAGGTAGGCCTAAGAAAAGATGGATGGACTGTGTGTGTGCAGATAGATAGATAGATAGATAGATCAACACTTTATTGCACACCACATTTACATTAAAACAAATTACAGATACACAGAACATTTAAAGTGAAGTACAATGGGCGGTCTTATCGCTATGAGCGACTTCTTCCAGACAACCTTGTTCTAGCTGGTCGAATATGTATAAGGGGTTTATAAGGAAGTAATATATCTACCCACAGCACAGTAAGCTAAACCAAAGATAGATAGGTTATTGAGACTAGTTGTAAGTGACAACACGATAGATTTATTTGTTGCCTATGAGTTACAGTGAAATCTCACGTGTCGAGCCTCCGTACAATGAGTCATCATAAACTACTCAATTTGTTTCAATTGTCAAGGTTTGCATAGTCAATGTCACTAGAAAAGTGTACATTAACTAAACAACACTATGCACTTAGACCCCGTTCAGACGGCATTGTCCTGCACGTTTTTTCACGTATTCGTTTTTTAACGTATATATAGTGGCCATACAACGTACATATATCCATTCACACGACGATTGTACTGCAAAAAAACGTGTACTGCTTATACGTTTAAACGTATACGTCAAAAAATCGAATGAACTTTGACGTATTCGGTTTTTTCCTTCACTTTTCTGCGGCTATTCGTTTTTTAAACGAATGATAATTTACCGTGTGAAGACCTGGGTGATTGTACGTTAAAAAACGAATATGTGAAAAAACGTGCAGGACAATGCCGTGTGAACAGGGTCTTACATTACGGAAGATAATTGTCAACAACGTGAAACATAAACATTAGATCAGTGCTATGAGTTGAACATGGTTGCTGAGCTCGTTATTTTTAACATTGACTTATCTACGAGTATTTAATTGTGATTGTGTTAGAAAATAATAGCAAACGGAATAAAGAATTCAAGGTCCGTAAAGGACCCATTCTAAGATTCGAAACACGACAACACATACTTTTAGAAATATGTAGGTACCTAGAATATAAACGACAACCTCTGTGGCGTAGTGAGGCTCCCATTGGACGCAGGAGGTTGTGGGTTCGATCACCGCTGCGGGACAAATATTTGTACAATATGCAGGTTTTTTTCCGATTTCGGTATTTTATTTGTATTTTACGGCATTTGACTAAAAAAGTTACCCGGTTAAAAAGTATCCTATGTGTTCTTCCAGGTCATAAACTTTATTTTTCTAAATTTATTTTTTGTTTTCGTTTTATGGTTTTTTCTTTGTTTTAAACTGCAAACTTACTCACTCGTTGTGGAGGTGGGCGTTGGAACTGCATCACAGTTGTTTAACTTTCGCAGTCTCATCGTTTAAGTATGATATTTATTGTGCACTCTGTATTTTTTGTACTGAATAAAAAACTTTTTTATTCCTAGTGTATTCCTAGTTACAGCCAAATCCTTGCATTTTTTTCGCGTGTTACGATTAACAAACTACTTTCTACAGGTACATCGATACAATAAATAATAATAAATATCCTTGGACAATACAAACTTTATAATATTAGTAGGATTTAAACGTAGCAACAAGCTCGCTGTATCACTCTTACCCTCGGTTCCTATAACAAACTAACGGATGTTCGTAGGTCCATCACCATAGCAACGTTGTTATTTCAACATAAAATGTATGAAACTTTTTGACAGATAACAACGTTGCTATGGAGAAAGTCCTACGGACATCCGTTAGTTTGTTATAGGAACCGGGGGTTAGTGGGCAATGACCGTGTTTCCTGATGATTCTTTGAAAATGTCAAAAGCATTTTCCATTAAAACTTTTTCATCCTTTGGACTGAAAGATTCAACCCCACACGAACTGAACAAAAACAGAAATTAGCAAAATAAACCGTTTTTAAACAAAAACAATAAAATCATATTAGTTCTTGTTTTGCTTACCTTTGTATAGAGAAACCATGGAAAAGTTTTTTTTATAAAAATATACCATAGTATCTGTTGCATAACAAACAATAACGGTTATAAAGTATGATGGACACACAATAGACAATTAAATGTTTGTAACCTGTTATTTTTGTAAAGCAATAATGTATAAGGGATTTTTATACCTTTATGTTCAAGAACATTTACAAGTAAGTGTTGCATATATATTTTTATAGTGTTAAACCACACTTAGCCCCAAACTTTTCGTAAGATTTTTCATTTATAAAGTAAGTGTTGGTTTTAAGTTAGTATTCGTTTATTCTAGTTTACAATATTTGGAACATGGAAGATATGTAATATGTATCTTCAAAAACATTCAGTACCTACGTCTAGTATCTGCATTATCTTAAATTGTATTCAGAGTTAACAATTTTATTCAGATTAGAATCATCACCATTTCCCTGTCTTTATTCCACTTCTCCTTCCCTTTAAATTTTCTTCTTCATACCATCTTTCAAACAATCAAACTTGCCTTCTATTTTGTAAATCAATTAAATACATAATTACTTAGCTACTATTAGTCGTATCGTATCATCCTGGTCGTCGTCACGCAAATCACCAAGGCAAGAGGCGAGTTAACTTGCTTAAACATTGTTGACAGATCGTCGAAGTTATGCAACGTTCTGAGAGACATGGATGGATGAAAACAAGTGACATTTTCAGCTAAACGCTTCCGTGCTTCGGAGGGCAGTTTGTCGATCCCGGCTTTTAGAGCCAAGCTATGACGGAGGCTTTTAGGCGGCCTAAACACTTAGTCACTTGTTGGCCACTTGCTCATACGAACGGATGAACCAAGGTTCACTCTGTTAGTTAATATTCTGAGAGCACCCGTCTACTATGTCAGCGTATTTGGTCTCAAAGCTGATTTTGAATCACAATTGTTATTGTGCAATCCACAATAGCCCTTGGCCAAGACTGTCCCGCCCGGGTTCGTTACTAACCAAACCGAGAAAATAAATAAATAAATATCTTTGGACATTCCACACAGCGTCATCTAGTCCCAAGCTAAGCAACTTAATGCTTGTGTTATGGTAACCAGATGACTGATATAATACTTAGATACATTTTTTTTTTTGTAAATACATACATATTATAAAATAACTCTGGAAATACTTTCCTGCGCGATTATGACCTCCTGGTATTGAAAGGACCAAACATTTACTTTTCAATCGAATAAATCGTCTATTTATAAAAATGTTATGTAATAAAACTTGTTTTTAAACATATACATTGATTTCAAAGCTAATGATTTAATTATTTATCGTACTTGACCCGCATTTATGACCCATAATAAAACCTGGCACGATGATGAAACTGTACAAATTAATTACATTACCTATTTTACTTACCTAAAAAAAACACCTTTTTGCTTTTATCGTACATGCACTCTTATCATAATCATAAATTGTAATATTTTAGTCGTGTCTCTGACTAACTAATACCTGTAGTAATATAAATATAACTTTGACATACAATATTGTAATGCGAACTCCACAATGTTTAAAGGCAACTTCGCATTTACCTTCAGATATCAAATCGCGAGGGTGAGCTATTCGGTTTGGTTAGAAGTAAACCCGGCCCCGGGGTGGGCACAAAGAATTCTTGCGTCCGCCGATGTCATCCCTTTGAGCACAGACACAATACCACAATCCAATTTAGGTTTTGTCGATGGCTTTGTTTCGATTGGCGCGCCTTCATAATTGTTCGCAAATTCCAAACGTCTTTGTTGACGATATCAATGCAATGGAATCCTTAGTACACCTACAATAAATGAAGACAGAGAACAAAGCTTCGTTGTAATCAGTTTTTATTTATTATGCGTATCGGGAATTCTCAGTTTGAGCTGACAATAATGAATTTTGGATGAATAAAGAATAATAATGTTTTCAGATAAAACAATACTGGCTCTTTTGAATGTTCATTTTAATTAGAAATTATTAATGATGTCTTGAATACCTACTTGAAAAACCACGCTGATAGATTGTTTGAGCGTCTTCTTACGTGAAGTAAGTCTACTTTAGTTAGTAGACTAGGGTTAATTAAGTTTTAGGTGACCTTGAAAGGACTGTGATTAAAATGTATGCTATCACATATTATACTTACGGTATTTTCTAATGAAACTTCCTAATTCAAAACACTTCCTTTGATTTCAAACTTCTAATCGCGTGACTATTTGTCATGTCAATTTACATTTTATATTTCTACTTTACAATTATTATAAATACCTATCAGAAATGCAACCCTATTTGCATTTGTTTTTAACATCACGCCACCCAAGCTTCGACCAATTCTCTCAATCTTCAGATTTATTCAAATAAATTCTTTGGTTGCAGATGGGACACAGAGTGCCAAGATATTCAAGTTTGTTATGGGGCGTCTGCATACCAAGCTCGTGCAGTAGCTACGATCTTGAAGAGGAACTGAACCACAGACTTAAGGACATCGGAATATCAGTCCGGGTGCATAAAAATATGTGCTCAGTAAAGGACTTCAAACGGCCTTATTCTTTCGGAAGAACTCTCGCGACGTAAGTATACATATTTTAGTTGTTGAATTAAGATGTTTTTTTAAAAGACTTATATCTAAAAGAAGCGAACAACACCAACATTAAATCAAATATTTTGGGTTATTTTACTAGGTCCCAATGTGGACTTTGAATTTACTGTGACGAATTTTAATCAGCGTCGTGATTGTGTTTTGTTTTCGTTAATTAAAGTCAGCCTAATTCATTTATCCAATACCTAGTAGTATTCCAGAAAACGGTCCTAATTAAAGTTCACACAAGTACTAATATAAAACCACTGAGTGTTTTAGTGATCTGCTCTTAGTGCGGGAACTAGGTACCTAGTAAGTCACTAATAATAAGCTTCTGACAAGTGAGGTTACCTCTTTCACTATTGATTATTCTAGATTCACGCAGTAAAACATTTTTCAGCGCAATAAACAACAGAAGCTATTTTTACCGTAGAAAATCTGACAACAATAATTACATCCATAATCTTTAGGGCTTAACTGCCATTTAACGTCGAGGATTAAATTATGGAGCACATAATTGAATGACATCACATTAGCTAAGCCGCGATCATGCTTGTTTCAAATCACGCACGCTCCAAAGACGTATACACACTAGAACAATAGAATTGACGTGTATCGTTGTTGTGAATAATTTAAGCGAATCTATAGAAATTGCAAACTGATAAATCACAATGTTGCATACAATAATAATAACATCTTCGTTTAAAAACTATTCTACGAACAGTTTTAAGTAAAGAAAAACATTGTTCGGTTCGGATTTCTAGCTAGACCATTAGTGTGTCATATTTGCCGCATTAGGCTTATGCCCAGCAGTGGGTTCTAACAAGCTGATAATGATGATGATGATGATGATTTGCCGCATTTAATACATAGCTTATCAATTGTATGTCGCCTATAACAGGGAACTCTATACAATCTGATCGTATTGTTTGTTCCAGTACATTCTTCCTCGCCGTAATCCTGTTGCTAAGCCTCGGAACAATATTTGACGACGGCAAAGAGGGAGCGACCAACTTTGAAAAACTTCTCAATGCGTTTTCATTGAAACGCAACTTGAAGAAAGTCTTCGACCTTTCAGACGTGCCCAGAGTGAAAGGGCTGGATGCTCACAGAGGAATGAATGCCCTCGCTTTGTTGGTAGCACATAAGTCTATGGCAATGGCGCACAACCCCTATGTGAACAAAGTTAGCTATTCAGCGGTAAGTCTTCATATATCTAAGAAACTTTACATTATATTTCTAAATTTAGAATTACCATGTTATTGTAGTGGGCTTATGTTAGGACTTTCAATAAGAATGACGCATATTTTAATTGGTCGTCAATGGCTTTTTTTGAGTCGGAAAATGTAGGAGCGAATCAAAACTAGCACAACCAGTTAGTATTCTAAATAGATTATAATAACTAACTAATTAGTCACGTCACTTGAAAATGTGCTAGGTCTGTATTTGGAAAGACTTTAAACTTCTACCAGAGATGGAATCTTTACTACCAAGAGATTTTAAAAGAATGCCTTTTTTGTCTTGGGGTTCCAATCGTGATCCAGTTTAATTTCGTTTTTAGTATTTTCCCTCAAATGTTAAACAACCAAGAATTAATTATTGAAATCCATTATTTATTTACAAACATTTTGATTAATTGACCCTAAATATTTCCCGAGTCAATACTCTTTCAGCGTTTCAAAGGAAAATAAACAGATTTGCGGGGTCGGCAATTACTATATCCAAGTCAAAGGTCATGCTCACCGTAATTGACTCGTTCAAAAAGTTTGTAAATTCGGAAAGCCTCACCTCGTTGGATCACTCTAGAGCACTTAATGACTGTATTCAATCCTTTGATTTAACGAACGGTTTTGGTAAGCACTTTAAAGGATTATCCAGTTCCGTCACTTCAGAAGGTTTGTAAGTCTGTGAAGTCTTAAGAAAGCCGGATATTTCAAGTTCCAAGTATACGTTTTACTTAAATTTGAGAAGGGCTTAATTAAAATGTATTGCTTGATTATATTTATCTGTCTGTTATGCATATACAATTAATTTGCTGCTAAGATAGTGAGATGATCGTGTTTTGTTTAACCCTGGCTCCTTACCTACGCACGAGCAGATGTACTCATTAGTATAGAGAAGACTTCGGAAATGGTTATCAAAATAAACTATAATAGTGTTATTATGAACTATAGAAATTGAAGAATATGAGTAACCAGCATAAAAACTGATTGAATTTGATGAACAGCGACTGTAGGCGACGGTGCCCAGAAACACAAAATATCATAATTAATTTCGTTTCATGTTTCTATGGAACTATTTTGAAAAACAAACTTCTAAAATACCCTACCACATGATTTAAACTACCCAAATCATCTAAAAGAATATGTCTACCGCACCTTGGGAATATAGTCGTATTTCATATTCATTTAACTTCAATATCTATAAATACGACATTCTTAACTGAGTTTTATTTCTGAATTTAGATGTTCTTTGAGCAACTGAGACCTTTTGAACTCCTCATAGGGTTCGCAGAAAAAAACCTGAGGAGCTGACAATTGACCTCATTAACATTTCAGGTGTTTGGGATGCCGTGGGCTGTAATTGGACGGTCGGCGATATTGTATACAGACAGCTTTCTGTATCTGAGTGGTTTTCTGAATGCACACAATCTACTACAGGACCTCGAGAAGAAAGGGACAATTAATATGAAGGACAGGTTTATCGCCAGATGGTTCAGGTAGCTAACACTGATTGAATAAAAATGAGACTGTCAGGTGCTTAACCGAATTTAGTTCAGACGCTGACGGATACATCACATGCAAAAAGACTACTACTGAAAACTGAAGGGTTGTAATCAGACCATTAAACCTACTGAATGTATTTGGTAAAAAAAAATATTCTTCTGGCCCTGTTGTAGGAGGTACATAAAGTACAACATAATCTCATTTATTGAAGACAATAAACACGTAAAACAAAAGAAACAACATTGTACAATCCTCAGATGACGTTTTTAAGGCAATGGCACCCAACTTTTAACATATTTTTTATGGTTATCATTTTGGTCCTTAGAGCCCTGCCTAAATCAGCCTCTTAGCTGTCCCAATGTTGCGTACTGGGGGCTTACCATGGCGTTCAGTTTAGGTTCTAACTGTCCAAACTTTACGTCAGCGCCTTAGCTTACGACAAAAACAGTTCATAATAGGACCTAAACTGAATCGCTTTAAACGGTCATAGTAAGCCTACTGTATTGCCTAATATTATTCAAGTACACATACATTAGAATAATATTACCATGTGAACCGGCATGAGGACGTCTCTTCGGTCTTATTTGCTCCAGTGAACAGGCATCCTTAGGCGATGCACGTGAGATGAGACCAGATTAATTGATAGCATGCTATGTAGCAGTTAGAGGAAATGACCATGCGTTATGTAATCTACAGATACAAATTAAAAATTAATTGCTCTATCAGAAATGGCCTAATTCCTAAATAGTTTGAATAAGCTTGATTAAATAATACTTAAATATGCATTATTGATTGTTTTTTAATGTGATAAGATATACTGCGCACGTGTATAAAATCTCGTCTACAGTTTAATTTACTATCAGTAACTGCCTTCATGTAAAAGTCATTATTGGACACACCTAGATCAGAGCTATGCACCATATATCTTCTTATTCAGAAAAAAAAGGCTACTACTTCATTGTATTTTATTTATGCATATTCATCTATAACATCGCATTTTATTTAAGTCCTTACCTGTAGCAGTATATAATTGTACTATGCCAGCTCGCTACCAATTAAACTAAGTACATATTAATGAACATTTTGCACTTTTCTGTTTAGCCATACCTTTAATTTCGTACGTCACAAAATCACACCCATTTAAAAGGAGTTTAAAATTTCGTAGTGAATTAGCACCCGTAGTTAGGCCAGACTACGGGTGCTAATTATCTACGAAATTTGATGCTTTTAAATTATGTTAGTTATAGGTAAGTACAATACGTCAGCGTAAAGTACAGTAGGTATTACATTACGAAAAACTTATGTACTAAAAGTTCACAGTTTCGAAGGGATTCGAAACCACGAAATACAAGCAATCGCCTTTTAGCCAGGCTGCAATAACCACTCCACCATGAAACCTTTTTACCATGACCACTTTTTCAGGTTATTCCCGTTATTCTTGAGCTTAATGCTGTTCTGCACATACATACTCCCGGACTTAAACAACGGGCCCCAGTGGAACCTGGTGGTGGAAGAACATAGCAGGGTCTGCGAGAAGAATATGTGGAAGAGCTTCCTCTTCATACACAATTACTTTGGATTTGAGGAAATGGTAAGCTCAAAGAGTACACAGGACATTTAAACCGCGAAAGTTGAACTAGACAAAACGCTCTTGATTATCATTTCTGATAGTTTTTCGTAGTTAAGTGATAGTATACTATATGCGGTAACAAGATGGATAAATAACCACTTGGTACTTAGATGGTCGAAAGCGTGAAATTATCGATCCTGTCTGCATAAAAACGCAGTCAAACCAATAAGATATTTCAGATCTATTACAGTCGCACTAAAGCAAACCAGAATTGGCCATTTGCTCATACAAACATACTCACTTATGACTTCTTGATATTGTAACAAAACTGATTCAGATAATAAAAATTATACTTTCGCTTTTTGCATTGGGAAGGGATGCTAATTGATGAAAGAAGTTCTATTGCCCCAGTTCCCAAGACTTAGATAAGTAAGTCGATCATGGTGTCACCCACATTATGCGATATTGCAACTGCATTTTGTTTTTGTATGCATTCCTTGGTGGGTTTGCGAAAATGCGCAATGCAATGTAAATCTTAAAAAGATAAAGAAAGGAAATGCAAAAGAAAAGAAGAAACCATTCATTTCGGTAAGACATCACGGATCACTTCGAATTGACTTACATGCTCTATTTGGCGACTCTCAAATTCCCAATACACCAAGAAAGAGAAGATAGAGATAAAGATTAAGATAATTTAATTGATAAAACAATCAGATAAGAACCGAGTTCTGATTCTGAAGAATCGGAAGCCGTACCTTACAAGGCTGAAACCTAGTTACGGAATAGTAGATTGCTATACAAGGGGGCAAAGGCATTTTTTCTATGCACGAGATGGTTTATCGCGCGAGCGTCAGCGAGTGCGATAATAGTTCGAGTGCATAGAAAAGCCTTTTCCCCGAGGTAAGCACTCTGCTTTTCATTACGAATATGAGGAAATTACCAAAAAAATTTATGTAAAATTTAAATTTCACACACGAAAATTAGCTGTCTCGCTTTTTTTTTAAATCGACTAGTTTAATATTGACTAAAAGCAGCTAACGATGGCATGGCATAGCTGCGTTCCAGATTTAAAAAAAAATACTGACTGGTAGAATGGCTATAAAAGTAGTAGGCATTCTACCGGTAGTTTTTTTTGATGATGAAAAAATTTAAATAAATAAAATGAAATAAATAAATATAATATAATTAGTGCTAGAGAAGCACAAATTCGTGCAAGAGAGACATAATATCTAGCATCTGATTGAGTTAGAAGAACTTGAACACTTAGCATGCATCGACATGCCACAAAAGAAATGTCAAAAATGAAGTTGACATTTGACAGTTATTTACTTTCCTGCCCTAGGGCAGGAAAGTTCTTGTTTTCCCTAGGGACAGAAAATGCTACTTTGAACCCTATAATCAGGCAACTTCGTGCGTACTTTCCGTGTATGAGTAATGAAAATGATATTTAAAAAGAAATTGCCACACTTTATACTGACAACACAACATATATACTGGCTAAACAATATTAAATATGTTTAACCATAAGCTTTTGAACTAAAACAAACTCCAAAATGCATTGTTTAACTTCACAATTTCTCAGAATTATTAGGACGTGATCATACTTCATATCGCATAATTATCGAAAACCAATAATATCCATATGGCATTAACCACACACTTGCCACTGTAGTTGATTACGGTCAGTTTACATGCAACAACATGACTAGGTAAAGCCACGTCCACCTGTCTCCACATATCACAAAACTGTCATGTACCAGCTATTGGTCTTATACATTCTAAGGAATTATAAGGCTGTGTTTAAATATCAGATATCTAAACAAGTGCTGAACTAGCTTATCGTTTCAACAATATCCCAGGCACTACAGTGTCCCGTTAGGTGTAGGCAGGACAGTAAATGAAATGAAATGAAATGTCCAAAAAAAATGAAATTCTTAGTGCCAAAACATAAACTCTGAAATTGCCAAGATAAATATAACAAGGAATGCCCAGAATAAAAATATCTCAAAGACTTGTATTATTCATTAGCGAGTACATTTATAAAGTAGCGATAAAATTGTTGCTTCTCACGAACAGTCTGCTAACACAGTACAAAATGTAGTATTATCGTTTGACTGTTTATTACTCTTGGATTTTTAAGTTCTCTGTTACGTATTGGAAACCTGTTAACCATCTTTAAATTAGAATTATTTATTTTCTCTTGATTTTAATTTCACTTGTAATCCTAAGGTCAGACGCTAGAAATTGCAACACAATTATTAACTATTGCAATCTCCAGCTAACTCAATAATGATGATCGCTGAAAATGACAACATAAATTTATTTATTTACTAGCTGCGCCCCGCGGTTTCACCGTAAGTCCCGTTCCCGCAGGAATATCGGGATAAAAAGTAGCCTATGTGTTAATCCAGGGTATCACCTATCTACATACCAAATTTCAAACAAATCGGTCCAGCCGTTTTCGCGTGAAAGAATAACAAACATACATACATACATTCTCACAAACTTTCTCATTTATAATATTAGTAGGATAGTAGGATAGTAGGATAGTAGGATAGGAAGGATAGGATAGTAGGATAGTAGGATAGGATTTGTGATACTGTGCTTCCCGTGTGATGTCTTTTTGACCCTTTTTTACGTATTCGATGCGAATCTTCAGAGTAATGAACAAAATGCACCTCAAGATTGCGGAAAATTGCTCTATTACGAAATTCAAGTCGGTTTAATTTTTTTCTTTAGTTTTGCCACTTATTTCCAGTGTCTGACCCACACCCACCAGATTGGAATGGACATGCAGCTCTACGTGGCCACATTACCCTTGATGCTTATATTTTGGAAATTCCGAAGTCTGGGCTGGATGCTCCTCATCGGCGTGGCTGTGGGGTCTACCGTGCTCAGATACCTGGCTATCTACTGGTTCGATATTAGCATGTTCGTGTATTATGGAATCTCGTAAGTACCTTAGCATCCCACATTTGTAAATAAAATGTGATCCAAATAGCAATAAAGCTTACCAAACATTTTGCTGTTAGCTGCCTGCCCTGACTTCGCTCAGGTTTATAGATACATTGCCTCTATATACCTACAAGTTTACGCACAACCAAAACTTATCTATACAAAATTATACCCCAAATATAAAGTTCCCTTTGAGCTCGCTTTAATTCAGATAATAGTACGTAACGTTGAATGTAGGTAATTCTAAGTAGGTCAATCTATTCCATCTAAGATTTACTTATCTGGAATAATACTATGCCATGATTCACTGGAACTTGTTCAGGCAACTTCTATTCCAACGTTTGGAACATCGGGTACCTCTGAAGTAGGAAAGTTCAAAGAAGTCCCGGAACTGAAACTAACTTCACATCAGACTTTCATATTTGATTGCTTAATAAACCAATG
Organism: Xanthorhoe spadicearia; assembly: GCA_947086425.1. Lineage (NCBI taxonomy): Eukaryota > Metazoa > Arthropoda > Insecta > Lepidoptera > Geometridae > Xanthorhoe > Xanthorhoe spadicearia. Next base: position 6,634,613 of record OX352199.1, read on the forward strand.
TCAGAATATCATAACATCGAACGTCGAGGAACATAATTTTATAAATGAGTTTCTTAGTCGCTATAGTTTAAAAAGTGTTTTAGAATATAATAATTAGTGATGCTTTGCAAAACTGCGTTAGATTCAATAAACGTGAAACCTTGCAAAATCGACATAGTTCAGTTCATTAAAGACTTTTTGTTACAATGCACTAGGAATCAAAAAAAGTGTTTATAAAATATTTGGAAAAACAATTTAACGAAAATATTTTAGGGCGAAGAAACAAAAATTCCTCTAGTCTATTCTTCTTCAACTCATAGAATATTAACAACACCTATTATCTTGTTTGACAAGTACCTAACTCTGCGGGCAGGTAAACAATTTCTATTAGAAACAATATTAGCTAAAGAGGGTTTAATCTAAGAGCATCAATTATGAATTTTAATGAAACATTGTCAACTCGGGACCCCACTAAGCAAACGCTGTGAGAGCCATTACTGGGCTAAAGTCTTCAAATATGTACCTACACACTTCAGTGAAACAAAGTTTAAGTTCAGTCACTTACTTAGCTATGCATCTATTAGTACGCAGGTACCACGAAATCAGCACCTGTTTATGTGTTTGAAAGTTAAATAACTCGAAATCTGCGAGTTGGCTCTTAGTGATGTCTTAAAATATTTGGTCTCGAGCTGTAACATGTAGTTATTTAGTTTCTGTTAGTAATTTAATTTTTGGAGAATGTGAATGATGAAAAGGTCATGTCGGTGTTGCGTTGCCGTTCTCCCTGTCCTCTGCGGCCGTTGTGGTGGTTGTGGGGGCCGGTCTTGGCTTCCCCGGGTATGGGACTGTGGATGATGGGACCGACCCCCATAAGACAGCCTTAACGGTAGCACCGGGGGGTGCTACCGTCCCGGAAAGGCCTAGGTAGGGTAATTTCCCACTTTTCATAAGTTTTTCACTTTTTTTATTTCAGAGTTCAAAAACTCCTGGATGCAGCCAAATACTCATACATTCTTCCTACGCACCGTGCCACGATTTATCTTGTAGGTGTCGTAATGGCTTACCTTATGAAGACGAAGAAATTAAACTATACTCTTAATACTGTAAGTACATAAATTCCCATTTACACGATGCGAGATTATTGCCTGTTGCATACAGTTAAATAAAAGCAATATTTGACTTCCATAAGCTTGCATTACGCAAGTAATAATGACATTGAATAGTATCCAATAGGCAAGAAAGTTGCAACGTGTAAATGGGACTTTATTTACTAATTATTAACTTTATTTATTAATCCTAAATATCCTTATTTAAAAATATAATCGTAGTCATAACAAATTACCCGCGGCATGTTAGAACAACTGTTCTATACTTAATTTACTTAATTTTTTTTAAAAATAACTGTCATCTAGGTATTGAACGGCAAAAATATTAAGTAAAATATCACTCTATAAAATCAAGGACTTCTAAGAATTTGTCTCAATTTAAATACATATTCCGAAAGTATATATCTTTTTCCGTTTGATTCACTTTAACGTGAGCTTAATTTATTTTATTACATAAAATTTTAAAGAATTTTTTACTTGCAGTAGTTTAAAATTGATATATAATTATAAAAAACTAATGGGTGTTTAGGACTACTCCTTGGTCATATTCTCCAAAATAAGAACATAGGTTCTTTGAAACTCAAAATGGGACATGTCATGGTAGGGAAAAGTTGAACAAATGATGAACCTATCTAATTTATTGATAAATAAAAAAACTTACTAAAAATATAATAGAAAGTACAGACGTGTGATTTAACACTACTTAATCTTTAAAAAACATCAAATTTATGTTCATTTCTTTATTCAGATGCAAGTAAGACTGCTTTGGTGTTCAGCGTTTGCTTTGGCACTCTTCACAATGATCAGCCCTTACAAATGGGGACTAGAAGGCTACACTTACGAGCATGGCCCAGCAGCCATTTTCGCAGCATTTTCGCCTATTATGTGGGGTATCTTCATGGCGGTAACCCATTGGGCAATGAGCAATAACTACACAGGTAAGATTACGACAAATGGATCAATCAGGATACCACAATCTCCCTGTCCTTATCCAAGTCTTATTGGGGTTGCCACATTCATGTTCAACAACATGAATGTTTAGCCTAGCTGTTCATCTACACTACAACCCACACTATTCTTTTGATTTCTATGACAATATTACAGATATTGTACGCTAATTCTTCCAAAATATAAGAAAACATGTATCGCAATTAAATAACAATAACTTTGTGTTTCTGTATATGTTCTTAAGGTGTGAAACGTAGCAGAAACTTTGTTTACCTGTTGATATACCTACGTAGAAGTAAAAGCCGATTTTAAGTTTCACACTAATTTTATAAATCTGTTAAATTTTCAGGTGCAGCAACAGCTTTTCTAGAATCACGAGCATTCAGGTTCTTCAACAAGATAGCATACAGCGTGTACCTAACGCAGTTCCCGATATTCTTCTACAACGTCGGTATTCAGAGATACTCATCTTATTATTCGCCACTTTCACTTGTAAGTCTTATGTTACTTACCGGCATAAATTAGGAGTTTTGAACAATTTTAGCAAATCTAATTTACTCGTATTTGTGTGTGTTTCAGTTACATGTCCCAGAGCTTCTATCAGTACTAGTGATATCAATAGCGACCACTGTCGCCATCGAGATGCCCTTCAACCAAGTATATAGGATATATTTTGGTAAGTTTTTTTATTTTGTTTTACTGCTATTTTGTTGAATAAGCTGAGGGGACGGTTTAGGTGCTGAGCATCCATTTAAAAAAATTTCAGGCACTTAGTGTCCTGTTGTAGTAAGGTTGTAAGCAAATAATTGCCTCCTGATACTGTCATCTAGTGTCAAAAAATTATGCAAAATAAGTCAATTTTTTACTAATTTACATCTTTCACTATTGTTTCAGGAAAATCACAAATGAAACTAAAAGACAAATAACAGAACTGAGACCAAATTAAGCTAGATTTAAGTTAGTGATAAGTAGTTGTAACCATCATCATGTAATTAGTTTGTAAGTTTTAACTACTTTTATACTGAGGCGAATAAACGAAAATATAAAATTATGAACGAAAAGTGATATAAAATTAAAATGACATTTGATATATAATTTAAAAATATCTTTTATTTATACTTACACTAATTTTATTACAAAAATTTAGCAATCACTTTACTGACAATACATTATTGCAACGTACAACATAGCTGAAGTATTTACATGGTAATTACATCAATACTGCTTTTCTTAAATAGTATGCCTAATCTTAAACGAAATAGTTTCCACTTTAGCTAAATACCACACTTTATATCATTTAAATAAGCTCTATCGAAAACAATGGCTTGAAGTACCTACGACTGTCAAAACCTTTAAATACCCAAATTTTAGTTGAGATCATTTATCTTTAGCTACACATAATATTTACAACAATACTAAAAAATACATGGAAAATGATCACTCGCTTTGTTTGTTTGTTGTGCAGCAAAAGCAAAAAGCTTTAGAAAATTAAATGTAGCACATGCCATTCATATCTCAATGCATATTTTGATATTATGCCAAAAAACGGTCCTGCGATGCTTCTTGCTTACTTTAGAATTATCTGAAGGCCTAGGATGGACGACCGCAAGTGGCATTACCAACTGAGCGCCCCCCGAAGCACGGATGATTCGGGGGAATCGGGGGGTACGTTAAATTGTCGGTCCCAGTCTTTTAAAGTCGAGTTTAGGCGGCCTAAAAACTCCGTCACCAGAGTTAGCCACTTGCTCATACGAACGACGGAATTGGTCCGTGAACAAATACGCTGCACACTATTTATGTGGAATCATACTTAAAATCTGTCAACTAACACGAGCAAGTCTTGTATCAGCTTTACATTCCGGAGGGATATGACCAGGTCTGCATCTGCAAGTTATTTTTCCATTGGATTCCTTTACGAGCCAAGAACCATCGGGACATGGGCCTTGGGTGTGGAGAATGTGGCAAGCACCGCCGTATGTCGCTGATCCTTTGAATGAGGCGCATGATTCCACCTGAAAGGTTTATAAAGTTTACTTAGTCTGTTTGACCCATGCGCAAACATACCCCTTACTAACCTACCCCTCATAGTTCTTTTTACGTGGTGCGACTTATACTTTAGCGTAAAATTGATATTAGAAACTGTAGTCATAATGCTCTGAAAAACACTAAAGCCATTTGAAATACGCAATTCGAATCATCATATTGAGACTTGCTGGCAATTGCCTGCAGTTCCAACGCAACTCCCTACACCAGGGAAAGAATCAGATCATCAAATGGTCAAAGTCCTCTGTTTCGAAAGGCATCGTACAGTATCAGGTAAGTGATGATGATTAAGCTAGAGAATTACACGATTTCGTGAACGAAGTATATACATATTTAGTTACCTACATACTGAAGCGCTCGTGGCAAAGCTTGCTAAGAAGTTCTTAATAGATCGTCGAAGTTAAGCAACATTCTGAGTGGTCACTACTTGGATGGGTGACCGCAAGTGGCATTACCAACTGAGCGCTTCCGTGCTTCGGGGGCACGTTAAATTGTCGGTCCCGGCTTTAAAAGCCATGACGGAGGCCTTTAGGGGGCCTAAAAACTCCGTCACCAGAATTGGCAACTTGCTCATACGAACAAACGAACCTACATAGTCATAATTATGATCAAAGAGAGTTCCAAAGTCTTTACCTCTCGTCGTAAACACGAGCCACTGGCGCAAGCGCAGACTCCATTATGGCTCAGTCCGTCCAGCGCTGGGCGCGCGTCGAAGTCGAAGGCGACCACTTCACCTCGAGGACACGGCTCCGATGTACCGGGCCGGTAGCAACGACGACGTTCGGGCACGTATAATCTACCACGAGCGCATGGTATCTGAACAAATGAGATTATTAGAAGATAGTATGAGTGAAAGCAAGAAGATAGAAATGGAAGAAAAGAAAATTTTGGGCCGACCCCACCTAGCGTGGGATAAGGGCAGGAGGATGTTGATGAGTAGGCGTGAATACTAATATTATAAAGAGGTACAATTTGTTTGTTTGTTTTACCGATTTCAAAAATTCTTTCACTGATATGTAAAATGGACTGTCTGAATGGTTATAGGCTATGTTTTATCCCGGTAGTTTCATTAGTACACCCGTGCAAAGCCGGGACGTGCTGCTAGTTAATAAATAAAAGCTTTTAATATTTAGGTACCTTAGTACACCTTCCTGCTCTAGAGATCATCTCGTCCTGTCCACACGGTCCTCTTGTATACAGCCTATAGCAGGCTCCATCAGCCGCGCGTGCGTGGAACGACTTGCATTTACACTCGGCGCGGGATCCCTTTGGATCTACTTCGGAGATGGAAAACTTATGGCCTTTTGCGCATGGACCGAGAGTATCTGGAAATAATTGATGATGTCGGTCAAATATAGAGGTAGGTTTTTTGTCAGTTTAAATAGTAGATAAATACAAGTACCGAATGGCGAAGCCAGTAGTCGAATTTGAGAACTTCCTTTTTTGAAACATTTATTTATCTACCGTACATAGAACATGGTCACACACAATTGGAAATTACTTAAATTATGTATATATATTACAATTTTAAGATAAACTTTACATAGGTTAATGAACTTAAAAATCACATTACCTACGTGAAAAGAGGTAATCATTATCTTAACCCAGAAAAATGTTTTTATAAATATTAGCCGTGAATCCGAACAATCGCCCGCCCCGTACCAGTACCAAAGATATCGAAAACTACTTAAAAGTCTTCAAGGATCAATCCATGACCCAAAAGTTTAGGTCAAAGCTTTGATAGGTCGATACCCAAAAGACAAAGATTGCTTTATTGAACAACAATTAAGCAATCAAAGTTAAACTGCGTAACGATATCTATCTTGATTTAACTACCAGAGAGACACTTTTACTCTTTTTGTGGCAGTGGCTAGGGTGTATGGTGCGAAATTGATAATATTCTCATTTTCATAAAATTATGTTAATATTTATTTTTATTTATACAATCCATGCTGGATCAGCTCTCCCATAATTTTAGCCAAAATATGAACATAATTACAAAAAGATATTTTAGGCATACTTTTCAAAGCAACACGTCCTTTCATTCAGCTATCCGATCAATTTCCAATAGAACATCCAGCAATCGGCTGATTGAATATAGGTTTCAGTGAATTCATTTCCAAACACTCGTACGTCAATCCGGTTGACAAAATTGGTCAACCAAATTAATACTCAATTACTCAAGCGATTGACCGCTAATTATCTGGGACATATTTTGCTTCCATTACGCTTTTAACAAACACCAAATTGAGCTTTTCTGACCATTTACACGATAAGGTTCGTAAAACGTTCGTGGTAAAACCGTGGCGATTTAATTTGTTGGTATATACCAATAAAAAAATAGGCACATAGGTAGAAAGCACTCATAAAATAAATAACCTACGTAATAGATATCTATTACGTAGGTTATTTATTTTATGAGTGCTTTCTAGCGATCTTATTCATAAAGTTTTGTCGATTTAATATAGGTTCAAAATATGTTGATTTTGTTGTTACTCCTATGGCAACGACAAAAGATAACAACAGATTTAATACGTGAGTTTGACAGAAGTTAAGAATAATAGATGGCTAAAAAAAATTGTAACTGTAATGCTTTCTCTGCCTGGCTTGCGATCAAAGATCTTATGTTCTATTCTAAATTCCTACCAGAATCAACATTGCACATTGTGTGAATTGTGATTAATCTCACCTAGTTCATAACAAGCATCGGTTCCATTATGATAGTGTGGTAGATGGGATTCGCAGCCGCACTTCGCTCCCGGTAGAAATAGCTGACCTTTCTCACAAGGCCCTCTGGTATAGTGAGAGTAGCACCCATTATCCTGCGACCAGTAGTGAGGTCCGTCTGAGGCACACTGAAATGAATTATATTTTAAGAAGCTTTAGAAACATAAATAAAATTAGAAGTTTACTTAGAATCTATAGGATGTAATAGATGTACCTACATAAAATGTATGGTAACCATAGTAAGCTTAGTTTTGAACAACATGGCTCTGTGTAGAATGTGTAAGGATATTTATATCTATACTATATATAATTCTTTCACCGATGTGTAGAATGAACGGTCGTGTTGATTACAGGCTATATTTTTTTAATCCCGGTAGTTTAATTTTATTATTTATTTTTTATTTTTAAGATTTTTAAAAAATGTGCAAAGCCATGCGTTAAACAAAAATCAAGGTACCAAAATTGTGTAAAATCGTATTGGAAACAATGAGAACCACAATACCACACTCGGACATATTTGTGGAGCATGTAATTTGTCCCGCGGAGATAAAAGCGGATTTATCGCACGTTACTAAATTAAACAATCATAGAACAGTTTGTAATTGATTGAGTGTGCAAAGCTAGCAAAGATAGCATATCTGTGCATTTCTGAAATTGCGGTTTAGTATTTTAGTTGAATTACTAACCATAGCAATATTTTACACTTTTTCATACCTATTAAAATTTAACATAAAGCTCTATTTCTGCAATCTCCAATTTATGAACTCATTAATCTCGTAAAAAATCTATAATCTCATAAATAGAATTTCAGAATTTTCAATGTGATAATATCCTAGCGGTTCTACTACTATCTTAGAGGTTGAGTAAATATAATTTATCACATTTTCCAGAAGTTAAAGTTCTCCACAAGTTAACTGGTTTCCTCATGATCTTTTCCTTCACCGTTTCTTTTGATAAAGTACTTAAATTTAAAACTTATTTTTAAATCACTTACCGTGCAATTAGCCAGACCATCGTCCCCCATATCAAGTATAGTCCCAGCGTAACAAGGGCCCTGGCTCAGTCTGAAGTAGCAGCGGCCATCAGGCGGCCAGTAGAGCAAGGTCTCGTCAGCGCACTGCTGCGGCCGCACGCACATGCCTTGCCGTTCACTGGAATAACAAACGAAGTCAGATTAGTCATAGGTACGGGGAAAGAGACCTTGACCCGGTGAGTCTAGGTTTAACCTCTTTTAAAAGCTTTCTTGGAATAACTAAGTGTCTAAAGAATAGGATGTGGAAACATCATTGCCTTTTTCATTACCAGAGAAACATTTCATGCAAAAAAAACAATCGGCTAAAAAAAATATTTGTACCGATTTTCGATAAACAGTGATTTCTGTTAACAGTTATTTCGATCAAGGGTAATTCAGTGAATTATTGGTAGCTCATGATGTAAGTGTCTTTAATCACAACAATGATTGCTTCAGATATGGACTTAAAAGCTGGGAGGGTGGATTTGGTGCTAGGCAACTATTCCATCTCAACGACGTCTCAGGCTACAGTGTCCCGCTACGTGTGGGCTAAAAATGCCTCCTGTATTAATCCAATAAAAGATGTAGGAAGGTCAGTTATAAAAAAAACAAAAAATATTATTTAAGTTGCGTTTCATCTCGAGAAGATAGCTCTAGGAATATCTGACGTAACAATAGGAAATGATGCATTTATTGCACACCTGAACTTTGCAAACCAATGTTGTAACAGAAAGCATGACAATTTAATATCCTTCATTCGACGTTTCGATGAATTCTGCAAGGGTTATAATTATATCTATCTGTTTTACCTCACTTACCTCTAATTTTTTGAAGACATACTACATGTTTGTGAGTTAACAAAAATGGATGCGTGATGTTCCATGCTTATCTTATCTTTAATCAAAGACTTAATTATAAAAGAGTTCAATGAATCTGATACAAAATATTTTTTACCTGATTTCACCTTTCAACTCAATCAAACAAGTTAGTGCAACTTTTAAACGTACTCACATATTTATGTGGAACGAATCTATAAAATCCATAAATAAAAGTAAAAGAGTTCTCATTCAAATTATCATACCGGAATTCGGAATGTTGTGTCTACGAGAACATCTTTGCGTAACATCTCAACGATGTGATTCGTATTAAACAATGCTATGGAGTGAATCCTACGCAAATGAATGCTTATGCCATGGATTTGTATCCGCGTGCCCTATTGACCTAGATGCATTGTTTATAGTTTTATAGCTTTAAATAATCAAAAGGTTTTTATTTACAACCATAACCTGCCATAACTGCTGCTTCATATTGGAGCCATGAGAAGCGCTTGGGTCGTTCGTGGAAATAAGGAGCGTCTAAAAGAATTATGAATCGAGTATAAAGTTCCAAAGATTTACCTTCTAAATGCAAACTTACAAAAGTTTATACTTCTTATTATGAAACGCTAAAATACTTAAACAGGCTAATGCCTATTAATACGTTTTTACAGCGCGTCAGTTTTTACATTTTCGATGGTGTTAAATAGGTTGTTCTAAAGGGTTTAGATACCTTTAAAATGTGTATAAGTATCGAAAAACCATCGAATAAGTAGGTATGTAAAAACTGACGCGTAAAACATGTAGGGCATATTGCAAACGTAATGAAATATAATTAGTGATCCAGTTGAAAATATGATTGACAAGCCAGACATGCCACAGGCAGAGCTGTTAGCTTACGCAAGTCGTGACATTTCTAATCCTAGAAGTGGTGATAATACCAGCAATCAGTCAACTTGGACAGTTTCATAACTTAGCCTATAATTTGTATAATAGCCCACATACCTATGGAATGTATGTAAGTACTCGTATTTGCCCTTTTCAATGGTGTAGCGAATAAAGCAGTGTTTGAGTCGTAATAAGTGAGACTTTCATGCACTGCGACCTTGTTAGACGACAAAGGATATTCAAATTATAACGACTTTTTAAATACTTTTTGTCATTTTCTAAGTAGAATCATCACATAACAATCTTAGAATCACAGCACTTTATGCCATATATACTTTATATGTTGTCCTTTTTGGGCTTTGTTTATTCATATTTCCAAGACTTCATATAGGTACTTATTATAGCAACACTTTCAGAGATAAAGGTACATTTTTCTATTGCTACAAGTATTGTGACCACAAATAACTACTTAATGGGACATTCCGATCAGTAAGAGGATGCTTACCTACCCTCGCTTGTTGAATGTCTCCTCGACGGGTGCAAAGTATTCTCCTGATCTGCATGGACCTCGCTCGAAGAGCTTGTGACAGGTGGTTGTTTGAGGCAGCTGGGCGGTCCCTGGCGGACATTTGCATTCGGCAATGGTCCTGCCACCCCACTTGGCTGGACTCAACTCCTGAGTCTCCGGACATGGGTAGCCTTTCTGGAATTGAGAAGCTGTATCAGTTATAATTAAATCTTTGTTTGAAAGGTTGACAGGTGATACGCTATTGTATATATATGATGAAAACGATAACCTAAATGAAAGCTAGTCCCCAAGCTGTGATGTGATGTGTGTGTGCTTTGATTCTTCTTGGACTGATAATCAACTAGAAATGACTAACAAGCTACATTTTAATGGTAGGTATTCATATCATTTATTTAGAGCGTCTTATAATAACTTTTTAATAAACTTTTTTAAATAAAATAATAGCTGCAAAAAATGTCCTTAATGTGTGAGCACAGTTGAAAACGTTTTGTCCAAGGAAGAATAAATTGTAAAGGTTTATCAACGCCACAAACAGCTTACATAACTGCACTGCCGAGTGTTCTCTCTATTGTATGTAAGCTATGAATTTATTTTTTTTGCATAAAATTTAAGAAAAACTTGGTTATTTTAAGTTTTCTTTTCTAGATCAAAATAGGCGGTACTCGTCATCATCACGTGTAGCACATTTCATCCCACTGCAGGGCATACGCCACTCTTCGCTTATACCAACCTCTACTAATCTGCGTCAGTCTACAATGTCTACTTCGACTTTGTCATCGACTCGAGCACGACGTGGTCTTAGCACTTAATCTTAGCTTTAATCGGTGGGTATTCACTAATCACTAAATATTGTTAACTTCCTCTACATAAAATAATGTAATTGTCTCTAATACAATAAAACATCTAAGAGAATAATAAAGATAAATATACATCCTACTTATTTTTTAAGCACAGGCGGAGAAGCAAAAGGGCTATCGTTTTTACAGATAATAGCTTAAAACACAATGAAAGATAATATCACCTCACAGAACACGATTCCCACGAGAATTACATGAATTAACACGCCGTAGCAGTATTAATCGAATTATTTATTGTCAATAAACACAATCTTTTTGTTTTGGTTCCTGAGAAAGTGACATTTGCCCTCCTGACATCATTAGACGGGAAGTCACGTTGTGCTGATTAAAATAATCTAAGCAGTCAAGAACCCTGCAGTTACACTCACTAGGAAGGATCTATTGGCACGGATAGCGTACAAGTAGGTCACTATACATTGATGGCTTTACTTAGAACATGCTAGAATTTGGTTATAAATCATAAAGTTAACTGAAGGCAAACGTTGCCCTTTTATCGTTAAATAGTTAGTTATGATGTCAAGGCATACGTTTAGTTAAAACATATAAAGAATCACTTCACTTAAATTCACAGACATTCTGAATGATATCTTGAAATTTTCGCAGAAGTCTGCTAGAGTACCTATGTATGTATGTAAAAGTCTCAAAATAAAGAGTTTGTTCTGTATCCTGAGGTAAAAGCACATTCCATCTGTGACGAATTTCAAGACTTTTCAGCAGACTAGCATAATCAAGAGTCTCATAGGGAATCCTTTTGTTAAAGCTGCATTAGGTTACCCATGTATAAAAAGGACAAATATGTTTTTCAAAGCACAGAAGTAAACAGTTGTTAGTTAACTTATCATTTTGTCAACGCTTTCAACTACATTAAGAACAACTGAACACGTTTAGAGGTACACAATAAAACAATTTGTAATAAAACAAACAAAGCCAAACCAACTTTATCATGAAATGGAACCACCATACCTGTAGCTTGTCGGTGACACCCTAACAACAAGTTTTAGAGGTCAAGCTAGATCGACAAACAAAGCTTGTTTGATACTTGGTTAATTTGTGTGTAAACTACTGTTGACCAGGACATAGAACTACCTAACTAAACTTTGCTTACCATTAGCTATATCTGTAATACTGGGAGTATTTTAAAACTGGTTTAGGTATTGACATTGTAGTAATGACAATACGTACAATGTGATACTGTAATGAAATTATCAGGGTATACCTATATTCAGTCCGATTTTCAAGCAACCTTCCTTTGACTCGAATACATCCAGAGGGATAGATGAAAATCGTTTCTCAATGGTGCCCAAAGCTGAAAACGGTGAGGCAGTCAGGTAAAAATGACAAACCGTAGGTAATGGCCAATTTAAGCATATGATGCAAGCTTTAAAATATTTATTTACTCAAAATTTGGAGGTACATATAGGATAATCCCAACAAAATATAGACAATATCACAATAACATTTTCTTCAATTTAGTTTCAATTTCAAGTTTATTACACAATTCCCAGGCACGGCATTTCCTTGTTAGCAGAACACCTCAAGTCACTGATGTGACGTAACTTGACCCATGAACCTGACTGAAACACGTGCACTTCGTAAAATATTGCTTGCCTATATGATAGTTGGAAACACAGAACACTATTACTCCTAGCAGAGGTTGAAAACTAGTAACCAAATCGTGGCAATAATATATAGACCGAAGTAGTATTGACTAAGTCGCGGTTTTCTTAACGCTGAGCATCCACTGATGCACTGCACGATCGGAATTCGACTAAACATCAACCAATCAATACTGACGAAACGATATCTAATCTATCTACGCTACACGGTTAGCTTAAAAGCCGCCCACTACATCTTAGGAAACGCTAGAGAAAATAGGAGCATAATTGCACCAACCAATGTTACCACATTTGTAAACAAGAAAAACGTGGAGAAAACATGGGTTAATCGGTGCGTTCATAACACACTGCCAGAATAGTTCACATTGGACACGCAATGACTCTTATTAGGTACGGATAATAATAATAATGCTTTGCGTCACTTTTTTTGGAATAAAGTACAAAAACTACCAAAAGTAACTTACACTATTGGCGGATAAAAAATACATACAGTGAAACAAAAAACTACCTCCCTTTTTGAAGTCGATTAGACAATTTGTTTCGTTGGTTGTACATGGTATTTGCGATAAACAGGAGTAAGTAGAGTCGAGCTCTAGAAACTATAAATGTGATAAATCCTATAAAAACACTTTCGAATATGTAAAAGACATTCAAGCATCTTACGTCATAGTTTCCATATTTCAAGTATTTATACGCAATAATTCGATAAAAGTAACAAACATATCGACCAATATCACAATGTAACCAGTGTAACCAGTTATGTTACTTATTGTAAACGCTTAAAAAGACCGTGACCGCGACGTTCGTACCCACTGACCTACTGATTTGTTGCAAACAAAGACATTTTGCAATGACTGTTACTGTTACCGGTGTGGAAGACAGTTCTTTAAATTATTGCTGTGAAATAAAATCTCATCATAATTACTTATATAATTATTTTAGTGGTTGTAATCAAAATTATATCATAATAGAATTCTTAGTTGACACTATAGCTTTGGCCTGTGGCTTCAATCTTACTACAGGGATAAAATTAAATTAATTTAATTAAATTGGCTTTCACTAGTGTTGACTTGTACTAGACCTGTATGCAATAACCTGGTAGGTATTATATTCCTAGTTAGTTCTTAGATGTTTTGCACGTTCTTAAGCTATTTTTGGAATGAAACTTTACACAACGTTTGTTTCTACAACAAAAATTAAACCTGAAAGCTGATGGTATAGAGATAAAGTAGTAAACATTGTTTTAGGAAAATAAGCAACCAATGAAATAAGTACCTACTTATTAAAATGTAATAAAATGATAAGTGCCGTGTAAAGTCTTTGTAGGTAGTAGACAATAGGTGCACTTTAATTTTTTTTTAATTTATTATTTTCAGCATGTATCGTAACATTCATCTGCGTAACGAACTAGTCTTAGCAGAAGTTTGATTAACAGATTGATTACCAAGGGCACCTTAGGAGTCTACAAAAACCGGTCTAAGAAAGGGTGTAAACCTTTGAATCGTATGACAATTCATGTCTCAAACTACGCTTAGTATTTCGGAGGTCATAGTCCCTAGCGGGTTCTAGCAAATTACACAATAGATAGGGTACCTACCTAGACTAGTTCACAGAAAATTTACGCCTCTGTTTTTATTTTAATTTATTATTAACAATAAGGTTAAATTATCTATTATGTACAGAGATTACATTACAACTATACCAAAACATTAAAAAAGCTTGTACCACTGACCACTAAAGAAATAAAATTTAGGAAGTTTAAATGTAGCGTATAATTATGGGGACAAGACAAGACCATTCAAATTTATGGCACCGTAACACATCTTGTGACCATAAATGTGTGATTTAAATAATAATGTTTTTGTTCTGGGTCAAATATTATTTAACATGTATAATTAGATAAAATGCCACCTACAGAATCAAACCCGGTAAAACACTATAGAAACTGTAATGGTAGAGTTGAACTTCCTCCTAAAAGGGCGTAATGCAAAAGCCCTCTGTTAATATCAAGTAGTTATACTGTTGTCACTGCGCTGCTGAAGTACGTGACATACTGTCCACTGGTCCCACAGAACTATGCTCTCATCTCTATTCATAATGGGTGTTCAAATTTGGAGCCTCAGGAAACAGTTGCTGCCATGTTATGTCAATAGCTTTTGAAGAGATAGTAGTTAAGTTTTTTAGTTTAGTTGTCAAAAAGCTAAAATATACAGCCTACTTTTCCAGCGTTGTGAAAATTGTTGTATTGTGATGCTACTAAATATATTTTGGGTAAAAAGTAGGTAGGTAATTTTATTTTGTTTTCAAAATAATTTTAAGAATCGGATGTGTTTAAAGGAGTATAAAAATACTCTGGAACTACTTTTGTGCTACTACTGAGTGAATTTTATTGAACCTAATATTTTACAAATACAGCTACCTAGTTAATGGCGACAACCGGTACAAGAGTATTAATAAATATTGAAAGCATTTTCATAAATCTCTTCTACAACTCACCTTATAAATAGTGTAGCATTTCCCGTCTGCAGGCCAGTAAAGCATCAGCCAGCCCCGAGGGTGTGAGGCACAAGGGTTCCTCCTGACATCTGCCCACGGCGGCGGCAAAACAGCCGCCTGAGTTCCGCACAGCAAGGCCGCTAGCCACATCCAAGCAGCCATCTTTCACTACCACTGTCTCTTCTATATTACCATTCTAACACTTTATTAAATGTCTGTTTTTATTTTTACGATTTCTGAAAAGTCTTTTTCATTTCTACTTAAGTTCGTTTAATTAATTTCAAATCTTAGTTAGTCCACATATTTCATAAACCTGTAGTTGATAATTATCACTTGATTAAATGTTTGTTTTCTGGTTGAGACAGAAAGTCTTCCTCAATTCCACAAATAAGTATTCACTTTACAGTTTTAGAAAAGTAAATAATAATATTTTTTTTTATTTTAATAGTAAATTAATGTGATTTTAGAGAGAGAGAGAGATTGAAATAGAGACTCTAGAGTCAAGAGTAAGGCCTAAGATCAAAATCTAGAGAAACGGATTAATCAACACTGAAGGTCAATAATTCCCAAGCAAACTGGAAGGATGGAATCGACTATGTTTGAGTGGATAGATATTTTAAATACATAGATATACTGTAAGTTCCTACATCTAGCCAATCCAAGTCAAGAAACTCAGGTCGCTGTGCGTCCTACTTCTAAATCGTTTATGTCACACATATTGGAGTTTTCCATAAGCCGCTTTGCATTCTACGTTAGCTCACTGGAGCCTACTTCCTTGAGGTTTTAATATTCGTATTACGGAGCCATGAACCGTCCGCATACAATACGAAAATTTATTTGAGGTACTCTACCTGCTTACTAAAGATCACAATCTACAGTTATGTCACAAGTCCTATGTTTCAAAGAGGGATTCTTACATTTCGTGATTGTATGTCTCAATTCGTAGCATTACGCCATATGCAGAAGCGGTATTAATTTTTATGGATATAGAGCTTGTTAATCACCATAATCTCAAAGATATGCTAACGTTCATCCGGAAAAATACTTCCGCATATTTTCTATTAGGTATTCTTACATCAATTTGAACCGCCAAGAAATCAGCCAGTTAATGCAAACCAACCACGATCTAACGTAATGTAACGGTGTTAGTTACCGTTTGATCTGGCCGTGCGCGGGCGCAGCTGAGCGCATTGAGCCGAAATGTCGAAACCACCTAGCTACAATTATAATAACCCACTTTGTAGATTACGTCTGTGCTTTGAGTGGGGCTGAGGATTGAAAATGTGGTTTATTCGTTGAGAAGATTGTTAAAAAAATTATGGATCATTCAAATTTTGAAAAACGAACAAGAATAATTTTTAACAAAAAAACAGGTATTTGAAAGCTGCATAAAGAAATGAACTCTATTACTTAGCCAAAATGAAATAAGAATACTTAAGTGTATAATTTAATTTCAACTGTAGTCATAACAGCACGTAAGAATTGAAAGGCTAAAATCGCCAACAAAGTTAGCAACTAAAAAAACCTTTTGCTTTCCACTCACCAAAGAATTGATTGAAAAATCCTAACAGCATCACGCAATTACAAACAGTATGGGCAAGATGAAAAATTCACCGTTGTTTGTGGGAACAAAAAACTAACTGCATTAACTTGATATCTATTTGCATCGAAAAAAGAATCGTTTCCCATAAGCAACTGGATCGATAAGTGCATTGCTGCAACTGAAATGAATAGGAATGAATTTCTTAGGAGTGCGGTTGCAATAACTATGCAAGTTATAGCCATATTATGAAATAGCTGTACCTATACCTACGATCTGAGAATTTGCATCACCACAAAGAAGTGACAGGCTTGGTTCATTATATCGAGCTCAGACTTGAGAACTTTATATGAAAAATAACAATTAAAATATTACCACTGTGCCCAAGGTGTAGTAGGTACCAATCGTATGTAATGTCGTATCGTATATAACGTATTGTATATTATGTAGTAGGTAAATCGTCGTATGAACAACACGTAGAAGGGTACCGATCCCAAATTCTGGATTCAAGAGCAAATAATGTAGAGTCAATGTGGATATTTTGGAAAACTTTACGGTCTTGATAACTTATAACTTCCAGCTTTTCAAATACTTTACAGCACAAGTATCTATATAGGTACCTACTGATTGCTGCTTATCTCACAGTTGCAACTAAGCACATAAATATTTTTACTTCGTACATAAACCATTAGCACCGTTCTCGTAATGAGTTCTTTTGTAGATAAAATTGAGATTAAAGTTCTTGTTACAAAACTACTGTTGTATAATGGCTTTTGTTACAAGCATTTTTGTTATTTAGCTTTTGCGGTTTATTGATAAAATCCGTAAAATTAGCTTGGAAAGTACTTAAACTTGGTGGTTTTCATACTACTAACCTCATCATCATAGACTCAACAACTAAATGAGGAATGAATGAGAAATATCTCTATAATAGGCAAATATGAAACTACGAATGCAAATTTTATTTCATTTTTACCAACTCTCAGCTCTTTGGGAATGATTGTTATTTAACTATTATTTGACCGAGTATTATTGGGTCATGAACTAGATTACCGTAAAAATAGGACTCTACCTACCTATATTTAAGCAACCACCGACCGACGTCACCAACCTCCTCTGGAACAGATTTAAGATCGTTTACCGTTACTCGTAAACTAGACGGTCTGACACCAAAATGGGTCTTCTAGTCTGGATACCTAAATGCCATATCTTGGTCAATTCTTACTTATTGCTTATGATCATTAGTATGTAGTTTCGTCCCATAAAGTTGAGTTTATTAATAATGCTCTGTACTTGTGCCAATCCATCAAATAGGTATGATCACGATTGTATCTCCAAGACAAGGTGGAAGTTCTCTCAGACCTTCAGACGTTTGAAATTCTTCCAAGAAATCTACAGGAGGTAGGCAAATTTAGTCTTCAGGGAAGTCGTAGCAAATCTTTTGCAATTTATTAAAACACCGAAAGCTGATTACATGTGTAATAAAAACATGAGAAGCAGACAAAAGGGAAATTTACGTAAGCTTATGAAGTAATGTTTTCAATTAACATAAAAACATCCATAAAACAGTTCGCGACTTTATGGTCTGATTAGAACATAATTTCACATCAATATTCATTTATTCAGAGGCCTTTTCGATGCTATCGACTATTTTTATCTTTTGTAGAAATGAATTAGATATTTATATAAAACTACTAAATCTAGGAAAGTGTACGGAAAATACCTATGGTGATGTAAGGCTGATCTGGTCCAGTTAGCCAGATAGATATTAAAATCGCAAACAACTAAGTAGGTAAGTGTATTATTTATTTTAACTTACTACCCAGTAAGTTCCTTTGAGATGTTCAAAGCTGTGACCAACTTAGATTTAGGCCAGCTGAAGAATCGTCCACCAGAGTTGGCTCATATCAACTGAACATGCTTAGGTAGGTACTTTTACAAATAGCAGTTAGGTATATATACCTACCTACCTGTAATTTATCATTTGCCAAATTCGATAAACTTACCTAACTACGTTAGTATTAAGTTAATAAAAGTAGGTAAGTATTTGAAAAAAAATTACTTACTTACCTTAGTTAAAAAAAATAAGTTAGGTACTTTTCTAGTTGTTCCTTCTTTCCGCAGATCGTGGGTTAAAATAGGAGGTTAGGAAGTGCAACTACAACTACAGTAGTAGCAACTTTATCTTCAAGGCAGTAGTTATTTCTTCAGATTTCAAAATTATTTGAATTAATTAGACTACATAAGACGTTCTCATGATAAAACCTAAACATGGTAAAATTATCATTTTTTTTTACAAATTATTATTGTCAAAAAAATTAAGAATGAGGACTAAGTTAAAAAGTTTTGTTAGTATGAAGTAATAATAGTGACTAAATTAAAACAAAACACTATTTAAAAATAAAACCTACTCGTCACTAAACATACTCGTTCGAATTTCAAAAAACACGCGAACGCGTCTTGGCGCGCTTGCGTCGCGTCGCGGCTCCGCGTTCGATAGCTACTGACACTACCGTGGACTAGAGCTTTCCTGTCTCCGAGACTTTATTTACGCAGTACCTGTAGTGCGAGAGCCAAAGGTGTTTCACAACACTGAATACCAGGAGCTATAACAGTCTTCAAATTTTAAGCAATTCACTAGACATTCGACGTCACAGCTCCATTCACAGCACCCATTTACGAGTACATCGTATCCACCTGTGTAGATATTATTTTAAAGTATTTACATAAATTAGTTCAGAGGCCCGTTCTTTACTGAAAAATAATGTGAAAATGTAGAAACTCTATTTATTTTCGATATTCTGTATTTGATTACTGTAAAAAATAAACGGAAAATGGAAAACTAAAATAAATTGCGTGGGATTTTCAATGATGAGAAGAAAGTAAGTATTAGCTCCCGATCTATAAACCTTACGTATGGATGGCAGAGGTGCGTGACTTATCTTGGCTTAAATCTCTTCCAACCCTCTCTTATGGAATTTGTGAACATTCACTTGAGTTTTTATTTTACCGCCACAGGTTTTAGAAAAAAATCTAATGACTGTCTGCTTCTTTCGCCAAGAACATGTCATATTGAGTAGTGTGCAAAGAAGATGATTGCTCTGAGATGGTGAGTATAGGTAAACTAATCGGTTTTAAAACAACCTCCATGAATGTTGAAAAACTCCTTTGACAACCAATTTTCAGGTGTTACAAGGTCATAACATGCAAAAATTGACGTATAACTTTAAACTAAGAAAACAAAGCTTTTAGTAAAGCTCCTAGAATACTTATGGAGCATTTCTTTACTATTTTTACAACTAAGTTCAACTTCGTAATGAACCGTGACAATACAAATCTCGGTATCATCCTTGCTCCATTAAAACTCAAGTTCAATCGTATTAGTTACCGTTAGCCAAACCACCTGATACTATCGACGTGACGGCTTCTCAAACACAGTAATGATTACGCAAACAGTAGATCAAAATTAATAAAATCATACAATAACAAAATCAATTTAAGGTGTTATCAGAAAAATAACTTTAACAGTAAGAGGTACCTAGGTACCACGTTGGGTCCATCACTTGGATATCACCACACTGGAACCATACAGTTTGCACCTTAAATCGCTTTGATCACAGAACAAAACATAGTTTGGTCATGAACACTATTCATTCTGTTACTCCGTAGTGGAAGTCCAGGTGTACAACAGTGATTAAAACTAACGTCTTTTGACATAGCTCACACCAGTCACACACTAATCCACATTTGTTCCGAACCGGTTCGTTCCGTTTCTGCATAATAAACCAAACAAAGTTCTATCAAAAACATCTTAAAAACTGTAACTTTCGATTTCCGCATCGCGAATAATTTTACCACAGAACTGTCTTCTCTGTTTTGTGAATTTTACAATTAATATTAATATTGATCATAAATGGATCTATAAGTACCTAGGTATTTAGATTATTGGACTTGTATCATCGCAGGTTCGAATCCTGCCGAAGTCGTAACTTTTATTAAGATTTTTCAGTAAATTTTTCTATTGGACAAAAGTCTCAGAAAAAGGCTTTAAATTCCATTCCTACTGTTTACCATTGCCATGCTGTGGTATTATCAAGTGATCTTAGTTACGTAAGCCGTCTGGCTCCATAGACCATGGTGGCCATAACTAGATTGTACCGTTAACGAGGTTGATCGACCCACGACTGGTAAAAACTGTTCCATGGAGATTTGTTACCATTGTTTTTCTTCTCGATTATATATCGGTTCGAGTTTATGTCGATAATAGAAAAAACTTAGGTAGGTACTACTGGCAGTATAGACAGGACCTGGATCAGTAAAGAATCTGTGGTAGAGCTTACCTATGGATCGTTTGCAACTATTCTCCGCTCCTCTGGCAAAATCACTTCATAAGCGTATTAGGTGTTAGTGTTATTAGAGAATGCGTAATGTTTGTGTGTTTTGATAGGTAATTAAATATTCCATACTATTCATTCAAATAAAAGAAAGTAAAAATAAAAAGTACATAAGTACCTAAATAAAAAAAATACTTTTATTTTAACCAACTCATATAGGTGCTCAACTCGTACCTACAATCTTACTCATCACAAAACCAAAGGTAGTTAGGCACGTACCTACGTATCTTAGCTCTATTTGGAGTTCTCGTCATTTTGCGCTCTTCCTCAGTAGCATAGGTACCTACCTAGTATACTTACCTAGGTACTTCTTTTTTATGTAGGTACCCAAACGTAAGCGGACAAGAGTTTTATTTAGGGTTTTAATTTAAAAGTATTTAGCTAATATTTACCACACAGATCTGTAGACAAGGACGAATTTAAAAAAACATTTGTACTTACATAAGTAGTTTACCTATTTATTTTCATATGGTGGCTTTTTGTATTATGTAATTTGAAATGCGCGTAGAGCCCGCGTAGCAACGCGTAGCGGGACCCCGTTTAAATCTTTTACATTAGACATTTTCAAACATTTCAAATTTATCCTTAGCCCAAAACGAATGTCCTTCTTTCAAAGGCCTATCTGTAGAGTAGCACTTGACAAAACTAGGTCATGTCATGTGAGATCACGTAAGTCCGTAGTGTAGTTAGGTGTCTTTGTGAAGACGCAGTATGAATATCAGGCTTTCCATGTGACGATTACTTGGCATAGTGTTTTGTTCCTTGGTATTGTATGGAATTTTAATAGAAATATAAGAACACCATCCATCGTAATGGTTCTGCTAACTTTTTAGAAACCTTTGGTTGTATTCTTTCTTTTTTTCTTTCATTGGTTAGAAAGAATAGCTAGTACTATGTGGTCTATGGCTACCTGTAGGTACTGCAGGTAGCATGTCCTACCGTGTAGGACATACCTACGTACCTACGTACCTACGTACAATTGAATGTGCAGAATAGGTACGTACTATCCGGGTTTACAAAATGTAATGTAGGTAAGATTTGATTGAAAGTGTAGGTATTAATCCACTTGACCAACACGGCTTTTTACTTAGTAATGACAAGGACGATATTATTTCTATATACCTACTATTCTATAGATTCCTAGTCCCTTCATTCTACTACACTACAGCAGTAGGTAGAGTAGGTAGGTGGGTACTCTCATCTATCCTCTTGAGTATTATGTTCTGTGCACCTATCTGAAAATTCCGTAGATTTCAAATAATAATAATAAATAAATAATAAATATCCTTGGACATTCCACACAGCAAATACAAATGTATGTTTTAAAAGGTCCACGGCGCAGCGCATCACATGTTTGTCACTCAATAATAATAAATCCACAATTATCTTAAAATTTTCTTTATTTTCTTTCTTCTTCTTATATTGTTAAAAATCTTTATTTTTTGAGCATAGTTTTTATACAATGGCAAAAAGACTTTTACCCATGCCAAGATTTGATAGACTTCAAATAATTTTAATCTTTCAACGTCAAATATTCGATATTGAAGTCTAGGTTTTCGAAAGAAAAACAGGTTTTTAGACAAAAAAGGCTGAGTTTATAGCAAAAAGTTTTATTTTAAACTAAACTATTCAAATTATGGACAGAAATAAACCGAAAAATGCTTCAGAAGGAATTGCGGTGAGTAAAAACAAATTTACAAAATAATTAATCAAAGACTGGGTGTGTGGTGAACCAAAACATTTTTAGAATACTTTAACTTGTAAGTAGGAATTGTTTTGATGAGTCGGGCTAGACGTAATCAAGGATAGGTATAGTTGCAATCACAGAGTACCTACTTTGTAATAGATATACCTACTTACGGAAAGTTGAATTCCCAATGTACCTACCGAATTTATGTAAATAAATGCAAAGAATTGAACTGTTCTTGCTAAAACACATTGACATGGCCCTTTAAGTGTTAATAGTTAAATGTAGGCAACCCACCTACCAACCACAAAAGCTAACAACACTTATTTAATATTTTTTTTTGTTTTTCTTTTTCTTCCAGCCGATGGGCATTTCAGCATTAAATGAAATAGTACTAAGTGACCAGCCCGAATCCAGATATGAATGTCCTGTTTGTCTCAACTGGCTCAGAGACCCTGTAATCACAACTTGTGGACACAAGTTCTGCAAAAGTTGTATCACTTCTTGGCTACAGTAAGTGAAGTTAAAAACCTTTGATGCTACTGATTGACTTTGCATTGTGTCTGAAGCTATTTTAAGCCTGTACAAATAAAGTCCTATTAGTACAAAAACTTCATAATATAAGCTACTATCTACTTGCCACTGCTTCACACAGATGTTTTCTCTACTTAATTATAGGAACATTTATTTTACCAACACTTTGTCTGATGAAAACCGCATTAAAATTTGACAATTAGTGTCAAACATTTAAAAGTACCTATATATGGTAGGAAGCGCCTATGTTTTAAACTCCTTAAAATCCTTTTCTAAAACTATAATTTCATGATTACAGAAATAGTGGACACTGTCCTATTGACAATATCAACTTGAGTATGAAAGTGGATATTTTCCCTGATAACTACACAAAGAGAGAGATCCAGGAACAGAGGATGAACTGCCCATTTTCTTCAAAAGGTAAAATTAATTAATAATTAAAGCCTTACTTATCACACTATCATATTAGGTACTTGCTTGTCTCATCAAAAGTATCCAAAAATGTTCCTACTGTTTTTGTGTTATAAGCATAGATAGGCACAAGATGGGTTGGAAGACATAGAAAATTTAAACTTTGTAACATTAGAGAGTGGACTAGAGTAAAGCGAGAAGATCTGTTAAAATTACAAAGATTACAGTTAACCTTTAGTCATGAAGAACACCAGAAGCAGATTGCTACTAAACAGCTGTATCACTGTTTCATAAAACTATCAAACAAGTACCTAATTTAATAGAAATAGATCTATTTATTCACTGACATGCAACTTTCTTCCAGGTTGCACTGTAAAAGTGACACCACTAGACCTGGATGCCCACATTGCAATCTGTGAGTACAACCAGCCTGAAACCTCCTCTCAGCCAGAAATTAAAGTGCCATGCTCCTTCCAAGCTGTTGGCTGCAAGGAAACCTTCGAGAGTCAGGAGGAGCTGAGTCAGCATCTTGATAATGACACACAGAGTCATATGAGTGTGAGTGCATACTTTAAGATTTTTACTTATTTTCTTGGTGTGTCAGGATCGTAGCAAGTGGGAGTCCATGGTCCCTACCCTTTGTAATTATAATGTAATACTAGCTGCGCCCCGCCATGAAAAATTCTCATGAAGCGAGAATACTTGGATCAAAAGTAGCCTATATGTTAATCCAAAATTTCATTCAAATCCGCCAGCGAGCGTGAAGGAGTAACAAATATTATAACTTACACACAAACTTTCACCATCATAATAATTAGTGTGATGTCTGTATGGATGTACCCTTTCTCAGATAGTTTGATTATCAAACAAAGTTTTGTAATTTTGTTTGTCTTTGCACTAAGATCTCTCAGACCAAATAAACAGTATTTATTTTGTCTGAGTTAGATCTAGGGTTGCTAGTTATTATTCATCTGTCTAGTTGTCATTACATTTGTACCTATATCAAAGACAAA
This sequence comes from Xanthorhoe spadicearia, assembly GCA_947086425.1. NCBI lineage: Eukaryota > Metazoa > Arthropoda > Insecta > Lepidoptera > Geometridae > Xanthorhoe > Xanthorhoe spadicearia. Next base: position 6,659,208 of record OX352199.1, read on the forward strand.
TCTTTTTCGTCTGTGCCTATACGAATCTTAATTTCCAGTACCTAATGAATGCTTATTCCGAGATGAGAATAAACAATGACATGTCTAATGCGAGCATTGACGCTAAGGAACAAGAAGCGATGACTCTGTGGGAGGCCCCGGATAAAGAGGGAAACCAGGCCAGTAAGCCACTACCGAACAACACTAGTGCACTTATAAGGTAAACTTTGAACATAATCTTTCTTGGTTGAGATTGTTTCACGACCAGAAATGAAAGACTGGTACTTCTTCTTCTTTCGTGTGAGCAAGTGGCCAGCTCTGGTGACGGAGTTTTTTAGGCCGCCTAAAGGCCTCCGTCATGGCTTAACGACTTTTAAAAGCCGGGACCGACACTTTAACGTGCCCTCCGAAGCACGACTTCAAGACTGGTACTAGAAATGACCTTACACAAACCAAGTTGCAGCTCACTTTGTGGTTTGCCAACTGAGCTGCAAGGAACCAACAAGTAACAATTTATTTTACAACTGTATGTATATCATATTAATATTATCATAGACAAAAGTTGTTTATTATTTTTTATGATGGATGGATGTATCTTTGTTAATCTTTCACGCTCAAACGGCTGGACGGATCTGAATGAAAATTGGTCCCAGGATAGCTTATATTATATCCTAACTTCACACAGGCTTTTGATCTCGGTATTCCCACAGGAACGGGAACTATTTACCACCGTGCACAGCAAGTGCACATATTCGCCAATAGATGGCGCGGAAACTAATTTCGCTTTTCATCTAGCTTTTTTCATTTACAGGGCTCTTTACGAACGAGTGGTTGTATTGGAACAACGTAATAGAGAACAAGATATAGTTATAGCAAATATGTCGAAGCAGCTATCAGCTTTCTCGATAGCGAAAATGAAGCAAAACCATGAAATGCTTTTGAGATACTGCATGGGCAATTATGTATGGAAAGTGGATAACTTTAAGACGAGACTAGACGCTATGCTGAAGGATCACTTCAAAATGTTGTATAGCCCTGGCTTTTACACATCGCCAAATGGATACAGGTAAAATTCATGTTTCTATATCCCTAGCTAGCACTGGTAGCTAGCAGTATCCCAGTCTTAATAATCTATCTATATATGTATCTAGTTTTGCATACTGTGATTAAAAAGTAGACATAACTTCCATACTAATATCTTACACCATTAATCAAAACCTTTAAGCATCTAATCTTACATTTGAAATTAAAAATAAGTAACGTAACTTAATTCTACAGATTCTGCGTACGTCTCAACATCTCGCCACAAAACCCTCACTGCTTTGCCCTCCACGTTCACCTCATGAAGACAGAAAACGACGACTACCTCGAATGGCCTTTCAACGGCCGCATATCTTTCTCAATGATCAACCAATACGATCCCAATCTCACACAGAGAGACACCATGATGTCCAACTCAAATCTTATAGCATTTAGGAAACCTACAGCGGAAATATGTGTAAGAGGTTTTGGTTATACAGAGTATGCAGTAGTCAGTGATGTGGTAAGAAATGGATTCGTGAAGGATGACGTGCTTATTGTCAGAGTGCATATAAAGTGTGTATGACATGAGGAGTGATGTTTTATGTTGCAATTTGATTTTGGTTTCGGAAATGTTAAGGTTAGAAGAAGTCGCAAGCGTAAATTGTAATCTCAGTAAGGTTTAGTCCGAGCCATAAGTGTATTTATTTCCGTCCAGGTATTATAATTCCGTCCATAAAATATCTAATTGATAGGTATATTTAACATTCAATTTTGAATAATTGTTGGTACCTAATAAGTAAAAGTTTTTATAGTAATTGTACGAATAGTAAAGGTCGCCATAAAAGTAATTACTTACTTAGACTTTTGAAGTTTTAAGTGTTGTAAAAATGTAGGAATGAAAAAAAATATTTGTACTAGGTTACTAGGTTACCTACTTATTTTATTGGTTGTTATAGTGGTGCTTGTTTTATCATTATTAGATTTTATTGGCCCCTTAAATCTTGTACCTTTTTTTGAACATAATTATTATTAGTATTTATGAACAATTTAACGTTTCTTAAATAAATAAATTTTACTTTAATTGTTGAATAAATCTGTTTTATCCCAAACTAAGTTTCACTAAACCATACTAAACTCCACGTTTAGGCACACAAAGGCATTTAGGTTCCATGGTTGTAACTGTTTTGTGAAAATAGGCGATAGTAGTTTGCCTGGTTGTTATATTCTGTGGTTCAATAGATCAAGTGTGGATATTATCGCAGGTTCGAACCCTGCCGGAGTCGTAACTTTTATTAAGAATTTTCTTTTTCAAGTGCGGGTTGTGAAAACTGGCTCCGATACTAGAATACCTACTACATTGATCCTTCGCGTGGCTATTGCAAGTCAGCAAAAACGGGACGTGTTGAAGCGATAACATTTCGTGCCAACTAATATGTATTGTTACATATGAGTTGCTATCGATCTAAAGAAAAGATGTAAGTTAAAAATGTAGGCAATGCTTTAGAAACAATGAAAAGACAATGTTCAGTTTTCATCATAATTTTATTCAAATCTTACAAAATAACATTTAAATGGATTATGAAAACTACCGTCCAATAATAAAATAGGAATTTAATACACAATTCTATGATTTAAAGTACAAAAGGCTAGCAATTACTCATTATCACATCCAAACATCACATCGAAACTTCCAACAGTTAAAGAAAAAAGATTTAGCAAATGATTTCGACAATGTAGTTAATTTAGGAATAAACTATGCAGTAAAGATACAGTGATATAAAGCGTCATTTATCTACCACTATAGGTAGCGAAATACCGAATGCTACTCGTATTCCATTGAATATAAAATACAGCGTCAAGATTGAAATTGTAGGGTACGCTTTTGCAAAACAGATTTTCATTACTCATACACGGAAAGTACGCACGAAGTTGCCTGATTATAGGGTTCAAAGTAGCATTTTCTGTCCCTAGGGAAAACAAGTACTTTCCTGCCCTAGGGCAGGAAAGTAAATAACTGTCAAATGTCAACTTCATTTTTGACATTTCTTTTGTGGCATGTCGATGCATGCTAAGTGTTCAAGTTCTTCTAACTCAATCAGATGCTAGATATTATGTCTCTCTTGCACGAATTTGTGCTTCTCTAGCACTAATTATATTATATTTATTTATTTTATTTTATTAATTTAAATTTTTTCATCATCAAAAAAAAACTACTGGCAGAATGCCTACTACTGTTATAGCCATTCTACCAGTCAGTATTTTTTTTTAAATCTGGAACGCAGCTATGCCATGCCATCGTTAGCTGCTTTTAGTCAATATTAAACTAGTCGATTTAAAAAAAAAAGCGAGATAGCTAATTTTCGTGTGTGAAATTTAAATTTTCATCTATTTTTTTGGTAATTTCCTTATATTCGTAATGAAAAGTAGAGTGCTTACCTCGGGGAAAAGGCTTTTCTATGCACTCGAACTATTATCGCACTCGCTGACGCTCGCGCGATAAACCATCTCGTGCATAGGAAAAGTGCCTTTGCCCCCTTGTATAGCAATCTACTATTCTAGAAAGCGAACAGTAAAATTTATGTTTTCATTGTAGTACCGATTTACGCAAGAACAAAAGAAAAACCCACCCACTCGGTTTTCACAGTGGTAGCTGATAACGCTTAATAGGTACTGAATAGACATTTAACTAAAATATCTAAGTGGGCGCAACCGATCTTTGTATAATTTTGCCATGTACTACTATCTAGTAGCTACTTTTGGAAGCAGACCAGATAATTAAGTAATTAAAATTCGACGAGATACAAATTTTGAGATACAAATATCGTTAGCGCCTACCGTATAATACCTACCTACGTATTCTCCATTATAATAACATAGTCATACATAGTTCTATTTTTGTCTATGATAATAGTAATATTAACATTCAGATACTTATTTTATCGAGGATAATGATTGCAATCCAGTAAAATATAAATGTGAGAAACGCTTTATTACAAGGATAGAAAAGCCTCTGAAAATTTTACAATAAGATTTGAAAACTACAGTTTAAATATCTTATCTTATTATTATGGTAACTGAATTAGGAATGCCAATTATTGGTAAACGCACAAATGAAGGTGTATCTTAATGCTGGTTTATCTCATACGTTTGCCGTAAGCCAAAAACATTAGCGAGCTTTAAAAGAAATAACAATAGGTACTTAATTACTTTAAGACTACGGCAATTGCAATATAAGTTAGAATCTAAAACTCATCTCGAAACGTCTTCACGACAATCTGCTCATGATTCTAAGGAGCTATCTTACATAACTAAATAATGGTTCTAAAGTTGTGAACTTGTGAGTCTTTTTAGTGAATAAAAGTATGTAATTCAAAACGTTACGTAAGTACAAACGTACCTAATAATCTAAAAATAATTTGACATAGCCAACACAATAAATATTTTAAAACTAGTTTTAGTTTCTCTTACCAAACGGTGGAATTTCGTTCAGTCCAATCAAAATTTTAATTTGTAACATTTTAAAAACACCCAAGATGCATTCAATGCTTTCAATTTTTTTTTCTAATTTTTAAAGTATCACCCTTTCTAACACTACTCATATGCATGCATATAAAAATATTCAATACATTTTTAATTGTTGGATTATTTAATCCGAATTTTTACATTTTAAATATTACAATGACGGCACAATCTCTTTGTAAGCATTCAAAAGATAAATAACATACAAAAATGAAATAATTTAAATAAATAAACATGAAAACCAGTGGAAAGTTTTCAGCGAAACACGGAAATAAATAAGGAAGCTCTTTAATGGAGTAGTCTTGCACCGGACCCATTTGTTACCCAGCATTCAAAAGCAATTTGGAACTTTTCTTTAAAATATTTATTCGTTTAAGTAAGCTTTAATTCAATTCAAAACGCTATGAGCTAATATTGAATTAAAAATTGTCTGGTTCCGGGATCAAAAACTGTATTTAATAATCGACTGGAATGTTTTTAATGAATGATAGGTACGGAGCAGGTTTCGGACTATATTAGTTCAGAATCACATCTACCCTAAACAAGCTCGAATAATTTCTACGTCATATCACAGTAACGGTAAACAAATGCAATAAATTGGCCAAACGATTTCAATGGCTCTCTATGCGGTGAATGTCTTTTAAATAAAAACCAATAAGATGCAAAAATGTGATGCAAAATAATATCTTTTTTGTCACTCCATGCCTTCTACAGACTCTTAAATTCATAATCAAGTTTTTTTTTATTTTCTCTTAACATTAAGCATAGCATGCAATCATTGTAATCCGTATAAAAGTCTAAATCTTATATATCTATCTAAATATTATAAGTATGTATCTTACTTTAAAATGAAGATCATTAGCATAGTTACAGGACCCCACAGGAGAGCCCTGACTGACAGCCGTATAATTTGGCGTTAGTGCGTATTGCACTGGTGTCAATAAACCTAGTTTATTAAGAAAAGAGGGTTCATTATTCTAACAAAATGAAAATAATTGTTATAGCGCTTTTATAAGCCCCTCTATAGGTAAAAAATCGTACTGTAACTCTTCCGTCTTGTTCCAGTTTTAAATTTCATATTTCGCCCAATAGATGTTTTAAAATGATTACGTATCTTCGCCAAAAAAACTGGAATCAATGGCTTTACATAGTTTAGGTCAAACTATACCCTGGACACAGAACAGTTTTTTAGTTTGTTCTCGAATTATTTCACAATGCAGTATTGAAAAACATGGTCTTTCCTCTATGACTCCCCAAGCATTCATATTTCGAATGCTGTTCAAATCTCTACCTCGATCAGTCGCTACCTTTTCGACTGTCCGTTCAATTAGAAAGAACTGCTAGAGTCTCCTGGGAAGTGTAAGAGATTGTCTCCACTACAACTAGGGGTAGGGGAAGAGGGGGGGTCGAGCGATGCGCGGGATGTCGAACTGAAACTACTGGAACTTAACTCCTCTTGTTCTGCCTCGAAGCGACCACTGGTTGTTATTGCTGGAATTTAAAAATAAATGTGAGTGAATGAGAGGTGTCCGGGTTACAGCAAATGAGACTACTCTTACGGAAAATATATTTAAAAACAAATGAATTATGCATATTTTTAAATATTTTTAACTTCGTATTAACGTTATACGTGTCGGATCGTGAGTGAAACACGGAATCGCATGTGACGAAGTCATAACTAGTGTTATTTCGTTCGTTCTCTCAATAACTAGTGAGACATAACATAGCAGTTGCATCAATAAGGGTTGAGAAATGAAATACATTTTGGTTTTTGAATTTGCATTTTTATTGAGATACTTGATTTTCAAACACTCCTAACATATCAACAAAAGTGTCAGATGTAGGTACTAAGAAAAGCAGCCAAAAGGTACCAAACATTTCGAATAGGGAGTTTTAACACATTGAGATAATCTAATGATTAATTTTATCAACAAAATATTAAGTCACATCTACATCAGTCGCTTAAGATAAATCTTTTTTGAAAGTCACAATCCCTAGATAATTAGACATTACATTCTAAGAGCAACAATTTTTAAATCGTACCAATTATTACATTATTAGTTATAAAATATGTATATTTGTGGCTGTACAATAAAATGTATGTTGATTCTAGTATTTTGATGGGCTAAAGATATAAAAAGCGTGCCTGACTAAACAAGCTTTTATCTAATTCTTTATAAAGTCTATATAATAGAAATCGTTTTTAAACTTATAGTTCGAGCAATTTATTAGATAATTTATGTTGTCAATTGTAATAAAAAAAAAATGTTGAAAAAAATAAAGTTAATTTGTAAGTGATAAAACGACAGCTTAAGCTTTTATAACTCACGATAATATTTATGCTGAGCCAATGTACATATTACAAACAATAATTCTAAAATAAATCATTACTGCTGCCATTTAACAAAATTGTACTACTTAAAAAATATCTTCGGCTGAAATACTGGTCATTTTGAGTATAAATTCAAACTCAGTACATTTTATTCTTGAGTCTAATAGACACAACAAAAGTCTCCAAATCTCGGCCTTAGAAGTCAATTATTCTTAAAAGTAAAAATAAAACTAATACGCACCAATTACGTATATAATTCAGCAAAATGATATCAAAATAAATATTTGTCATGATTAACGTATTAGATCTAAATAAATTAATAAACTTTCGCATATTCAAAATAATAATACTAAATAATAAATTATATTTTGATAATAATTTGTACAGAGACAGCCATAAGTAAGGTGAAAAGGGGTATTTTATACCGGGATGACTAAGTCAACTATCTTTGTCTGGAGACAAAGATTTAACTAATTACAGCTGAGTTCTAATCAAGTAGAAACCGAATGATGCTTACATCACATCAGACTATGTCCAGTTGACAATACTAACACGTATTGTACGTGCACGTTATTATGAGAGCACATTATATTATGGAGATGATACAAGAAGCAAAGATAAAAAAATAAACTAACCTAAATAGAAGCAGCAATTTTAAGATTTTGGCATTTCATAGCTCATCAAATAAATAGCACAATACATTAATACTGAGGTGTAGCAAATAAGATAAGTAATAACCACGTCTACTTATTTAATCCAATAGACCAACCAATATTGATTTAGTGTAGTAGGTATTACGCGTTTGAGACTTATTTTAAGACAAGAACGTTCTATTAGCAATTCATTTGAAGCAAAAGCCTTAAAAATTATAATTACCAAACTATTTGCTAAATTAATATTTCAGCTGTTTAGTACCTTGACCAGACAGTAATAGGTATTCTACCAAACTAGTTATACTTGTAGGTTTATATATCCGGCAGTATTAGGCTAAGTTCAGATGAACGCGCGGCGACGCGCGGTTTGAGATCTGCTATTCTGATCGACCTGTTCAGTTGATCCGCGCGGTCATCTGAACATAGCCTTAAAACTATGTAATAATAGCGTTATTAAGCTACGTCATAGAGGTAACAAGAGCATACTGGCCTCGGATCAATCATGTTATGTGTTAATGTTAATGTATTATTTTTACAACTAGGTACTTACATTATTATATCTAAAGCGAAAGTCATACCATAACTAAATCCGAGAGTAATAATAGTCCTCGAGCAAACAATTATTACATATATTAATTTCATATATTTTAAGAAGACAGTAACAGCGCGTATTGCTACCCACGTTATAAGCAAAACTTAATTTATGTGGCGTAGACGTCAAGCGCAATAGCTACCGTTGTTCTTGAAAAATAAGAAACATCTTTACATTTTGTTTTTGAGATTTTGCAAGTTTTTGTTTTTTTGTTTTTCATTTTTCGATATGACTTAATAAAACTACATGACAAATAAGTTCATTGTCTACTTTTAGATAGCAAATAATTTGACATCACATTTTTCACATTTTTAAGTTTTTTTTTGTCTTTTACCTGCGCTTATGAACTAAATTGTTTTACTTACATAGCAAATTTCAAATAACTACTAGCAGAATCGTTACATTGAACAATCAAAAAATTATTGAACACATTATGATATTACTTCTTCTTCCTACGCGATTTTTTAGATTTATTAGATTGCTTTGACGAAGGCGCGGTTACATTCGAAGCACCAGTAGATTTTTTATCTTCTTTATCGCTATCTGTCGACAGTACAGGGGAAGCATTGTCATCGTCAGAGGATTTCTCCATCACTTCAGCATCCTTATCATCTGACCTGACATCCTCATCTGCCTTAACTTCCAGACTTGTAATCTTCTCACTCTCTATAACACTAAACCCTTTCTCCTTTTTAGCAGGAACTTCTTTAAGATCTATCAAGTTGAATGTACTCGACGACTCTTTTATAGACGAAAGAATGTTGTCTATATCAATTTTGCATATAGGACTGGTTACTTTTGCTTCAGACGCTTCAAGAAGGCTGTCTCTCATCACTTCAAGTTTGAAATCGTCCAAATTGAAATCTAATTCGAGAGGAGGTAAATCTTGCAAAAGTGAATGATGATCGTCGAAGAAACTCAGCTCAGTTGGCGTGTCACATTGCGCTACCATAATATCGGTTCTCTTGCAAAGTCTCATCAGCTCTTCATGTAAGGAAATACCCTCAGAAAGTTCGTCGTCCTCAAAAGAATGGATAACTCTTTTCTCACTAATTTCCCTTTTCTTCGATGTACTTTCAGATTTCAGATCTACACTTTTCTCTTCCTTTTTTACATTTTTAGCAGCCGCTATAGAACTCCAAGACTTAATAGGTTTTTCCACCTCACTATCTTCGCCTTCTGCTTGTAGAGATTTCTTACGCATTTTGCTACCTCTAGTTATTTGAATCTCTGGGAATTCATCGTTTGTGCTATCAATAACGTAAACATCTTTTACTTCAGCTTCCATAGCCCTATCCATTGATTTACGAGTTTCATAGATAGGCGATTTATATTTTTTGTCATGAAGTGATTCTTTAACTGCAATGTTTTCAACAACTTTTATATCACTACTTTTGATATCTTCAGCAGTAGTAACTTTTTCCCATCTTCTTTCTTTAACGGTTACCTTAGTCTCCAGTTCAGGCAAAGTATCAATTTCAGAAACATCAGCCTTCTTTTTCGAGGTCTTTTGTTTGTAAGATTCGATATTATCTAGGGACCAATCATCTAGCTTAGTTTCTGTTTGGTCTCTTTTGTCGCCAACATTTTTAGGTGAACGAGATTTCTTACTTCTGGAAGAGTAAGAACTAGAAGATTCTATTTCTTCAAACGGCAAAGAGATGGATACTAGTTCGCCACAAGAGAGCTGTGCCTTTTCTTCTATAGCATGAATCTCAACGAAGCTGTCGTCTTCCGATTTGCTCTGAGAATCTTCCTGTGTTTTCTTTAGTTTACGATTCTTCTTAGTCTTAGATTTGGTCTCGTCGCTCTTGTCGCTGGAAACAGACTGGGGACTAACGCTTAGTTCTTGTTTCTCAGGCTGATTTAAAAGCATATCCCAAGCTTGTTCTTCTGTTTTAACAACTTCAGTGAAAGCTACGCTTACTTTTATTTCTGCGGGTTCTTTTTTAGACAGTGGCTTTGTTTCAGCAGATTTATTAGACCAATCTATTCTTTCTTTCTTCCACAGAGTGCTTGACTCATTTGAGTCTGTTCTCGGAGTTGACTCTCGGTCATATGATTCTCTTTTGTAAGACAGCATTTCAGAGAATGAAAGCGAAGAGGTTGACTCTTTCTGTGAAGTAAGAGACTCTTTTCTTGAAGGTGATAACGATGATTGTTTTTTCGAAGTTAGCGAATTTTTTCTAGCACGTGTAGGTGATGATTCTTTTAGTGAAAGAGATGGTTCCTTTTTTGAAGATGAATTTGACTCCTTCTTGGATGGCAGTGGTGAAGACTCTTTCTTGGATGGAAGAGGTGAAGTCTCTTTTTTCGAAGCAGAAAGCGAGTCTTTTTTCGAGGGCAAAGGTGAAGGTTCCGTTTTAGATTCCTTTTTAAAAGGAACAAGGAATTCTCGCTTTGAAGGAGAAGGCGATGGCTCTCTTTTTGTAGATGGTGATGAGTCTCTTCGTTGAGGAACAGTAGCTTCTATTTTAGGCGGTGATGGCTCTTTCTTTGATGAGCTAACTGATTCTTTTTTAGAAACTGATGATTCTTTTTTCGTAGTAGCTGAGGACTCTTTCTTGGGAGGCGATGGTGATGTCTCCCTCTTTAAAGGAGCCAACTCTATCTTAGAAGGGGATGGGTTTATTTTCTTAGAAACATCTAATTCATGTTTACAAGGCACGGGGGATGCATCTGTTGTTACAGGGGCAATAGTTTCTTTTTTAGAAGCTTTCTTCAACTCTTTTTTGGACAGTGAAACTAATTTTTTAGAACTCTTCACGTCTTCAAGTTCCAACGGCACTTCGGTCGGTGCTGCTTTTGGAGTTTCCTGCGCGTCCTCAACGGGTTTACAATCTGAATATTTTTTAGGTTTCACTTCTTCGATCGGTGGGATAATAACCTTCTCAGGTTCCTTACATTCCGTCCTCGCGTTACGCGGGGCTACGGAAACCTTAACGCTAGAACTATCCGCTACTAAGGTGGGCGGGACAGGGTAGTCCCGTTCGGGCAGTGTGTCCTGGGTGGCGTCGCTCATCTGCCGCTCGAGGTCATCGAACTCTAGAGCGGGGATGACGACATCTGTAGTGAGCGGCAGAGGGTCCGAGTCCGGAGCGGTGAAGGGTACTCGGAGGGATTGCACGGGGATTGTGGTGGTGTGGGGGAGGTTGGTGGCTGGGAGGTCCGCCGGTGGGGGGAGGGCTTGCGAGGTTCTGACGACCGGTCTGAAGGAGGCTTCGTCGTCGTTGGCGCAGGTGTAGGCGTCGGCGTCGGCCGGAGGGGGTATGGAGGGGGGCGGCGCGCGGGAGACGGTCCCGCCGGGCGCGACTGCCAGCTCCACCCCTCCCCCCCCGCCGCCCCCAGCCCCGCGCCACTCCTCCCCTGCGTCCCGCTCCCGGCACGCCCCTATACGAAACCGAAGGCAACCATTAATCTCTGACAGTTGTGATGTGTTAGCTGGGATATCAAGAGGGTTCAGTGCTATGGATGCCTTTGGCTTCGGTACGGGGCCGGCGGCGTGGGGTGCACATGAGGCGATATTCCTCTTGATATTTCTGTCGCTTTTTTGTTATTTCACTCCCGAAAGTAACCGGTATGATTGTATGTACGCACGAATGTTCAGTATTCTAGAGACTTGAAAAACCTAGAATCGGATACTGATTAGGCTTAGTAATTAGGATGGTGATGACAAACCTGACGTGTGCAATGAATGTACTTTGTTACGTTATTTAATTGACGTTATGACGTGAATGTGAAACGAATACGTTTAATAAATGCGTTTCATTCTATGGTGTCACCGTGTAAATTTAAATTTTATGCACGTGCATAAATTTACGCAGCCCAGAACCGAGCCAAATTATATTGATTAAAATTGAATAATAAACCAGTAAGTAGGTATAAAAAATGCTAGCTTAGGAAAATATTTACCAGTCTTAAGAAAACTACAGGATTCTAGTTATTCCAGATACTTTGACTTTGATATATCTGGGGGGATATTCAGTTGTTCATTCAAAACCAGAATGAAGAATCCAAGTAGATTCTCTTTTCCAAATTCTGTCTTCAAAAAGCGAATATTCTATGATTAAATAATGGAACATACCGTGGTCTTCCTTCATAGCTTCAGCCAAGTCTTCTTTGAGTTGTACATCGCAGACGGAAGCCGCGCGGCCGGCTTCGGCCAAAAGGGATTTGCGGCGGAAACTGTCCGACGGCGAATGTTCTAGAGAACCTGAAACAAATTGATCAATATTAGCGAACAATTAATAAAAAAGCCTCAGACTTAATGCATTAATGCTCTAATACTGAAACGATACATAAATTAAAAAGCGAATAATTATTGTAACATTTGTACCAGCTTAGGACTTTCTAACGCCTTGTTAAATGTCCAAAAATATTTATTAATCTACTTCTTATATCGCTAAACGATTGGAAAAACTCGAGGGGAGGCCTTTGCCCAGCAGTGGGACACTCCAGGCTAGTAACAACAACAATTTATTATAAATAATGATTGTGTATTATGATACTCACTTGCAGATCCGGAGTCAATAAGCACTGGCACTCTTGGTCTCACTCCGGGCATGTTGACAGGGTTGGATCGCGCCACGCCTCTCCCCGCGCTAGCTTCCACTTCTACCGTCTCGGCTTCCGATAGAGATGAGGTGGACCTGTACATAACAATAGCATTTATATGCATTGTTATTCTGTTGTGCTTATTCTTAAATAGTAAAGGAGATTGCGGGAATGTTCAATAGGTATAATGACAATGTGTCTCAATTTCTTTGAATCTTGTATGGTAGAATGTTTTAATCTAAGTTAAGTATCAGTTTAATGACAACGGAATTCCCACAAAAATTTTTGAAATTCATACTATTGTTTTTGTTTTTTCATCGGAATCAAATTTAACCTCAAAAAGTAGTAAAGTAACTTACCCAGTGCAATTGAAAGTTTTGAAGACGAACTGAGGTCCCATCCACAGACGGCGGTGAGGGCCCGCGTGGGTCACTATCTCAACTTGCGACAACCATCTCTCTTCTTCGCTCATACAGATATCAGCGTATCTCTGTAGATAAACAATTTCAATTAATAACTAACAATTAAAAAATGTTATCATATAATATTTAAATGGCGATTGTTGGTTCGTATGAGCAAGGACGATATAGGTATTCTATATCGGCCTTAGTATGAGCAAGAGGCCAACTCCGGTGATAGAGATTTTTTAGGCCGCCTAAAGGCTGCGTAGCCGGCTTAACGCCTTTATAAACCGGGACCGACAATTTAACGTTGCCTCCCGCACAGAAAAGTTCAGTTGATAATTTCACGTTGCTTAACTTCACAATCTATCAAGATCGCCTTAGCAAGCCACGAGCGCGAAATGGTAATAGACAGGCCATATAGTACGCCGAACAGATGATGAAACTTGATAGGAATGATATTTTTCCTATACATCGGTATTATGTAGTATGCAGTTATACACTTACAGCACACGACATTGGTTGTAGCAGTGGGTTAGAGGGCGGCAGTGGGGCCAGCAGGTCGGTGGCCGGTATCGGACGCTGCAGCGGCCATTGTGCCACCGGCTCTACTTCCAGCTCTATGGGCGAATCGTCGCAGATCTTCTCTTTTGGTACGCCTGGAAATTTCACTTTTAATTTAGAAAATATTTTAAAGATTTTGATGTATGCAGGTTCGTATAAACCAGGTTAAACCAGAGTATTTAGGCTGCCCGAAGGCCTCCATCATGGCTTTATGACTTACAAGCCCGAACCGACTGTAACGCATTTGATGCTCGAAGTAATCAATTGGCAAGGCATGTGCCTCCGCGCACCCTGCTGCTCCTTCTCTAGCAAGAGGTCTAATCGCCGCCTGAAGTGAGAGGATACAACGCAATCTGAGCAGGCCCTAGCGACCCCCCACTCTAGCAAGAGATCTAGTATAGATAGTTACCGCCGGCCGCACGAGGAATCAGCACGAGATGCGCCAACGCTCCGCCCGCAGTGAGAAGATACAGCGCAGCTTGTGCGGGGCCTCGGGTACCCCCCGCGACCCCCGCGCCCGCCGCGACCCCCCACTGAGCGCGGGCCAGTAAGGGCACACTACTGCCGTCTTCTGAGAGGGAGGATAGACGCTGACGGCCTGGGAACAAAAAGCTTGTTATTAAATCTGCCTTCAGACATTAAACACATACTATTGCCTAACTTGTCGCTAAATTTGTCGCTATCACGAATAAATACTAACTAACGCCCGAATACTGAAACGTTTCGTCAATAGTGGAATGATCACTCTGAACTCTAGAGGTGGTCTTAAACTAATTTTGAGAATCTAACAAAGATCTTCGGAGTTATGAACAGAAGTTCACCTCGAGAATGAAGAAAAAAAAAGACGTGTGGCACTCGGGGACTGCCGCGGTAAAGCTATTGCATGCCACCTAGAGGCTAGTTGCTGAACTAAAGTGACAAGAGTTAGTTGATTTCGTTATGGAACTTGTGGATTCGGTCTCTACGCTTAAGGCCCGCGATAGAAGCTATGCAATAGCTTAAAAATACATATCTTACAAAATTGAAATTGTCTTCATAAATTTTCTTATTTTGCCACATAAGAAGAACGCTGAGGGGAAAACCTACGCAGTAGGCGATTTTAAGGAATCTTAGCTCTGGAGGAGGGGTGACGCCGCGCACTTCACACCATTCATTTAGCGCATGCTATTGGTTAGTGAGCGAGCCACGCTCAAACATACCCCCTCCCGTTCCCCTCTACGATCGTTTTACGTGACGCGACTACCTTATATTCTTTATTATGATAATGCAAGTAATATACCCGAGCTGGTTCTAGTGACGGTGTGAGTGGCCAGGTTGGGCGTGGGTCTCAGCTGGGCTAGCGGCGCGTTCACCACAGGCAGCGGGTATGGAGGCAGGCGAGGGTTGGGGAACCACGCTCCAGCGCTCGCTCCATCTCCAACCTGGAAAGTTAGTATAACGTTAGTTACCTAACATCCAGTCTCAATGACTTGTCTATCTCCGATTCTCCTCCTCCTCGCGTCGTTTTCCTCAATGCTGAGGGTCGTGACCCCCTCCACGGATCACTTTCTCCTGGACAATATTTCGCCACTTCGTGCGATTCTGTGCAGCTTGAATGGCTTCGTGAAACTTTGTTTCTCTCCGATTCTAGGTAGGTAGAATTTCGACACATTTTGTATGGAAGTAATGTCAAATATCTACCCGCAGTAAGCTAAACAGAGATAGATAGGTTATTGAAACTGGCAGCAAGTGACTGTATTTCTTTAATACTTTTGTGCACCCCTCCCAACCACTCATTGATTTCATTACTTACATTTTTTTATGATTCAAGATGTATGTTTATATGTATAATTATTGGACCCGTGCGAAGCCGGGGCAAGTGGCTAGTTTATAATATTAGTAGCGTGTTATAAGTACATACCGGGCTAGCGGGACCGCGTTTATCCGCCGCGTGTATAGGCAGCCCGGCGGAGCGGTGGAAGCGAGACAGACGATTCACGACGCGCGGGTGGGTGTGGGTTCGAACGCCGCACGCGCCGCCGTAAGGAGACATGGCGAACACATGTGTAGTTCCACGTAGAGTTGATATGGCCGCCCATCGTGAGTCGCTTGATATCGCTATGTCCTGGTCAAACAAAAAAATGTATGAACATGGAACGTTTTCAGTTATTCAGTGACACTTGCAAAAAACGCTTTAGTTTACTTGAAAAGAAAGAGCCCACACACAGTTCCTATTTTGATTCTGTGACTTCTAAAAAACGTCCGAACGGTACAGTTATTTCTGTACCGTTCGGACGTTTTTTAGAAGTCATTAAGAGAAAACTCAAACTTAAACATTAACAGTCTACTGCCTGTGCCAAACCACTAAAAACTCCCTAGCCATTAAATACTAACCTGCACTTTAGCCGTAGTATCACCTCTATGCAGCACATACAAATGATGAACAGACGCGAGACTCGGTGACGAAGGATGTGGGTTAATTCTGAAGACGTGGAAGTCATGCCCTCGTTTATCAGCCGTCACTAGCAGCATACCACTCGCGTCGAACTTCAGAGCGGTGACGGGTTCGGAGTGAGCTATGAAGTGAGCTACGATCGGCTCGCAGGCTTCTGATGCGTCTTGACCATCCTCTTCTTCTATACCCTGGAAAATAAGATAAGTTGTGATAAATAAAGTAGACATGACATGAGTCGGGGAGAAAGCGAAAGGTATCAAATAAAGTTTGTTGGAAAATAAAATTTATCGCATGAACTTTGGAATAAACTAAGCATGGCCTAAACATTAATTACGGTTGTCTGGAAGAGATCGCCATAAGCGATAAGACCGCCGATTGAGGGATACTACACCTACCTAACTGTAAGGCCCTATATTTTTTGTCACCTGTATCCTCAATAAAGATATTTTGAATAATTTTGAATAATTGAATAATGTCTTTCAATACTACTATTTCCTAGCCTTGATTTTGCACAGGTATACGAAGTCCATTATGTTTATTAACATGACTTGACAGCGTATAGCACTCTAGCAGTTTATTACCTCTACATCCAACACAGTGACGACCCCCGGCTGTGTAGAATCAGAGCGCAGAGCGGGCGGGGAAGGGCAGGGGGCAGGGGCGCGGGTTCCAGCTAAACTGTGGGCTACACTCTCGCCGAGACCCCGCAAGCCTTTGCCTAGAGACTTGGCTGCGTGTAGCACTGTGGCGGTGTAGCTGCTTACTCCTTCACCTGGGAAATAAGATTCATCAGCATCAGCATCCGAACTCACTATTGGGTAAGAACGCCCTTTCTATTTCGCCCTCAGTCCGTTTCTGCAAATAATATATCGACGCAGGTTCGAAACCTGCCAGTGTCATAACTTTTTTTTTTATTGTTCCAGTCAAACAAAACCATGGAAAGCATTTCCTTTTTGTTCATATAAACGCGTATAACCTAATAGTCTTCAAACAAAGAACCAAAGAACTATCTATAGTTAAATGCAGTTACAATTAAAATAAAAGCTTGCATGACTCATGGTGACGTCATCTGATGTGACTTTGTTTAGTGATTGCAACAAAGAATATCAAAGTAGGTAAAATAATTGTTTTGTCTATCAAAGTACAGATAGCAAGCAAATCTGTTATATTTAAGCTTTTTATAAATGTTGTTTACCTAATTATTGTCTGGATTTTGTTTTGCTGATAAATAGTTTCATTTTTCACTGTTTCATCATAATCAGGTTACTTAAGTCTTAAGTTTCACAAAAGGCCCGCCAATTGCCACAACGCCTAGGTACTGTACACTATAATGGCAATGTTTTAAAGCCTCCATTAAACGTTAAAGACATTATAAACGAATTATTAACTGCTGATGTCAATCAGTCACACAAAGTTGTGTTTTGTTCTACCACGTTAGTTTGTAAGATTTTTTTTTTGCATTTAAAATCTTTGTAATGCTCAACTCTCTTTGTCGTTAATCCTACGGATATAGATGACCCAGTGTGATATGAGTGTAAAGAAACCTTTGCTCCATGCAAAATTCGAAACACAAAGATAGCATTCAACGTTCTCAAGTTTTGTTGGTCACAAAAGCAAACAAAAGACCATGGTTCGAGCGGTCTAAATAAATAATAGGATTAACATACTCGGCCATAGACACGCATATACATTCAGGCACGAAATGTTTTGCAACAGAACAATGATACTACTAAGGTCATCGTATACTCGCCACCAGTTCACTAACCGATTTTGATAATGCTAATAGCTAAAGTAATTACTGTAGCTCATTACAAGATAAGTAATGCGGAAAGATCGTAAAAGAAACGGATTGTTTGTAAATCTTACGGTATTTATAAAATGCAGATATTTATTTCGTGCGTTTGTATTGATTATATATTCGCACATCTGTAATTTTGTCGATGTATTGTATTGACTTCAGTAAAAGTAAAAAAACATTTATTCAGTAGGACCTCTGGGATCCTTTAAAATAGTTCAAGCGCTTTCAAACGTATTGATTGGCATAAGTGTTTTTTTCCAAACTGTAAGCTCGATGGCCCCATCCAGTTTTTCTAACGAGATCATCTCCAAAATTAACTACACAATGGTCAAATCACGTGAATGTGATCAGGAACTAATTGCATGAGTGTATTTGAACTGCGGTTTAAACAGAGTAACCAATAACGGTCCCTGCACTTGCGCTCACAAAAACAATGTATAGGTATATACAGAATAATTTTTAAACTATTCTCAGAGCATCATAGTGCAGTATGCCTTCAAAAAACCTAGAACAAAACCTTGGAACCAATGATGCAAAAGCTAGACAGCGTAATTTGGTAACTACTCACAGTTACAAATAAGGAAATGCAAGGTCAGTTTTAGAGACAATTGAATGCAAATTAGCGAA
This sequence comes from Xanthorhoe spadicearia, assembly GCA_947086425.1. Classification (NCBI taxonomy): domain Eukaryota; kingdom Metazoa; phylum Arthropoda; class Insecta; order Lepidoptera; family Geometridae; genus Xanthorhoe; species Xanthorhoe spadicearia. Next base: position 6,677,684 of record OX352199.1, read on the forward strand.
CAGCAGTATTTTGTTTTTGTTATAATTTAACTTGTGTGTAGCGGTAATTTAACTGCAAAAGCCAAAGCTAAAACAATGTTTGTAACGACACAAAGGCGCTTAAATGCTTCTTTAATCTTGTACCAAAACGTACAAGATCTGCAAAATATATACAGTCAATCCTAAGTTTTTTACAAGCGCATTTTAGTTCGGTTCTTAGTTGCATCTATCAATTTGTTCCAAAAATTAATTGGACATAGAAAAGCCTACCCTTTTAGACTCTACTTTATCTTACCTTCACAACCCCCACTGCTTCTCTTAGATTGGTTGAGTTTCTTATCGGCATACGCAAGCCAGCGGTCGCCCAACGCCAATGGATTGATCGGCGTGCTTCCCCCAAGGGGGCAGGGGCAAGGATAGCAAGTGGTGACAGACAGCCTATCTTCTAAAGTCCCCGCGTCGAACACCGCGAAACGTTCAGAGAAAGACACCACTACTGAACGCTTGTTGGCTAGCACGTCAAGAATCTGGTTCTTGAATTTTATGCTCTTCACCTGTTTGAAAAGAGGAAATGATGATTTAGTTTGTTAGAAAAACAATGCTTATTAAAATATATCTTGATAAGCCAGTCGTAACCGAATTTCAACTGGGCAAGGCTGCACTAAATTTGACGACGAATATCACGGCAGCTATCTGATAGCTGATTTAGTAACTATTCATTTTTATCATTTCTGGAGGCTGGAAGTGACTTGGGTAACTATACTGTCTTTAATGCTTGGTCAGTTATAACGGTAACCAGGAGCGCGGCTAGCTATTGAATTCAGAAACTTAGAACATACTTACCATCGGTATTCTAAAATGTGAAATTATCCTATCGATTCTACCTCATTTTCTATGGAGGTTAAATAGGGCAATATCAGTTAAAAAAACTTACCTGTTCACCACCACGTATAGATATGAAACTCAATGAGCAGAAAGCTGGTCCAGGACTGGCTGAATCGCACAAGGCAATCAAAGGCCTCTTTGGCGCGAAGCAGTCTCCCCTCACAGGCGTGGGTAGTATTCTCAGCACCCGCACGGTGCCTTGACGCCAGGATAGAACCTCCTGGGCCTCCCCGTTGGGCGGGATAAGCCAAACTTGCACGCCCGCCCCATATCCAAGGATCAGTAGTAGCGGTGCTATCTCGGTCTCACCGTCGCCTTCTGGAGTGGGCTCGTTTATGTCGGCTGTTTCGAATCTATGTAAAAATATTCACTTATGTAAAATACTCAGTACCTAGTTAGTACGTTGATCTAGATAGTAATAAAGTTCTTAATGTGTAAAGGTGCTCAGTTTTCTAATGTTACTTGCGGCCACCCAACAGTTCCGCGACCAGGGCGCCTTTCTACTTCGTAAATCTGTCAAGAACATTTAAACAAGCTACACTTTAAGTAGGTACTTCATTCTAGAAGCCATGTGTGAACCATAATAGTGATTGAATATGATCGATAGTAAATTAGAATGGTAATTTCCATTAAAGTGCTTTTAAAACTAAAGTGACGTAACATCGTAATGTTCTAGGTAATACAATATCTGCAATATATAATAATTTCCGAGGTGAACCTAGAGATTCGTGTTGGCGACTGGGATATACCTCAAAAAATGTCAAGGGTTCGAATCCCAGGTCGGACATTAATGCTCAATATGCTCATTAACACGAACTCTCAAACAACGGTAAAGGAAAACATCGTCAGAAAACCCGCGGCTCAGACAGACCCATGTGTATTGCCCAATGGCAATACACATGGGTCTGTCTGAGCCGCAGGAAAGACAATTCTTTCCTGTGGATATGGCCGGCTCAGGAGGTTTAGAATTTTAGATGCTGGACAAGCCTATTCCATCTCAACAATATTCCAGGGACTTCAGTGTCACATTAAGCATAGGCAAAGATTGCCTCTCACGCTGTATAAATCCACTAGATGGCGCTAGTAAAAATGACCCGATTCTAGATGGCGCTGACGAAAACGCGCGGCGCGTAATGATCTCCCCATACAATCATACCAACATTATCTCTTTATAATATTAGTAGAGAAGTAGAGATAGTAGAGATTAGTAGAGATTGTAAAGATAAAAAGCCCCAAGTAAACCTCTCACCTGGCCCATTGTATAACATCCTTTGGGTCGATGGTGGACGACGTGAGCTTCACATCATTGATGAAGCCGGAGACCGCGTCGATGATGGAGCGGTCGGCGGGGGGCTGAGATGGCACAGTGAGGGGCCCGCCCGACCGCGCGTGCCGCGGCGACTCGGCCGACATCCTGTCCTAGGGTCGCCTGCACAAATATCATGGTTAAACTAATTACAAATACAAAATGTATTTATTACTGAAAAGGAAAACACAGGTTTATACAAAGATAAGTTTATATATATGAATTTGCTGGTGGTCCCCGCACGAGGCAAGCCATATTTATTTAGATATTACTACATCTGTAGATAGAGCTATATTTATTTTAAATATTTCTTTCATAAATACCAAAGATTGATGGAACCCCTTATTATTTCCATGTCTACTGTTCTTTTCAGCCAGGAGATGTGACTTAAACCTAATTATATCAATACACAGTATTATTATGAATGACCTTGACTTTGACTTTAAAAAGAAAAACAAGTTATTACCTAGGTAGGTATATAAGATAGGTACCTGTCTAGATGATCAGACTGAACCCCAACCATAGCCCCGCCCCACCCAGCCCATAGTAACAAAAGGGCTTGGTAGGTACCTAATAGGCTAAATATCTAATAGTAGACTTTATAAGAATTAAGTATTATCTGATGGTGTTATAATATGAATTAATAAAGTAGTCCTGACTTAGCTTAGCTAAATAATACTTAATTGAAAAATATAAGGTACCTAGACCTACCTTTCTTTGTTTACACTAAACCACCAATCTATTTACATGCATACTGCAAAACTGTGTTAAGTTTGACCTAACAAACAGTACACTAATCTACAGCTGGTACTATCTACAAGGTAAGTAAGTTGAGATATGTAGGTACTTCTTAGCCTTGCCTTGTTTAATAATATATAATAAACAAATTGCGTAAAAATCGAATACTTACTAGTCAAAAATAGATCAACAATCACTATTATTACATAATACTGAGAACAACAAATAACTGAATCTCACTCAAAAATATAAAATTATTACACTATTGTGATTGGGAAACAGCTGGTTTCTGGCTATTAAAAAAGCTATGTAGCGCTCAAGGGTCCGAGGACAAAGGAAATCGATTGCAGATCGACAACTAACTAAACGGTGTTATCTTTCTACCACACGTCCAGATGTTGAAAACTATTACGTATTAGATTTAAAATTTACCTTGTTTACGAAAACAATCCTCATTTTAAATCCATTTTCGTGTAAAATGCAATTGCGTCGTATAACTGGCAGTCGAAAACAATGACGTCACACGGAATAAAAAAACAAAACACAACATCTAAAAACCCACTCGCGCTTTCAATTATACTAATAAATAACTAATCAATACATTGATATAAATTATTACACTAATTATTTATGTACAAAATTTACAAAGATTTACGAAAACAGATGATTTTGTTTGAATGATGACAAAATATGACAATACACCCCCACTCCTAGCCTAGCTAGTTGGTTTCATGCATGAGTGAGTGAGTGAGGTCGAGTTGTTGGGTCTGTGTGCGTGGACTATGTTTCGTACGGACTCCTGTAGCACTCGCATATAGGATTTGCTCATGTGTGTACTTTCAAAGAATAAAATATAGATGGAGTAGAAAGTAAAAATCATACGCCAAAACCATCAGTTAGTTCAAAGTTCAAAGTTCAAAATGTTTATTGCATTTATTTATGGTAGGTACAAAAGGTCTTAAAACTAGTTCCATGTGAAAACATAAGTCCTGTAAGGACATTGCAAATATACCTATGTTAATTTTCTAAAAATTTAAACTACTGTTTCATTTTAAAAAATTAACTCTGGGTAGGTACGTACCTAATATTATCCTATATTATACAATAATGTTTTTTTTTAATAATGAGATCAGTTTGTGAGATCAGTTTATGAGCTTAACTATTTTTAATATCTACTTAATTATTATTTTTCTTCTAAAAAATCTTGTAATGAGTAAAAACAGTGTTCTAATAAATATTTTACCTACGAAGACCTTACACTTACGACAATAAGTTACGATACACCAACGATAAAAAATAATAGGTACCTACCTACCTACCTACCGAAATCAATTGTCTTGAAATAAATAATTATTATATACCTAAGCAGGAAAGTATCATAGAAACAGAAAAACATCATGATGCAATCACACTAATAGGCTAGTTGACTCTATTTTTATGTAGCTCTTATATGATAAATAATTGTTCTTTTAGACCAAAAAAAATACTACCATATTTTTTTGGACCTAAGAAACCGCAAAATTTGATTTTAAAAGTTCTACTTTTCAAAAACAGGTGAAAACGCTACCGCCATATTGGTCTATGGATTTATCTGTGCTGTGACGTCATTCTTATTCAAAACAATAATTTTCGTGATTTACGTCTAGGGAACATGCACATTTTGAAAAGTTGGCATTACTGTAAATTGGTTTTAGTTATGTGACATTTGTTGTTTTCCGATACTAATGACGTCATCATAATGGCCGTAGCGTTTTCAGCGTTCCAATTAAAAAAAAAAAGAAACCGTTTTTTAAATTGAAATTATGCAAGCATCATGGACTTTTATTAACTGAAATTATTATATTTTGGTTTTGCAAGGAAAGTACTTCAGGAAATACTAATTTATTGGGTCAAATTTGATATGAGTCAAATAGCCTATTACACACTTCTACGAGTAGGTAGGTAGGTACCTACCTATTACATAATAAAAATACCTATAGTAAAAATAATGGGTACCTACCTACCCATTATTTCAAAAGAATTATTAACCTACCTAATATTTTCTTTCAGAACTTCATTCATAGGTACATGATTTGGTCAAATGGAAATGTAAAAAATTAAATTTCCATTTGACCAAATCGCCTCTAGGTACTTTTTAATCTATGCCAAAGAATGTACGGTAAACGAACTCACACATTCGTATTCTTTACGTTTCATTCCAGGCAATCGCGGAGAAGAGTTGAGCTTGAGTTTTTTTGTCTTTTTTGTGTATCAAAAATACAGCAAATATATTAGGTGATTTTGCTAATTAATAAAATACCCGATTATGTACTTAAACCCGTAGGTTGGTATAGGTAATAGGTAAAGACAATATTAAAGTTTTTTTCATTGTTCTTCAATAATTTGCTGCTTTAGCTAACACACCTAGCTAGGTACATCAAAAAATATGTTAAAAACTACTTTTCTTATCTTGTTATTTATGCAAAAAACGTGTTACGCCACAAGTAATGTAAAACGCAATGTATTATTTATAATCGTTGATGATTTACGCCATCTATCGGCCAAAAATGTACACTTACCAAATATGGATAAACTTTCGACTCAGGGCGTCAATTTTAAACATGCGTATGCTCAGGTGAGTTGATTACCTTCTTCATTATATATTTGGGGCTGGGTGTTTTATTATACTGGTAGTTAATTACGGTTAGATAAACTGGGCTCAGACTTACCTACTATCTTTTCGTTCTTTCCAGCAAGCGCTCTGCGCTCCAAGCAGAAATTCTCTTCTCATGGGTCGCCGTCCAGATTCTCTCCGCTTATACGATTTTTACAGCTACTGGCGTGACACAGTGGGAAAATTCACAACATTGCCACAGTTTTTCAAGGAGAATGGATATGAAACATTTTCTGTAGGCAAAGTGTTCCATCCTGGTCCAAGTTCGAACTTTACTGATGACTACCCGCATAGTTGGTCGCATTACCCATACCACCCTCCTTCTGAAATATACAAAGATGCAGCGGTGTGCAAAGATATTCATACAAACAAACTTGAAAGCAATCTTCTCTGTCCAGTTAATGTGAGGCATCAGCCTGGGCGTACGTTGCCCGATTTAGAAAGTTTGGACTATGCTGTAAATATCTTAAAAGAAAGATCTAACAACAGCAGACCTTATTTCTTGGCTGTTGGGTTTCACAAACCTCACATTCCCCTGAAATTCCCAAGGAAATTTCTGAGTAAGTAGGTACTTCAAAGATAAATATTGTTAAGCACCTACCTACCTACTTATCTTGCAAAGAAATATGGTACCTATGTATGATAGGTAATTTTATGCCATTGGTTGCTCGTTCTCGCGTTCATATATTTAGCCCTGAAAATAACAAACAACTGACTTTTTAATTTGGTAATTTAGTAGGTAGGTACCTACCTACCTAATTACCAGTATCAATCTATTTATCAATCAGCATTTATATTTGAATAGGTAAGATAAGCTACTATAGCCAGGTAGGTACCTACATGGCTACATTAGTATTAATTCCTAATTAAATAATACTTTAATAATTTTCAGTTAATGTCCCCATCAGCAATGTGGAACCTCCTAGATTTCCTAACATTCCGAAGCGAATGCCTCTAGTAGCCTGGCATCCATGGACGGATCTTCGAAGTAGAAGTGATATAAAGCGTCTGAACATATCGTTTCCTTTAGGAGTAATGCCAAGGAAATGGACATTAAAAATACGACAAAATTACTTTGCCGCCGCTAGTTATACAGATGCCTTGATTGGAAAGCTAATGCGTTATGTGGATATGAGGAACACTATTGTTGTCCTCACCAGTGACCATGGTGTGTACTACCATGGTTATGTAATTTATCTAAGTAGATTTGTATTTGTGTCTTACCTAATCGTTCACACACCCCATAAAAAAATTGAGGTAGGTAGGTACCACCTACCATGTCCTAATTTATTCTGCAGATAATTTTTTGAATGTGTTAGCTAAATTAGAATACCTACCTACTAGTGGTAAATTTTAGATAGTGTAGTAGGCTTAGGTACTTCTATTATCTTCTTTACTTACTGTAGTTCTTCCTCATGAAGATTCTGAGATGAACTATAATATGATGTTGTTTTAATGTAAATTATCCTTGCAGGTTGGTCATTAGGCGAGAATGGGTTGTGGGCAAAATACAGCAACTTTGACGTCGCATTAAGAGTGCCCCTGATTTTTATCGCGCCAAATCTAACCCCTAAAACGATTCACTCCCCTGTAGAACTGATTGATATATTCCCAACTTTAGCAAACCTCGCAAATTTGGGACAAGATATACCAAAGTGTGTAAGTAACGACAAGAGAAAATTATGCTTTGAAGGCAAAAATCTGAACCCATTAATGGAAGGGTACGAAACACCAAGCAATTTCGCTATAAGCCAATACCCAAGACCAAGTGAGTACCCGCAAAATAATTCGGACAAACCACGCCTTAAACATATAAAAATTATGGGATACAGTATAAGAACAAAAACATACAGATACACAGAATGGGTCTCATTTAATAACACATCATTTAATATTAACTGGAATAAAATATATGGCTTGGAACTATACAATCACATCATAGATCCAGATGAATCTAATAATTTATTTTTGGTTTCAAAGTATAAAAATATCCAAATTAATTTGTCTAGATTGTTAAGATCGCATGTCGGCGTGGGTCCGAAATACTCAATCAACTAGTGTAGTGGTATGTATTGCTATTTATAGTATGTAAAATTATTACTACTCAATATTATTCACGTACCTACTCAATGTAGGTTCATAATTACATAATGAATTAACTTGCAGAATTCATTGATAACAATAAAAATTTCCAAGTGTAGTTATTAAAGCTATAACCCACGCGTACGAATTTTAATCGCGATTTTGATACGCGACAAGTACCAAAGAACAAAATAGAAAAATTACACCGCGCGCGACAATAATCGGTAGGTCGAGTGAGTGTCGTGTCGCGTATGGGTTATAGTTGTTAATTAATGTTTACGAAATTAGATTATTTTGTACAAGCGTCAAAAGATACTCGTTAAGTCTTTTAATCTATAAAATTATACTAGGAATGCAGAATTGTTACAGCAAAACATTCATTACTTTGTTTTACAACTAGCTCTCTATCTTATAAGCAACAATAAAAAATTGCACCAATTAACAGTCATTATAAATGCACATTTTGAACTAGGATCATACTAAGCTCCTTTTATCTTCGGGCACTGGTCGTCGAGATTTTTCTTCCATCTCTAGCTGTTTGAATCTAGCGTAAAAGGCGCTACTAGCCAGTACGATTACGTTGGACGACCACCAAAGAGTGTTTTTAGATTCGTTATACCACTGAGTGGCCATAACAGTTTGTGCGCAGGCTTTGGCTGTGCCTGAGATGTTGTGGGTTAGTGGCGATGTAACCTGCAACAAAAACATGACATGTTACAAATTATTGATACCTAAGTGTATCGCAAGGAGCTTTAACAGTTCCGCTATTTTAGCCACTTGTGATGTCAGTACATATAAATAAGTAACAGTCATCTACATAGTCCTGTTAGACTAAAATTTAAGACATTTGAGGTAGGCACCATAAATCCAAAGAATCCACAAGTCCAGGATTCAAATTTTATACCCTTCAGAATTTCAGATCGAAAAGCATAGCACTATAACTTTGCCAATCCTGCTTACCTTTATTTGTAAAGATGTGAAATATCCAATACCAAATCCGCATATCCCACCAATAACCATCTGCATCCAGAAGTATGTGCTATCAAAATTGGTGTAGTTCATCAGCACCGTTACTTCTCCATTGAATAAGATTAAAGGCAGGAACAGTATGATTGAGTATGCATTGTTGTAGTATGAAAGCAGCCATATTTCTTGGTTGACACTGGGAAGGACTTTTTTAGTGTAAATTGAGTATAGAGATAGCATTAGGGATCCTATTACTCCGTAAATGGTTCCAGTCAGTGAAAATGAATCTGAAAATAATCATTTTAATCTTTGTAAGTATTGGGTACTTAATTCTATTTGAAAAAGTGAAATGTGATCAAGACTTTAAACCTATTTCTTTGGTGCAGTAAAGATTTGTAGCATTAATTAAGAGATCTTTTGAAGTTGTCTTTTGTCAGAGTTACAATAAATATTTGTTTCACGCCCACATTTTGTATACACCCAGAGGAGTTTACATTTTGTATTCTGAGTTTGTATTATATAAAACAAGAACATGGCGGAATTATAAGGACCCAAAAAGTAACCCATAAACTACTTGTTTTAGAAATGTAGCACATAATGATTTCTTCAATTTATATGAGTTATAAAAAGTAGATAGGTAAGTAGGTACATAGTAGGTAAGTTAGCTACTGATAATAAAAAAAAGTGAAAGTGTATTAAAACCACAATTCACCAGTTCCATTAATTAATTAATTAGAATTACCAATGAAATTGATTACTACATAAAGTTTGAATAAACCTAGATACTTCATTTTTAAGCAGGAACCCGATCTTGAGCATAACTTCCACAAACCACAATACATTGAGCACATAATTATGTAGGGCACATATAAAATTATATGAGCATGGATTGGTATTTTATTTAATTTAGATGCAATCAGAGTAATTATTATTATTATTTATGTAGAATCTAAATCCTCAGCCTTGACAGCAGAGTGGGTTAGTGTCTCGCCTTAGTTTTTAAATCCTGCATTATATGTACCTCTAAATTTTAGAATTTTGAATGGATGACGCATTAGCTGAACTTTTTAACTACAGAATCATTAAAAGCGATTCAGAATTTTTCATGCAGGTGTGTCCTTTTCCTTTTTGTACTCACCAAGTAAACTTTCCTGATCCACACCAAGATAAAATCCAAAAATAATAAATGCACAGCATGATATACATCTGTATGAAGTTGTCTGTCCTAGTAGCACCCAGCTGAAGATAACATTGAAGACTGTAGTTAGAGATCTGCCGACGTAGTAGAACGGCACCCCAACATACTTCAGGCATAGGTTGTTAGTTGCTATCATCAATGTAAACATCAAAGATAGTGGTATCACCTGAAAATGTACCAATTATTTTAAAATACAAACTACAAACGTACTTAATTACATTAAATTATGAAAATATAAGGCTGCTTCTGTGGTGTTACTAGTGGTGAATAAATTCTCGTTTTGTGGAAATACTGAGATGAAAATTTTATTCAATTTTGTAGGATGAAAAATAAAATAAAAAAATCAGTCCAGCCATTTAAGTGGAAGGAGTTACAAACATTCACACCAACATACACACAAACTTTCACAAGCATTATTTAGGCATTTTTTTTTAATTTAGGTTTTTGAGGAAATGTAATGATAATGTAAGATAATTATGTCTTATTAAAAGTCTCTAATAACTACAAAACTGTAGAATAAAAAACAATGGACAGGATGTGGCAAAAGCCCATTCATATTTAGCTTTTATAAAAATAAGCCATGATTAACCATGTGATGCAGTTATCTATCAATATCATCATTAGTATGTTAGGTACACACACACACTCAATAGTAGAGCATACAATACAAAGCTAATCAGCTAATTAGATTTCCATGTTTCTCTTATCAAACCATTTAATTAGCATTTTGAAACACAGTCTGAATTTCTGTGTTACAATAGCATTTTAGTTGATAAAACATTAAAGTTTTTAATGTCTTAGGATATTTATTTATTTATTAATAACCTGGAATAATATTCAGGCTTTTATCCCAATAAGCTTGTATTGTATAGGTGCAGATTGCATGGTCATCATCATTAAAAAGTTCCATGGCTCAATGTTTTGAGTTTGTGGTTGAGGTATCTATGTATAGAAACCAATTTCTTTTGGCCTTACCTTTCTCACAGTGTCTAATTGCCACGGAGTACCTTTAGGAAATACAAATACTCCAGGTATCCCTCCTGCACTGCTCAGGAGAGAGCATATTGTGAATGAGACAATACACTGGAACCAGGTTATGAAGAGAGGAGCCTCCAAAGCTACAGTTTGACTGCTGAGTAGTGATTTATTTACAAATACTGTAGCTATTGAAACAACCCTGAAATTCCAATTACACTTAATCATAGTTAAATGGGAATTACATTTGCATGCATATTTACTTAGTCGTAAACTTACAGTAAGTATTAGGATATTAGTTCTTATACATACCAGTAACATGAAACCACTATGAAAATGTGAATGTATCGAGAACATAAGTCTGACCGTGGTTCTTTCATCTTAGGCGTGTACTCAAATTTTGGTAATTATTTCGTCCTGTGATGTACGATGACGGAATAAAACCTCTACTGGTTCCCTGACAAAATAGATAAATGTTTTATTGTAGGTAGGTAGTTATTTATCTATGAATCTATATTACACCGCAGCTCAAATTATGTTACGCGACGCGCGGCTTGTAAAGCTACGTTTTATCAATGCAATCATCACAACAGCCAACCAAAACCAACCAACCAAGCGAAAACCAATTTCAATTTTTTGGAAGTAAAGGTTATTTATAGAACACTGGACAACTAATGACTGATGTTATTTTTCCGATAAAAAAGAAAAACCTCTCAACTTCTTGACTTACTCCTCTGTCTCTGTGTTTGACGATTCTTAAATCAATGTCAAGTCAAACTTATGCTTCTGTCAACATCACATTTTGAATGAATGAAGTCGGTAGCCAGCCAATGAAATAAAAAAAGGAAGAATTTGGTTTGGTTGTATTTGTATGCCAAAGAGAATAAAATCACTACGTTAGATTGTATGCAGTGAATGGCGTTTTCTTCTGAAGTTTTTTTATAAATCCCCGTGCAATTTTTTAAACGGACGTTCTGCTCCGGGCTCTTCGTCTTCGGATCGGCAACCATGGATTCTTCAACAACTGAGTTTGATACCCCAAGTGGTCAAGAAAGAATCACAAGACTGCTCGAAGACACTCTATCTCCTTTGAACATTACGTTGTTCGTAATTATTAGTGTATTGATTTACAAAATTGTGAGAAGGTTTACCGCTAGCCCCTTAGAAGCGGAGCATGATGAACTTCCGAGGCTTCGGAAGGACATGATGGTCGCAGAGTTGCGACAGTACGATGGGAACCAGCCAGACGGCCGGGTGCTCATCGCGGTCAACGGATGGATATTCGATGTGACTCGAGGACGCCGCATCTACGGACCCGGTGAGTGCATTTGCATATGTCGCTGTTTATAAATAGAGTTGACACCTAGTGACTCACTACTTTGTTCAGAATGCATTGTTTACATTGCATACAAATTAAATTAAGAAAATTTACGCATTCTGAAATCACTAATACATTACATTGGCCAATCGATCCCTAACAAAGTAAACAGGCATTATTTTGCAATCATGTGGTTATGTGATTTTCAGGAGGTCCATATGCAGCTTTTGGTGGTAAAGATGCATCCAGAGGCCTGGCCACATTCTCTGTGACCTCTTCAGACAAGGAGTATGATGACCTCAGTGACTTAAACTCAATGGAGATGGAATCTGTAAGAGAGTGGGAGGCTCAATTCCGAGGTAAAAATAAAAGCTTGATCTGGTTTAATTGACCTTTACTAAATGAAATGCACTTGGGATTCTATTAGAGGTCAATTATAACTGCACTACAAATTGCTTCATTAACACTCACATAGTGTAGTGCGAGTTAGTTCTCTATTTGAAACAATATTCATTTCATTTGCTGACCCATTTATTCAGTCATTATAAATATTGGAATTAAGTTTTGTTGAAATTGGACTACAGCTGCATAAAAACAATAAAGATAATCAGCAACTTGTATGTTCATAATTTTGAGATAAAGTGCATACTTTTACTATCAGTCTAGATTATGAATAACTAGCTTCTGACCATGACTTTCTGAGTGTTCAAATGCATGAGTAGAGTATGTTAAAATCTCTATAAAATTATAAAAGCAACTCAGACTGTCTGTTGCACTTTCACACCACAATGTAGTTACATTTAACTCATGGACTCAATATACTCACAGACAAAAATATTTTTGTAATGTAGTAAACATACAAATGAACATTCATATATATTTTTGTTGTATTGAGAAAAAGACTTATCAAATCAATAACAATAACACTAAAAGGTTATCTACCTCTTGCAGCTGTAAAATACATTTTTATCCAAGGTGTGGGCACGCCCTTCAATGATAAGACATACAGGCCCGCAACTAGGACGGCAAACTGGGGCATCTGACCGGAGGGTTAGGTACTAGGAGGCGCCAATATAATAAATGTATCTTCTTGATCTTTAGTTGGTACACCTATATTCTAAAACTATTACAAAACTGTGAATTTTTTTTGTCCCTATCGTTCGGCTTATTTAGCAGTCTCTAACTAATCTCTATGAGCCATACTAAGTCTATGCTTCGAATGTTTTATCACTATCGCGTCATCACATGAGTCATTCGGAAGGTGGTTAAAATAAAAATGTCTATATAACGTTTCCTGGGAATTGAATACATGAGTGATAATTTCATTTACTTACATCTGTAATTTGCTGTTTAAATATTAATATAAATAAACAAGTCTTCGCCCGCGGCTTCGCTCGCATAGTAAACCGGATAAAAAGTATTCTATGTTGAGGTTTAACTATGTATATCCCAAGTTTCAAAAAAACTAAATCAAATACTAATTTAATCACTTATATTACAGAGAAATATGATCTCGTTGGCAAACTCCTGAAACCTGGTGAAGAGCCTACGAATTACTCCGACGAAGAAGCCGAAGAGACCGATACCTCGACCAACACGCCATCTGACGAGAAAAAGGACAACTGAACTACTGAACCCCTTGCATTCAAATTGTTTGTTGTCAATGTTTACTTATCATCAGCCAAATTCGAAGTGCAATGTTTCTAAACAAAGTTTCAGTCATAAAATGGAATTGCTTCCTAAGGATTGGTGTTTTGACTGAGGTGTTAGTAATTTATTTCGAGGGCAGTGGTCACAAATCCCTAGTAATTGTATAAACATCAACAGAAAAAAGTTATTTTTAGTATAAGTATTGACAGTTTGTTTACAAACATTACACGTCGAATTTGGCTGAAGTATAGAGACCTATGTGCACCGTTTTAGAGGTTTTGTGTCGTGTGCCATAATAGTGTCCGATACGACCTACTAGATGCTGTGTTTCGCTTTCGACTTTTGTGTTATAGGATGAGGTAGAGTCATTTTCACAAACGCAAGCTTCTCGCTCTTAATCAATTTAACTTTAAATTTCATCATTGCGCTGATAATCTTTGATCACAATAAGACATTTTCTTCATAAAAACAAAAACCCCGGTTTGCATCAAAAAATATTATGCACGGCATCCATCCAGTCAGAATGAGACCGCACGAATCAGGTTTCAATATTTTTAAAGATTAATTGGCTTAAGCAAGGCTTTTCAACCTCGTTTTCCACAAAACCAGAAACCGCATCATAATCCGTCCAGTAGAACTAAACATAGGAGCCTACATAAATACGACGAAAACATATTTTTCACAACATTAAGATAGCAGTGAAGACTCAACCGAAAGATCTTATATTCGTTGAGTATCCTTAAGGTCTGATAGATAACGCGAAACAATTTCACGTGGAAAGGTATAAACAATGAAATCTAAAATTAGCTTTTATAATTATTTAAAACTCAGTTTTTATTTTGGCCTAGTAAAAAAATATGATGTTGGTTGGGATGTCTCAAATTAGGGTAGTTAAACTTTTAAGATTTTTAGTCATCTTTTGTTTTAAGTTTTAACTTCAATCATATAAAACTAACTAACCGAAAGCGGTATCACAGATTACTACTTATGTGGCGGTATGCAGCTATCAAAAAAAATATTTTGAAGTAAATTGCATTTATGTTGTTGTTACATACATGTCAACATTTTCTTTTAAGTTGCTTCGTTATTGTGATTGAATTAACTCATGCTTATATTCAGAATTCAAAAGGTTGAGCATTTTTGTATATAACTGTTGGAATGAGGCCTGAAGCAGTGAGATGTAAATATTGAGGTCTATAAGTCATCTATGTCATTGAACTGCTACGAAATTTGGATTAATTTTATATCTTTCTTAATTATAAAGACTGATGATGGCATATTAAGTTAAACAGGGGCTGGGTCAAGATGGAATAACGAAATTTTATGCACATTCCTTTGATGGGGCTTTAAATTTGGTATTGTTTTTTGTTTATTTTCACAAGCGATCATTCATGTCATATCATCACTTCTCCAGGGAAATTTAATGTTTCTATCACTATTTTTAGAACTTCTAAAAAAATGCTTTACTTATTGCTTGAATTAATGGTTATTTACCTATTATATTGTAACTGTAAGTAATTGAAACAAATATTCATAAAGTAAAAGTAAAACCCTGTTTTGTGTACTTTTGAATATTAAATGTTGTTGCAAGAATTTAAAAAATATAAAAAAAGGTAATGTGCATAATACGAGTATATGTGTTTATTATGTTTTGTTTTATTGTAATCTTTTATTTGGACACGCGTTTTATTATTGTTTGTTTCTTTCTTATCGTGTCGGGTGATTGTGATATTCGGGTGTTTTAATTAGGAATCTATTTTAATGCATTTGTTGTTTGCAACTAACGAACATTAATCTTCACATAAGACTTTTTAACTTAAGTACAACTCACATAATGGCTTAAATATTATTGCGTTGCTCGTAATTATATCTTGTTCTATGTTAGATGACCTAAAAAGGTGACCTAAGAAATAGTAAGAGGTTTTAAATATATTATGAGCATAAAAATTATAAACTAATCTACTTTTTTCTCCTCTACTAGCCATAGCACCTCTGTACAATAGTTTTAAGACTAACAAATTGCATAAACTTACTTATCTGTATTTTTAATTTTCATCAGATCTTCATCAAAGGTGACTTAATACCCTGATTTTCTGATAAAAATATGCATATAAATTTTAAAAAGTTCTAAAATGAAATACATCTTTACATGAAATATTTAAGTAAATACATTTAAACATAAAAAAATAAAGAACGGAATTTTGAAGTCCGTTTAAATGCTATTAACATGATGAACTTAAACATCATGAGCAGTAGTTACACGTTTTTTTATCAAAATTATGTTCATTAGAACAATCATTGTTTAACTTTCCGTTTTTAACTGTTTGATCTGAATGTTAAAGCTGACAGTTGCATTTGTATGTATTGTTTATGCATAAAGAATATATTGTATGTATTGAGAATAGTATTTTTATTTTATAGGAATATTGGCCTAGTGTGCCTTTCAGGTTCAGGGTACAGGGTAGTTGACCCTCCACCCGAGTCAAAGCATATCAAATGCCAGGTATAAAGACAAACAGGCTTGCGTCTGTTCAATTATAGAGACTTCTTCTACGATGTGTTAAATGTATGATCGATCATTGATATCATCGCCAGTTTCAATAACCTATCTTTGGTTTTGCTTACTGCCAGTAGCTATTTGATTTTGTTGTATGGTAGAAATGTCAAATATCTACCCAAAGTAAGCAAAAGAAGCTCTTTTTTTCTACACTACCCTCCACTAAAGTTTACGAATCTAACATAACATACGGACACTGGCAGAGTTGCGACAAGTAAAGTCGCAGCAGCCACTACAAAGTGAAGAGAAGCTCATTATGCTAAGCAAGAGACTGGCAGTAGTGTGTAAAAAGTTTTCTAGTTTTCATTTCACTTTTAATCTACTTCGAAAAAGGAAGAGGTCCTTAGTACTGTATTAATTTTATTACTTATTTTATTGACCGATAAAAAAGTAAATATTTTTGTGTTTGAAACAATACTTACGCTATTTTTTTAGGATCAGAATGAACAGATAGAAATATACCTCGAGAGAAGGAAATTTTTTTTTTTACGAAACCGACTTCAACGGTTTGTTAAAATTTATAATTTTGTCAAATAATTTTTCAGTAATTTTGTCACTTTTCATCTTACCTATGGGGAATTTTGGGTTTATCCCGGCGGGGTTTAGAAAAAACTGAAACAACAGTTTATAATGATCACATAATTATATTATAAAATGATTTAATTACAATAAACAGAATAAGTATCATAATGTACCTACACTACAAACAACTTACATTACGCAGAAGCGGACAAGGACATACTTCCTCTCATATTTACAATTTGTACATTGAGCGCTCGATCATCGTAATACTTAATTAACGTCCCTCGCGCGTTAACGAGAATAAATAGGGAAGGGGAGAGCCGCGCGGGGGGAATCAGGATGGGGAGCGGAGGGAGGGGTGGGGAGGGGAGGGCGCCCCGGGCGCGGTAGTCTATATGTGCATGGCGGCGGGGCGCGTCGTCTATGTACACTACAACTGCTCGACGAATTTGGTGAGCTGGTCCTGCGGCGTCATGGGGGGCAGCTGGTCGTCGGGCGGCGGGTGCGGCTGCGGCGGCGCGGGCGACTGCCGCAGCAGGAGCAGCTCCGAGGGGGTCTGCGGCCGCGGCGAGGGCGTGGCGGGGGGCGAGCGCGCCACGCCGCCGCCGAACGCGTAGCGCGCGCCGCCGCCACCCAGCCGCGCCGCGCCCCCCACCCCACCCGCGCCGCCGCCCCCCACGCCGCCGTACGCGCCGCGCATGCCCATCATGCCGCCGGGCGCCTGCTTGAACCACCCGCCGCCGCCCACGCCGCCCATCTGGCCCACTTGGCCGGGGCCCACGCCGCCCATCTGGCCGGGGCCGCCGACCTGACCGACGCCACCGACCTGTAAACACATTTTTTATTAAAACATACAGTTGAGGATGTTTAGCTATGCAAATCTTGCGCATCGCATAATTTCCCTAAGATCCCTATATCCATTAGATGGGACCAATGTATCTTAGGGTAGGCCTAAGATGGCAGATGATCGATATCACGGTAGCATATCATACCTGTGACTGTTGCGGCAGCATCTGATGCATCTGCAGCCTCTGCTGCTGCGGCTGCATCATGTGCTGGAGCTGCGGCTGCTGCTGCGGCACGCCGCCGCCGAGGCCGACGTTGCCGACATTGCCGACGCCGCAGACGCCGCCGACCGCGCCAACGTTGCCGGCCGCTGCTTGCTGGTTTTGGGCATTCTGAAATAGTATACACGTTTTTTTTTAATGTTGCGATCAGTAGGCTGAATGTATAAAAACCAGAGCAGCGCCTCTCTCGATAACCAGACTGAACTACTAGTTTTCATACATTTAGCCTACTGGACTCGTGTGCGAGGATAGTACGCCAAAACTCATATTACGGCTACTGAACACAATGATAAAACATAGCAGTCGGTCTCGAACGCAGATTACCTAAATTAACTAATCTGTTCGATTTTGGCAGCAATTTTGGCGAAGTAGGTCGCACGAGGCAGCGCATCGAGCGGTTTACTTCGACAGTGCATTTTCGGACAGCAATCAGTTCGCACTCATTATCATCTATCATTTAGTATTTACAATAACATAGTTCTCAGCAATAAACTGAGGTGACGCGGCGCACTTCACACCGTTGATTTAGCGCGTGCTATTGGTTCGTGAATCGTGAGCGAATGACCCATGCGCAAACATAACCCCTCCCGTTCCCCTAATAGTTCTTTTGACGTGGCCATCTATTCATTTGTCTATACAGAATTGTTCACTGACCTGTCGTTGTTTGATAAAAGCGGCCATAAGCGGTGGGTTCGACTTGAGTATGTTCAATATCTCTTGCTGCTGGTTGTGGCTCGTGGGCGAGCGGAGTGTTTGCATGAGCTGCTGTAACGCCTTCTGGTGGACTTGAGGCTGCGTCTGTTGCTGCTGGGGTACTGGTGCTCTTTGCTGTAACAAAACATTCATTAACTAACTGTCCTGGCAGACTTTTAAACCTCTGAAATAAAATATTAGTAGAATCTATGCTGAACTAGGGTAAACGGTACTATTATTGGCACCCACCCCCTCAATGATTGGCACTGTAGTATGTTTTGTTGAATAATAAGAAAGTTTATTTTATTTTATTTATGCCTATACTTCATTTCTTGAAGCGAGCTAATAGGAAGAAAAAATAAACTCACGTGATTGGTTGTCAAAAATAATTGTCTATCTCGTGATTGGCTAGATTGTCAAATTAATTGTCAATTGTCAAATCTAGCCAATCCGAGAATAGACAATTATTTTCGACGATCAATCACATGCGTTTATTTTCCTTCCTATTAGCTCGTTTCAAGAAATTAAGTATAGATATACTAATACACGAAAAATCAGTCATACAGATAATCTATACTGTTTATTTATGAGGATCAGCTACTTGTAAGACACTTTTATTGTTCGCCACATGGACAGAAATTTCATTTAAAGTTTTATCGCTATGAATAATTACTTTTGTCTGGAACCTTAGGATACAAAGTCATAACTTTTATTTATGTTAAATAAATATGTTGTTTACCTGTAACTGTGGATGCGGATGTTGCGGATGCGCCGGTTGCTGGTGATGGTGCGGCAACCTCGCATGATGGGGGTGATGCAGCGGCGGCACCGGCGTGCGGTACCGCGCCGCCCACTCGGCTCGCACCGCGCCCGCGCCGCCGGCGCCCACGCCCACGCCCACGTTCGGAGGACCCATCGCGGCCTGCTTGCCGTACGAGGGCGCTTGTTGCCGGGCCGCTTCTTCTTGCACCTGGAGATGGTAAGCCTTGTTATCCACGATCGCCGTACGAGATTTTGTGGTATTGGGGTTCACAACAGTGGTCGCGATACGTAAAAATAACGCTGAGGGGAAAAGCTGCGCAGTAGGCGATTTTAAGGAATCTGATGTCTGTGACCTAAAAGAAAGTTTCACCCTGTTTAGTTGTTCTCAAGGCCAAATAAACAAAATACGGTGTCAGAGTCACCACTAATCAAATGTATTGTAAAGTAACTAACCTGTTGCAGCGCCTTCTGTACATTGTGAGGTAGTGCGTGCGATTGTGGCTTCGAAGGCGGTGGGGAGGAGAGCGCGGGCGGCGGCGGCGGCGAGTTGGCTGCGGGCGCGGCGCGCGTGTTCATGGCCGCCATGCGCCGCCGGAGCAGCTTCGCCTGCTGCACGCGCTGCTGCACCTGCTGCTGTTTCAGCTTCTGCTTTATGCTGCTGCAGAAGGGGACGGAACACTTCGTCTCCTGGCAGTGCTTCGCATGGTAACAACAAAGCGCGATGAGCTGCTTGCAGATCGGACAGTCCCCCTTCGTCTTCCGCTTGCAGATTTTCGTGTGCGTGACGACGCGCTTCATCTTCTGGCACGAAGGGAGGCGGCAGTTCGCGTCGCGGCATTGACACGCGTGCACCAGAGACTGTATGCAGCGCTGGATGGACAGCTTGCGGGCCTCCTGCGGGTTCGCCTGCTTCATGTCTCCAGGAGACGTGCCCACGTCGATATCCAACCCGAGCTTGTCCATCTTGTGAGGATGGCCCTCCTTGTCGTAGCACGCGATGCAGAGGTCGAAATCGTCGCAGACGGTGCAGTGGTACCTCGTCTCGACGTGCGCCTTGCAAGTGTTACACGTGTACACGAACTTGTCCGTGCCTTGGTTGTGGAGCTCGTACAGCATGCACAGCGTGGAGTAGCGCGCGCGTCTCATGGACGAGAACTCGTAGTGGCGATCGCGAGCCATCGTTAGGAATGCGTCACGTCCGTCCATCAGGTCACAGTTGAGTAATGGGTCGGGATCCTGAATTGGCTGTGGACAACAGGGTTTTTTTATAAGTCTTGCCCAAAAGGATAAATTGAAGAGAAGTTAATAGCCCAATAACTTACTGCTAAACTGGCGGCGGACTGTGCGGAATGTAGCCTGATAACGAAGAACACTTCTTTGTGTTTTTCCATGGTTGCAAATATCTTTGCATTGAGATCACTTCCTTGCTGCTGGTCACTTTGTTTCTTGCTATTCTTCCTCTGTGCAGCTTTAGATTTATTTGACTTTTTCGCCTTCTTCTGGCCTTTCTTCTTGCCATCAGGACCTTGTTCGCTTTCTTCAGAGGACTGGAATATCTAAAAGCCATGTTAAATTTTCTCACACCACACCATACAAACCATGCAAAGTTTTATAATATTCAAAATACAATTAAAAGGAGATGTTTATTTCAAGCTCTAAGAAAATCTATAGAAAAAAGGTAGGTAGTGTTTTCTTGTAAAATATTTACAGTGATAGGGGTAAGCGTTTGCATTCAATCAACAAGATACTTGATACTGACCACTGCTTCTGCGGCTTCAGCTTGCTTTCTTTTCTCCTCCTCTTCCTGGTCCAACTCCTTGATGGATTCTTCTAGAACATTGGGCCAGAAATCCCCCTCAAAGTACGGCAACTCCGCCGCAGACGAGATATTGTCCTCCATTGCTTGCTTGAGTATATCTTTATAATCTAATATTATTCTCTCTATAATTCCTTTATCTAACATTTTCTTGTACCACTCTTGTAATCTTTTAGGTTTGGGTATTTTCTGTTCAGGCGGATGGCAGTGGAAGATATAGTCATCTCCTTCGGACGGCGGACACGCCCAAATGTGAGCCATTGTATAGCCCAACTGCTTGGCGTAGTCCAAGTAGCCTAATATAATCTCGTGGTAGGCGGCAGTTCTGTACTGTCGCGGTTGGAAGAAATGCACTGAATCTAGATATGCTATGTACACCCGCCTCGTGTTAGGTGACGGACTTTCACTGCCATATTCCTGAAAATTATAAATTATATGAATTCTCTCATTCAAAACACAATTTTTAAGAGTTTTTATGATTGTAAAAAATTATGAAGTACCTGTACGTGCATGCCGAAGAAACAGACATCTATGCCGTCGACTTCCTCGAACGCAAATAAAGCTTTCGCTCGGTAAGGGAACTCTGCACACAGCTGACCCGATTCTACGAATCTTCCTCTCATACCGGGTTTTACTTCTACGATCTGTAAGCACAAAGGTTTTTAAATTACATCACATTGAATCGATTAAATTTGCTAATCGAAAAAAGCGGCAATTTCTTGTATAATTTCTTTACCTTATCTGAAGACGCAACAACCCTGATATGCACTTCACCAGCACCAGCCTCTTTTTTCTTTAGGAAGTTATTGACTCTAGTTTCAATATAAATGCCGAGTTTCGAGGTAGGCAACCTTTTCGCGCTGAACTTGTTATCTTTTCGTTTGGCCACTTTCTTCTTCAAACAATTATCACAGCAGAAGCCTTGAGGCCAAATCGAGTCGAGGTGAAGTACGCAGATCTGGTGTTGCTTTCTCCCACAGTCCATACAAACCACGAAGGGTTCTTGTTCTAAATGGTCATTTTTCATCTCTTTGAATTTATCTTTCTTGATTGCACTGAAAGGATGAATTCGAGTTAACATCTAATTTATATGAAATATGATTTAGCAATTGTATGATAAGCTGATAA
Source organism: Xanthorhoe spadicearia (assembly GCA_947086425.1). Lineage (NCBI taxonomy): Eukaryota > Metazoa > Arthropoda > Insecta > Lepidoptera > Geometridae > Xanthorhoe > Xanthorhoe spadicearia. The sequence goes on from OX352199.1 coordinate 6,699,979, forward strand.
AATTGTGAAAACCAAATGTTTACACTCACGTTTGCGGCTGCAGTGGATCGTCGCCGAGCGTAACGGTGTCGCCCTGGATGTCATTGAAGCATTTCTGGCAGAAGGTGTATCTATCGGACACAACCCCATACGCTTTTAGACTTTAATCATAATTTTTCATCCGTAGCAGTAGTGATGAAGCGTGAACAGGAACGTTTGGTGTGCGGGCAAGGACGTGCGTGGAGAGGGCGAAAATTAGTAAGCAATGATAACATAAAAGGGTTACACATACAATGGAAACACAAGTCACTCTCAGCTGTGATGCGAGGTGCTAGCGTTGCGATTTGACTATCTCATTTGTACTCATTATAAATGATTCTTCGTTTACGAGCTTTATTTCATATGAAAATGAAAATAGCGGAACAAAGTTTCATTTCAAAATGAAAATAGTCAAACCTGTAGTAATTTATGGCTACACAGAAAAGAAATTAAGCTGCATCTACATCTATACTTGGAGCAAAAACGAGCGGCATTTGATATAATTTAGAATTTGAATTAGTGTCATTGATACTTTCAGGCAAACGGAAACTATTAGCCGCAAATATTGATGTACAAGCAGGATTTAAATCAGACACAGTAGCTATTTGTTTGATTACAATTTTGAAACGGTTTTTATACCACAGAGAATAGATTTTAAAACATTTATTGATAAATACAGTAAGCGCAATATAACATGACGGGGCCGAGCTTAGGCCCTCCAGGCAGACAAGCATTAGAAAAAGACGTTACGAAAGAGCTAAACAGACGTATTAAAGGCACGTGAAACAGAATAGTGATATTTCCGACCACTACGCAATAACCATGTTTACTCCCGGTCAGTTTAGATTGCGCTTACTGTAATTTTCTTTCATTGTTATGTTTTTACAACAATTAATGTCACAAATCTACACTCAAGGGCTCATAGTTTGTACACGAAATCCAATTATTTCAAAGTTTAAATGCAGACGAAAGGCGCGGTTTTTTTTTTGCGTTACTAATTTGCTTTAGAAGTTATGCAGACATTTAGGCCTCATATAACACAACTACATGCTAGCTTGCAAGTGTCAAAACAATAGTGCTCGCTCAAGTTTCAGTCATCAGATAACCTGAGTAAGCTGGCTCAGTATACCTTTAATATTATGTTGCATCTCATTGAATTGGGTAAGACTTTTTTTTATATTTATGAAAACCTTACACCAAAGGTGGGGATGGGGGTTTGTAAAACCTAAAGGCTCACCGACATTGGTACGATTTACATTTTTTTAATCTATATAAATGAATGTTAATATAATCGCAAATCTAGTAAAATGATCACAAGATCGTTATTTCCGCGTTTACTACAACGCAATGAACGATGTTTGAGAGCATGATGAACGTTTTATTAAACGAAATTACGAGTTTTCAATCTGGTAATGTTGTGATGAAATCGTAATATCGGGACATTTTAAGTGGCTTACTTCATAATTACCCACCAATGTAGAGGAGCCTTAAAGCTTTCGTGAAAATTATGAGGGATAGAAGCAGCACAATGGTATAAAATAGACCTTAAGATTATTGTCCATTAAATATATACCAGAAGCTTCATAGCTAGAGTAAATAGTTAGCACTAAAATCTGTCTTATATCATGTCTCATTAACAGACATGTAGTGTAAAAAGTTGTAAATTAGTTAAAAAATGTGGCATCTTATTCATGTTTTTAATATCCACAGTAAGGCTGGTAAGGGTAGATCACCCTGAAATTTGTAGGCTTTATTAGGCTAGATTTGGAAAAGTCTAGCTATAACACAGTTAAAATACCCACAATGCAAAATAGATTGAGGATGGAATGGTATGATACAACAACGCAATATATGAGAAATGAAGTAGGACTTAGAACAAATTACATTAAAGAACAGAAACCACTCAAAGCTACAAGTAAAACGAGTATTTCGAAGTTTTAATTGCTAAAATTTTGAATAGGGCGATAGTGGTTGCATTTGGCTATAAACAATTTTTACGAAAAAATAATGACTTACTTACACATTTTAATTAGTAAGTTTGAGCGTTTCTATCCAACAACAGCAACATAGATAGATAGAGTAATACATCAATAAATAACAAGTCAACAACTGAGTGCAAATGAATTTAACAATTTTTAAATAACATAATAAGTTGAAAAAGTGTGGTTAAATTCACCAGCACAAAGTGAAAATCGAAATAACATCAAAATACATATTTAGAACTCACCTGTTTTGATAGCTGAAATATTTAGCATCCCTTGGAATAGTGCAGAGCTGTTTGCCGTAGCAGCACAAAACTTGTGGGTTGAAGGTGTATTTTCTGCCGCAGCAATAACCAAGGCTCTGCATCACAGGGTCTATTTCTTGTTCAAACACTTCAGAGAGCTAGAACAAATAATAAATGTTAGTATTCTATTTTTCTAGAGGCTAAACTAGGCAACATCGTCAACAATGACGTCACTAGCACGAACAAGAACAAAGAGTCATAATGTGATGCAATAATAAAAATGTTGTGTAATATACTAACAGTATTTCGAAATAAAAATCGCTCACCTTAGTACAATATCTGTAGACTCTGGAATTTTTTCTATTGTAGAGCCACGCATTATCAAACATCAACCAGACATCGTCAACATATTCCCACGGATCTTTATATTCTCCTCTATCTAGTTTCATTTTAATCGTGGATAAGTCTATAGGTTTCGTAATTATGTCAAAGTAGTCAGGAATGCCGAGGACGGTGGCGTCGACGGGTTGTCTGAATGGCACCGACTCGGGGTCCTGTCTGACTAATTTTTCTAAGGTAGGCATTAGCGCCTGTCGCAAATCTTCGGGTTTGAACACGAAGATGCGTTTGGTTTGGTCTGTTTCGGACACGCTAGTCTCGCCGGTTTCCTCAGTTTTGATCTCCGGTTTGACTTCGATTTTGACTTCTGGTCTTAATTCTACAGGAGGTTCTCGCTCCATGGGCGTATGAGTTTCGTCCCGCATGCCCTTGTCGCCGGCCATTTCTTCCTCTTCTTGTTCTTGCTTTATTTGGATCTCTTCAGGCTCTAGCTTGACGCGTGATTCGTCCATGGGGGAGCTAAGTAAAATAAAATTTGTTATAAATTTATTTGAGTTGTACAATCCTGATTGTAGGTACGAATGTACTCCTCATTCAAAACTTCAGAAAGAATACAAGTTTTCATAATGCATGAATTAATAACCACTGAGGGTGAACCTAAAACCTTGAAAGTTATCCTAGTAATCTCTGCAAAAATTGATCGAGTTACGAAAATCATTGTATTACTAAGGAGTTTAATTGATTCTGCGTACTATAAGCTGTTTCATATCGTTGTAAGGTCACAAAATAGATAGAAGAACAAATCCATACAAACAAACAAACAAATGCAATCAGTTCACACAAGCGCATCATGCCGATCGTCTATCTCATTCTCACAAGTTTGTCTATTATAACTCTGTCACTGTCACGCGCGAAGTAGTTCCAGGCAACTCGCGAAAACCAACCTTAAACCAATCACGCAGATGACCAGAAAATATTGTAAACAGCGGAAGTGAGACAGGGCTTGGTAAAGCTTACCTTTCATGTTCAGAAGAAGCTCCTGGCATGGGCGGTAGCGGGGGCGCAGGCGCGGGCGGGGGCGGCGGCGGCGGAGGCACTGAGGGCGGCATCACGCGCGGCTGGGACGGCGGCGCGGGCGACGCGTGAGGTAAGGGCGTGGCCGGAGTGGACGGCGCGAGCGGCGCGGGCGACGCCGTTGCCTCTCGGAACTGGTTCACGAAAGGACTCGCCACGGGCCCTATGCGCTGTTGGAAATAAATTACATTAATAAAGTATGATGTGGTTATGCTGAGGATAATACATTTATAAGGTAATAAGTATATTGAGTTGGCATAAAATAATGATGGCAAAGAACTGAATTCAGAAACGATGTTCGTTCAGCAACAAAATAAGCAGACGATCTATTCGTTATCAGTATAGGAAGTCATTTGGTTAATTCAAAGAGGGCCCGGTAGTAGGAACAGACGTGTTTATAGATGATGGTTATGGCAATATCACATGAATTGACGATTTGTTGCATATCATCATTGAATGATATGCAAAATGTTGCAAAATATTTAGCAACTATATAAACTTGCATATTCAGGACACAATGATAAAACACAATTTACGGCGATTTTTCGCAATACTATCTATTTAATTTTATACCGACGTTACTGGATTGCACCAGCCGTGGTCGCGGGTAGGCTGATTGTTTGGCAATTTATATTAATAATGGAAAACAAAGGTACACAACAAAGTAAACACTCCATGTTCCTACCTTTTCGGAATGAGACGGCGAAGCAAGCGGCGCGGGTCCATTGCTGGGCATGGCGGGGTAATTGGGCGCGGGCGACATCATCGGCTGTCCGAACGGAGACATGCCGGGCTGACCGACCGAGCCGACGCCGACTGATCCGCCGTTAGGAGTCTGCGACATCTGCACATCCACGAGTCCGCTTAAGTACTGCGGCGCGACGGACATAAAAGGAAACAGACTCACAGTCAAAATAAAATAAACGTAAACTAAAACAAGTAAAAGAAATTATTAAGTTTTAAGTATTGGATGGTTTTCGATAATCATGAAAGACATTGTGGTAGAGTGGATGGGGTAGTGAATGCTCATTACCTACATCTTTGGCGAAGAAGATGAATAATGTGAAAGAGAATGTGAATGTCAGAGAATATGAATTGACTCATTTAGAGTTGACAAAGAGGCGAGCAGAAGAGAAAAACATGATGTGCCGACCCCACTTAGCGTGGAATGAAAGCAGGATAATATAAGATTCTGATTCAAACAGGGATTAGGATGGTTTACTGTGGGTTGGTATTTGACACTGGCTGAGTTGAAATAACAGCACTAACGCACCAAAGAGCTCTCTTAATACACCTTATACACACGAGAAGAGATCCTTCAACAGTTCGTTCGTTTGTATGCGTAAGTGGCTAACTCTAATGACGAAGTTTTTAGGCCGCCTAAAGGCCTCCGTCGTGGCTTAACAGTGATCTAAATAGTTGATATAAGCACGCACCTGGTTAGGACTAGGGCCTGGCGGTCCAACAAGGTTCCCTTGCGGGAAAGGCAGCCGCTGTTGCTGCGGCATCGCGCCCATAGCCCCGGGCGATGGTATCCGCATGGCGGGGAGCTGCGGGCGCGGGGGTAAGGGCGGCCGCACGCCGCCCGGCATACCCGCCGCCGCTGCTGCTTGCTGCTGCGCTTGTAATTGTTGTTCCTAAAGATACATTCAATATTGTCATATATCTGGCTATACAGGAAGGATGCAGGTGCAAATTATAATGAGTCTCGAAAAAATTACGCTGAGGGGAAGTGACGGGGGTATATTTGCTCATGGGTACTCTCGTTGCCGAACCCTCACTTTAGGTTCTAAAAAAATTACGACTTTCCCCTCAGCGTTCTTTTTACGTGACGGGACCATACTACATACCTTGCGTTTTTGTCGTTTTTCTTCCAACTCCTTCTGAATTTTGTAGATCTTTTCGGCGAGCAAGTGATAATATTCCGATCTAGTGCTGGCCATTTCGTACATGTCGCCTTCGACCTTCCGCGCGTACGCGACTAAATTATGCATACGCTTGTCGAGCATCGCGGTCGGGTCTGGCGTAGGAAATATCGCCTGCACCAGCTTGTGGACGAGATGATTCCTGAGATCTGCCGTGATGGAATGATGCCACTCCTTGGTGCCCGACGAGGGATTGGCGGTCACGGGGCCGCCGGGCAGCTGTAACGTGCCCGCGCTCATCTGCAACGAACGAATCTTCAATGGGAGTTATGAAGAGTTCTTCGAAGATAAAAAAAATCCCCAAATGGGGCCCAGTACACCAAGAAACTGCACCTGCTAAGTTTTGAAAGCATAACAGGATTGGTATTAGAAATCAAATAGCATATTGCGAGTTGCTTAATGCATCGGGCCCCATCAACGCAGAGAAAACTCACCAGCGCCTGCTGCGATTGTTGCGACGGCTGTTCCGCGTTCTGCAAGCGCATCATATCCGACTGCTGCGGGAACAGCTGCTGAATGTTTGACTGCTGTTGCTGCGGCACGACGTCCGTGAGGCCGGGCGGACGCGGCACGGGCGGGCGCGCGCGGGGGAACGCGCCCATGTTGGACACGGAGGAGGGGCAGGCGATGCCGAGAGCCTCGTACGCTCGCTTCATGTCCGCGCCGGGAGCGGAGGGCGCGGGCGCGACGTTCTGCTGCGTCACGTTGAGGGTGGGCACGCCGGCCATGCTGCCGCCCGGCATGCCGCCTCCGGGGCCGACTCCGCCGACGCTGGTGACCCCCGTCACGTTGCCGGTCGCGTTAGGTACGTTCCCGACGTTGCCGACGGGGCCGCCGGGACCGCCCGGCACGCCGCCCGCAACGCCGCCCGCCACGCCCCCGGTGACGCCTGTGGTCGCCGTATGCGTCCCGCTGGACGCTACCGCTGCGGCTGCTGCTGTTGTTTATATACACTTTGTAGCAAAGTACCAGTACAAACATTTAATCTACCACAATTTTATCGTAAAATAAACTTACCATTCATATTTCTAGTCCTATCGGCCTGCTTCAGCGGTAAGCAAACCGGACAGTCATTTTTGTTGCAATGCTTCCAATGATTTATAATCTGTCTTGACGATGAACAGTGAGGGACTGCACAATTTTTACCAGCCTGAAAAAGATTCGACCGTCAGCCTAGAGTTGCATAAAGACGGAAACGGAGTAAACTCACTGCGTCAAATTCAACATACCTGACACGACATCATATGGTTGAGGACTCCCTTCATGGTCTTGCAGTGCGGTAAAGAGCACTGCCACATGTCGTTGGCCTGCGACTCGCGCCGCTGGCACTTGTGCGCGTGCAGCAGTAACACCAGTTGCTGCTGAATAAGTTTCCGCTTCTCCGGATCTGCGATGGAGCCGGTGGCGGGAGGTTGCTGCTGGGGAGGCGCGGGGGGCGCCTGCGTTGCTGCCTGCGGCTGGGACTGTCCGCCGGCGGGCGCGCCCGGCGTCTGCGGCGAGGGCGCTGGGGGCACCGCCTGCGCGGCGCCTCCGCCCGACTCGCCCCCCGTGGGTCCGAAGCGCACGGTGGCGGGCCGCTGCGCCGGCGGCACGCCCGCGGGCGACTGTCCGTACGCGGGATGGTACGGCGCGAGAGGATGCCCGCCGCCGCCTGGCGCTTGCATCCGAGGATGGTGTAGCGCGGTGCGCATGTTAGGCGCCTGCATGCCGACGGCACCCACTCCCACTCTTCCGAGAGGGCCGTTTTGCATCGCCTGAAATTGCGATTATGATAGTTTCCTATTCTTTCTTATATATTTGATTTGTTTTTCTGGTTATAAATGGGTTTAAGCTGGTGAGCTTACCTGGGCGTGAGGATGATGCTGCGGCCCTCCGTGATGGTTGGTGCCCATTAGCGTGGGCAGCTGCTTGTTAACATTGTTGAGGATTCCGCTTCCGAGCATCCCAGCACCGCCCATATTGCTGTTCGTCACGATCATGTTTCCGCCGACTACGTTCATACCACCTTGTATAGAACTCATCGGCAATGTCGAATGTAGTTGATTTGGATGACTTGTATTTGGCATTAGTTGTGGGTGCATACCACCCGTGTGTATAAGGTCCTTTGATACAGACACATTAGGAGGTGACTGTAAATTGGGACTTTTACTCCCTAAACTATTCAATCCCATTGGATTGTTGTGGCCAACTAAGCCACCCTTGCCCTGTGAAAAGACCAGCACACGAAAAAACAACAATTAGTACATATAAGATTTTTTTTTAAACTCAATTTACATATTAGTGTAGCCCTGCAACTATTGTCTATTTCAAAGAGTATGGGTGCTGAGTGCTGACAAATTATATCTTGTTTGGACCTATTAGTTTGGATAGTCATTTATATACATTTTTTACCCTTCCTATTTAAAATAGCCTATAATTTGTTGTTACTTAGTGACCATTCATAAAATAAATATTGTTATCCTATTCAAAATACAAACATATTACATTTCATAGTATGGGAGCTTATTGATGAACCTGGGTATATTTTAAAATTAATCTAACAGGAAAATATATAAAAAAAATCCGAATTCATAGATAAAAAATCTCTAATGACAGATAATTTTTAACACATGTACACAAGTTTTTTCATAAATAAAATAACATTCAGTCTATTTCACTATCTTCAAGAATTTGCTATAAGTAAATTAGTTTGGCCATTTAAATATGACTAATAAAATATAATAGTGGTATGAATTTTGAATGTACATTTTTTTTTAACAATAGTAATTTTATTACCTAACAATAAAGTAAGTTTTCTAAATGTTGTTTTATTAATTTAAATGAAAGAGCTGGTATGATAAATATTTTGTATTTTATAATTTTTAAGCTTGTTTTAAAATTTTCATAAATTTGGATGGACTTCAGTAGACACTGAAGTCCATCCAAACTTTATAGATATATATTTTTAGACAAATAAAAACTAGAAGATAATGCAAACACGGCATGGTTAATATTTTAGAATCAATGCTTTTTCACCAACATTGTTACCCAACAAATAGAGTATTGTAAAGACTACAATAGAAACTAATAGGAAAGAGGTAGAGGTAAGCAATGTAAGTGAAAAATTGATGAATCCATCAGTCCCAGACACTTACTTGTTGGATAAGGTGATTGTTAAGTCTGTGCATAACAGCTGTTGGGTCATCTCCGTTCAGCTGCTGTTGTGGTCCCCCCATTTGGCCCCCAGGCCCCGGTCCTTGGGCAGGGGGCTTGGGGACCCCGGGTTGTTCGCTCCAAGAACCACCCATTAATTCATCTGGGAGGTCCTTTTCAAGATCGAACATATCAAGGTTCGAGAACCCATCTATAGAAATACAGAAAATCATTAAGAAACTGTGTCAGCTTTACAGGTTCTGTTCAATTTGATCACAATCATTATATTATAATTAGAACAGATCAATATATTTACTGTACCTATGTACTGTATAAAATTTGTTAGATTGGTTTTGACTCAAACTTTTTTGTGAATCAAGGTATTTCAAGCAACTTCTGATCAGACCAAGGTTCAGTTGTTGTAGTATTTGCCAGCTGATTATGACAGATTCACAAAGAAATATTTATTTTCATTATTTAATTCTTGCCACTTTATTTACTAAGGTAGGTAATTATAATTAATTTAGAACTTTTTAAATTGGAGAAATAAAAAATTAGGTAAAGGTAGCCATTACATTAAGATTATTATTTTAGGACTCAGTAATAGATTATGTGAGTAAATAAACAATTACACATGATACAGAATCAACTGATAGAGTAATAACTAGATATATTTTGGCTGTGTGTTCTAGTAAACAAATATCTGTGCAATTAATAATTTATTTCATTAAATAACTACAGCATTGCTAGTTTTACTTTAAGAAATTTTCATACATTAGATCAGAGTTAACTTACTAAATTATCACATTTAAATAAAAATCAATTTTGTAATGCAAAACTGCAATCATTAAAGTATTACAGCAAAAGTACATCCAAAATTTTAGCACATGTGACTTACAAAACATAATTATCATGAAACATTACAACACTTATCAAAATTCTTGTTGATAATTTTGAACACAAAATATATGTACGCAGCATGATTTCTCGGAGGTTATAGTTTTATCACTGAGAACTGTCAAACTACATAAACATTATCATGTGGAAACCTATTTCAACAAAATTAATGAGAACATAAGGTACCACATTTAAAAAAATCCTAATCCTACTTAAGTAGGTCAAATAGCTACTGAGAAATTACCTAAAATATCTAACACTCAAATTATTTTTATTTCTAATATTTATTCAAAAACTGGCAGATTAATTTCTCTACATATAGAAAAAGAAATTTATTTCCCTCTTATTATGAATATTTCAAAGCTCTCTAGACCTAGACTTATTCTCTTTACTCACTTCCAACATCATTTTCAATGACCTGAATCTGGACTAAAACTTAAAAATTCCCATTTTTCTGAAGCACTGATACCCAATATAGAGTTTGTTGTTTAGAACAACATCACCATGATGAGATTAGAAGTGCAAAATATAACGATTTCTCAAAATAGTTGAAATAGGATAAAAAAATAACTATAAAATGTATGCGCCTTTTTCACGTCTACTAAAATCATTCACGACTTTTCAATAAATTGAAGGAAATTCTGAATAAAAGTGCAAATTATAATTATTCTACACCTTTTTTACTCCACATACACTTTATTCTGTTTCTTTACAGCTCCGAAACAATTTGTACGACGCAAAAATCCCAAGGCGCTAACAAGAAACTGAGACAAAATGTCAAAAACCACAGTGAGATAAATATGACAGAACAGTATTGAACACTTTGAAAACTCGCAAAATATGAAAAAATACTCACCCGCGGAGTCCGATGGACCCTGAAACGGGTCCCGGAGCATTTTGGGCCGCTTGTTAGGCGGCTCATCGGCCATGGTTCTGTTTACTAATCGAAAGCCGTCGTGAATATTTTCGGCCCGCCGAATCAAATAGCACTTCTATGTCTTTTATCTTTATGAAATAACATTTTAGAGCGATTTGTCATTCATCAAAATGTAATTCACCCACATCGCGATCGTTCGATGTCCTGTACACCAACGAAGGCACATAATAAAAATTCTCACTCAAATATTCGCCATTATAAAGCTCCGAATCGAAGAGCTACACAGACCCTCTCACCATCTTCCGTCGGAACTAGCACAATAAATGAAAACAATATCACCAGATTTTTGCTATTTTATGGAAATATTTATGCAATCGAACGACACGACTTCACTTAGAACAATAAAATACACGGAATGATAAAGTTTTTGATAAATTGATGTAAGAAAAAACAGAAAATTTACACGACAATTTCCGAAATCCTTCTCAGTCTCTCCAGCGCAAAATGGCGGCTGTTGATGTGAAGTTTTTGTACGCTTGTCAGAAAATGTCGGCCAATATGGTGACTAAGCTCGCCCATTGGTTGGATGATATCACGTGGTTACCGGAAGTTACGTTTTGAAGCAAGCTCGGTCCAAATAAATCTGACGTCATCACGAACATGGCCGAATGAAGTCGACTCTTCTTTTTCATTATTTTGTGATAAAATATTAGGGTTCCTTCAAAAGTTAATATTTTTAACAAATTATAATGGCAATTAGTCTTTTTTATTTTAACTATCCTAAATTCTAGACCTAATGGCTTAGATTCGACTAAAATCTTGTGAAATGTTTTGTTAGTTTTTATTCGTTTGAATTTGCCTCTAAAACGGGAGTGGCCAACATCAATGACGACGTGTCTCTATGTTATGTGTGTCTATATCCATATCACCATAGACAACTCTTTTTTTATTAGCCTCATTTAGCAAGCTTGGAAAAACAAAAAGTTATATAAAAAATGCATTTCCTAAAAAACTTAATTAATTTTTACTTCAATTGACAATAATTATTAAAATCTGAGTGAGACTACATTTTATACACCGTGGCCTTTCAACCACGTTTTTACTATCTGTGGCATAGGAAACGGAAATAAAAAATGGAGGTAAATCTTGTTTCCTTCCTTTGTCATCATCATCATCACATCAAACTAAATAAACGTGAAAACATTAAAAAAACTGTTTTTGATAAAAAAACTGTTTTTGATTGTGATGTATTATGTATATGTAGTTATCAAACTCACTTACATCCGTCTATGTATTACAAGTAACGTAGTGATTATATTCTCTTTGTAGGTACAAGTTAAGTTTCATCATTAATAATTGACAGCTCAATTAGGTATTTACTTAGCCCTAATAAAATACGTTTATTTAGAAAAAAATGAAGGTTCTAAAGTAAACTATGAGGAGGTGCTGTTAAATTAATTTGAACCGCAATAAAATACTTGATATACATATGTACTTCTTTTAATTAGGTACCTTACATACCTACCTTTAACCTAGGTACCTACTTTTATTGTAATGAAAAAATTTATAAAACACAAACACTGATAACTAACTCATTTTACTTAATTGACTAGATATTTTTACATTTCATGCAAAGGTCGCACTCCTAAGACTTCCAGAGCAGTCTTAACAATAAGCCGGGCTCTATGAAAAACAAGTAACCTTTGAGATGCTAAGCTAGCATCAACATTTTTAACTTTTAACTCATTGAACATTCTATTGACATGTTTAGCTAAGCGAAACAAATATCCGACAAGGATACAAGCTTCATATTCTTGACATGACTTGTATAGGATGTGTTCAAACTTAGCTAATTCAGCTACAACTTCCCCTATTATTTCCTCTGGTAAATAATGTGGATCACATTGTTCTGGCAGTTCCACTCCACATGTTTGTTCCAAGCTCCAGAGCCTGCAATGAAGATATTGCAGTTTGATTCCACTATCCCCTTCACTTTGCAAAGCTCTGTCCCAGTTGAATACATAATCTTTCTGTCTCTTCTGCTTTAGATCATTCAGGACAACAGCTGTAGTTCCCAGAATGTCACATGTCTCATCATTTATTGCCGAGCTTCTAGTATCTGGAAAAATTATTACCATTGCAAAAAATACTTTGATTTGAAGTATGTTATTTCAAACAGGTGAAACCTGTAATTCAGAAACTTCTATTAAACAAATAATGGTATCTTTAGCTTAATTAGTAATTAAATTATGGAAATATAGAAAAGAGTTTTTAAAAATACTGTAACATAGTTGAACCAAAAGCATCTAACCAAACCTTTGGGCTGAATTGATAAAATTTATAATTTATAGAAGAATTTATAATTTATTGAAGAAGAAAATGAATAGATTATACTGAATAGCTAATAAAAGAAAATTACTTTTGGATAATGACTGTTTCTCATACATTTTCTGTTTAGCTTCATCTAGTATGTCATTTAGGAATACAACATTTCCCAATCTTGTGCTCATTCCATTGATCCTTCCAAATTTTATATGTTCACATCCTTCTGCACATTTATAATCAATTTTGTTGACCACATTGAATACTGCACTAAAGTGATCAGTTTGTCCATTATCAACAACATACAACATTTTATCAAATTTAAACTTTTGATATCTATCTAACAATGCAGCTATGTCCCTTGATAAATATAATGTTGAATTATCACTCTTCAATACAGTGACATCTTTACTATTCACAGTAGTAATTTTTGTTCCTGAAGCATCAGTCCTGATTATGCCATTATTTTCTAGGCTTTCCATCAAATCTTTGATTGCCCCTCCATTATAGTCAGATTCCCAGTGATACTCATCAAAACGAATACCCAATCTCTGATACACATTTTTCAATTCCTGAACAGTAGTCTCTCGGATAACTCTCCAGCTTTCAAGACTAATGAGTCCTTGTTCTATCTCAGAGAAATATTTTCTTGCTTCACGATACACACTCTCATCTTCTTTTGCCAGTTTGTTTGCATAAACATAAACATCAAATAATGTCTTTAGAGCATTTGTTTGCAAATTTGTCACATCAATATTCTTAGCTTTCAATCCATACTGTAATAAACCAAATTGAGTACCCCAATCTCCCAAATAATTTAATCGTGTCACTGTGTGGTTGAAATACTCATTAACATTAGCAATAAAGTTTCCAATGATGGTTGATCTCAAATGGCCCACATGAAAAGGTTTTGCAATGTTGGGCGAGCTGAAGTCTATGACTATTTTACTTTTCTTTACGTGTGCAATGTCCTCATTGTTATTGTTCTTTTCCAGCACTGTTTTATAAAAAGCATCTTTTTCTACACTCAATAATTGATCTAAGTTAGGTTCACCATTTTCCTCGGGGTAGTTCTTTTTGTTTTGATTCTGGTTCTTGGATATTTTTTCTGAGGCAGTAAGTATAAATCTGTTCTCATTATGCTTGTAGAGAATTTGTAAGTTTTTGAAGTGCCTTTCTAGTGCATCTTTACCGCAACTTTGCGCTAGTAACTAAAATAAATTTTTGGAAGAGGATTAGGTAAAAGTTTTGTTGAGGTTATGTATTTTTATTTCATTTTATTGTCTCACCTTACCAAGCCCGTATTTCATTATATCAGCTTAGCTTAGGGATGGGTTATTCCGTTTTCTATAAATAGGAAGAAAGGAAAAAGACAACGTTTTTTGTTTGTTGAATTCGATTTTCTTTCTACACTACAGAGTCTACTGGTCTACAGAGAGAAATAGACTCATCATTCATAATACCTATTATGTTCTGTGGAAATAGTTAACCAAATTACCAAACCAACCATAGAGCTCGTCCTCTCGTCAGAGATAAATATGTTCTGTGCCATAGAGTAAAAAAAAATACACTTGATAACCCCATACCCCACCCCTCCCATCTCTGTCGTAAAAAATGAAAATGTGCGGGACATGCACGGGACATGTTATGGTTTGTTTCGAGTTAAATTCTCTAAGGTTTCGGTTCGGGAACTTTCACTTTTCCTCCGGGGTTCCTACGGGAACTTTTCCCCTCCGCGTTCTTTTTTACGTGTCGCGACGCGACCTAATCTTGATGATTTGCGAGTTACGACAAGAGCTAGTAGGTACCTACCTACAAGTACAATTTTTATGTTTGAATAAATGTTTCCTAGCTACTATGCCTTAGAATAAGAATTCTGTTATGTAGTACCTACCTAAGTAGAAATATAAATAAAAATAGAAATAGAAAAATACACATAGACAGATTAAAATAAAATAGATATTGACAAAAAAGGTCACTACTCAGCGTGTTGCTTAAGTTTAATAATAAAAATAATAAATAAATCCAGTCGATGCGTTTTGGTCAAGGATTTTTTTTAAGCTATTGCATAGCTTCTATCGCAGCCCTTGGGCGTGGAGACCGAATCCAGAAATTCCGTAACGAAATCACCTAACGCTGTCACTTTAGTTCAGCAACTCGCCTCTAGGTGGCATGCAATAGCTTTACCGCGGCAGTCCCCGAGTACCACACGTCTTTTTTTTTAACCTGTTTCGTCCAACTGCTGGGCAAAGGTCTCCCCCAAACTTTTCCCCCAAACATTTTGAACTTTGAACTTTCCAACTATCCCGATCTTTGGCGGAGTGGAGTCCCACCATTCTCCGTCGAATGTGACGAGGTCGTCCCGCCAACGCTTTCTC
The DNA here is from genome assembly GCA_947086425.1 of Xanthorhoe spadicearia. Taxonomy (NCBI): domain Eukaryota; kingdom Metazoa; phylum Arthropoda; class Insecta; order Lepidoptera; family Geometridae; genus Xanthorhoe; species Xanthorhoe spadicearia. The sequence continues at coordinate 6,715,168 of OX352199.1, forward strand.
GGCCGACCGCGGCGCCGCCTTCCAGCGTCTGGAACCCACGACGTTGAAATGTGGGTACAGGGTCATTATGACCCTCCTTACCACATCATCTATGTACCCATTTTGTACCACATCCTCGACCAGGGTTAATTTTTGGCTTGCTTCTTTTTTTGTGATCTGACATGATAGATATAAAAAATAAAATGATGTCAGTGTCAATGGCTGCCTGTTGCTTGCTGTAAATGTCAACTGTCACCTATGTCTGCCTGCGGTTCGTTCGTTGCCTAGCAACAAAAGGAAAACCAAAAAAAAATAAAGAAATGGAATGGAAACGGGCTTTATAAAAATCTTTCAACAGAACAGACAACATGAAACTTAGAAAGTATTAAAATAAAGTACTAAGTTCTGTGTATGTAAACTAAACATAATTGTTACATTACATACAATGTCTGCTCCTAAGGTAAAACATTATTGTTAAAATTATCTGGATTGTCTGAGTTTTTGTACTACCATTTACTTTGGGAATAAATTTTCAGTTGTTGTACACGATAGAGCAGCCTCATGGCCCTGGTGAACTGTACTTTCTATGGCAAAAGGGAGAATCTCATTCACTGCTTGCGACCACTGGCACAGATGCTACTGTTGCTATACATGATAGGACTGGCCAGTTGATGGAGAGGATGAAGTTACAAGGGTAATAAAATTTTTCAGTGTTCTTTATGTAGTGAAACTGAAACCACCAATCAGCTTTGATTTATTATGATGGTATGTACCTATACAATAGTTAAAAATATTCATAATAAATTGAGATTATGAACAAGTGTACTTACCCAATAGTACCCATGTGCAAACAAACCTCCGCTACTTGCCCTCAGCTTTGTATTTTTTATGTGACAACCTATACTCATACAAAATATTTATTTCCAGTTTATGTGCAGCAATGGAATGGGACCAAGACGGAGATTACCTGGCCATGATAACTCCGAACAGCAATGCAGTGCTGTTGTGGGAGTGTCATGCAAACAAACGACTGAACATAGAGACTGGTTTAAGAGAGCCACCATCCTGCCTAGCTTGGGCTTACGGAGAGCCTCTGTTGGCTGTTGGGACTCAGAAAGGCAATTTGGCATTGTACAATCATCATACTACCAAGTAAGAATTTTGTCCTTGCACTGTAACAGTGTTTTTAAGTTTAGAAGAAAAATCTATACTAAATATCCTTGGACATTTCACACAGCGTCATCTAGTTCCAAGCTAAGAAATTTAATGCTTGTGTTATGGTAACCAGATGACTGATATAATACTAAGATACTTTTTTTTTCACTTTCTCTGTCCCTATGTAGGTATGCTTAAATCTTTAAAACTACACAACGGATTTTGATGCGGTTTTTTTATTGATAGAGTGATTCAAGAGGTAGGTTTATATGAACAATTATTGGACCCATGCAAATCCGGGGCGGGTGGCTAGTTATAATTTATAATTATGTATATCCATTTTAAATTTCTCTATTGAACTATGTTATCCTTGCACTATGATGCTTTCAGGAGAATACCAATAATAGGTAAACATACAAAGAAGATAACCTGTGCAGCATGGAATAAAGACAGCATTCTGGTCTTAGCATCTGAAGATAAAAGTCTATCCATCAATAATGCTGATGGAGACACATTGAGGGTCATCACCCTACGAGATGTGCCTTATGATCTGCAGTTCTCTGAGATGAAGACTGATGAGAGGGTTTCCGGAGAAAATACAGTGAGTTTTATTATAAAGAATCCATTTCATAACATAAATAATCTCTAATACCTGACTTATAAAAAGGAGGAGGTCCTATATTTATCTGTATGTATTTTTTTAGTACCACTTATACTCATTCATATATTCCGTCCATACATCACCTATTGTTTTCTAATTTGTGTAGTAAGTAGGTAGATTTAATGTTATCTAGTTTTCATCATCATCATCATCCGCAGCCTGACCTCTCCCACTGCTGGGAATAGGCCTCCCTTTGTCTAGTTCTAGATCAATGAAAATAATGCAATTATATTCATATTTTTTTTAGATCAGCATAATTGTTGGCAAAAGAACCCTTTACCTATACAACCTTCTCAACCCAGAAAATCCCATAGAGTTGGCATTCCAACAACGCTACGGCTCAATAATCTCCTACAAATGGTATGGCGATGGTTACATCCTTATAGGATTTGGTGCTGGGTTCATAATAGCCATATCCACTCATATAAAGGAGGTTGGGGAAGAGTTGTTTCAAGTTAAGAATCATAAGGACAATCTTACTGATGTCGCTATTTCGAATGGCTTAGCGGCGTCTTGTGGTGACGGGCAGTAAGTACGAGTATGAATTTTGTGAGCCTTATAAAAATATTAATGTTACGATGATTAAAACTTAATGTTATCCACAGATTAAAACTAATATCAGTTTGGAACAACGGCGAAGTATCTGGCTCAGTGATGCCGACGGGTGGATCAGAGCGATGTGCCTGGAGTTCCGATGGCCGATTATTAGCCACGTCTGGTCGGGCCTATCTTAATGTTTATGTGACCGCTCTTCCACCGCTCTATGCGGCATACGGAACCCGCGTTATAACGCTGACAAGCCTCACTGAAGCTACGGTCTATCAGTGCATTGGCATCGGAGATGATCCTGAACCAGTCAATAAATGTAAGTAATTATACTTATACCTTTAAGAATGGTTGGATGGTTCCATTTGTAGGTAATTAAGATGATTTCAATTTGCATAGTCTATTATATGGGTAGACAAAGTCCATGCACACAATTGCCATAACCTACTTATGTCAACTTCTTCCTGCCTTATCTTACTTTTATGTGAGGCTTAAAAATTATAGATAAACGTCATTATTGTCTTAGTTTCTTTATTTAAATGTCTTAATCACATCTCGTGTTTATAAAACACAAATAATTTAACTTAAGGAACTTAGCTATTTATTTTATCAAATTAAACTGAAATAAATAATCCATTACTGCTTTGTGTCGCTCTCGTTCATTAAAATTATAACGGGGCTGTTTTATATTTTCTGGCTTATGAATCACTTAATAAAATTGCAATAAAACATGTAGTAGGTATAGTTACTTATGGCGTATGGCTAGCGTATGGCTTTCGTCTTGTGAATTCTCAACTTTAACAATATTTTCTCGAAACAAAAAACATTATTTTAAATATCACAATCAATACGCTTTAAGTAATTTTTGCTGCAGTTTGCTGCTGTACCTTACTTCTCAATCTGCCTATTCTGCTTATTCATTAAGTCTGTCTCTTCACATTCAATCTCATATAGTGAACCTTGCAGTTCTATCTGTATATCTCTCAAGCTTTTTCCTCTTGTTTCAAGTACCACATAATATGAAAATAGAGCTCCAGCAATACACACAATAGCATAGAAACAAAACACGCCATGTAGTCCCATCAAATCTTTTGCTATCTGATATCCCCTTATGCTGCCAAATGCAATCAGACTTCCAAAGAGATTCGTAGAAGTTATCGCTATAGACTTTACATTGAGAGGGAATATTTCGGCGGGAATAATGGCTATCAAAGTATCGAAGCCGAGCGAAGAAATAATATGAAATAATACTAGTCCAAAGAAAACGATGTTGCCAAGTAAGGCAGAGTCTTTTTCGATGTTGATCACTTCTTGGGTGAAGAAGCAGATTCCGACGACAGCCACACATAAAGAGGCACCTATGTAGGAGTATATTAGAAGTGGACGTCGCCCGACTCTGTCTATGATACCGGATGACGCCATTGCTGTAAAACATCTTTTTTATTATCATCCTTATTCAGTTAATATTGTGTATGCATTTGAGCGTATTGCAATTTGTCATGTAGGTATGAATGCAAGATGTGAATTCAAAAACTACCTTTATTCTTTAAATGATGTAGGTGTTTCTAATAATCTGAGGGAATGTATATTGTTCCTGGGGGTTCAGTCGTAGGTACTATTGATTCGTTTTTTTTATAATTATGTTTGTTACTTACTGACTAGAAAAGTCAACGCAGAAGATGTTATCAATGCTGTGGATATGGATATAGAAGACTTTGTGTCTTGCATTATTCTTCCTAAATATTGTGATACTGTTAGCACACCTGACAGTGCATGAAACAGCCTTATACCTAAAACAAAACACAAATACATGCATGTTATTTTTACAATAAAACAAAGCAAACTGTTTAACGGTGATACTACAGAGAGCGTCATTTTTTTTTAATTTACCAAAAGAAATAAGTAGCGCTTTTCTATATCGCTTCCCCGTGACCAATTCTTTTATAGTTGTTGATCGTCTCATATCCTCCTTCACATGTCTACGCATATCAGTCAGTTTTTGTTCAAGTATCTGCAAATCAATTTGAATCTTAATAGTATCAAAAAAAAAACTAAAACTACGATACAATGGTAGCTATTCTTGTTTTTTATTGTGTAGCTTTTAAAATTAAAATTTATTTTGAAAGATTTTAACTCTTTATGAACCTTAAAATAATTCATATGTTTATCCAAGATTTATAATTAGTTTGTTTACCTCTTTATCTTTGTATCCATTGAGTTTCTTCAACTCTTCTCTGGCAGCGTCAATCTTATTCTCTTTCAATAAATAATAAGGTGTTTCAGAAATACACCAACAGGCGACGAAGTAGGTAACAGGCAGTATTATCATCAAATAGCTAAGAACATTAAAGGATACAAACGATCCTATCGAAACAACCAATAAACTTCCAAAATTGAACATAAACCGACTGCCAACTGACAGGACTCCCCTTATCTCCTTAGAGGCTATTTCGGCAATGTAAATTTGCGAGGCCTGAAAAATAAATAAAATTAATGTGTTCAATAATTCCATAGATTAAATTAAGATGGATGTTTTCTTACTATTTTGGCAAAACCACCTCCAAAGCCCCAGCAAAATCTTGCTATATAAAGTACCCAAACTTCTGCTGTAAACAATAAAATAAACATCTGCAAAAAAAACTTCAGTTAATTTTTGGCTAAAAAGATTTAAAATAATAGGTAGTAAATTTCTCAATTATCATACTGTTCCAATGCAAAATGGTATGGCACTAGCCAATAATGTGGTACGCCGTCCGCAAATGTCTGAGGAGTACTGTGAAGCTATCGTACCCAATATTGTTCCGGGTGAAAACGACACTATCACCCATGATATCTGTGTCTGTGAAATAAAAAAAACATACATCAGGAAACTATTTATAACACTAAATTGTTGATATGAATATTTACAAAAACGGGTTAAATAGTTTTGCTTGAGTGATACTACGGGTTACATACAGGATTCCCCAAGGCAGTACTCTTGGTCTTATATTATTCAGTTTATATAATCTTTTGTAAGGACTCTTAAACCATCTTCTAAAGTCTAAATAATGTTAATTCCTCATTATTAATAGTAAAATACTTACATCAGTTATATTTAAATCAGTCTCATTATTGTGTAATTTTGGAATGACTGGAATAGTCCATGAAAACGCTGCGCTATTAGTCATTGCGGTGAGGGCCACTGTAAAATTGAATGAACATAAGTCACAGTAGTGTTACAGTCAGTGTAACCAGACACCATGTCGCAGTGTTTCTGATTGTCCATGCGTCATGCCATGCGATATATTGTTATTGATTAGAACATTACATCGCCATTGTTGCACATGTGCGCATTAGCATCGTTAGACTTAGCAGTGCTGCAGTCGTACAAGGCTTGGCAATTATTGCGTTAAAGTTTACCAATTAATAACATATGAAAGGCGATACCTTACTGTTATAATCAAATTGGTCTGAAACAACAGCATTTTGTGGTAGATATATAAACTAGTGATGTTAAATTTCCTTAAATTACAATCGAGTATGTTAATTGGACTTTATCCCTTTTCTCCATAGATAAGCGATAGGAACTCGAACTATTTATAATAAAAACAAGTTTCAATTCTATTTTATGATATTAGCTCCTGCATCACATTTGTTTTTAAGTAACATATGCCAGCATGTTTAACATAAATTTTTACTCACCGGCTAAAGCAGCCCAATATTGGTATTTTCTATTTTCTCTCTCCAGTTCCATCATTATGTTATCAGATCTTCTATGGCAGAAAACAGTTTAAAATGAAGGCAGTTTTAAGTCTAATTTATAAATTGCCTTACACAAGGCTGTATTTATATTTGCTTAGGTATTGTTATGCCAATTTATGTAAAGTTATATTTTTCAAAACGATATTGATTTGGTTGCCGTTAACACCTTTTAACACTACATTTCACTTTTAAGAACATAAAATAAAAATACTGCAATAAACTACCTTCTCAGGTAAAGTAGTCTCCGAAACAACATAGGTAGGTAATATTATCTTCAAAAAATTTGGTTCATATTGCACTCTTAGATCAGATAAAAGTTAATTTTTTGCAAGGTTGCCATTCATAATTTATCAGTAAATTCACTATGATAATGATAAAAAAATGATGATGTGTGTAAACCAAGTTGAACAAACAAAGAATGGTGACTGTCATTTATGAGAATAAAATTTCTTGAAACCTAATTCTAAAAGTAGATACTTGTTACGATTTTGTTTTTGATTTTATAATGTTCATATTCTTACAACATTGCGGTACAATCACGGTTTTTATAACAGGTTATTTGAAATACTTTCGTATCGAAGTTTCCCGCGTTATTGACTTTTTTCATTATATCCGGACATTTCGCTGTGTTGTCGCAACCGCGGTCGCGAGCAAACTAACAAATTGCGATATAATATCCCGGCAGAGTTGTGAATATGTGAATAATAGCAATAGCTGATTATATAGGTAATATAAAGAAATAAAATAATATAACGCGGTAGAATTCTGTATTCAAAGTATTTACGCATGAGTTATGATCGCTCAAGAAATATCGTTTTTTTATAGCGGAACCTCGTGCATTAGCGACCTACACTTTACCAGCTGAGCCCACACTGATCGCACTTGGCGCTAGCCATGTTTGCTGTGTTCGTGGCGCCGAAGCGTGGTTCTATCCGCTCACAAGCGGCGCAGCCTTGCGACGTCAGTACCCTGGCGCTGTCGATGCGCTGCGTTTAGCCGCGAACCGAGCGGTCGCGCTGTGTCAAGGTCGCGCTTTGCTACATACTGTGAGTTTTTTTCCAAGGGGTTTTCTAAGGTATTTGTTTGATGGTGAGCATGTAGAGACATTTAAAAATAAATATTTGGGTTATGTATATTTAGAATATAGAACTTACATTTTTAGAGCCAAATACAATTCCATTTCCTCAGAATGACTAAAAACTAATTACAATCCCATTTGCTCAGAAGGAATAACATTGAAGATAGGCTGTGATCACATTGAAGATATAAGAGTTCATCAATGATTTCCCTTCGGAATAAATAAAACTAAGGAAAAACACGGTTTCAGGCCTTACTTTCTTTTCAGTGATTCAAAATGCGAACGCCAAGCTAAAGCCAGAGTCTATTGTGCATGAGGATGAAGTTGAGAACTTGTTTAATTTTACAGATAGATTCATCAGAACCATCGCTACCCGAACGGGATTCGATGCTGTTCCCCGAGCCGCACATGCAAGGCGCTAAAATTGTCGATGTAGCTCTCACAAGCGACTTCTTTATTTACATTACTGATGTAAGTATACTCTTACAAATGTGATTCTAAAAATAACAAAACGAGTATACATCGACTAATAGTTTATTGTTTTCAGCGTGGAGATATCGAGTACTTTTGCTTGGAGTCATGGCGAGTGGCGGCCCGTCACAAACATACGTGTGCTCTAACAGCATTATTCGCAGATATAGGAGGAGCTAGAGCATGCGTGCTTGATGTTAAACGTAGAGCACTTGTGTACGCGCCTGCCGCCGCTGAACGAGCTTCGTTGCCTCCACTACATGCAAATATGAAGTAAATACTATCCATCCTATATCATCATAATATATAAATTTATATCCTACCGGCTGCGCCAATTGAATATAGACTAACCGCCAGTCTAAATACCTTGATTTTCTAATCTTTCCTTGATTTTCTTACTGCTGATAGATATTTGACATCACCTTCCATACAAAATGTGTCAAAATGAAAAATATGCTGTTATTTTTTCTTTGGTTTCTTGAAAGTGGTGTCAATTGTTACTTTTTGTACTTTCAGAGGTGTAGTATGGGACATTTGCTTGTCAGAGCGCAACGTATTCATAGTGTACACCGACGACACCATAGAGACTTATTACTACGCCGCCAATTCTATTAATGGCGCGCATGTGCAATGGGCTTGCAGCACAAGTATATTACAGGGGCAAGTGCCTCTTATACTTTTCTGTGGGGATGCCTACTGTTATAGCAGTGGGGGCAAGTAAGTAAAATACTGCTATAATATTGTAAATGCGAAAGTTTTTGACTATGTATGGATGTATCTTTGTTACTCTTTCACGCTCAAACCGCTGGACGGATTCGAATGAAATTAGGTACCTGGGTAGCTTATATCCTGAATGACACATAGGTTGCTTTTGATCTGGGAACAGAAACTATTCGCCGAGCACCGCGCGTTACACCACGAGGCGCAGCTTTATTGATAATGTTCAAGTTTGTACACACTTGATGATGAATAAAAATGGGGTCAAGTTCGGTCTTCGTTTCTGATAAGAGAATATAAAAGGGTTCCGAGTTATTACTATCGAAATGTCATGTGTAGGTCAAAAGTACTTTTAATACTAAAAACTATTAAAACATTGTTAACCGAAATTCTAACCATTTCCACATTGAATACAACTAGGCGGACATTATGACTAAATGGTTAATACTTTCTGTACGTAACGTACTTATTATATGGTGTTGTAGTAGGTTAAACTGTTCATCTTACCAATACTACTTTCAGCGTTATAAAAGTGTCACTCGATTCACACAACACCGGCGGTCTGGCCGATGCGGATACAGAGAAGCGTATGGCGAACCAACGGAAGCATATCGACAAGTTAATAGCGCTTCGGAGATTCAGCGAAGCGTGGTTGACCTGCGAAGCATTGGATGAGAATGATGTGTGGCGGAAGGTTGGCGAGGCGGCTATAGCAGACTTGAATATAGATTTCGGTAAGATAGATGGCGCCACTAGCTGTATAGTGTAAATTTTCTAAGAACCTAAGTTACGTTTTTTAGATTCACTAGCATTTAAAGATTTGGAATTTTAAGAAAAAACAACAGGACAAACTTTTTATAATTTTATTTATATTCCCAGTAAGCGTTACATTTTAAAAAGCTGGAAAGAGGGGAGGAAGGCCTTTGCCCTGCAGTGGGACAATATGGGCTAGAAATAATAATAATAATAATAAGCGTTACATTTCGAATATTAGATGAGACTTATTTAATTGAAAGTATGATATATCTGATTCCAGCTATACGCGTTTACACAAAGTTGAGCGATGTTGCAATGGTGTGGGCTTTAGAAGATGCTTCGCAGATTGAAGATCTCTCTATTCTGTGGTGGGTATTTATTTTTGTTAACAGTGATGCTTGATGACAATGAGAAAGATTGGTGGGAGATTGCCAAAGACACTGGTGAGTGAAGAATTTTAGGAGGGACCTTTACCCAGTTGTGGGACACAATAGGTAAGTAAATGAAAAAAAATATATAGCTGCTCAAATTCAAAAGTTTTGTTTTCAAAATAAAATAAACTACAAAACTTGGTACTTATTATACGATAGCGAATAAAATGTTTTTAACCCTAGAGTGCTCGCGCTATGAGCATTTTGCCGCCCGCGGCACAATTTTCGTTATATTTTGTGTACTATGCATTTGTCATGTTCAAGCGTCCATGTAGCTGCCCCCCTGTCTTTCAACTTCTTGTGTTAGAAATAAAAATTAAATCAGTGCGCGAATTACTGCAGGAGACAAAGGTTATTGGAGGTGTGTCGCGTTTCGCGGCAAATTGCTCACCGCGCGACTACTCACGTTAGTAAAATTTATGGGTCTTAGTTTTTATTTTTGTTGAAATATTATTCATTTTCATTGCGTATAGTATTATTTCAATGTAAATATGGTATAATATAAATTTTTATTTGTTTTAATTAATTATTGGCCCTTGTGTTTATGTTTTATTTTGTTTAGTTCATTTCATATCGATACGTCCAATATTTCTGAAAGAAATTGCCCTGGCTAAGAATAGACCACATATTGTTAGGAAATTTGGCGTGAACATCTTACAGAAATATCTGAGATACCAAATCTCTCGATTTGTGCCACCGAAACATCAAGATATACCCTCAGTTCGAGAAGGTATATGCGTCATCAAAGAAAAATAGAAGGACAAAAAAGGGTGCATTTGATGTGCAATGTTACTGTGCAACGAACATCGCATGTACATGTGCCAAGATTTATTTGGTGAAATACATGCCGTAAATGACGAAAACGAATAATGTTGTTGGTTTGATAATTTTTACAGTAATAATTATGAAGAAGTTCTAAAACACCAAAAATTATTACCTAAGATTTCCCAAAGCATTTTTTTCTAATTTCTTATTATAAGTTTTTGAAAAAAGTTTTCTATTTTTATAGTTAATGGTCTATTTTATTATTAAAACATAACAACAAATGCATATGACTCCGTATTAACAAAAAAAATTGCGGCGGCAAAATGCTCCCTACGCGATTACTCGCGTTTCACGAGAAGGCGCGACTACTCTAGGGTTAACACTAGACCGATTTGACTAAAAATTGGATTAAAACATTTCTTTAATATTTTGTTAAATGTTGAAATAGAAAAAGACCATAAACATAAAAAAATTTGCCTTATAGTGGGATGCTAAGCGCCTGTCTTGGCAAAGGCGAGGCCGCCGCGCGTTGGTTAGAAAGCTCCCCGCGCGGTGCGCTCCAAGCTTTAGAACTGCATGTAGCCAGGGGAGACTGGGCTAAAGCAGCGGAAATCGCAGAACAAGCGTGTCCCCAACGAGCTAAGGATATCACACTCCATCAAGCACAGCATCTTGAACTCACGTACGTAATGCATATAGCTTATTCTCCTCTGCCAAAGGATAGATGAGCCCAAGAACAAGATGAGTTGAGCTAATCGAAAAATAATTCAGTTTTTTCGATTGACTCTGCTGATCTTCTGGTGTCTTTTTTGGCCTATTTTTATTACAGTTGTGACGCAAGAACACAATTTATATCATGTAACTCATTACGTACTTATTTTACTTTAATAAGTACTTATTTGTCACGGAAATAAAGGCTTAATAATAATTATAAAAAAACTCATTACGACCATCGACTTCTATTCTCACAGGGCCGACTACCACGAAGCTCTAGCCAACTACGAGAAAAGCATTATAACAGAAAATACAGACGACATAAAAGTAAAGGAACACAACTCTAAATGCGAGGCCGGCATTGCTCGTACTTCAATCAGATGCGGTGACGTCTTACGAGCTGTCAATACAGCCATGAAGTATTCATACGACAACATGCTACTGAAAGATTGCGCTCAGCTACTCGAAGAAGAGAAACATTACAGTCATGCAGCAACTTTGTACGATCACGCTGGCAACACAGAAAAAGCCGCCTCCCTATACATAAAACTGAAGTCTTGGTTGAAAGTCGAGGCGCTTTTACCTAAAATCAACTCCCCTAGCATCCACATACAATATGCGAAGGCCAAAGAAGCGGAAGGGAGGTATCACGACGCGTTAAAATCTTACATGAAAGCGCAAGATTACGAAGCAGCGATCAGACTGAACTTAGACAAGCTGGAAGACATTGACGAAGCTGTGAACCTAGTACAAGAAACGAAGTCCGTACAAGGTGCAAAAATGGTGGCAAATTACTTTCAAAACAGCGACGATCCCACATCTGCTATAAAGTTCTTGGTCATGTCGCTGTGTTACGAGGAAGCTTTTCAACTAGCTCGGAAGAATGGAAAGCTGCAATTATATGGGGAGATATTGATACAGACGTCACAAGCACGGTCTGAGGACTTTAAGAGTTTGGCATTACATTTTGAAGGGGAAAAGAACCATTTGTTAGCGGGGAAGTTTTATTTTCACGCTGGCGAGTATGGTAAAGCTATGAGTCATTTGATGAAGGCGGGGGGTTCGGAAGATGATGAGAACGAAGCGATCAGTATTGCTATTGATGCGGCAGCGGCAAGCGATGATGAAAGACTAACGCGGAGGTACGTAAAATTTTGTGTTAAACCGAGGGACTCAATTCGGTGACTTATGTTTTTTGTAAAGTATTTGACCAAATGTTCGCAAGTTTATTTTGTAATTTGTTGTGTCTCTTGCTCAGCCACGCTTTGATCCTATTTTCTGAATGATACGTCTTTTGATTCACTGATAACTGATAATTCCAGGCTGATAGAGTTTCTGCTCGGTGACACTGATGGTACTCCTAGAGAACCACGCCATTTATTCCGCCTATACATGGCCAAGCGTCAGTTTGCAGAAGCAGCTAAAACTGCGGTAAGTACAGTAGTTTTCCTAACGAAAGGCGGGACAAGCAGGCTGATTGTCAATCTTTGATCGACCGAAAGTCGCAAAATACAGGTCTATTGCCTAAACTAGTCGCGAACCACATCGCCATTCCGAATAAACCATCATGGTTATGGAGCAAACACTCCATAACTATGATGGTTTATTCGTGTAAACACACGGGTCGATTTTGTGTTGAATTTCGGTGCTTCACAAATCGCCTCCCAATTTCGCCTAGCCGGATTGCTCAACTTTAATCACCCGTGTAAACTTTTATTACCGACAAAGACAAGTTAGAGCGAGGCCCCATTAGTGCGTTGCGCTGCGTTGCGTCGTAAAAAATATATGGAAACCGTCGCAGCGTCCGTCGTCGCTGCGACGGTTTCCATATATTTTTTACGACGCAACGCAGCGCAACGCACTAATGGGGCCTCGCTCTTAAGCGCAATAGCCCTGCAGTTTGCGTCAAATTTTGGTCGCTATCAAAGATAGATTTAGATAGTCAGCCTGCTCGTCAAGTCTGACATGTTTTTGTGATTGACCTCGATGTCAGTAAAGCGTGTGTTTATCCAGGTGATAATAGCGAGCTCTGAATGCGCCGCGGGTCGTTACCGCGAGGCTCGTGACGTGGCGCGTGGTATGTGCGCCGCGCTGCGGGCGCGTCGTCTCGCCGTGCCGCGCGACATGCGCCGCGCCGCCGCGCTGCTGCACTCCTACATACTGGTGAGTACAGACACTTTTTAGGGTTCCGAAGTATTTTTTCTTAGGGCTATTTTTGGTGTTTGATTTTTGCGACCTAGCGGCGTTTAGGCATATGACTGCATGCTACCTAAATGGAGTTACTTATTTTTGATTGCAGGCAAGACCTATACTCCGCTAGGGGCACCGCCAAAATCAAACACAAAAATAGCCCGATGAAAAAAGGAGTCATTTCAATGTTCGAGATGAGGTATCCATACTTATGTAATCTGTGGTACAGCGAGGAACTAGGCTCGTCACTGCGACCCTCACGCGCGGTGAGTACACTCGTACATAACAAAACTCTGAACTCTAAGCTTTAATTCCAGGGGTTGACTAACCCTGGTTCAAGTCCCTGCAGTCGGCGCAGACGATAGTTCCAGCTGGAGCAACTAAAGTTGCTAGCAGCAGCTACTTTAGGCGAGTCACCACCAGGTCAGCCAGCCGTGAAAGCCACCGCTTATCCAGTAATGTATAAGAGTGGCAGTAGCAGGGCCATCACGAATAAACCGTCAAATTTGGCAAGGAATGATGACTTGTGACAGCTCATGATACGTCATGTCATGTTTGTGTTTCGCATTATTTCCCTTTTTTTTGTCCACCTTCAATATTTTATTTTTATTTATTTTATTAAAAAAACCAACAGCTACAAAAGTAAAACAGGTAAACTAACAGTATGATATAAACAGCCAATAATAGTTTTCTCTTGATATTTCACTAAAGATAATTTGTATTAACAATATAACTAACGATGCTTATAACTTACACGAAAATATTAAATTTAAATCAAAATCTAATGCAAACCTTATCTTCCATGAATGTTCAATCAATTTCCGGCCATGTCGAACGATCCAAAGCCTCAAGTCAACAAACTAACAGATCTAATAATAGATTATGTTCTTGCGCTTTCGTATTTACGATGATATACGAAGTTAGCCGATTGCATTGTGCATTAGATACTTACTTTAATCAAGGACGGTAATGCTTTAATCAAAGTAAATAAGTATAGCAATTGCATCTAGTACCAAGATGATACTATGATTATTTAGCGGTTATAACTTTAAGGCTAACAATACTCTAATATATGTTGAAGTTTTTATAATTTATTATGAAGGTACGCACCACACTTAATTTATTATAAATCTTTATATATTTTACGAATGTTAGAAACTATGCAAAGGGAACCCCTTAACTCTACTTATCGAAAACGATGCATCGTTCAATCATCACAGGTCAGCTTATGTTGGTTAACCTTCCGAATTCCGTTACCACCAACTTAAGCTGACCTGCGATTTGATGCCGAAATTTCGTTTTTCGCTATGCAGAGTAAACCTCCCAGATTAATTCTACTGAAATGTCTGTATGTTCTTACATTGTTTTATATTTGAAGGTGCGAACACACGTGAAGCGCGGCCGCCACGACCTCGCAGCGCGACTCTTATTGCGCACTGCAGACGATATTGAATTCTTCCCTACACCAGCACGTGCGTATACTGAACTAGTCTAAAACTTATAATTTAGAGATGTAGCGGTCTGCTTTTTGTTACAGTTTGTACTGAATTAAAGATAATCAACGATTTTAATAATGTAGTTCATCATCATCATTTGACGACCTCTGTGGCTCAGTGGCCTGCCTGAGACGCGACGGAGGTTGCAGGTTCGATCCCCGCTACGGGACAAATGTTTGTATGTCCTGCAGATATTTATTCCGTGTCTGGGTGTTTTTTATTTAAAACTACAATATGAAGGATATTTTAAATAACTTTCCAGAAATAATGTATTGGTAAATTTCAGATCAAGTATCGATTCTCACGTCGACAGTGATAGAGTGCAGCCGCGCGGGCTTGAAGCATCAGGCTCATCATTGGGCCAAAGTTCTTATGCAGCCTGAATACAGATCTCAGGTAGCTTCACTTTCAAGTTTTTACTATTATCATGTCATTTATTTATGGACTTAAAAGCTAAATGATATTTGATGAAGGAGCAAAGAATCTTGCATTGATTTAAGAGTTTCGATGGAACAATCATCAGTCATCATTATTCGTCATTCACAGCCCGACCTTAGAATAGGCCTAGTTAGTGTCATTCGCTACGGTCTTCAATCATGACAGTGTAATTCCTATTGTTTTTGTTTTCCACAGATTGATCCTAAATACGCGAAGAAGATAGAATCCGTGGTACGTCACGCTCCCCGCAACGCGCCCCCCGCGCCGCCCACTTCCCCCTGCCCCGTCTGTAACGCGGACATGCCCGTCGCAGACCTACGCTGTACTCACTGCGAGGCAGACGTGCCCTTCTGTCTAGCTACGGTACACTACCTTGCAATTCAATTTAAGCTACAATTAGTATAAGTCAGACTTCGCAAAAATTTAACAAATCATCGCACTGCAACGAAACAAAGTGCAATTTAGATTTGCATCTGTTGCTACAAGTGACTAAACTTGCTATTTAATTCTTAGAAAATTATTAATAATACCTTTTGTCAAGCGCATAAGACCAAATAAAATGCCGTCGCGTCGCCATTATGTCATCTATATCTATGCCTATACTTCATGTCTTGGATCGAGCTAACAGGAACAAAAATAAACGCACGTGATTGGTCGTCGAAAATAATTATCTTTCTCGTCATTGGCTAGATTGTCAAATCAATTGTCAGTTGTCAAATCTAGCCATCACGAGAATAAACAATTATTTTCGACGACCAATCACGTGCGCTTATTTTCCTTCCTATTAGCTCGTTTCAAGAAATGAAGTATAGTTTTATCCTGATCTGACGTGATATTCTGTATGTTTGTGTGTGATTTAGAAACGCAATTAAATACCGACCTAATGTCAGTCAAGAGTTCTTATATGGAAAATGTGTTTTTGTTATAGGGTCTACATATCGTGAAAGATGATTTGACTGCGTGTCCTGAATGTGACTTTCCTGCTATACTTACAGAGTTTTTAGAGTAAGATATCTTTTACTACCGTTTTATTTTTAAAATACTGTCCTAAGTATTTTGCTTAAATTTATTTTATTTTATTGTTTTTAGAATCCTAAAAGAAGAAGGTAAATGTTTGATGTGCAGTGAAAACGTTGACTATCGGCGGTTGGTGAAAATAGAAGACGCCGCTTCATACATGGATCTTAACACAAATGAGTAAGACTGATTTTGCAAAAGCAACCACCTACTTATTCCGTCCATTAGATCATAATTTAAGGAATGCATTTACATACTATAAGTTAATATTTAAAAATAGCTCTAAATATAATTAAAACGTCAATAATCAATCCGTCCACATTAGACAAGTACCTAAAGCCTATAAATAATTCAGATTAATTTAATCGATAAGAAATTTCAAGTCACGTGTTAGATAGTGAAACACAAGTCTAAAATCAATTAGTGTCGTGTAATGTTGTTTTGATCCACATTATTGATATCAAGGTAAGATAAACAAGTTAAGTATCTTTATGACTTCACAAACTACGCTAGTTGGAATAATGTTTCTAGAGGCAATGTGACAACTGACAAGGTTTTATACTTTATCTGTCAAAAAACTAGGTATACGGTGATATTGAAATAAAAATAGATATGTTACTCTTTTCTAATACAATATCATTGGTAGCCCATAAATATGGATTGGGTCATATTATTGTAAGTTACACAGGAGGACAAATAAATAAACGTATAAGTGATGAAACATTTAATTTTTCATTTGAAAGTATACCAAGGTTGTAGTTACACGTTCGATACTGAGATTCAAATGAAACAAACAATGGTATTATACAAAATGGCAACGGGCACTGCGACTTCACTTTATTATTCATCGGAAACTTTGTGAGTCTGTCTGTCTATGTTTAGACAAATGGAAAAATATAATTGAATAAACAAAGCATTTACTAAAAAAATTTTCGATTAAAAACTTAAAAAAATTTTGCTTGAGATATAAATATGATAAACTGACAAAATTGTGCACTAATGTTTAATTGATTCAGATAGTAATTCAATGATTTAAAAATCAAACCTAAAAAAATATGAGTAAGATCATAAATTATCATCCTAAATTATTTAGTCAGGCAGGAAGAACCTGATCTAGGAAAGTATATAATGCAAGTTGAATTTTACGGGCTCATAATGTTTAGAAGGCATTCCGGATTAAATAAGAGAAAGGAGTCAGCAGTAGCCCAATTGACCTATCCTCATCTGTTATTCTAAAATATTGCCTATTATCATTACCGCTACCTACCTATGCCTTATGTAGACAATTACATTTATACAACTTAAAATAATGACAAGACGAATAATAAAATAATACAATTATATATTAGAAAATAATTCATTGTGCTAATACATAGATATACGGTCGATTCGCTACTTTGACCAACGCTATAATTTTGCTAGAATTCAGCTAACATTAACATAACATATTGTTAGATCTAATGGCTCACATTCATCCATCTGGAGTCACCCAAATTCTAAGCATTCAAGAAACAGTTGGTTATTTGGTGTAGCAGCAATTTCACACACAAGTATTTGAGACTTTTGTATGTTTAGAATCGATATATTTTAATGTTGTAAATAAAGCAACATAATTGTTTATTAATTAAACACAAAGTATTATAAAATTGATAATGAAATATAATTGGTGTTACACATTTTAATTTTGTTTGTAGTATGCTACATAATATTATATACTAACTACTTGTAAAACGATGCACGGATGATTTCGATTAGTATAAAAATGTACTTTACAATACAATGGAACGGACGAAACACTAATTAATGAGTGTGAATTAAAAAGCACTAGTCTTGTGAGAACACATTCAAATTGAAAATAGGCATTCACCTTTTAAATAATAGCGATGCGTCGTCAAAAGAGTGGCATATTGCGATTTAACAATGGACGAATATAAGAATCAAATAATTTTCGTTTCAATGAACACATTTCAATATTTTTAATAAAATCCATAATATAATATAAATATTGAGTATATTATATTTAATAAATATTTCGTTCGCAATTAAATATTTATTCTGGCCGGATTATTAGTTTGTAATGGCGCATATATTCCACTCTTTTAACATAATATAGCTCTTGTGGAAATATTTACAGATAGATATATTATAAAAATATATTAAAACATAGTCACGATGGCACTTGGTTGCGTTGTTGTAGGGTAGAAATAAAATTGTTTGTTTTTACAAGAAATAAAAAAGTGAAATAATTTAAAATAGTTATTTGACACGTTTGAGACGAATGTACATACATACAATAATAAATTGATTAACAAAGAAACGCAAAATACCTATTATTATTAGGGAATGTATAAAAATTAGTTTCAACTTTATCAATGTTAACTTCTCATTAATAAATACTATAAATCTTTGGTTTCATTTAGTCGTTTGATTATAAAAGGTTATTTCTCTTAGTTCATAACTTCTTTCGAAAAAGAATGCTGTTACATTTTATGGTTATAAGCCTACGACGAGTGTTCAAAAATGTGAAGATTCTTTACACTATAGCTGTTAACGAGAACATCAAACGTAGCTCACAATATCCTCTATACCAGTGCAAAATACAATAACAATTAGAAAGTGTTAGAAATACGACAATTCCTTACAGTACAGAGTGACGATAGCCTGTGAAGAAGGAAATATTTGGCACTATAAAAGACTCAATGTGAGCACGGTTTGAATCATCGATTATCGACTGAGTCCTGTCTACCGAAACTAGTGTCCCTAAACCTGTAATCCTCGTCTGCTAATGTCTAGAAAGGTAAGTAATAAATCTATTTATTTATATTGCCGGTGAGATGTCGAAAACTAAATCGGACGCTGTAAAATTGTTTCTTATTAAATATTATGATTTTAAATAACCTCTGTAATCAAAATAAATATTGGAATGAGTCAACGAGAGACAATCTGTCAGCGTCCGCGTGCTACTCATAAGACTTCACTGTAGATGCGCTAGTTGTTTGGGTAACGCGGCGACGACTCTGACGCGGTCGCTGAACTGCGGCGGCGGGGCCAGCACGGGGGGGGCCGCGTCTGCCGAGCCTGCGGGCTCCTCGGGGGGCGGGGGGAGTTCTGCGAGCAGGACCGCGGCCCGGGCCCGTCTTCCCGGCGCTTTGTCTATATCCACCCCGAGCCTTTCAGCGGCGGATTTGCCCCGAGCGGAGCCGACCGTCCCCCGCAGCAGCGCCGCCGTCGCGCGCTTCCTCGTCAACGAGTTGTGTCGCTGCATCGGCGGCGGCGGCGTCGCCAAGCTCTCCGACGAACTGTGCACCGGTTCTGTACTGATCACGTCGTTCGATGACTTGACGGTGACTGACGCGCAGAAGGATACCTTATCCCGTCTCACCACGGGCTTAGCCTGCGCCTCCTGGTCCGAGGAGACGCCGGAGGAGGAATTGTCGCCGTCGTCTCTTTCGACGCTGCCGAGCTCGTCGCCGCACGATTTAGACGACTTGAGTCGAGTTCGAATCTTCTGGATCTCGTCCACGGAGAAGGAATGCTGCATCGAACTGGAACCAGAGCTGCTGCCACTGGAAGTAACATTACAAAACGTTGTATTATGTGAATACAAATAACCGAACCCCTTTGATCACATTTTGTTAGTTTGAGGTCACAGTCCTGTACTGATTCGGCTGATAAAATTGGAACCAAAGTTATGACAGTTTTAGAAGTTGTAAACACAATTTATTTATTGAAGACTTCACTGAGGATCACAGAAAGCCACTCTAGTTTGAAAATGAGTGTGTAAAGTGCAAGAGTTTCATGAGATGATTCAAAGATTGTTTTTACATAAATGCTATATTCAGGTCTGGCAGATTCTCCAGACTTGAATGATTGGAAAGAAATGGTTCCGCAATATATGTAGTTAACCATTGCATTGGAAAATCCACAACAAGTACAATCACAAACAATGATAAAGCAGTTCCCACGCGTTTTGAAACAAACTATACCTTTACGAAAATCCCTAATGTATCTATGAATTATATGTATTCGCCTTCTGTTTCAAAGATTGTGGTGTATTTTGCACTCCTGAAAACCGGTAATGTTTTGTTCATAAAATGGAATGAATAAATGCAGAACACCTAAGAAAAAATGTACTATACCTCGCATTGCTATTAGCACTGGTCTCCGCTACTGCTGGTGCTTCGCCTTTAGACTTCGCTTCTCCTTCCTCATCTGACTCGGACATGCTGTAGTCTGGCTCGGGGATAGGAGGCGCTGGTGTTGAATTCTGAAAAAAAATGCGTTTTAGATGACGTATTTTAATAACAAAGAAACTTTATTAATAAACGAAAAAATAGTTTACAATTACAAGGTCTCTAGCCACTGGACTGACGGTGCTTGTAAATAGAAGTTGAGTGGAACAAAGTACCTGTCTAATAAAGCCTTTGTTGTTATAAGGCTGCGCGTATTGATTCGATGGTTCATCAGCAGACTGCGCCCGCCCCGGACCCGTCCAAGATCGAAGTTGTGATATTCGGCTCTGAAATCATTTTGATCCTTATGCGAGTGCGAAATAAAGTGGCTGTCTTTATGAACCACCATTCAAAAAAAATTAAATTTCTATAGATCAGATTTATGAAAAACTAAATGTCATTTGTATGCTTAGAAGCGGTTTTACCAGTGATGAATAGTTCCATGGAACCATTTGTGTTAATCCAGGCTATAAGCTATCCTGGTACCAAATGTTTATTAGAATCCGTCCAGCGGTTGAAGCGTGAAAGAGAAACAAAGACGTATCCATCCATAGTTACAAACATTCGCATTTATGTTTTTAGGATAGGATTTATAATCTAGTTCAAGAAGTTCATCAAGATTAGCATGATTCGGTACTTACAGCATGCGAGTCAGCTCTTGCAGGTCTATAAGCCACGGATTCCAAGTCTTTGGGTGAGGCGTACAGTTTGGCCGCCGCGGCTGGTCGGAAGGTGGACGCGGGAGTGATGCCGCCGGCGTTGGGGCCGGGCGGTGGCGGCGGCGGCTGAGTTGGCGGGGGTACTCGACCGGGACCTGGAAACATAGAAATTAGACGTTGGTTAAGGTGGCTTTTAGACCATAATTCACTCATACTAGCGAGTTTACTGCTCTCGTAGCACATTTTATAATTCTGCTCCAGAGGGACCCCATGCACATCATACCTCCGGTGCTACAACGACGCTTTTTACAAGTGTTGAATATGAGCTGACCGTAACAAGTGTAAATTCGTTATCTGAAATCCTTCTCCTGAAAAAAAAACTGAAGACGAAGAAGCGACATAACCTAACAAAAACTCTGTAGTCCAATTCTAAACCTTTTAAAATTATTTTTTGGGTTACTGATTTTGCTCACTTGTCATTGACTACATTGACAAATGTCCTACGAATGTTTACATTATACTTAAAGCGTTAGTTTCTGAGTTAGCTTAGCTGATATGAAAGGTATGATCCAAACCCATACCATGTACGTCCTCTGAAGAACGTGTTCGTAACGGTTGTGTAGCGTGTTCTGCCGCTAGATCAGGCGTGGAATGGAAATCACGCCGGAGCGTGCCTTGTGACTTGCTCCACACCTGAAAAAAATAAGATTAATGAATCGTTAATATCGGTTTTGGGCAACGAGTTGATAGCAGTTAAGGCTGCATAATCAAATTCAAAGAAATAGATCGCGAGACGCAGAGCTGTCATTTTTGACGCACAATTCTATGGAGGCGGCGGAAAAAAGTGATACGTCCTCTCGCTGGGAGGACCCGGGATCGACTAGGAGTAATAGTGTTCTGTGATCGACTAATTGGAAGACGATTGCGCGGCCGGATATATAGTGATTATAAAATAATCCTGTAAATTACTGGGTGCTCAAAACTGATTGAAAAAAAAAACTGTACGTTAAGAAATACCTATATTTTCACAATATAAATAAAAATATTATGTTTTTATTCAAATATAGTAAAAAATATGTGTTAATGTGAAACAATTTTGTACTTTTTAAATATAGTTTGCATTACCTTTAGAGGCAATTTTTTCATTGTTTTGCTCTGTAGTGCATTATGAGACTATATTTTCAGGTCAACAATCGCTTAAAATAAAACATTTTCTCACATTACAATGGTGATATCCCTTTTGAAAGACAGCTCTGACGCTCGTTTTCGTAAAACGCTATGACGGGATTGACTTCTCGTTCAAAAACTATAATCAAAAATTAGGTTTTCTCTCTGTAGTGCACTATAATAAAGATTAATCTTTCTAAAACCGTAAAGTTCTTTAAATAATCTGATCACATTATTGAGATATGGCTCTCGAAATACAGCTCAAATAAGCTAATGACGACTACACGCTCTTAACCTTAACATTTAGTAGGTACTGTAGAAGTTATTGAAAACAAACAGTAAACTTTTGAATCCTGTCAATTTGTCGTCTTAAAGTATGAAATTTTACCTTTCCGCGCGAGCGTTTCATTTCAGCCACAGAAGCGTAAACTCGCGTTGGAATCCGCGCTGGAGAATATGGAGCTCCTTCCAAATCTGCATCCGTGAATGCTGATCTCGTCATCATTGCACTAGCACCGCCACTGGAGTTATGAAACATCTTTTTAGTCGAAAAGGTCTTTCTAATCAAATGATTAAAGGGGTGAATATCGACGTTTTAAAAGCGAAACTGGCTTCAGACTTTAAATTCATAAATCCTGACGTCCCAAAAAGAAAAAAATATAGTTGTTACTTACGCAGTATCAGCATCAGCCTGTCGTTGGAACAGCTCTTCGAGCTCAGCAGCTGTGATCCTAGAAGAAGCTGGTCTTTGTCGAATGGATGCTGTTCGGGGAGCTACTGGCGTGCCTGAAGATGGTGTTCCGCCTGGAATACCAAAAACATTTGAATATCGACTTGAACA
Source organism: Xanthorhoe spadicearia (assembly GCA_947086425.1). NCBI lineage: Eukaryota > Metazoa > Arthropoda > Insecta > Lepidoptera > Geometridae > Xanthorhoe > Xanthorhoe spadicearia. Next base: position 6,738,222 of record OX352199.1, read on the forward strand.
TATTACAGTCAAGGGCAAAAAGTATTGTGGAGCCACGACGGAGGCCTTTAGGCGACCTAAAAACTCCGTCAAATTGGCCACTTACTCACACGAACGAACGAACGATTGTGGGAAAATTTGGTTTAAACTATAAACTCACTGTTACTATTGCTGCCTCCGTGAAGCTGCACTGATTCTGCAGAGGACGACTTGCCTGCCACTCCGAGGGGTTCACAAGTTTCTTCTTTTTCACCACCATTTTCTGAAAAAATACGTGAGACTGTTGAGATAGCACTCTAGGAACCTAGGAAAGAGCATCCTTTCTAGGCGCTACGTTTTTATAGGTCACGAATAACCACCCTGAGTGATTCTGCTTACCTAAACCAGCGACCATAGACTTGGCTCTCGCTCGTCCCACGCTTAATGTAGTGCGGGGGTCACGACGGGGCGGGGCTGGAGCTGGACTTCGACCTAGAATAAATAAAGACAAGAATATTATTCACTAATATTAAACACCAAAAAAACTTTATTCCGATTAAAGTCATTCTTAATAAAGTCCATTCAGATGAGATCTGAATGGACTTAAAAATATTAAGAGATGAGGAAGCTTATTTGCCGAGATGAACCAAAGCTTTCATAATCAGCTGTAAATTTAGGCTTTCGATAGTTTCTTGTGTTACTCACATTTCATTGAAATGAGCAAGAGATCTAGCAGTCGTTTGAGCTAAGTCCTTATGCGAATGTTATCTTACCTCCAGCTCCCTTCCTAGGTAAAGTGGCGGCGTATGGTCGGCCCGTACTTGACAGTTGGTTCTGAGACTTGCTTGTGGGAACCGTACACGTGTTGTTCTCGTTGTTTCCTGAAATATTGGTTTACACATGACTGTGAATGTGTAGGGAAAATCTTGCTGGTTTCCATTTTATTACTATAGGGAACTGGCAGGCCTTTTTCTGTATTTAATTTACTCTGTCTTCTTCCAAAAGGCACTCGCTCCGTTGTTTGTTTGTAGTTTACGTCGTCTATCAGTCATTTTTCAGAAATAAAACAAACTTACCATTACTACTCAACGAGACAACAGTCATAGAGACGAGAGCACCGGAGCTGCGGATCAGTTCCACCACATGTTCATGTGATGCCGCAGAAACGTCCTCGCCATTTATCTGAAATCAGAAAACGCACAATATTTTTTAACTTCTAGCTCAGCTCAGTTCCTTAAAATCCTCTCTTGTTACACTTTACTTAAGATGGTGAGTGAGGCGAAAGAGGTATGTTAAGCGGAAATCCACCGCTGCATCCCCGGTATCTGAAGGAGCGTAATTTAACGAGTGTAAATATTAAGCTTCTTCATCACTTACCGCCACAAGAAAGTCTCCCTTTCTAAGGCCAGCTCGGTCAGCCACACCACCAGCATCTACATCATCCAGGTATTGTAGGCCCGGACATCGTTCCGAAGGGCGGAGCTCCATCAGTGGAGAGGAAGCCTTCGCCCCTCGGAGGACGAAGCCAAATCCACGACGAGCTCTGTGGAGTACCACTGTTCGGGTCTCTATGTTGCCATATCTGAAATAAAATTTAGTAGTCTTTTAACAGACTAAAAACTATGTTATTGAGTTCAATGTGTTGGGTTTCAATGCATTTAAATTCCATCGCAGAACTATTTATCCTTGAATGTTTATTACAATATCATAGTTTAGCTATCAACAGGGAATGTTTTTTTACAGAATCTTCAATCTTAAGATTGTTGAAAAAAATCTTGTAAAACCTTATCTTACCTTGATACCACAAACTTTATTTTCACAGAGGCACATATTGTATGATTTATTATTAAATTATTTAACTTTGTCTCGAATTCGGTCGCGGTATCTCCGCGCGATTCTTTTACTCTAACCATTGATAGCTAAACTGATCGTTCAATAACAGCCTGGCCGAATTGCTTTGTTTGTTGATCGATAACATTGTCTCATGTTTCAAAACATTTTTTGTGTCTATTGAATGCGTCGTTACTGGGTCGATTGATATCATCTGTTTGTTGAATGTGTTCAAATACAAACTAATGTAATAATTAGCACGTGGGCAGTCGTGGTAGCTGGTACTTACGATTTTTTTATTCTAGGAGCCGTTGCGCTGTATGTTTTGCTTAGAGCCATTTCTCGTCTTCCTGTTACGCGAGAGTGGTGAATTGTTCCTGAAGCTAATACCTGAAAACACAATTATTCAAAACAATAATTTTTTTTGGGTGTAATCTGTAAAATACCTTAATAATCAGATATCATACTATACCTGATGCAAGTTAGCAGTCTGTCTTAACCGCACTTCCTGGACGCATTGACTTGGGAACAGACCCGATGCTCCCGATCCTCGAACTGTTCCCTCGAGTAGACCATCGTCTGTTGCCCCAGTTACTGTCAATTTAGAAGTAGTAAGATATAAGTCAATGGTATTGCCAACTTCTGGCTGGCGCATTGTTTAATAGATTCGTTAATTAATTATTAATTAGGTTGGTGTTAGAACATAAAAATGTATTGCCTTATGTGTGTTTAAAATGTTCATGAGTGTTAGTATTTAGTAAGCGCGTACTCATTTCGTGTGAAGTATTTGTGCTTGTTGCATGCTATGCAAATAATACTATCATCCACTTCGTTTCTATCGGAATTTGTGTCAAGAAATGTTAAACATTTGATATCAGAAGTGTTTCTGGGTTTATTTGTTCAGTTTGTTTGTGTATACCTTCAATAATATCGCCTTGGTTGAGTCTGAGATGGCCAGATGCGGTTGGTTCATAAGGCTGTAGACACACAACCGTGGCTCCAGTGTTCTGCAGCGAACAAGTGGTTGTGTCCGAGTTGCTGGTGCCGACGCCGCTCGAGTCCGATATAATGTCGCTAGTGTCGCCCGCACTTTTATCTATAAAGTCGCCGATGGGGCATCGGTTTTAGCTACAATATTTGCTTTTATTATCTAAGATAAATAGTGGCATTTGGTTCTTTTAGGAATCAGATATGCCATTGAACATTAGACACCCAATCATCAGTTGCTGCGTCACATATAAATAAGTTTTGTGATTTGTATTGATAGGGCGAATACAGGTCTAGTCCAGGCTCAAATTGGACAGTAAAGTACGGATATAACACTTCACCTTCTTTACTAAGTCATAGGTTAGAGTCTGACAGGTCATTATAAGGATTAGATTTGTTTGTTATCATCACACAAAAATTAAAAAATAAGTTAATTTTAATAACAAAAAAAGTCGAAGATAGAAGAATAGAAAACCAACTTACACCTAAACTAAATCTAGAAGGTAAGGGTTCAACAAACATCTGGAAAGGAACGAAGCGACAAGCGAACCGTGGAACTACTTATTTACAAAAGGCACATATAACATGCAGTCGAATGACAATGACGTGGTCTGTGCATGGTGATGGTTGTCTTTCACATGGACACGTGTTACATCACTGGTGTGCTGGACGTACAGATCTTAGCATATCACGGAATTATCGTAGTAAAAGATGCTGTTACAAAATTATACGAATTCAACATCAGGTGTTGTAGCTATTTCATTATCTTTAGTAACTAAAATCGTAAATTTTGCAACGCATCCTAAACTTAAAAAATCACATTTGATCTTAACGTTTTTTTTACCTGTTAGGATGCTTGCATCGTCTTCATGGCTCGGATGGCTCGCATCGCTGATGCTTGATGAGGCAGAGGAGAAAGGCCGTTCGAGGCTGCAGGGAGAGGCAATATGCGGGCCGCGGAGGAGGGCATCCAACTCGGGCGGCAACCGCGTGGAGGAGGCGAGCGACGATCTGTCTCCGACTGAGCCACCCCACCAGCCCCACGCAGCCGATCGCCGCTTCGGATTGTACCGCGGAGGACCTCGGAACGGCACTGTAATACCACCCGTAGCCCACCCAAACAAATATAATCGTGCCAAAACAAAACCAAAACTGCTTTTCAAATAAAAAACAGATTGGGAACAAAATCATAATTCAGGGTTGAAATTAATACGTGCTTAACCAAATACCAATTAAAATTAAATACCAAATAAATTAAATACATTTCTAAATAATATTATATTTTAAGGTGTGAAATATAGTTACAGTTATATAGTTATTGAGTGAGTTTTATATTTACCATCTACCTACTTGATACCACTTCATAATATCCCAGTTAGTAAAATACATACAATATACCTGGATATAATTATATTAGATACAGCTCATTAGATGTACAACCATCACCATTTGAATGATAAGTAAGCAATGATTTAGAAAAAGATATGGATGACGGCATGCACACCTGATTTCAAAATAATATCATAATGCTAATAATATATAGGTACTTACATTACATAAACTATGGCATTATAAAGTTTTATAAAATCATTATCTCAGTGCCTCATTCTATATAATATATGAGTCTTACATTGTTCATTGCTTCAGTAACTAATTGCATCAGCAAACATTCTGAACGATATAAGATCTCTCTTCATGTTAGTTTTTCCTAAATATCTCGTTATTCACATAGATTTTATAAAGCGCCACTCAAAGCCATGCAATAGAGAAAATAATTTTAATAAATAAATTTACACAACCAGGTTGTGACTCACCAACTTCTTCCGATTTATAGTTCTTTATGACTTCTGCCAGCTCTAAGTTACCAGCAATAACTGCCACCTGTGCATTGCAAATAAACATTTCTGATTAATAACAGAATGGGTATAAATTATATTAACAATAACTCTTAGGAATACTCGTAGATATGGTCAAAAAGTTAAAACCTGTTTAGTGGTAGGGAAATGTGTATTGGTAGAGGTATCTGTTTAAACAAAGCTAGACTTTATTAGGCGGGTCCACACAGAGCGAGCAGCCTCGCGAGGCATTTGCCGCGCGAAGCAGCTCGCGCTGTGTGGACGTAAATATTGCCGGCCGAGGCCGCCGCCTATTAATATTTTTTTTTAAAAGTGGTAGCTTGTCAAAAAAAAACATAGATACGAATCTAATCTAAATAATGCTTAAAGATCCAATGATCTTTTCTAAACTATTTTTACACGATATATTTTACTGAATCATGAATTACGTAATGAAAATTCTGAACATCTTAGTGCTGGACTGCTGGTTCACACTGAGTCGGAACTGCAAATCTGTCGGAAACAGCATGTCGGACAGAGTGTTCACATTGCGCGGATCCCGTAAAAAAATCGGACCAGCACTCAGTCGAATGAAGTGCGGTGAGCGCGGGCGGGGCGGAGAGCGCGGGCGGAGCGGGGAGCGCGGGCGGGGCGGGTATCGGCAGCACTCGTTCACACTGCTCCGATCCGGTAGTTTTGCAGGCATTTTGCAGTGCCAAAACGCTCAGTAAAAATGTCGGGCCCGGTAAAAATACTGGGCTCGGGACAGTGTGATGTGAACCAACAGTGTGAAAAATTACAATGGGCGGTATTAACGCTAAGAGCGATCTCTTCCAGGCAACCTTAGGATGGAGAAAAGTTATAAAGAATGAAAACTTGATCGAGTGCATTAAATAATAAATTAAATAGATAAGTATTAAATATTAACAAGGAAAAATAAAAAAACTACAAAAATATAGTAAAAAAATGAAAGAAATTGATAAATGATGAGAAAACGAAACAATCATACCTGATAAGGTGTCTGGTTGGCGAAGTTGAGGGATTCTTTATTGCAGCCTCTGAACAGGAGCTGTCTCGCACAAGAGTCTTGCGCGTTGACAGCGCAGACGTGAAGGGGCGTGTTGCCGGAGGCATTGCGCCCGTTCATATCCGCGCCGTAGAACAGCAGGTGGTCTAGGTGCTGCACTAGGCCGTTGCGACATGCCTGAAAATGCACCTATACAATTTGAATTGTGCTTTGAATATAAATGTTAATCGATTAAGCTTTACTAAACTAAATAGGCTTCTGTTTGGCTTCATCTTTCGTGTTACCGTTGCTTTTTTGGAGCACTTTTCTTTTCGTTTTAGTCATTCGTATGATTATTATTAAAATTATTGTCTAAAATCAAATTTTTGTTACTTAATCAGTAAGTAACATGGATAGAATATTTGTTTGTTTAGCATATTTCTAGTTATATTTTTCTAATGATACTGTAACATAAGAGTTGAGAACTGTGAATAATTATGTGCATAATTTACCTGGTGAACTTCCAGCCATCCCTGCAAATCTGTAGCACCGATCGTCGCGTGATCGTGTAACAGCGTTTCACAGAGCAATGGGTCAGTCTTATTCGTGACTGACAAGTACAATGGCGTTAGACCCTTAGCGTCTTTGTAGTTCGGGGACCCTCCGAGTTCTAAAAGGGTCTTCACAGCCTCTAAGGAGTTCTTTTCAATAGCTCTATGTAAAGCTGTGCTGCCATCTTTAGTTCGGTAGTCCAATAGCGCTCCCCCATTGACTAGAGCTATCAACACCTTTCCGGGTGACTTTAGGCCTGCAGCTATTGTTAGTGGTGTCTCTAAAATGATAAACAACATTTAAATTGTTGAAGTATGTTTATTAAGCGGCTGTATATTCTTAGACCTTGCATTTATTATGTGCTGGGAGGAGGATATTTAACAATAAGGAAACATCAAGAGATAAACCCAGCTCATTGAAAAATATTCATAGCCTATTTTAGAGGAGATCTCCATTCAAGATTTTGTTCTGACATCATTGTGATCTGTTATGCTTTCGACCGAACAAATAAATCACAAAGTCTCAAGGCTGGTTCGACATTTATCGTAGATTATCCACGGCTGGATTGATACGGTTCGCACAATACTGGTACTATTACTATACACGGAACAATAGAAGATATGGATCTTTATGTAAATGAACAAAGTAATATAATAGCGCTACTGTTAATATCGGTAAATATTCGCCTGAAAAGTAACAATGCAAGAAGTCTATTCATGAATCTTAGTACCAGAAGCAATAAATTTATATAAACATGGCGAACTGTAGATGATCGATTTTTATTTGAAAATTGATATTAAATTGTTCTAATTCTTCCTCTGAATGAATTATTGATGAATGTCAATAGTTTTGTCATTTCGTATTGAGTTGAATGAACTGTGGAATTGGTGTGTCTAAAACAATTTAGTTATGACTAAATTGTTAGCATCTATAGAACATGTTTGTTCGAGGTTTTTTTAGTATCTAGATATTGAAATTCATACCTCCAGTCTCTTGACAATGGAAATTAGGGTCGAGCCCCTTTGAGCATGCTTTGGTTATTTTGTCGATCTGTGAGTGCGTCACATGTTCCAGAAACCGTCGCAAATTCGCTCTGGAGTGGAGAGCTTTCAACGTCTTCTCGTCAAGTTTCAGCATTTTGTATACACGCCGCTTGTATTTTAGCTGGAATGGTTTTATATTCCAGTTAATGTATGGTTGGATATAGGGCATTTTTTCAGAAGAACATATTATACTTTCCTAAGTTGTGGCAGATATTTTGATCTCTAGAAAAGAGACGTATAGCATAGACAAAATTTCGTTTATGCTTGTAGCAATTTTTTTACAATGACTGGCAATTCTGCGAAGCTTTATTCAACGGATTTAGGAGATAGGTAATTCAAATGCCTGTTTTCAAATGCATTGGCTCGTAGGTAAAAAAAATGATGTGTTACCTCGAGGTATCCGACAGGTCCGTTGAAAGGGTAGTCTCCGAGCCGCCGCTCCTCATCAAGGAACTTGCCGGCTTTGCCGTTGACGGGAGGACAGAACAGACCATAGTTGAAACTCTCTTTAAGCTCCTGAAACGAAAAGAAAAATAGCTTGAATAAAGTATACCTACTAACAACAAAACTAAGAAAAATTAAGAGTTGGCCGAGTGGGATAGTGTTTGTATTTTTTATTCGAAAGTCAAGGGTACAAATACCGGACGTGCATCAACTAGGTACTCTAATCGCTGAAGGATAGTACATAGTTATATAATTGTTACCTCCTTTATTATGTAAAACATCATGAGTCCTCCAAATTGACTGAAGTGACTTTCTATGTAGGTAATTCGCATACAAAAAGCCAAAGATGTATTTTTAATTAGATACATTTATATGTAGGTAGGTAAGGTACGCGCGTTAAGAGAACTAGAGTATGTGTGCTCGAAGTTAAATTAGCAATATTAATTGCAATTGCACTGTTCACGGTAAATTAACACGCATTCAACAGCGTGCTTACTCAGCCAGATTACTGCATCATTAAGTTAGCTGTAGGTAATCGTAGAACGGTAGTTAATGCCGGATATATTAAACTAAATACCTTACCTATATCAGAATTAATAAGACTAGAAAACTAACTTCGCGACAGTATATTATGCTTAGAAAGAGTATGTAGGTATAAAGGTTTTTGTATAATGATACGCAGTAGGTTAGTATAAAGACAGATAGATACCTACCTATGTTTCTGTCTTTTTATAATATAGTGTGATATTTCAAAAATTTCGGAATTTGAGAAATATCCACACCAACAATCCCATATTACTACAAATCTTTATCTACTACCAACGGACGAAAATTCATAACCTCTTATAATTGGAAGCAGTTATATTGCAAATTACACAATGTCCATTCCAGCAAAAGATACATTTATGAGGTCGTAATTCAGCAAATGTAAACATGAGATATGAAATGAGGTTTTACCGGTGAATAAATGAAATAGTAATAGGGCAAATAAGGTTGTTAAACTTAGAGGACGCTTAAAATTTGTAATGAGCGAAGTGATTAGTCATCATCATTATAACCAACAGAGCTTTAAGCTGATCGCTAATGAAAACAATTTATTTACAATTTGCGTAGTCATCCGTTTAAGACTCGAAAACAAATGATTCATGAAACCATTTATCAATACGAACACAAAAAGTGATTCTACTTACTGTGCAAGATAGCTACATTCGAACAGATTTCCCACCTACCTTTCTGAGCTAATAGCTGGTACAATACGGCCGACGTATCTTGGCGAGTCTGAACATAGGCTTTGCGAACTTTCGCGCAGGTTATCTCGTGAAGAAAACTGTTACTTGTTGTCAATTTATTTTTATACCATTTTATGAATAGTTTAGTTAGTATAAAAAATAAATTGGCAACAAGTAACAGTTTTCATCACGAGATAACCTGCGCGAAAGTTCGCAAAGCCTATGTTCAGACTCGCCAAGATACGTCGGCCGTATTGTACTTAGGTACATCGGAAGCAAAAATGACTAGTTGAGAGTAAATGTTCAATAGAAAAATCCTAAAATTTTGAGAAATCATTCGTTTTGCTAAAAACAATTTTATCACCGTACAACGACCTGCATATACTTATATCAATCCAGTGGATATCGCTCGAAGGATTTCCAATTTTCTGAAAACTTTCTTACAAATGTTATCTTGGTAATTTGTGTACAAAAACAAAACATAAAAGGATGATAAAATTCTTCATTCACAAGACATGACGTTGTTTTTATTTATGTTATGGCTAATGATTATAAACTGTAGGAAACTTGAAGTACTTAGTAGGTAGTTAGGTGTGTGAAGAAAAATATGTTGAAATTATTAATAGTGTTTGGTGTTGCTAATAATTTCATTAGAGTTGTTATTTTTGATACCGCAAGTGACATGCGATTGCTTCCAATAATAAGTAAGTAAGTTGTCGAGAGCGAGCAGGGTACCTACCCAAACGGTTGCGAAACGTTAACGTTTAATGTAATAATTGCCAGTAGTTCTGTTGCCATTAATTTTTCACTATATTATTTTGAAATTGACTACAAAGTTATCTGAACTTTTAAAAGAAAGTAGATAGGTACCTAAATTTAGTATTTGTGGGGACAGTTTTGCTTGACCGTGCTCTACATTTTCATCTCTAAAATAAAATAGAGGTTGAAAAATTACGAAGGTTCTCCAAATCTTAAAAGAATTTTATCAAAAAATTCGAGTGGGAGATATTGGCGTGATTCCGCGAGTTTATTACAGTAATATTGGCCACGGTAAAATATCGGAAATATGGAGCAGAAATATTGAAGATCCGGCCGTACCGACTTGAGATTACATGTTACATATCGCACGGAATACTATAAGATTTATGTGGATCTCATATTGAGGCTGATCCGTACCAGCAATGTAAAATTACAATGCCTATCTTTACAAATACTTGTGCCTTTAGTAAAACAACATGATGAAACAAGATTAATAAAGACTTATAAACCTATACAACATACGTATTACGTGTTTTCAAATACCTTGAAGAAATCGGCTGCCATCATCGTAACCTAACTCATAAAAACGGAATTGACCGGCAGTGAAACAGGTTGTTTGCTTGCAAAGAAAGGCTCCTAATAAGGATCTTATGTAGGACGTAAAAAAGTTGGTGCTATTTGTCATGAAATCCTTTTGTTTGCTTGAGACCTTGGATATGGAAGAAATAACAGTACTGGAATTAATTCCCGAGAGAACGTAATCTCCAGCTTATCTTGCATACCTACGGCTGAAGAGATAAGAATTAAGCTCTGCTCACTTTGGCCCGACTGGTACACAGCAGAGGTATGTTTTACGATAAGCAGTACAGATAATTCCTTTAATGGTAATTGTGAAAATAATGTAAATCAGAGTAAACTATGCGAGCCATTTTGAAATTGTTGAGAGGTGCCTTGATTTTTCGAATTGACTCATTAGGTCTTATATACCCTACTTATCTAAAAACACTCGAATTATAAACCACATGGTTCACTCTATGAGTAATCAAAATATCAATTTAACATTTGCAATTTACGAGTAGGGAGTTACTATGAGGCATGTGGGAGTATGGGAGTTCTTGTTTCAATCAGTTTGTCACATGGTGGTATGGTAACAATTATCCCGCGATCTTAGCATACAATGGCTCGTGTTAGTGGGTCGGCCGAGTCTTGTTCTCAGAGAGATGGAATATGGCACGCATGTTGCAAGGATGATGAAAACCCAGTCTTGTTGATGTGATTGACTTTACTAACTTGAATTTCAAGTTAGTGACAGGATCATTATTCATAGTCATTTCTCAAAGTATAGCGTGTGATAAATATCAAAGCCTAACCATCATAGTTCATTTAAGCCGCAATAAACAAACTTGGAAGCGATGGAATGAGAAACTTTCCTCGCGTAAGCAACCTACTTAAAACTTCGCTAATTAAATTAGAGAACTAAAACGCGAGAGTGCACGTGCGTGTAGTGTATCGTTGTAAAAGTTAACTGAACGGGGCATTTGAACTGAGTGAGGGAAGCAATCAATTTATAGCGGGCCGCGGGCCGCGTGGCGTAACTGATGTGCGGACTTGATGGGGCTGACCGGTGCCGTGTTCACCTTACAAGGCAACTACAACATTTGAATAACCCTGAGCGAGTGATTTGAATATACCTGTTCTCATGTGTTTGACTCCCATGGTGCATAAGTGATAAGTCACAGTCAGAGAGGTGTTATTATTCGTGTAATCGTGTGTGGAAAATCTTAGCTGTTGAGATGATGAAATAGCTTTCTATGAAAACGTTTTAGTACCATGAATTTGTTGGATACATGGATTTTCATGTTGTTGTTCATGAGACTGATTCATGTAAGTAAATCAATTATCAAGTGAAAGCATTAAACATAACTATAAAGCTTCTAAGAAATATGAAAGAGTGAGTCGAACTAACCGCAAGTGTGAACGCAGCTCCAACAGCACATAAAGTGGATCAGCGGTCAACTGACAGATGTGTTTTGTCACATCGACGCGGGTCTCGATTGAGCGGCGTTGCTCAAGCCACTTGCGGGATTATAGGTCACTTTATTGCGTACAGGTTTAGTTGCAATTCTCGTCTATTACTGACAGCCTGGGAGGAAAACTTAGAGATTTTCTAATCGTTTTTGTATCGATTTTAATGACTTGTACTTAAATTGATATTATGAAATAGGTACCTACTAGAACTTCCTTAGTTTTATCAAAGGTAGGATACCTATATCAAACGCTTAACAAGCTGTGTGATGTAAAGCTTTTTGAGTGTTTGATGTAGGTCTACTTATCCTGATTAAGGGGGGCAGAACAATTGGATTTTATAAAACTTATCTGGAATACCTAGTATGTATAGGTCCCTGGTCATAGTAAGTTCACGGCTTATACCGTAACCCTTTTCTAAATATGAAAAAGCTTACCGCTATAACCACATCGGTATCAGGGCCAATACATCACTTGTAAACTGAATCATTCATTCAATCAACCATTAAACCTACGTGTAGTGAAAGTTCGGATGTGTTTAATCAATGAAAGCTTGTAAAGCATCTAAGACAGGTATTGGGTCTTCTCGCTGCGGTGGTAGAATTAAAATATTCGTATTGTTATTTGTTAATTGAATTTTTACTGAAAGTCTGTTGGTTTTGTGGATGTTGGATGGATATAAAAGGAATTGTAGGATCAACGGTTTAGCCCTTTTAGTAACAGTATATTTTCAGCGTGGAACATTTTTAGCTCGAAAAATTAAAGCTACATCCTAAACCCTGGCTTTAGGCCAAAGCGCCTGGTAAAGTTCCGTCGCAGTCAGCCAAAAATGCTGAGTGATGCTTTATGCCTTCTGACATATACGCCGTTAAGTTTTAAGTTACGTGGTCCATTACTAACATACTACGAACAACTTGCTAATTGCTGTAGGCGTTTTACTAACATTACTGTACCTAGTATACAATTATCTGTGCAAGTATTAGGATAGCAATGCTTGTTTTGCCTCTCTTCTCTTTTAAATGTTAAGAAAATAACTGATTGTTTACGTTCAGTTTCACAATTGAATTGATCTCTATAATTCCAGCCAGACGATTTCTCGTTAGTTACCGGAAGATCAAAAATGGGTGGCAATTGTCAAGTCTAATTGACAAGCCGTCGTTCTTGAATACAATTGATAAAAGCTAACGAATCGTTGCTTCGTAAATCTTCTCCACTATGCCAAATGTTTATTTATAGTTGAAATGTAAGCTCAGAGCTGGTGTTGTGGAACATCGATTGTCGCAGGCAATCTTGAGATCTGTGCCAATTAGGGCGCGAGGTAATGGAACTCCATATCTGGCTGCTCTGGTATAAGAGCACGCGGCACTGCTCTCGGTCACAATCACAACGGCAGGCAAATAATAACAATAACGGTAGTCTGCGGGATCGCCCTCAATTCTCTATCTGAATATCGCGTTCGATTCTCGGAAGGTCCAATTATTTGTGTAACCACGGGCTTGGATTAGATTATATTCTATGAACTAGTTCGCAATTTGCTTTTCCTATTTGAAACGGTCAGATTTTAGTAGATATTGGATTTTAATAACCTCCGTCTTGTTATTCTAACAAGGAGCTAACTGTTCGACCACAATCAATCTAACTAATAAATTAACGACCATTTTATGTTATTAAAAGTGCAGGCAATGGTTGCAGAATGTCCGGGCATTTTAGAGCTGTACTTTTAGAATATTTTTAGTCTAATAGGACTTTGAAAAAGCGCTTATTATTAAACAATTTACTTTATTACTTTAAAAACTACAACAAGAAGTAAGTTTGTACCTCCTAAAATCTAGAACAGTGAGATAATCTACTTTTCTAAGGCACCTATTTAAAATTCACAAACACCTCACTCCATCTGAGTCATGAATTAATCAACTAAAAGCCTACGAGAATAGCTCCAGGTTTTCATCTAGTGCCTACGATGAAACCCTTGTATTAATCATGCCGTCAGAAAATAATTTCGGAATTGCTTCACCTCGTACCCTCGGGCGCCTAAGCTAAGCTAATTAGCTGGTGCCTCTGTGAAACTAACTCATTTATAATCAGTGCTCCGTGTAGTATTCTATAATCTACGAAGACTCGACCTTTGGCTTGGCCCCAAAATTTCGTGTCAACTCTACTTCCTGCAGGTACGAAATGGAAAACATTATCAATATCTTAAAGCTCTTTACGACTATACTATAAAAATATTACTTACCAGACTTTGCTAAACCTGTTGTGAGTTAAAGATAAGTAGCACTTTTTACCTACACTTTATGGGAAAACTGAAAGTGGTTCGATTAACAAGTTAATCCTACCTAAGTATATAATATTTTCTCGGTTATTAAAAAGGAAATGCTTTTTCAAAAGCATAGGCTAGCGTATGCGTGAGCGTATTTGTAGCGCTATTTCTTTACGCTTCCTATTTATTTTCCGTGTTATTACCATTTTTGGTTTTGTCACAAGCTAATACTTGCTTAGCTTTGTTTATTTCCCTTATAATCCTATCATTATCTCCGAATTGTACAGTCACTTTCAAAAATATCTATTACTCTACACAGACGTTTGCCTCGACATACGTAGTACCTATGTTACCTACCTATGTTGTATAAAAGATGCTGATCGATGCTGGACCTATACCTTCCTACGTATTTACTTATTGGCAGTATCTGAAAATATTGCCTACCTATAGTATAGGTATCATCTTTCGCTGCAGTAATGTATTGGCTATAAAACTAATAAAAATACTTTATGAGATGTGGATAAAGGCGAATTGACCAATAACTGTTCAAAATAAACCATTGGAAAATTCTATTGCTTATTTGCGAGTATCGTCCGGCAAGTGATCATTTTCCTACGACAGTGTTGATAGCACGTAAGCTGCGGGACAAAATGAGTTATGATATCACTAAAAATAAACTCTTAAAATATCTTGGTAAGTTTGCCATTAGTTATGGCATGGGTACGTTTTTATAACCTTTAATTTCGGCACGGCATGATCACGCCATCATGAGCCATGATGTCGTTTTATAAGAACGTGACAATACCAACATACTCTACAACAGTGACCTCTAGTATAGTTAGTAGGTACATTGCTAGAAGCTTAATGACTCTTTTAATGGTGTCATTATTTTGTTACTCACAGGAGTTTTCTAATGTAGGTACCAAGTTCAATGTTGGGTACATCGCTTCGGCTAATGTTGGGAAAGGACAAGGTTAATGTTTTGTCCAAGTTTCTTCGAAACGCTAATTATCAGTCTATCAAAAGCTTTAGGTCTTCCTTTCTTTGTATAAAACCAACTTCTTCTTTTGTAAAACTTATCTAACAAGTTCATAAATGTTCCTACAGGCTAATTCTTTGAATTTTTAGCTATTATCTCCTTACTTTGATCGCAAACGCCTCCGGTGTGGAAACTATTACCTACGAAAGCATGGTAAAACCGCCATTACATAGAAAGATAGCGATATTCACACGAAATATCAATTATGGTGTCCGAGAAAATGAAAATTGGCATGAAAAAGAATCACTCTGGCACAGAAAATAAAAGCTTTAAACAGTAGAGTAGGTACCTAAGTTTTTGTGATTTTGGGGTGTTTAAGTATAGAAATTTGATTTGACGAATAACGACTATTCCGTTAGTCACTAAAACGAAATCTTTAAATTTATAATTTTGAACAAGGTTTGATAATAAACCTAGCAATTTAATGTTTTTAAACAACATTGCAATTAGATAAGTACCTGCAGATGTCTTATATCAAATAGGTAATTTATGTAGTTAGTACATAAATAATTAAGTATGTAGTTATGTAACAAGGATGTTCATACCTACAATTTCATTACATAGGAACCTATACTTATGGAAAAACCTACGAGTATCATACAGTTTGTTTTAAAATTGAATTGACAACTCTCGACTTCAATCAATAGAGAATTCGTAAGATAGTTTGTTGAAAGTTTTTGAAAAACATTGAATAGATGCTACTGGCTCTATTTTTCTGTGTGCGTCTCTGGCACGGGCGGTAATCGCATGATGCATGGTAATAAGCGGTAATCAGGCCTGGGGGACCGGAGTTCGAATCCCGTGCTAAAGTGCCCGCCTAGAGATGTGCATGCATATTTCAAATGGAAATGATAATAAGCGCGGATATGGAATTACGTAAACGGTTTTGTGTTTATTCGTGGTTTTATATAGGTAGGTAGGTACTATCTACAAGTCAGTGATAAAAGTTAGGCAATAAAAAAAATTGCTATATTTTGGACATCATTAGATCATCAAATGTAAAGTTGTAGGTATAAAAAGTACATTACATATTTTAATATAAGTACCTGAACACAATTGTACCTAGTTTTCGAATAAGTTGAAAATCTCGCACTTTTTCCTTTGTTAATAGAACGGTATGATATGAAAATAACAGAAATATTTTGTTTCATTCGAGAAAAGTTATTGTTATAGAAAACATCGTGGATGTTTTTAGGGAAAACCAATACCTGGTATATTTCACAAGTTCATTTATATTGTTTTATATTCCCGGAGAGTAATCAAGTAATGTGATATTTTCTGTCCAATAAAGTTGTTAATTTAATAACAATATCAGATTACGTAGGAATATACTAACTTATGGGGCTTCCATGGTGATTGTTTATAAAAACTGTTGCTATACAGAATTATAAATGTGAGTAGCATAACAATAGTAGGTAGTACCTACCTATTACAAGGTAGGTAGGTACATACTTAGTAATAAAATTAATCACGTTTCGCATCCACCCGCGCAAGTTTCCGAGCCCAAAATGGAAACGATAATGTCTTTATAAGACAAAGTGTATCAAGATAACTGCTCCCAGACTAATTTATGTCCGTAGCAGGTTTGTAACATTTTATAACGCACCTACTTAGTTTTATAAAGACTGAATTTTCTATGAGATTGTTATTCTTGGAAGAAGACTCATAAGTTATGGGTCATACATAGCATTATAGAATATAAATCGAAAATTTAAACAGATGATATGACACTTACCTGCGTAAAGTTTTTTTCAGAACTAGAAATAAAACAGTCAAAACGCAGCAATCAAAGAAACGAGTAGGTATATTTAAAAAAATCAACATTTTTTCGAAAGTATTTCCATTCCAAGGACATTCTCAAAGATTACGCGAATCGTTCTATTTGTAAAATTATTTTAAGACCAATAGGAACAGTGATTTAATGTGGAACAATTACTTAGTAGGTACTACTTATAGATGAATATCAAACAGAAACCGTAGTTCGTTTGTCAACATGAAGAATTCACATAGCATTTACACGTCTAGATTTATTAGTTGTAGCGGCGAGGTGTCACGTGCGTGCTAGCGATGCCTGGATGGACAGATATCTGATCCTAGGGCGTGACAGTCTGACTTCAATGGAAGTAGGTACGAGTAGCTTTGATCCAACAGATTTATTATGCTGTTGGCTTACTCACACGAACTTACTTTACATATTAAATTGGTGTAATGACCTAAGTTTGTGATATTTCTGATTTTCGTATATTAAGAAAATGAAAGTAGGAAGTGTTCTTATTTTGAATTTAACATATACCTAACCATCTTTATTCTGTGCCTAATGTGCCTATACTAGAATAGGTCAGAAACGTACGAACGAGATCCGATATGAATTCGGTAATATTTTGTATGTTGTTTAAGTTCAGTAAAAACCTTAAAGAAAAACTTAATGACAAAAGTAAGGTAATCATATTTAGGTTGATTGATCCATAAAAAAACATCCTAAGATGATTTAACTTAAGCATATTTCTCCTATGGACTTTAAAGATAGCACCTTGGTAAATAAGTCCCAAGCTAGAAAAGCAACATAACATATGCACTGCACATCTAATTAATAAGACAAGCTGTGGTATGCGGATACCTTGTCATATTGCTAGGTTTAGATACAAATCGCTGTAGTTAGACAAACATGACCATTACCTATTTGCTTGCTCTTTGGTGGTCATTAGTCTACGACAAGATTGGCAAAAGTCCCATTCTTGCAATATTTAAATTATCTATTTAGTTGTAAAGAAGCGATTATTAAAAAATGACGTTGAAGCAAAATTAGAAAAATAATTGGTATAGAAAACTCAAGATAAATGGATTTGTAATTAATTGAGTCTATCAAAAAATTTACAAAAAACGCATTCAATACTTTTTATGAAATTTTGACAAAAGAACAAAAACATTGAAAACTCATTATGTACCTAACCTATACCTAACAGATTAAAAACAACTAAAAAAAATAAATCCATACAATATTCCGCTGAAGCAAGATTTAGGTACCAACTACATTATTTATTTCCATAAACCTTTACAAAAGGATTACAGAGTCCGTACCGACTATTCCGCCATTCGAACTAAGATATTCTTGCATCACATTAATTTATTAAACACTTCACGCCTACTGTGTTAACAAGCACCCGTTTCCTTATAAAGATATTGTTTTACGCTTACTATTGGCTAAGCACAACCTATCTAATGTTTTAAATTAAATTCCTCAGTTATTCATAGGCTATCTATATTGTAATAATCTAAGTAAAACAAATACTTAGCATACTTCCTTAGACAAATAATACAAATCACTGAGCAATGTAACTCGGGGAACAAACAAGCACTCCAACAAATCTCTACCAGGAAATACCGAAATGACAGAGGACATTTTAACTGGAAGCGGCGCCGGCGCATCGCCCAAACCAGATCTAGCCGCAATGTGTTTCTGTCTAGCTAATAATAAAATATTAATATAGTTTAAGCTGTCGTACCAGATAGGCCTAGGCTTAGCATAATAATTCACCTTTACTGAAGTTGCTGCGAGCCATGGCGGCTCTCTAGGCTTTTTGCGAAATTCTGGCATTGACAGACTACGCATTTGAATGAGTTACGAGTAGCGGGAACTCGTAAAATCCACCAAGTTCCAATAGGTCCTTAGGTGCGTTTTATGTTAAACAGAAATGTGTTAGGAAGCAAAGCGATACGCGAAATTATAAAGTTGCACTTATCGATGATTTTTTCCTTGTGCACCATTCAACTCATTTGCACATCTTAGTTAAATTGAAAGGCACCCTAAGGGCCTAAGGACCTATACTTAAACACCTTAGATATAGAACTGCTACAACGTAAATTACAACTTATATTAAGTTTCTATTTAATTTCTTCACTAAATCTCATGTGAGTCCTTCCTATGCCTTTGTAAGTTAGCCTACGTAGACCCAAATTTTCCAATATCTGTATATTTCGGATTTTTATCCAATACCAACATCTAGTTACTTAGTGTAAAGCTTAGTTTGCTATTTTCGTCATATTTATCAAGGCCAAACAAAAGGCACCTTACAATGTATACACGCACGACTAGACGACCGGGGTTTTTGTATTGCGATATATTTAAGCCGGTGATTTGTGCCGGCTTCTACCAGGGTGTTGCAGACCGCCCGCTGTCTCGACCAATACATTCCGACCACATTCCCTATATCCTGCTCCTGAGAATATCAGAACTTAACACTACAAAACATACCAGTGTATTTTGTATTATGGGTGGGCGACGGACCAAGTTCTGCAGAACCAGAAAGTTTAATCTAGAACTTGGTAAATTACTTTTCACAAACCACAACTCCTTAATCTTTGTCAACACGATCTTGGGTTGGCCTAGTTTTAAAACGTTTAAACGGAGCAAAGATTGAGGAGTAATTTACCACGAGCACAATAGCTGGTAGTGACTTGGCAGTTCCGATACTGATCAGCGACTTCGTAAACTTTAAAGTTTTATCTCTCCCGAATTGTTATACGTTCATCCTGATTATTGTAAGAAGAGATCTGACAGTTTACCTTTAGAACCATACTATATGTGCATAGGTACATTGATTTAGAGTAAATCGTCGTAAATCCAGTCAACAAACAAACTAACCTGTGAACCACTTACCATATTTTTTCAACCGTAGAAGAATTTTAAAGAAACGTGACAAAGAAAAATAAAATTCTACTACTCAGAAGGTTTTGTCATGAACACCTGACTTAGCAGGTAGTTAGATAGGTACTTAATGAACAAGAACTAATACTTTTTTGCGGTAATTAGAGACGAGAAACTGTTTACGTCGAAAGTGTTTTTGTAAGTAGGTAGGTACTATACAGACTTTACGTAGTAAGTCTCTTTACGCAAAAGTCAAACACCAAAAAATAGCCCAAAGAAAATAGGAGTGAAATCAATGTTCGAGATGTGGCATCTGCACTTATGTAATCTGTGGTAGGTACTAATAAGGATTTAAGATGTCTGCTTGTAGGCCAGTCAAGATACACTTTTGAAATAACAAAAATTCCCGGAAAGCCAAATTTTGGTGGAGAGCTTGGTATTACCATTACAAATAATGTGTTAAAAGTCCCCATCGATCCCGTGTGTGCGTCACGAGTTATTCGGGGTCAAAGGTCAAAATTTAAGGTTTCCTAGTTTTTTTTCGAAAACGGTAAGTTTTATCAAAACAAGTTTCAGCCGAAAGTTGTAGATCTTAAAATTGTCTACAAAAATGGTCCCGATAATATTTTTTCTAAGAGTTACCATTCGTGAGTTATCGCGGTGATAGCGAGCGCACCACGCGGCCTACTAGGATGGAGAAAGACCGCGATTTGCTTGCAGCGAGTGCACCACGCTTTTTTTCCATACTGAATTAGGGGCTCGTACGGAATCTCGCACTGCACAAGGGGCTCTGAAACGTTTTCATAATACAATAAGACTCATAATTATCATGGATTTTCAAAATGAATAAAGATCGGATTTTCCAACTCTTTTATGGTTAACTGGATTCTAGCATAATTTTAGGAGAGAGAGAATTAGAGAGAGAAACCATAAAACCTAGAGAATCCATTGGAAACCATAAAAGAGTTGGAAAATCCAATCTTTATTCATTTTGAAAATCCATGATATGAGTCTTAATGTATTATGAAAACGTTTCAGAGCCCCTTGTGCAGTACGAGATTCCGTACGAGCCCCTAATTCAGTATGGAAAAAAAGCGTGGTGCACTCGCTGCAAGCAAATCGCGGTCTTTCTCCATCCTAGTAGGCCGCGTGGTGCTCTCGCTTCCACCGCGATAACTCACGAATGGTAACTCTTAGGAAAAATAATATCGGGACCATTATTGTAGACAATTTTAAGATCTACAACTTTGGGCTGAAACTTGTTTTGATAAAACTTACCGTTTTCGAAAAAAAACTAAGAAACCTTAAATTTGGACCTTTGACCCCGAATAACTCGTGACGCACACACGGGATCGATGGGGACTTTTAACACATTATTTGTAATGGTAATACCAAGCTCTCCAGTCTCCACCAAAATTTGGCTTTCCGGGAATTTTTGTTATTTGACCACTATTTTTCTGTTTAACTTGACCGGTGTATTGTCAGATTTGTACAAATGACAAATAATGTCAAAGAGAAGTCACACCACATTTGGTAGCGTTTCAGCATTCAGACTTTAGTCTCTATTCGTAAGTTCTAACAGAAAGAAGGAAAAAAAAATGTGTTTATTTCTGTAGGACCATAAGGATCACTTAAAAATGTACAGTCTTATAAGCTAGGTGACTTTATGACAGAATCATAGAAAACTTTAAACGTCAGAGCGTCATGTATCAGTTAAAAAAGTTACACAACACAACAGTGACCCGCACGTAATGGGTGACGAGCGGATACCACCAATTATTTAATTACTAAATCAATTAACTAGACGGCGAAACAATGAACTGCTACAAATTACTTTCACGTACTGGCGACACGTTCGATGTTGGAAATTATTGTGAGGGATACTTTTTGTGAGGAAGTAAATATAAATCGAAGTTAAATCGAAACTTACTGCCAGAACCCAAGATATGTTTCTGTGAAACATATCTTGGGTTCTGGCAGTAAGTGAAATAGGTACCTAGTATTTTGAGTAATTGTAACTTATATCAGTAAAAGTAAATAATGAGTAGCAAGAACCTTTATGAAACTTCTACATCATAATCATGTTTAAACTTTGACGATACTTTATGTATGTAATACACATTGCGATATAGTGTTTGAATAAATAACATTGTAAATCTGTGTGCTACACATAGGCTTACCTGCCTACCAACTTTATTAATTTCAGTAAGATCCTTTCACAAAGTTCAACAATAAACTTATAAGCATCAATATTAAAGTCAGGTGAGCGATAAAGACTCAATCAACAGTAACTTAGAAGGAAAATCCAATAACTCATCAACTCGACGGTATTGTTCTGAAACTAATAAAGCGCTTTCGTCTTTTCTTTTCGACTGGCCGTTGTCATAACTTTTCAACAATATTTGGTCATTGGACCGAAATTCCTTTTACTTGATGCCTTTTATAAGTTCCAGAAAACAAAATTGGAACGTCTATTTGAAAAGTTTCTGGTGATCTCAAACAAAACTCATTTAAAGAGAACTTAACATTTAGATTAGATAATTCTAGGTACTTACGTAAAAAGTTGAAAAATTTAAAGCTAACGATGAAAAACATACGAGGCCTAAAAATTAATGTTTTTGTGCCCACTACTTAGTTGTTCTTAAAAAATATAAAACAAATGAAAAATAAGTGGATTAAGATGGGATTTTACTAAAATAGTAAAAAAGTATTTGCGTTTAAAGTGTGACTGATGACATGACAGATAAAAAACTTAAGGAAGGAATCGGCAAAAGTATTCATTTGGCAGCCACCCACTGCTGATAGAGCGGGTTCAAGGTTGAGAGCATAGTAAGATAAAAAAAAATATGTCGCTATTTCTATAAGATTTGTTTGAGTTGACTGCACACTGTGTACTCAGCTAAGTACAACAAAAAATATAGGACGGAATGAATTATAGATCCTGGAAGACGTTTGGCGACATGCCAGATGAAAAGAATGCTGATATTGGATCGTAGTAACCGACACAACAAGGGTAGCTTTTTGGAAATATTATATTTATTGTAAATAAGAATGGTTGACAAGGAACGCAAATACTGATAGCCATCTGTAATTTCTTTGTATTTTTGGCAAACATATTAAAATCAATAAATTTAATTAAGTAGGTACCAACAATATTTTTTATTCAATGAGTCATCCACAGCTGAATCCACATGAAAATTCGGTTTCGTAGTGTAACTACACACTTTCTTTGTTACATGAAAATTACCTTTGCAAATGCGGGCATGTGGCCAAACGTGTGTTTGAACATATTGTCTCTTGAATGAAAGGCAAAAAAAAACGAATATGCCTATAAATGGAACTAGGGACGCTTCCGACTTCCGTGCTTCGGAGAGCACGCTAAATTGTCGGTCCCGGCTTTTAAAGTCGTTAAGCCATGATGGAGGTCTTTAGGCGGCATAAAAACTCCGTCACCAGAGTAGGCTACTTGTTGATACGACCGAACGAACTACCTACATTTTGAAATAAAAATCAGGAAATTCATTATCATAACTTATGGGCTAACAGTAGCCCATAAGTAAGCAGAGATATATTCGAAAAATTCATAATAGCTTTTTTCAGTGGCCATTACCACGGAAAACTCGTTCCATTTCACGTAACTCTACACTTTTTATTTGCAAATCTATCACAAACTACCGCAACTGCATCATTAAATCTTCGTCTGGAAATCGGCTTTTGTGACCCCTGTTCACAAAAAAGGATCTAAAACTGAAGTCATGAACTACAGACCTATTTCTAAGTTGTGCGTCATTGCTAAGGTACTGGAAAGTATAGTTCATGATCAAGTCTACTCAGCTGTTAAGGACTCTTTTCATCCGTCTCAACATGGATTTGTTAGGGGTCGCTCAACGGTCTCCAACTTGATTTTGCTTAATGATTATATCACAATCGGTATGGATAGCGGTCTACCGGTGGATGTTATCTATACCGATTATAGCAAAGCCTTTGATCGAATTGACCACGTTCTACTCATAAATAAACTAAAGCTATCTGGAATTCGTGGTGATCTACTTCGCTGGTTTAGTTCTTACATTACCAATCGATCACAAGCCGTTGTAGTCAGTAATTATATGTCTAGCTGGGTGCAGGTTCCAAGTGGTGTGCCCCAAGGTTCCCTCTTGGGCCCTTTGCTTTTTATAATTTTTATATCAGACATACACAAATGTTTCGTTAATTCTAATCTTCTGATTTTTGCAGATGATATGAAAATTTATAAGGCAATTAATAATGTTAACGATGCACTATCTCTTCAGGAAGATTTACATCGCCTCGATGATTATTGCGTATACAATAAGTTAGACCTGAATCCACTTAAATGCTCCTGTATTACATTCACCCGTAAACCTCAATCACTTAAATTTAACTATTCTCTCAAGGGTCATACCCTTGCAAGGGAGTCTTCTGTACGTGACCTAGGTGTCATTCATGACAGTAAGCTTTTATTCGATAAACATATTAACTCAGTAGTTTCGAAAGCTTACAGAGCCCTAGGCTTTATCTTTAGGACCTCAAAAGATTTCTCTAATATTAAAACCTTGAAAATTCTTTACTGCACATTCGTAAGAAGTAACTTAGAATATGCGTCTCAAATTTGGAATCCTCAATATGCTATTTATGAACATCAAATTGAGCAAATTCAAAAGAAATTTATCCGATTCCTTAACTTTCGGTCGAAAAACCAATTACAAAGCTATGAGGATGCATGTAGAAAGTTTCATCTTCTCCCATTAGTTGATCGTCGCGTGATCGCTGACATCACATATTTGAGTAAGCTGGTGTCTGGTCAAATTGATTGTCCTGAGCTGCTCGGTAAACTCCACTTCCATGTTCCCAACAGGTCTCGCAGGTTTTATCCCACATTTCAACTTGAAACAGTATCTACCAACTACCGTACTAACTCTTATCTTTGGCGTGTGTGTAATAGTTACAATAAAAACTATGCTGGCACGATTGACTTGTTCAGCTGCAGCGTAGTCGAAATAAGGCGCTTAATGGGTTTAAAGTTCTTTGCTTAAATTAGTAATTATAAATTTAAAGATCATTTTTATACTTTACTAGTAACAGTGCTAAACGACACTGCATTGTAGTCAACTTCATGTTTAATAATAATGTACCTACCTACCACTAGTTTGCTCATTGTATGCTCTTTTTCTGTTATTCTATTTCTATCTGTGAAAACTTGTTATTAGCCTTATGCTTCTATCAACTCTTGTATAACATGTATTTATGTGCTGTTAGTTTTCCTAAAAAATAAATAAATAAATAAATAAATAAATAAATAAAAATTAAATAAGTCGGTTGAAAAATATTAAACCATCTGACCACTACAGTGTTGGTTCACCTGACCCAGATGCAATGAGAAAAGTTTTATAGAACATCCGAGCGGCTAATTTGTTCGCGTTGCGTAGAACGGAACGTGAGACTGATTGTTTCGTGACGTCTGAAGAAGTAAAGAACACGTAATGCGGGTAGTAGGCCCTTGAGACCCAAAACGTGCTGTTTTTCATACAAAAGACATAAACGCTCTATTTTTATTTGCCCTATTTCAATTGTTGATGCTAAAATAATTTAGAGTATTGAATAGGCGCTTTAACACGAGCTTTAAACTTAAACGGTGAAGGAAAACATCGTGATGAAACCCGCGGACAAAACTTGGATACAGATGCGCAGCGTCAAAATGTTTAGGAGAAGCGAACGGAGGCCTATCTATGTGGTTAAAGTGAAATTGGGTGCAATCGCCGTCCGAGCTACATTGAGTATACCTTCGTTTATCATTTTTCATATTTATTTGATGAAAAAATTTAACATGTTATTCCGTCATGATCCTATCTACAATCCTTATATGCAAGCTTACTCTGCGTGGGTGATGTAATATGCTACTACAGTTGGTAGAGATACATAATGAATGTGACTCTTTTCGCAACTGTTCCCTCCCACGTGGATGGACCGTTCGAATCAACATCCGCAGGCTTCACACATTCGTTAACACCTACATCTACATGTACTATCAGCAACATAAGGACCTAACGGACATATTTAAACATAAATATAACATTTTATTTACGTGTACGCTTTGCATATGGTATTACAGTACTAAGCCCCTAATCAGTTTACTCGTGACATAATGTCACCTGAAACATAAGTAGGTAAGTAACAAAAATATTGGATAAAATGGTTTCATTAGGGGCTTTGCGTTTTTTGTAAGATGAGGTAAGTTTGACAAAATAATTGATGCATTAACGTGTATACGCGCGGGCTTTCTGTGTAGAAAATATAACTTGCCAATGTTGGAATCGGTGCAGAAGCTAAGATCAATCGAAGGCAGAGTTCACATTAGATAAATGAAAATGGTTTTATGATGGCATTTTTTTTTGCAAACTGTACGCTGCAGTACCTAGGCAATATGCGTCAAAAACAATGCTATTCTATATCAGAATGCAACGCCACTGTGGACTGTGGTGCACATAGCATACAGCCAAAGCGAAAGAAATGGTAAATAAATACCTTGGACATTTTACACGGCGTCATCTAACCCCAAGCTGAGAAACTTAATGCTTGCGTTACGGTAACCAGATGACTGATGCAATGCTTAGATACATTTTTGCAAATATATACATTATAGGACAATGCCTAGTCCCGAAACAAATCGCTGCAGAGCATACAAATATTTGTCCTGTGGGGATTGAACCCGCAACATCTACCTCTCAGGGGTTCGTTAACTGCGCCACAGAGGTCCTATAGTTTCAACATGAATTTATCATCAAATCTGTATTGCTCTAAACAGTTTATACAGAGTACGGCACGTGGGAGAGCCAGCCCCTCCGGAAGGACGCAATGATGAATTCATTCGCGCTTCCCAGGCGAGGCGTGCGAGGCGGTAACCTAATTAGAGATGTAATCCACTCACTCCCCTGATTGGACTATTACCGGCCATTCGGAGATTCATCTCGTAGGTGTTTCGGGGGCACAATCTCCGAATAATAGGCGTTTACATTACCTGTCTATCTATTTACTTAAAGGGTAAGTACCTACACAGATAAAATAGTACTATGAACAGATGGGTACCTATTAGGTACATACAAAGAAAATGTAAACGACTCAAGCCAAAGTGTCTGGACTTCAATATAAGCAATGCATAAAATTATACACTCTGGAACAGATGGGAATTGATAGAGAATATATAATTTATAAGTTATTAAAAACTTATTTCTTTAGCTTCATTCGTTCAGCTTTTTCATTATATGCTTGAGTCAAATTTATGGATAGAACGTTGTAGATTTGTTTAAGTATTCCTAATCACTAGACTAGTTTAATTGTCTTCATTGTTTTGTCTAGTTTTAGTCACAAATTCACAATGGAAGTCAAAATTCAATTTAAATTCAAATGTAAAATATTGAATCATCCTAAGAGCTAGGTGATTCCACCTGCTTAAAACTGCTCCCTACTTCAAACTTTTCAAACTACAACTTCGAATGCTATCCACATCCTAAAATAATGCAACTGACTTTATCGATAGGAAAAATCCATTTCGATGTTAAGATCAGTTTATATGGCGCCATTCCCGTTTATAGGCGTCGGTATCTGTGACTGGCATCTAGTCTAGCCTCCATATCGGCAGAGCCTAGCTATGAATCAGGCCTTTCGGAGAAATGTACATCTTTGCTTTGGCAAATTAGATTTTCTTTTATAAATTGTACTAACTTTGAAATAATTTTTAATAGTAAGAACTTGTTCCCTTGTCTTTAATTATATTAGGTACCTAATCTTCACATTACTTGGCAAGTACCTTCACAAAATACTTATCTCCTGGTTAGAACTTAAGTATATTATGGGCGTAGTTGCTTTGTTTTATTAGTATCACAGCAAGGGCTTTGGCTAAAGCGAAGGACGCATATCTATGAGGGTAGAAGTGCCTTTTTCCATTAGTAGACGATATACATAAAATACACGATAGGACTCTGATTCGATTTAAAGTATAATAATAAAGATAAAACCTATGTATTTACAATAAAAATAAATAATAATGCAGTAAGACTTAGCGGTCTAGGAAATCCTATTCAATCCAGGTATTACGCTGATACTGTGAAGGAAAACCTTGGCAATATAAAAGCAAAGAAAGTAATTAAATTTCTTATCGGAAAATGCTTCAATGTGAAGCCAATGAATTTTATACTTCACCGTGAAGAATCATACTTTACCTATTTGTTGGTAATCATTTTTCAGAAAAGAACTAGCATTTTTGTAAGTCTTTACAGCAATACCCAGCTGTGGGCGCAGTCAGGCTGCGGATGATGAAGATGATTTACATCATGATAAAATATAAAAGAATAGTATTACCATGGTGTTACCATGTTCTGGTTAATGGCTGCTTTAAGTCATTGAGCCACGAGGCCTTCCAATGGCCTCATAGCTCAGCCACCAGTGTCAGCAACTACGAGTATTGGCTTATACAAACTTACGTACCAATGTTCATAAAACAAGTGTTATTTTGTAACACTGAAATCAATTTGTAAATATTTCTACCTTGAAAGATCTGCACTAAAACCCGCAATTGCGTGTTACGATTCTCAACAAGTTGATTTGAAGTTTGCTAAAAGCTTAACTCTAATCATAGTATGTACTTTCAGTTGCATTACAAAAGTGTAAAATTACTCTCTGCTCACGTTTACGCGTAAGACGTTGGAATAAGCTCTAAAATGGCACAGAGTTTCTTGCACAATCTCTACCATTTTTATAATGTAATGAATTGTTTGTTCTATCAATCTCATTATAGGTTGGTCATGTATTGCATAGGCGATAATCATTGCTTTGATTTGCCATAGCTATTTTCAACGTCCTTAAAAAGGTATTATTTACGACTCAGTTGATGTTCTGCTTCTTACCCTGTGGGCATGGCTTGGTTGGCCTCTAAGATAAATATGGAGAAAGAACATATTGTTGTTACCTATTAAGAGATACCTATTTAGATATTAATTGAATTTAAAAGGTGTACAATGTAAGAATTCACTTTTATTATTGGATATTTTCTTATAAAAGCCTATTTAAAAACTATGAAGGTATCTTCCGTCCGTATGAAGCAGTAAAGTAAAGGTTGCTGTCATGCCTTCTAAGAGGATGTAAGAGACCGCTTTAAAGTAAGAAAGACGAAGGTAACCAATATAAATAGACAAGTAGCTAAGTACGAGTACTCATTCGAAAAGTACCGTTGCGCACATTTTATAGAAGGTTGGTAAGTATATAAGTTTCATCATCATAAGTAGGGGTAGAATCAAAAAGGCATATTCGTAAAATATGATAAAATGTCCTGTCTCATTTTAAAGAAGGTTATGTGAACTGTGGTCAATCTCCAGGTTACCCACTAACTTCATTTGCTCAATAATAGTTGCACAATACTGTATAGTGTATAGGTAGATCTCTTGAGTAATGCGTTTAATCATAAGGCTGCGCACACAATCGCGAGTATTGATTGCACTGTTTGAAACAGTGACAAGTTCATTACGAGATTGTATCTGTCGTCTGTCGCTTTTGCATATTCAACAAATCTTAATTTCTTCATGTGACATACCTACTGAGTAAGTGCTCCCACACAAATCCGCGATGCGACGCGATGCGAGCTCGCATCGCAGAAATTCGCATCGCAAGTTTCTGCGATGCGACGCGATGCGACGTCGCGCGAATTTGTGCGACAAGCCGTTTAGTAGGGCGATGTAGGAATGTGCGATGCGAAGCAGATCGCAAATTCTTGCGATGCCATCGTGCGAATTCGCGCGATATCGCAGATTTTGACAATGCGACGCGACGTCGCGGTTTTGTGTGGGAGCCCTAAGGTTTACATTTTTAATTGTCTGATGCATGCTCAATTTATGTATCTGCTCAGTCAAAATTTAAAAGTTAGTAGAAAAAAAAACCTAAAGTAACAAGTCGCAAGTTGAGTTGTTAAACAGTACCTTTATACACCGCTTTAAAGTGTACCGAAGTGCATAAAATATACTGAAAATGTTAGAATATTTTGCTGTAGGTATTCTGGTTGTTATTAATCGTCCATTTGCGTGCCGACTAGGAAGTTGTGTAACTTAACATTATCGAATTTAGCTTCAGTTGCCTATAGCCATTGCAGGCTCAGGTGGTCTTCATTACAAATTCAATTTGCCTTTTACTCCCTAACATTTCCATTATCTGTCTATAAACAACTCACTCACTCATTAATTTGTTTCGTTATTTCAATAATCCTATGTTTCCAATCTACCCTAGTCTTGTCTAATGTTCTGCGGTTTGTAACACAAATTCAATTTTAAAGTCTCTAATTAAGGTTCTTTTTTGCATGTTTATTTGTTTTAGGATTAAATCTACTCTTTGGTATGCTACACTTTTCTGGTAAAATGCCTAACGACTACCAAAACAGTTTTAAAGCCTATGTTTCAGAGTTTAATTTTGTATGATAATTGTTTTCAATTGCAAAATCCTGTTCCTAATGTAGGCGCCGTTGCTTGTTTTAATCAAATGCACGTTAAGATAAAAGTGGACGTATAAATGTAATTACTGATTGAATGTAGTAAGTATTTTGGTGGCATTTATACAGATTCCTTAGATAAGAACGCATAAAGATAACGTTATCTAGCGTAATAGAAGGAGAACCATGTACTTATTGCAAGTTATGCGCTCTACTCATTGAATTTGAATAGGTATAGATAATATCATAAATCAGAGAAAATACCTTAGTTGTATCACCAGATGGTCCATCTAGAACATTAATTTCACTCCGGTTTTTCTTCGGGCTATTTTTTTGTGTTTGATTTTGCGGCGCGCGTGAATAAGTAACTCCATCTAGTGCTAATATTTTTGATTGCAGGCAAGACCTAAACACTGCTAGGGGCGCCGCAAAATCAAACACAAAAAAATTGCCCGAAGAAAAACCGGAGTGAAATTGATGTTCTAGATGGTGTATCTGTACTATGTAGTTGTATTATACATTTCTCAGTTGTACCAGTTTTAACCTACTATTAATAGGGCATGTTTTTATCTTATTTTCGGTAAGTCAATAAGCTGAATACAACTTTAGTAAAATTGAGAGTAAGCCAATTCATTTCTTTGAGAATAAAGTAGGTAACTAACGACTAATTCAGCAAACCAGTATCTTTACATTTAGCTCTACAATTAGTGCTCCTGACATAGATATTTAAATCCAGATAAAGTAGTAAAAGGATTACGGTACATCACACACAAGATAAGGCCCTTTCCCTTTCACCCACTTTCTCCGAAACAATGGGTGCTTATTAACATACGCCATCGATACGGCATGAATGAACACTATGTTATCTAACACGAGGAACAGATCTACAATTGAGAAATGCTTAATAAAACTCAACTACTAAAATATAAAAAATAGTACTTAAGTACTTTAATAAGTAAGTACTAGAATTGTTAAAGTGAGTAATAATTTTTTTGTTGGTGGATGGGTTATTCTGTGGGCTATGGGATGTTCTCTACTTCTGTATTGGAATTCTTTATTGTGTACCACAAGAAATATTTACAAATTAGTCATAAAAATTACATGTACAAACCGAGCTCAACCCTAAAAGAAAAGATGTTCAAAAGCCAATTTTCATTATCGGAACACTAGTAAGTACCGACAACATTCTTGCTTATGTGACCGTCGTCGGTCGATAGACTTGTAATTGAGAGAGCCCCAAGTTCCGACGCTAAAGGGTCTAACTGATTGATTTGCGTACCATATATATAGGTGACACACATGTTTAAGCACCAAACTGTTGGACCGACACAATACCAACTATATTAAGAGGTTACACAAGCAACGTTCATGTTTATGTGTATTGAATTACTTCAAGAGAAGACCCTGCTAAGTGTATCTGATCATATGATCCACTTATGAAAAATATCACAACTTATTTTCTATTAGAATTCCAGCATCCATACACAGGAATTTGGGACAGGACGATAAGTCACGTGGTCAGTAGTGTCAAGTCAACTTTCAAAGGACTGAGCTAGGCACAGACACATGATTATAGAAAAACCAAATTACGAATCACTAACCGCCAATTTCAATAACCTTTCTATCTTCGATTTCGCTTACTGTCGGTAGATATTTGACACATTTTGTATGGAAGTAATGTCAAATATCTATCCGCAATAAGCAAAATCGGAGATAGAAAGGTTATTGAAATTGGCAGTTAGAGAACTAAGAACATTCTCTAAGACGAATCATAATGAAATATGACTTACTAGAATGTTTTTTTTGTATAACATACCTACTTGAATTTAATTCCTTATTCTAAATTCATACCGATCAGCAAGGTGACATGTAAGGTAAATTGCTCTTACCTGTAAACAGAAAACATCGTATTAGATAAAGACATTCAAATGAATAAATTAGCAACGGTGATAACTGATTAGTCAATAGTGCGCATCAAATGTAGTTCGAGGTGAACTACATCGAAATGAAATAAATACAAGTACAACTTGATATCTTCAAACTTGAAATCTAAAACTAAGTACCTACATTATACAAAATAATGTGTTACTTTATGCAATGAAGTACCTGTCTAATCGTTCGCGAGTCTAACATTCATGTTGCCAGTTCTTATTATCTTAAAGGTCTGTTGTACAATAAAACCTCTATTAAAAACTCCTTAAGATGTGAAGATGTGTTAATTACATTTTAAATATATTAAAACAAAAACCTGCGTATAAAAAACCATTTCATTACTGAGTTTACCTTCAAAGTTTTTTCGAAGAAATTGTTAATGGATCTTCTCAACGTTTTATTCTAAGAATAACACAAAAGAAACAAACAACTTTACTTGGAAATATTTGTTTAAAATTATTTATCTGTGCCTAAGTACCTATATGGAATATCACAGACGTTAAGAATGATCAAGGGTTACCTATTAGATAAACTACCTAGTCTACTTCAGTAATATGAGTAAGTAGTATATATAGTATATTAGTTTATAGAATATATTTTTTTCGTTTTTCTTACTTTGAAACAGAGGCACTGGAATGAGAGAATAAAACTGATATGCTCAAAATCATTACCGAAAATGTCACCATTTACCTATGTACTTAATTAAATCCAATAAAATACTTCGAGGAAAATTAATAAAAACGATAAGATAATTTTTATTCCTAAAAATGATAAAAAATTACAAATGTAATGTTCAATTAAGGAATGACGATCATTTATCATTACACTTGTTTACACATAATTATCTGTCATTTACAGTAAGAACATATACGTTGAAATAGACGTCGGTCGTAGTAGGTATTTCCTAATTTACGTTTATTTCCCGTTTAAGTTGACTGTTGGAAGAAATAAACTGATTTTATTATTTACATGTCGTTGTCACATCCGTTTTGTTAGCGATATATCATTATCATCATTATTCTGCTAAAATATTTTTTGTACCTAGGACAAAGATCCTTATCTCCTTGGTGTGTTAACTAAACCACTTAGCAATTTCCATAATCCATAATTTGTTTCTCGGAAAAAACGCTACCATAATACCTTCTACTTGATGCGATGGTTTAAGAGATTAGGCTCGTTACACAAGCTCAGACCGCTAAATCCCAAGCTAGGTCTTAATCTGTGACCTATTACGGGTGTTGTATCATCGTCCGTACTTTCTCTCCCGCAAGTAGGTTTTGATGTTACGCGTGCGAATAAAGCACCAGAGGCCTTCCTCTGCCTACATACCTACATTACATGGTAATTATAGTAACTGGTCCAGCTTCAATATCTTTATTGTGTCGGTCGCAATCGCCATTTTGGGCGGAACACAAAAGCATTATGGCAGAATGCGAGGTTAGTAGGTATGGAGTTTGTAATCGAATGTTTTTAGAGTTGTGCTTGAAATCTGAGTAAGAGATCTGTGACTGAGATTTGCATAAAGAGAGATTTAGGTAGCCGTTATTTGAGTTTGAAATAGGCTTTTATTTTTTTTAGTTCTCAAATCGTCAATCATCTTTTAAAGTGTGTTTCTTGTCAAGGAATATTAAATGTCAATAACTTTGATTCGATTCATTCGGCTCAAAGTCGATCAAAGTGACCGACAGAGCGTCCCATTTTATTTTTAAAGCAATTTTTCCATTTCGGTTGAAGTACACTTTTCCATTTCTCTATATGTCATAACCATTTGAAGGTTAGGTGAAGTTCAGAAACGAATCATAAGAACATGGCAAGATTTAAAAAAATGACAAAGCAAGCAACACGAAGGTCTACGAAGGCCTTCTTCAAACTCTATTTTTCGACAAATTTTGTTTACTATCATAATTTATTTATTTCCTGCCTACCTACTTCTGAAAAAAATTCTAGGTATATTTGATTTCCCTTGCTTAGTTCGCCATTAACAAAGCTTAATTTTCTTCTTGCATCAGCGCGTGCGCCTAAACCGCAGCTTACCTAATCGAAAAGCCTACGTAATTTATTCCGTAAGGCTTCCATATTTAGTGTGTAGGCCTCTCATTGTCGCTCTGCAAAATAATGACTATTACGGGTAGGTAAGTACCTAATAGTTAAATATTGAGGTTTGATACAATCTATTAACAGATTTTTGTTTTCTTTAAAAACTGCAAAATAAAACTATGACGAAGACTATACTCGTAGGTAGGTATGTCATTGGATCACAGATCTCAATCTCGGTTGTGCCGAGTAGCGAAAGCACCTACAATATTGCTGCTTATTCTGACGTTAACAACAATAATAAATAAATGATAACGTGGTCATTTATGAATCATT
This sequence comes from Xanthorhoe spadicearia, assembly GCA_947086425.1. Lineage (NCBI taxonomy): Eukaryota > Metazoa > Arthropoda > Insecta > Lepidoptera > Geometridae > Xanthorhoe > Xanthorhoe spadicearia. Next base: position 6,772,625 of record OX352199.1, read on the forward strand.
TTTTCAATTATGTTGGTAGGTAAATAATGTAATTATGTTTAGGTTTCACATCTATATCGTCCCTGTTCAAAATTGATCATTACTTCTGTCATTTCTGTTCTGTGGTCTCGATCGCCGACAGCAATTTGTAGTTTTACAAGCTCGTAATGCCATGGGCTAAATTACTTGATAATGAGGCTATTACAATAAAGCTTGTTGGCCTAAGTGATTGCTTTGAAACTGTTACTTAGTCTGATCTGCATTCCTATTATTATAATCATTTTGATTACAGATACCTAGTAAGTTTTTGCTGTTGCGTTTGCACTGAATTATACATAATAATTATATAGAAAGTAGGTGATATTAATGACTTCACATTCGCTTAAATCATGTCTCAATACAATAATTCCAATTTAATCATATGATGTTTTGCTTATCTTAGAAGTTTTTGTTATTCCTGGCAAATCAAAGAATATCGTACAAAAGCCTTTTCACAAAAATACATCAAAGTAGGTGGGTGTACCAGTCCCAAACCACGTACCTGTGGTTGACCACTTACACATTCAATTGAATAAAATAAGAAAATGCGGGCATTTTTAAATAAATAATCCGTTTTGATATCTTGGCCAGACTGTTACCAACTACCCGATAATAACGTATGAGTGATTGCATCAACGATATCGCTACAATACTCTTTTAAACAGACTAGTGTCTCGTTCACTTGCTTTCCGGCCGCCATCACAGTTAGAAGTGCATGTGGATATGGTGAGTATAATCTTTAAAAATCACCTATTATTTCAAAGTCATTGTCATAAAGTTATATTATTTCGATAATTGAATGTTAACTGATGAGCTGGATGCTATTTTTTTTATAGATAATGTCAAAATAAGGTAATTTTAGGAGTGGTTAACTACTGGAACACGCTTTGTACTGGGTTCCGACTGTTGACCAAGTGGTTTGCTACTGGTGATCGGCAATAATTTCTTGCTTTGACTATTTTTTTCATGGTGATGCTTTTGTTTGACAATTCAGTGCGTTTTAAATGTAATTCAAGTGGTATTTTGCAGTGTGCGCCAGTAATTGACCACTGGTTTGTTATTGGTTCCCAATTATAAAAAAGTGTTCCTAAGGATGACCAGATTAGAGTTTTATCGTTCTGTCTCATTGTTTTAGGTTCAAAATGCCCCCCCAAAAAGGTATTTAAGTGTCTAGATGAAATTAGAAAAGAAGCGAAGATAAGGGAAACAAGTAGAAATTATGGTGTAACTCACTCGACTAGAATAAACAAACTAAAAATGAGACGTCCGGTACAAAGGAAAATGAGATAACAAACCATCTTGACACCACAATAAGATTACTTATTAACGAAGTATAATAAATGAAAGTATTCTATAATAAAATTGTTTTATTAACACCCAAAAAGTGGTCAACTACTAGGACAAAATGTGGTTATTTATGGGAGCGCGCTGGTCAAACTTAGGTACATTCCCGTTTTTGGTATTTTTCTTAAAATAACTAATAAACTCACATATTTATGTTGAATTTTTGTATTAATACTGCATTATTAATGAACAATAAACACATATACAGTTACTCTTCTCCGCTAAAGCTATATATTACCAGTTTAGAGACTTTCAAAGTCAAAATCTCACCTTAAATGGTTTGGGACTGGTACACCCACCCTATAAATCTAAGACTGAGATTATTGTTTTTCTCTACCTTCGCAAAAAAGCTTAATCATTTTATCAGTGTCCTCCAAATAGAACTAAAATAAACAACTTTTACAAAAACTCTTTTACCTGGAAATCGTAAAAGAATACTTCAAATTGTGTTTCCATCGCCTTAAGTTACTGTTTCTGGGGTGACGCGATCGGTAACATTATGTATTGATATAATTAATATCTCAATACAGTGTAACTATTATTAAGCCCGCGGTTGATCCGTAGTTCATTATTTATGAAGATAACAACTGTATATTTCAAGTTGCAGCCGAATAGCAACAAACATCCATACTTCCTCACACAAACGCTCATGTTTGTATTCTTAGATGTGTGTTGTAATATTATTAGGACTAATAAAACCATGGTCCAACGTCAAATGTTTTGGTCGTTTTTGTAGAAAGCAAAGCTTTACATCCATAGACCTATGAAAGCCGCTTTTCGTGGAAAATTCTTTCCCTACTCAACTGAATAAAATGAAATTCAACGTAAAAAATATTTTATTCCTGTCAGGAAGTACTCACCGCTCGGAATACGTCCACGTGTAAAATTCGTGATAAAGTAGCTTAACTACATATTTAATAAATACCTACTTATGTAAAAGCTTCATATACCTAAAACCATGATGTCGTTTTAATGAACCAGTGGTAAGCGTTAGTAAGCGTATAAGGTAAGCGGTGGTACATCAGTCTCAATAACCTATCTATCTTTGACTTTGCTTTCTGCTGGTAGATATTTAGCATTACTTCCATACAAAACGTGTCAAATATCTGCCGACCCATGTAAGCAAAACCAGAGATAGATCGGTTATTGAGACTGGCTGTAAAGCTATTAATGTCTTAAAGGTCGTGTGTACATTCAATTCAGTTCATACGTAGATGGAACATACTGTATTCTCCCTCTCAGATCATTGTCTAATTTACTTAGGTGATAAAAAGTTATGTTCATCTCAAAAGTTCCCAAGTTTCCGGCCTTAGTATCAACCTACTTTCATACATTATGTAGAGTTCATTAGTTAAATGACTGAAGTGCTGACTACTTTGGGTCGTACGTCTCTACTTAGAGAAGTTTCATAAATAGGTGCTCTTGTGTCTAAATTTTATGACAATTTTTTTTTTATTTTTTTTTACCATACCGGTATTTCTATTCTAAGTAATTTGTATCTATAAAATACAATTTTTATCTGGTTATCAAATCGGCAAAGGTGTGAGGTGAGATCCTCTGCTTTAAATAAATACTTACAAGGACTACAGATTTCATCAATTAACTTTAATTTCTGATAGCAATAAATGAATTACAATTTATGACGAGCAAATCCAATTTTACGGGTATTGTAAGTGTCGGCACCAAGGCCACAAGGGGTTCAAATTAATGGGTTTTTGAAGCAGGGTTTTTACTAACATTAGGTATCATTATTGCAATATACAAATATTAGTTTTTTAAACACCATTGCGAAGCTTTCCATTACGCACGAGATGTCCTCGTACTTACCCAGTGAAACCTACCTAGAAAAGTATGTGTCAAAGGTATTTGAAGAATAACTGCATTTTCAATTCGGATAGAATTATTGAATTTTATCAGCGTTGTCATACAAGGAATGAATATCTCAGTACCGACAATTTTGTAATTGCTGAATATTCAGACGTGTCTTTGACTACCGAAGAAATAGCAGAGAAAGTCTTAAGTTTAGGCATTTATAATTATTCTTCAGATTATAACATAACATAGTCTTTACTTAACACAGGTTTGATAATGATCTTTAAATTCTCGGTATTCGAGTGAATACCGTGTGAAGATTACATCATGTCATTGTGGTGATGATTACTCTTATTTTAGTTGTTTTTGTAATAGATGTTAAGTTTACGAAATTGCTTCCTTACTAGAGTTTTATGTTTTTTGCTAAACGATGGCTTAACGAAGCACATTCGACACTTTTAGTACCGGTGATAAAAGATTTAACTAGTAGTAGCCTGTATAATAAATACAAAACAGCCTCAGTTAGTATACTGTTCACAGATTAACAAAATAACAGATAAAAATCAAACCGTTTGTTTACTTGTTCAATTAAATGCCACAAGATATGTCTGTACAGATTTGAATACTTGATTGTAGAAAACTTTCTAATTAAATAGATAACTTATTGCAGCAATCGGTTCTATTTAAAGTCCCTAATTAATTTACAAATGAAATGAAGCAATAGTAAAAATTACTTAGTTCAAAGTCTCTTACCAAGAAATTAGAATCAAATATAATATTTTTACTTGAATACCATGCAATGCTTGTATAATTAATCTACACTAATATTATAAAGAGGAAAACTTTGTTTGTTTGTTTGGTTGTAATGAATAGGCTCAAAAACTACTGAACCGATTTTAAAAATTCTTTCACCATTCGAAAGCTACATTATCCACGAGTGACATAGGCTACTTTTTATCCCAATATTCCCGCGGGAACGGGACTTACGCGGGTGAAACCGCGGGGAGCAGCTAGTAGGTTATATTTTATCCCGGTAGCTCCATTAGTACACCCGTGCGAAGCCGGGACGTGCTACTAGTCTTCAATAAGAGTACAAAGAGAAAAAACTTGCGAAGCCAGAATTTTATCTTAATTAACAAATAACACGCAAAAACCTTGTGTTTTTTTTGCCTGTTTTTTTATCGTTGTAGTATATGGCAGTGATCATTTAATTTTAGTTGTTGCAAAAACAAACACTTGTAAAGAACAATCATATGATTGCGATGTGTCGCCTCAAGCGATACTGACCTCAATAAAAATAATAATTGCTCAATTACGGCTCGCTGAACAGAAATAAGCATTGCACATGTTAAATAACAAATAGTGGCTTAATCGAATCTCACTTACATAACGCAATTGTAGCGAAACAAATTGCTCGAACACACGCGTTGAGGTGATACGTCGTGAGACAATCTACTGTTCTACTTCCTAAAATGGTTTATGCGCACGAAGAGAGCCTTTTAGAGGTTAAAATAAACCTCAAACACGATTTACTTTATAGATTGAATTAGATTGTAGGCAATCTACAATTTAACCCTTGTCATTGAGCATTTGGGTTTAGGACTTGGTAAAGCTTACAATTTTTCTTATACTAAAGCTACACTTTCTAGATTCTTTTATAAATAAATGAGCAGTGTACATGGAAAGGCCTGTGTTGAATCAATAAAGATGCCTACCGCTCGTTTTGTGGCCAATCTCAATTATGTAGGTCAATTAGTGCGTAATCTCGGCTTGTAGTAACGATATACTATAGCTTCTTAAGGTATCTATAGTTGTACACAGGCGACCGACAACCCAACGGCATTATAACACTTTGTGGAGGGAACGAAAAAGCTCGTTCTGATAATGAATTAAGGTTAGAAGAGGTGGTCGATTCTAGCGTGGAATCAGATATTGAAGCTTGAAATCTGTCGTGAAATGATGAATAGTATTCGGTGGATGGACTTTAGTAGACCAAGTCTAAAAATCTCCGCGAGTCGCGAAGCTAAAGCAAAACTTAGCAATGGCATGTTTTGCTTCTTTCATCTATTTATTGGTCGGTACCATTACGGCGAGCGAAACTAAGATTTTTTGCGCCATTTATAGCTATAATTAGGGATCGAAGCATTTTCGCTTAATTGGCAAAAAGTTGGATGGTTTTGTCCGTATATGGAATGATATTTCTTGGTTCTACATAGTTGATGTATCTGACCAATAATTACGAAACAAGTACTTCACAGGCTCCTATACCGAACAAGACTATCTACGAGACATTTTGATGATCCTCACTACATCTCAACGTTCAGTTTCAACATTGCTTAACATTAGTTTATGGATCGATATTATAGTTACGACACTGTTTTTATGATGCTTGAACAGGATGAAGCTTGGACAAGTTTTTGAGCTGTATATTTTTTCGTCACATATGTCATGATAGAAATTATAAATCTTCGTGACACTTGATAGTTCTGCTGTCTATCATTGCTTCATTCTGACACAATATTCAATTTACAGTTGAAAACTAATTTAGGCGGATACCTACTTGTTGATGTTTGTGACCAAAGAACGTCTAGATTACCTAAAGAACTATAGATTGTTACTCGTATTACCAAACTTATCATGCTAGGTACATTTACTCTACTACTACTCTACATTACAGTTCAACATATAGCGCATTTTCAAACGCAACTTCCTCAAGTCCAACAATTTCGCAAAAATTCTTAAGTTAAATCTGAGAGGCAGGTGGGCAGGTGATTCACACAACACAGTCGATTGTGTAACTGCACGTGTTTGTATTGTATTGTTATGAATGGACGGGTCGCTTCCTATCTGCTGAATAACACGGATAAGGACAGGTAAGGAGGTGCCGTACTCTATCTTTGGTATTACCTAAAACCATAAAAAGCTGACGCAATTTTTGCGGGATCAGTATTTCAGGTGTTTTAAATTAAGAAGGAGGTGTCGAAAGATTTATTAGTTCTTTTATTTTTAGATTAAAATCGTTGCATTGATACACGACACGGTTACGTTCTGACATAATTATGTCTAGTCGTAGGCTTTTCAAAACTACCTTAGGATAAATGTACAATAGGTACCTACCTACAAACATAAGTACATAGTTCTCAGTTCAAAGCCTCGACCCTAGAGTAACCAACAAAGCGATTCCCGTATAAGCGCCGCCCTATGGGCGCAATTACATTTCAAGCAGGGGCGTTCGCTAACTCCACTCTAACTAGCACAAAGATCCTGGATCGTTCGTGGAAATTACGAGTATATTGTAATTTTTTATTTATTTATAGAAAATAATACATAAATACATAACTGTACAAAATACAAATAGAACCAGTTGAGCAACCTAAGGTCAGTTGCAAACGGTCTATAAGTAGCTCAACTGATCCAAACCACTGCCAGACGGAACTGGTATTTTGTATTTTTTATGTATTAAATTGTTATATTATGTCTTTATACGAAAGTTTACCTTTCGGTTTCTGTTATACAATACTAATTATTTATATAAATTAATTTAAAACTCAAAGGACAGAGATGGTTGGAGAAAATTGGGGGAGACCTTTGCCTAGCAGTGGGACAACATGGTTAGCAAAAAAAAAAAAATTTTAAACTCTACATTCACATCATACCTTTATATAAAGAGAATAGAGTTATCACAACAGTAGAATTTTCTTAAACAGTGCATTCTATTTAAAACAGTCAAATCAACACTAATCGATTCCATCAGTACGCAACGCACTTTCAAGTTCAGTTAATTGGTGAGGAAACATAAAGTTGATAATTTATAGACCCGGCAGGAACTGCCTAACAAGGCATATCATATCAGTAGAACATCAACCTGCTTTCAGCTTACAAGCATTCATTCACAAACCAGTGATTCAAAAGCATATTTCCGTGTCTACGAACTTGGTCGTATACAATTTTACGATCTTGTTACCATTTGTTTAACCGTTTCAGGTCCATTTATGGGGAACGGCGTTTGAGAGGTCTCATAATATTTTATGGAGCGTGATTTTTTGAAAAGTTGTGGCAGCCAATGGATTTAATAAATATGTTGAGTTTTTGAAATAATTTATTTATTATTGCTTGACAAAAAAAAAGTAAAGAGTTCGTTTAGTAATTTAGAAACATGAGAAAACATTTCCCTGAGAAGTAGTTCAACAGTTCAACTTACTTTTAAACAATTGTTTAATTGATATCGTTTGTAACAATCAGGGCCTAAGATTGATTCTACTGTGAACCCACGACCGGCTCTTGCAGATTATGCAACAGTTAGTAAGGAGCGAGGGTTCGTCCCATCACGATAGTGACCTTGCCTCTTCTGCATCTACTTAGTAGTAGGTATGTTTTATGATTCTAGCTAGACCCACATATATTATAGTTTAACATAAATCGTGGGAAATGAAAGTGTCTCGTTTAAGGCACTTCGTGATTAGCCCTGATGCGTCAGACCACGACTGAGATGGAGAGGCGAGCTATCCAAATTCTGTGCCGAATGGACCATACTAACACAGGAGGGATGAATGAAAAGAGAAGAGTTATGCTTTTGCATATTGAATATTGAGGTAAGAATAATAACAATTATTATGTTATTCTTAGATTATTCCTTTATTAGAATTATGTGGCTAATATTGACACAGAAACAGGTTTGATTCTCAAAACATACTTTATCAAAGTAACCTAATAACATAAAACTTTTTTGAAACACAATGAAACATTTATAATAACAATTACGCTCTTTCATTTTAAACCTAAGCGGAACTAATTCTCAAAATTGTTATAATTGTTGAAAACGAGCACAATGGAGTATTTATACGATACTTCCGTCCCTACAATTAGACTCGAGTGTCCGGAACTGGCCCCTTTGATAACTTATTCAACTTACAATTTTTACTAAAACACGTTTAGTAAATTAGGGTAATTAGAAACATTGTTTTCTGCGTTGGAAAATTGTACTCAGACTTGGCTTCCGGATATTTATTTTGTGCCAAGAACCTAAATGTTAAAATACAAGTTTATGCAAACAAAAATTTGTACATGTTGTATTAGCTTAATGTAGAATCACAATTTTTTTTTTCCTTATCGACCTTATCCTATGATATCTCCAAAAGTTCACTAAAACATACGAACATGCAAAGTCACGGGTGATATTAATGGTATGGTGGTTGAAAATTACGTGTTTTGATTAAAATCGCACTTTACAAATTAGTATAATATTACACAAGGCGGTAAGTTGTAACGATCACCATTGATAACTAATACCTACATTTAATCAATAGGTGTTCGCGGCCGCCTTAATAGATTATAATCACAACGCTCAGAGCCCCACAACTTAAGCAAAGTTCAAACACTACAATTATTTAATTTCAGTCATGACTGGTCAACCACAATTATTTCCTCATCGACCTTCATCATCAACCTTCGTCTTCGGCCAAAACCAGAGATGGGCGCTTACCCGGTAAAAACCCGAACATTGGGTTTTTACCCATTTATACCCATTTATACCCACCCATTTAGAATTAATACCGGGTAAAAATTCAATACATCTTTTTTTGAGATTTATTAAACTATTTTTAGCTCTTACTTGTTCGTTTTTATTCTACACACTTGAAAAAAGTCTAAGCTACATAAATTCTTATAAAGAAGCTATTTATACCTTCCCATTTAGAATTAATACCTGGTAAAAATTCAATACATATTTTTTTGAGATAAATCGAACTACACTTTGCGAGCTATAAACTGGAATCACTTCATCGCTGGTTTCTGCAGACCATATTTTACAGTTTCCATGGAATGAACTGTAGATTGGTGTATACCATTTGAAAAGAAATTTTGTTAGCTTTCGAATAATATTCGAAAGTATAAAAATTATTTAAATTTAATTAAGTTTCCTACCTTCATTTAGTGAATTATTACAATAGGTCGAAGTTGTGGATGTTTAAATTAATAAGAAGTTATATGAAAATATCAAATTTTTATTTAAAATCTTTGTTATTTCCCGCTTAATATTTTGTATTGCCCCCCCTGGCCCTAATGACTGCTTGTAAACGGTTTTTCATTGACCTAATGAGTTTCCTGATTGAATCCTGTGGAATTTCCTGCCACTCTTCGATAAGAGCAGTTTTTAGGTCTTCTATTGACGCCGGAGCTGGAGATCTTCCTCGTACCCGCCTTTTCAGCTCGTCCCACAGGTGTTCGATAGGGTTCATGTCAGGGCTGACGGCTGGCCAGTCTATTGTGGGAATCCCGACTTCTTCCAGGTACTGTCTAGTCGCAAGAGCGGTGTGGCAGCGGGCATTGTCGTGCATTAGCAGGAAATTTTCGCCAATAAACCCGGCGTAAGGGAGTACATTGCCCAGCAGAATGTCGTTGATATACCTTTCTGCGGTTAGTCCTCCTCCCCGACCTCCACCGGGTACGAATACCAGCTCCGTTTTAGCTTCAATTGAAATCCCCGCCCACATCATACATGACCCACGCCCATATGCCACTGTTTCCGCTATACAGCATTGTGTGTATCGCTCTCCCGGTCTCCTGTAGACTCTCCGTCGACGGTCCCTGCCATGTAGGCACATCCTAGTCTCGTCCGCGAACAAAACTCGGCTCCATTGCTGTATATCCCAATCAAAGTGATCACGAGCAAACTGAAGTCGGGCTTGTCGGTGGGCTGTAGACAATTTGGGTCCCGTTGCTGGCCTTTTTAGGGTCAAGTTAGCTTCTTTGAGTCTTCGCCTCACTGTCCACTCGCTGACAGTTCTCCCTCAACTTCTCCGAGCTCCCGCTGGACGTCAACGCCGGTTAGATGTCGATTTCGGAGAGAAGTGCTGACGATAAATTGGTCATCTCTCGCCGAAGTGCATCGCTGTCGTCCAGATCCTGGTCTTCGGACTAAGTTTCCAGTCTCTCTAAACCTCTTGTATACTTTGGAGACACAGGACTGGCTCAGATAAAGCTGTCGAGCGATAGTACGCTGAGAGAACCCTTGCTGGATTAGGGTGACGATTTGAGCGGCTTCTATTGGTGTGGTTTCCATTTTCTTGTAATTCCAGTATTTTGAGTGACGTGAAATATTGGACTGATGACAAAATTGCATAAATTCCCAGTTTTTATAGGGATTCAGGAGTTTGAAAAAATTGATGTTTCGTTCCAAAAATTTATGTCTTTTGTTTTCACGTTCCATGACATATGATGAACATTTTTCGCTATGATATCGAAAGAGTTTGAAAGCTAATAAAATTATCTTTAAAATAATATACCACAACCTACAGTTTGTTGCATGGAAACTGTAAAATATGGTCTGCAAAAACCAGCGATGAAGTGATTCCAGTTTATAGCTCGCAAGTGTATTTTAAGCTTTTACTTGTTAGTTTTAGTCTAGATACTTGAAAAAGTTTATATTTAAAAAAAATTCAAATTGTTAAATTTTTTTTTATTCTTATTCAGGTTTAAGTTATTACAAAGGTACCTACACGAATCACAATTAAGTGGACTTTTAAAAGAAATTTTTGTCGATTTTATTTGTCTAATGAAATCATATTTTAGACCAAAAATTAAGGGTTTTCCTGTGTAATATCAATGACACTCTACTTACTACTTATTTTCATAATAATTTATAATATTTCATAATATTTTAACCATTAAATAATTCAAAAATACATGTCGAATTTTTACCCGGTATAAATAAAAAATACCCGGTATAAATGGGTATTTATTCATTTTTACCTATTTTACCAATTCCTTCCTATTTTACCCACCCGAATTTTTACCCACCCGCCCATCTCTGGCCAAAACACATTGCGTAGATCCAATAAGGTTATAAGGTATTCAATTATCGTAAATGAGCAAAGTTAAAAGTATCTACCATATTTGAGTGATTCAAATCAATTTAGTCATTACATTACCATGTGGACAAAGCTAGCACAATAGTGAAGGGAGAACGTCCTTTATTAGGTAGGATAGTTAATCGTTAACGATCTTAATTCAACGGTTAATGAAAAGTATATCGAAAAGTAATCTTGTCTGGTAAATATAGAATGAATAGAATAGAATAGAATAGAATAGAATGAATTTATTTTGAAATATGGTATAATAATTCATAAGTAAATGCATAATTATCATATCATAACTTTGAACATGCTGGTGTATGTTTTGTTACTCTTTGACCTTCAAGTTATCTCATGGAACATTTTCTCCTTGACATAAACGAATGGCGAAGTACTTACTAAAAGCCCGTCGTAATCTCTACGATTCAGCTCCATTATAACGTTATGTTTCATAAAGCTATGTACAGAATTAGCTTGCCAGTGACGTTATCTCGAAGGAAGGGCCGAGAGGTGTCCCTCCTGATCAAATATGAAGGGTTCTCGGGATTACTGTAAAACCCGCCTTGATCACGCTTCAGCACTCTTTAATTTCTTCTATAGGTAGGAAGATACATTTTTTACGTATGTCATATTTTCAAGTTAAAATTCCCCGTGTTGAGTGTTGTAATAATTTTGGAAGATATAAGTTGTGGGAGATCGCCAAAAACAGGGGTGGTCAATGGAAGATTTTGGGGGAGACCTTTGCCAGCACTGGGACATGACAGGTTCATATAAAATAATAAAAATAAGTGTCAGTTATCGTTTTTACAAACATAGTAGATACACGTAGAACTTAAATAAAGTATCGAATTTCAAGTAACACAAGATGTTTGATATAGATGTAGCTTATGTTACAAACTTGCTTTATATAACAGGGAAAACTTGACGTCAATGATTTGGGTGTCTAATTGTTAGTTGGCAAGTTATACTCTTAAGTGAGTATGACTACAATGCTTGTTCATTATATTATTATCTAAATAGGTAAGTAAGACAAGTATAATAAGCGGAAGTTGCAACAGTCTCGTAATAGTTGATAGTGTCAGTTGAAAACAGACCATTGTTGCCGTAGCTAATGCAAAATATCAGAGCACAAGATGGAGATATTGTTTAGGTGCTAAAGCTAACAGAGCTGTCAAGCGTACAGGTAGCTTACAGATCCGGAGAAACAACTTCCTGTTTAGACATTATTAGAAGTTAACCCAATTGCACATGATAATTAGTTAGTGAAATTGTAAAAATACGCATTCATCCTAGCCGTATAATCATTGAAACATTAAGTTATGATGTGCCGTGTCTGTTAGTCTAGCAAGTATTATTTAATAAAAATAACAGAAACCAGACTGAAAGTTAGCCATTGTGGCATTTTATTTATTTTATAACCTACTCATTGTTCCCATAATAAATATGAAATTAACTCTTAAACCGCGTATGTTAAACACTAGCATGCCTATGACATAAATAGAATCATACGATACAAAAACAGCCTAGAATAAATAACAAAGTTAGCTTTCAATCAAATGTACAATAATTCGCTGTCAATATTGTCAATAGTGTTGTGGCAACGCGTCGACGATCGATAAAAGTATATCTAAAAGGAAACACTTGCGTGTCGCCAGCGAGGTTGCGTGTTCTAAACTAATAGAATAACTTAACTAGAATACACCGAGGGTGTTCATGACGTAGTTATTGCTAGTCCAAATATTGTGGCTCTATCTTATTTGTTGTTCTGTTTGAAGACTAGTTTCCTTGCCTTTTAATTTCATGTCCTTGAAATTGTTCATTATATAGGTAAGTACGTAAGAGCTTGTGGCTCACTCTGGTGACGGCGTTAAAAATATTCGGCAGCTTTGAAAATCGAGACCAAACATTTTACGAGCCCTGAGGTTCAGAGTTGACTAGTAAGTAACATATGCAAATTTAATTAAGAACCCTCATACTCTTATGAAATATCAAACGCATCGAAAGAAGGAAAGCTCGAGAATTAAACTTTTAACAAAATTTGTAAGAAATCATAATAAAGATTAATAGCGGCCAGAGATGAAAATCTGCACTACATCAATAGCTGACCTCAAAACAGCATTAAACACAAGGCCAAGCGCCTTAATAAAAATCTTACTACGCCTTAAAGTCACTTGACTATTGGTATTAGTAACTGTATTAGTGAATTTTATTGTAATTCAATTTGCATACGAATTTTAAAAATATTGACATACATATTACAGTGATCAGTGGGCAGGTAGGTACTCCGTTTGTAGAAAGATTTTGCGTACACCTTAATTAAATTGAAATGTTTTGTTTCGAGTTAGGTACCTACGAGTATTACTCGTATTCTAGTATCGGTTACGCCTATTTCTGAAGCTTTCAGAGAATAGAACCGTCTAGATACTTACCAGTCAAATACAAATATGTAATAATACGAGTAGCAGAGGTGACTCGGGCGTTTGGGACTTTTGTAAGTCAATTGAAGTTAGGGAGTGCGAAATTGGTTTGACTGGGCACTCAGTCAACTTACTGCGTCACTGGCGATATTAAATTCATTTGAGATTTAGGTACCTACTTACTTATTCTTTTGCAAATTCTGAATACACCTAACTATTTTATAAAACGAATACCATATCTACCTATTACATTTATACAAGGATACCGAAGTTTGTTGCGTGTTGTTTTAAAGAAGTGACTTAGCAAATCCGCTTACGGCTTTTTCTTAGAATTACCATAATAATCAGTATTTTCTGTTATCCGCTTAAAACTCCGCGTAAAATCTGTTAGTTATCAAACCTTGTTTATTTCTACTTATTCATATTTTTATTATTTATTATGAAAACCTCCCAAGTTTTCAAAAATCTACATTCGTTAAAAGTTTTATCGCGCTTCAGAAAAGCCTTTGAATTTTTTGCAATATTCAAAGAAACGCAACAAGTTAGAATTCAGACCGTTGAACAAGTACTTAGGTACAAAATGGTTGAATGTTCCGAACAATGATACTTCACGGAAAACCGACAACAATGCTTCAAGAAATTCCTTGTTAAATTCTATTCCAGAAATTGAGATGAAAATGTACGAAGTTTTGCAGCTCATTATTGTAAAATTGTAAGATAGAGACAACAAAGGTACCTAAGCTTGGTTACAATTCTAATGAAAACTAGTCTGTTGATTTTGTGAGGTCTACTTTGTTCGGCGACATTGCACAACTAAGTACCTACGAACTTGCCGGACGAGGCGTAACGTGATAAATGTAACTAAAAAAGTTGAACACGATGATTGATGAGCAACATGTTGCGCGATCACAGTTTACACAGGTACATTTTTACCACATTTGTATTACTTACAAAGAACTTATGAACTGTTTACGTAGAATGTACGTACCTATGCGAAACAATCTTTTTCTAACCAGAAATACCAATTGAGCGTTACGGAAGGTTAGAAGAACTAAATACATTATGGCTTCTTGGAAAAATCTATAACATAGACACGCCGCGTGTCACACGCGTAACATGATAATGAATGCAACACAATAATAGACTTGAACCGACTTAGGTTTAACCACTGCTTCGTGAAACTTTTTTTTAGTAAATACTCATAATAATGATGTTTTTCATTTACCTACTTAAAAAGGGTCCTTTATCTGATTTTGTTTTGGGTTAGTTACCTATATAGAATGGTAATATAAATGAAATGTGTATTCGAATGAAAAACAACAAAAATCTGTATCAGTCGTCCAGTACCTTGATAAATATCCTACCAAATGTAACTTGAGTACTCAATATGGCCATCAAAGCCCTTACGAAAGCTTGAGGTATAAATTTGTTCTTTGGCCATTTTGCATAGTGAAAGCAGTGATAACAGGCAAACGTTAAAATTGAAATCTAGCCGTAACGCGTGAGTAATCTGTCAATTGGGCACCGCACTAAAGATGGCTGCTTTCCAAATTAAGTAATAAGTATTCATTATGAGAATGAAGGTCTCTGATATAGAACTGCGATGAATTAATATGAATTTGGAACATTCTAGTAATTGAAACGTGTTTTATGTTTCAACCCACAGACGAGCCATTCTAAGATTATGACAAAAGTTTAGGCTTGTTGACATAGGTACTCCTTGTAGTAGATATTCCAGATTTGAGCTGTGAAAATGTTGTCATCGTTGAAGTGTGAATGGATATATGGATGATGGAATAGAGGTTTCTGCAAACCACGATGCTGAACATACTTAGTAGAAGATGATTGCTCTGAGTACTTAGTACTCAGAGCACAGAATCAAACTAATAATAACCATTAAAAAGCAATCTAACCATCAATGAAAGTGGCTTCTTCTTTTATTGCCGGCCATTTACTTAACTTTCAAATTAAGTTGTTACCTACTTTAATTGTCAGCAGTTCTTTTTGTTTCTTTATCCAGATAGTTAATTTAACTAAAGGCTTTTACAGGTACTACCTACTTAAAGTGGGATATAACTTGTTGGATTTGGATTGTCTTTCTTTGGAGGATTAAATTGAAATATCTCATCGAAGACAACATTTTGAATTTAGCGTTTGGAATTTATCATACATTTACAGAACATCAAGATTGAAAGTAAGATTAATTAGTCTTTGACGCGGTTGTGCCTACGACATTGAGATGAAGTGGTCTTGCCTTCTACCTAAACTAAACTTAAATACCTACCCAATCAACATGTACAACAACCATGTAACAAACCTATATGCAATTGATATTTATTTGGGAAACATAATACTGATAAATTTCAGGAATAAATTACATCGCAACAATAAACAACGTCTAAACAAATGAAACTATTCGGTAGAAAATTAATTTAATCAAGCACCAAGTACCCGTTAGTTATAGCGTTTATTTGCGGTCGTCGTCGCGGTTTCTGGTAATTACCGGCTCTTTGCGAACTTTTACTGGTCTGTGGGAATTCTCCCAAATTAGTTTTTATACGGTGCATATTAGGTTCACTTTCTTGTTAACATCTGAGAATCATAATTGTATCTTTCTTAAGCTCTCGATCATAAGGTTTGTTTTTGTTAATGTAAATAGTGCGGAAATTTTCTGCACTTATATACCTATATTTAAAAGTCAAAAAGTTATGCCAAAACTATTGGTTGTATGTAAATACCTAAGTAAGTTCGTGTGAGCAAGTCGCCATATAGAGTTTCTTAGGCCGCCTTACTAAAGACCTCCGTCATGACTTCAAAAGCCGAAACCGACAATTTGACTTGCCTGCCAAAGCACGATAATATTGATGAATCTAACAGGTAAATTGAATTTTGTGGTAACGTATATTAAAACAAAGCAGTCCCTCTATGTTTGCTAACGGGTAACTGGTGCCTAATCAAACATGCCTAATATTTCCACAGACCATTTTTACTTTAAATCCGTTCAAACATGGTCTAAATTTGAACTGCAACCTCTAAAGTACCAGCATTCTAACAACACGGACTTAAAACGTACTCTAAATTTATGCAAAATATGGTTGAAGTTACAATGACATCTCACATTGCCATATCAGTAGGGTACGAAAGTTTTGAAACAACTTGATCAAATATTTATAGAAATTAACGTGAGTAGATTAGATACGCACGTTTGTGGATTTTAAACTTAGAATACTTTAAATATAATTTGAATAATGATGAAAACTGGTTCACTTACTAGGTATTCAGATATACCCTTTGCTTCATACTCACTATAGCATAGGTTAATTGTATCGGGTTCCATCTCCGCTCGCTACGGGATGTATGGATGTGTTTGTATGTTCATTATTGTAGGTATGTTATATATGTGTATTATTATATGTACCTACTTATGTAAATAGTGAAACAGTCATCTGGTAAGTTACCAGTGGTACTTTACCATAACACGAGCATTTAGTTTCTTAGCTTGCGACTAGATAACGCCGTGTAAGATATCTAAGAATTTTATTTATCCCTCATCTATGTATTCCAAGGTCATTCTTATCAATATTGACCAGAAGAACGTAAAAATTATATGTAGAAAATGTTGAATGAAACGTTTTCCTTTGAAAGTTTAAAGCCAAGCACAGTATATTTTCCTAGTTCTGTCCCACAACGCGCCTGAAGCTAAACTATAAATAACATTAATATTTACACCATTACTCAAAATGCAGTAGGCAGATAATACAAGCAATTTATAGGGCAAGTAAAATGTTTGTAAAGCTGAGTGCACACTGGACTAAATTGAGATTTCGAGACGCGAGGGAGCTCCCACGCGACTGATTTAAATCAGATTTATTCATAAGCTGCGTTGCACTTCGTAGGGATGTGGCTTTGATTCTGAAACTAATCAATATTCTGAGTATGTACATGTGTAACTATCTTAATCACCACATTGTATAAAACGGGTTTCATCCAAAGAAATTCTTTTTCGCTGCCTGTTTACTTAGATTAAATGGCTTAGCTTGGACTAGATGACGCTGTGTGAAATGACGAAGGATATTTGATTATTTCGTTCTTTTATACTGTCCAATAGAATTAAATGATCCGTAGGTAAATATATAATTACTTAAACATAGTTTGTGATCTGGAATAACGTATAGGCTACTTTTTATCTAGGCTTTTACAACGCGAGCGAAGCCATCGGCCAGTAAGCTGGTACATGATTTAAAGTGGAGAAAACAGGGCGGGTCGCTAATCGACTATTAAAACCATAATATACGTCGTAATATATTCGAATCCCGAACTATTATCCAGCCAATTGATTGTTATGCTCGTTTCTGAGACAATAAGTGCTTACTGTCTTTAAACAGTCGTTTTAGAACTCATAAAGTAGGAATAAATACCTAGTTGAATCGTATGCGTCCCATTAAATAGTTTTAACACACTGATAACTAGATACATATTTATTTTATGTTATTGTATAACTAGAAATTTATTGTGAAATGCAATGCAAGAACAAACTTAAATGGTTGCACTTAGAGCTTTTATGGTAGAGTGTAACTACTTTTTATTTGCAAATATTAATTTATAAATACAATAAATTAATTTAATGAGAGATCCATAATAAAACTTTGTGCTTGTGTTACGATTAATACGTGCACGCACCGTACAGGGTTTATGAGAATATTTAGCGCCAGCCCGGCTAGCTAGCTCCAAGGGGTTGTGGTGTGAGTTCAAACACAGGTGTAAAGTGTAAAAGTATAATAAAAACACACACGAGACAATAAAAGTACAATACAAATAGAAACAAGAGTCTGTAAAACTGTAAATCCACTAATAAACTCGTAATAACAAAAGTCTTATTGAGACGCGCGCACCGTTCGAATATTTCTCTCTCTGCCGTGAGAGCGGGGCGCGGGGAGGTGTCGCGACGCGTTTTAGTCCACGCGCGTGATGGTAGGTGGCGCTGATCGCCATGGGAAAGGTACGCATCACGGAAGTGGATACGCTTTCGTTTCGGCGCGACATGATCCATTTAAATTTGAATTTCGCGGACCGGTACTGCGCGTTATATACTCCCCTTCCAAGTTGGGAGCTCGTCCCGAGTCCAACTTGGGACTGAAGTGACGATAACGGGGTCTCCTTCGGCGCCCTTTAGGTCTCTGAGACTGGAGGGTTCAATGATAAAGCACGTGGAGAAGAGTCCTTGCAATGATACCATCCGTGATAAAAGGCGCGAGACGATGAAGGCGCAGTCGTCGTTATAAATGGTTGAGCCGGGGTAAACCTACGCGGAGCAACCGAAGACGATTCGTGATGGTGCTCAAAAGAAACGGTAGGCTCCCCTTGCATTTTAACGTGGCCCTTTGAAATAATGCCTTTACTATGGCCGTGGTGCTGCAAATCAGCAGTGGAAAATGATAAGATCGGCGGAGTAGAATTTTCGTACTCGATTGGGTACGTGACCTGGTTACCGGAAAAATGCCAGGTTGATTGACCGAAGTCAAGCACAATACCCGCGGCCTCTAAGAAATCCATCCCGAGTAGAGTCTCATTATTATGAGCGTCAGGGAGGATAACGAACTCAAGGGTCACTGACCTATCGGGGGTGATTCTCACATCGAGGGTAGTGAGAAGAACGTTCCGGGTGCTCAAAGAACCATCTGCAAACCTCACCTGCCGAGTAGACTCTACACAAGGGTGTTTATGTTTTTGCAAAAGTTTGAAGAGCGACGCACCAACAATACTGCTCTTAGCCCCGGAATCTAACAAACCCTTACCCCTAATACCTAAAATTTGAACGCTTAAAACAGGCCTTAACCTAGTCCGGTGCTCAAAAGAGTCACTCGGAGAAACATTTTCACCAACAAAGTTCTGCGTAGAAAAATGTCCTAAATTTTTCATGGTCACCCTACTTTTCGTTGACATGGTCATCCTATCTTTATGAGTAGGCATTGCGGAGTGTTTTGAAATATGAATCGCATGACCATGATAACGCGATGTAGGTATACCGTAGGTATCATTGCAAGCACTAGACCCAGCGCGACTAAAACTACTACCGAAACTAGGCATCGTATCGCGTTCGCGACACAAGTAGGTATTATCGCGAGATGAACGGGTTTGCTTGTGTTTATGAATTGAATCTACACTTGGAAGGGAAGCAATAGGTGTTGAGATATCGCGCTTAGTACATCTATGCGTACTTACCTGAGGGGCTACCTCACCGGTAAACAGATCGGGTGCGGGAATGGACCATGTCGCGTCGACGGCGTAGAAGTCGGCGTTGCACTTTGTACACTGAGACCGCGTTACACCAATCGTATTGCAACCGTAGCAAGTAGCTACGGCTTGCATGTCGACACTGTTGTCCGTTCTTTTGTTTAATCGAAGGCACTCGTCACGCAGATGTCCATGTCTTTTACAATAAACACAATATCGGTTCCTATTGCTGTCGGCCGTCGCTGGCCGCGTCGCGGGAACACCGCGCGTAGGTAGAAGTGTAGGAGCGCCAGCGCCCGCGCTGTTGCTAGGCGCGGCGGCGCGGGGGACGCTGCTGCTCGGCGGCGGGCCGCTGCTGGCGGCGCTCGACGTAGGAAGTCCGCGGGTTTCGCGCGGCATCGTCGGCGTGAACCGAGTAGGTAGCGGCAGCGTACTTTGTTTGGCGAGCTCTTCGCTCGCAGGGAGCGTGTCGTGTCGATGAAAAAGGTCGTTGACCTCGTCAGATGCGTCTTCGACGTGCCTTGCTTTGCGAAGTAGCATGTCGAAGGAGGTCACTTCGTCTCGACGTAGGCGTTCTCGTACTCGACGGTGTAAAAGGCCGTATAACATATCGAGCTGAACCTTCTCGGTGACGTCGCCGGGGGGAAGGCGAGCGAGTAGCGCTCTAGCCTTGGCGACAAACAGCTCTGTCTTTTCGGCGGCACCTTGCGACATGTTAAAAAGCTCCAAATAAATTCGATGAGGCGGACGACTGTCTCCGAAGGCACTTCGAAGGGAGGTTAAAGCTTCGGTCCAGGAGGTGATGGTAGACTTGATGCCTTGCCACCACACAGCTGCATCTCCTGTCACCAGCATGGATAAGCCGCGGAGGGCGTTATCGTCTCCCACGAAGGCGCACTCCTTGTAAGCTTCCACAGCATCGATGAATCCATCGAGCGAGTCACCGGGCGCTCCGCTGAATCGCGCCGTACACAGCGCGAAAGTACCAAAATGGTGAGCGGGCGCGTACGCCGAGCTGGCGGGCGCGGGCGCCGCCGCTGCAGGCGTCGGGGGTGTCGACTCGCGACGCGACTCGTGTGTGAGGACACGGTCGAGTAGGCGTTCGAATGCTGCGGTCTGCGATGCCATGATGGACGCCACATCGACGGCACTGATGTTTGGCGTCGGTGATGTCGGCGTCGGCATGATGGAGTCAGTTTCGAAGTCCGACTGACGGCGCGATTGACGAGTTCGTGGCATTGTAGGTATTGTCTGTTAAATTATTGTCCCGGAAAACACTTTTTCACTATTAACACAAAGTTTTTAGGCCCTCGCTTGGGTAGCCAGTTTAGCGCCAGCCCGGCTAGCTAGCTCCAAGGGGTTGTGGTGTGAGTTCAAACACAGGTGTAAAGTGTAAAAGTATAATAAAAACACACACGAGACAATAAAAGTACAATACAAATAGAAACAAGAGTCTGTAAAACTACTGAATATAAATAAACTCGTAAAAGAAAAGTCTTATTGAGACGCGCGCACCGTTCGAATATTTCTCTCTCTGCCGTGAGAGCGGGGCGCGGGGAGGTGTCGCGACGCGTTTTAGTCCACGCGCGTGATGGTAGGTGGCGCTGATCGCCATGGGAAAGGTACGCATCACGGAAGTGGATACGCTTTCGTTTCGGCGCGACATGATCCATTTAAATTTGAATTTCGCGGACCGGTACTGCGCGTTATAAATACAAATTTAACTATTTCAAACTAAAAGAGAATAGTTTTAATGCAAGTAGGTAGGGTTAACATAACACATACATAGTCCATTCAACATAGCTTTGATAATGCTACATTTCACGTATGACAGCTAAAAACGATTTTGGAATAATCGAGCTAAAAAATATGCCAATCATTTGAAGTTGTGAAGAAAGATTTTAATTATTCGTGAAAAGAGCATCAGCCCTTTCAACTAAACTTTATATCACTGTCAACCCTGCAGGCATTTGTTTTTAACCTTTGTCCCATTCTCTTTGATTTTCAAATTTGGAATCATGATAATAATGCGATCTTTTTGGTAGCATCCCTACAGGTTATCACGCAGTATGAATATGCGACATAATGCAAATATTGCCCCTGATCCCCTACTGGTTTAGGTACCTACCTAAGCTATTTCTGTTTTCATAAATGTATCGAACATACGGAGCATGTTATTGAGCGTCGCAATATCTAGAGACCTTCAAGTAAGAGTATTTTCGCTTTTTGATCAAAGAATACTGATCTCAAATATTTCAGCTTGTACTCGTAGTGTGTTTTATTGATTTTCTGTTTAAGTAGATTATACCTACATTGACTTTAAAAATTGTAAACGGTGGATGGTAGAGTCGTTTAATTTTGGCTAGATAGCCACTTAAAATACTATTTAAATAGCCACTTGATTTTCGATACGATGGTCACAAGTGGCTGTTCTAGTTTTCATTACACTTCCTTTAATTATTTATACTTATGTCCTTTCGTTAGAGGCAAAATCATGGGACATGATCGTGGCGTGAAAAGAGTGTATTTGGGGCGGTTTAGTTACCCGGATCAGCCGTCCGCTGGAAGCACGAAGTCGAAAAGGATCAGGCTCTAAGTGGAAGCCTCGGCGGAGGTGGTGCAGGACAAACAGCTCTTAGCGTCAGATGACTCACTTTGGGTCAATGCGCTTTCCTAGTTACTTGGTTGGTTAGTTCAGATTGAATAACCATTGCTAAAGGCGTCTTTTTTGACAATTGCACGACAGCGGCTTGTTTTTTCTGGACATATTAGCCTTAATCATCTACAGTTTCAAAAGGTAAGACTATGCCTTTTCAAGGTGTTTACAGTTAACTGCTGACACGATTAGAACCAAGGAAAATGTAACCGCAAATGTGTATCTTAATCAAATTCCGGAAGCAGTGCAGTTAGCCAATCAGCCACATTCCGACACGGGCTGATGGAATCTATACTGCTCCAATACCACGAGATCTAGTAGCTGATTGCTGACCGCGTCAGATGGTAGCTTGCTGTTCCTAGCAGTAGATTTCATTAGATGATACAGCGTCAGGGAAGCTTATCGTCGCTTATTACGAGTATACCGCGAAAGTGCATTTTTGTCATTATTCCCCTTTTAAATCCATTGGATAGAGAATTGAATTCCGCGTTTATTGCACCAATTGCGATCAAAAAAACTAGCCAATCAGAGTTAAGAATTCAAAAACTGTAACACCGCGCATTTGAGGGCATATTATGCCGTCAGAATACCCTGCAGACAGATTTTCTGCAAATATGGTGTACAGAGTACAGAGGAACCTTAACTAGTGGTAAACCGATAGCGGTACACTAAATAATACTTAGTGGAGATAGTTACTTAACTAAATAAGCTGCATCCTCTAACGGCATCAGCCTATCATGTACCTCTACGGATCAGCCTATTTCATGTTGCTTGGTTAAAATTTCTAAAGCCAGCTAAGGAAAATCTAGCAAGTGAAATCTCAAAGCATAATCAAACTCTTAAGAAGTAGTGCCGATACGATATATACCTACATACTAGGTATATTTATACTATTCAAAACAGTGGAGTAGGGCACTGGTGACCCGTAGCACAGGTTCTTACACCTATTTAAGGCACCAGTCTGTCACAACATTTTTTTTTTGTAATAAGTTCATAACCATCAAACATTTTGGATTAATTTTACAGAAGAAAGAAAGAAAGAAAAAATATTTATAGCGGGCGAATCTCAAGGATCAGTTCTACTTTGTCTTACAAGTTAACTGATTCTAGTGCCTGTTCCAACTCCCTACACCAAGGAAATATTTTTTCTAAAGCCTTATTTGGTCTGTTACGCTCATCTAATAAAACAAATAGGTCCAGCCACTGTAATCATGCGCTTATCCAGTATTTTGTTTTTATAACTACTTGAATTCAATAGTCTTCGCTATAAGTTAACTAACTGCTTTTTGCACACTGTATTGAAGCGAGTTTACGTTTTATGTTTATTAATTGAAACGTCGGGATGGCTTGATATGGGAATTCAATTTGATACCGGTCTGCTACCGGCTTCCGTCGGCAGATTATAACTTGCAATCAGGATTTTGCTACTTGTTGTTGCTAACTCGCTGATGAGATAGGCTACATATTAACTTTATTTAATTCGATAAGCAATTCACTTTAATACAAACTTAGGTAGGCTATAAAATCACGTTACTTAAACCCTATATCTTTTTTGCCTCATTCACCATCAAGTTATTTACTTTAACATGTTTGCATGATATACCTACCTCGCCAAATCATGCGGTTAAGCTTATGTTAGTGATATCATCTAAGCTCAGCCATGTAAGCTGAACTATGCTAATTGCCTCAATAGCATTTGATCTACCGGGGCGTCCGGGGCCCGGTAGTGTCCTAGCAGAGTCGTCCAAGAGAACTTAAATCAAGGAACAAATGTTATATATTACAAAGTACTGATAAGTTCGTAATGCTTTCGATTAGTATTATGCATGCGTTCTGATTAACTACATCACTAAATAAAAACAAATTTAAGCGATTCTTCTGTCCTTTTGCTTTTTTTAATTGAAGCATTGACTTCCATGGTTTAAACAAAGCTTAGGCAATGCAATGCAAGTCATGATGACAGTCAATTTAATTGTATGCAACATGCAATAAAGTTGCAACTTGTAAATAAGTCTTAAATCTAGTTATAATAGGAATACAAAGTCAAAGCCTCAGTGACAACTAATTTCCAGCTACATAGATTTATTGTTGCGCCTCGACAATGCAATTTACTGAATATCCGGTTCATTGCGTGTCGATCCAGAGCTTATTAACTTTTTGAACGCAAAGTAGCACTAGCCTAGGTTTGCTATAATACGGTGTATGTTTAATTACGATCAAAAATATAGGACTGCAGAGTGTTGCTAAAGAGATTAAGATTTATATTTGTATCCAAACAATAAGAAGCATAATTATCAAAAAAATAAGTATCTATATAGTTTAGTTTCAGAAAACGCATCATATCTTCGCAGTAATCATGTAAGCAGTTCCAGGAATTAGTAATGTGATTCTCATAAAAATCGTTAACTTTGCATGTACCTAATACCAAAAGCTCAATTATCAATCTGTTAAAAGAGGTAAAATATTATGATGTACATTAAACTCCGCTCTATATAGTTACTGTGCCTAAAGCACATTACGGTCGTAATTTTACAGCCACTGCTTCTTATACCGCAGTAGAAATAGGAAAAGTACTAACTACCTAGAGCTGACAACTTCAGATTCTACTGTCCACCGCTGCTGTATGGTTTCAGAATAAACGGATTTATTACAATAATAACTCAATAGTTTTGTAATAAGTATACTAATACTACTTGCGGCGGTATTTACTTATTTAAAAAAGTTATTTTATTTTTAGTGTATTAACTAGTGATGTATTTACCTTTGGAACCCGTAGGTACCTAGATGAAATAATGAGTTTGGATGTTCTTTGACTCTTCGTCTCCTCGCTAATGGTCAATGTCTACCTATCTCATAGGTAGATAGGTAAGTAGTACGGAGTACAGTTATTACTAACATAAATAAATAAATCAAATCGATACTAAACACTCATTAACACTCACTATTCCTAGTAATGTGAATGTAAATTTAAATACGTACACACCACGTAAACGCTATAACATTTAAGGTGTTTCACTTACATAACTAAATTTACGCCGCGCATCATTTTGCCATAAAAACGCAATATCACGAGATAACACTGTTACAAAACACACAAATTTAGCGTTTTACTGCGGGCACTAAAACAGGCCACTTTAAATTTTTTACAACAAGATTTAAAGCCTTTGAATATTTTGTTTGCTGTTAATTGGAAATGAAAATTATAACGATCGTTTGCGAAAATAAATAATAAAGCTTTGGTGCTTTTGCGGGCCACGGCTTAATACGGAACAAAGGGCTGATCGGCCAGGTTTCACTGTATTCACCGTGGTCTGCAGGCGGCCACTTAAAGCGGGCATACATTGGCTGCGTAAAACAATCTAGACTAGGCACGACACGGCCGGCGCGGCGTAGTTTTTTTTAATATGATTGTAGAAAACAAATGCTAGATATCGTGCAATCTCATAACGGGTCATGGTTTTTTATTTTCATGGTCATGGTTTAAAAGTCGTCGAGAATCGACATCCTGGACAGATGATATATAACACGAGCTCTATGAATGGTGATGGAAACATTGCGAGGAAAACAATTAGCTTTCTAGTATCGTCTAAAAGACAAGATGATGTATTTCTTTAGTCTTAAACGAAACAAAGATACCTCAGTGAATAATTAAATTGGTACTTTATTAGGTATTAGGTGGAAAATGTTCACGGAGAATTAAAAGGATTGCTTCGTGGCTTTTCTGAATTTATGTGCTTAATCAACTTTGTATGGATACCGAAAGCCTTATTAGTGTTCAATTTACTGTCGATCCTTAACATTCCATTCCCTTCAAGTATCTATTGAATTTGTCGAAGAAAATAGGTTTGAATGAAATGATTTCGTTGAAATGTTTATTTTCTACCTTGCAAGAGAATAATAAACTTTAAGATTTGCTGTATAAATTACTAACGAATAACAAGAAAGTATGAAAAGCTGCTAAGTTCGTTTTTAGATTTACAGCTATTTTTAGGTTGTTCGTAGGTACTGGTTGGGTTTCATTTTTAATAGTATGAAACGTCGGGAAATAAATAAGGTATTTAACGCGATAAAAACCTGTATTTACATATTTCAAAAGTACCTACATATAAATTATGTTATTCAAACTGAAATCAAATGAGAGCACGTAAGTTGCACGGATTTCTCGACTGTGTATATTTTTCGCGAGAGATTCAGCATTTTAATTTTATAAAATCTCCATTGTGCGGTCACTTGGAAATCTTGAAATACATCTGCTTCAATTTAAGCGCTATTCCACATGAGTACCTACTAGATCGAAATGCTGAGAGATTCAAGTAGTTTTTCCTGTTTAAAAGCTTAAAGTGCAAAATAAGAAAATAATACCTTTATGCCTTTACGGATCAGACATAATATGAACTCCACTTATGTAGGTACCTATTCCTTGCGTTATGTGACATGGATAAAAGAAGGTTCGAGAATAAAACTATGGCTTCATTCACTTAATTAAGTTGCATCATCAAAATATAAAGGTGTTTCTATTAAAAGATCTCTATTATAATGCAAATGGTGAGGTCACAACCTGATCTACAGCTTTTTTATTGCACTTTAATCTTGTTAAACCCTAAAAATAATATAAAACTTTCAAACCGAATATAATATTTCAGCCTTATGAAGCCTACAATTATCAAGAGTCAAATTAGATTTACTTTCATGATTGAAGTTGATTAATGAGCAAATACAGCTTTATGAGATAATTATAACGAAGTGGGCGATTTGGACAGTTCTTTGAATTAAATTATCAATGTGTGTTGAAATCTAAAGAACAAAACAATGCTTACAAAAATAAAAGCTGAGTGGGATTTTAAAAGAAAAAGATAGTATGTTAAAAATATTATTACTTAATACAAATTGGGTTTTGAGAAGAG
Organism: Xanthorhoe spadicearia; assembly: GCA_947086425.1. Taxonomy (NCBI): domain Eukaryota; kingdom Metazoa; phylum Arthropoda; class Insecta; order Lepidoptera; family Geometridae; genus Xanthorhoe; species Xanthorhoe spadicearia. The sequence continues at coordinate 6,799,860 of OX352199.1, forward strand.
GTTTTCCAGTCTATAAAATTGACTAAACTAATCTAATAAGAGAAAACATAATTGGGACCCTCTAAAAGACCCTGCAAGGAAAAATGGGCACCAATGAAGAATAAGTAATGGAAAGGTAGGGCAAATAGTCCAAATGGAAATCACCTCACGTTTCGCCCGCAATCAATCAAGGACAATCGTAGACAAAGGTCGCTACATACCCATTTAAGTAATTGTCTATTTAAAAGGATGGAATATAAGAAGAGGGTTAGAAGTTCAAGTGTTTTTTCTACTTTAAAATTTCAGCATTCTAAGCTTAGCAGCCTAAAAGCTTAGCAGATGTTTTAAGTGTATAGTTGCGTATTATACAAAGAGTTAGTGTATTCATAAAGATATTTGAATTTAGGTACTATAGGTTAATAGAATGTTTTTTTCTTACAGACAACAACAGATTTATTATCCGTATTAGCTGATATTGGTTTACTGGTCCAACATGCATAAAGGGGGTTAGGATTTAATTGGCAGTGTGACAGGTTACAAAATGCAAGCCCATCGCCGCGCTCATTTAAATATTAACTGTAAGGCAAGGTAATATAGCTTAATATGAGTTCGAAATATCCATAAGGTGTGTTACATCAGATATATTTCCATATTAAACCGGCAACACAAAGCTGCTTGCCGGACACGAGCGTGACTAAAACGGCGACGATCGTGCCACACTATTTTTTTTCTCTATGATTGTGATAAATAGACATTGGAATGGCTTAATTGGAATATTTTTTATCTTTGAAGCAGACACGAGCACGCAAGACAGGTACTTACTAATAAAGTACTAACTTAATATTTTCGTCCTTTTCAAGAAGGACTTCCTCTTTATTCTTTATTCTCTGGTTTCAACCTTTTCTACTGGGTTCTTATTAATAAAAGTTTTTGGGCTGTTTATTATTATTTATTTATTCTCAACCAGCACGGGTGTAAGTACTAATAAAACTACCAGAACGTAATACTCTTTTTAGCCTACTCGTATAATAACCATTCTGACAATCCATTCTACACATCAGTAAAAAAAATGGAAATCGTCTGAGTAGTTTTGGAGATTACATGCGTTAAACAAACTAACAAACCAACATTACCTCTTTATAATATTATATTTATATAGGTAATATAAATAAATAATATACCTAATAGTATATACTTAGTTAAGAAGTATAGATAAAAAATGAACGATATGAATAAAATATAACCGCAATGTTTATAAACATTTCATAAAATGCCGAAAACAGAAAAGTCCATACAAGTACATGTAATAAACAGGCTCCACGGAGAGGCTATGACCTCAGCAATGCGTCATTGACATTTGGCGGGTCAAACGACGCTGTGCTCTTTTTAGCATAAATTTTTATCGCTTACATAGAAAGGTTTTGCGGCTTACACTAGAAGTAAAACTAAGGATTATTGGTAGAATTTGGTAGGATATGTCGAATCGGAAAAATTTTTACTTGTTTTTGCAACACAAAGCTAGGTAGGTCACGTAGTTTTCCCGTCGCAAACGCTGAACCGATTAGTATAAAACTGGTTAAAACAATTTATCGATTAGATGTGTGTCTAGGTACCTGCTGGTACCTCAAACCATGGTAGAAACTAGTCAGACATATATGTTCAATATAAATTTAAAATCCACCTACAGCTGGTTCAGAACCAACATTCAAAGTAGGTAGTAAGCAATACCATTTGAATTGGTTTAATTTAAACTCGCTTTAAAAGAAGTATAAAATAAATGTAAAACCTTAGCACCGTGTAAACATAGCACATTTATGAATGCCATAAAATAGTCATAAATACTGCGAGCACTCCTGACTCCGTTTCTATTTTATTTCAAACCACCCGTCGTTTTCATTTTCAGCTGATTTATACAGCATCAGGCATCGAGATGTAGGCATAAGTTACCACTGATGTTTACAACGCGCTGTAGTGCTTGGGACAGTATTGGGATAGGTATACCTAATAGGTTTAGCCCTCTTATATCATCCCGTCTAAACTTGGCGGATTTATTCTCAGCAAATTTTATTTTAACTGCCACATATCCTTCCTTACGTTACCTTTCGCAAGCACAACATGCCGAAAAATGGTGTTAATTATTAATTTTATTTAGATGACTAATATAACGGGCACATTAACGCGACGTGAGTTATGTGACTAAATTTCCGTCATGTGCTTCACTAGCTATAGTGAAATTCAATCATAAAAAAGTCATTTTTTCAGAACTTATGAATAGAACCTACTCAGATTCTATTGCGATTTGCGACACCTTTTTATTCAATAAATTCAGAACGTTATGAGTTTAAAGCAATTCAACAAAGGAAAGTATCACCTTATAAGTGTCGGGCAGGCTATCTCGAAACTTGGCGTCCTTGTACTTTAAAGAGAATTTACGTTGAATATTTTTACATGAATATTATGAGTTGCACATAGTAGTATAGTAACAGGAGATAATGAAATGTCAGTACCTATATCAAGGTAAATGCTATACTGACAATTAATTTGGCCGCAAAATGTGGTTTTATTTACGGTCGGTAAAATCCGCATTGCAGGGATATGACAGAAGCCAGGTGATTTTAGACCTATATTAAATTAAAATGTTAGGTAAAAAAACATAAAATTTAGATTTTATGAATTTCTTTGGAGGTATTGTGGATTGTGGGTTTTGAATATTTCTTCAGAAGATAAGACTTTTCCCAACTACAAGTTTCAATTATTTTTAACTAACTGCGCCCCTCGGTTTCACCCGCGTAAGTCACGTTCCCGCTAGAATATTGGAATGAAAAGTAGCCGGTGTTAATCCATGGTATCACTTAGAATCTACATACCAAATTTCAACCAAATCGGTCCAGCCGTTTTTGCGTGAAAGAATAACAAACATACATACATTCTCACAAACTTTCACATTTATAAAATTAGTAGGATAGTAGGATAGGAAGTAGGATTAGTAGGAGGTAGGATAGCAACAATAACTACTTATGGACTGGTCGGCTCACATCCCCTAATATGGAAATGAGCGTTTATTCTCTCATTCTTAGTATCTCTTGAACACTATTTATTTTTTTATTGTCTGTATTCAGATTTCAGGGCATAAGCAAATTAGGCTACCCTTATTTTCATACATAAATAAACCCATCCAATTATCTGAACAAACTAGCCTAAACCTAAGAAAAAACATCTTTCTTTCAGTAAAAATAAATCCCTATTTTACTCACAAATTATACTAAAAGAACATCTTGTCTACATTGCACAAGCATTCGTTACAAAAGCTTTCCCATTTTCGCAACCCTTTCAAGTGTCCTAAAAATGGGACAACATACAATGGGCCACATGTAAAGTCCCGAGAAAAAGCGAAGAATAGTGTTGTTAGGAGAATGTCCGGCTGTGTAGATGGTTGATAAGTAGGCCGGCGCGTGAGATGGTGTGGAGTGTGGAAGTGTTTTAAGTAGGCCGTAGATGTACACTCACGAGAGCTTGCTTAGCAAACATTTTTATTGTTATGGTTTTTGTAATAGTTTGGCCATTCGTACTGGAACAAAAATTGGTAAAATTCCGAAATTTACGGAAACAGATTTTTATTGTTACTAGCAGCCTATCCCGACTTTGCACGGGTGTACTCATAAAACTCGGGACTTTATCAAGATCAAATGTAGCCTATATAGAATGATACTAAAGACGTTTTATACAATCATAGTACCTATGACAAAGACATATTGAACAATTTGTGCGTCAATGTTTGGTATGTATGACCCATATTTTATCATAATCCTGTATTCATCCTATCGCGTAAGCTTATGAGATAATAACATGCAGTGAATAATCTTCATGCAGACACGTTTCACCTACCGGCGTGTTATCCGTGTCGAATCATTGTTCTGATTCATGCACTAACAAATATTTGTATCCGTGTGTATCATATACGAGTAGATAGTCTTTTAAAAATTTCACTTTCAGAGCACATTATAAAACATATGCAAACATCGCAAATTTACCTTTATTATTTGCCCGACGACGTTTCGACCGGACTTATACCTATAAAGGTAATTTCGCAATAAATACCCGTTTACATAATTATGTTTTCTTCACGATAGTTCCTACATCACTACACTATCCATATTGTTTTTCTCCATAGTATCATGAAATTTATGCCAATGAAAACATCAAATTAAGCTGAAAATCACATGTAGATAATGCTCATGCTATGGATAATATTCCGATTATAAGGTTTCCATTATGATATAAGGGTTGCACAGGCTATATACATGGGGTTGCATTTGAAATGTGACATACCCTGTACCAAGTGGCCACCTGTGGTTTCCCGGATTCGGCACCGAAAACAATATACATACACATATTAATATGTTAGAAAAAAAATACATAAATAATATTAAAAATAATTTGGGGTCTACAATAATATAAATAAAGTGTACAAAAACATCGTAAAAACACAGTTTATTTAACAGAATATCTTAAAATGAAGCGCTAAGTAGGTATTAGTAATAAAGGTAGGTAATTAAATATAAAAATAAATAGGTAAATAAGATAACCTAAATAAACTGATAACCTGACCTACTTTACTTAGAATTCTACAACTTAGTCCAGTATCAACATAGTTTGGTCATACATTCTACAAAGTAAAGGCATAACAACGATCTACCCACATGAATGATTGAATGTAGATCGATTGACCGTGGTAGAACTGACGTATTCTCATACATAGCGGTGTTTTAAAACTGGTTTGAAATGTCCAATACCAATCGTTTTACAAATCGTTTTATCGATGACGTATTTGACCTGTGAATATTATGAAAAAAAGACTGAAATATTATGAATTAAACTATGCCAAATCCCACTCGGTTGTAACCCCAAAATAAATGAAATTAGGTGAACGAATTAGATGAAACATAGAGTTTCAAATAAGTAACGAAAATATCTCACTAGAAAAAACGAAATCAGCTATGAGTACATTTTTCGATTTATTATTCAACATTTCAACGAAATCTACGAAAAGTTTAGTTTACCTAAACCTACGTGAAAGAATGTAATCTTAATCCTCCTCATATAACAGTAAAGTAGGCAAGCATTTATAAGCCTAAAACATTTATAATTATAAATTACAAAATAGGTACCTATATAAAACATTCATAGCACTCTTGATAGTGAAAATAACTGTGATAGTGTCTTATTTATTACCTGCTCAATATCCGAGTACAGATAAATGATAACACTGACTTTTAAAAGGTACTTTAGTGAAATTTATTGAATACTAGTTTCACTTTACTGCTAGTGAAATAACTGTTAAGTTCATATCTGCAAGGACTTTTATCACAATCTTTGATAGTTAAATCGGTCAGTAAAACGTACCAGTTACGAAATACTCTTTCGGCACAATTCAGTTTTTTTTAATACAAGAAAAATTAATTAGAGCCTCTGGAAAAACACGGTTGTGATAAAGATATACAATACAGTTGATTGATATGAAACAACACAATTATATGCCTATAGTCACATGTCTAAAATAATTGAAATTGAAGAACAGGTCACATAGGTACCTATAGATACGTATTGCCAAAAAACTAAGTCTGTTGTAATTAGAAAGTTTGTTACAATTTATTGTCGGTTAGTAATCCACAACTAGTCAGTGCTTACTTAGGTATACGTCAAGTCTACACATAGCTTTCAGCGTTAGTGAAAAGAACATTATAAAGTGCCTATGAATAAAAAATGACGGCTCTGAAAACCTACTTACTACTAAACAGAATAGCTCGATAAATCCGGGTAGGCGGAGAAGTACGTCTTCTAATAGTGAAGCTTAGAAATATCATCTCTATTACGAACACATTCCTATTATGGAAGGAAAAATCTTTTGTGGCTATTTTAAGAATATGAACGAAAGATTTCGCTCTATTTCAATCATTCGTTAATCCTGGCTTGAACAAAGACGGTTCGAAAATTAATTATGATTTGGAATTCATATAAAAGTTTGATAAGATAGAGAGCTCCGAAAGCCTGCGCAAACATCTATAGAATCTTTAATTCGCTTCATTGAACTCGTTGAAGTCTATTCAGGTTCAGACATTTCATTTCAATTTACATTACAAACGCTAGATAGAATAGGTCCCCACTGCCTTGGAGTGTAAGCTAGCAGCTAACCGAATGAGAAATGAAATCGAAGACCGCACTTTGTTCTCGACAAGACTTGCTGAGGGTAGAGTACTCATAAAGGAGATCACTTTGACCATCGTGTTCTCTCTTAGCATCTAAATAATTTAAAGCTTTTAGTGGTGTAACAATGGATAAACTAACTGTTTTAGCCAGAAATCAAGAGTGATGATGGAATCGTGATGTAACTGTTTATTCGCATCGTAAGCTCTCGAGAGCACGATTGATGAATATAAACACCGGTGTGGAAGAATGCACGATGACAGTTATGAAAAATGCAATTAAATAAATCTTGTGAGAATTATTAATGAAATGTGATTGGCAAATTCAAGTACAAAGGTAATACAAAGAGGATAACCCATAATTTGATAGACTGAAGTCATCGTGGAGGTTAAAGGAAACAGACGAAGGTGGCAGTGACCTTCTAAAGTGTAATGATGATGATATTTGATTATCAGGTAGGTAAATTACTTCCTAGTGTAAATATATTTATTAATGAATTTAGTTTAATTTATTTATAAGCTGACATTCAAATACGATTGTGAAATTGTTTGTGAATAAATGAAATGAAATACCTAATATAATTTGATGTTAAATAATGCAGTGTGTATCAAGCATTATTTGTTTACTTAGGTATATACTTAGGGGTTTATTCATAAAAACTTGACAATTGATTACAGGTTTTAGGAACGTTTTAGAACGTTTTTTTCTTGTCACTCATATGTCAACGAAAAGAGATAGCAACAGATTTAATATACGTTTTAGCTAATACAGGTTTTAGGTTGAATATGCATAATGGGGTTACTTTTCAGATCCAACTCTCTCTCTTCCTCTCCAGCAAATAATAATAATAAACAATAACAATCAACTATCGGGAACCGGAAAACACAACTATTGAACACAGATAACCAACCAAATAGAAAACACCAAACTCTCCCAAGCCGACTGATCATCGTGGGGGAAACCGACCAAGACCCTTTAAAGATAAAAAACAACAAAATAACAAAAGAAACAACAAAAGATATACATATAGACGAAGAAGAAGAAGATGCCATGCCTGTTCAATGGGTGCTAATAAATTAAAGGTTTGCCAAAATTCAATAGAAAGAAGCATCTTGGGTATTAAAAGGAGGGATAGAATAAATAATAAATAAATAACAGAATGGTATCCAAGGGATGGAAAAAGAAGTAGAGGCAGACAAAACAAAAGATGGAACGATAACCTGCGGAAAATAGCTAGCCCAGTATGGAGCCGATTAGCAAGAGACAGGAGAACGTGGAAGTCTTTAGAGGAGGCCTCTGTCGACAGACAAGCTGTTTAACAAAACAACCAGTTGCCGACCACTTACATTAAAAGTAGAATAAATACATTTTTAGTTTTAGGAAGTAGGCATATTCATATTCAAAGAAGATGTAAAAGAAACAGCAATAAAGGCTATTTTATTTTATTTTATTTTATTTATTTTATATACTTACTTTACTATAATTTATTCGAGACAAATGGCTACATAAAAAGATATCACCAAACTGACTTTATCATTGCGATTGTCTAAGAAACATTAACATATAAATCAAAATATATCATGAAACAGTAACATTGAATAATCGTACTTTACAAAACAACGATAAATTTGAATAAGGGAAAGTTTACGCCGCTGTAAAACCAGTCTATTTACGTAGTCTAGGTATTTTACTGTGTCTGTTGAGGCTTTATAGTATTTTTTTGTTCTAATTAATTCGAATGCTCTTTGTATTACTTATAATTTTTTTGGGCATGAATTAATAAAACTGTAGTTTGTTTTATCATCGCGTTACTTTTGTGGGCCGTTAATGTTTTTTTTTTTATGGCAAAGGCGTACTAGACACAGCGAAGAAGTGTTCAAGCACCATCAGAAGGGTTTAGGTACTAACCACTCCCTACTCCAGGGAAATAATCAGGCAAGAACTTGATGTTCAACCACCATATGGGTATAAGTACTGACCTTGGGTAGTGCGGCAAGGCACTGCTGCTTGACGTCCCAGACGAGCTGGTCGCGCGGGAACTGGAGGCTCTTCTGCACGTTCAGTTCGGGCACGTGCACGCGGACCAGCAGCCAGCCCTCCGTCTCCGAACTCTCGCCCTCCATTACTCAAGACATCTGGAAAAAACAAAGATTTTAATATATATTTTTAATTTAGGTATTTGTTTCAATTTACAATGCCATGACAGTCAGGTCCATATCGACACTGGAAAGCACCTAAAAAACAAAATATTTAAGTAATTACCTAACTATAATAAGTTCCTATCTAACATTGTTCTGATAAACACTTAAAAGCTATTTCTGTTAACTTTCGTCAATAGTCAGTTTTAATTTTAAAAAAGATATTAAAAATGTAACGAAAAGTCATTTATTTTGGTAGAACCTGAATGATCTAGGCGTTGCTATTGACGCAAAGTTGGCGTGCGTGTCTTCCGTGAAAAAGAATAAAAAAATCATTTCAAAAAGCATACAATACGAACATCTTTTAAGAGCTGAAGTAACTTGAGCATGGGTACAATTTGTTGTAAGTAATGTTTTTTTTTGTTTGCATAATGGGCTTAAATTTTTTTCATTTAAGAAGTAGACTATTTTCTCAGTTTATAGGTAGGTACACATTCAAATCAAAGCACCTTTGTTGCATTTTGGTCCATTGGTATTTAAATGTTGCTTTTTATTTAATAATTTATTTATTTAATTATATATTTTTTCTATTTTATTAACATTTCAGCTTGAAATTTTACTGAACTTTACGATGTTAAAAGTAAGCAGAGCTTTTATTATGGAAATGCCCTCATTTATGCACAGATTTGACTTTTAAAGCTTTTGTAATTTACGCAAAAACTTCTTTCATGTTAAGCCTTTTAAGTATTACCTATTTAAAAAATGTCAAGTTCTTGGCTAGAAAGCTTCCATCCGGCTAGCTTTCCACGAAATAGGAATTACGCATTCAATAGCTATGGCACATTTATCGCACCTTCGGGGAACTTGTCCGGTTGAACTTCTTTATGTATTCTACCCAATAAACTAAGCTAGTTATATTTACCTATTTAAGTGTAAGTAGACTTATACCTACATTTGTTGATGACCAGTGGAAATTCTTATAATTTCAGCACGCAAGTGCTAAGTGTATGACTAGTGCATGAAGAAAAAGCAATGCTCTGTTATCATTAAATCAATATTTGCTATATATAGTTATCGACTTCGCAGTGTTGATTTTATTAATTTTAATACTTAAACGGTTTCATACAAAAGTTGTGAGTAGGTAATGTGAAGCGTCACATGAAGAGTGATATTAAAATGTAAGGGGAAACTTCTTATCAAAAGAGTGTTGTCATTGATAAGGTTATTGTCCAGAGTCACCGCCAGTAGCTGTCTTATGGTTTTATGGTGTAACATTATATTTTATTTACTATTTTCTCTAAAGATTATTATATCTTTTCGCAAACTGAAGGCAAGTATCAAATTCAATGTGCTCATGTTTCATAAACAACTCTCGCATAAAATCATATCCTTTATGAGACCACGAAGTTTTTGAAAATGATTTTAGCTCTTTTCTATTGACATTCAATGTAACTGATAAATAATAAGATTTTTTGTTTATAATGTTATCCATTTTTAATGATACAGACAGCGTCAACATAAATTAACTTAATTGTATTTCAGAAACATAAAAAGTTGAAACTAGAAAGATCAAGAAGCAATGAATGCTACAAAACTTACCTACGAAATAGAAATGTCAAGTAGGTAAGTATAAAAATAAAACACGTGAACAGACTCACAATTACTTATGAGATGCTGTTGCTGTCGTCTTAAGAGATACTTTTAGCAAGCAGTTGTTTCATATAGCGGGTTATTCAACCCAAAACAAAAACCACAAACAAATTGCTTGTATGTGACCCTTATCTTACGAGTACACGCAGTATCATAAACTGCCAAATAATAGAATAAGCGACAACATAATTTGAAACAAGCTGTTGGCATGATACCGCTATCGTAAAGTTGAAGTCAAAAACAATTTAACCAGTTCTCCCCGCCTAACAAAGATAGGCTTTATAAACAACAAAGTTTCAATTAATAGTTAACCGCATAGTTTTGGTAGTTTGTTTATTAAATTTATTTGTCAAACAGTGAACGATTCACTCAGAACTTCATAGGTAAACACAAAAAAAATATCAGTATAAGCAAGTGGTCTAACTAAAATAAAATTTAATACTCTCATCTGAATATTTTATTGTTATAAAAAGTCACGTGCCACATCAGGTAGGTTTGCCTTTTTGTTCGTCTGGTGCATTTTGCTATTATTTCATCAGGTAATTATATTGATATAAATATTTTATAATAATTAAATTCTGAAATAAAAAAAGTGGAACAAGGACAGGCAGATGATGATTTCGATAATTATTATAAAACTTGTGTACCTATACCTACTGTTTGTCATTCTAATCGTAGAAGGTTATCAAAAGAAGAGTTAAAACTAATATGTTCTATAACTGGTTCTTTTTATATTTTGTACAGCAATGTAAATGTGTAGGTAACTAAGTTTAGTTTCTGTATATATGTGAGTATTTAATTTAAATTCGGTCAAGTTTAAACTAAATTAGTACAAGTTCAAGATTCAGGTATTCGTTTAATAGTTGATTTGGAGTATTTAGTAAGCGCCTTCTTTGAACGATTGATATCGGAAATAGATAACATAATCTGATATAATATTAGCTAAACTTATTTGATTTTATAATCAACATTTGTTTCTTACTGTACAATGAAAGCAGTGGCCTTCAATTTGATTAAATATACCGATTATAATTAAATATTTCGATTAGATACTTGACTACACGAGTCACCTGATCAAATTATTAATCAAGCCACTTCACACTCTCATGATCCAATTGATCAAATGTATGAAACGCGCCCGCGATGAGAGAGCATACTCATACCCAGAAGATTCTCCGGAAGAATCGAAACATTATCGGTACCTATCTAAATCGACAATATTTTTACGTGAGAATTGTATTAATATAATGTCTAGTAGGTACAACTCACGATAGTTTTAAAAGTACATGTACTTAATACATGTTTCTTGTGAAGATAATATACGCACTTTACATTATAGGTATTCAATATCTATTATGATGCATTTATTATTTGTCTCAAAAGGGCTTTCACCCACTTCACCACAGAGGACGTCATAAAAGTCGACATTCGGTTTTGTTCAAAATTAATCGAAGGTTTTCAGTAAAATGTCATCGACAAAACACCTTTCGTCCAAGATAAAATTATGCAACACAACAACACGGCACAATTTATATGGCATGACGAGAAAATACATAAATATCTCTCGGATTGCAGATAAATTGACCTTGACGACTTCGCTTTTGGCCAGTTTCGTTCACTTTCATTGATACTCGTGTTTTATGAGCAAGTATAATAAGGTATTTCTTCAGTACGTTGCTATATCACCATGTTAGTATCCTATCCTTGGCCAATTTTAATGAATTTTGAATGATATACCTTTTGAATTTCGAATGTTTTTGATGTAGCTCAGCGTAGTACACGTTACACGTTTAACATGCTAAAAGCTAAATATTGCAAGTTATGGTTTTGATTTTATTTGGGTAAATAATCATTTGATGGGATTTTGAATGGGAGGAAAAACTAATTAGTATGTTGTTTATGTGCTACCAATTTTCACATTTTCTATCCACCCTTAATTATGGTAAAACGTTTTCTTTACATACATTGATTTTACTTCCTCTTACTAAATGATTAAGTAAAACAAAATAAAAATCTATCAGTAGAGTTCTTTTTCTGACAAAGTTGCTAAGTTGTTTATCTGGCTTGTGACTGGCGCAAGAAGATTACCCGATCATGAACAAGACATCTCATTTAACTATCTACTTAATTTCCTTAACACGGTAGCCAGCTCATGTATCTAAGTAACACTTCAATCTCTATTTACTTTGGAAGCATTCCATCAACGCTTGGATCGTAGCGTTTATCTTAACTGCGGTAATTAACCCGATTTTACATACTTGTGGCTATCTAGGAAACGTTGCTTCATTTTCCAGGTTAGAATATAGATTGATGAATAGTTAGACTTAGGTAAGTACTTGAATTGGAGTTAGATTATTTTTTATTGACTCTATGACCCAGTGTTATAGGTTTCAAACATTGATTCAGTAAATTCATAATTCATAACTTAACTAAACTTAATCACGTTAGTACATATATGAATAAACTATGCCATTGTAGATGACGCTGTGTGGAATGTCCAAGGATATTTATTATTTATTTTATTTATTAATTTATTGTGATTAATTTAGAATTGATTAAAGCTATTGTACGTTTGCTACTTTATCTGGTGGTCTAATGGTAGAGCTAGGCAAAAAATCGATTATCTTTATAATCGATAATTTATAGAGATGACCTAAGGTTATCTTTTAAAAAAATCATAGGTCGATGGTTAATAAGTCCGATATCTAAAGCACTATGTGGTTTAAGCATTAATATTTACAGTTCGTTAAGTTTGGTCAGTCTGACGGTTGTTTATTTGTCGCCAAAGTCCAACATAAACTTCTACGTAGACATTACAAAGTCCTTAGCGGAGTGTCGGCTTCTGCAAATACCAGCACATCCCGCTAATTGAGAATGTTACACAATTTATACGAAGTTAACTGTACTTAGTCATTGCCTTTTCGTTTGCCAGTCTCATAGAGGTAGAAAAACAAAGACTCGTTAGAGATGAACGATCAGTTAGGTCTTTGAAAACAAAAACGCGATTTCTAAACGATAGAGTCATATTAGATTGCCTATTAAAGGCGTTACAGACGGTGAGGAATCTTTACCGACTGTGATGCCCTTTACGCAGGAGTCTGTATGTTTAGGTCATTTTTGTAAATCCATTGAGTATTTTTACAGAAAAAGGTTTAAGTATCATTTTTTGTAATTTGACCTGTTATATCATTCTTCAACTTTGGTTTGCCCTGAGAGTCCGTTCTGTAGCTGACTGTAAGTCATGCTCTGTGATAGACAAGTGTAAATATTTGATCGCCTCTCGCTAGATCTCGGTGTAGACAACTTATTAGCAGACCACTGTTTGGCTTCCTCGCTTTCTTTAATAGCTTCTTTCGAAAGTGGGAACTCGATAAATTGCTTTAGTTATTAGACGACTACTTACGTTTAGGTCTCTTCTTTCAAAAGACTTATTTCTGGTGACCTACCTAATAATCAGTTTATGGTGACCCAGTGATAAGCTTTTTCTTAGTTTTATAAATCTATTCAGTACTTTTTAAATCTATTCGTTACATACAAAAATAGAAATATTTCCTGTTTATCATCTTAGTTTCTATAGGTTGAATTAAGCGTGTTTTGTTGTGTGCAACACTTAGTTCTTTGAAAAGTTATATGAACTTGAGACAAATGCAAGTTTTAATGGCTATTCTGCACTCAACCCATGCTGTTTCAATATATAAGTGCAAGCTATTAAATGTCTCAGTCCTCTACTAAACAAACACGGATCATAACTAAATGTTTCTGTTCAAAACTTCGAAACAACTTGTGCGACACTAGAATTTCTACGATACGAAAATTCCATTCCTCCCGGTACAACGTTGTCCTCCATTCGCCCTCAATTTATCACCCGCGACTGGAGATGGGCGGGTGGGTAAAAATTCGGGTGGGTAAAATAGGAAGGAATTGGTAAAATAGGTAAAAATGAATAAATACCCATTTATACCGGGTATTTTTTATTTATACCGGGTAAAAATTCGACATGTATTCGACAAACGGTTATCGTTCCTAAATACGATAGCTCCCAAAGTGCCTTGATGTGTTTTAGTGTTGAATTCTTATTTATTATTATTTTATTTTTAATTTTATACTTTAAATTCATTAAATTATATCGTCGTTATTAATATATTAATACGTATTATTATATTAATATATTATCGTATATTAATACGTAAAATTGTGAATAGGTACATTCGATTTTTAAATGAATAAAGTAGCGATGTAACGATACCGATACCGATACCGATATATCGGCCGATATAATTGGCAGGCCGATATATCGGCATCGCCGATTTAAATACAGCCGATACACAGTTTGAAAAGCGCGCGAAAAGAACAAAAATCATAACAAAAATCTTCCTAAAGTGAAATTTGATTATTATTATTGATTTACTTTTGAATTGATTCCTTGATAAATATTACCCAAATAAATGTTGATTTGATATTTCACCTTTTTTTCAATATTTTTAATTTCCATTTTTGCCACACTTTACAGATGGAGTGTCTATTTATTCTATGTAACATAAGTAAGTTTTATCCATATAAAGTAAATCATTCTTTATTTACTGGGTGTATTTACTACTAAGCCATCGATATCGGTATCGGTATCGGTATCGCCGATTATTTTCCTCGATAATCGGTATCGGTATCGTATCGGCAAATTCATGTATCGTTACATCCCTAGAATAAAGAAAGGTAAAGCAAAAAATATTTTTGCAAAAATAAGATAACAAATTTAAACGAGATGTAAGAAAGTTGCTTTGTAAAACATTAGCCATGAACGAATGAGCCACCGTTCACTTACTTTTACACCTGAAAGCTTTTAGAGTATCTTAAGAATAGAAGGTGAAAGAAGAAATTATAGAAATATTTTGTTTGATTGTCTGAGTTTTATCAAAAACCCAAGCAACAACGCGCCGTCTTGAGAGTAATTTGTCAACGTCAGAGAAAATCGGTTTTTGATTTGATTACCTACTGTCAGAACTTTTCATTCAAATCAATCGTACAAACTAGGGATTGCAATCCGGTCCGGCGGATCCGGTAATCCGGCGGATCCGGCGTGTTTTTTGACCTACCGGATCCGGTGAGTTGGCGCCGGATCCGGTGGCGGATCCGGTAAAGCAAAAAATACGCCGCCGCCGCCGATACCGTCTCTGCCTGCACTTGTTTGTCTGTATATTTATATTATTATTATTATTATTTGACATCGAAAGTATGTAACGAAGCTAATCGAATAGTGTGTGAGTGATTGATTAGATTATTCTGTCGAGATAAACCGTAAGTTGACAAACACTTTGTTTACCTAATTAGTGGTTATATGACGAAAAAACATTGAAAATTCTCTGTTGTATTTGAATTGTTAAATAGGTTAGGTTAGCTAAGGTATTTATTGTGTTGTTTGTCATGCAATGCGTCTTTTAGTTCAAACATAATTTATTTTTATATTTTGTTTAAGACAATTTTTCATAAATAGGAGACTATGTACTTATATTGACTAAGTTAATATGAACCATTCTAAAAAAAAATCCATATTTGAAATGAGACTGATTTTAGCCTATTGTAGCGAAATAAATTTAATAACAATGTGAATTATAACAGCTGTTCTAACAACTAACACCACCCATGCTTCGCCTCTCAATACTACATAATAAACACTTTAAGTACGTGGGCGAACACGTACCTACATCATAAGGAAGCGAAATGCTAAATTTTTAACTTTGAAGGAAAAAATATTTTCTAAAGAAATTGAAGAATACCTTCATTAATAAACGCTTCACTAATATCTACTAAAAGTTAGGCAAAAAATCCTAAACAATAACGACTTAAGTAAGACTGTGAAAATAAGGAAAGACGTGTTTCTTTGAAAATGTAAGGGATCGTGAACAAAAGATGTTTATTTCACAGTTTTCCTCACTGACCTAATTAAAAACAAGAGCATTCACTTATAGAAAGAATGAGGAATGACGTTACAGAAGAGTGTTCACACTACTCTTCTGAACATTCTTGGACTTTTAGAATATAAATGCGTACAGCGATTGTTTATGATTATTGACCTTAATTACACAGATTATTTTTTGTTAGATGTGTTAATACTCTTTTAATTTCGGTATTTACAAAGGTTTTACTCATATTTATAGCCTAAACAGTTTCAGATATTCATTGTTGCAAAGTTTCTCATCAATAAACCAAATCTTGCATGTTTAATACAAAAAACTCTAAAAGTAACTAGTAAAAGTTCATTACGTTGTCCATCAACTTCATGTTCAATCATAGAATTTTAATACCCCATCTCGAAGCACAATACTTCTAGTGACATTTAAAGCGCTCTAACTAGTATCCTTTTATGTACATGAGGAAGTACATTAAATTAGTTCAGTTCATAAAATCAGGTAATAAATCTTTGAATTCAAATTACCCAATTAGAAGCAAGTAATTTATTGAAGTCGTTTGCTATTGGTTTCAAATTGCGCTGTATACACCATTTATCAAAAATGATTATTATAATAGTAGGTACATTTACGATTGAAGATATAGGCACAAAAATACAAGAAACGTAGGTAATTAATTTTTAGTAACTAGGTAAGTCCTGCCAATTGCATTGTCCACTGGTAGAGAAAAATAATGGTCACTTACTTTTATTTTTGTGAAGTACATTATTTTATTAAGTACCTACATTTTATTTCATACTACAGTGAGTACCTAATATAAAATGATGTTGTCGGAAATAAAATTAAATTTATAGCATTCTTAAGAGGTATTTCAATCACGCATCGCAAGTCCTAACTTCAAAGACAGAACTGATATTGCAGCTTTATAGTTTCATGGTTTGGGTCATGGCATAGCTATGTTTCTTTTTATAATTACAATTGAATGGGTTCTTATCAATATGTCCATCTTCGTCAATTACAATCCCGAGAACAATAGAATAGAAGCAAAAAGTTCGATTAAAGCGATTTCCTTAGAACGATCTCGAGATAAATGAAACTGTTTCGATCAATCGCAGAGACAATGAGGTCATTAATGTAGCCAGAGGGTTCTTAAAAAATTTGTTAACAATGCACTAAAAACAATGCTTTATTTTATGTAGGTAAGTAATAGCCACCTTAGCGAGATGGGTCGTTGACATCGAGCCAATCGACGAAAAAAGAGGAAACCTACATGTTAAGAATATTGATGATTGTGAATATAAAAATACCATTCACTGATCATTTTTATTGATGAATTTGATTATTATGTTGAAACATAGAATAGAAGAAATGTTTATGTAAGTATCTACTTCTTATTTTAATTCACCAAAATAACTATAAATAGGTTTGACTTTAATTTGTTGCTATACATTTCAATCCTACCTAACGCATCATCACCTTGCGTTAAGTTGGATAACAGTGGATTAACTGAACTGTAACTTTCCTATGCTAAAGCGCAGCTTAGCTTAGCCACAGATAATATATTACAAATCTTAGCCAGACAGACGCATCAACGATCCCACGGTAGTAAATTGTCTTAACAATAACTGTTACTTCTATGATTAAACCTCCATCTTATTTGCAACAATACTGATATTATCTTATAATTATTTTCTTGTCACGGCCAATCGTGGCTTGGACAAAGCCCTTCGTTTTTTGCCCGGAGCCGAAAATGGCCGAAATTAATATAGTACCGGTTCTTACAAGGCCTTTCGTGGGATTAGAAAAAAGACCGTAAAAAATAATTAAAGTGATGTGCGTCACGGACCGAACATTTCTATACCGACTTTTTGTTGCGCACCCTTTCTGAGGAATGAAGGATTGATTGTACCTACTGTAACAAAGTTATATTTCTACTAGTAGGAAGGGAGGCCTTTGCCTGCAGTGGGACTTTTTTTTTTATGAACCTGTCGTGTCCCACTGCTGGGCAAAGGTCTCCCCCAAAATCTTCCAGTGGGACGTTACTGGTTCATTAATAATTAATAATAATTAGTTAAATAATAATAAAAGCTCAATAAAAATTAGTTATTATTTTATCATTGCTGTGCCTAAAGAACTATTTACACGATGCCTGTTGTATACAGTTAAATTGACTGTCACCGTGATGATGACATGATAATATATAATAAATTGTGTGGATGGATACACTGGAAGAGGTAGGCCTAAGAAAAGATGGATGGACTGTGTGTGAAAGGAGTGAGTACTGAGATGACGAGCGATAGAGGGAAATGGAAGAGAGAAACGTGTTGTGCCGACCCCACTTAATGGGATAAAGGCAGGGAGATGATGATGATGAAGTAGGTAAATTAATATTGCAGACCATGCAAGTCATGATGACAGTCAATTGAATAGTATTGTCAATTATTAACAAGATCTAAAGTGTGTACATTTAACTGGATCTGATGTACAACTTCTAGTACTTAGATAGGTACCTAACCTACCGCATAATAATTGTGTACAAGAATATTTCTGATGATAATCTAGCTTTACAAACACGTGTAGGTAGCCATTTATCACGTGGTAGGTAGTTACTTAAATGTGGTTGGTAGTTACTTAAATACCTACGTATAAGCTAGGTGCACAATTACAACTTTACATAATGATCTCATGAGGACAATATCTATCTATTCTTAGAGATGATGGTAGTTTTAATAAGGAATCTATATGTTTGCCCCAGCCCTATCTCAATGGCCTTATGGGACTCCATAGTCCTTTGAAAATTTAGATAGGTACGCTCAAAATAACTAAACGGATAAAAATAGCATGAATAATTATCCAGAACACTAGTCATAACTGTAGAAGAAAAAACAAAATGAAAAGGTCAATTATCGAATTCTGTCAACTTACCTGAGTATAACATGTTTATTTGATTAAGTGGATTTCCTACCAAGACAAAATAAAAATAAAAACATTAATGACGTAGAACAATTTCTTACTCTGGGTCTAGGTGGGGTATCTGCTATGTCTGTGTGTTTAAACAATATTTAGACCATGCTTCATGACCATGTCATGAATTCATGATGACTGTCGATTTGACTGTGCAAGAAAGTAGCATCGTGTGAATGGGACTTTACTCATCCTGTGCCAAGGTCACGCGCATTAGTAAGAAATAAATCTTTTCATCTGTGAACAAAAAACACTCAAGACAAGAAGCGTTTTTTGGTTCCTCTGTGATTAATGACAGTGTGTGCTCAACGCTACATTCGTATCAACGATTGAGTACATTTCACTTACGATAAGTTGATTCTAGGCCACGGTACTTTCTACTTGCTTCTCGATATCGCCTGCATCGAATCTGTGTTACGCTACGTTTCATGAAAGGTATTCGATATGCGCATTGTAATTATTGATAACTTAATTTGTCACACCAATAGTTTTATTTATTAGGAAATACTTTAAAGTTCTTAAATCTTAAGGACTTTATGTGTTTTTTATGCGATGTTGTTGTCAATTTACGAACCTACCATCTACATACATTAAATTATTGTACTTACGGATAACATTTTATGTAAATATAGAAATAAACATGTTCAAGACTATCTGTATGCGCAGATTCTCGCATTGTAAGTACTTAGGTACTACAGCTAAACACATATTTGACACATGCCTAGTTCACATGTAAAGTACTTCAAGACTTTATTTAACTTAGAATAAAATTACAGTTGTCTTCTGATTTTTTGTTTGAATAGGTCAACTGTGTTTATTGCATTGCTTTTACCATCCGCTTTACAGTTTAATAAATATACATAAGCTCCTACTAATATTATAAATGCGTTTTTTTTTTACTATGGATGGATGGGCGGATGGATGGAAGTGTCTTTGTTACTCTTTCACGCTCAAAAGGTTGGACAGAATTGAATTAAATTTGGTATCAGGTTAGCTTATATCCGAAATTAACACATAGGCTATTTTTGATTTCGGTATTTCCACGGAAACAGGAACAGTTCACCACACATTATATTATAAACCTAGTTGAAATAACACTGTAAAGTCTCATGAAAGTGAAATGAGGGCATCTGCAAAAAATCCAAATGAAAGTACCTATTCTCTCAGTTTATAATTATTATCTATGTGTGACGGTAGAAGTAACGTGGCTTCAGCCATATTAAGTTACATTGTAATCAAGTAGGCACCTTTCCCATCAGTCCGGCCGGCAGCCAACCGAACGGGTAATTGTATCTGTTTGTGCTAATACGATGCTAACGAGTGCCCGTATTGAGTTGCACTGGAAAGGCACTTGACAACAAAAACTTTGCTTCCAATAATTATAAGGCTTTATGGTTACCTACAGCTAAAAGCGAAACTAGTTACGCGATAACCGTGTTTATGATCGGTAAAAAATTGGGCGCTCTAAAACTGGTTATTTTTTCATTCTCGTACCTGTGTACCTACTTCATATGTGAATGCAAATCGTATGTGGATACATTCGTTACACATTCCTATGAAAGCGCATTTTTGTACAAAACTATTATATTCACTCATCACAAAGGTACGAGGTACTTACCCAATTTTTAAAGTGAGTTTTCGTGACGTATGTGTATTTTAATGCATCGTTGTTTTACTGAATCGTTTGGTTTCAAAAGTATCTAAGTTATTGAAAGTTGGTATAAATAATAATACCAACTGCGTGCGTTACTAACATATAATTATGTTAGTAACTTTAAAATATGTTTTAGGAATACGAAAGCTCATTCCCAAAATAATTAATGAAGAGATTGGGGAATTCCGTAGCTTTAACAAAGAGCTTTTGCAAGTTCAGTATACCTGGATGTTGTTAATATGGTTACCCTACATGACCCCTGTTTCAAACAAGTTCTAACGCTAGCGTTCATTTTACGGAACTGTTGTTTTATTCTGTGGTCTTGCAAACACTTCCGACAAAGTTCCTATGATAATAGTTAAGTAAGTTTGTATGAGCTTCTGGCGAACTCATATTGTTGAAACTAAAAGATGGCGAAAGGCATCAGTCAGATGATTTTGACTTTACCTGGCTAGTTTAAATGGACCGACGACGTGGACGTAATAGGGGAAACATGCCTAGCATTAAGCAAAATGTAAAAAAAATACGACGAATCCTTTACTACAGTTTTTGACTTTTAACTATATTTCATTAAAGATATTTTGATTTCAGGTTGCTGACATGATTTGACGGTATTGTATCAAAAGAAGGGTTGTTCAGTAAGATTCTGCCAAGGCAGTATATCATGCGTATTTTCATTCGTTGATGACGTATGGCATATTGGCTTGGGGAAACGCATCGCAATCAAACAGAGTGTTTATATTGCAGAAGCGGGCAATACGATTTATTTTGCAAATTGATAAACTAGAATCATGCAGACAGAGGTTTAAGGAATTAAATATTATGACATTAACTGGCGAGTATATATTTCAGAATTTAATTTATGCTAAACTAAATATTAATAATTATAATTTCAAAAGTGATATTCATAGTTATAATACGCGCAACAAAAGGGATGTGGTTCTGCCGAGTCATAGGCTTGCTAAAGTTGGTAATAGCTTTATTTGCATGTGTGTAATTTTTTTTAATAAATTGCCTTTGGACATAAGAGACTTAGATTATAAGGAGTTTACTACAAAAATGGCATTGGACGTGGCCGTATTAAGGTCTTCATTTGTGCAGGTCTTCGGGCACAGAGGACATTCCATGAGATGTCTCATTGTCTGCCTGGGTTCACCGCAGTCACACTCCGTCAGGTTTGGGTCCCTGAACCCCCATTTACACATATTGTGTCTGCAGCGGCCGACTTGAGTGCGGAGCCGGTTTAGGGACTTCCACACCGGCCATGGCAGATCGTGTCCCGGTGGTAAGGTTTCCTGAGGTGAAACAAAACCTGGGGGAGGGGCGTGTAGTTTCTGGCGATATTTCTGGCAAATAAAATTTAACCAGTAGAACCATTGACCCGCAAAGAAGAAGACTACAAAAATTCGAAAATTACTATTGACAAAATCCTATTATAATATTGACGAAGCTCTAGCTGATGATCTTAGTACGTAATAGTACCTATACCTACATTTTATTGTAATTTTATTTGATATACCTACCTAAGTAACTTTTTTATTGTAAAATATGACTTTTCCTAGGGTACCTATATGTGTATCAAAAAGGAATAAATGAATTTGTATTGTATTGTATTGTAGAGGGAAAACATCTGTATCCAGTCCTAAGACAGAGATATTAGAAGGGTTAAAACAAAATGTGGGATAAAATTTTAGGCTATTTTATACCTTTTTTTACTGCCAGGTGTTAATACATAGGAAGGCTAATACGCGAAAGCTTGCACTCTCCACAAATTACTGGCAATCCTAATAGAAACTATTTCGCTAGCCTATCAAACTAGTGCTCAGAGTTAGCTGGTTCGCTGACGTCCAGTCGACGCAATTACTCGTAAAGCCTAGGTTTCAACTGCACTATCTATTGATTTAATAATGCAACCGGCTGTGTAGGCAGAGCTTTATTATTACGAAACCGGTTGCAAAACTGGACATTGGAAGAATATTAAGCAGTTATGGGGCGCTTTTGAAATGTGTGATGTGTCTGAGGCCGTTGGTAAATTAATGATCTTGTGTCTTAGACGATAACCTAATACGGATCTCCCACCTTTATTATGATTTTTTTTATGACAAGATTGTAATAAACAATAACTACTTCGAAGGTGTAATTTATTAAAACCTATTTTAGGTTCATATATTTACAGTCAATTTTCTTTTTTTTTTAATCAATTAAACCAAAATATGTATTAAGGTCTTACTTTGATCTGTGCAATCTCTGAGCAATTTGTATTTGGAATGCACGAATGAGCACCAGTGATGATAGTGACAGTTGACAGGAAGTTGGCGGGAAAAAACCCGATGCGGGTAGGAATGCGGTCAAGCATTCCCTAGCCATTCCCGTTATCAGTGTAAGCTGATAGCTGTAGGTCTTCGCGTCCGTTTTGACAAAACGCAGCGAAATTGGATTAACAGGTTGTAGTTCGTTGTTTTTTGTTACACATGACATGAGTTTGTTTAATTTCGTGTAATAAACAAGGTCTACCGCCCGTGCCGCCACCATGCTTTATTGTTCAACAAGAACTAGTAAATGGACAGGAATGAAATGCTTGATTCTGCAAAATGTGAGTAGGTACCTATGTACCAAAATGATGCACAAAACAACAAAAAAACATTTATTTAAAAGCACTTGTTAATAAGTAAGTAAGTACCTAAATGAAATGCAATACCTAGTTAATGAAAAAAGATCGTAGCAATTTCGTAGCACTGCGCACGCGTTTAACTCTTTTCTATGAATTATCATTGCATGCATCTAATTAACATTTTCATCTCAGAGATACTAAATAAAAATTTCTGTTTACTTCACAGCATAGAACTGACGCTTTCTGTGAAGCTTATTATGAAAGACAAATGTAGCTTGCCAATCATTATTTCATAAGTTGATTGCTATAACGAACATTAAATCTGACATAGAAAGGTTAACCATATATGTGAAGAGATCACTGGGTCAGTTAAAATAATGTACTGTAGATAAGTACCTACTGACATCTGAGTAGGCCTTATCGCGCGCCACACACAACGATGGGATGAAAGAATGAGGTAGGAGGAACTGTAGCCTCTTTTAACAGACTTTAAAAAATAGGAGGTATTCGACTTAGAAGCACAATTATCCACAAGCTCGGCATTTGCATAATATGAATACGATACGAATAGGATATGTTCCAGATAAGAACAATTCAATTCATGCACGATTTAATTATTAACCCGTTTATTTGTAACGGCCAAAGCCCACGAGTTATGTAGGAACCATTGTCGACATTATGTCAGCCAGCATACATATTGGTTAAAGTACCTAAGTCGGTTTAACTAGTTACAAGGCAAATTCCGCATATGGGTAATTGGCTGAGTTGTCTGAACCGATTCCAGTTTGCATATAACTGTAGTCAGTGTTGGGACAGTTCCAATATTTTTTGTACTTTATACAACTGCTTTGTAGAGAATCGATTTACCAGAAATTGAAGGCTAAAAAAAATGTTATTGAAACAGCAGTTACGTATATCAAGGGTAGATCAAACTGTCCGTTGACTCGCCAGTAGCCATCCGAGTTTAACCTCAAGTTTTATATCGTTATTGAAATCGGCTGTTAGTGGGTTGTCA
The DNA here is from genome assembly GCA_947086425.1 of Xanthorhoe spadicearia. Lineage (NCBI taxonomy): Eukaryota > Metazoa > Arthropoda > Insecta > Lepidoptera > Geometridae > Xanthorhoe > Xanthorhoe spadicearia. The sequence continues at coordinate 6,823,978 of OX352199.1, forward strand.
TTATGTCAGGGATTTAAACAAAGCGTTTAGATCCTCTCCAAATTAGTGTTGACGTACATCTTCAACTTGCCCAGGATTTGCTGAGCCTTGGCAGTCGACGCATTTAAAACAATTTGTTATAATGGTCACTTTAACACATAACTAACTTACAGTGCTTACACCTACATACCTTTGCTTGTATAACCTATTATTAAAAAATTTGAAAAAATGTTTATTGGGCAGATACGAAATTATATTACGCTTTAATTAAATTAATAAGTGAACCGATCACTAGCTTAAAAGCATAATGATATTTTTTTAAAAGACTACTACTTACGCCGCTATAAATTCTATTTTAGTTTACTTTACTCGTGTTGAAAATTGGATAAATGGATAACGTACCATAAATGGATTTAGATAATATTCAAGGATGCTAATTAATAATATAGGTATCATTACTCTGTCATCTGCCCTCATGTATAATTTTATCGTAAAATGATAAATAGTACTTAATAGTAGCACGATAGTAGTCGGTATTTACAGTATAATACTCTACGTACTGATAATGGCCACCTTTCGGACATAGGTAAATGAAACTGCTTAGATAAAAATATATGTAAAGTTCCATTAGAGTTAGATATTATAGTTTATTAAAAGGTCGGAAACGAAAATGGGGGGAGGCCTTTGCCCAGCAGTGGGACACGAACGGCTGAATATAATAATAATAATAAAAAAAAAAGGTCGGGAAGCAATCTATGAATCCACTAAACGGGATATTAATAATTCTTAATTCTTCAAATCGATAAAAATATCAAAAGGCGTGAATGCCAACGGTTTTATATTACCCTCTTTCGGAACTTATCCGAAGAAAACTGATAAGTAAATCACTATTTTTCTATTATTTTCAAATTGACCCTCAAGAATCATTACGATAAAAATATTAATTGCAGGTCATCGCTGGGTCGCGGTACATACAACACACATTATACTTTGTAGCTATTAATCCTTTTCCATTTACCTGTTCGTTGTCTCGGTATTAAATGGCTAGGTAGATGGCTACAAGCAACCTTTAGTTAGACTTACCATAAAAACAGCGCTCAAGAAAAATCCAAGTCAGTGTAGGTATTGAGCGCACAAAAACAGGTTTTTCACGATCACATACGAAAATATTGGTCAAATCACACACAAGTAAATAAATCTGCACAATTTTTCACAAAACACTCTTACTGATTCAGATAGATTTTCTATTTTCAAAATCGCATTCGAGTTTCGTAGCACTGCGCGGGTACTAAGGCGTAGCACACACGACCGCCGGCAAGCGGTTATCACCCACGACTACTGAACGAATGGTAAGACCGACCGGAATCCGACACAGAATAAACAACACTATGTATGACCGCGGTGACCGAATGAAACTAGCAAATTACGGGTGTGTACGGCTTACGGCGCAGAACCGGATAGTATAGATTCAATGGTTATATGAATTTGAATAAGGTAAATAAAAATTATTATCCAGAATCAGTTACAATTGCAAAGCTCCCAGTTTTTCAGAAAACTTGTACTTGTACGCTGGATTATTGAATTCAGAATGTAATTATTTCGTTTAATTTAAGCAGTACTGCTTTATCTCGCTATTCGTTTCCCTTGTTCATTGACGCGTGCGTCTACTTTCTTGCTATCTACAGTTTTTGTTGTTTGATGTTACTCATGAGTAGAGATAGGTGTGGTGTGTAAATATGACATGCGGATATAAATCTAAACCTAGTGGAAAGCTGTTTAACGATTGGAACTGAATAAATAAATGATAAATCGGGGTAAATGATAGTTTTCTAATTGAATATTACGTAAGATAAATATTTTTAACGATTTTTTTAAGAAAAACTACGAATATACTATGAATAAACGTGAAAAATAAAAAGAACTTAAATGATTCTTGTATAAAGCACATTTCCCGAGACGTCACAGTGTTTACATCATTTTATTTTTCCATTCTTAGGATGTGAAGTAAATTAGCACAAATAAGTTAATAGGTAGGTAAACCTTAACTTATCAACATGCTTTCTTCCGACAGGATTCAACCCCGCATTGATACAAGCGGATCCTCTTTAACCTGGAGCGTCTTCAACAAACTCAGAGCCCTTGTGACGTCAGAATTAAACGCATTTATTTACATTATATCTTAAAGTTGGTCTACTCACTTAGGTGATAATTACACACAAAATAATAAGAGTCATGAGAAATGAACTGGTTATGATTGCATCAATTTATTGCATAAAGTTAGTTCCTAATCGTGAGAATGTAACCTAATGTACTTAGTTGGTCTATTTAAGTTGTTACCTAACGAATCTTAGTAGATTGACTTTAAGATTTGTTTAATTAATGCTCGCTGAATTAATTATCTCCAGGAAATATATTTAGAGCAGTTAAATACGATTGATTATGTTTATTGTTTTAAAATTACCTACAGGTACGTTGTGTAGCTTGAGAGAAGAGATATTAAATCACAGAGAGGAAATTAAATTCGGTTAATAGGCACTTATAGAAAATTTTGGAAAGTGGAAAAGAAATTAAGAAGTACCGACAAAACTTGATGTGATCGGTTAGGTTGTTAGTTTGTTGTTGGACAAAGGCATTTACCTCGTGCATAGAGCACTTTATGACCGCAAGCATTCCAGTGTTTCCAACTGACATACTTGCGGGATGTACTCAACTCCTACACAATAAACATAAGATTAGGTACGTATACTATACGAGGTAATAATGGGGTTATCGTCTGTACAGTCACGAACTTCTCAAACGTAAACTTATCATTAAATCTATTTATTTTCATTTTTGATTGAATTCGAAAAAAAACCTGGAAAACCTAAATGTACTAAAAGTATTTCGTATAAAACCCTTATTCTATAATCCTTTCAGCAAGTTATTAAACGAAAATTTATGAGTAAAGAGGAAAAAAAACAGAAAACAAACTTCTATTTTTATAGATTTTATAATGTCTTACTTTGTATCTACGTATACCTTTAACGTTCAAGCATCTCTTTAATGTTTCTTTGCTACTTCGAAAATAATTTGTTGCCTTCATTTTACGCATATTATCACATTTCCTTTGATTATAGGAGTATGTACTATATACTTATTACACTTTACACATTTAATTTGAATGTACAATGTGCAGTACCTACCTGCTGTGTGGTGTGATATAATAATGCCAGAGTCGTTCTATTAACTGTTGGGAGCTCAGCGATTTCAATGTGTTTCAACAGTTTCAAATTTACAATTCAATTTGCTTAGGACCTGCTCCAAATCTATTTTACCGATAATTTGTTTTCAGGTGCAAAACAAAAGCAGGGAAGTGAGAAACAAGTGGGCTAACAGCCGAACCGTGTACATCTGTTATCAGAGCCGTTCAGATTACACCTCTAAGGCTATCCGGCTAGCTCAACTTATCACGCTTGGCAGAGACATGACTTGCTGCTACGACTGGTACAGTTATCCATCCAGGTTAGTTTGACTGTGGCCAAAGACTACACGTAAAGATAAGTTTAAGGGGCAACACGATTTTGTCAAAAAAATTTGGGCAGTGCAAAGACACCACGTAACGTAAAGTCTAATTTTGCCTCAATAGTGGTAGTTTCTCAATAGCTGTTTGTATATCTTATCTTGATTTTATTCAATTTTACATTGTCGTTTTTTAGATTCAACAAATGCATTTGACCTCAAGTTTGTCTTTTCATATTAGTCATCCAACGATGACGTTATGCATTGGTGAAGAATATAGGTACATCGTGTAGGAATCCGAGCCTTATTAGTCAGTATTATTGACAACTTCTTTCCTGTTGGTAAAGCTGACGCCATATTGGATATTATTTCTTTTTTTGACAGGAAATCGCACTTTTTTATATCAATACAGATCAATCACCACCACATCTGTTTTAAGTAAATTATTGTGTGTGACCCTAATAGAAAATTCTTAAAAAAAAGTTTTTCTTTAAAAACATCCCAAAAAAAATCAAAAACATATTAGGGTACCTCAAGGCGTAACCATATGGCCTATTTTATTTAATCTTTCTAACGCTAATATTTGCCTTCAGTTTTGTAAGTTGGAACTATCATTTTTGAAAACCTTTCTATAGAAAGTCACCTCTACGGTTCAGTCTATGCCAGCGTCCGAGTACACCGTTACGTCCGATCTCACCGCAGTACCCGCAAATGCTCTCGACATCGTGCAAGGTCACCAGTACTTATAACTAATGATAGGGATTGGTGCCTCTCAGGTAACAAACACAGGAAATGCAAGAACACGAATTGTGAATCTGAAGAATAAAATGTTATGGATAATTTATAATCATGCATTTTAAATTTTTTATTGAAAGTAAATAATGATGCCATGCTTGATTTATGAAATGTAGGTCTGGACTTAATTCTATGAGGTAAGGTAAGATTTTTAATAACTTTTCAACTTCTATGCACACCTAAGACCACTCACATTTTGTCATCAAATATTAAAAATAATGCTTTAAGAAATAAATCTGTAGGAAAGTGCTTTCGAATATGAATTTACATTTCAGAGCTAACGCTCAAATCCCAGAGAGCTTTCAGTATCGGTATAAACTAAATTCGAGTTTCTTAAAAACAGAAGCTAGGTTTTTACGAAGAATATTGTAAAACTTTTCACTATCAGAAGTGACGTTTGAAAGTTCAGGATAAATTGTTAAAGTTCAGGGACGTTCTGAACGTTTACTATTTGGATGGGTGACCAAAGAGTACCTATTAATAACTGAGCTAGGTATAGCTCGGTATAGCACGGTATAGCACGTGCTAACTGGTAAGTTAGCACGTGAAATTGCGTGAAATTTCGTCAAGCCGATGACAGTGGCGCGATGGCGGCCTAAAAACTCCGTAAGCATAGCTACCAAAATACACACAAAACGGCTATAGGTGCCGCTAAGCCAGGTCAAGGTCAAACTGGTCGGAGTGAAAATACTTTAGGAATGCTAAACTCTGAAGGTTTCTTCAACATCTTGAAAGATCTTGAATAATTTATAATCTGAAGGACCCTCCGTGGAAGTATCAACTTTATCTGGCGCAGCTGTTTATTCTGAGCGCTGCGATACCAAATTATGAGAGTCGTCGAAAGTACTTGAGTATCCTCGTTGTAGGTATCTAGAAAATCTTGGCTGAGGGGAGGGATTCTATTAATAAAGAAATGTGCTGACAAAGCTTGAGCTTAGAGTGTGATGGATAAATAATAAAAGACAAAGAATGAATGGCTTCAAAAATGTGTTCAAGACATAAAGAGGAACGATAAAAATCGGCAACGGAAGTTTAGACAAACGATCCGATCGAGTCAACATGCTACCGAAGCGAATTGTCGCCGATGTATGTGTAGAATCTAATCCATTTGGCGGCAAATAAGCAAACACGGCGAACGGAAGGGGAGCGATGCAATCAGTGCTGGGGAAACGACGATTTGACGGCAATTTCTCGTCACCAGTCACAGCCACTGCAGTAGTTGATGGCGGGAATGCTACACACGATTTGTAACAATACCAAATCGCAACTTACTCCGAAAACATTAGTATGTAGGGAGGGGCAAATCAACAAAAATTTAATTAAAATTAAAACTAAAATTATACATTTTAGATTTAGATCGTTGGATTAGCAGAATCATTTCTATAAATGAAATGTAGCAAGCTGAGCTGCGGTGGAAAGGGCTTACCAACTAGTCCGGGAGTGAAGAACCCAAACAGGAAATGAAATTAGTTTACAATCGTCGTGAAACGACTCCAATGTGCGAAATTCTAATCCTATCAAATTGCGTTATCTAGTTTTATATTTGTAGGCAATTTTTCGCTTATTACATTGCTACTTAGTGACTAAACATCCTATCTATAGTCGTAAATTCTATGATATCTCTGTAGTAAACTAGTAATCCAAGCGTAGACATATGCCGTTGGAATTCTAGTGACAAGTGCGAGGAAAATCTTTTGTGCATTAGATTCGAACGTTTGAGTCTCAGGTACTTTGAGCGCAGAGCAAGAGAATCCAAACTGAAATTACATTATAGAAGCAATTACATTGAAAACTTAGCGACTTGAATTATTTATGTTCGTTGTTTCAAAGAATCGTTTCAAGAGTTCGTTCGGGACATACAAAATAGTCCTCAAGATGGATATTGATTTATCTATTTCCAAGAGTGGGACCAGTTTCTTCGGTTTGTGGAAGATTTATTTTCAGAGGGACTGTTATTGAAACATTTCACTATGAAAGTAATTTTACAATTATTATGTTTAACCGGAGCCAAGAATGGTTATGTAACAAAAATAAATTTTTGGATGAAATTCAGCTATACTCGTAACCCTTCAGGCGGATGATGTTTAGTCTCGAGCATACATCATTTTTGCCTCACAAATATTGTATATACGATTATTATTACATACATATTTCTCCATAAAGGTAATAGAATGAATATTTGATAATATAATGCAAAAAAATAGATACGCGCAAATCTATTCAAAGCTTTAAAAATGAAATTGTCAAGGGATCTTTATTTTTTTATGAGCAAATCTTAACTTTTCTTTTCACACAATAAATTTTCCTTAAAACAAAAATGATTGAATTAGTATCAAGGGTTATTTACATAGAAAATTGCTCGTCGCTTTTTAAGAAAATTGCCATGACGTTAATTATAATCCGCTCGACCTAATCCTTTGGATTTTAATGCCGAGTCATAAAGGCTTGAAGAACTGTTTAGCTGGAAATATAACAATATATGTACTAGTATTCCTTAGTGCGCGCCCCCACTTTTCTAAGTGTAGTTCCAACTACTTAGTTACCTACGACACAGAATAAAGATCCTACGATAACATCTTTTTTATGAATTTTAAGTGCTTATTTATCATCTAACTAACGTAATTGAATGGATTTAAGAAACGTACCGCATTTATGTTTAGATTTGCCTCTGCCTACTTCACAGAAAACCTACAATATTAAAATGCTACATAACCTATAAATACCTACGTTACTTAATTAAGAACTTGAACATTTATTTAGTCGCGATCTTGCGAGCTTGAATTTAATTCTCTATATATTTAGGTATATCTAATCACAGAACAGAGAAACAAGTATGCTCGTAGTAGTACCAATGTCACGTGTTCATATTACTTCTAGTTTTCTGGATTATAGGATTATAGATGTTGTTTACTGATAAATAGGTAGGTAATCCTTCCACATTTTTGAAGTTTTATCACCCAGCTTATTGTAATGCCTACGTATTAAATTAGTGAATAAAATGTAAACAAATACAACGCAATTTTTAATAGGCCTTATTTATTTTGAAAGTCTTGAACTTAAGTGATATTTTTTTATAGATTGAGATGTGTAGCGGTAGTCTGAGGTAGGTTTGTCAATATCTTGGTATACGCACATTCACACTTGACTACCGCTAAGCATTCAAAAAGATCTTAAATATTCAAAAGAGCGTTTTCGTTCTCGGTAAAAATTCACGATGATTATTAAACTACAGGAATATTAATCATCTTTCCCTCGCTACCATAATTCACTATTAATATTCTTCTTTATAATAAATTTACTATTAAACTATTATAGACTCATTATGTCCGACCTGTCATTGGTTGGCAATTTCATCGCATTATAGTAATTCCCGATGTTACCGAATCACGCTCCAGTCGTTTGCCAGACACGCAATACTTAACAAATTAAAATTTTCCTTTGTATAAACTAAAATTTGTAATTCTTAGCGTCAATTCATACCGAGATGAAAGCGAAGCGAAGCAAAGTTTCAATGTCATGTGATTTTTAACTTTATTGATATTGCTTTAAAGTACTTAATAAAAGCTCATGAAAGCTCATGCGCTTTGAAAAGTGCTCTTGGCGCCGCTTACGGTCGCTCGTGGTCGCCCGAGTTTGAAGTTTCTCAAGCGATAATAAGTGTAATAGTGATGAAGAAAAATTTTAAAATGATATGACATTAAGAATAAGAAAAAAAATCTAAATAATGTCACGATTACGCACCAAGTCCATAGGACTTGGTGCATTACATATCTAAATACTGTCATAGCGCATATTTACGCAATGCAACTTTCTTGCCTGTCGTATAAAATTAAATTGACTGTCATCATCACTTCCATTTTAAGCCATGGAAGTCAATAAAATTATTGCTTCATTTTAAATGACAGGAGAGTTATATTTTTTAATAGGTAGTCCTCTTATCTGACATTCCGAACCACACTATGTGTGCTACGGTTATTGGTTATGAACATGAACTAATATTGGCAGGTACCAACATAAATATATACACAAGACTCTATTTACAAGTGTTTAACTGCTCCAACCATGACCCAGGTAGCATGTAATACAACAACTCAGAATTCATTAGCTGAATGCACTTTAAGCACGGTTTTCCATGTTCTGCGCTATAAAAGCTCTCTATTTTTTTTATTTACGTATTAGATGTGCTATTTAAGTAGGTTTGGAGTTTAAATACCTATGTAAAATGTTTTTTAATGCAGCTAAATATAATCATAAAAAGTTTAATTAAAGTTTAAAACCTCAAAAAAAGTCGAGCGCAAGAGTGTAGATGTAGCAAATCTTCGACGAATCTTTTTAACAAGGAAGGCGTTAAAAACCTAATGTCAGATTAACAAACTGCCAGCTTACCATGACCGTTTAAGCCGCGTTGACACGATCAGAGCCAGCTCGGACCGAGTGAACTCGGATATCTACTCGGACGCAACTGGAATGTAGCAACCTCTAATCCGAGCCCACTCGGACGATGGCTTCCGATCTAAGTAGACTCGGACCGTGCTCTACTCATCCGAGCTAGCTCGTATACGAGTTGGAAAACAAAATGGCGGCTAATAACAACAACCGGCGTAGAATCCACGAGCGAGTCCAAATTCTTTTCCTTTTGCGAGATGCCTTATCTCTTTCCCGTCTTAGCTCCTCTATCAGCAAGTCTGCGACAATTCCGATGCTACTTCGCACTAAATCCGTCGTTTTTCGATGTTGACTGATAAAAATAATTGGAATAATGACGAAAATGATCCGAGTGAACTATGATAATTTCAACAGCTATCCTAGTACACTCTTATGAAGCTACTCCTACGAGTCCACTCGGTCCGAGCTTGGTCCGAGCTGGCTCTGATCGTGTCAACGCGGCTTTAAGTACAGTTTAGGTCCTACTACGAATTACTTTTGATGTAAACTAAGACGCTGACGTAAAGTTTTGACAGTCAGAACCAAAACTGCATCGCTAAATAAGACGTCATGGTACGCCTCCAGAAAATCCTTACCTCCGGTTTATTTACCTTCTGCACTTCGCTGTCAAAAACATCAAGCAATATGACAGGCGCGATCGCTTCGGGCGGTATTACCTGAAACAACACGACGGGATTAAACCCTGAACAAGCGGCGCACGCACGGAAGCCCTTCAACTGATAGCTAGCCACGTTTATTATTTGTCAGGGTAATATTATGAATACGAGAGTTTGTGAGTCTGTTTAGCTTATAGTTTGTTTCGAAGGTACCTAATGATATTTGGAAAGACAGTTTTTTGGGGCGACACGACACGTACATAACACTTAAAAAGCTTTACCATTGAACATCGTCGACACAGTTATTTCGATTAAGTTCCATTTACACGATACAAATTTATTGTCTGTTCCATACAATTAAATTGACTGTCATCATGCATGATCTATTGTCATTGTATGAAACAGGCAAGAATCTTTCATCGTGTGTGGTATAGTAGGTTCCTCATGAAGGACCCATAGGTATTTAGCATCAAGCACTACACGTTTAAATGTACAATTCGTATGATTTGTTTTGTTGCGTAGATTGTGTGCTTACGTTTTCGGACAAACATTAGCGTATAAGCTTCGCGTGCATGCTACGGAGCCCACCCTCGTATCTTGCTTACTATTCATACTCGATGGTCAGGGTTACGAAGTGACCTCTATCTGTATGCTAATCGGCATGCTAATCACCGATTTGCATACCTAACAATGGAATAAATAGGGTGGAGGTGTGTACGAATCGGTTTCAAAAAACAACGCCCGAATACCTAAATATAAGTGGTATGTAATTATGTATGACACTATTTAAATCTGATAAATTAGTGCTCCTTTAATAGTTAATCACGTCCTTATTATTTAAGTAGCGTGTATCTAGTATTCGGGCGTATAACAATAATTTGAATTTTGATTAGCTACCTTAAAATCTATTTTGTTTCATGAAAAATGTGTATATATAGAAACACTCTATTGTAACCCACATGTAGTACATACATAAAACTACGCACAGAAAATTTAAAATGAATTACAAAGGGCGGTCCTTTCAATATAAGAAATTTCTTCCAAATTCAGCAGCGATGCTAATTTAGGCATATTTTATTATTATAATTTGGGTAAACAGACATTTATTTCAAAATTTTAACTTATTACCTCAACTTATAAGAAAAAAAATATCAAATTAAAATCGTACTATTTACATTACAGTCAATGATTGGTAATGAATGATGATAATTTCATGCTTTTTATGGGATTTCATCTATTTGCCGTTTGCAATAGCTGTCAACTGTGAAATCATTTCGCACGACTTGATCCCGTGAACAATTAACAACAAACAAAAAACATCAACAGAGGCGGAATCAAAAAATTCATATTTCAGAAGAAGAAGAAAGTGGAAGATGGAAGCTAGGCCCCAAATCGTTATTTATTACCTGATATACCTGACTATATTTTAATATAAAAAAACTGACTATTAAATATTTTATTCCTTCATAGATCTCCAGTTGTTTCGATTGGAAGCAGAACCTGCTTTCAACATCATCGTCCATCTCGTTCATAAAAAATAATGAATGATGTTGCATTTATGTATGTTTATGGCTACAGTGAATGTTATATACCTCGATCATTAGGTGCAAATCGGTGTCGCAGTATCTAGACCACTTACGCCTTCCCAGCTCATTTTCTCGGCAACAAGCGCCGATAAAAACTAACAAACCGTAGCCTGACCTCATTAGCCGTAAACAGACAGTGTGGTTCAGTTCTTATTAGATATCTCGCTAATATACCATCCGCTGCAGCTCCGCATGATTAAACAACGGGACGGAATTCTACCACGTTAGTCATATAATAACTTAGAAGTCCAACTATTCGAAATAACTCTAGTAGTCGCCCACGGCTTCGGTAAAGTGGTGCTAATCTTTTATGCAGATTTGTATCTAAGTTTGTTCATCGTAACGTAATTGAAATATCTACAAAAAGATGTTTTTTTGAAATTGATCACATCATTGAAATGGCTTTATTTATTGCTTATTCGCACTAACCAGCTATTTAACATAGATCGCATTGTTGCTGACTGCTGTCTTAGCGGAAGGGCGTGGGTAACGTGGGACTTTCGGGGTCCCTGAGTGCCTAGCGGAAAAGACCAGAGCTAACGTAACCGGTATTGTATTCGTTATAGCTATAGCGCTTGAAATAGAATTTCTTGAACAAATTCTAAAACTGACCAAGAAAGATCATGAAGTGACAATTGATTTGCCAGTAAACGAAGCGTGGCCAGTTACTGCTCGCCTTGACGTGCTCCAATGCTGTTCAATTGATCGGAATGATCGGGTCCACCGGTGCAAAATGATGGATAATTATAAACTGAACTGTAAGGTGAAAATAGCGTTTGTAATCAAGGGGTGAAAAGTTACATCGACAGTGAAGTAGCATTACACGAAAAATCAATATTAATAATTACTAATTTTACTATAAATAATAATAAATATCCTTGATAACTTTGTTTTGGAGAATATTTTTAAAAAACCGGCTTTAAGAATATTAAATATAGAATTGTATACGAAATTAATTACCAACTTATTAATAAGGTAAGTGTACCGCCGCGCCGGTCCATAATATCACATCCTCAGGATACTGTAACACCGGGACCACCGAACCGAAAGGCATTGCCCTTTAAATTACCTGTACTCAAACCAAAACTATTCCGAATTTCCGATTGCTCTAGTTTCACAACGCCTTTATTTTTTCTAAACATTTAGCATTGATATGAAATTGCGGCTTCTATAACTGCAGTGAACTTCATTGCTCTTTTATGTTGTGTGGTTTTATGAACAAAACTATAAAATATTCAAAATTTTACACATTTTTTTCTATAAAAAAAATTTCCGTCTGGTTTAGTGATGTATGTAAAGTAGTTATGATTTTATGATCTAGAATTCTAGCGTATCAGACTTAGGCTACAAGGAGTAAGGCACTGTCGCCTGGCCCCTTGACCGACACTCTGTAAGTCGGTCGTTTCTTACAACCTCCTGAGGGCTAAGCGAAGGACTTAGGAGTATCTTACTTCTTATGTGGTGTTACTTCGTTTTAGAAAGCACAAGAAGAATAAAAAGAGTTTACTCAGTAAAAATATGAATTCACATAACAGAATCGTCTTAGAACTAGGAGATTCAGCCTCGAGACAAGAGATAGTTAAATTTTATGTTGTGGTAAGTTAGCTAGGGCTAGGTTAGTGGGTACATTTCTACCTATTGTCCTTGTGTTTCTGACTATTTCTTTTTTTGTACTTAACTACTTACTTGCTCTGTCCGTCTAGTCCTTTTTATGTATTTCTTCCTAATTGTGTGTGTCTAAATAAATTATTTTCTTTCTTTTCTTTCTTTCTTTCTATACCAAAAATTGGTTAAACTCAAGCTAAAACTATAATTTGATCAAATATATTTTCAAACCCCTACGCTTAAGTTTAACACTTGAACGGGCAATTACCGGCCAAGTTTTTGCCGGCAGTCGCTCTCGCTCATACGGTAATTCAGAGGCACGTTTAGCGGTCACTTAAGCCATTAAATATAGCTCATTAATGAACCGTACGTCGACCAAGCAGTGATACCTACTACGTTGTGACAACGCAAATAGGTCCTATCCTAAAGTCTCTGATTAACAAAAAATCCATTTATACTTCCATCCATATCCATACTTACGTGCGTGTCTGTCTGTTTGTTGGTCTTTCACGGCAAAACGGAGCGACTAATTGACGTGATTATTTATTATTTTTCTAAAAAAAAACAAATACCTACAATTTGTAAACAAGTAACATTGGTAGTTAGGTACCTACGACAAGCATTTGCGTCATTGACACCCCAGTACTAAAGGACAAAGCTCTACCCTTCCCATACACAGCATAACACAGCTCAGACAGAAGTCCTGAGTATTTGAAACCAGGATAGTACGTGCCTCGCCAAGGACCTTTGACAAAGTAATGACGGTGCGCAGACAAAGGGCCTCCCCTTGCCAACCTCAGGTGAACCAACATGTAACGTTTGAAGTCTCGATATTTCCCGGTAAGTTCTGCTTTTGTTTTGCATGAAGATTAGTTTTCTGACTTCCAATCCGATGCAACACCTTGTTTATTCTAAAGTGCCATTTAATCTGAGTTTGTTATTTTACCTTTTTCTTCTATTATCATGACAAAAAAGTGTTAAAATTTGTTTTTAAACAGAATTGGTTGTTATGCCGTATACCTACCTATAAACCTTTTCTATTCAGATAATAATATAAATTTATACTTAACTATTTTTTAGTAGGTGCATGTACATCTATAACCTCTGTATACAACTTAGAGTAACAGTAGGTACCTACCTAGTAGGTAAGTTACCCATACGTTACGTACAAAGTATGCATACACATACCTACATAGTGATGTTATAATAATGTTAATTTACAGAAACGTAGATAGGGATTCCACGTTCACGGTTAGGTACATACATAAATACAGTACAGGTACTTTACACTTTATGTTGGTACCTAGGTACTCGTGTGTGCTCTCATCTGAATGAAGAGAGGAGTGCATCGTGCTACTCTCTTGAGGGTGCTTTCTCGCTCCTTGCTAATTGCGTAGTCGTTTATTATAATTGTAAAAACAATTTATCGGTACAGTTTTTTAGTCATAAAATGGGAAAGAATTGATCATTTTTATAATATTACTAGATGCGCCCCGCGGTTTCAGCCGCATAAGTCCCGTTCCCGCGGGAATATGGAGATAAAAAGTAGCCTATGTCAATCTCCATCGCTTCAATCAACACCACTAAAAAAATCACGTCAATTCGTCGCTCCGTTTTGCCGTGAAACACGGGCAAACAGACAGACAGACACACACACACACTTTCCCATTTACCTATACCTAGTAAGTTATATAGTATGGAATTATGGATAGATACCTATACAGCGTAGGTAAATTTGATCACGGTATCAATTAATAATTTTAGGTTATTGTTTTATTGTGAAACTTTAGAGTGTTGTACTTTTAAGTACCAACTTGATCAAGAAATAATACCTTGGTAGACAAAAATAGAAGAGGGAAAATATTCTGTTGTGTTCCGTGTACGTAAAGCAATATGGGAGTCGTGTAGAACGAAACTCCAATAATATGGTAATGCAAAGATAATATTGACGCTGTATTGTATGGGATAGGCGATCTAAGTAAGTAGTAGCTTACTTTCGTAATGAATTTCGTTGAAGGTGGTTTTAAAAGAGTTTATAAGAATGGAACGGAAATTGTCTGTTTTGCAATTTGATAGGAACATTTTCATTTCCAAACGTCAGCAACTTAAGTTGTTGTTATGTTAAGACTTGGGTCCATCTTAAAAAGAATCAAACAAAAAAATAAAATAGATATTTATACTTACCTAGGTATAAGCAAACTTTGTAAGTACCTACAAAAGCAAACTTTCCAGATCCTTCGGAACGAAACTCAAGCTACAATCCACTTGACCAACACGGCTTTACCAAAAACAAAGTAAACAAATGAGAAGTAAATTGCTCAACACGATAAACTTGAGAGAGCAAAGATCCGTAATTTGCAACTTGGAAAATTAAATTACCAAAATGCCTCCCAATCCAGTGAAAATTTAATTTTAAGTGGAACAATATTTATAGCACAATAACTGGAAATAATTCCAACAGCAATCGAATTAACTCCGTCAAAGCTTTATATAAGGTGCTTTTTAACCTAACTCACAGAATAAACACCTAATAGCTACAATAAAAACGATCGTCGTAACACGCTTATTTTGTAGGTTTGTTTTTAAAATTTGAATGATTTATTTTCTCCTTGGGCCTTGTTTACCTACTGATGGACAGGCAATGTCCTGCCATTGACTATATTTTTAAATGCACCTAGACCTAGCCTTAGTATCTACACAAAAATATAAAATAAATAAAATATCCTTGGACATTCCACACAACGTCATCTAGTCCCAAGCTAAGCAATTGAATACTTGTGTCATGGCAAAATATGTTTTAAACTTTATACTTTCACAAGTAGGTACTTAGTTTTTAAATTAATAAAAAAAAGTTGTCCAAATAAGTTCTTGATATTAGATCAGACATCTATTTCATTCGCATATAAAATTAACGATTACGCTTTAGATTGGATACTTTCGGATAATTTAAAAAGCACCTTTGCTACGAAAGGTACTATGATACCTTACGTAGCAAAGGTGCTTAGATATATAATAAAAATAAAATGAGTGCCTGAAATGGAATTCTTAAAAATAATATTCTTATCCTGAAATCCAATGAGTGTGGTGAGCCTAGTGTTCTGTAATGAGTTGAAACCGCTGTAATGTTTCTGCGAACGCCAAATTAGCCATAATTTGTGGATGCTTCTTCCGCGTACTTCTGAAGAATTCTGTACATCCAGTTACGGTTCTCATGATCCATTACTATGACCAGCAGGTCAGTTCTTCTAATTTACATCGTTCAAAATAAAACACACAAACGGCCACAAATTAAAATGAGCACTTGTAATTATTTCCACTAACGTTGCGCTGTGTTTTGCAAAATTACAGTACCTAAATTAAATTTAAAAAAAATATATCTTAAATATTCTACCGAAGATAGACATTTTGGTACTTACCTACCGCAGCTGGGATGAGGCTTCTATTAAGCATTTCAGTTTTTGCGTGTAAGAGTAGGTACCTACTACCTACTTTGTGTTATGATTTCGGATTTTCAAAATCTATTTCATCCTTACAAACTTTTTACACCTAAGTACAAAGTAGGATTACTTAAGATTACATATGAGTTACTTACAGAGGCCCTACCATCAGTTTACTGTAGTATTGATACTATCCTCGATACCGAGTCAAGTATCGCAAAATATATGAGAATCCAGCGCAGCGCCGCCCCCGGTAACTTGCATGAACTAATTTTTTTTTTTTTTTTTTTTTTTAAATTCCGTTTTCTATCTAGCAAGCTGCCGGTCCGGGCATTTAGCCAGAGTTTAGTTTTTGCGTCTGTGCGCAACGACATTTTATGGAAGCAGCCCAGTGGCTGATCCATATAGATTATGTTCCGCTTCATATGTAAGCTAGATGAGGTCCTGGGGGGTTTTCCTCCTCAGTCTACCGACAGACGTTGCCTTCCTCATGAGGCCAACGGCAAGGTTGTTCGGGTGTTGCTCCATGCGCTTGGAGTATGCATGGAGCTTGTTCATTATGTCCTGCTTGACCGTTGGTATCTCCAAGTCCCGGTGCAGCTGGATGTTGGTGACGTACCAGGGTGCGTTTGTTATCATCCGAAGAGTTTTTGATTGAAAGCGTTGAATTATTTCAATATTTGACTTGGCTGCTGTACCCCACAGTTCTGCCCCATATGACCATATTGGTTTCAGGATGCATTTGTAAAGTAGTAGCTTATTTTCTAAGGATAGTTTAGATTTCCGAGATATAAGCCAGAAAAGCTTCCTGAGCTGCAGGCCAAGTGCCTTTCTTTTTGTGAAGATATGCTTTCTCCATGTAAGACGCCTGTCTAGGTAAATACCAAGATACCGCACATCTTCACACTGTGGGATTTTTATGTTGTTCAGTTCAACTGAGGGGCAGGTTCCATGTCTTAGAGCAAAGGTTACATGAACTGATTTGGTCTCGTTTGCTTTGATGCGCCAGTCTTTGAGCCATGTTGAGATATTGTCTAAGCTTCTTTGGAGCATAGCAGAAGCAACTGTTGGATTTGCATGAGATGCGATAATGGCTGTGTCATCAGCGAATGTCCCCACAATTACATCTTCCGCAACTGGTAGATCGTGCGTGTATATTAAATACAGAACTGGGCCCATGACACTCCCTTGTGGGACTCCTGCTTTTATTTGGAAAAGACCCGTTTTTTCCTCTTCAACCTTCACATAAAAATGTCATTAACTAATAATTTCATACATTTGAAATACTTGACTCGTTAGCGCGGATAGTTAACTATACAACTCGAAAACTCATGGTAGGGCTACTGTTATTAAATTCATCACTAAGTAGGCGTGTACAGTACAATTACGTAAGCAGATAAATGCAGGTTAAACATAACGGTTGTCGTGACGAAATGCTCGGTTAAATGACGGTACGACCACATCTCTTTGGACCGGTTCAGCATCAGTCCAAGCATGACAAGTATAAATAAAGTTAAATAACTCTGGACACGAATGATAACAGGATGCCAAATTTCAAATCAATTAAACCATTTAATATTCTTATACCTAGGTACCTTTTATTACTTGAAGTTTGTATATTGTGATCTTAAAATTTAGATTTGGCCTCATTAAGAGCCCCGTCGGAACACGACAATGTTATGAGAAAATAAAAGTAGCCTTTATTTTAATAATAATCTGTTTATCCTACTTAGCGATCATAATATAATAACAGATTTTGTGCCAGCAGTTGCGGTTATACAAAAATTAAATTAAATTTTTTTGGAAATTAATAAATAACGCACCTCAAACTTATAAAAACACTCTTTTTCTCTTTTTTCAAGGGTCTTTTTCTTTACTTTGTACAAAAGCAGCTTTTACAAGAGTCGTAGGGTACGATAATATTAGTAGGAAGTGGGAAGGATAGTAGGATAGGAAGTAGGAAGAATAGTAGGATAGGAAGTAGGATAGTATAAACTGTAGAATACTTTTTCATTTCCATAATTATTTTAAAGGCTCCTTCGACGACTATACTATCATTTTAAGCGACTTAAAAAAAGGAGTTTTTCATTTCGATTTATTTTAAGTGTGTTTGCGGTAAACTTCGTTCGAAGTTCGTTAGAATTGAAAATGCAAAATTTCTCTTTTCACGAAATTGAAGTTGATAATTCTACAAAAAAACTAGAATTCGACATGATTAAAGATAGTGAAAGTAGGTCTCTACCTACTCTGGCTAGGTATGAGTATGCCACAGGTCTTGAACCCATAACTGCGGCAAAGGTTTCCACGCCACCTCGGATTACGGAGTACGGCTTCTATGAGGTCACATTATTAGATCAAAAGCCACTTCACGGTAACATACCAGAATGTTAACTAACCAAACATTTCGCAAAACACTCTGCAAGGAAATTAATATTGGACTGTTTTTTAATTATTTATTATAAATAAATAAATATAATATAATTACTTTTACAGATTACAATAATACTACACCGAAGTCAACTTAAATTCTAATATTCCGTGGAATAGATACAACATAAATAAAAATGAAACAAAAATTAGGAATGACCACTACCACTCTGTAAAAGACGTCACATCATATGAGAACAATTTGAACCACAGACATTTTATAAGTTCGTTATTTGAACCTATAATATTTATAATATATAGTCTCTTGGCTCGTAATAGCCATGCGTAGAAAAGTAATAAAATTACTCTTACGACGCCAAACAAAAAAACTATACGCAATACGCAATTTAGTCTACGAACACCAGCCTTAAGCTGATGAAATTAAAGTATGAAGTCAATCGGCAAGTTGAATGTAGATGAATATGCGACAAGACGCAGGCTGTAAAGTGGACGACGAGACCGTACGTGCCATTTCCTCCAGTTTTTTCTTTTTTATTCCAAAGTCTCGAGACCCGTGCGCTATGCGGCCTAGCATGGATACTCATCTTCAATATCAAGAATGGTTCTTATAGTAATACAATACGTTTTGAATTTCCCCGTAGCCCACTCAAAGTCGACAAAGGGTCATTGCATGGTTCAGTCTGCGTTGTGTCTCTCGTAAAATTGTTTTTTTTAACTAAGTGCACAGTTTTTATCATGATTGAATGGATTCGCGTAAGGTAACCTAAAATAGATGTACAAACTTAGGTACTAATTTATTATTCATTGACAGTGACTAATAGGTACCTAGTAGGATCAAGCATAAAATAATACCTACTTAAATAAAGAGATAACTATTGAAATGGCATTAGAACTTAAAATAACGGAACAACAATATCGCTCAAATATCTTTCAATATCTAATAAATAATTACCTACTAATCACGACACAGACAAAAACAGGTTATTAGCATTAGTGCGTATTACTTACTCGTAATTCATTTTCAATAAACAAATGAAATACTTTTAATCTCTCCTTGTTCCTGAACATCAATAATCTTAATATCAGCTTTATCACATATACACCTAAACTCATTAAAACTGATAGAAGGACCATTAAAATAATTCAAGGGTACTTTTCCACGTTCCTCTAAATATTGTATTACTTGAAATCGCTTTTTGTCTATAGTGAAATACATCAAAGGAGTGTGACCATATACATCCCTAGTTGTACAAATTGTTTTAAATTGCTCTTTGTTAACTTGAGATGCCATGAAGTAGAAAAACTCTATAATACTATATAGAGCTGCATTGTGCGCCGGTGTTCTTCCAGTAACCTCATCTTTAACACTAAACACTATCATACATTGGTCGGAATTCAATTTTGTTATAATGTTTTGCAGCACCAGCATTTTAGTACGATTTATTAAGGCAAAATGTAGCACTGTTTGATCACTCAGACCAAGCAATGGAGTAACCAATAAATTTGTCAAATCGCTAGTTTCTATGTGTTGAACCATCATATCCATGACAACTTTATATGTACTACTGACTTCTTGGAACATCGGGTACTGATGAAGGAAGACAAGCAAGTATATATTACATATAGGATTATCCTTAATATAAGAAAAACACCGACCATACAGGCTTACACGAGTCATTTATTAGAAGGACACTGTTACTTACACTTGTATAGATCCAATATTACAATCCCTTAGGTCTAGACCTCAACTTCATTTCTTAGAAGGTATACGTCTGACTCAGGTGGCGGCACAAACAAGACTGCCAAGTCCACCATCTTTTTTCCAAAGTAGTTTTTAAGTCAAGTTACATACATTTCAATAATCAACGATTTCTTAAATATATTCTTAAATTAATTTATATAATTCAATAAAATCATTAAATAATTTAATAATAATTCCGCATATTTTTGATTCTAATTCCAAGTAGTTTATTTACAAGTAAGGAGTCGAAATCATACTTCCGTTTGTTTACAACGGAAGTATGACTGAGAATGACAAGGGAAGTTCGCTAAATACATTACTTTTATTTTAAAACCTAACACTCGACCATCCTGACGTTGTGCATGTCCTCATGCACGCAGACAGGGTAACATTATAAACCTAACACTCGGTTCATCTTAATTAACTGACTAAATAACTATACACCACACATAGGATAACAGAACATTGCAGGTAGGTACATTCTTTCAATTATATCCCCTCAACTGGCAAGACGCCATATGCAGGCTTATTATTATTATTTTAGATTCAGAATAAAATAGGTTAGAGAAGAGAGAAAAAAAATGGATCTAATACAGTCAAATAATGAATTTCAATCGTGTGACAAGATGATAAGGCTGAATATTCATTGGGTTCTTACCCGCAAAACATACATCCTTATCCTAACCAAGTGTATGTGATACTGTGAGTCCTCCCACAATAGCACACACACCTTTCTCATAATTTGTGATACTGTGAGTCCTCCCACAATAACACATTGTGTGGATATGTTCATTTGTTGGGTTCTTTCAATCGTGTGACAAGATAAGGCTGAATATTCATTGGGTTCTTACCCGCAAAACATACATCCTTATCCTAACCAAGTGTATGTGATACTGTGAGTCCTCCCACAATAGCACACACACCTTTCTCATAATTTGTGATACTGTGAGTCCTCCCACAATAACACATTGTGTGGATATGTTCATTTGTTGGTTCTTTCAATCGTGTGACAAGATAAGGCTGAATATTCATTGGGTTCTTACCCGCAAAACATACATCCTTATCCTAACCAAGTGTATGTGATACTGTGAGTCCTCCCACAATAGCACACACACCTTTCTCATAATTTGTGATACTGTGAGTCCTCCCACAATAACACATTGTGTGGATATGTTCATTTGTTGGTTCTTTCAATCATGTGACAAGATAAGGCTGAATATTCATTGGGTTCTTACCCGCAAAACATACATCCTTATCCTAACCAAGTGTATGTGATACTGTGAGTCCTCCCACAATAGCACACACACCTTTCTCATTATTTGTGATACTGTGTGTGTGTGTGTGTTTGTGATTTGTGTACTCCTACAATAACACATCGTGTGAATATGTACATTTATTGGGTTACCTTCCCGCAAAATGTACACATCCATTTTCCATCTCTCAATTTTGTGATTTACACATCATATACACATTATCCATGATATCCTTAGCAATACGTAGAAAACATCATTACATCATAAACATTCCATTATCTTATATTAATTAGGTACATCAAAATACGTATCAATCATAACGTTAACCATAAATTCTTTATCGATCTTATAATTAATACAAGTAACCATCACAAACATTCTTGAAAAGAGTCCTCAATATTTACATCAAATCAGCAACGTTATCGCTACCTTTATCAGCTAACTCATCATCATCAACATCATTGATATTTAATGTGGCTATGTGAATCCAAGGCATCATTAACCTTGTTTTCTCCTTGGCTACGAGAATCGGGCATTATATTGTAAACCATACTTCAAAGAAAACAAATTGTTAATGTATCTACATACTACAAATGTCACTGTTTGTAGGAAAACATAGAACGTTGTTTCTATCAAAACAAGAAATAAACATCAATTATAACAGACGCAACAAGGACAAACTACACTGTAGTTCCACTATTTACAAAGCTAAAAATTAAATCACTCCATAAAAGCCCCGAATACAAACTAATTGAAATTTTTAATAAAATTCCCTTTGACATAAAAAAAACGAACTAAAGGATACCACCTTCTATAATAAACTAAAAACCCTTCTAATCAATAAATGTTATTCCGTTGAACAATTTCTAGATGACATAATATATTTGCAGATTAAGTAGGTAGTTAAATTCTAAGCTCACCCTACGTATGACCGCCATTAAACATGACTTACGATTATTTATTGTACGAAATACATTTTTAATTATTCGCTTTGACTTATCAGCTTAACATTATAACTCATCTGTATTTTAATTTGTGACAATCTTACCCGAGCAATTTTATTAATGTTATTACATATTATGATTATGATTATTTTATGGATGTTGGCATTAAATTCAATTATCTTATATAAAATCAAATTGCAGCGCCCGACAGGGTGTATGTACCCGCTGTACCTAGCTCATTTTAGACCTAAGCACAATGTACATACAAGAAATGAATAAATGAATATTACGAGTTGCTACGCGTCTAACATGAGTTAAAACGTGAAGTTTCGTGTATAAATGAAGATCACTCTAAAGACTTACAACTTAATCAGATTACTATAAATAACTTTATTTTAAGTTCCTACTTTGTAGATCAAGTATCTACCGTGGTGGGTTATGTATTTATATTAGAAAGGATGTTAAACTTAAGGAATTTGACTGCACTAATCTATCCGTAGAACAAGCATGTGGGGTATCAGCTGTGATTATTATCATCACACACATCGTGTAAGGTAGTATTGAAGCCTTCGTGAAGTAGCAAAATCAAGGTCTCTTTCTTGGGCGTCTCAAGTGCGTTAGCAAATCAGTGTAAAGTCGTCATCGAAAACAAAAAGTAAACTTTGGCAAATAGAGGAAATTTCCGAAAGCTCCGCCGTAAATTATGTCAACGGAAGATCATATCTGTCTTTAGCATTATAAGACAGAAACATCGTTCGACTACCCCTAAAACCCACGTTGTATTTTATAATTATAAGAAGGTATAATGATGTTCAGTCAAAACATAATATAACCCTATTTATATTATTATGAAATTACGGGACTTTATCACGTATTTACCTTATTATATGTCTAAAGATCGCGAAAGTTTAAATTGTACTAAAACACTATTGTTATCAATAAAGAATCTTAATCTGGACTTGAATCCGAACCTAAATCTGAGTCATACGCATTTCACATTCCAGTACTCTTAACACGTGTGCGCTCCAATTCCAGTTCATGTTTTAGTTCTCTTCGGCTAGAGTTGCGATCACGGTTCACACTCCGTAAGCGACTTTGATCTTCTATCTTTTCTTTTTTTTTGCGAGCCCTCGCTGAGGGACTCCGACGCGATGGGAGGGTTCTCGACTTCGTCAGAGTGTCACTAATCGTCGATAGGGTTCATCAACCTCGCGCGGCATGTTCTGGAATTTGAAACAAGGCCAACTATATAAAAGTTCATTAAGATATCAAATGTTTATCAAATCTTAATCTTTTTCCACTAAATAAGTACTAAGCTATTAGAGTTAAGTATACAAGTATACAACTACGTGATTCCACTATAAAGTCAGAGAGTCAAGTCATGTCAATCAACTCTCACGTCTTACTACGTAATACATCCTCTGAATCTCTGTACGTCTCACTACGTGCCACATCCTCTGAATCTCTCTAATCAACAGACAACATAAAGTTTTTAACATTTAACTCTGTAGAACCACTTTTGCACACCATCATGATTACTTCTTGTCAACATTTTTATACAATAAACGATCTCGCGCCAATCCATAACCTGTTTTTTTTTTTTTTCAAAATGTAAAACCAAAATTAAAACTTTCCTTCACAGCCTTAATTATAATCAGACGGAGGACCTACTAACTACTTAATCATATGTGTTATATCCTTCTTATAGAAACTATTGAGACTTTCATTATCCATAATATTTATTTACATATTGCACTTAATCATACACAATCACTCCTCACCTCTCACATCTACACACACACTCGTTACACACATCAAAGGCTATAACTAATTTTTTTGGAAGTACATAGTCATAGGTCAAAACTACCCTCTTATAGGGTCCAACCTATAAGTAGGCATATAAATGTAACCTTTAAATTCATGATCATATTACTGTTAAATATTGGACACAATAACCATCCTGGCCTACCTAGCCGAGGCAGAAATTGCTCATGTCTACATACAAGTAAAAACTTAGTTAGAGTGAGCTGATAATCGCTTCAGAAACTACAAGGTTTATCCGTCACAAGAAGAACATTGTATTTAACAATAAGTGTATCCTGTTTACCTTTTCGAAAATAAATATATTTTTATTATTATTATTATAGTCTAAGGAAGCTAAGTCCACTAACCAAACTTCAGTTTTGGCATTACTTGTGTCATCTTGTTAAGAAATTATTCTTCAAGATTGTGTTACTAGTACTCGTGCCCACCTTTGACGCTGGCGTAACCAGGTCAATCAACCGATCATCACTATCGGTCCTATATCAGTCCGGTATACCAGTGACATCGCCGAACTAGAGAATAGTACTATAGCAACTTTTGCAGACGACAACTATAATGGCAGTTGGTAGTACTCATGCAGATGCGGCAGAAAAGTTCAAAACGCTGTCAATAAAGTATATGAATGGACAAAGAAACGGAGAATCAACCTAAACGAATCTAAATCGATTCATATAAATTTCACCAACAAAAAGGAGGAGTACCATCCAGTATATCTAAACTATATGCCCATCCCTTAATGGAAATACAGCTAAGTATTTGGGAACAACGCTTGACCTTGGGAACAACGCTTGACGCAAAACTACGCTGGAAAGCTCACGTCAAGAAGAAAGAGAAGAGTTGGACCTTCGTTACAAACAATGTACCTACTGGCTGCTTGGAAGACAATCTGCCCTATCAGTACACAATAAAATTATTCTATAGAAACAGGTCCTAATGCTAGTATGGACCTATGGAATACAGCTATGGGGTTGTACTAAAAAAAGTAACGTCTTAATCATCCAGCGTTTTCAAAACAAAGTACTCAGGGAAATCTTAAATGGTACGTAAGAAATGAAGACCTTCACAGAGACCTTAACTAGACTTGGTTGACAAAGTTATACAAAATACGTAGAAGCTCACGAAACCAGACTTCACCACCATGTGAACGTCGAGGCCATCCAGCTCCTCGATAACACAGACTTAGTAAGAAGACTCAAACGGACTAAACCTTTTGAGTTAGTGTAGTGTAAAGTGATGTGAAAGTGTTATGGAATTCGCCCATATTCATCTCTAGCATCTTGGAGGGTCAGTCCGTGGCAACCAATATATTATAGATAGAAAACACCCAGATACGGAACAATTATCTGCAGAACATACAAACATTTGTTCCGTAGCGGGGGTTGAACCCGCACCTTCCGCGTCTCAGCCGGGCGTTCGCCCACTGCTCCACAAAGGTCATTTAAAATAAAGGACTACGTGACCTTGTTTGACGTGAGTGCTGCGCGACGCTGCTCCCTCGTTGACTGTCGTCTCAACGGCGCGCTCACCGCCTCGCAAGCGTGCTGGACTATGGCTCAGCCCCCGAACGCTGCGTTGACTTGGCTTGCGGTGGCGGGCGTGTGACTTCGGCTTCGACTTCTACCATCAGGCGTCCTTAGTAGACGTGAACGTGACGCTCATCCAAGATTAAGGGGCATCTCGAAAACAGATAAAAAAAACAAAGAGTTAAAACGGTTCACACCGATTATCTCGAAAACGGTGCGTCGTAGCTCAAAAATAATGATATTTCACTTCCCCGTAGACCCCACACCAGCACCCCTTCACATGAATTGACATTCAAATCTTAGGAAAACTGATTTTTAGTAATTAGAAGAAAATAAATATTCAATGAGGGTACCCTGATTTCTAATTAAAAATAAAAGATGGCACCGACAAAGCAATAACTAAAAATAATTTTATAATAAAAATAAAACAAAAAAAAATATATGTGAGGGTACCTTGATTTATAGTTAAAAATAAAACCATACTTAATCAGTTTAAATCATTGTGATCACTTATTATTTTGTAAATTAGACCATTGGATTCGTTATCCTCTATATTTATCTGGACTATTCTTGCAATATTTGTACTTTTTGAACAAGAAAAATAAAATTATAAAAAAAAAGGGCTTCGCGTGAATTCATAGCACTTCTGAAGTATAAGAAAAACACCGACCATACAGGCTTACACGAGTCATTTATTAGAAGGACACTGTTACTTACACTTGTATAGATCCAATATTACAATCCCTTAGGTCTAGACCTCAACTTCATTTCTTAGAAGGTATACGTCTGACTCAGGTGGCGGCACAAACAAGACTGCCAAGTCCACCATCTTTTTTCCAAAGTAGTTTTTAAGTCAAGTTACATACATTTCAATAATCAACGATTTCTTAAATATATTCTTAAATTAATTTATATAATTCAATAAAATCATTAAATAATTTAATAATAATTCCGCATATTTTTGATTCTAATTCCAAGTAGTTTATTTACAAGTAAGGAGTCGAAATCATACTTCCGTTTGTTTACAACGGAAGTATGACTGAGAATGACAAGGGAAGTTCGCTAAATACATTACTTTTATTTTAAAACCTAACACTAATAAAGAAAAGTTTACCTAACTTAGAGCAATCCAACCTGATAATTATTTTTATGATTCTATCCAGCACGATTAAGTTTCGTTCGTCGTGAGTACACTCTAAAAAACATGGTAACACGCCTCTTTCTGAAACTAAGTTTATGAAATCATCTAAATTGTTAACATTTAAATATGAGTCAACATTGTTTAATAAAAACAAAGCAATATTTGTATGAAATTCACTGACAGCGTAATTTAGAGCAGATTTTGAAGTAGAATGGGATAGCAAAGTATCACATAAAGTTTTAGAAGTCAATTTTGACAATACCTTATCAATTTCTAATTTAGCGTCAAAGAAGCTTCGAATACCTTGTTTATCATTAACTAGACAATGGTTAATGTATTTCCAAGCTGATTCGTTATTTTGCTTAAGTTTAGCGCAAATAAATTCAGAAAAAAAATATTCAGCGTACGTAAAATGAACAAATCTTGGTATATTTTGGTAAATACTACCAACAATGCCAGTTTTTTCTTCTCCTATGTTAAATCTTTGAATCAATTCCTGAGACCGTGTCAAATCTGATTCATTTAAAAGTCCTGCTTCATTATTATTGTGTAGTAATGCATAGGCAGCTAGAATTTTATGATTCTCAACGAATGCATTTCGTGCTAGTTCTATGATCACTTTTATGTCGGGGTCTTTATCACATAAACAGTTTCGTTTTTCACCAAAACGTATTTTATAAAATTTTATCTCAATGATTTTTTTATAAAGAGTTATCAAATTGAAATAGTCAACGTTTTTAGATTGTGGCGGAGTAGAATTATAAAAAGTATTAAAAGATGTTTCGTAAGTTTCTGCGATCATATGTAGATGAAGTGGTGTTGCTGTAAAATCATATCTGTAGTCTTTTATTTTAAGAGAAATCGCGGATAAAAAATATTTTACATAGAAATCCATACTTTCATTTCGTTCTCTACAAGTTGTATTCCATATCTTTTTCAGAAACCTAATTTGATCATTAGTGGAAAGACTTTTCAATGTATACGCAATTGTATTTAATTTAAGTTCTAGTTCAACTAAAATTAAATAAGATCTAGAAGCAATCCATAATTTTAAGATCCTGGATTTTATAAACTCTTCAAATAATTCTATTGATTCTTTTTTGTAATCTGGACATACTTCATCAAAACCATCTAAAATAACAAGTATTTTTTCGTTGTTATACATGTTTAAAAAAACCCGAAATTCAAAGACATCATAATCACTAATATTTTTCATACCGTCATTACAATTTAGATAAACTCGATTATCATCTTCGACTAATAGATAGTTCATTAAAGTAGCAAACTTTTCATATTCGTAGTTTACTTTATTTGTTGAGCTGTTGAGATCAGCATTGCTTAAAGAAAATGCCCGGTATAAAAGTAACAGTAACCATTTCAATCTTGTACCAGTATTATATTCATGCCATGAACTGAAATCATTCGTAAGATCAAGTAAGCTTAGCTTTATAACACAGCTTGATTTATGGAGAAGTTTCGTTTGTATCATCAAATATGTGAGAAGGGAAGATTTACCCATCCCAGGCTCCCCACATATTACTACGATTTTATCCTTGACGTCTTTTAACGTTTTCGGTTCAAACGAACAGCACGTTTTTTCGGTGCATTCAATTTTTTGGATATATGGAAGTAACTTTTGAAGATTACCATAACTTTTCATCCACTGTAACGTTTCACTGTCCTTTCGACGAAACCAGTGAACATTCACCTTATTTGTCTTTTTACAAACTTCTTCAAACACAGTTTCATCACATGAAATTATTAATACATCGTTTTTGTTTTCGTATGCAACCCATTCGGTATCACTTAATGAGGAGTCTTTAGGTTCAAAGATGTCAATAATGCTACGACATTCCCCATCTACTTTCAGACACCGGCATAAGTAACGATTTATATAAACATCTCTATTATCAAAGTAATTTTCAACATGCTTAAGCTCTTTCCCAATTTGTATTATGTTACTGTTAATTACTGTATGAAGTAATGTCTTGTTTAAATATTTTTCAATATTTTCATCTATTATTGAGGTAAAAGAAACTTCAAAACCTTGAAGCAATACTTTTTTCTGTAAGTAAATCCATTGTTTAGTTTCAGTATCAAGGTCATTCAAACTATTATTTTGGTCCATTTGTACTAAAAAAGTATTTTCGCATTCAATATTTAATGAGCCAGAATGAGATATCACAATTATTTTGTTACCGTTGTTACCGAAAAATAATGATGAAATTATGCTGACATCATTAAGCACAAGGATAATGGCGACATCTTTTTGTGTGTTAGATATTTCCTTTAATATGACCTCCTTATTTACTTCTAAATTGACCAGATCAAAGTCAATAAAAACAAAATTCGAACATGTTTGATTATCATTGAAAAATTGAAAAACCTTTATACTAGTCCATGTTTTATCTCTACTACTTATGTGCAAAACACTTTTATTCATATTGTTCATAAAACTTAGCAGATTTAAATAGTTAACAGACTCTTGATTAAATCTCATATTATAAGAGCAAATTTTGTTAACGTACACGTAACTCAATACATTTATCATGGGGCTATCTGTAATTATCTTTTTAGATTCTTCATAAAATTTACAAGTCTCTGTCAAATATTTTTTATGACTCTTCCACCACTTTTGAATTATATCGTGATATTGCAAATAAATAGCATCATCTTTAATACTATAAAAGTATTCATTTTCGTTCCTCTCAGAAATATATTTATCATGTATTTCATTTTTTAAAATATTTTCTACACCTTCTTCGTCAGCTTGATCAGTAAAAAACATTAATTTTTCTAAAAAATCTTTTAACATTTTTTTGTGGAGTTTCAAATTACATAACGAAACTTGTGGAAAGTTTTGAATGGTGATATCAAACCTTAAATTGTTGACATCCTTCTCGGCTGGTACAAATAATTTTACCTTATCCAATACTTTTTTAGTTATGTTTGAGGCGTTTTCCTCTGTATAAAGCTTTAGAAATCCGGTCTCAATATCAAAAACAAGTGTTTCTCCAACCAATTCCCCGATCATAGCTATGTCTTTTTTATTAAATGACCCACTATTTCCAATCATGCTATCGTCTATCTCTATTGTGCTTATATTATTATTCTTTTCTCTTAATCTCATTATCTTATCAAACACTTCACATTGTTTATTTATATATTCACATCCTTCATGTGGCACATTTGCATTCCCGAAATTCTTAGGTAACTGAAATTCGAAAGTTACTTCGCTAGATTTAAGTGGTAGCTTTTTAAGCATTTTTAGCTCCTTGAATATGGTTTCTTTCATAAAAACCAAAATCTCATCTTTGCTCTCGAGGAAACTTTTACGAAAGTTTCCTAAAAGATATTTTTCTGTAACACAACAAATTTCAACAACATTTTTAATTAAAAATACGTGATAAACTTTGATTAAGTCATCCCACATCATATTTTCATAATTTTGTCTAGCAATACTCCTTGCAAATTTTTGCGCAAGCGAATGTGCACGTGACTTTAACACATTTTTTAACAATATTTTAATATCTTCATCGTCATATTTATATTTAAATATTTTCCATTTATCATTGGTTAATGTTAAGGTTTCTTTACCGTGAACTTCGACAAAACTTTTTTTATCAAACTGTTCAATTGCTGGCGTGTAAATAATATAACAACAATCCGGTTCATTTTGAAATAATATCTTATCAGCGCCTTTTTTCGTTTTAATTTTGTGTTCAATAGTTATATAGCTCTCAAAATATTTGTCTAAACTAAAATCATCGTTTGACTTACGTACACCATCTAACGTATAGTCTGTCTATAAAGTCGTGACAATAAATGAGGGCGCTGCTAAAATGTATATAGCAACCCTATAGTGTGACTACTGATTTTGATACTTGCAGTTCGTTCCATGTAAAAGTTCCTACCAGCTTTTAGGTGGGAATTTGGGAAGGCATGTTTTATTTTTTAAATCTTGTGCTTATCTGTGTAATAATGTTGGATTAAAAGGTTAAACTGTTGAGTGTTCATACATAGGTACATAGGTGAAGGCAAATGAAACAAAATTGGATTTCATTGTCATTTTTATAAGAATTTTATTTTTTGCCGTAGTGCACAAATATTAAAATTGTCCATTGCTTTCTTGGCAGACCCTACTGTGTTTCACAGCAGTTTCAAACTTCCCATCATTCTTGAATTCGCCTAACCGTAGGTACTTTCTGATTTACCTACCTGAAAATTAAAAAAAAAATACTGAAAGTAGGTAATCAAAAGCATTTTAAACATAAAGCAATTAGTTAAAATTTTAAATACTTAGGTAGGCAGAAAACGTAGCTAGACTGTGTGCCATTTTAATGTATCAAGATTAGATGGTCTCACTACAACATGACTTACTGTGATGTTCAATCTGACGTAAAAATGTGCAATGTAAACAATGCCTTTTTTGGTCTCCAAATCGTAATTTAGGTCAATTTGTTACTTCAGGCAGATTAGAAACAACCAATAAAACGATTACATACCCGTTATAGATGATGTTCGCCCATTTAAATCATCCAAATCCCACAAAATATGTCCAACTTAGTATTCCGCTAAACATTGCTTAAAAACTTAAAAATCACTTCCCGCGTGTCACTCTCATTTACTTTACATATTTGTGATACTTTTGTGCGTAGTTCGGTTTCATTTCATTGCAGTTTAACTAAGAAAACAATAAAAAATAGAGGAAAATATGTTCTTGAACTCACTCGATGACAGCTGACGACAGCTGTTATACCTTTGTTTGGTGCTGCCAGATACACGAATAATTTTAGTTCCTCAAACATTCATGTCAGGACTTTATAGATAGACTATAAGTCTAGCTTTTGCTGGGTCGTCTTTGTGTTTAGCCTGCATAAATAAAATCTTGGGTTTTCTATCATTTTTTAAATGATACTTAAACACTATATCATCAAACGCACCCAGTCCTGGTACGTTGGAGTCAAGGTAAAAATTAACAATGTCTTTATCGTTCAGGGCTCTATGTAACAACAGTGCAATCAATTTTGATTCGTAAAGTTGTCCTCTAATTCCCGCAGTTCCTGGCCGGCTCTTGTATGGCAGTTTTTGTTTTTTGTGAACATTTGTTTCATTTTGTAAGATAGATTGCTCAACTAGTTCTTTTTTTCCATTTTTGCTTACTGCTAGCTGCAAATCTTCCTTACGATTCGCTAATAGTTCTTTTAAAATATTAGCTATTTGTATTTTGTTTTTGTTGTTGCATATCAGTGCTAGGTCTAATGGGCTATGCATGTTTTTATTTTTCTTGTTAACATTAGCCTCATATTTTAAGAGAACCTTGACTAAGTCTGGTTCATCCATCTGAACGGCAATGTGCAATGGCGTGTTATTATCATCATTAGCATCTGGTGCATTGACATCTGCTCCATTTTTGATATAATCCTCGATATTCTTGAGCTTATCAACAGTATTACTATGACCACGCAACTCACAGAATAGTAATCCATTAAGCAATAACTTTTCCGTCCTTGCATTATTATAAGAGACATTTGTTGTTGCATCCATGCTTTCCGAACTTTATTTGGCGTCAGATTGGTATTGTTTGTTTTTATTTATCTACTTCAGTAGGTATCTCTCATAAGTAACAAAATATTTCACTTTAACTATTTGTGTACCTCCTATTCACTCCTAAAAATAAAATGATTATTGAGTACTTAAATACAATAAAAAAATAACACATCGTTTGGTACATGGTTGTTTCATTCAATTCAATATTAAAAAAACTAAAAAAAATGATGGGTTTCTTAAATGTAAATACTATAAGTCAGTTAAAACACTCAGTTGTAAACTTACAGCCTCTAAAAGTTCCCCAGGAACATGATTTTGTTGCACTTAATGTCGTGTAAAACTGTTAATTTAGATAAAAATACAAGTAGATAGGTAAACTTGATGCCATTCTTCCATAGCCGGGACAAAACTAAACAGAAATAAATACAAATCAGTCATAAATTTCGATGCGTTTGATAAACGCTATGAAAGATAGCCTGGATAAGATAACATCAAAAACGTCAATACATTGTCCAAGAGCGTTGCCAGTTCATGGCCCAGGAGGGGCAAGTTCATTTTAAAACCCCGAACAAAAAAAATGTATGTCCCATCCATTTGCAATTAAAGTTATTAACCTACGAACATAAAACAAAAAAAAATTGCCCACTCTTTTGCAAAAAACTTGTTTTGTATCATTTTGTAGTTTTCCTCCCCCTTGTCGTTGGCACTAACTGCATTGAAAACTTCTTACTAAGGAACTAATGACCAAGGAGTTCAATTCCTATCCTTT
Source organism: Xanthorhoe spadicearia (assembly GCA_947086425.1). NCBI lineage: Eukaryota > Metazoa > Arthropoda > Insecta > Lepidoptera > Geometridae > Xanthorhoe > Xanthorhoe spadicearia. The sequence goes on from OX352199.1 coordinate 6,857,053, forward strand.
AGTTGAACTAGGAAGTAAAATAATTTCACAGTTGGTCGAGAAAAACGCGTCGTGCAAAAAGGGCTGATATCTCATTCCCGTGAGAGTGTGATCCGTAGGAAGTGGTCGGACAATAGACGTGGCATTTAGTAGAATAGTTATTTTCTTCGCGGCTAGTGACTTTCCTAGGCTTATGGCAAAAACAAATTGTGTTTTTTCTGTCAGTAGTTGTTCTGGTAGTAACGATTCCTGATGTCGCCAAAATTATTAGGTACTAAGTAATAAATAAATACACTTAACTAACTAAAGATGTTTCCGTCCCTTCCTTAAAGATAGAAATAAAAAGTTATTTTAGATTTAGTTTTGCGCCAGAATCGCCACTCGTATCAGATTATACCTAATACACCTACATTATAGTGTGAGTTCTAAGTACGCAGACAATTGGCCATACTGTCATATGATTCAACAATGCAACGATGAAATTAGATACAATTCTGAAAAGTGTTGTGTGTTCAAACCTATTGTACCTAACTGCAGCCAGCTACTTGTACCCATCCTAATTGTGACCGTTCAGCATCAGCCCCTGGATGTACGATTTTGATTCGATACACTTTGAGACAAGGTAGACAATCAAGGGGTTCTACTCTGCAAAGCGAAAAACTAAATTTCGGCATCAAATCACAGGTCAGCTTAAGTTGGTGAAAACTGAATTCGGTAAGGTTAACCAACATAAGCTGACCTTCGATCATTGTCACGATGCATCGTTTTCGATTCGTAGAGTAGAGGGGCAGGGGCTGAACGTTTGCGCAACGAGCGCTTCTTAATGATTATCATCGTTCAAGACATGCATATTTATTGTAGTAAATTGTTAATGTAACTATGCGAATAATGTTAAAAGTATTATTATGTAAAGCGAAATTGCCTGTAAGTATACCTAAGTAATCGCTAGTGATCGGTGACCCATCTCGGAGTTTTATATTTTTATTTCTGTAAGGCTTCTATCACACGGGGATTTTTGTCAGCTATTTAAGTACTTAGTTTTATTGTTTACAAAGTCGCTTTAAACTATAAAAAAACCGTTCCACACACATATAAAAAAATAATATTAATTAGCCTAGCATAATAATACTGGCATAGGTTAACCTTTTGTGATTTTTTTTGGCGACTAAAAATGTTTTAACAAAACTCACTTGACATCAAATTGCAATGCAATGCTTACTTCCAGGATTTGAACCGACAACTCGGATCGAAATTTGGAGCACAAACGCACTAAGAAAAAACGCGAGTTTTTTTCCATCAGTACAAAAGTCGCTCTGCAAGTAGCGATTCAAATATTTTCATTCATTTCTAAATAAGTAGTAAGCCAAATGTCGTATCTTCATAAGCAACAAAGACAAATACAAAAAACACTTCGCCTCTATAACGCCATATGAGAGAACAGCCTAAGTAGCCTGAGGGTATGCAGCAACCATCGACCACATGTGACTGGTAATTGTATATTAGTATAGGTAACAAGCAAAGATCTGAAAAAAGTTACGAAAAAATATTTATCGAACACGTGATGCAGTATGACAGAATATTATGTCCCCTTTTAACCGCGACTTTGAAAAAGGAGATCTTATGGTTCACTATAGTTACCTATAATAATAATAAAGTTTATTTCTTCACAAACGTTACATGTCATTACATCTTAAGTCTAAGGATTTAGGCAGAAGTACAATACAGGATAGAGAAACATAGGTACCCAAGCTAGGTATAAACCTGTGATATGGCGTACCTATACTCTCCACCGGACTAAGGTTAGGTACATACGGTTTGATATACAAATAATTTGTGCAAAAGAAGAACAATAATAATTTTTAACTAATAAGATCAATGTAAGTAAAAAAAAATTTTGAAAATATAAGTAGGAGAATACATTTACATACTACGACAATATTGTGAGAATAGTCTCTGTTTGCAAATAGTTCAAAGTTAATAACCAGTTATTTATCTTTATTTTACACTTATAGCTGGGTAACGAATAAATCTGAAGTGATACATTAAGCTTGTTGTATATGAATGCTCCTAGAAATGATGAATGGCGTCGGGCAAAGGAAGTTCGACATTTAGGTAATTCACATATTCGTTTACCTCTACGGATGTCTAGTTGATCAGGGTTTAAAGGGGTTTTCCTATAGCACCTACAGCAAACTTTTTAAGCTATTGTTTTTTTATTAAACCTATTTCGTCACACAACAAACTTAATAAATAAATATTTGTAGCTGTAAAGATATCTGGTTATTGTACAGAGCTCTAGCAGTCGATCGATGGATGGCGCCAAATTGACGCAACATTCGCATATCGCGCAACAACCATGATCCTTTATGTTATGACTAGCTGTGCCCAGCGGTTTCATCCGCGTAAGTTCCGTTCCCGCGGGAATATGGGATAAAAAGCCTATGTGTTAATCCAGGGTATCACCTATCTACATACCAAATTTCAACCAAATCGGTCTAGCCGTTTTTATAACAAACACACATACATTCTCACAAATTTTCACATTTATAATACTAGTAGGAAGGAAGTAGAAAGGATTGTCAACTACATAACTCCTTACAAAATGGCTGGAACCGCACGGAGCTCGGACCAATTTTCCCTTTGCTATTTTTGTATCCAATTTAATCAGAAACCTCGAGATTTTCGCTTTTATAATAAATCAAGTAAGCTCTACCTACCTGAATTACAAAAATAAATCAGTCCAGGCCTTAAATATTTTTTTTTTTCATAATCTTTGTTTTTTAGCGTACCTAGCATTAATATGTTTTATCAAACAAAGAGTAGATTGAATACAAATAATGCTTATCAAAGCGTACCTACTTACTTATCAGTTTTTAAAATAAATACTTATATAAGTAATAAGTATAAGTTTTGTAAGATAACATATCCTCTCTGTTTAATAATTACATTAATTGGTATAGAACAGATATTAAGCGATAGCCGGGGATTCCCTTATTTTGTTAAAATATTTTATTTTGTAAGGTCGTTTCTGTAAAATTAACGACTTATACCTACATCTCAAAGTTTTTTTAATAAGGTATATAGGTATATACCTAGGTATTACCACAGACAACAGTCTTATTCGTCTATGGTATTACATTTTTGCATGTAACCTACACAGAATTGCTTCTAGAACCTTCTGTGTAAGTAATTCATGCTACAACTTATTATCATTTCGCGTTCTAAGAACTCTAAATTTAAAGGTAGATTCGAAGTCACGAATTGAATCCAGAGCGGCACCTCAAAGTCGAAAAATAATTGATATTTAATAAGATGAAACTACTAAGTTAAGGGAACCAAATCCTTGAGGTCAAAATCACAAAGCAGGCAATCAATAACTGCTTTAAATTTGAGTGCCCTATTATACAGGTAAAGGTTTCAAGGTAAAACAGGTTAACTAGGTATGTTATTTGATCACGTTTTATCGACTTGGGGAAATTTGATGTATAGGCAGTTAAAAATAAATCTTTGGTCGCACCAAATTTGATGACAATACTCGAACGAGCCTCAGAAATTTCTAATCAAAGGATAGCGATGATAGAAAGATAAATAGAAACATAAACTAATATTATAAAGAGGTAATGTTGGTTTGTTTGACAGAGGTAGGTCTCCAAAACTACTTAGGTACTTACCTAGTCGATTAAAAAAAAAACCTTTACCGATGTGTAGAATGGACTGTCGGGATGGTTATAGGCTGTATTTTATCTCGGTAGTTTCATTAGTACCTAGGTACACCTGTGCAAAGCCGGGACGTGCTGCTAATTGTTTGATACAATAATTTGTTACGCTGCTATCGCGCGACCGATTGCTAGACATATAAAATAACGGTATCACGTACGAAATCGATTGCTATCCTTGTTGACTTTGGAACCCTAAATAGAGATACTTTACATATTAGGTAATAGGTTTCAAATATACTTATTGATGTTTCAAGAATCGGTTAGGGAAAAATCTTTTAGCAAATAACATACCTACGAAAATCATATTCTGACAATAACCTAAAATTACCTTAACTGACCTTTACGGTATTGCAAAACACAAAAAAACTATCCCAAACTTGTTCGAAATAGAAATTCGTAAAAGGTTCAAAACATGGTGATGCGCATGCGCGAATTTTCCCCTCAGAAGTCTGTTCGTTAACCTCTGCTATGTGTAGCTATAGGCTTGGGAGTCGTGAGTTGGAGAGCCATGAGGGTCGCGACTCCGCTCGTCTCGTCCACAAGGTCGCCCCTTACACCTCATACAAAAATGTTAAGGTAACTATACTAGCTATGCCACCTATTTTATCTCAAAAAGAAACATCTCTAAAAGCAAAAAGTTGATTTATTCAAGTAGTTTAGTTTTTTGTATGGGTGTTTATAGGTAGTAGTAGGTATCATTCCTTTTTTGGTGGTGGTTATTGTCTTTGTGTTTGTAATTAGGCATTTCTTATTTGTATCTACCTACTTGCTTTGTCCATATAACTAGTCCTTTTTCTGTATACTGTGTGCGTGTCTAAATAAATTATTTTCTTTCTTTCTTTTATATTACTTATTGGATTTACCGAAACGCATCAAAGACGCAAACTAATATACCTAGGTAGGTAAATACTATTATTTTTATCGACGAAGCGCTCGTGACAAAGCTTGCCTTAGCAAGCTTCTTAATTATAAATCGTTGAATCAACCACTAAGCGGTCACAACTTGGATTGGAGATTGGATCGCTTCCGTGCTTTGGAGGACACATGAAAGAGTCGATCACGGCTTGAAGTCGTTAAGCTATGACGAGGCCTTTAGACGGCTTAAAAGCTCCGTCACCAGAGTTGGCCACTTTCTCAGACGGACAAACGAATTAATTCTCTTCATTCACTTTTTATTTTCTCTAAATATAAAAGGTAAAAGGTGCCGTACCGCGATTGATGGTCATGTTAAAGGTACCTCGGGCACTGCAGCTCTGTCTGTCGTGCTCGACAGGTTGACGGTCTGTGCTGTTTATTCAAGCATGTACCAAGCTTGAGTTTTATTCATTACTAGCAGTACGTCCCGGCTTTGCACGGGTGTAGTAATGGAATTACCGAGATAAAATATAAAGCTATCCTAGTAGGTAGGTACCATTAAAATCCGTCCAGCCGTTTGAAAGAGTTGCAAACATTCACACAAACTTACATACTTAGGTACACCTATATAATAATTAGTGTGATGTGATAGTAATAGGTATCCCCAAATCGTACATTTACCAACTGAATTCATATTATACTCGTATCATCTGAACTACATTATAAATTGACTGGTTTTTTCATTGAAACATGTCGTTTTCTAAATATATTTTAGAGTAGGTACTTAGAGCACAAAAAATAAATAACAAAACCTTTCAAATGAAGAAGTAAATTGGGTATCACTCTGGACATTTATTTCTGTTTGTGTTGTCTCCGCAAACCCGTGGTCGTGTTCCCTGCAATTAGGCCGTGGCTGGGATTTTTTTATATTCTCTCCTCTAATTTTTCTGGATACAAAAACTAGGTGACAAGGAGGTATAAATAAATAAATATCGTTGGAGATTTTACAGGTCCTCATCTAGTCCCAAGCTCTTGTTATGGTAACCGGATGACTGATATAATACTTACTTAGATACATTTTTTTTTTGTAAATGCATACCTACATATTATAGAAAGAAAACATGATAGTTTTAATAATGTCTTCTTTCCTACTAATATCATACGAAAAAGAATAGTACATCTGATTCTATTTTTACCTAATGTTTGCCTAATCAATGAACGGTTTTGGTTGCAGAATAAATAAATAAATAAGTAAATAATCGGAATTCTGCCTCGATCCTTACAATTTGATTCGTGATGTAACTTTCCTAGTCCTTCTTGACAGATTGACGTAGTAAAGCTACGTTATATGTGGTAACGAAATGGTAACCGTTAATGGCATGAATAATGGAGCACCTTCTAGCTGGTGGGTAGGTACATGTTAAATTGTCGGTTAGGCATACACACTACATAGGTGAAGTTAGGCTTCCACGACCTTACGAGCGTCTGGAAACTTCGTTACCCGAGTTACAAAAAGACTGTCTAGAATGTATTCGGGTGGTCAAAGCAATCAGAACAAACATAAGCTCAGACTAGCTTTCAGTTGGAAGCAGTAGGTAGGTACCTACAAATACTGAATATGAACACATATTATAAAACTCCCGCAAAGCTGAGCTTATTTTCCACTCCGTATCGTCTTTATCTCAACACGGTCCTCTCGTGGCTGTAGTGTGACCTCGGTGATTCCATTTTAGCCGGTTCACCCACTGGTAGCTTTTGAATAGGCCACATAATGTAGCTAACCTAACCTAACAGATGACGGCATTATAATTAGAATAATAAACAGTAAGACTGATGACTCCCATCTTGTAAATTAATGCGTTAAGTATCCCACCCCTTGTGACAATATGCTATCAAATCCTTAAATATCTAATTAAATGCGCGAAGATTCCGCCATGTTAATTCGGCAGCTCGAGAACACGCAGTCATTTCAGAATTATCTTTCCGTTTATCGTAACGAGAAAACATGAACTTTTAATTGCCATCAATTGTTTAACTCACCTTATCCGGCGAAAATTGGCCCCAAAACAACAAGCAAACAATCCAACACAATAGCCCACAAACACCACAATACACTGCCTTGCCACTTTACTTAGCTTCTCATAGAGTTACTGTTTACTATTTTGGTACAATTTAGGGTAAAGACGGGGGGTTTATTTTCATTATCGCCTGGAGTAGTGTGGCGTCAGCAAAAGTACGCCCGCACGGGGTATTCGCGGTTCGCGACTGGTCGGTATCGAGCGGCGGCCGGCGCCTCCCCGCTCCTCTCTAAACCAATTTATAATACATACAGAGGCGCAGCATCCCCTTCAACCCTCTCAGAAGGACTAGAGACCTTATCTCCATCGTATAGAGACCATATCAAAATGCCAGCAGTTTGCCGCAGGAGCAGAATCGTCGCCAGCTCTTGCAGAGGAGCCAAGGGTGCGAATTGTGTACGTTTTCTTCATTATAATTGAAATCAGCGTCGTAAGGAACTTTGATCGTGGCGATTGTATGCTATTGAATATTCATGGGCCGAGTTGGGTGAGCCGATAACTGGCTCGTTCAAAGTTTCAGTTTCTTTAGCTGGCATCCGTCACGCTGTTTATTAACTAAACGACAGTTTCAGAGTAGCTTTCCTTTCTAATAAGTGTTTCGTCCAAAACAAGACACAGATGGACAAATTTATAGGAAGAAGTATAATAAGAACTCTATTGAGTTGGTTCTTTATAAAATCGTTGTAGAATTCCAATATCACTGGTATTGTAGATGGTAGAACTGAGGGCTATAATGTTTGCCGCTATCTGCATTCGTCATTATGCGTCTGACGCCCGAGGTGCCAACAAGAGCCATGGAATTCATCAGATTACGCTATAGGATGCCTGCATTATGAATTAGGCTGCAATCAGAGTGCTATGTTCTGTTGATGAGCTCTTGTCTCAATTACTGGATACGAATTGACTTAAATTATTTGTAGATTAGGGGTCAAGGAAAGCCAAATAAAAGCAAGGTTAAGAATTAATTGTAAGTCTTTACTGAAAGCTCAAGCCAGCGATAAAGACCAACAAAAAGTCGCTGACGTTAAAGCCATGAGTGAGCTCAAATCATAATCGATCACAAGTTTGTAACCTGAGGGAAATACATGCAGAACAAAAGTTGTTTTCACAAGTTCCAATTATCCAACGGTTGGAAACTTGGAAGCCACCATTTCTCCTTGTGCATGTCGTAAATAGGAGAGGACGTTGACGTGTTTCTAGTATTAGGTATATTGAAAGGTTTTTATTTGTAGTGCGGTTCCATTGTCCGCATATAAAGAAGCCAATTGCGTGAGTTTGATCCGACCGCGATAGTCGGACGGTGCCCTTACGCGTATTCCGAGAACTCTTTGTAAACCCTATACTCAGTTTGTGTCCTTTTATTTTGAATAATGTAGTGTGTATCTCTACATTCCAACTTCACTTTATTCTTCATTTTAGTTTGTAGTTTGATAAGAATGTTCCTATTAGATAACAGTAAATTCAAAAAGCAACTTAAAAAGCTTCATACAAAATTTAAGGAAATTCTTAAATTTTTTTATGAATTTTTTGTCATCATACAAAAAAACCAATAAGTACAAACTACGTCAGAAATACAAAAAACATTATTATCAATTTTTTTCGAAATCCTACAAATATGTATGAACGTGAAAATTTAACTTAATTCAGATTTATATCTATAGTTAATTTTGCATTTACAATATTTATATTGTCCCACACCTGTAGATATGTATTACAACACAGCGTTTGGTTTATGGAGGAAGCTGTAATTTACGTTGGAAATATCCTGATCCCGGATCTAGCTAAATTGGACCGCGACCTCGGAAGGACAGAAAAACCAATTTTAAAAACGGAAACCTTACCGGTTATTTATTAGTTTGTTTTTAAAAATAGAACTAGTTAAAAATGGAATTGAATAATCATCGTAGGAAAACGGGAACACAATTACTAGGTATTTTCTACGTTTTTAGCGCGTATGCGTTAGAAGCCGTTTTTAATTAGGTAATTGAGAATTTGTGATCCATGAATCTACAAATACACTAATATCAGGATGGAGCCAACTAACTATTTATTATAGCCTAATCCACATTAATACAGGCGTAAAAAAATATTCTGTATAAAATAACACTATGAAATCGTGATACGAATCAACTATTATTCCGGCCTTCATCTTTACTTTATTAAATTAAGAAAGCTTTCAATCATGATTTGTAATCCTAAGTCCTAAGTCCATGAAATATTTATTTTATGTTATATCTTTAATAACAGCATTTTCTAGTAAATAATTTAATCATCTCATGTTCTAATAATTTACAGACCAAATAAACTTTAAAGTTCTGTAAAAACGTATGGGTACCAAATATGTACGAATACCTAGAGTGAGTTTGTGATGCTCACTCAACTCATACCTTTTAAAAGAGCGCACGCAGCGCGGACCTATAACATTTTTCGTGTTTCATTCTAAAATTGCTGGACGCTCAAAAAAACTACAGCAGTCTTTTGTAAACATTTGGTTCGCTAGTCTAGTACAGGCCATTTTTCAATTTCCCTTTTCAACCTACGACACTCATTCAATTTCAAAATATGGTGGATATAAATCGATAGAGGAGAGCCTTATCTCCTCAGGGTGGTTTCCACATCGTTGCCGTCCCTCGTACGAAATATAAAGGCGCGGTCCAATTGCGGCGCATGCTGTGTACGATTACGCGGCGCATTTTAGCTGCGTGGTGGGTTCATTTGTTTGATAACCTAGGTATCCGTAACATTATGCGTAGCGTATGCGTGTGTTGCATGCAGTGGACACAGTCGGACCGCGCCTTTAACCACGCAGAATGTCACCCTAAACTTGTCTTCTGTGCAACGAAGCCTGAAATATTTTAATGATTTATAGAAGCTTGATTCCGAACGGTGGTGGTTGCAACTTTATAGTTCGAATGCAAGCAAAATAGTGTCTATTCTAAATAAACAAATCAAGGGAAGTTAGACATTGCCAAAAGCTTTTATAGGTAGATACCTACCTGTAGTCTAAGTTTTTGAAGATCATGAGACACGATTTCAAGTCAAAAGGCACATGAGACACGATTTCAAGTAAATTTTCTAATGACCACATTAGATTTTGTCGGAATTTTAAGTATTGGACGAATAAGAACCTGTGCTATTCTACCAGCTATGAAAGCTTTTTATTCTATTTAGTTACACTGAGCTAATACTCAGTAATGGAGGGGCAAGTAGCGCTAGCAATTGTACCACCTATACCTATTATGGATCTAATAAAATCCACTTAGCTATTTATAATCATTAAAAAGTAGCATTTTAACTTTTATTTGTAACTTTTATACTCTCTTTGTTAAATAAGGTAACTCCCATGAGGATTTTGTTAATCAAAGAAATGTAGCTCCTTATAAAGTTCGTTTGCTTTGATATTGAATTTTAAATTAACTCTGTTATACGAAATTTCGCTAATGGGATGGTCTGAGCTGAGCTTATATGTACCCAAAGTACCACAATGTGAACGCAAGGTAAGTAATTCGAAACTCTTCGTAGAATTTAATCGATTCTTTATTCATTGCAACATCTACGTAAATAATTTCACATAATAATATTGTGAATCAAAAACAATTGTTTCCAAATCTTAAAATCCAGTAGATTCTACTTTGTACGGAATATTCGTTTAATTTTAAACAGATTTTTCATATTTACTTATAGAAAGAACGTTTATCAATCACCAGGTGCAATTTCCTCTTCAGTGACTGTGAGGCGCCGATGACGGCGCTTTTGGGAAATTATTTCCATTTCCTACACTCAGAGAAAATTCTGACGTAGTAATAAAATGTATTTCCGAAGAAAATTTACCAAAATTTTCATACATATTTATAATTTCCATTAATTATATTTTTTATTACATTAAAAATATTTTCCATATGTTTTTATTGGCATTTTATTCTTATTTTTCATTGTTTTATTTATTTCTGGATATTTGTTTTCAATCATTGTAAAATAATAATTTGAGTATGATTTTGTCATATTAAGTATTTCCTGTCAGACATTAAATAAAATGTGCCTGCAATAGGTATATATTTTTGGGAATGTCCTGAGATAAAATTTCCATAAATAGATACATTCTACCAGGTTCAATCACCGACCGCGTCATCTTCTTGCTCTATTCATAAGCTTTTAATAGAGTTCTTGTTTGCAGACTGCTAATGGAATACCAATTCATTCATCAATATGTATGAGTGGGCCGACGACTCTTTACAATGAGATTAGTACAAGTTCAATATGATTATTAAGTACCGAAGGACTCTAGCTGGATATCAACTTAGGCCTTACAAATAAACTTATGAAGACATGGTTTCACCGCAGTAATTTATTCTCAAGCTCGAGGTAGGTTTTTATAAGAAAGTCCCAACAATGTTATATTGTATGATAAGTGCTTATGAAATAACAGAATCTGAAATGAATAAAAAAATACGCTAACTTGTAAATCAAAGAAAAATAACCATGGAATGAAATGTGAAGTCTTTATGTGTAGTGAGTACTGAGAACAAATATGAACAAAGTGGCTAAAGAAGTATAATATACATTTATCTCAATGAGCATAAGTAGAATACATTTATCAAGGAAAGTATAGCTAGGTACCTACGTGACATTCTTACATGTTATCTTTAGGCCTTCTATGATCACTATTGGCAATAAAGTTTAATTGCTATCATGCTTTAGCGTTAGAGAGCATTAAATATCATAAAAATGGGAAACCTACCGTATCCGTAGATTTTCTAGTTTTCCGATTTTTTAGCACAGTTTCATGGACTGTTCAGTGAGGTTCAAATTCGGGCACACGAGCCGATCTCTCTTCCTCAGTCATCAAGGTTGTCTGGAAGAAATTGCTCATAGCGATAAGCCCGCTCATTATACTACTCTAAGTTTTCTGTATGTGAACAAAGTATGTCATGTGCAATAAAGTCTATCATGCATGTTATCATTTATGTAGATTCAAACAATTGATAGTTTATAAATATCGGAGAGTATTTATTCATTTCTTTTACGCACGGACACTTGACACTGATAAAAAATCACACTATAGTATACTCGTAGATATACATTCTGAATAATTATATAAAACAATTTATGGTCTACTCTACAAAACATATCAAAAATAAGAAAAGAAAAACTATGTCTAAACTTTTTTGGAGTATGTTCTTTCCGGCTGTAGAATCGTTTAGTTGTAAGGAGAGACTATAATTGCAGCTCTAGATAGGTAAGTAGAGATGACATAAGGCAGAGTTCTGTTTAAAAGGATTACTGGGTAATGCAATTTAGTCCGCGTCGCGTGTCGGCGCCGCGACGGGCATGCACCCGGGATTCAACTGTGACAAGCAAGACTAACTAAAACAAAGGAAAACCTAAAATGTATGCGTACTAAAAACTTTATGTACCTATGTTGTCACAATTTTTTGTATTCTATACTTAATTCATATTTTTAGTTTTACTAAGTTATTTTTCATTCGCATCCAAATGACTGAACGAATGTTTAAAAAAAGTTACGACGACGACGCCCCGCCAGGATTCGAACCTGAGTCGATAGAAGCAATCACCGTAGGTTTACCGTGGGCTACCTCACCACTCGGCCTCAGTGTTCAATCATACCGGGTTCGAAATTATTTAAGTTTTACTAGGTACCTATTATAATATCAAAAGTTTACGTTGGTAATGATACCAACCACTTATGAGTTTGTCGACTCAACTACTCATGGAGTGTAAGTGCGGGAGTCGGCTGGGGTAGTCGGGACAAACTCAGTACTGTATAATGAACTATGAATGGGCTAGTGAGAAGTCGAGTATCGATTGTCCCCGGTTGCCTAGCAACGGGAGGCGTCGCGACGTCGACTTCGTTCCAAGCTTATTTTGATTGATACCAAAATAATTCAGGTTCAAATAAGTAGATAGGTACCTAAATTATGAGATCAGATTACCGAAATAAACACATTTTTTTTAAATATTATCCGATTCCTATTACATTCTGTAGCGAAGCAAGGGATGTCACTCATTCAAAATCAATACTTCATCATCATCATCTCCCTGCCCTTATCCCATTAAAAATCAAAATTAATATTTATTCAAAATCAATACTTAAATAATTATTAGTATTATTAAAAAAAAAATTGCCTAAATTCTTGCAATGAAATTATTAACTAGAAAATCGATAAATTATCTAAGTAAGTCCCTACCTAAGATATTAAAATTCACAAAACATAGGACTTCAATCCAACGAATTAACTTTGATTCAGGCTACAAAGCAAAATTAGCAATCCGTCATGTAGATAAATTCTGTTTTGGATTCGAAGCGAACCTAAATATGAATATAAAACTATCGAGGTATTTGAAATATTGCCACTAGTCGACATAACAACAGCCCACCGATGCTGCGGCGATCTTTAAAACCCTATCTAAAATAAAAGAGGAAGCGATTAAAGTATCTATCTAGGTACATTGAATGTCAAAAACCATCATGAAGGTATACTAAACAAGTACATAATACAAACAATACTCTCATCAAGTCAACTTTTGAAAAAAATACACAAGTCGGTTATTTCATTTGAGAGCTGCGGTTCCACAGGGAGACGTCAAACTTAACAAAAAATAAAGAACGCTTCATTATCCATAATCTATATAAGTCGTTAATAGCGAGTCTAAATTGTAGCGTTACTGATCAAAACATTCCTTTATTGTAAGTAGATAATACTAGTATTTTTTACATAATAACTATAATTTAGTAACTCTACTCGACTTCCATTTGGGTCCACGTCAATACACTAACTCGCTTTCAAAGCCCATAACGAACATGTGTAACTTGGTTCCTTATGAACCAGTTCCACATGACAGTCATGATCCTTGAGGTCTGCAGAAATAATAGTAGATTGCTATACGAGGGGGCAAAGGCATTTTTTCTATGCACGAGATGGTTTATCGCGCGAGCGTCAGCGAGTGCGATAATAGTTCGAGTGCATAGAAAAGCCTTTTCCCCGAGGTAAGCACTCTGCTTTTCATTACGAATATGAGGAAATTACCAAAAAAATTGATGTAAAATTTAAATTTCACACACGAAAATTAGCTGTCTCGCTTTTTTTTTAAATCGACTAGTTTAATATTGACTAAAAGCAGCTAACGATGGCATGGCATAGCTGCGTTCCAGATTTAAAAAAAAATACTGACTGGTAGAATGGCTATAAAAGTAGTAGGCATTCTACCGGTAGTTTTTTTTGATGATGAAAAAATTTAAATAAATAAAATTAAATAAATAAATATAATATTATTAGTGCTAGAGAAGCACAAATTCGTGCAAGAGAGACATAATATCTAGCATCTGATTGAGTTAGAAGAACTTGAACACTTAGCATGCATCGACATGCCACAAAAGAAATGTCAAAAATGAAGTTGACATTTGACAGTTATTTACTTTCCTGCCCTAGGGCAGGAAAGTTCTTGTTTTCCCTAGGGACAGAAAATGCTACTTTGAACCCTATAATCAGGCAACTTCGTGCGTACTTTCCGTGTATGAGTAATGAAAACTTATTTTTCTAACCTTCCCTTCCGGTAAGAAAAGCCGATGCAGTCATTGAAATTAAAACGCTATTTCCTTTGAATTCAGCCAAACTGTAGAACCACTAAACCGGCGGTACCGTGTAAGCCCTCCCGGGGGCATCGCATATAGCAATTGATGGCACCAATCAGCAACTAATAACTCTGCCTCAATATGGATTCCACTTTGTTCATTAGCTATGCAGGTTGGTAATCAAGCGATTGGATAGAGCGCTGCACTCTATCAGCAAGGGTGGTCCCTTTAAAATGTTTGTATGATCTGCAGATATTTGTTCCGTGTTTGGGTGTTTATATAATATGTATGTATGTACCTATTTACAAAAAAAACGGTCTCCAAGTATTAAATCATTACTTATATCATGAAGATTCTCAGTTTGTTATGCTTAGCTCTTTAGCTGAATTTGTAAATCTTGCTAAAATTTGTAGGTATCGCTACGAATCAAATCTGCTGGACTGCACAATAGGTACACATTTAAAAGCATTACACTACAGTAATAATAATTAACGTAGGTGAAATTGTATTTAGTCATACCTAGAGCAGCTAAAACAAAATCTGGAAGCTTCATAAAGTTTAAATTTCATTTTAACATTACTAATATTACCTACAAACAATAAAACTCATTCTCTCATTTTGTGTCTTATGAGCGAAAATTTTAATTCAGGAAGGGACATGATAAAAATAAAACACCAGTCATTGCTATTCATCATACCAGCTGACTCCGAACATAATGGTCGGTTCGCATTGAGCGCGAAAATTACACGAAAAACCCCTTAGCCAACGAAAATTAAACGTACCTTCCCGACGAAACTCAACTAGGGGATGATGAGGGGTTTACAAACAGTAAAATAAAGCATATTTAAGTAAACGAGTATTTTAGGAAGGTTTCAATTAATAAAACTCACGAGATGGTTAGTGAAGGTTAGCAATGAAAGTTTAAATTTCTACACGATCCTACTAACGATACGGGGTTGGGTCTAATTTCTAGACACGGACTTGTAAACTCCAGTTCAAATAAATTCGACTATTTCGAGTAGAACTGCCAGAATATTTTAGGAACCTACCATTAAACCTAGGTGTTTCTGTGGGCAAACATACGCTAAATAAACTTGCTGACTGTGCAGGTGGCTAACAAGATTTAGAATAAATCATCAAGATTTTGATGGACACACAACCTATTACCTACCAGAAGTACATTGCTACATTGAGTAAGTACCTCTAGTTTTCAGTATGAACTGATCTTGTCACTAACCGGCATCACAGTGAGTTAATTGGCATAAATTTTCTACAAACACGAGTCTTTTGAAAGGAAAATACCAACAAAGAACCTGAAGCGACGGTATGTAAGCCCATTATCGAGTTAAAGCTAGGAATCGAAAAACATTCACCGCTCCCAGAATTACAGGGCTGAACTATAAAAGGAGATAAATTTAATAAATTTCAGAATTTCTGATACGGAGAGTTTATAAGTACATAGTTGCCTAGCTTAGTATTTTATTTCAATACCGCCATCGGGATAGGTCTTCATTTTTTTTTGTAAGAAATTCAACTTGATTTTAGTTAACACTTTTTTTTAAAAGACTAGATTATAAATATAAAGTAAGTAATCAGATTATGTACATTTAAAATATTCTCGATGATGATTCTCTAGAGAGTTGTCTGGCTCAACAAAAATGCAAACTATTTGTAGCATGGTAGGTAATATTGCTCGAAATGAAAAAAAGCTCGATTGACAAGCCTAGTACCCAATAAAAACTAAGGGAGCATGGCTGCTATGCTACATGAAATGCTAGGGTATAAGTTAGAATGAAATTCCGTTTCTAAATATGTATCCAGAATTCCAGACTAATATTAAAAGAGGTACTTAAAGTATTTTTGTTTGACGGAGGTAATCTCCGAAAGTAATCATCCGATTTTCAAAATTCTTTCACCGATGTATAGATTGGACTTGCAGGATGGTTATAGACTATATTTTATCCTGGTAGTTTCATTAGTACACCCGGGCAAAGCCGGGACGTGCTGCTAGTTTATAAGTAAATAAGATGATGATGTCTTCAGTGATCTCCCAATTAGTAAACCAGAAGCACGTCCTGCGAGCGGCCCTGTCCCACCCAAACGGGCTGTACCATTACCGCTAGTCAATAATTTACTTGCATTCTACAACTATTGTGACTACCCCGTATATTCCTAATGATAGGCATTATTATCGCGATCCCGTTATTTTGTCTGTCTGTCTGTCTTTAATTAGATGTCAAAAGTGTTCGTTATACTTAATGGCCAGATATTTTGTAAGATACTAGTAAGTACACTGTGATTGAGTCGCCTAATCGATAAACTTGTTTAAAGGAATACAAGTAAATGCATAATGCTACACTACTGGTGTAATTGTCAGTAGGTAAGTAGGTACCTACCTAATTTCTTAATATCCTTCACAGGTTAAATTAACACAAATTCTTGTGTTATTGACTAAACATGAATATTGATCGCGAAAGCACGCGAAAGCTTGAAAATGATGATAATATCAAAAATATTCAAGAAAATAAGCATTGTACTCACATTAGTCTTGTGAAGCCTTCAGCGCGGTTTGCAGCAGTCAGTCGGGCCAGGACTACGAAACGGGATAACATCTCCCTGCATCGTCCGATTCATTATCCACAATCTGAAACTTATCACAACGGAACAAGGGTTAATTTCCCATGCAGTTATCGCATCTATTTTATCAAGAGCTTAGTTTGCTTAACGTTTTGGAGAACACTAAGGTGGAATTATATTGGTCTGCAGTGTTATGAAGCTGTTTAGAAACACCCATCTTGTGGGCAATGGACCGTGCTACATTGCGCTGTGCGAGATCGCGATAGATATCCCACTTACTTGTTTACAGCTAAACTACCAGAGGCCCAACCATCAGTTTACTGTAGTATTGACACTATCCTCGATACCGAGACAAGTTTCACAAAATGTATGAGAATCCAGCGCAGCGAGCCGCCCCCAGTAACTTGCATGAACTAGTAAAATCATACAATTGAAATACTTGACCCGTTAGCGAGGAAAGTTAACTGTACAATCTGAAAACTGATGATAGGGCTAGGTACTGAGGTCCGAATTCTATAGCTAGAACTTTATATCACAACCTCCTTGCTTATCATGACGAGACGAGATCAACAATAAAATTATAAATGCAGTTATGTTTTCAAATATCAATCAATATCGGAAAAGTGCGAACTCTACAAAGAACTGTTAGTACCTCCTAGTACACTAAAGCTTCTGTATAGAAGTTCTTATTTTATTCAGCATTTAGACTTTGGCAACCGATTTGATTCTTACTCAAATCTGTGCTTTGGCCAACCTGAAAACTATTCATAAACTTAAGATAAACCAGTTGTTATACAATGTACTTCAGTCAAACCATCACCCTTTGCATTATAGAGTTCACAAGTACCTACAGCTATAAGAAAATAATAATAAATAATATTTATACCTACTAGGCATTCTTATTTGAAATAAATTGTCATAATACCTAAGTACGTAAACTGTTTCCTAATAGGTAATTGAAAGTATCAAATTCACTGCATATTTCGCACACATTGCAAGTCGCTGTCGACGAAACTCTATACGAAGTCACGTAGCGTAGCACGGGAAGGTACAATGGACCGCAAAAGTACTATTAGTAAAATAACATTTCATAGGGTTGCTATTGCCACCTGTTTCTCTTTATCCCTGGATCGCGCTTATAACTAAGTGCGAATGTGTGGGATATTCGCACAAATACACAACCCACTTGTGTAGGGCATTAAGATAAGGTTTTAAGTAAAATATTCCTAGGTAGGTAGGTACCTATATGAAAAAGATGTATATAGGTACCTATTAGTAGTGTTTGGCTCTGAACTAGCAAATGTAATTTAATACAAACATCATTGAATCAAAAATTTATAAATAACGTTTCCTGAATCTGAAAATTAATAAATTCGAGACATATTTGTGTTTCTATAGTTTATTCATTTTCAGATTTAACAGTCAAAATATAAGCAAAACAAAATATAACTCAAGCCTACACACTCAGAACAAATAAACGCAATTTTTCTTTAGTTACAAAAACAAAGCATCATTTTCGTTAATAGGTAGGTTAACCTACCATCTTACTTTGTAGCTCATATTACCCACACACAGTACAGTACATTCTTGTAATCATAGTACGGTACCTTCACATCTTGCGATGAAGAATAAATAGATCTATAATGATTGGCTGTTATTAGGACTGTCTATAGAAATATTGATTTACTGTTACTGTTAAAAAGGGTCGGCAATAGGAATAACAGGTCATAGTTACCTACAGCATCAATTTAATACCAGTAATATTGGACAAAGGGATTTAGTACTTACTTACAATTTTTGTTAGAAGGTAGGTAGGTCTTAGTTTTTAAATACAGTGGGGGATATGTGGAGTGGCCTTTGTCCTAGTACAGCTTTAAAATATTATTACATAATACATCATTACTTACTTATTCCTAGTTTACAATCACTCAGTTGCTTAGTTATGTTTGTAGATACCTCGAAAATGTATATGATAAAATAAAATTCATTGAAATAGGGAAAGCTCCAAGAGACAATTAATAAAATCTATTTTCAAACTGAGTTTAATTTAATACCTACAAAGTCTAGGTCTAGACAGTACCTAAATATAAATAAATCCAGTCTTAATCGCACCTAATAATAATGAATTTCGTATCATTATTTTTATTTGCGCCTACATGAGTTGGTATCGCACGAGAATTGAACTCGCACTTATTTCGAACACTCTCTCTCTTCCTTGCGTTCCACCGAGCTCATCAAAGGGACTCTAAATTAAATTTCAAGAGTTGGGGGCGAAATAAGAAATCTGTGATTTATGTCTTAGTTTTTCTTCTTGCCATTAGTAGAGCGCAAATAATAGGGGCACAAGATCTTCTTTCTTCTAATGATGGCTGTCCAGGTCGAGACTTCCACTACGTCACATCACACGTTGTACCAACAAGACCACGTGACTGTGAGGTAATGGCCATTTCAACCCTGAACTTTTTCTTTCTTCATTCAGCTGCTTTCTTCTATTTTACTATAGAGCTTTACAAAGTTAAGTCTGCCTAGGTTTATATTATACAGTTAACAATATACACTACCTCTTCAAGCATAGAATCCATACCTACCTAATAATAAATCGAATAATAAAACATACCAATACGTGTAGTACATTATCTACGCTTAATGTGAAACTAAGTTAAATATAACATAAAAAAGAGTAAAAATAAGAGTTTTGATTTTGAAAAAAAAAAACCTACTTATTTATTTTTGGCCAACACGATAACCGAACACCTACCCAGTTCAAGAAATAGCTTTAGGAAGTAATGTTGGACTTTACAAGCTTTCTAGAGCTTTGATACCTACTGTTTTCTCTCTCTATCCTTTGAAACTTTTGTAACAAACAATAATAAATTAAGGTTTTGGGCCTGTTTAGTGTGCCTGTTTAATTATATAGGTACCTAAATGAATCGCAAATGTATTGGTAAGGGCATAACTCAACAAGCCTGGACCAATTTGGCCAATTCTTTATTTGTAATGTTCGTTGAAGTTCAAGAATGGTTTTTACGGCGAGAAAAATTTGAATAATTGCCCGGAAAATCCCGATATTCCCGCGTGAACGGGACATACGCGGGTGATGCCGCGGGAAGCAGCTAGTGTACTTATAAATTAGTACCTAGACACCTACAACCTGATCATTAGCAGCTCTAATTTATTCGAAAATCACCGATTGTTTGATTTAGTTAAGCTTTAAAAAGTTAACTTACCCTTTTGGATTGGACTGCAAAGAGTAGGCAGGGCACAGGATATGAATGAAGATTCCGCATGGCTCTCCCACTGTAATGATTATAAACAATGTTAAAGTATTTCTACTGAAAACGTATGAGTTTTTTGACTATCATTTTTTTTGCGTTATTAAACGTGACCTTCACTGATGGTGTCATGGGGGCACTGCTAATGCACTAAGGTAGGTTTTCATACCTTTCTGTAGGACTCTCGAAACGAAAAGGACTCTTTTTACAGACCACCACAAAATAGAAATGTCTGCACTTACCACTCGGCCAAGATATAGGTAGCTACCTAAGACCTACATTGCTTGACAAGAGTTGATTTCTGCGATAGTTAGAAAATTCAACAATTTCAAACCTGCCTACCATCTAGAGCTTAAACATTTTTTTCACTTATGGGCGATTGGATAGAGGAACTTCAAAGCCAAAAAAATTCAAAATTCTAACATAATCTTAGAATAAAAGACAAAATATTTCAACAATAAAACTTACATGCGTATTCTGGGTGGCGCGACACAGGAGTGGGTGCCGGCGGCCGTGCGCTTGGGACCCGCGAAACGCTGACGATGCAACGCGATGCAACCAGAAATGAACAACTTTTTACAACATAGATAGCCCTACGGGTGCGAGTTAATGATCATGAATCATGATCATCACCCTACCATTTTTGAGATTGTAGTGGGTGGTAGGTATTACCTAAGAATCTACCATTCCCGTGCATAAGCAGTACCTATAAGGTAAGGTTTAGTTATTTTATTAGGTAGGTACTTTCTACTGAACTGACGACCTCGGTGGCGCAGTGGGCAAAAGCCTGCGATGCGGAGGTTGTGGGTCCGATCCCCGCTACGATAAATATCCTTGGGCATTCCACGCAACGTCATCTAGTCCCAAAGTAAGCAATTTAATGCTTACTCTCCACTATCAAGTTAGGGCCAAATTATTATTCTTAGTCCAGTTATATAGGTCTTTAGGTAACTAATGATAATCCGCAGTAGGTAGGTACTTCTTGAATTTATATTTTTTGAGTCATACAAACTCAACAAATAATCAGATTTTTATTGAGTGTTATTGTTGTAGTTATTGATACCTACAAAATATATTCTAAGCTTTGCATATCTCGACTTTTCAAAGGCCATATTGTCACACACAATGTGACTACAATTTTCAGTGACTTTTTCAGTAGGCATGCCTACTTGTAGATTATTATAATTATTTATTATGATACTTATGCCCGTATTCAGAGACTATACTCAAGCGTGTCTCAAGCGGTGATCCAGAACTCAGTTTTTACAGATAACTGTCAAAAATCGATGCTTAAAGGTAGACTCAAGTATGAGTGAAGTCTCTGAACACGACTCTTTTTGAAAGATACCTACTTGTAATCAATCCAAAGATTCTTAGCCAATAGTTGATCACACCTGGCCTACTGCAGTGTCAAATTCCCTTGTGAAACATTTATCGCAAGCGTTCCCTGGCATAAAATAATACCTTTCGCAAATACTTTGTAGGTATTGCAATAACAATATCATCGTGTTCAAAGAAATCGGAAACTTTATTCCGCTTAACTTTTCTATTTGCAATAATGCAATGACGTCATGTGCTTGGGCACGTGTTAGTTTATTGTAACTTAGGTTTTGTCATAATATAATATAATATAATATTATATTATATTGGTTTTGTCAGGTTTTGTCATATCTACACAAAATCTGAACTGTAAGAATTGTGTTAAGAACTTAAAAAACTCTTTAATGATCATTAGATAGTTAGAGCCCTGTTTTGAATGTCATAAGTAACCTGTGTTTGTAGTACCTATTTCCTACCTATTTGTTTAAATTCAATGAATAGGTATATCACATCTTATAATGAAACACATTTCATATCAATCATACAATATGTATTTAATCAATATAACATACAATCATTGTGACAGGTGGACAAAACCATTTCAATTGAAAAATCTTAAAACCACTACATTGAACAAATACAAAGGACCACATTAAAATAATTCACTATTATTATGCCCAAATATGTGATAAATTAATTGAGGTAGATTCCCATCATCAGCTGGGGTTCAAATTATAATTAACTTCGGATTCACCGCAGGGTAAGCAAATAAGACAACGCATTAAACATTACACTATATAATTAAATATCTACAAATTGAATATAAGTAGTGCACACTATTCAGGGATACTCAGGCTCCGCTAATAGTTGATTGCTTTCTCAAACATTTACAATAAAAGAGAACATTCATAATATAATAAACGCATATAGGAAACATGTTTGAATGACACTCACTACTAGCACTAGCCTAACCTGGCGAGCCCACCGTCAGCGTCGGCCCTCGCCACTGCCTACCCAAGGCCCAACCCGGCGCGAAGCAAATTACAGAGTTCTGCAGATTATAATACTTATCAATAAATACTAGCTATTTACATTCCAGAAGGCTGTTTCACAACTGACCAGATTAACTTCTTATTATGTATCAGTTATTTAGAATCGGGCTACGAGCTATTCTGGTCCTTGTGAGAAATAGCCCGCCAACTGTCCAGCGCGCCTCCGCCGCAGCTGTAATGTGTTTCACGCCTCACATCATACATGGATAGAACAGATACAAAACTAACTAGCGAAATATTTCATTAAACATTTTGTTCGTATTGAGAGTAATTGGGCAAAATATAGTTTGCTCATCATGCATTTTAAAATTTCATCAAATTAAATTTAAATAAAACAGAATTCATACAATAACTTAAATAAATATTGTAATCCATATAAAAGTTAAGACACGAAGTCGGAGAACAACCCTAACTACGCGTATTGCGATATTACAACTATAGTGGCAGTGATAAAATAGACTTTTCTTTTTTTGCGTTTACAAGTACGATTAAAATTGCCTGAACTAAAACGATCAATTTTCCCAAAATATCTCTTTGTCGTATCGTCCGACGAACCTCAGCTTTTCATAGGTCAAGCATCTAGTCATTGATTATTCCGAATTCTAATTGAGCGATAGGTACATAATTGAACCACGCGACACATGCATCGGTATCCTTTCACACGTCACTGAATGTTTGAGATCAAATATTTATTCAAGTCTTAGTCAAGTAGTTTTACGGATAGAACAAAAAGTTGTCTTTATGCATTTGGTGTCGAATTTCACTAAAAAATAATTTAAAAAAGCGAGCCAATAAAATATATGGCACTACAATCAGTGCTGGATAAAATTATACTAAATTTTAAATTTATTAAAAAAATAATCAGTACATTGGATAAACTCCAAACGGAAGTCTCGATGCGCTTTGTAACAGCAAACCGTACCACGTCCCAACAAACAGGCACCAACTTGACTACAAGAGAAATTTTCCTATATTTTTCTTTGGGTCCACGCCTACTACAAATGCGTTCAAAACTGTCAATTGCAACTCGTCACTCGTGAGTAACGAAGGACAATAATGCAGTTCTGAAGCGATTCAAGTTACATTTTCTACGACTCACACAACAGTGATCTCTTCACGATACAATAGCCAACAATTCATTGCATTATCATTATCCTACGACCGTCCCGCCTAATGCTCTTCGCGCCTCCGCATTTGTCACTCTTTAACATTACCTTGTAGAATACTAAGGGTCGATTTCAACTACAAAATGAATCTAATCTCCGCTCCCGTCATTTGGTTGGGAGCGACGTCGGAAAGCCTATCTTCGAAATATGGTGTTTTATGTAATTATAATTAAGTAAGACCATCAACCGCGCGTAATTCACCTTAACTTAACCCTAGGCTAGGCACTAACTAAACAATACTAGCGAGATCTCGTGAGCACGGAACACAATGTATATTCATTTACTTGTGTAAATATCCCTTATGACTAAAAGGCATTACATTCAGATAACTTCTGTATAGGGCCATCCAAAAAGTTATTTAAATCTAAATCCCGTCTAGAAATCTGTCTTAATGCCTGAAAAATTATTGAATGAGATTTAATTTCGACATCTCTTATGTTTTAATCTAATCAACTGTTTTATCAAAGTATGTATCAAAATCACTGGCATATAATCTGAATAATTATTGCTTCTAGAATATAACAATCGTGTTTCATAAATTTCGAAAGAACTCTCGGGACTTATATTTACATAAAATAACTGGCAAAGTGGCGATGTCAGTTTTTATAAAGATACAGTTTGGTTTTCTCACAAGTGTACAACATTTGTAAGATCGAGATAGAATCTTAAAATTGTTCAAGTTGAAAATTAAGCACACATTGCAAGTGTGAAAATACCTTAACCGTATATTTAAACTTACATTACAACCGTAACCAAACACATACGTATTTTAACCTCGATGATTTGAACACATTAAAGGTTTTGAGACACAATACATTATTAGATTTATTAGCAGAAAATTGTAAAACATACATATAAACACGAAATAAAAAAATGCATTATATATGGTTGTTCAAGAGCCTAATAAAATGTATTAGACCTTACCTAATTAACCAATGAGTTTTGCCGTAAATAATAAAATTTACCGCATTGCATTTGAAAATTAGATAAAAAGTTGTGCTTTTAACGAATATGTAAACTATAGTCTCTTATCACGTATATTTATTGCTAACATTACGTTTTCGAGGCTTGTGTACAGTCGGCCACAGATTAAAATACACCACATCAAAATTCTAAAAAACAAACATTTAAACACACATTGAAATCTTCATTGTAAAATGGTCTTATAGTTATTTAACAAGGCACAAAAAATCTATTGCCGACTAAATTGTAAATAAAATACATTACAACTCCAATGGCAGTGTCGTTATTCATAATTACACACAACTCAAAATCACACAGACAGCTGTTCATTCTGTATATAAAGCGTCATCCACAATTGCTTGGCTTTGTCACTCGGAACACAACAACGGATCAATAAATTCATCAAAAGTGGACTCTACAAACTAACGGCTAATTTCGTTTGATATGACTACGCGCGTACCTGATATAAAGTGAACACTACGAATTAAATGTAAAGTGGCTACTATAGGCACTTGGTGAGTGAAGCGCCGACAGGTCAGAAGGCACCTGCATAACCACAGTCGCTGTCCAAACACATACTGGTGCAATTGAGAACTTATTCAATGTATTCTACTATCCAACCGATCTAGACTTCTACTATTGTAATTAAGTAAACTTTGGACAGCGAAATAACCGTTACTGTTCACGCATTGCGCAAAGGTCTCCGATATTGGCACCTAAAACAAGCGAAAGCAAAAGACGATTCGCGGAGTAATAAAAACTAATTTAAACGTTACTAGCGCAGAACGCAAATTATTCTAATCCGGATCTTATTCCGGCTTTGATAAGAACTAGTATTTACACATTGGCAGTGGTGCGTATCGCTGGTCGTAACGTGTCGATGGCGACACTACTTACAATCTAATAACTTAAAAGTACTCAGACTACTTCCGTCCGTATCCACTCGAAGGCCGAGGGGTCATTTTAAACTAAGTCACCTATATTACATAGAAAATATCCAACCTTTCCTTTTTACATTTCGCACTAACTATTTACATAATTTGTTCACGTCATCCGGCGCGCCGAAGCGCGCTCGGACGCGATAAGGCTAGAAATCTCGACGAACCGTTCAAATATCATTATAAAATCATCAGTCTTGTCAATAAATTTACGCCTGCCGTGGATAACCAGCAGTCTACGAACCGTCGTCGTCGACAATCTTTGGCGAGAGTTTACCTAAATCAGGAGAATGAACATCCGCCTTGTCACACGCGAAACATCACCGAGCCAACGGAAAGGTCGAGCGCTCGCGCGCGAAGCGGCGGTTGTCAAAATTTAAGAAGCTCGACATTCCGATGGAGTCATGCGAGGGAGCTACCGTCCGCAGGGCCAGAAGGCGTTGCCGCCGTACCGTCGGCCGAGCTTGCGTTTCTTTGCGCCGCTGACGTCACCGCGCTCGCTTCGCTCCTCCTCCTTGAAGATGACGGGGCCGAGGGGAGCGTTGCACTCGTTGCGCTCGGCTGACTTGCGCTGCTTGGCGATGAGGTTGTTGAGGAGACGGGAGGAAGTGCAGTGTCGCGCGGGGAGGCGGCGGGTCGGCGCCGTGGGGGGCGGGGTAGGGGGGCCCGCGGGGGAAGAGGGGGGACACTCTGAAGGAAGGGATATCGGCTTGCGGTATGAATCGCAGAACTGCTCGTAGAGAATGACCTTAGCGTGCGCGGGCAGCGACGCGATCTCCACTCGCTTGACTCGCTGTACCTCCTTCTCGGGAACCCACTCGTCCTCGACCCTGAAAGTTAAGAGAGCGGTCAGTGTCAGCTCAAGCTCGTGCCACACAGAGGTGCAAACACATTTTGAGTTTGTTACTGTTTATCTGGATAATGAAAATGGAAATTTAGAGTAAATTTTGCAACACAACTTGCAACAAGTGTTTGCAGTATGGGCTGCAGTCCTATAACATTATGCTAAAACTAAAAATGTCAAGTGTCACTAGTTTCTGATCATGCAAAGCCAGTAAATATGGGATGTTAGAACAAAAATAGTGATATAATAATGGTTATTGAACTAAAATCCAACAAAACAGCTTTCGAAACCAAAACCACAGCTAATATCTAAATAATGCTCAGGACTGACCCTGTGAAGCTGCTAGCAACCTTAGAGAACAGAAAGTACGACCGAGACCGAGAGCCAATTGTATAAACGTAAATAAGTTTTTGGTAGTTCAAATTTTTTCAACGAGTAGAATGATATAAACCACAAATTTTTTAAGTAATTTTGCTAGCAACGCTTGAAAAAAAATAAATGCTCTGTGTGGCTTTGTCATTTAACAAATTATGCCAAGCAGAGACGTTACTGGGGATCAAATGCATACAAAGATCTGCTTAGGTACTCAATTATATGTCTTATAGTAGTAGCATCAAATTTTAAAATGTTAAGCGATCTTACAATCACGCAGTTCACAAACATACGATAGAAATAACCGCGAGTCCCAATCCCAATGTTCTAACTTTACTCAGCGGCACATTGAACCGCCCACATGTTTTAGGTAGCAAGTTTTGATTTTATCGCAATTGTTAGTTACAAACATAAATTAGTCAAGTGTGAAAGATATTTCGGTACAAAAAACATTTCAAGTTACCCCCATAACTTTATTTTTTGGCAGGCTTCAGTTGCGGCCCAAAATAAGTATATTAACGAATACTAAATTACTTACATTTGTTATTAGTGCACACTTGACAATAGCAAACTTGACAGTCAGTCGGGTAAGAACCGAGTTTTCGACCGTGCGTTTGTGATCTACTCGTATAATCTCAACATGACCGTACAACGTCCGACCAATTAGGATGCAAATTCTAAAGCAAAGTTTTACGTTATTATGATAACTACACAGAACTACAGTACTATAGAATGCATAAGCATTCTATAGTACATTTTAAATATGAATTTGATCCCTTGATGAGCGTCAAGCTAAGAATAAAAAGTTAAAACCGTGAAGACACCGGCACGATACTGTTTAGATTAGGCAATAAAAGGATGTATGTAATGTAGTGTATACTCCCATTGATTTATTATAATAAACATTCAGAGGTTAATGGAATTTAAAATTTATGTGAAAACTTACTGGTACTTAGGTGGTGATTATCAAGTATGATAAAATGAATAAAAAAAAAGAAAGGATAGGTTCAATGAGTAGTATAATAAATCAATCCAGATGATGACTACGACACAACCCACCTGGAGTTTACCTTACAACATTTAACATCGTTCCTTTCTCTAAATCTGTACAGCTGAAGGGTTTGGCATTAGTATTAATTAGTAAATTACTTTATTCGTTTTTAAAGAATGAACAACCAAATTTTGTATTGTGACAAAAAAATGCATTTGCTAAATTTGCTAAAATGTGGTGATATTTGTGTAATATTTTTATCGCTTTATTAGCTTATTTCATACACAAAAACAAATAGACAAGGCCCATCAATATTTAGTAGCATCATCAATAATTTGTTGTAAAGTTACTTCTGCTTACGAAATCTAATCTAATTTCAATAAGTCTGTAAAGCATAAAGTAGGTATTCTAGGATACCTACAACGCTTTACTTTTTCTCTACGTTTGCATTTACCGGATATGCAAAATCAGTTGTTTTATCAAGAAAAATAATTCACAAAAAAATAAAGCAAAGGAATGCACTTTCATGAATAACAAGTACTGTTGAACAAGCCCTTATTTCAATCCAATGCTTACCTGTAAAAATACATGAGACTTAGTGACTAGTTAACTTATATTCGACTTAAATAATAGTCTTGTTACTATTTTCACCTACATGTAGTAAGTGTAGCCTCTTCTGCCAGTAGGCAGAAAGTAAGTATTACTTCTTAGCTTTATTATTATGCAGTGGTTCATTGACAAGATTAAAATGACACGTTAAGTAAGAAAATATGAAAAAAATTAGTTTATAAAAATATGATACACTAATATTACCCTAAAATTATTTAATTTGAATTGTCTTGTTCGAAGGTCATGCCATTTGCAGTTTTAATCCTGTCAATCGAATAACTTACAACTATTGTGATTTTATGCAGAGCTAACTTAATCATTCGACAAGAACAATATCAGCTTTCTAGGCTACAACAAAGCTCAAAGGGCTTTTAAATCTGGCAGTCTATTTTCATAATGTGAAGGGGAATTAAAACCACAAGTCCTTACTTAATTGATACAAGAATAATAATAACAGAGCTAATTAACTAATTATGATCTGCTGTCCTACCGAAAATGTAATTTCAAGTACAGTTAAGTTTTATTATATGACAATGCCTTTACGCAAGTTACCCTTGTCATACTGCATCGCAATCTGTAATTGTCTACGGCCTAGGATAAGGCATACTGAAGCGCTACATCCTATCCTACTTCCTTCCTACTATCATACTAATATTATATATGTGAAAGTTTGTGAGAATGTTTGTTATTCTTTCACGCGAAAACGGCTGGACCCATTTGGTTGAAATTTGGTATATAGATAGGTGATACCCTGGATTAACACATAGGCTACTTTTCATCCCGATATTTCCGCGGGAACATTAATACATAAATATTTGATACATTATTATTCCTGTCAGCTTGATAAACTTTTGGAGCAATCATCATCATCATGGGAGCTCAAATGATGGCCCACTTCTAGGTATAAGCCTCCTCCCACAAACGCCACTCTAATTTTTGAGCAAACGTTAAAATAATGTCAAATATAAGCACATACAAAAATGTTTCAGTATTTGGGCGTTAATCAATTGACGAGCAACAAAGCATTGAGTTCGTCATAGCTCAGCGGCAATGGATACTCTGAGAGTGATCTTTGAGTGTCTACTTTTTGATCTAAATACTTCTGAATCATAATCATGTTCCAAATAAATTTGTAAACCTGGCTCTAACTACCCTCTTATATCTTCAAAACATCTATGTACCCTAAAAAGAACCAAGATAATATATTTATTTCGAGGTGTTCACTGACACCTATTTCAAAATATTTTACAATTTCCAAGGCCAATATGATAGAAAAAGGCTCTGTATATTCCCGGGCGACCCTGCTACGAGTATGTTTGAAAATTCAATTTGTAAACATGTAGTTGGGAACTTACACATGCGGTGGGTAGTAAGTAAGCAACGCTTCTCTCCGGCTGGTCTGCGTGTTGTATCTGGTTGCGGCGAGCGAAGCGTGCAGCGTGATGAGATGACGGCTGCGCGGCGGATCAGCGAACAGGCAGCCGCCGCCGAGACGCCAGCGAGTGCAGCGAGCCAGCCGCCATGCCAGCCCTTCCATCATGCCCAGGTCGAAGAAATCGAACATACGAGCTGGAATTACATTTAAAACTGTTGATACAAACTGTTGTGTCCTGTTGTCCGAGTAGAATAAATGCATATAATCACGACTGTATTTCCAAAGTGCGGTAACTATATTTTTGTACATTTATTATACATCTATTTATTTATTTTCTAGGCATCATAAAATGTTCTCTTTGATGTCCTATATTTCCCTGATCTAAATGATTTAATTCTATTAAATAGGTAAACAAAAGGTAGGTTACCATGAAACCAATAATAAGCTTCATGTTTAAGTTAGGCTTGGTCTCAGTTATAAGTGGAGAGGTACGTATAACTAGTTTTAAGTGCCATTAGCAAACGCACCAAATCAGATCCATTTTTAACTATTAACGAATCTGCTACTTCATTTTTAAACTATTCTCCGCCTGAGATTAGTAATGCACATAATTATTGTATTAACATAATATGTTAATACAATAATAAAAATGAACACAACAAGTTTGTTTCTAACAAGAAGTTTGAGTGTTATACCAGTAATAACTTGTTTATAAAGTGCACTCACCCGACCATGGCTGTCTTCTGTACCGCAGCTTCTTCCCGTTCCGGCGAATTAGCTTGCTCGCGCTATCTGCTGACTTCTTGCTTCCGTTTGCGTTCGGACTGGACTCGTTGAAGTGATTGTTCACGTGCCTTTCGAGAAGAGTCTGGAAGTTATAATCACTATGTCAAAGGAAGAATTAACTAACAATGGTCTTCATCAACACTACTGCTTATTCATAAACAGGTATGTTTATTATAATTGCTTATAAATAAGATTTATCTACTGGCTGTTGTGTAGCCATTTATAGATAACACCATAGACAAAGTTCTATTTTTGTCAATGATAAAACTGAAGTTATTCTTTAAACCAAAGAAATTGATTTATCAACTATACTAGAGTAATATTGTCACATTTAACATTGATCTCAATTTTAAAGTTGCCGAAAAGATTGAAGTTTATTACATTTTAAAAAGCACGTTCATTTTACGTATGGTAACAGGTACAACCAGCCACCAGAAAAACTAGAAGCCCTTCCACATTTGAGGAAAACAGATTCCTTCTTGGTCTTATTTATAAAGTCTGTCTGAACATAAACAATACATAAAGTATGGACTTTAAGTAGTGTTTAATTTTTAAAAATTTATAAATATTGCCTGATCACCAGCGAGCCTAACATGTGCAACGCGACGAATCATTTCGTAGTCGACAAAATATTCTCTCCTGCTCTAACGTAGTGCGTCGGAGCAGTTTGACACTATCGAGCTTCATTTATCATCTTGAATTGTTGCACATGTCAGGCTACAGGATACCTTCAAATGGTAAAGTGCGATTAGTGCATTCTAACAACATCGAGTTAATTTGAATAACATGTTTATTTGATTTGCTCAGTTGCAAAAATATGCATGTACGCAGACATAGTTTTAGAACTTTCTTTGGACGCTTCACGCCTCTCAAAGAGTTATTCACTTAGTTTTATTCACTGTCATCTAACACTGTATCGTTACTTTTACTGTATACTGCGATTTATCCAGTTTTAGTTTTATTTCACTGAGAGTTTAAGTACTAAAATACTCTACTCATATGCCGTTAATGCCATTGATTGGGCATCAAAAGTTTCTTTTTAAAATTTAATGTTTGGATTGTTAATATTCACTGCATTTAGGACATTATTGTATAAACGGTTAGTATATAGAGCACGTATTTGTTATGTTACTTATTTTAGACTATTCTAATCACAAACTTGGGGGTTTCCTGTAGTGTTTTTATAACACACATCCTCTCGATCATCTCATCACATCTCGAAGTGGTAACAAACAAAGGTAATTCAATAAATTTATCAAAAAATGCCAAAAAGACCTTCAACCAAATTCAATACATGGATAAACCTCAAGCGCACGTGAAATATATTAATTTTGATGTAATATGAAAGATATAGTAGTGATAGTGTAGAGCGTGATGAATCTAATATAAACATCGGCCTATCCATGTATAATAATTTGGTCAAAATATTCCCCTAATAAATTTATTGTCAAAAGAAATAAAAACATTGTAGTGGATTGTATGTAGTGGCACGGCTTTGGGATCCTTGGGAAAGAAAATAATACATCTTTATCGCGATCATGTTAATCTTAGGAATAAAATGATCGAAACCAACGTCACTGTGGCGTCGTCATCAAGAGAAACTATTTCAGGACATAGCTTACAGTGGAAGAATAACGTTGCGTTACGTTAAAACGTGATAATGCCACTTGATCGACAAGTGATGGAATCACATTATTTCGGAATATTAAATACATACTGGATTTAGATTTAAAATTGTTGAATGGAATACTTTCAAATTAATCAATTACTATGATCCTATCACTATCGATTGGACAAGACTTACAGGATTTACTTACTTTGTCAATAGATAACTGTAACCAATGTTTATAATGTGCTAACTACTTAATCATAACAAGGTCTACTACATACAATAGATTTACACGAAAATGTTTCGTATACGAAGACGCTTTACGCGATGTCCGTTTTTGCAATACAAAACTTATAAATAAGTAACTAAAAGAACTTAAAATCCACGAATCGCCAAGAATCATTCACGTAATGTGCTTGTAGACGAATTGCACTCAAGAGTAAATGAATCGTTAAATGGATTCTCTGAAGTCTGTTCTATTGTTCGTACCATAAAGTTCAACTGATCAACCATTTAATGAATCATTAACCATTGAATACAACATTACAAATTACAATAGTATTATTTGGCTTAAGTCTTTGCGGACGTTAAATTGCAATTGACTGTTAAAGTAACAGAATGATATATCTACAGCAAAACGTTTAGTCAAACGAAACCCATTGTGTACAGCGATGTAAGGTTCTATAGTGAACTGCTTTTGACATAAGCTAAGGTCACGTAGTAAGTAAGAACCTAAACTGAATCGTTTAATAATACGTCATGGTAAGCCTGCCAAACACAGTACGTGTTATTTTTTAACAATTCGTTGAAGAGATCCTGCAATATGTAGTAAAAGTAATCAAGGAACGTAATTGTACCTGGGTGGAGAACCGGCGCTCGCATCCATCGACGATGCACTTGAAGGGCTTGCTGCCGCCGTGCGAGAGAGTGTGCCGCTCCAGCCACAGCCGAGAGCAGGACGGCTTGCCGAATACTTTGCAACGCTCCCATAAGCATACGTAGTTTTCCTTGCCAGCTTGCGTCTCTACGTGCGTCGACTGAAACGTTAAAAGGTTCCATGTATTGTATATCTATACTCTATTATATAGAGGTTAAGTTGGTTTGTTTGAATCTCCGAAACTTATCTATATGTAATTTTAGTCAGTAGCCTTGATAAGTTTAATTAAAACTACACAAATTTACCTCAATTTGACTAAAATTAGGTAATTTTAGAACTGTCACTCAGACTGTCATTTTGTTTTGAACTTTATTGAGAACGAAATAAGAGCTATCGAATTTAGGAATGTTTAATTAGTCAGTGCCCCGCCGAATCACAGCCAATATTCCAGTAAAATTTCGGGTGTTTTTAGTATACCCATGCAAAGCCGGGTCGGGCGTCATTTACAACTTTACGAGTAAGATACACGAGGTACACGTGTAAGATTTTGATATTCGTCACAGTTTATTGTTTTTATCTGTAAATTTATAACTGATAATGATAACACAATAAACAAGACAAGAAAAATGAAATGTCATAATTCAGAGAAACAATTACTTTTGAACTTCATTTCATTATTATCTGATAAAACTGCGGTATTATAATCACTGGGTGAACAAGTCAATGAAAATTTATTAAAAAAATATTTTAGAACGTGTACGTCAACGTGGAGATGATTAAAGGTAATCAAAAGCGCTTAAAGAATAAACAAAAATCATATACACACCTGTATATGTTCAAGAAGATCAGGATCTCCATCGAACTCCTTTTTACAGTTCTCCCATAAACACACGGTGATGGTGGTGGATGTGTCGGAGGTAGATGCTCTTTTTCCACTGTCCGCCTTTACGAGAACTCTAGGTGGAAACCGTAATGTTTTCGGTTGCTTTAATATTGGACTCTTTTGACTTTGCGTTTCAACGGAACACAGACTGATACTCAACGATAAAGACGAATCGTCATCCCCTTCTTTACTAGCAAGCGAGTCACTTGGAGAATCTATTGATTTGTCAGTGCCGATTCCTGATTCAGACTCGTTGCCGAAATTCGCCTCTATTAGAGAACTATGCACATTCGAC
This sequence comes from Xanthorhoe spadicearia, assembly GCA_947086425.1. Taxonomy (NCBI): domain Eukaryota; kingdom Metazoa; phylum Arthropoda; class Insecta; order Lepidoptera; family Geometridae; genus Xanthorhoe; species Xanthorhoe spadicearia. The sequence goes on from OX352199.1 coordinate 6,891,204, forward strand.
GACACATCATTCAGTACGGTTATTTGTGTAAATATAGTATCTTCTCGTCTCGCAACCTCTTCAACTTTTCGCAATTTTGCGTCTTCGAGGTCTGTTCTCGATTCATCACTATCATCGTCCATTTTTAAGTCATCTTCTATTTCATCGACTTCTTTCTCTGACAACAGCTCATCAAATTTGTCCGGATAACTACTACTAACTTCAGCAAAACGCCTCTTTTTACTTGTTATTAACGGCACGATATTGTTATTGAATGTTTTAGAAAGCCATGGAATATCACATTTAGTAGTCGTAGCTTCGCAAACATCAGGTTCCTTAACTGTACTACTTGGTGGTTCTGTTCCTTGAATCGGATTATCAGGCGGTTTGACAGGCGCTATAGGAATACTACTCGTGTGAATAGATTGGTTCGTATAGCTTACAATAGATGGAGCATGATGAAGAATTTGATTTGAGTAGGACGACTGCAAACTTGCGGCTGTGTAAATCTGATTCGAGCATGATGACTGTGTACTTTTAGCAGGGTGAATCTGATTGGAGCATGATGAAGACTGTATGCTCGTCGCATTACTAACAGGGTAATTCTGATTAGAGCACGATGTTTGTATGCTTGTGGCTGCGCTACTAGTAAACATTTGATTCGAGCAAGAAGATTGCATGCTACTTGCGGTGCTCCCGGTGTAGCTCCAAGTTTCCTTCACATTCATGTTTGGCACAGATGTCACGATGAAGCCCGGCTGAGGTACAAGAACAGGGTGACTAAAATTGACAGCGTAGTTAGGTTTTTGTTGAACCGTCATTCCGACCGTTGGTACGCCCGAGACGTTTTTGTTGATTCCTTGCTGCGTGTTCATTGGAGTTGATTTATTAACATTCGAATACGACGGTCCTGGCATGGCGCTGGCGAGTTTCAGAAGAGTGCCGTTTATCAGAATCTGCGTTGTGGTAGTCGTTTGGTTTTGTAAATGGTCTTGTCTCTGTGCTGCTAACTGAGGATTTTGAGGAAGTACAAAGTTTGGCATCTTAGCCATCAGATTTGGAATTTGCACAACCGTTCCATTTATATTTTGCATTAACGGAAACACAAATTGGCCGTTCAACTTGGTGGGGCTAGGAACGTTGACATTTTGTCGGTTAAAAGCTGACATATTGTTTTGTTGACCCAAAGTTTGTGCTTGTAATCCAGTTTGAGGTATTCTCAAAGTAGTTAGCATCACATTTTGAGGAACTGCAACGAAAGATGTCATGTTGGTGGTGGTACCATTACAAGCTTGTGGGATGTTTATTTGGTGGCAGTTCTGCAAGTTGTTTACGGGTAAATTTATGTTACTAAGATTGCCATTCACTGCCATCGGTACTTGTCGAACGCCATTAGGAATGTTCATTTTGGTTGCACAATTTGCTTCTCCTGGTTTCACAGTAGCAGGCGATGGACGTTGATTAGTATTCATACATTTTTGCTTTAGATTATTGGCTCTAGACCATGTTAAGTTTTTGCTATTGGCTATACATGCTGATGATTTACGGTTTGTTCTTTTGGCTGCTTGTGAATCTACAGTTTTCTTACTGGTTAAATCTTTCTTAGTTGGAATCATTTTATGTGCTACAGGATTAAGACTCAGATTATTAGATCCGCACATAACACCATTCATTCTGCTGTCTAATTTGGTCGTAGAGCTTACAACACCATTCATTCTGTTGTCAGGTTTGGCTGCCAGCTTGATCGGTGAACGATTGAGTGTGGGCACTGGTAATGCAGGAATTGGAACTTTTCCTTTGGGTACGCTCGTTGATACCTTATTTACACCATTGGCGGATGGGTCAGGTATTCTTTTTTCGCTAATTTTCTTTTTGCTTTCAATGAATCCATTTTGAAGCCCGCCCGTTGACTTATCTTTGGCGAAAGATTCGAGCCCGTTTCGTACTTCCATAAAACCATTCATGGTTTTATGAACCCTCTCCTTATTCTCTCTGAATTTCGCATAGTCTCCAGCTCCATTAACAATCGTACTTGACGGCGTTTTAGAAAAATCTACTTTGGTATCTGAAGTTCCATTGAAAGTTAGGTTCGATGGTTTCATGGAAGCGGTCTCTTTCTGCCTACCGACGTCCATTAGCACCTTAGGACTGAGCGTTTGAGATAAATACGAAATGTATTTTTCTAAATCATGCGTAACGCCATTCTTCGGGCACTTTTTCTTGTTATCATCCTGAACGATGGTATTGTGATCACGTTTGAGACCGTTTTGGGGTTTCATTTTGTGGTTGAAGAATTCAGTGATGCGACGGTGCGAGGGCGGGTTGTGGCGGCGCACGGGCGCTGGTTGGACCGCGATGCGTTGCGCGGCCGGCGGCGCCGGCTCGCTCGCCCAGGGAGGCATGCGCGCACCCCCGCCCGCTCCCCCGCTCGCCTCCTCGGCACCGCTGCTGCACGACGACTCGGGGCTGCGCGGCGACCGCGGCTCGGTGATGTCGCTACCGCTGCCTCCGCTCTCGGACGGACTATGCACTGCCACGCCACTGAAACAAGATAAATTGTTCAAATTAATTCATATTTCAATATAAACGCACGAAAAACATTATTGTTCAACAAAATTACCGAAATATCTGTTAGAAATGTTAGTCAATAATATAGATAGATACGAAACATGAATAGAATCATGAATGTTAGAGGGGAAGATATAACAAACGTGGTCTGCGAGCGATCAAGGTGCATTGCCCCGAGACGGCTCAGGCCAAAGCCGAATTGCCGTGCCGTGACGCAACGAGACTGCACTGACCGAGCGACGCGACGACGTCCAAACCGACAAGCATAAATATACAGTAAAGAAGGTACGTATAGGATAGGCATTATTTTTGGCTGCATGGTATTCAATGCACGTATCCACTCGACACGACCGTAGGTACAATGTGACGGCCAAGCTGATATTTTTACTCGTTGTTGGCACGTTCAAATATAAGGCTTTTATTGTTCAGCCTAAACTTTATATTCACAGGTGGGCCAGGCACGGAGGTGGGTATTGATCATACGTTTAAACTTGACGGGTTACGTTAAGAAGTCATGCTAGAAGTTGAAAATACCGCGTTTATTTATCTTACACATTCTGAGAATTGGTTCCAACGTTAAATTTTTATCCCAAGTTATGATACTGGGAGGGTACAGTAACATAGCTTGAATTAGGCCTAGGTATTTGAGTAAATCCAAGGTGAATTGCCCGATAGTTAACAATTTTCACGAGTTAGCCACGTTAGACTGAACATGTGTTCGATAATAAGATTTATGATTTGGTTGGAATTAATACTTATGATGATACCTACGAGGCAGCTCGTTCGTTTGACAAGGCCTTTAACGTATCAGAAAACTGGGCTGGGATTCCGATGTGTTACATTGTGTTAATTGTACTGTATTATTTTTGCAAAAAATATTTGGAGCTCTAAATCAACAGGTAATATGTTAGCCAAATCGTATTCGTCATTACCAATTAATGAAGTATGATCCTATCTATTTTCACATATTCACCAGACCAATATTTGCACGCGTCATAGCACAAAGCTTCTCATCGGAACAAAGGTTCTTTTATAGTTTTTTGCGAATTGCCGAAAGCAAAAGTGGCTGGTGTGTCGTTATGTAGGTGAGTCTGAGTCGAGGCAAGGTCGCGCCCGCGCCGATTCCGGTCGTTCACCCGTGCTCCTTACCGATGTAATAGCTATTGTGATCTCGCTTTCGAATTAACTCAATACAGCTTTAATACCTAAGAATATACCTACTATACTTTATGTTTGTATATTCATCAAGAATTTTAGATTTCAGTATCTCAAAAAGTCTAAAACAGGACAGCATAAAATGACAAATAAAAGGAGAGTATAACCAACAGTGGGTGAAGTAGGAGTTAAGGGAATGATAAAAATAAATACTTTAAAAAATTAGACAAAATCACACTATATTCATAAATCTTACAGAGTAAACTCAACGAGGTCTACGAGTGCAATGCATCAAAATCATTTTGGGTTGCGATGTGTCATATTCCGTTACATTGTTGGTAAGGTACCAATGAAATTTTGGACAAATGTCGCCGGCTTCGTGTGTCCCTAACGAGTGGGCGTGCAAAAGCGCAAATGATACGTCAAGCGCACATGCCGCCCCCTACCCGCGGCGCGCTGCTCGCTGCCGAGGGTGCTTTGATTACAAGGATTTCGTGTAGTTGCATGCAGAAATGATTAACAATGCACTTATTTAAATTTGAATTGCTGATGCTTTTGTATTGAATATTTTTCCTGATATTAGATGTATAGGCCACATAGAGCTCAACCGGCTGCTAAGTTATATTGCCATCGTTTTATATCAACCTAAGGAAAAAGAACATTATCTTGTTTACACATTTGAACATAATAATGAATGGAGTAAAAGTTTAAGACAAAAGGAAAAAGTTAAATACAGAGGATTAGATCTAACAGACCAAAGTAAACATAATGTCATATTTTAGGAAAGTAACTCGCCTCCAAAACAGCTTGAGTTACAAAGACAGGGTATTTTTGCGGTAATACTGTTATGGATTTGTAAGTACAATTTTATTTTAACCATTGTAAAACAAATTACTATGAAAATGAAGAAGCTCCGAAGCCAGACGGAGTTCCTGATGGTACAAAAATATTTACAATAATTTATGAATCACGATTCAACTTACCTACATAAATACATACGCAATACGCATCATTACCCGTTCTCGAATCTGAAGAGAAAATGTTATCTTAAGTCAATAAAAATGGTAATAGCTGCTGTATTTATATTATAATTTTAAAGGTATTTATTATCTATAAGAATCCCGTTACTTTTATGGTCAACATTACACCAACAATGGTAGTCTTACATAATATTAACAAAGTGTAAAATTTTACCAGAATCAAAATTAATCATTATCTTCAACACTGAATCTCTTTGTAGCGATCTCATTTGCCACATTGAAATGAAATCTGAAGAGACAACTTTAAATCCGACTAAATTAAGTCGGGGGTTGGCTTTCTTTTGGGGTAGTAAAATGGAATATTATTACGTTTAGCGTTGGAAATTGATCATCATGCCCGGGGTAGACCCTCTGGGGATTTGTTCGTCGAATTTCGCTAGGGTGTAGCCGAGTGCACAGCGGAACCCTGCGGTGCGCATATGTGCTCTACCCACTGATTGTGAGTACGTGACAGGCTATTTTTTGAATTCAATTTTAATCAGCAGATACAATATAATACGAGTCCACATTTACCTTCTCATATACATAATATGTCATAAAATGTAATAAAGTGCAAACGTTTGAATGGTTCCTCAAAGTAGATGTATACGAATACAACGAAAGTGAATCGAAAGACAAAAACCAATTTCTAGACTTGAAGAATTCCCTGGTCATTCCACTTTCCGATTGCATGTAACTGTCACAATACGACTGGTTTTCAATGGCAAGCTGTATAGCAACTGTGATTATGTCACCGGCGACGTATTTACTCCGTTACCCATTCATTACGAGTTGAAAGGAAGCCGCGTCGCGTGAGAATCGTGTCACAGGACGGGGTGGGCGATCCCCCTTTTTACTATGTACCTCCCGTTGCCCCCTCTCTTCCCCACACCCCCGCGATTATTATGCTAAGTGTCTGACGGTTTTGTCAGGGTGAGTTTTTCGCGCATCTGCTATTTATTTACGCGTTTTATATTCATGGGATTGTGTAGTCGCTCGGTCGTGGCAAGGCGTCAGCCTCACAGTTCATTACGCAGTGTTACAAGGTTATTGCCTGTCGTTTGATACGCGACTATAGATTTTATATTGATAGCATTACGGTTGCGTTTGTTAGCAAGAGTCGGGAAGGAAGTAGGTTACCGGGCGCACCCTGTGTGACGCTCCTGTCAAACATCGTTCAATTGATTTTATAATAGCTATAGTAGATATTTAGGAATCATTCAGATTGCTTTTCATCGAGAATGTTTTGGAACAGTTTATTCTTTAAATAAGCAAATCCGAGATAAAATGATTAAAATAATTTCAAAATAAACAAAAATGAAATATTAACAATTATAATTGCAGGGGCTGGTTTATACTATACTCTGTTCACCGAGCCGATCGAAAAATTCACCAACTAAATGTGTTGTCCATAAATTTTGGTACATCGGTAGGTATTTTATAAACGTATAAAGAAACTAATAGAAGAATACATTACATAAGGCAATGTGAACTCGCCATAGGCCCGTTTTCGACGACAATCACGTTTATTTTTTTAACTATTCCATCGACTCGGTGAACAAAGTATACCTACGTTTGCATCGAGGCAGCTACAAAGAGTACATATACCTAATTAAAAACTGATACAACTGGTATAAACTGTATAGCGAAGATTCTGTAAAATTGCAGTGTTAAAAACATATCAATGCATTAAGCTGATAAGGTTGAAAATCCCGAATGAAATATTAATCCCTGCATATTTCGGGAAGCTGCATCGACAAAGACGTTGCAGTTTGGTGTTCTGGTTTCCTGTTCTGTCGACGCGTCTGGGCAGGAAATAAGCGGAGCCGCGACGAGTGCTTTGTCTAGAACCGCTACTTACTTTATTTCCGACTGAGAGCTTTTTCAAATTACGTTGACAGTCAACTGTTTTTGTTTATTCGTCTAATCTGCTCTACTCGTACATTTATTATATTATACATTTATTTATTTGTACATTTTGGAGAAGATGCAAAAAAATTAACGCGATCAGACTTATGCACTTTTATGTTATTGTAACTGAACAGAAATGAATGATTAAATATTTTAGTAGAAAAAAGTATCCGTGCTGCGTGATATCGTCTGTGGTTCGGCTTAAAAGTCCGAGTTGACCACTTATACGAACTTACTTATTATAGACTAGCTGCGCCCCGCGGTTTCAACTGCGTTAGTACCGTTCCCGTTCGTAAAAAAAAATACTATAGATTTATTTTTAAGTGAAGTCTCAGATTCAGAATAGGGTTCTTCGGTTATCCTGTCTCTCATGCTTCTAACGGAACTTTGAAATATAATACACAATTCCATAGACTCGTATTACAAAATTATACTCTGAGTTCACCCTCGAGGGAAATCATACACAATGAAGGGTATAATGGCGGAATCTTCATTGTACACTACCGCCTGTGCGAGATCTCAACCACAACATTTGGTTATCAAAACGTAAATAAACATGACCAATAAATAAAAATAGGTACTGAGTGGAGTAATTGATGGAATCGAACTGAAAAGATCTAACGAAAAAGCGAGTTCTTATAAGGTTTGCATACTCGGTTACAAAAAGAATAAAACAGAGTTATAAAACTTAGCGTGTTTACTTCTGAATATGATTTTTTACTGTGTTACATTACTATTAATTGTAAAAGAACTTTGTAACGAGCCGTACCATGCGTTTGAAACTATATAAATGTTTATAGGGCAAATTCTGATGGATGAACAACTTTTGGACTGATTAATTGTAAAACTATAAGGCCGAAATAATCTAGTAAAAAGTGTAGGTACCTAGGTACGGCCCTATATTTTATACTATTTTTTTACGATCACGACTGGAAAAAATAATATTAGGTAGGTTTATAAAAATATTATTGTGTACAATACATGGGCGAAATTCACGCGAACACAGTCGCGGCCGGTTGGTGGTATAGGATAGAATTACTGATTTGCTAAAATTTAAGTAAACAACGGTCACTGCACTCGCTGCATTGATAACTTTGCCACGTCCCCTCTTAACATAAATTCTATGAGATAACCACTAGATAACTGAAGAGCGTAAACAACTAACTGACATTAATTTTTTTACTTTATTTTAAGAATTTCTCATAAGGATAATGAAGGCTTCGACATAATATCCTAAATGTATACAATTCGTGATGTATATGTGTCAAGTGCATGAACGAATGCCATGAATGCGCATCATTACATCTGCCATTAGCATGACGCATACATAGTAAAGTAGCATTCGCTAGTGCGAAAGGACACGATCTCTACTAAGAGTTTAAGAATAGCTCTCGATGGAACAAATAAGACATCTAAACGAACATATCCGAAGCACACATGTATGCTCTTTGATACGTTGTTATGCTAATTAATTTAAATTACATTTTAAGCTTCGTGGGAATAAAAAATATTTCTAGAAGCATTGTACTTAATTTCCGGTAAGTGAATAGTCTAGTTAATTTAAAATCTCATCTTTTAGAATATACACTGTACCTCCCACAAGAGTAAATGTAGTTACATTTTATGTATTCATGGAAGTACACTGTATACCAAAGTAAATGTTAATTTTATCATATCTGGCAAAACTATCAACACATTGGTACCAACATACCGTGACTTGAGGAAAGCGGAAAATGATGAATTGCACGTTTTCCCCCACAGATAAGCTTTCGGTAACAAAATAATTTCCTTTTAACATTTTATTTGTTACAAGTGGTAGTGGATAGCGACATGGTGCAATGCATATTGCATATAATGTCCCGCAAACGCGAGATCAGTGACCTTCGCGACTCTACTATGAAGACGACAATAGCCTTGCAGCCGTATCGTGCGTGATCACAAAACAACTCCTGATTGTTATAGACAATGCAACTGAGTAACTTGCATAGTAACAGGAAATAGAGACGTGTTGGTCGAATCTAATAGAAAATTATCTCGATTTTATCCGAAGCTCGTTGGCTCGAATTCAGGTAGTAGAATCATCGATGGAATTTTTACTGCGAAAAAAATTACATGCTCAACTCGATCTCGGAAACCCGAAGCTTTGTCAGACACAAAAGTATATTTTTCTTGTGGATATGGCCTTCTTCTTCTTCTTTCAGTGCCTCTCCATTATTGAAGGTTGTCAGTCAGCTTCTTAAATTTTTCCTCGTCCAGCGCAAGTCTGAACATATGGCTAAAATGGCATATGGCTAAGGATATGGCCTGGTTAAGCTAAAAGCTGTCATTAGTCATTATGTAATTGTATACTCTGTCTAACTAATCAACTAATAAAAATATCCCAAGCACCATAGTGTCCTATCAATTGTATAGGTAGACAAAGACTGCTTTATGTATGACACTGCTGATAAACCGTCTACGGTGTACAATAATCATTAAGTTTTTGTAAGTAAATGTTGTAATTTCAATCAAAGTTTAATGCCATTCTCAACGGTAAAAGAAACATTAAGCTACACGTGGCTTTGGGTTCGCACGCTGCTGATTAACACTTTATTGTACCGTCGACGCAGTCGTAGATAAGGACTTTCTTTCGTAAATAAATTACAAACATAATTTTGCTAAACATAAAAATTTACCGACATTTTAAACGTTACATTGCTTATAATAATGTCGTATATTAGATAATTTTACTAAAAAGCGTTAAGTACAATGATCCTATAAAAAAATCCTAAGTCCACTACTTTTACGAGTATAGATTCCTTATTACAAAAAGTTTAGAAGCTGTTACATAATAATAACGGTTAACGGATATACAGTTCCGGAGAGCCGACGCAGCGCTGTCTGACTTTGGTCTCATCTCAATCTTAGACGAGTGATTTTAAAACTATGTTGTTTCGTAAAGGTCCATATGTGGAGTCGTGAACCAGGCATGGTGTATTTAACTTTCTCACATTTCATACTAGGAGGAGAATTATTAAAAAATATAGGTAAGTACACACTATACCTAAGTAAACCTAGTCAAAATAATTTTCAAATTAAAATATATTTCTGTATTATTTAATTTATCAGCTGTAGAACAATGCTGTATTGTATGTTTGCGGTTTGTGTGGGCGAAAGTGAGCGACCGACTCTTGACTTGTCGATAGCTCGTAGTTAAGCCACAGAAGAATGAATAGCTAGAGTAGAGCCACTTGCGCAATAATACGCACGCTTTGTTTCTATTCACTGAACGTGTTTACATCACGATAATTGCATCTTCAACCCATCCACGGAGGGTGGAAATACAAAATTGTGGCTATTTGGAATACGGCCAAATTAATTCAAGCCTTCAAATGCATTAATTTAGGTAAACATTACTTTGCATTCTCGAAGATTAAAAAAAATATATTATTTTTTCATGGTAAAAAACAATAAAAAACAAACACCACAGCTATATGTTTTGATTGAGCAAATAACATAAATAATTATATTAATTATCATCAAATAAAAAATGCACTTGTAAATCTATAAAAACAATCGCTTTTGCATGTCGATGATGAATATGTAAATCATGAAGTTAATGGTCGAGATGGTATCAGTACCTACACGAAGCGAAGTTATATCATGGGGGTAATTTGTGGGGCATCGAACCTTGAACCTTGCGCCCGCATAACCATTGTCCACTAGCGAACAATGTCCACTTGTGGTGTACAGTGCACACCACAGACTGCTTTAAATCGCGTTTTTTAGCGTGGTGGAGATAAGAAAACCATAATTCTGTAATGAAGTACCTAAAATATTTTCTCATCACTGACTGGTCAGACCATTTGGTAGCTTGCTGACAGACGTGAAAACAAAGATGGTGCTTTGGTTTTAACAATAACAGAATTTTAGGCTGAAATAGACTTCGAATAGCATTTGTCTTTTATGAACTTTCGCGATCATACATGATAAAACATATATTTATAAGGTATGCCCGCGACCACGGCTGGTGCAATCCAGTTGAAACGTCAAGATAAAGTTAAATTAGGGTAATTGCGATAAATATACCTGTAAATATATGTTTTATCGAATAGCATTGATAAACCCGGTTATGTAAATGTAATTTATGTATAAGAAGCGATGTCTTTATTTATAATTTTGAACTCCAACCCTTTCAGTAAGGTTATTCAGGAACCTATACAGTGGATAGGTTTAACAGTCAGCCCCGAAAACAAATTCAAAGTAAAATGCTAATCCTCAGCACCACCCAATCCCATGTTGCTTTCATAGCGGTTCATTAACGCGACATATTATTAGCATGCATTTACATTTCCGATGGCAGATATAAACACGTAAAACCAGCAGGGTTCACGTAAGAAATTGCCCTTAACATTAGACAAACAAATATTATGTATAATTTTTCAATATTGTTGTATTCGAAGACGATTGTTTAAACATAGAAAGTTCAATTACTAAACTCTGTAAATTTATAATAATATATAAGCACTTTTACTTCCTAAAAATTTGTTCTATTTTGGTGAAAAAAAAATAAAAACGCTTTATCAGGACATTAACGCCATCTAGTGGCGCGGCAGTGCCTAGCTGACCGTAACGTTCCACCTTAATGTAAAAGTTTGTCAAGAACGCGTCATGTGGTTATCCGTCAAAAAGTAATGCAATGTTTGCAACGTCCAAACTGGTAGGGAGAGGCCCGAAGCTCGACAGGGGGTATTAAAAATAAATAACAATAATAAAATCAATACAGTAAAAGTACGAAGGGTGGTCAGACCGGTTATCAGAGACGAGTTTTGTTGGATAAAGAACTCGTACTAAGATTAAATTTCCAAACAATGTATTATTGACAATTAGAAAAACTCTGTGTATTAATGTAGATATCAAGAGAAGATCAAGCGCTGAATGGACAACTTGTAATCTTGACCTGACCGCCACCTAGAACCTGTCTTGCTTCCGCTCCGTTACGCCAAATAAGTTTCGTATGAATAAAATAGTTAATTATAGATGTGTAAGTATGTGAAATTTACACACGTGTTTATCCGAGAAAAGGATTTCAGAAATAAACCAAAAGGTCTTCATTAAAAATTAATGTGCTCCGTCATTCTAGGTTCATAAGATAATTGGGTACGCCTTATTATAATTTTTAAGCACGGGTGGTTTTTTTTTATCGAGTCATTTGAACTAGAGAAAAAATACGATATTATAATATGCGATTAATATTAAATTTCATATTACTTAGGTATTACCAAAATAATAATGTAAGCGCTATGTTTTACGCGAGCAACTTTTAAACAATAACTAACAAAGTTAATCGTATGCACTTTTATTCAGACAATGTTCAAACAGGTCATTAGCCCTCGGTTAATGTAATAAAACCTGCACGGACCTTTTATTTTAAATGAATTGATGCTTTGAATTTGAATATCAGCGAGACGCCTACACGCGCCGGTGTGTAGGTAATTGTGTTGATTGGAACGAATACACTAATCAATGAAAACAAACTAACATCAATAAACAAAATAACGTAATTAGTTGTTATTTATGTGTGACGAAAGCATTGTGTAATAGATAACATAAAATTTTATTGGTATAGTTGTGCTTATCTCAGAAAATAACTGTGTTACTATGTACATAAACATTACACGAGGTTTATCAGTAAGACTAGGCGTGGTGTGTTCCGAATCTAGAACTTATCATTTGGTGTGTATAGTATAGTGCCAACAGAGCGGTGCGTTTGTATGTGTATGGCCAGTCATCGTTTCGGTATTGTTAACCCTATCCCACTAATATTCTAAACGCGAAAATTGGGTTTAGATGTTTGTTTCTCTATCACGCAAAAACTACTGAACCGATTTGGCTGAAACTTGTTAATATACTCAGTTTATGACCTGGAATAACACATACTTATGCTATTTTATATCCGGGTACCACGCGAGTTATCAAATCAGACACGAAACCTAAACACGATTCTAGAAACCTGTAGAAGTTCGTTCTCACCTTTCTTTCAGTATTTTTATAACTGGACAATTTGAGTAACATAATATTGATATTACAAGAATAGTCAAGAAAGGGTTTTTAATATCCAGAAATAGTAAATTGCACTTAATACGACAATTATAGAAATCTACATCATAAAGATATATGTAGTACATTCAATAAAATGTTACTCGTTAGTGTCAGATCAGGGTTGCCAGCACTATCTTTTAACCAAACGTTGATAAGCAGTTGAACTTTGTTATTCAATTAATCGTGAATTGTTATCAGCAGAATCATGGTTAATACTCATGTCACGCTGTATTTTTTTTTAAGTGACTACGTTTTTAAGCTAACGACGACAAGTATTAAAAACCTATTTTTGGCTTTATAACAACTAGTTATTACAATACAAACTTCCAAATCACAACCGAAGGTTAGCAAACCAAAGATAAATAGGTTATTGAGACTATTATTAATCATTTTAAAAACAAGAATACCTATAAAACAGTGATGTTTAAGATATTGTAAAAATATAATGGAAACTACCAGGTGAATGTATTTTTTGTTTGTTTTGAGAAGAAAAAGCATGTTAAATTAATATTATCGCAATAGTAATTTCATGGTATTACAACTTTCCGTGTAAAAGCAAGTCACTAAACATTAGGTACTAATATCAACAATAGTTTTATTGGCGTATCGTAAACAAGCGAAAGGATATTGTTTACATTTCTTGTAATGAACATTACATTACCTTTCTCATTTATGGTTCACATTATTTATGTAGGTACTAGTAGTGTACTCGCGGCTTCGTTCGCTTGTTCAATCTAAAATTCCCGATTGCGGAAGAAGCATTTAATACTTTATTTTGTAAAATCCAGAATTTGAAGTGTCTTGACAATGATTTGACAAATGAATGAGTGACTCAAGTGCCTGCGAATTCAATATAACGAATAAAAGTGAATTAATATTAGAAATAAAAATCGTGCCATCAAAGGAATTCCCACGGTTGAATAGAAAACGAACAAAATGACACAATCGATAACCAGTAATGCAATAATGGAAGTGCTTCCACGTTCAACACTGCAATTAATAGTAATATGTCCGTAAACACACAAGCCGCTCGCCTCTTTAAGTTATATTTTATAATTATGATCGCATGCATTATATGTTAAAAACATGAAAATTAAGTGGATTAAAAAGGTGTCTCGGATGACCATGGTGTTAACGTTTTGAGTATACCAAATCAGTATGTATTACGAAAATTTCAAGTAATATTGATCCGGGACTAATCGAATCATGATTTGTACGATTTTATACAGCGTCAGGAAGCAATCTTTGCCTACGACTAACGGGACACTGTAGTCTGGGACATTGTTCATCCACAGTATAGACAACGGTCGAAACGTGTGGGGCTGATTATCCGTGGGTATCTTTACGAGGTTTTCCTTTAACTGATCCCGAATGCTGTAATATTTACCGAGAATATTCCACCAGATGTTGAGAAATCGTTGGCTGATTCGACATCACGCCCGGAAATTGGGCGTGCAGGAGCGAGATTGCTTTTAAATCGTGTTACTTGCAAGTGCAGCAGCGATGCAGCTAAACGTCAAACGAGAACTGGCGCGATAGCGTAGTTCACGATAATTAACTTCATTTAGACATCCTCTTCGCTTATTATATAGGATGGGACAAAATAAGACGAGGTGAAGAGTGAAACATCCAATGCATCTTACAAATGAAAAGACAAACATTAAAATGTTACTTAGCGGCCAAAGTTACATTACGTAAAAATATATTTCGATGACATACACTCGTTTGCTATAAAATAGTTGATCGGTAAATGAAAATTGATAATAATCCAGGCAGCTTCCCACCCAAACTTTGGTAGAACAAAAAAGAACCGAACAAAACCAAATCAAGTCAGACACGAAAGTGGTAGAATGCCAGATCTAAAACAAAGTAAACAAACGAGGAGAAAAATTAAAATAACAATTGTGCTGGCAATGGAAACAGAGTTCACAGCAAATAAAATTGCAGTGTCAAAAGGGATCAGTCGTAAAACTTTGTCCAATACCTAGAATGGGCAAAAAAGAAACGGTTTGTTTCGTACGTTGAAAAAAATGTTGAAAAAACTTTCCCCTATCGTCGTTTCGTTGCCCATACTTTACAAAAAAAGTTACTTGGGGTGTTACCAAGCACGTTAGAAACTCATCAACGATTTCAAATTTGTTCGTTGTGAATGTTATTTTTGTAATTCTCTTTATACACACGATAATTATGGCATTATTTTATTACATTATTACTCGTTGACTTGTGATTAGTAGAAAATGATTTAATGGGCGGTGTTTTGTAAACGAACGTAGTAATAAAATTAATAAAAAGTTTATCATAAAAACATGCGGTAGAGTCGACAGGGTCACCTTTACTGCAAATTCGAAATCACGAAACATCTGTCTGGCGCTGTTAGTTTATTTTATTTAATACGCACTGTTAAAAGTATGGTTAATTTAGTTTTAAAAAGTTTTTCAATAGATTACCATTCCCAGTTGTAATTACCATTGAGCTACTGGCATAAAGCAAGACGAACTGTAGTTTTTTTGATAAAATTCCAGGATTTTTTTAATATTTTACAATTTCTTTCTCGGAAAGTACGACTAAAGATCCGAAAGAATGTCTACAGCACCTTAAGAATACAGTCATAACCTCCGTTTTGGCGCAGTTGGGCTAACGCCCGGCTGAGATGCCGAGGTTGCGGGTTTGATCCCCGCTACGGGACAAATGTTTGGATGTTCTGCAGATATTTGTTCCGTGTCTGTGTGTTTTCTATCTATAATGTGTATGTATTTAAAAAAAAAATGTATGTATGTATTATATCAGTCATCTGGTTACCATAACACAAGCATTAAATTGTTTACCTTGGGACTAGATGACACTGTGTGGAATGTTCAAGGATATTTATTTATAACTATATTTCATTTAACTTCTTCCTTTGACAGGCTGAGTCAAAAAGGGTTTATGAAATGGTATTATTACAGCAAACGTTTAAGTAACAAAATTTACCTAATATTCATGATAGAAAGCAACAAAAGCTAAGGTTCAGGGGTCTACTCAGCACAGCGAAAAACGAAATTTCGGCATAAGTTGGTGGATATTGAATTCGGAAGGTTAACCAACATAAAGCTGACCTGCGATGATTGTCATGGTGCATCATATTCGAGTAGTAGAGTAGCGGGGCAGATCTGGAATGACGCACACACACAATGTGGAGCCCACTAACACCACCCCGCGTAACCGTCAAGAATGTCAATGACTTCCTTACAGAGAATATGATAGAATGATAATAATGGTTTGCAAAGCAACGCGCATTTATAAACCCGGCTCTACCATCTTAGACTTAAAGACAAAGAATAGATAAATTATTCAGTGGATAAAACCGGAAGGCTAAGCACAAGGTGGTGTCACACCTGCCTTTTAAAACATAGGACCTTACTACAACACGTCAACTGACATTAATCTAATATCATCATTATGTTCTAATTCAAAATTAGTGCATTTTTTCTTGTGTCATAATGAATATTTAATTACAACTTCCCTACTACTAGTATACAGAATACTAGTTTGCAATGTGTCGTAACGATTCATAACGTGTTTAATTTTGCTCTTGGAGATGACAAATTTGAAAACAAAATATTATATTTCCTATATTGATCAAAGGACCTACCCTATGTTAATTTTCAAGGGAATACCATATAAGCTAGATGACGTTTGTAAAATGGATTGTAATTTATCATGACGTCGATGACGAATCAATGGTATTACCGTTATTAACAATTACTTACAATTTATTTTATTTATCTCAATGACGAGTTGTTATTATTATTATTAGTATATTACAAATAAAACCCATGACGAATAGATGAATGGAATTATAAAGGTCTACTCTACACAAATACTACTTACATATGCACATAATTAATTGAATTAATGTACATCATTTTCGTAAGTACATACTACTCGTAGTATCCGTCCGTGTGGCTTCGATCGGCGGTACCGGAATAATAAAGTATCCTTTGAATTATTTCAGATCGCGAACATCTGTTCCTTCTTACTTTCTCAATTAATTATTATTGTATCTATAAGATCTGTAGCAGCTATCTTATAGAAATTTATAATTTAGTATTTTAGTAAAAGAAAATATTATTGTCTTTAAAATTAACTAATTTTAAATAGAAGTATTTGATATAATAAGTTTTTGAAAGTTTATAACTACATACTTAGCTAGATTATAAACTCTTAAAATCGTCAAGACAGACATACAAAAATTGTTAATATTAGAGGACCAAGCAAAAAGAGTAACTTCTTATGTGCATTAGTAACACAATAACTACGTAAATTTTTTTTCAGTCCTTTAAAGGTCTACCAATGGTTTCAGTTCCAACATGGAAGAGGGTACCGTCCTTCCGTGACGCTCCCACACGTACGCACGCATGGTGTTTTCGGAGCGAGGTCGAGATAATCACCTCTGTCGGTGGTGTAGCATAACTTTTCATCTCCCGTGCGCTGATTCGCAGTCAGCTCCTTTGTTTTACACTGCACATCCTGGGCACAGGTCACACTGAACACTTCACACTATAGGTTGACACTGATCGAGTTGTCACTGCACTGTACTGTCGGAAGGATAGGAAGAGGCACGAGTCGCGAGACGGGCGGCGCGCTCCATGAACGCCGATGCATTGGCCGCAGTGTGCGGTGCGCGCTCCCGGTCGCGCAACAGCTGACGGGAGGCGCGGTCCCCTCGCCCCGCGCACCACCAGAACGCGCGCGCATTCGTTGCGTGAGCCCTCCCCCGTCTCCCCTCGGCTGTTCCTCGTCCCCCACTACGCCTCTAATCCATTATTTACGGACGACCGACCGGTTTCAGCAGCGTTCGGTCTACCGGCATCTTCGATCTTTCAAAATTAAATGCTCTTCCTATATCCGGTACATCCACCTGCTTTTGAAGATCAAACATAATCAGTTACTGTTCAGAATAAAAAATAGTGATGAGACACACATCTCTTTAAATAATAGTTGATTACAAATACACCCAATAAAAACAAAACTTTGTAAGACCATACAACTTAGTTTGGCGATGCTGCTGACCAAACAATTTACTTAGATGAAATAATGTACAGAGGTCTTACTTATCCTGGAAGAGTATAAAAAGTACGGACGGAAGAAAGTTTATTATTCATTGACCTTACCCACCAAAAAAATTATGACGGCTGCGTTTATCTCTCCATTTATCGTATTTCCGTGAAAAGATCTCGCGTGTTATCTTTTACTCGTAATACCAAGAACGTTTCTAGCCCGAAATAATGACATAAAACTTGGGTGATTGTTCTGTTCTGTACAATTTTCTAAAGAAGAATATTGTATTAAATACATCTTTTTGTAAAACTTTCAAAAACCAGCTATCGACTTTTTTATCCAACGTGATAGGTGGGCGTAGTGGTATATCAAAACCAAAATCATGACGTGGTACATTCATATTGGTTACAGTTAAAAGCAAAACAAGCATTGTTCTTAGTTGAGAGTTTGGCTGAAGACCTTCGAACGATTCAGTGTTTCATTACACGTTTTCCAGGTAAAATGCGAGCTAGAGCCAAGATGGTCCTGGATCCACTTTCAACCTTAGAAATCACGGACTTCGCAGAACTTTGTTACCTGTGGTGCGGCAGGCCGCAGCGCCAAGGTGAACGTTCGGGCCAAGGACGGCCCGGGGCGTCGCGGGGCGGGCCCCTTACCTCTCCCCCCTCTTCGAGACCCCTCTCCCTGTGCCCTAGTAAAAACACTCTGAGCCTTCCAACTCGTCCGGTGCAACCCAGCAAAAAAGAGCTCCGACGGACGGAACAAATAGAAAATGCTTCATCCCAAAAAAACAGTCAAATAACGTGGGTCTCAGATATCAGAACCACACATAGTTAAGACTTTCTGTATGTATGTCCAAATAATGAGGAAATTGCATGTCACCTGCGCCTACGCAGATGGGTCACGCACTGCTAGTGCGTGGCATTGTGATTATTTGTGATTTAATAGACGAGCGATAGAGACAGTAAGCGGAAGAAACAGCAGCGGTCAAACGGTTCATTAATCGTCGGGCACTATTAGTATTAGTATAATTTATAATTTTACAGTTACTGTGAGCGACCTTTCTCGCAGACCTTAATATTCTAGAGATGAGCTTCTTACTTTAATTATTCATGCTGTGTCTTCTTTCTATTAGTAAAACTTACACAGGCATTTATGTTTTACCGTGTGAAAAAGGATCAGATAAAGATAAAATAGCGTATCAGGCAGAATAGCGAGCAACCGGTTTGCCTGCAAAATGCAACAACTTCCCTATTAGAAAAACTGGTTCTGGAAATACAAGCGCAGAATATTTTCTAAGGACATAGTTTTAATATGATATAGCAATTCAAAAAATAATAAATGTAAAGTTTTCAAAACAAAATTAAATAAACAAATAGTTGCAAGGAAGTCTGTTACTGGATCATTCATTACATTTGACCAGCAATGGCTTCCTTAACTTAGAGACAGTAGAAATTATAGAGTGCAACGATTATGACTTACAGTATAGGATGTACCTATTACATCATCGAATATAAATAGAATCTCCTGGAGCTCCGACTGGCTCCGAGCACTTAGTTGCGTACAGCGCGTGTAAAGAGGCGTAACATTCTGCACTTCTCTAGCGAGTACCACTGAACAAGAGAGAAAGGGACAAGGCAGTGTTACAGTTAAGCAGGAACTCTATTTATATGCAAATATAACCTCGGAGTCGACACCTGTTTGCGTATTCTTGTCGTTGTATGCCGCTTCTCTTTGTGGTAAGTCTTTGTATCGTATAGATATTTAGATTACTCGTATAAATAGATGGAGAAAGCTTTGAAAAAATAAATATTTTTTGCAAGTCGCTTGATGCAGGTGGAATATTACTCTTAGTTATCAGCAAGTTTGTTTAACTTGCAGTCCGTATCTCTTTTGTTTTCTGTATTTACAAATTTTATTCAAAAAGTAATTTTACTACTCTAAATAATATTCTAACTTGTTTTCCAATAATCTTTATTTGTGTGTTTCATATTTTTTACACAATGAACTGTAATCTAATCAAACTAGTCCACTAACGCTAGCGTGGTCATTATTTCCCTTCTCGCTGTCACATGATTCCATTACTGTCATATTTCGTCGGCCTCCAGTCCTGTGAGGAATTAGAGCGGGTTTCGGCGGCGCGGCGGCGGCCGTGTTCATTTATCATACTCGGAGCAGGCGGTGAGCGACGCGACGGAGAATCCTGAGTGCGTTCCTGTGTCCGTCCTCTGCTGAGATACGCGTTGTTTATTTTATTTACGCTATGCTATTTTGCAGCGTCTGCAAAATACGGCACAGAGAGCATTTACGTATAAATGTTCCGTTAACGAACCTTTTGGTATTCAGAATTTTTATTTTCGCTGATTAATTGACCTACCGAGCTAAAATTACATAATATTTGTCGGCTAAGTAAATTTTAGGCTCACACATACATGTAGCTTTTTTGAACTTTTGTACCGAAGAGCCTTTATCTACTAAGTTCTGGACTGAATGTTTAAGACTAAGTCAAAATAAGTGCAAGAAAATAATAAAGCTTGCTTGTGGCACAGCAACGTAACGACGGAAACGATGTTAAGATGGGCAATCACTATGT
Organism: Xanthorhoe spadicearia; assembly: GCA_947086425.1. Lineage (NCBI taxonomy): Eukaryota > Metazoa > Arthropoda > Insecta > Lepidoptera > Geometridae > Xanthorhoe > Xanthorhoe spadicearia. The sequence continues at coordinate 6,911,550 of OX352199.1, forward strand.
TTTCACTTTGATGCATCAAGCTCTCATCTCGCACTCGTAAGTTGTAAGCCCAACTGTTAAGCAAGGCAACGAATATAGCATAATGAATGACGAGCGACTTCATAATTTGTGCATCAACACGAACTCCGTATTCTTAATTAAATATTCCTCTCGTACCCGGCCGAGGTAGAGTCTAATAGACGGTGATTAAATCTCCTGCAAAACTCCCAACAAATTTTGTTCTACGAACCTTTGGCTAATAATAATAAATTCGTATACTTTAATGTTTATACATTCAGTAGGAACGCTCGCAAGCTTAGTCCTCAAGAGGGTGAAAAACTCACAGCAATCGCTTTTAAGATGTCTCTAATCTCAGTCACGTCCCTCTTTTAAAGTACAACGTGACGACTAACGACGGAAGGCGACTTAAGCTAAGCGTGTACTTTTCGTCATCGTACGCAACGGAGGCATCGCATCAAACGGATCATAGCATTCTTTGTTCAGAAAGTCATACAAGTGCTTCCACCAATCCGCATCGTACGTTTAATGTTTATCGTACGTAAGTTTTAAGTTTGATGCGATGCGTCCGTTGCGGTTGATGCCAAAAGATGGACGCTTGGCCGGCGACGTCTGATCGTCGACGCGACTGACGCGCCAAGCCGCCACCGGGCGTGCTCCATCTGACCTATAAAACAAAAACCCCGAACTCGGCGATTTGAAACCCCGTTAATATTTTGTTACGTCGCGTTTCCTCCCATAGATAGAATATTTATAAGGTTCAAGAATTTAAAATTAAAATGTCGTCCAATAAATTATGTATTACTTATATTATTAATTACCGGCTTACTTCCAGGAACTTTAAATAATTTATATACTTACAGGGATTTTCGAAAGGATTTTAAAATATAAGGAAGGTAAATTAAAACTAAAATATTTTTACAAAAAAAACGTATCTAAGTATTATATCAGTCATCTGGTTACTACATTAAGTTGCTTAGCTTAGGACTGGATGACGCTGTGTGGAATGTCCAAGGATATTTATTTATTCATTTACAGTGAACTCTACCATAACGGTTTAGACAGTGACGAATGAATATACCAATACGCATGCCTAAATGTATGTGACATATTTTTAACCCTTGACCATAAAGAGGGGTGTTATACTTTTGAAGCATGTGTGTTTTTTGTAGCATCGTAGCTTCAAAACAGTTGAATCGATTTGAATTTTTGTTTTTCTTTCTAAAGGTAACATGATCGAGTGTTCTTAGTCATGCATGTTTGATCAGACCAAGCCAAATCAGTCTATTTGTTTTCAGATAATCAGCTTTTAACCCAAAATTTTAGATGATCACTCGCTTAATTTCTCCTTGGAACGAAAGGTTTCCACGAAATTACTACTCCATAAAGTTTGGTAAACAGGAAATAGTGTGATTCAATCGCGATTTGATCAACGAAACACCGTGCTAATGAAGCACATTTTGTTTTGTAATATAATTCACGAAAATAATGTGAATCTAACTCCATTCCTTTTCTGAATATTCACAATAATTTTAGTCTGGAATACTAAATGAGTGTTAAATATTCATATATGTAGCTATGCAAATTACGAGTTCTCTTCCTTGTCGGCTGTGTCAAGTACTTACAAATATTGTTTTTTAACTTTTTTACCTCTGTATTTGCTCTCATATTTATAGAATAGAGCAAAACTGCAAATGCAGTTTATTGGTCAGATCAATTCTCAAATATTCAAATAACTCTTATAAATACACTTATTAGATACAATATGTTGAAAACACAAAGAAGTCACAATTTTAAATGGATATACTCCTGTTTACGTTAACCAGAGCCTTTTAAAATACATATTAAACCATACGAGTACATATTTATATTATGTGTTACCCGTGGGGTTCTGTAATTCAATTCACCGGTATAGAGTTTCATATTGACATATCCATTAGGTATGTGAGTTATTAAAGTTGTAGTGTGCCTGAGCAGAGTTCAGGTTGAGTGCAAAGCTAAGTTCTTGTAAACAAGTGCTTTTAAAAAGCAATTTGAGGAGCTATTATAACGAACTCATTTCTTGAAATATTTAAAACATTTTGATAGACATGTATTCTATATATTTCAATGCCTTATATATTTCACGCTTCATCTACATTTATAACAAATTTAAAACATGACTGACCCTAATAGGTATATTTATCAAGCTAAAATTTTGGTTACCTTAATAACTGAAAGTTAAGTATGGGTATACTCTCTTATGAACATGAAATAACGTACATATCGGTAACGAAAACATTCATCTTAATCCACACACGGAATCTAGCATACATCAATAGCGTTCAATAAAGTTTCCACATTCGAACGCCCAGTTATAAAAGCTTATGCCGAGGGGAATAAACTATTGAATATTAATATCTAACTTAAACTCAATCGCATACTCGGTCTCCACGGGCCGCTAACTGGCAGATTAGTGTGTTATAAAACTGGATACGGCACTGTGGGCTGGCAATTTAATTTAACTGTCCGAAACTTTGCCTGCGTTCCAGCGAAGCCGACTCGGACAGCGTTTGATCGTATAGTATTATAACAATTCTCAAACTAGTGAGATACACAATAGAGGGATTTGTGAAGGTGTGATAAACTAGTATAAGCTCCCTCATATCATACATGAGATTACCGTTTATTGAAGATCAAAAACGATCATGATGTTTTTTCACTTAGTTTTAAAAATAATGTAAATGTTACACATTTCAACATATTGTTCTAAGGAGTAGTTGTTTGAATTTAGAAATCAGAAATGTCTACAACTTTACTGCGTCGTAATCGTGGCAGCTGAAAGAAGTTTTGAAAATTGACAAAAAGCTTGCTTGCAAATGTTTTGGTTCGTCCGTTGAAAATGTGACCGTCATTACAAGAATTTAAGAGACGTGGCTCTTTATCTAATTTTTTATTTCATAATAGGACTCAAAGCCTCCTCCAAAAGCGTGAGGGTGCGGCATATAATACATTTCTAAGTTGCCTGCTGATTTAAAACGCAGGTAGCGGTAGGCTAAAAGCTGAAACTACTCGTATAGTGGGCATACCAGCTTAGTTCGTAAGTGTAGAGCGGTGATGTAACCCGAGCGCGGTGGTCAGCGAATTAAGCACCAGTACATTGGTCAGCTCGGGTTTGAGGAAGCGGCCATTCTCACGGAGATATTCGTACGTACCTGAAGACAAAATAGACATCGTAAATACGTAACATTTATTTAGTGAAAATATTGTATACCTAACATTTTTATTTCCATTCTAAACGACATCGTTTTCCCACTGGAAATAAATCATGTAATATCTAACATATTCTGACTATCTACTAGATAAACTTTATCCATTCCCCACCCTCTTTCACATCGAAAGATCACTTAAACTAATTCCAAACCATCAAACTCTGAAGAATAATTTTACTCGGGGAGTCCCATGTTAACTTTTATAGTATTCGACAGGTTTTCCAGTAAATCGAAGGAATTTCGTTTATTCCCTCTCCCTGTTTAGGGATAATTCAATTTCCATTCAGAAGCACTTCAGACGCCTATAAGATGATTTGACCTTAGAATCCCAACCCGCATATTTCAGAAACGGATCAAAAGAACAATGTATGTATATGCGTGGCTTGAAAAGTAGCGATTTATTAAGAAAATATATAAACGATAGGTATCAACAATCCTACAATTTCATTACTAACGATCGCTATGTTATATTCTTATTAACGCTTTCAGTTTCCTATAATAATGTACGAGTAAGTGTAATGTTAATGTGAATCATGCATTGTCAACATGATTTTTCCCCTTTATTATAAATGATAAATAATGATAAATGATTTATTGCAACAGAAAGACAAGCAGACAAAACACTCATAAAAACTAAATTAGGAGGTAATACACGCTAAAGTCTACTTAGCCTAGTGTTACAAGGGTCTGACTCAGCACTATGTTGCGTTTACAGACAAACGCAACGCTGATATTACATATAACTATATCTCGCTAGTTTATTAGGTGAGCGTAGAGTCGCGGTGGCAGGAAGCGAGCGACATGGCGGACGTTTAATACGGGCGAGGAAGCGACCGTGTCCGGTGCGCGTATCAGGGTTTGCCGCTCAGAGCATCTCATGTTGAGATTTGCGGTAATATTCCGCGTATTAGTCCCTACATGATAATGTTTACCGAGTGTGAAATGCGCAGCTACTGGTTACTGATATTAAAATGTTTTAACGAGGAATGTTCCTTTTTTGAAGTGAAATATTATCACAGAAATGTAGGTAGGTATCCCAGGGAACCGTGGATTTTTTTTCTTGTGGTTTTTACGTAAATAGTTCTTTTAGATCCTTCTGTAAATGTCTACGATAGTTAGAGGTATGTCCAAATAGATATTTGGTACTACATGTCCACCCACACTTTGCATACGTGACAAGTTCCATTATGTTGTAAATAAAAATGCAAACGTTTTTTAGAATTGATCTAATGAGGCTTGTGATGCTTCTTTTATTCCGTAATAAACAATACAGGTAACACGAAAGTCACGCTTTGTGTATAGTCAGGTTTCCCGCTATAATTAGTCTGTTGTTTTAATCTCCGTAATTTAGACCTCACTTCTACGAAGATAACAAAGGCAAGCACGTGTTCTAGCTCATCTGTTATTAATGGGGGTAGGTTCCGTAAATCCGATGAAAGCACTTATTGTGCCTTTGTTCGGCCAGAGTAAACACACCTTCAAGGCTTGTTTAAAATAATATTAGCACCAATATAAATACAAACTATGTTCTCTGCAACTAGCATCGGGATAGGGACCACTAGAAAGTAACTAACGTGCTCGTTTGCAGAAGTCCACAAAACGTGTTACAGTTACTTTCGAGAATTGATTTAGAGATCAAATCCGTGATCATGCGACACTATGGCAATCATTTACTTATAAAGTCCCCAGTATTTTTTTAGAGATGAGCTTATCATGACATATCACAGGGTTCCATAGGTACAGTCATTTGAAAATACATATTCTGCTTTTATTGAATTTAGGCTCTTGGGTCTTTATATACTAACCACAAATGACCTTTTCAGACGTGATCTTCTTATTTACCTACTTTAAATGGTAAACGCAACAAAGCATGTTGATGTAACATAAACTTGGGGGCGTAGAAATAAAATAAAAGAATGCGAGGTTGCCGCTCAGCTTGGACGCTGCTGCTGGCAACGTCGCAGGCGCACAATAGCAGGAACCGACCAGCTGTTTGTACCTGGCAGTGTTTGTTGAGACGAATGTTTACCCGAAACCTTCGCCACAGCCACAGTGGGGGAAGCAGCTTTGTTATTTTACTTATTTTTTTACAAAACGAAATCTATAGTGGTACATAACTTAAAAAAATCTACCTTTAACTAAAATCATGTCATAAAGCTTTAGGTAAGTACCTTATAACTTTAGGTAGTTAAATATCTATGATACAACCTGAGTCTATTATTTTTATTTGAGTAAATTTTTAAGTAGGTACCTAACACAGAAAAAATAAGCTCATAATACTTCTTGTCCTAGGATTTTTAGATACACAAGGAAGAAGAATCTTTTGTATTACTAATTTTCAGCTTTCACTGTGGTCTGGCTCAACAAGTTTTGTTCTTCAATGTAAAGAGTAATCGATCCGTGTGAAATTGAGCCTTCCCTGAGATCCGCAAGACCTGCCTGAGAGCACGCATAGCTAACGTGTACCGTCGTCAAAAAAGAAACAAACTTTTTACAACCTTTATACACTCGAAGAAGTTGATCTTTTCAAAAACCGACTGTACTGGCAAAAACACAATATTAACCCCTCGCGTTGCTGTAGGGGATACTTAATCCCCTGTCTATTTCAAACACGTTTTACCTCATTCGTTTGGCTCGTAATAAAAAACTTGTATTCGATTTCATACTAGCTCGCCCCACAACTCGATCGATAAATGTGTCCTATTGTGCACTGATTTGACAGATCCTGTATAGATGGGGGAGATAATGAAGTTACTTATCACCTCGTAAAATAAAAGCATGTTTTACAAGTTTTCATTAAATGTTTTATCCTAATAATTAAAACTTTAAGCCATTCAGCTAGTAAAACACATTTTATTAAAAAACGTCAACATCTGATTGGTTTTATTTCAGATTCGATTAAGTTACCTCCTCAACGTTTATTTCTTTTCAATCATGCGAACAACCCCTTTAACAAAGGTTCCATATTGCTTTAATAGGAGTTTACTTTTCGAAGGTTATGAATTCCCTGTCGTTTATTTTACACGCTCAATAAAGAAGGAAAAATAAATTATGGAAACGAATTAGGCAGATTTTATAAATATTAAAGACACCTTACACTTTAAATTATTATATTACTGTAAAATTTTTGTTATCCAAATTAAAGTTAAAAGCATCCTTTTGATATCGTTAATGTAGTGTATAGCATTAAAGGTATGCGTGAGGCTAGGCAGCCAAGAGGGCGCAATGATCGGAGGGTCATTACGCACTGCAAGCTAGGCTGCCGCGCCAGGCGGACGCGCTGTGTTATATACATTTTGTGTTGTTTTATTTGGTACCCAAGCAACCTGTACAAGTGGCGACCGTGCCAGTGGTTACAACCATTAAGTGAGTACCAATTTAAAATACAAAATGGAAAAAGAAAAAGAGGTAAATCCCAATGAGCTGATAAACTGTTTAGTTCGCAAAATTATTAAAGCTATTGGTCTGTAGATCAAATTACCTACCTATTGCCTACAATGTTAACTGGTAACGAGTTTGTAAACGATTGTCATTTTACATTTTGTTGCTTTCTGTCTATTCTGTTTTATAAAATCCCACCTACCTACATCTAATATTTTCTGTATAATCTCTGCTATAAATAGATTGACCTACATTTTGTATCAGTAAAACAAGGTGAGTAAGTGAATTTAAAATACAAGCTATACCTAGTACTGGCATAGATAGGTAACACAATTACCTACACTAGTACCTATAAGTACTACTAAGTATTGGCTGTGATAATGGTTACCAACATGTTGGTTACGGGCGTAGGTATCTATCTACATTTGCGACTAAGCTTTTTGTTTACTCATTGGGTGGTACCTGCAAGCAGACATGCCGTCGCAATCGAACCTACATAATGTAAGTAGGTACGTAGGTACGTACGTATGACGTTCGTACAAAAGCAAAACAGTGTTACATCAAATTGTTTACATCAAGTTCTTGAATTTATTGTTCACTATTGCGAAACATAACTATTTTATAATTGACCGGGCATTTATAAAGATTATCTAGATAACAAATTCTCGATATTTCTTTAATGTAATCGTGACAGTAATTTCCATTCTTAATTAAAACAAGTACCTAATCAGTTAGGTTGTGTAGGTACTTACCTACTTAAGCCTTTCAAGTTACATTTCAATTTCTTGTAGTTGGTACCTATCAATCTATTTACCTACCTACCGTTGTATAAAGATGTATATAATTATCAACTATTGATGTTCCACTGCAGAGGTAGTTTGATTAACCTCGGTTATCAAACGGTACCTGTAAATGACGGCTGTTGCAAATGATAGGTTGACAAAATGTTGAACGATATCTGAATTCTGAAATGTCAAGTGGTAGTTTGGAGAAATCTGAACGGTACCTGAATAAAGTGTCAAGAGGTAGTTTGGAGAAATCTGAACGGTACCTGAATAAAGTATCAAGAGGTAGTTTGGAGAAATCTGAGCGGTACCTGAATAAAGTGTCAAGAGGTAGTTTGTAGAAATTTGAACGGTACCTGAATAAAGTGTCAAGAGGTAGTTTGGAGAAATCTGAACGGTACCTGAATAAAGTGTCAAGTGGTAGTTTGTAGAAATCTGAACGGTACCTGAATAAAGTGTCAAGAGGTAGTTTGGAGAAATCTGAACGGTACCTGAATAAAGTGTCAAGGGGTAGTTTGGAGAAATCTGAACGGTACCTAAATAAAGTGTCAAGGGGTAGTTTGGAGAAATCTGAACGGTACCTAAATAAAGTGTCAAGGGGTAGTTTGGATAAATCTGAACGGTACCTAGTTACAAAGCGGTTTAATTGCATTACGAGTAACCCGTGAAAATGTTACAAAAACCCTCATTAGAGCCCTTAGACTGTAAGGGCGAACAAGCTTCTGTCGGGCTAAGTAGAGAGAAATGGAGAAGGGCGCTTGAGTTATTTCTGATCGCATCTGATATTATTACCGAGTCCGATAAGAAAAGAGCTACATAATTAATGTGGTCTGCGATAAGATTTTATTGAATAAAAATATGTAGATAAGAAGTATAGATAATACAATAGCCCAGGTGCACATCACTGAGTCAGGTGACCTTTTGTTTAGTCGCAGTTGCCAAGCTCGACGAGTAGGTACTTAGCCGAAACAAAGCCGTGTATACGAACGGCATTTATTTCGCCTGATTAGGCAAGTTCATGTTATTCCGTCTTCGACATCAAAGTTCGAAGTGTAAGTTCGCTTCCGTAGATGAACAATTAGTTGATCAAATCGACCAAAAAAGCGAGTCTGTACGAAGTGACATTAGATAGCATTGTTTCCGTAGCAAATACTTAACAGACAGTGGATCGACAACTAAAATGAAGTAGGTACTTCTGAAGTTAAAGAAATCTACCTGCTGATCAATTTCTCTTACCTAACCGTCTAAATAATATTCCTAAAGTTGTATGAAAGTCAAGGAGATGAAATAAAAAAAAATATAGTTTAAAAACACATACCTGGTGGTACATTTAATATCAGAATTCCGAAGGAATGTTACAAGAAAGGTGTTTTACTTTCTAGTTCTTCATTTATTTACAGAAACTAAACTAGGTAATACATATTTACATAACTGTACAAAATACAAATAGAACCAGTTGAGCCATCTAAGGACCGTTGCAAATGGTCTATAGGTAGCTCAACTGATCCAAACCACTGCCAGACGGAAGCGTAGTACTTTCTAGTTAGTTATATTACAAGTCAAGGCAAGTTTTAGAGTATTCGGAATCGGGATTTTAAAAAGAGTCGTAAGCACGAAAGAGGAAAAATTAGTTGCATTAGTAAATTATCAGAGTAATACAAGTATGCGATACCTAGTACACCAAATATCAGTCACTATCGATAATAATCACAGACATGTTAGCTAGAACAAATTCGTCTCGAACGAAGATCATCACGAACAAAATATGTACCTACTATACTGAAAAATAACATAAATTAAAGGAGCATGCGGCAACTGAAAGAATAACCCTAACTCGCACGCGAAAAATTAGAAACCAAAATAAGATTTTATTTAGAATCTACGCATACGATACTACTAGCTCTGTAATTAACCGGGACAAGCCATGTTATTGCACAATAAAAATACCCACCAAATCCCGATATAGGGATGGGGATCAGTCTAGATTTAGTCCCTAACCAAATACTGGCGTGACCCAGTGTTACGCCACAGGCTCTGAAAAGGAAGGGAAGGCAAAGTGAGGTGCCTCGTTTTCTAACTAACAACGACAGGTCCATGCACTGTAAGATTACTTCTAGGGGCTAAACAAACACTCACAAGGTGCCCAAATACCAACCAACGCTACACACACAAGGCATTTGTGACACGCACATTTTCCGACGCCAATAGGCAAAAAGACATAATATAACTCAAGCGTCAAGACTTACTAGTAGGTCTAAACTGCTAACACCGAGCAATGAATGAACCTTAGTAAGCCCGTAAGATTGATGTTTATCATACTGCGCTATTAGATGACCACGTATCCACAAACGGTCAACGCATTTTCACGTATGCATAAAGACCAGCAAAAAATCACTCAAGTCTAAAATCTGACTGGCTAAGCGAATAGGGTAAAGCACAACTGAAAGAGTGAACGCGATGCTAATTGAGTTTGATTGTTACACCGGTAAATTTGAATTCGCATATGTCCATGATTGTTGATGTTTTCAATTTATTGGCGTTTATCAAATTGTATTGTTACGTTAATTATTGTAGAGGTCAAATAGGTGAAGGCCATCCTAAGGGGGAAGCTAACTCGTTCTCAGCTTCCCTGTGGATTATTGTAGAAAGTAGCATCCATAAAATTAACTAAACCTAAAAGAGTCTGCATCTTTGCAACACTTTACCCTATCTGAATCTAAATTGCCATACATACAAATTAAGGCACACTGAAATTAGGAATATATACAAAAGGATAACCAGAACAATTACAACTATGAGTTTATACCATTATTCTGTATTTGTAAAGTAATATAATTACATCATATTAATTATCCCTATTAGTCTTGTTTCTATTTAGAATACGTTATACCAAAATGCACAGCACACTGAATTTAATTTTATATTGAGACTTTGAATATGATAAAACAAGACCTTTAACTAGAGAGATCTGTCGGTCTCTCTTTCCCGATCTGATCTCCATGATCTAAATGAAGTGTCAAACAGCAGACTGTGTCAAAATTGAACAATCACGTTAAAGTATTATAGGTATACTTTTGGTTGTAAAAAAAGTATGGGTTGTTGCCCAAATGCGTTCCTTCGTTCCAGACGTAGGTACAAAGAATGACTAGACTATGAATTACGAGTAAGTGACTTTGTTGAAAGAAATCGTCGCCTAGCGACACTCGACTAGTGCTTAAACAGTTATTTATTTGGTTGAGGATATTAAAACTTTGCAAGAGCTGTCTTAAGTGGATCCCATAATCAGTATTTTAAAATGAGAGTAAGTATTGAAATAGAATCCACAAGCTAAAAAATTATAGTCTGAAAATAGGAATCGTTACAGTACTACCAACACATGAACGTGTTGGGCTCATTTAAATCTTCGATAAACAAACAAATGAAGTAAGCTACGTTTTAGGTAACGTAATGTAATGTAATGTAACGTAACGTAATGTAACGTAATGTAATGTAACGTAATGTAACGTAATGTAATGTAACGTAATGTAACGTAATGTAATGTAACGTAATGTAACGTAATGCAACGTGATGCAACGTGATGTAACGTGATGCAACGTGATGCAACGTGATGCAACGTGATTCAACGTGATGCAACGTGATGCACGAGATGAAACGAGATGAAACGAGATGAAACGAGATGAAACGAGATGAAACGAGATGATACGAGATGAAACAAGATGAAACGAGATGAAACGATATGAAACGAGATGAAACGAAATGAAATGAAATGGTAAAAGAAAATAAGTTATCAACAATACTAGATGGAAATGGACAAATACTACGCAGACATGTAGTTCATTTAAAGAAAGTTGAAGGGGAGTAGACGGTCTGTCGAGCGAGAAGGAAATGATTTAAATAATAGTATAGCAGCGGCAAGCAGTGAAAGTAAAGTGAATTGCGTTAAAATATGGTTGGAGTAATTAAGTAACTTACGGTGTATCTATTGAGTAGGTACATAACGACGTATGTAGTTATAATGATTGTGATGTATAACTGATTTAGTAAAGTTTAAAATATGGTTGGAGTAATTAAGTAACTTACGGTGTATCTATTGAGTAGGTACATAACGACGTATGTAGTTATAATGATTGTGATGTACCTATAACTAATTTAGTTAAGTTCTTAAGTTCGATTGTGAAATCAATAATATGAGGATCATTATTATATTTAAATTATTTTGTAAAAGGTAGATGTAGTGTATAGCATTAAAGGTATGCGTGAGGCTAGGCAGCCAAGAGGGCGCAATGATCGGAGGGTCATTACGCACTGCAAGCTAGGCTGCCGCGCCAGGCGGACGCGCTGTGTTATATACATTTTGTGTTGTTTTATTTGGTACCCAAGCAACCTGTACAGTTAATTAAATCGATTAACTACTCATTAATCTGCAGAACATAATATGCGTTCTTGCGGTCGTCATGATCACAATATTTAATTTCGTCGATGCTCCCGCCAGTAGCATGGCATGGTAAGGTTATCCGACAGTCTTCAAGCGAGTGATAAATGAAAATAGGCGGCGAGGGGGGCGCGACTCCCGCAGAGCCTGCACACATGGCCTTATCGACCAGCGCTGCTGGCTCAAGGGTTAGGTGGAAGCGAGTCTCCAAATATATTCAAGGACTTACATATATACGAGGTGCACAATTGTGAAATACCTAGTAGCTGATCAAGCTTATATTTCTAAGAAACTATTGTGTTCTAATAATTATGTTAGAACAAATATCTAGAAAAATTGATAGCTCTTTATTTAATTTCTTCTGTTTGTCACTGTTTGAAATATTTATAAATTACTAGTAGCACGTCCCGGCTTCGAACGGGTGAACTAATGAAGCTACCGGGATAAAATATATATACTTACTGCCTATAACCACCCGGACAGTCCATTCTACACACCCGTAAAAGAATTTTTGAAATCGGTCCAGTAGTTTCGTAGATTACCTCCGTCAAACAAACAAACAAACAAATTTTACCTCTTTATAGTATAGAAGAAGTATAGATTTACATCAAAAAGTGACATACTCCTTGTTTGATCAGTTAAAAAGCATTTGCATGTTCTCAATACGATTAAACGTCCCCCTTAACAATCAACGGTTCTAAACCGCTAAGAAAATCTCTAAAAGCTCATCATTTGCTCCCTTATGATCTTCCCAGGCCGGCACACGCGCTCTCCTCCGCTACAATAATAGGCACGCACGAGCCACGCGTGTGACCGCCGACTGCCGAAATAATTGTCCATTACATATAGCACCAAATTGTGGGGGACCATTATCATATACATACACATAATGTAACTAGCTAGGAGTGCGCTATATTAAGATGTTTTACGACTCTCAAATTAATATAGGACACAGAGAAGTGGTGGTAATGATCATGATGGCGTAATTCATTATAGGATGACATTTCCACAGAGTAAATGTAGGGAAACATTATTTTTACTAGTACTTATGTGATTCCACAAGTCCAAGGATATTTATTTATGTATAAAAATAATTAAGTAGCTCAGTTTGTGAAATGTTAAAAGTCTGATCAACGTCATTAGTACAACTTTTTACTGATTATATCATAATACTGTGCCTGGAATAAGTCAGTGATATAATAGTTAATGCGAAATATAACTGCATACATTTGTTTTAAATAACTGAAACCCAATTCAAATACTTATAAATATTCAATACGATAAAGCTAGCTCTCGCCATCAGACACTTTAGAAGACGACTCTACGTGATATCTATCAGAATACAAACAGGGATGAAAACGGGCAACGAATAAGGGGAGCCCGGGGCTTAGGGAATTGAACTCGTAAACCTAAAAATAGATACGACGACACGCCTTCCATGCAAACGTAACTGACACTAGTGCCTTCCAGCTGAGCGGCTGATTACCTCAACTTCCTTATAAATAAACTTGAGAAATAATCTACCTTGCGTGCTCGAAATCTATTCTAAATCATTAATGATCTTGTCTATTTTAACCCATCGCAATGTCTCTGAAATGCACCAACGAGTAATACAGAGAGTGGTAAAAGCTCACTCCTGATCTCTAAAATTATTACGGCTCTGTTCCATTTGGATCCTCGTTTCGGTATCTTTTATTCATACTTTGGTCGTTTGTCATTGGTTAATTTGGATTCATCTCTTAAACTGACTCAGAAACTACTCTGGTTTTCGTAGTTGACTTCTCAGCCAATTGTTTGTCGGGTGCTTGGCGTATCGTCACAATAGTAGTCTTCATGAGGCGTCACGCTGGTGCAATGATTCTTGGAGGGTTTTTCATCAGAGCCTCATTCAATGGTCCACTTGAAAATGAGCTTGACTTGAGGCCCGGCAGATGATAATTAGGATAGGATAGTTACACTCTGCAACCAGAAATGTAATAAATTGTCTGCTTAATTGTATTTATGTATAAGATGAGACATATAAATAAATAAATAATAATAAACATCCTTGGACATTCCACACAGCGTCATCTAGTCTCAAGCTAAGCAACTTAATGCTTGTGTTATGGTAACCAGATGACTGATATAATACTTAAATACATTTGTTTTTTGTAAATACATACCTACATATTATAGATAAAAACACCCAGACACGAAACAAATATCTGCAGAACATACAAACATTTGTCCCGTAGCGGGGATCGAACCCGCAACCTCCGCGTCTCAGCCGGGCGTTCGCCCAATTGCGCCACAGAGGTCGTCAAATATCAAACTAGGAGGTATATATAAGAAGACTAGCTAAAAAAGAGTTTAGTGGCCACCAAGAGTAACTTCGCTAATGTTCCTTAGGTAACTAATATTTGAAATTCCTTTGTTCAATAATGAAGATAAAATGGCGGAGCTAGTTTGAGACAAACAACCACTTTTAATGAAACAGGACAATTTATGACGTTTCTAACGCTCTATTATGTTATCAAACATTGGGTTAAAAATAGTTTGTCAGATAGATGCCAATGTGACCCATTTTCGTATCCTGTTTTTATGAATAAACATTTCCAGATAGAGAATAATTTATTACGTTCATAATTTGAAAGTATGGATATAAAAGTGTGGAAGTGTAATTTAAATTATTTAGGATAGTTTTAATTGGCACTTACTGTCGCTACAATGTTTATTTCGGCAGCAAAAAACCGATGTTTTAATTTGTGTTCTATTTCGAAATATTTATTTTATATGCATTCGTTTAGAAATAGCTGTTTTACAATTAAGGCACTTATCTAAAATTTCGTTTCATCAAAAATTTTGGACTTGTATTGTATTGACAATTTTCAAAGCAACATCTATTTGAGAATAAAATTAAAAGTAAAATTTTTATTTGTGTTCGTAACGAAAATATGATTTCATGAAACTTCGGGAAAGTATTGAAAAGAAAGTAAGAAAGTTGAAGAGGTAATGCTAAAATTTTCGTTTATAGAGTTAATTTGTAAATTACATAAGAAATGCGTGCTAAAGGTTAAATAACGTAATACATAAAACTTTTTCAGTTGAAATATTTACAAAACAAGTTAAGAAGAGGTAACAATACTTTCATGTACTTTTAATTTCGGTGTGTTATGAAAATGTTGAGTAATAAATGTTTACGTACTTAGTTACATTTTTAAACGGTTTTTGTTATGTAATCAAATCAGAAACAAGTAAGGCTATGTGAGGTTTGGCTCATTTTTGTTTGTTTTTAGTTACCTATTAGCTCTTTTCAAGTAATAATTAAACTAAGTAAACTAAACATTACCTAATGAGTATTTTAAAGACAAAACCCTACTGACTTATCGAGGTTAAACCCAAAAGTCTTGACTCGTGAAAGAAAATAGATTCGCTAAAAAAGCATTAAATTAAAAAATCGCAAATGTTCTCCTCCATCAATCTCACAAAGCATCGCGCTTATTTGACATGAATACGCGAATAGCTGTTCCTAATCCGTCGAGTGAGTGACAGATCCCAATCAAACTTTAATCAAAGCAGCCGCCATCAGTTCTAACGTCTGCCAGGAGCGGCAGGGCAGACAAACCCAGTCGCGCCGTGCCGAGGCTAATTGACCGGAATGGCCCTCTACCCCGTATGCATTTAAACTGATTAATTTAGAAGCGCTAGCGTAACGCGGATGTCGAAAACTCGTAAAAAAAACATAAGCAAACAAGCTTTGTTCTTTCATAATTCATTAGAACTTTTTATAGGAAGCCGTTTCCCGTCCCCTAATTCATAATAAAACTTAGTATGATTATGAAGTCTTGAACATACCTATCTCTACTAATATTATAAATAGATAATGTTGGTTTGATTGATTGTATGGGGAGGCCACTACGAGCCGCGCGTTTTCGTCAGCGCGATCTAGATTCGGGTCATTTTTACTAGCGCCATCTAGTACTGTAGGCTATATTTTATCTCGGTAGCATTATGAGTACACCCGTGCAAAGCAGGGACGTGCTTCTAGTAAATTTACATTATCATTACATTTAATTTTTAATTACATCTACTAGAATTGTTTCTGTGACTATGCTTACTGCGGTTACATTTAAAATTATTTAAATTTACAACGACATCAAAACATACAGATAGAATATAGATACAGCCGCAAGTGGTGTAATAAAAGACTATAAAAACTATAGGTGTGATATAGTGAATACGCTTCAGCCTGTCACCAACTGCTGATACACACTTCCATGTGAGTAAAGAGGTGAGCCAGGGGAACAAAAAGAGATAAGAGATGGGTTCGGCTCCAGCACAATATTACGCGCCCGTGGAATGTGGGGAATGTAAAGCTTGGACTCGTCAAAGGGTTCAGAGTGGCTTTTTAAATTGAAATGACAAACACTGAGGTGGCTCAGTGTGGTTAATTGATTGGTTTTATACTTGTTCCTTTTGCCGGTGATATTTATCGTTAAAAATTTACATAAACTACTTCTGGCATATTTTTTTAAGTAGGTAAGATTTCTAATATATATACAAGGTGCTTAGATTGATCCAATAGGTGGATAGAACGATCTTGCAATATAAATTACCCTCATATTATTAATTTACTGCTTGCAGTGTCGGTAATATTATTCAGACTTGAAGAACTAAATACAATAACTGTTGAATCTTATCTAATTACAGAATTTTGACATAAAAGTTACCCAAAGTGTTGTTTGGAATTGGACGTGTCGCGTCGCTTGCAGTACCGAGAACTTCCCATGTGTCGAGCTTTCTCCGAAAACTCATTACCCTCGCACGCGTCACGTAGCGGCCATAACGGGTTTTATTAGGTTTCACTAACGCGCCCTAAGTTGGTCGGAGCCGCGGCGTGCGTCTGAACAGCCCTTTGTGTCGCCCACGAGTTTCCACAGCGGATGCTGTACCGATTCGGACATTGCCTTCGAACGTTCAAAGGGTTTTTATGCTTAATTAAATTTTCTCATTATAAATTCTTGCTGGCTCTTGCTATCTCGTCGTATGCACACATAATAATGTCGCGCTTTATTTGTAAAATGTGAATAGACCACTGGCATTCCAGTTTGAATAAAACTACATTCAAACCGCAATCTGTTATACAGTTCAAAGTTATAAACAGCTATCGAACCTTACCGCACGCAGGGGATTTAGCCCGACTAAGATGCAAACTTGGGGTTCGATTGTCCTCTAACCCAAATATTAGCTAAGTAAGTCTCAGGGGATCTGTTATCGTATCACTAGTTTAATAGGTCTGTTTTAGAGATTTTCTCACTTTAATATATTTTTGACTAGGTAGAATTGTGAGCAAACAATACAAACAAAAGATAAAGAAGAAGAGCTAAGATTAATCTATACTATAATAATATAATATATATATATATATATATATATATATATATTTATATATATATTTATATATTATTATATTATAAAGAGGTAAAATTTGTTTGTTTGTTTGTTTGACGGAGGTAATCTCCGAAACTACTGGGCCGATTTCAAAAATTCTTTCACTGATGTGTAGAATGGACTGTTGGGAAGGTTATAGGCTATTTTATGCCGGTAGTTACATGAGTACACCCGTGCGAAGCCAGGACGTGCTACTAGTTTAGTATTAAAGTTTTAGGCCACACCACAGCTCTTTAACCAATTCAAAAACCACCAGAAGCCTCTGAAAAAATACATTTCTTAGAATAAGTAACTAAGTACCAATTCTTGACTGCATAAATTGCAGTAAATTCATAATCTGATCAAAAACAACATGGTTAAACAAGTTTGTACAGAGACGGTTCAGTTTAGAAAGCAAAAGTAAAGTACCAGGTATGCACAGATCTGAAGGAGGTCCGTGGCCGCGCGTAGGCTCGACTCTCGTGTTGGCGGCAGACGGCGACGGGCGGGGGCGGATCGATACCCAGGCCGCATTGTTGCCCCTGTGTTCCCCCCGCGCCCTACCACACCCTCGCCACGGGCCTGCATCCGAAATTCGCCCTATTTGTTCCAAAGGCCCGAATCAATCGCCTTTGTTGAAGTAACTTGATGCGCCACGTTTTAATGGAAGTGTTAAGTGATGACGTGTCAAGAATTTGAACTCTACACTCATATGTACTCGTAATTACAACGAACCGTTATTCAAGCAACAAAATATTACTGTACTCATAATGAGAAAATATCTGCCTAGCTGATTTGTTGTGTAGGAAGCCAGTTCCACAACATGGAAATAAACTAGAGTTAATGCCGCAATAACTTTTACGATGAAATGAAATGCCTAATTAGCAGCCTAGTTATTACCTAACAATATTTCACACTTGAGCGCTAGCCGTAATTGCTACGGAAGATTGAGGATCGGCAGCGTATGCACGGAAGTTTTTTCTGAAAGAATACATAACGCGCGGCTAGCGATACTGATATAAATCATGTTATTTTCTAAGCAAAAGAATGAGAAAACTGTGTTTCCACACCCTCACGTGCAATTAATATTTATACCGATATTATCGATAAGCAATGCAGTGTTATCATCACAACTACGCGTCCACTAACTAAGCATCGTGAGAAGATAACTGGCCGGAAGTACTGTTATTTCAAAGGGAAGTTTTACAAGCTATAACTTAATCTTTGGACTACATTCACTAAACAATATAGCAGATAAGAAGTACTGAATTTTTTTGACTTTGTATGCTCGGTGCAGTGTAGACGTAAATTAAATAGACAATGAGCACATAATCATGCTACGAACGAAACTAATGATGTTTATACAAAACCTGTCTTCTAAGATGAGTGGAATCTGTTTCCTATTAATTTGCTAATGGTTTAGTTACTACTCGTAATAGACTCTCTTATAATGTGGCGACAGTAACATGGAAGTGCTCGCCCTGCGTGATCTGGCACAAATAAATAAATAAATAAATATCCTGGGTGTTTCAACATAGATGTGATGCGTTTGGTTATGGATAAACTTAGACCGTAAATGTATTCTCAAAAAAAAAGAGAGGTGGATAGAAAACTCGTTTTGTGCTTCGTTAAATCAGAATACGTATATCGTATCGTATGATACTCAAATGATATACCTACATATTCATATAATAATATGCAATTTTTTGCACAAATTAGATTTTTATTTAATTAAAGATGATACTAAAACGTATCTGCTAGGATGTCTTAAATATTTTGCAACCATAAACTATGAAAATTTGTGTAAGTAGTTGATTCAAAATATGTTAGGTTTCATCTAAATATGTATTCGCAGTGTACCTACCTACAATAAACGAATCGCAAACACTGACCTGCCCCAATCTGCCGCTAGTATTGGCCAAACGCGTCATTCGACCGACCGAGACGATCGACGTAATCACTACGCATCAGACGCTAACATAACAACCGCCTATGACTATGCTAGCTTATGACATCAATGTATTTGAAAAATAGTGCTCTGATAGATAGTACATAGCTAATGGTAGGGAATTCCGAAATTTTAACAACGCTTTTGTATTTACATCAACAAATGAGCATCACCAACGACAAGTTAAAAGATATGGCACCCGACGGTTTAAGCGAGCGACGCGTCTGATCGTTGTCGTCTCGGTCGCGTCATCGTGTCGCCGATTTGCATAATTGAGTACTATTATGCATTCATTCAGTCAGGTCGCCCTCATGTAGCGGTGCGCCGAAACAAAGCGGGCGGATGTATCGATAAAACGCCTCGTAATTACTTTAGATAGGGAGGTGGAGTTGACCGCGCATCCGCCTAACTAATCAAATCAGACAACCTGACAAAACAAGCGATGATGGTACTCGCCTGGAAACAGCGAGGAAAAAAACATGTACTATCATGTGAGTTCCACAGAATAAATATTTTCCCAGTAGGTAAGTAATTACCAATACAAGAATGCTTTGTACTAAAAGGAAATGCATAGTATCTACTGAAAAGGACCCTTACCTAGAAATTACTAATCTACATATCGTCAGACTATCAGTGGCTGACATGATTTATTATGATGATATTGAAATAGTACATAAAGTCCCGTTTGAAATCATTGATTAAGTAGAGGCTGAAATGTTGTTACAAAAGTATAGAGAACCCAAGATACAAAAGTACCAGCACCTGCCCACGGTTTCTATCGCATGGTACTCGGATAAGTAAGGTCATCAACTAGAATAAAGTCAAACTAAGTAGAGGTAAACACAAAGAGTGGTTGATGCTGAACGCTTTGATTGCTTTGAGAGGAGAGTGAACTGGAAGAACAAATAAAAAATGAGAAGTTGATAGGTAATTGCAAGTGAATAAAAAAATAAAAAGAAACCAAACTATTAATCACTACAAAACTATAGAGGAAAAATATTTAGACAAACGATGCCACTATGTATTAGGAAACATAGAACTGAATACCATGAGCCATATGAGCACAAGTGTAAAAATACCTCTTTTTAATAAAGGTTACAAAAAATCTGTGGTTCTAAAAAAAGCTACTCCAATCTAGTAACCCTGACCGAACTATTTCATCGTCTACCGATCCTATTTCGACGCCGTGTTTCGTGGAAATTCTGAGGTGTTTCGCGAATACCGAGCGACAGCGACTGTCTACGAGTTTTCCCGAAGTAGTAGGAAAGCGAAACCTCCCCATTTCCCCCCTTGGTGGGGGCTGGGGGTCTTTGTCCCAGCGCGACCCAGTTAATGACCGCCCTCGCATACAGCCTCGTGCATATATAAATACGCCTACTACACTTGACCTCTAAAGTTTTTATTGGAAAGCACGTGTGATCCGGTATCGTGATCAAGTTGTTACCAATCCACTATTGTCTGTTATCTAAGCAAAAAGTGCTTCATCAATCATTCCGTGTTCCACTTGCGCGGATTTCGATCTAATTTGGCGCAAGCGGTAATAAATCCGTAACTTGAAAAGGGTTTGCGGTCCAATCGAGCCGTGATATAAAAGGGGCACAGGGAAGCAACAGGTCGCGAAACAACGTTTTAATTATATGCTGATAAACATCGACGTCATCGGACCGCGACACCCACACGACACGCCGCAGTAAGGTGCGATGACCGTTCTCTATGCACCCATATTACTTCAAAACATACATCTGAAGACGACTTGATTTCGCCCTCGCCAGCTTATTTAATTAAGCTAAACTAAACTGGGAACAAGTAACCTTAGCCGACATCCACCACAAAGGTGGACGCACGCACATGTATAAATAATTAGCTAAGCTAAACTAACATAGATTAACTCGCGGTGGACCATAGGCTTCAGGATTATTTCGTTTAATATCAAAAACACATTAGAAGTACCAAACCTGTCAAACGAATCTAATAACGCGCAGTCTAAGCGTAAATTAAACTTGCGAGAAGCCTGTCAATAGATATTACATTTCAATGGCAGTTAGACACCTTGGGAGTAGAAGACAAGATACCGGTTTTCCAAGCAAGAACCAGTTTGTGTTGAACTTTCGCATCTTAGGAAATGTGTTTCTGTGCAATGAAACGATGGGATCTTCGGGTCTGGACAAGGAAACATGCCTGCAGTGGTGTTGCATCATGCGTTATTTACCTAACTCATAAAACTACGGTTAACGTTTAAATACGATTGTCTTAAACTATATAAATATCATCCTAAACATATTAAAAACCATAAGAAATCGCGTTATTATAAGTTAGAGTTGCATTTGAGTACAAAATCTTGTATTTCCATTTCATGCTATATTCAAACAATTCAATTACACCCACGCTGTGCTGTATAATATCAAACCGTACTATAATACCAAAGTACTCAAAGCTCGAATCTCATTGTTGAGGAGGCTTTGTGTCAGCTTACGGCTCAGTAAGCCACAGTATGGTCCGGTTTTGGAAACACCATAAACATAACTGCGATCTTTTATGTTTTGTGTTCAAATAAACAAGTTTAAAAAAAATTGGTACCGAGGGTACCTAAGTTTTTTGTTTTTCATCAATCAATCAATATTAGAAGTTTGGACCTTTACGCGGCCTGAAGTCTCCGTCCTGAAAATCCGCCACTTGCCCTTACGAACTTACTGTACTTAGTGCGTGAGTCTGATTCTGTACATATTTATTAATTTAAAATTCGACGATTTCTAACAGAACGCTATTTGTATGTACTAGTTAGCAATTCTTTACTTTCTTTAAAATAATAAAGATGCTATTTCTAGATTTATGAATGTCAGAATCGTGAACCTACGGAAACGGACATCAATTGCCGTAACTTTTTATATAACTAATGCTAAGGACATTTAGCTAAAAATATCTTTAACTTTGGTAACTTTTTAATTGATACCTAAAAAGAGAAATGTTCGACAGCTGCAGGACAGATTTTAAATGAACGACCAAAAAATTTAACCTTCGTGGTTTTTTTTTTATAGAATCCTTAAAAGGGAAAGAGCTATTTTATCAGCATCGAGTTTAAAAGTCAATTATTATATTACATCGTGATTTATGGGAGTGTTGTTTATGTGTAGTTCCATTATGGAATACTTAGGTTTCACACAGTCATTTTAATAATATTTAAACTCAAAACGCAGCATTGTTCAATGGGTTAAGGTTTCAATGGGGATTTTTTGAACCGACTTTATAGAATTTTAAGTACCGAATTTAATTAGTTTTACGTCCCGTCGGTCGGGTACATTATACACACTTAATGTACTTAAAATGTCAAGTGGTGAATAAACATAACATCATCGCAAATAAATAAAAACATATATCTACTAATTAATAAATAGTTACCGCCTGCTTTAGTTAAGTTTTCCGTCAAGACAGAATTTTACAATTGAAACTGTAGAAGTTCAAGTTCTATAACTACAAGAGTCATAATGTAAATTTTATGTGAAGTTTGACAAAATGAAGGCCGCGCGGTATTTTAATGCAAATTATGTTCGTTTATAGTTAGAAGAAGAAGTTTATAAATAAAATGGATACATACAAATGGTAGATATCGGTACCGGTTGGTGTTGGGATCTGGTACTTGCGTCGCGGGGTTTCATTAGAGTGCAGTTATTGCAACAGTATGCAGGGCCTTGCATTCGCCGACCCGCAGTTGGCCATGGGCCAAAATACCCGCTTTCACGCACTAAGCTCACTACTCTCTGGTACAGTCATATGCATTAGTTTAGATAAGACTTAGATTCATGTAATCACTAGCTTCTGTACGCGGCTTTGCTTGCAGTTTTATAAAAATGTCGTCAACTTCAGATTGTCGATCTTTAAACATAAAATCGATGTGTGTATTTATGCTCCCCATGGACTCTAAAACAGCGCGACGTGATTTCAATTTTAATGACGTTTTCAGACTATCCTCAGATAAGCTTAGGCGATCTTTTGATATTAGGTAGAGATGGATCAACACAATATCAACCGAAGTCAGGGCGGTCGCTAGTAAATAAAAAAGCTACATAATGTTTGATTTACGGTGACTTTATAGTGCGTCTAAGGTTTGCATTAAACTAGACTTGCTGTACTTGTTCGCATAGAAGATGTCGTAACTTGACCCGTTTTAAACTAGGTACGTTACGTACTCTATTTACTATTCTATGGCAAAACTTGTATTTACTTCTTATTCCGTGTCCTGGTAGAGCAAGATGCGATGTTATCGTATCGCCACTCGCCGCAAGGGATATCATATCACACATTATTTTACTTTCTAATTTCAAATGCCCTATTATGTGCTATTATTAATTTAAAAATCAATGATCATTATAATAATTTATTGCGGAAACGATGATAGTTTAGTTGATATCAGCAAAATATTCTAATGAATCCCGTGATCGGCGCAATGACAATTTTAAACAAAATTGTTTTACTAAATGTAAGGAACCCTGTTATATATGTATAGTATATGTATGTGTATACTATACGATACGCGGATAGAGAGTATGCCCATGCAACCGATACACCTTGTGTAGGCAATCGAACGCAAACAGTTTGCGGTTACAATAACAGAGTATGTGCGGTCCGAAGGGCGCCACACAGCGCAATGCAGATTAACTGATAGTTGCAAGTAATACTGCCAAATAATTGAACTACATAGAAACATAGATCGTTCACCTACTGCTCCTATCTCCTATCCATTTACTCTATGCAACAAATATAACTTCTTAATAATAAAAAAAGTAATCTTCACCCCCCTTATCATAGTCTTCCAGAACTGAAGTTTACTTTCACTGACAGTTTTATTTCAGATAATAATTTAGGGAGAAGCTTATCTATCTTTTCTAACAAAAATTGATTTAAGTATCCTAATCGGGTCACTATTGACGGAATAATTGGTGAACGAACATAGATTGATAGATAGATATTGCTTTATTGTATAACAAAAATTTTGTACATACATTACATTACATACATTTAGTTTGCGAAGGGAGGCCATACCCAGCAGTGGGTGCCTATGGGCTGTGGATACACATATAGTACATACTTATTAAAAACCAACCGCGCAACATAGCTCCTCCTTTTTAGGAGTCTGTAAAACGTAATACATAGCTAAAGCTGATGTATTCCCTAAAATTCAATAAAGCAGGGGGCAGTTAAGTCAAACTGTTTATTTTACAGCCGAACGACATAAACACAATGGAAACGTAAGACAAAGCTCTTTAGAAAAACTTAAGTCGTTAGGAACAAAAGGACGTTTCGTTGAAAGTCGCTGTAAATCAATGTAGGCAAATAATAATGCTACAGAACTGTCCCAAGCTGGAAGAGAAACGCAAAAATTATTATTTTATTTTAGATGAGCTTATAAGTATCATTAATTGGTAGGTACTGCACTAATAGGTGCTTAACGCGCGCAAGCCACAATTACATTACGTCTAAGGACTCTAAAGATACAAGTAAAATTTTACTTCCTGTTGTAAGTAAGCATAGATTTCTTTTATTAGTTCTATTTTCGCAGAACCTTTGCGAAATGTGCAATGAAACCTTGGCCGATGCATAAAGTGTACATTTTAGTGCTTATAAGCATCGACAAGCCGCCGCCGCTGCACCGTCGTGTTTCAAGTAACCTACATAAAAATAACTGTTAAAATGTTATGGTTTCTCCTTGCAAAGTATTTTATAATATGTACACAATTTCACTTGTTTATTAGCTTCTGTTTGCAATGTTAAAAGGAATTTAACTTGGTATTTAACTATTACAATATAATGTTTTTGACGCGGCACTCCAAAGGACAAAAAAATTCTAAAACTATAAAAACTACCTCGTGTTAAACCTTTCGTAACGAGCTTGTAACAGGTAGTAGAATAAACGAATTTACTTAATTTTACAATGTATTGTTCACAATCCCATGAAATAACTAATAAACATTTAGTTAATTCCCTTGGTACAGGATAACTAATTGCAATCACTGATTCACTGTACCAAGGTTTCGAGGCACATGCATCATAAACTAGGATGTTTACCAGCCATTCACTCGGCTTTGTCTTTGAAAATCATTGATCTACCTCGGGTTTAAGTTACAAGCTTAGCTTAATCACTGTTTAAATTGACTTGAAATAATGTTTAATCAATCAATCAGTAAAACTTAAATTTATCGAACGTATGTCAGATGAATTTTGTTGTCTTGTAATTTTACTTTTTTGAAAAGGCTCACTTATTTGACTATTTAAATTGTTAACGGATCACAGTAAAAAAAGACTAGGGTCCTACTGAATTTGTACAAGATTTTGTGGGTTGAGACTTTCTCTTTAACTCTTATATCGAATAGGAAGGAAAACATTAGATTACAACTACTCGCTTCTTTTTGTATCTTGTACTATAGCTAAACTGCACAAGAGAAGGCGCCTCTAGAGGCGATCGAATGCACCGACCTACAAAGACGACCCTGGGAACGCCAGTCACTAAGTTTATAGCAAAACGTAGGTGGTTAAAAGTAAACGTCGAGACTGCGACTGCCTGAGGCACAAATATAACTTAGAAGCTTTAAAACGTTCGAAAGATGTCATCTGATTTCAGTCTTGTGGATAAGGTGTGGCGCGATTTCTCTCGGATTTAAATGCTGACTATTCACTATAGGTACTGCCACTGCTGCTACAAGTATAGGAAATGTGAGATCACTTTGGAATACTGTAGGATTACTTACATTTATGTTATTACATTAATTGTTAGATTTTTATGTGATTTAAATGTTTTGCCACTGCCGTTATTATACATTTTAAAAGACTAACAGCATATGCAACTACTGCATGTTCACATGTCAATCAAAATAACAAAAATGACTACATGATTTAGAATTGTATGAAACGTAAACACGTGCCGATCACTAAATGACAATAATCAACCACTCTACACCGCCCACCTGAATTCCACAATTGGGGCCAGTCGACGCCAGCAATTACATAGAAATCAGTTAACGGGGCCCTATTAGTCTACTAATCATAGGGAGCACTATCTATACTAATATTATAAAGATGTTAGATTTGTTTGTTTGTTTGTAACGAATAGGCTCCGAAACTACTGGACCGATTTCAAAAACTTCTTCTACCGAATGAAAGCTACACTGTCACGGAGTCACATAGGCTATATATTATCCCGGTAGTTTCATTAGTACACCCGTGCAAGGCCGGTACGTCCTGCTAGTAGCTACAAAAAACATCTACATAACATAACACATTAATTATTTTCATTTTGTTCTCAAAAGTTACCGAATTATTGTTGAGAATAAAGCTTCGAACTTTTCGGCGTATTTTAAACTACAATGAAAAGCATGTTAGCGCGTGCAGACCAGTGCTGGTAACCTGCTTTCACTGCAGAGGACTGACCATCACCGACTCGTTGTTTGTAGCACAGTTGTTTACTCTCTCACAGAGGTTACATTTTGGAGTGCGTGACTTGTCAAACAGTGAACGATGCATGGCCTGCATGACACCACGCCACCTTATTCTAACTCAATTTTATGAAAGGAACTTTTGAATTGGATTCACATTTGATTCAAGGTAACCGTTTTATCAAGTAGATTCGTGATAAAGCGGTAGAGATCGAGCTAACAATTTTTCTCAATTATTTCTCTGTTTTTGTACATACAAATTAGGATCAACAAAATAATAATAACGCTAATTTGAATATCTAGATATTTCTGACTGCTATGTTTTATTGAAACAGCTTATCAGAAATTTGTGCTAAGATTTATTCGAGCACTATCACCCGTTCTTGCGTATCGCATAAACATGCATGATTTATGAAAGGGAGCAAGTTTGATTAGTTTATCAATACAGCTGCGACTACTGTTTCAACAGTGTAGAGATAAACATGGAGGCATGGATGGGCTGCCAGTAGGCGTACATAGCCGGACGGTAAACAAAGCGGGGGTCAACGTACAACCACTGCAGCACTGCAGACAGACCAATAGAAAAGACGAATGTTCCACTATTTAGAAAAGTTATAAGTACTACTGAGTGACTTGCTTGAGATAAAATATCTGGATGATTATACTATTAAAAATGTTATGAACTTTACGCAATATTTTATAAACACAGGGTACATATTATAGACTTCATGGTATTACGACATAAAGTAAAAAACAAATTCATGTAACTATCGTGGGGCTTACAAATAACCAATTAGTTAAAATTATTTAAGTATTTATTTATTTATACTTTCCACAAAAAATAATAGAAATTTAACAAAATAGACATATAAAAGTAATCGCACAGGCGAACTTAACCCTAAAAACTAATCATCATAAAACTAATCATCATAATCCACAGCCCATCTTCACCTACTGCTGGGCTAATTTTATTTATCGCAACCAGATATTGATTTTGACTTTACCGTTAGCCAATCTTTGTAGTAACTACTTAATAAAGCTATATTATTCGATTATGACTGCATGCACGGAACTTTAAGCATCAAAATAAAAATTAGAACATTTACCACAAAGTAAAAGTCAGTGATTCAACTTTTTTCTGAAAATTGGCATCACTTTGAATAATGAGAAACATGACTATACAATTTGAGCCTTCAACGACTCAAACAAATTCAAAATAAAAGATTCCATCGAGTCATATCCGCATCATTCTGCGACCCCTCACTGGGCAGTTAAAATTTTAATAATGGAACTGGTCTCCGGTGTATGGAACGGGAACGTGATAGCTTGCATTTCATTTTAAATATCTATGTAAATAAAATTCTAAAATCACAGAAAACTTAAGGTGTCATTGAATATACATATTCGTATTGATAAACAAATTTTGAAGAACTTTGAAATCGTACTAAATTAAGTTTGCTACAACTGCATTTTATAACCTTATAGTCTACGAGTACGATTTCAGTCTACCCCGATGGGAACCATAGTTTATCAGAAGCGTGGGCGAGTTCTATTACTCTAGTTCTCTGACCTCCACAGGATTTGCGAGCGTACTGAGGCAATGTTGTCGCAATATCAGAAACGGCTTGCAAATTACTGCAAGCTGATTCATTCTCGATTTCAACAAGAGGAAATAGGTTCTTCAGAATGATATACCGTGGGTGATTATTACTGATTTATTACTGAATCGCAGGATCGAGGCGAATGGCAGTCACGAAGGGAGGCCTATGCCCAGCAGTGGGCTGATAAAAAAGGCTGATGATGATGATGATGATGATTACTGAATCTATATGAAGAACCATCTCAGATTTTATAATTTGTATTTTTCAATTTTTATCAAAGAGATAAGATTAATAGACATCCGATATGAAAACAGTGTGATTTAAATACCATAAAACAGGAATTACAAAAGTGGCATTGTGTATCGTTAGATCAAAATTAAGTTTGATAATAAATTCCGTTGTACGATGCCCATGAAACCGTATACCTCACAATCATAAACATATTTCGTCACCTTTGAGAATGTGAATAAATGGGAAACATTTTATAATGAAGTTTAATTACTAGCTAAGTAATGCGCCATAACAGCTAAAAGGCAACAGAGATAAAAAGGCGGTGCAACGTTTAGAGAGGCTACTAATTGAATTAAGGTTTAGAAGAGGTGTAGCTTATTCGGGTATTCAGAGGGGAGGCAGAATTCCTGGGAGGGAGGGGGCGGACTTTTGTACCTGCCAGCCAGACATTGACCTCGCTAGCCTTGGTTTTAGTTGCGAGTAAAAAGCAGAGATTTGACCACGGCCCTCTACTATTTTAAGTCCATATTTTTAGAGATTCTTTAAAAACGTGATCTACCTGTTCATAATTAATGATTTACGTCAAGTATTATATCGATTTGTGATTTATATCTTGTTATTTATAGTTCGCAAAAGTTCGAAAGAATAGCTTCCTGAGAAGGAGTTTTGGTAATAAAATACACACATTACTTCGTTAAAAATCCAAATTTGCATATTACTAAAACTCACGTATGTAAAGACCTGTTCAAGTATTGAGTCTCTTTACCTAAAACAAAGAAAGATTGTTAATTAGTTTAGGTTTGTGATGTGTGACATTGTTAGTTAAAATAACTTACAATCATGTACAACGTTAGAATTGGTATCTATAGTTGTGCATGTTTATGTGGCCCTGAATTTTTTGGACACACTTCAATAGACAGTAATTATGAAGATGGCCTCAAAAACTCCATCACCAGAGTTGTGACACTTGCTCACACGAACGAACGAACGAAAAACTACTGAAACGTGTACATAACTCATTCTATTTTAAATCTGTTATCAGAAAGTATTAGAGGTTCAACTATAAGATAAAAATGTTTGTGGTTCAATAACGCCATAACAGTTAAACCGATTTAGAAAAGAGCGTGGCATTTAAATTGAACTTAACCTGGAATCGCATGCATATTTCACTTTGTATCTGAATATTAAGCAGATACGTAGAAACTAGAAAGTAATATGGTCATTAATAATAGAATGAAGCCAAAAGATAGCCCTACTCGATAGGCGAATGGAAAAAGGGAAGGAAGTCCTTTGCCCAGCATTGGGATCAGTGGGAAAAGGGCTATTGAGGGCTATAATAGAATTAGATGCTTCCTAGAGATCGGATGGATGCTTTATCAGTTGCTGTCTCTATTAATAAGTGATAATAAAAACAATATAGTAGTCTTTTTAATTGTCAAATAAGGGCAGACAAGGTTAATCTTTCTATGTGTGTGCTGCTTAAATAAGCAACGAGAAAACGTAAATACGTTTTCTCATAGAAACTTCATATGTATTTAAAGTATAGCGAAATGCGAGGCATTAGAATTGAGGCTGTTTAATATTCTTTGGACGTTGTGGGGTGGGGCCAGTGGTCCCTTAAGGCGAGTCCAACTTCCTCGTTCTGCTGTATGTCTACACAGACTTAATTCGAAACATAATCTAGGTTTTGAAAAGTTTAATATTTTATTTTAAATAAGCAAGTCTATTCGTACAACAAGCGATAAAAGGAACTTGTTCTTGTTCTTGATTGTTCGGTTTTACATTTTTGTCAACAAAATGCTCGTCGCGAACTCGTAACTGTTGATTGGAGCAATCAGTAAGAATCAAACCGCTGCACAATATCTGCTATATCTAATCTGTTCTACATGAAAAATACTCTGCACTGTAATAAAACATTCAAAGGAACAATCTGCACAATACTAATTTGAAACCGTTTTGGTTTTTGACAAAGCGTTTGTATCTACAGAAAGGAAGTTAAGGCGTACAAAATAAAAAATTATTCATTTAAAATACGTAAAGAAAACTTTTAAAATAAAGTTGGCATGTTTACACAATGGGGTATTATGATTCCAAACAAGTCTCGCTCTCTCAACGGGTTTAGTCCATAAACCCACATAAAACAAAGACGATGTCCCGGTCCCTTACTCCCGTTAATCCACTTTATTCTCGCCATGCCAGATAGTGTAAGATCGTTTCCTGTTGTAGTATTTCCAGTCAACAAGGCAGTTAGAGCACGCCGCGAGCTAACACCTCGCATTTGTCTTGTCCGATGTCTTTGTAGGCAGCGATTTATAGCCCTCCTATTCGTGTCCACGTGATCAAATAGGTTACGCTGCATTCTGTCCATGCATGTTTGCTACGAGTTCATTAGCGGTTCAGCTAATTTTAGTTCGGTTTTAACTTTCAAACGGTTCTGGAAGGAAGTCATTTATTCATTAGCTGAACAAAGTAAACCCGTCTCAAAGGGAGTGTACGTTACTTGATGAAAGGTGACGCTTTCCTACATTATAATCGAAATAAAATACATTTTATGATGTTAGCCTATGAAGTCAATGAAGGAGAGTACATCTCTACGTTTGCTTTGTTAGTGTATAACTTTCAGACCGCTACACAATAATCTATTCATGTCTAAAAATAAGGGTTAAGAATAATTAAGTTAAATGGCACGAGCTAGTCCCTTGCATCTGCCAGTAAAGTGCGAGTACAAGTTTAGTTTTCTCTTATTTATCACATCCGGTTTAAGGCAGGTGGTGAACTGATGATTGAACACGCATCAGAGGTTAGGGAGTTACACTATAAATAAATCATCCGCGACTACAATGCAATACGAAAAACCTGTATAAAAACTTTACATTATTTGATTGCATCTGATTCTGAGAAACCTTTGGGAAGGTTAAGTTTTTTCATTTAATGATTATACACTAGTCTTATAGATTGCCAACCAGCCAACAACTCACCTTTATTTAATACTAGCAGCACGTCCCGGCTTCGCTCGGGTGTACTAATGAAACTACCGGCATAAAATATAGCCTATAACCTTCCCAACAGTCCATTCTACACATTGGTGAAAGCTTTTTTGAAATCGGCTGAGTACTTTCGGAGATTACCTCCGTCAAACAGACAAAGAAACATACAAACAAACAAATTTTACCTCTATATTAGTATAGAAGTATAGACTTGTATAGATAAACCCCATTATGCATATTCGACCAATAAACCTGTATTAGATAAACCCCATTATGCATATTCGACCAATAAACCTGTATTAGCTAAAACACATATTAAATCTGTTGCTATCTCTTTTCGTTGACATATGGGTGACAAGAAAAAAACGTTCTTAAAACCTGTATTAAATTGTCAAGTTTTTATGAATAAGACCCATAAGATTTTATGAAAAATTCTTAAATACTTGATAAAACCCATTGTAATGTGAGCTTGACCCGTAACTTTGGTACGATATGTTTATGATTTACACTCAAGTAGGTAGTACTTATGGGTACATTCCAAGCTGAAGTATTATGATACATAATAAATAGCTTACAGTTATTTTTAAGTGTCGTTTTAACGACTGGATCAATACAAATATCGAATCAATATATATTCTAACGAAACTAAGAACAAATAGTAAGTATACGAAATTTGTGTTGAACTAGTTAGGTATTATAATAATTCAAACGTTTCCAACTAACAAACCATACATCGAAGCAATACATCGGTGTATCTTAGCAAATTAGGTGTTCACAACCTCATAAAGTTATTTTCGTCGCGATGCATTATTTCAAAGTTCTAAAATCAAATTACCTTGGCTGGGCTGAGCGCGGCGCGGTAATTACAGGCGCTCGTGATTAATGAGCAATCAGACCCTTGCTCTGAGGATTAGGGTTGCCATTTTAGCCAGGCTTTATCACTCTAAGTTGTTTTTTAATGGAAAATAAGCCTTAGCGTCTGTTTTAGGTGTCGTTGACAGTCAAAATTGAATTAAAGTGGATAAAAATATTTTAAAAATTGCAACATAGTTGAACTACTACATTTAGTCGATATAAGTCAGCAGTGTTCGGTTTAAGTTTGATGAAGAGAGAAACATTATGCATTGATACAATAAATCGATCTGTGTCTTTTCGGAATTCCAAGAGGCCCACTTTCCCATGTCGAATTGATGTTTATTTATTTTAGTAGTAAATCAAGTTCGATTTGATTTTACCCTGGACTGCTTGCTTATCGTTTATTTTTTATAAAGTTTCAATTAAAATTGACGTTCTTGAATGAAAAACATTTGTTTATTCTAAAACATTATTTTTAAATAAATCTGAGTGAAAATAACTTAATTAAAAGAGTTTTTTTTATTTTCAACAACTAAAGCATTCTTTCTTCTTTCTGCTTTTTCTGTTCATAACTCAGACCAAATAAAAATAAAGACGGAACGCTGCGAACAACGAAGTGAAGCAAGTTAAAAGTACGCCTTACTGTTTTTGACACACTTAAACACACACACGCAATACGAAATACACCTTAACTTTTTAAAAAGTGACGTGTTCTCACGAGCCTCGGTAGCTACTGACAAGTTAAAGTGTAGTTTCGTTTTGCGTGTGTGTGTTTAAGTGTGTCAAAAACAGTAAGGCGTACTTTTAACTTGCTTCACTTCGTTGTTCGCAGCGTTCAGTCTTTATTTTTTATTTGGTCTGAGGTTCATAATAAATGTATTATGAACAGAAAACAACATGTAGTGACAGCCCTATCAGGGCCTTTTTGCAACAAAATATAATAATAATCAGACATATAAGTACTTACATAAAGTATTACTTTAAAATTATTTTCAAGATAAGATCGCAAAAATATTTTAGTCATTGTAGATTTCAAAGCAAGAATAGGTAGGACCTTTCAAAACAATTGATTCATCCACATTATCAGGGTAACGATAGCACAAGTTATATACAAAAGTCGAGAAAATCTATCGCATTAAGCCAGAATTTTTAACCATAACACAAATTGCTTTTTATGCGATGAGTCCATGGGGTGAATATTCAATTTAATGCAAATCTTTGCAGTCATAATTAAGCAGTGGATCAGTTGCTGTAGCTTTAGGTTTTTAGTGTAAAAAGTAATTAAATGTAATTAGAAGTAGCACGACAAAAAACAATTTCAATTTAAACATAGCAAGATAATAATGAAAGGTTTTCATTATCTTCACCAAAGACCTTCGAGCTCTTCAAGAAACTGAACAGTTAGCGTTTCTTGGTGTCGCGTGTCGACAGCAAAAACTTTATTTGGGGCTGATTTGTCATAACTGTAAGTATTACTTACTACGAGTATATATACTCGTATACTAAGTGTACCTATACTTCATTTCTTGAAACGAGCTAATAGGAACGTAAATAAAAGCACGTTATTGGTCGTCGAAAATAATTGTTTATTCTCGTATTGGCTAGATTTGATAATTGACAATTGATTTGACAATCTAGCCAATGACGAGATAGCATATTATTTTCAACGACCAATCACGTGAGTTTATTTTATCTGCCTATTAGCTCGTTTCAATAAATGAAGTATAGGTAGGATTGTGTCGTCAACTGTACGTCCAAAGGGTTGAAGGCGATGCAACCACTATCATTACAGTAATTGAAGTAGGAAGCCTACTGACTGTGAGGTATTATTAGATTGCTGATATTGAAGGGAGTCGAACGTGCCAGCCAGTCTGCACAATATAATTTATTCATTTGTATTGAAGAGCAAAGTAATGAAGTAATTGCATTCGTGTTTATGCTAATTCCAGTGACTTTTAAATACAATTCATAGGTAGTATAAGAGGTTCACATGTCGAAAACTTATCGTTTTAATTAAAAACAATCAATCAAAGGAGAAATGATCAATAGCGTTGGAAAGGTCGATATTATCGGATGCCCCGCCCAGCCGGCTCCCCTGCGACACTGGGCCCTGGTAACCCAATATACGGAGAGTACGAGGGCTGTGAACGCGCAGCTACTCCTGCTAGATGAGTCAGCGGAATGTGGCCCCGATAAATACTTTGAATATTTCATATTTGAGTAGTTCAAGTTCGGTATTGAGAATGAGAAGAGAAAAATCATAACACTTATGTAGTTCGATTAGTTAATTGAGGTAAGTACTTAATGTTTCCCCTTTAGGCCCAGACATATTTGAAATTATTATGACGTTATGACGCAAAGGACCAATGTTTACTCTTTAGACTTCGAGGCTTATCAAGTTAAGAATGAAGTCCACGATCAAAGGGCGTTGCAGGAGATCGATTCTTGAACACATTTAAAACATGACGCGGTAAGAGATTGCACGTTATCTAGCTTTTGTTTTCTGAAATCCA
This sequence comes from Xanthorhoe spadicearia, assembly GCA_947086425.1. Lineage (NCBI taxonomy): Eukaryota > Metazoa > Arthropoda > Insecta > Lepidoptera > Geometridae > Xanthorhoe > Xanthorhoe spadicearia. The sequence continues at coordinate 6,946,364 of OX352199.1, forward strand.
TAGATTTTTTCAAAATAAGAACGCCCAGACGTGCCGCGTTAAGACATGGTTATTTGGAGAATAAGGCGGCAGGTCGTGTGAAAACATAAAAGCTGGCAGTTTGTTCCAGTCTGTCAGTACACATTGGTATGATTGGAAACGTATAGTCCTACCTACTACATATAACAACCAGATGTGGAATGGGAAACTGGGTAAAATAAAGTATGCAACAAACTAGGATTTCTTGTCGATTCCAGAAGTTGTAGAGCAAGTTCAAATAAGGGTGTCCGAGGGGCGGCGTGTGAACGAACCGGGTGGGGTCCCCGCGCCCCGCGTCACAAACAGCCGATTGCGAGCAGTATTATGAAACTCTACCAAGGACATCTGATTTACGCAACCTATGATTGCATAGGTACTCGTACACACAACTTGTTGCTTTTCGCCTAATTTCAAACAATTAATTAAAATTACTAAGCGAATGTTGAATGCATTTTGAACCTTACAAAATTAATTAAAATACATACATAATTTACAAAACAGAAAATCGATATTTTTACACTAAACCGTTTTCAAAATAAGTGTCTAATGTAATGTTGAATTACATTCTTGTATTTTTTCTCATCTTTTCTTTCCACTATTTGATACATACATATTTTTTATTTCCACAATAAGTAGAGTTAAAAGTAGAGTTTGTTGGGACGATGGAGAAGTTTTCAAACGTTGCGCGTGGTCAACATTATTCACTTCGATGATGGCAACACATTTTATCGATTATACGCTCGCTACACTGTGAAGCCAACATTTATCTATGGAATGTGTGAATGAATCAAATTCATTACATCAGTATCCCTACAATGGATATCAAAGGGTTGTTTTGAATGACAGGGTCGCGTGGCTATCCGAACACGTGCGCACACAAATAGAAGATTATGCTAATTATTGCATGGTGTGTACTATTTTTAATATGACCGAATATAATAATAACCTTAGGCAGACTCAGGACTACTATCTCTACTACTCATTCCTCAGTTTCGTAAAGCATATGTATGAAGTCGATTTTGATTTCTAACGGCAGAGATCAAGTCAAACTAATGCATGCTATTCCGGGATTCGTACTGACGCGCCTCAGATAAAATAGAGTAAAACAGGTCGACGACGCGGCCCTTCAACATGTCTTGTATAATTAAATAACTCGAAAAGAGTAGAATATTAACGAGTACAAATTCGTGAGAACCTCAAAACACAAACAAGCCTGAGAGTATGCTATTTATTTAGGTAATACGCAAAATGCGTGTGCACGTGTTGGTCCACCCCCATCTCACTTCTCATCGTCACCCTTTTTGAAATACACTCTACTGGTTGAACAAAAGTCGACTGTATGTGTGAGGCAAAAGGATCAAGAGAGGTTTTGTGAATTTTTCGTTAAAAAGTCGACCATAAAGACCAACCCTCTAAGGAAGCGCAACTTTGAAGCTTGTACATTTGAGATAAGGGCCTGGTAACAAAAACGCAGGAGGAACTAAACTAGACTCTTTCAGTAAAGAATTAAATGTCACTGTTGAAAGCTCTCCTTTAATGTAATATTGAGCTTCAACGAGCAGAATAGCGTATCAGGGGATTACTTTATTGTGTGCGAAAATTAAGCACAGTTTTAAAGTTTGGAAATGTGTCACTAAAATTTGCTTAGGGTTGATTAGGCAGAACATAATGACAAATCCCATCCTACTATCCTACTAATATTATAAATGTGAAAAATTGTGAGAATGTAAATGTATGTTTGTTATACTACACGCAAAAACGGCTGGACCGATTTGGTTGAAATTTGGTATGGAGATAGGTGATACCCTGGACATAGGCTACTTTTTATCCCGATATTCCCGCGAGAACGAGATTTACGCGGGTTAAACCGTGGGGCGCAGCAGCAAGTTGATTATAAAATCAATACAAATCTTACTATCTTTTCAAAACAAGTTTTCTCAATTTAAAAAAATGGTAAGTAGACAATTTTTGCAACTGGTACAGTCAAATTCAAAATATTAGTTCTATTTCAACCAGTACTTACTGTAATTTACCACAAACTATGAGAACTTACAACTACGTCGCTGTACTATCCAGTTTTATCTACTTGTGAGAGAATAATATTTTACATCAACAAGAATATCTTGGTAAGTAAATAAGTAAGTGAATAGTAAAACAACGTGTGCGAGAATATGACAGATGGTTCCGTATCGATCAGCGTACGCAGAGGCTACGCACGGACGGCCGACTCCATTATTGTTAATCGCAATCTCAGCTCATGATTAGCATAACCATTGTGCACCACGCGCGATTACTACACATGTTATCGTTCGTTCCATTTAATGAATGAAGAACTTAGATCATAAAAAAAAAGCTTAACACAAACGGACTGTAGTTGTAAAAGTTTTCTAAGATTATACTATTTTTATCATAGGGGCTTATCGCGGTCGATCAGGTTAAACAAAGAGTTCCTCAGAAATGAGGTCGATTGCTACTGCTAATCCACTCAGTTTAATCTTCCTGGCAGACGGCCAATTTCATTTATAAAACGTAGATTTTGAGACCACAATACGATTATAGGAAAAGTGCAGAGGATAATCTGATAATTCATCAGTGACGGTGGCATTCCAGTGCAAACAGACAAACAAAAAACAAATGAGTTTTACCGGCCTCTAATTCCCACGGGGAGACATTAGCTTTGATGTTCGTGGAAGCAACTGTATAAGTTAAATAGAACAATATAAGTAAACTCAAAGTTTGAACAGAATTTTGTAAAATAAATTAGAATATGAATTAAACTACGCACTACGTTTACTTAAACCACATAACTTAGTCTACAATTACCTCAAAAGCTGCGTGTTCTCTAACTTTCCACTCAATGTTTTTGAAAAATCAACAATATACTGCCTATTTTGGGATTTTTGAGTAAGTCTAGTATTTTTTTTAAATAAATCAAAAAGCGCTAGCAACTGCAACGATTTTACAGAGATTGAGGTAAGTTTACTTGCGGATTTGAAATAATAAATCTATAGTTTGATGACTCTGTTAGTAGAGGTTTAATTTTGTTGAGTGAAGCCTTATAACGTGTCAAAAGAAATGCGAGCCAAGAAGACATGAGATCTAAAAGGCTTTGTTTGTACCCAGCGACCCGTTAATCCTCGAAAAGTCGACAAAGCGGGCGACTGGCTGGCAACCTCAACGCGACGACTAATTACGGACCCTCGGCCTGATAATCCCTTACCAGCAGGCGGCCTCTAAATTAAAAACCCCTGACACAAAGTCCAGTTCAGGATTACCGTTCCCGGCGCCAATCTAAAACCTTGAGATCCCGAAAAATCGAAGGGTGAATTTCTGAGTTGGCGCAGAATTCGAAATCCAGAGATGAAATAGTAATTTATCAAAGGATTCCGAAATCCCAACGAGCGGAAGTGAAGGATAGTTGGCCTTTTATCGTTAAACGGCAGTCCTGTCCTTATCGAAAAAATCAGAGAAATGTTGAAATGAATTTTTAGAAAACACACATTGATAAAAATAGGATTCTGATTGAATTCTACGAAGAAATTTAACATGTTTTCGGTGTTTTTAGGAAGATTTCAAATTGTTCTAATTTAATAAGTAAAACATGCGGATTTATACAAAATATTAAAACAACTTTGGGTTGAGTGAAGCCTGGGCGGTGCGAGATCCCATGGTATTAGTTTCATTAGCACTGTGGCGAGATAGCACTCACAAACTTGTTGTGTAAACATTCTAGCCATAGCCACCAACGCAGGTTGCCCTTTACGAATATAAAATCACCATAATATAGCATCATGCTATAACCAGCTGGCGGCTTAGCTCTAATTTATAAACTTTAAAATTATGGCTGCGATAAAATAACATCTGTGCCGGTTTTATATCGTAGAGCAAAATCGTTTAAAAGGTTACAATGTTTCTATTTTTCATCCGCCTATCCTTTCTTTAGTAGTATCGAACAGCTGTAGAAGTAAAGGTTACACCCTTATCCTCGCACCTGCGTTTTTCTCTGCCGGAGTCACTTCACCCTCGTTTTGTTTAATTAAAATCCTATTAGCAATACCGCCTTAATCTCCATTGCTCAAATGATATTGAGGGTTCGACGGCTTAATATTTGACCGACCAAACATCATGCATGCATAAATTCATCACCCATATCGTCTGAGATCTATAATGATTTAAAGAGCCAAGCTATCAAAGAATCAAATTTACAATTCACAATAATATCGACATTCTTGTTTGTGACGAGTTGAAAGTTTTGACAATGCACGTCCGTGCGAGGTATAAATCTACGTAGGGTAGTTTTTTTTCATTCGAACACAAAAACTCTACCGACAATTACTAGATTAAGGATGAAAAGGAGGGAGCAATTTTTTTACCCTCAATAGGTTACTGTTAGTATTTTCCTATTGCGACTTTCTCGTCTCGGAATTGGGTTTAATTAAATAAATCTCGGATCTCGGTTCGGAGTGGAGAATATTAATAGGTACTGAACTAGGTATTATTATTACATTCTGTACTGGCACCGGACCTTGTAAAGTGTTGTGTTAGGCATTCTGTCTGTAAAGTATTACACGTAGGCAAAGGGTCAACGAGTTGAAAATAAAAAAAAAATATTAGTAAGTAACATAATTGAGCCCGGAACAACTCATCGTGCATGACATAGCACGCGAAACAGTCTAATGACTGGGCTGTGGATAAGTGCACGTAATTTCGCCGCGTCCGCCGCCGACCGCTGCTGCGGGCGCGCACGCACGCTCCTCCCGCGCGTCACTCGGGAGCCGACTTCTCAACCAACCTCCCACACAACGAAACAATGTTATTATGACTCTTAAACTCAGTGGAAAAGGGGTTTAATCGAATGTACAAATAATTTGGTAAAATAAATAACTAGATACGAGAACTTTTTGCGCTCTATATTGATAGTGCCGTTATGTTAGAAAACTACTTCCGAGATGCTAGTTACATCTTTGCAAGTTTTCTGTTTCTAGGAAGACTTTCCGAGCATTTATAGAAACCGTTAGACCTTTCAACGAAAAGACAAGCTAGTACACCTCGAGATTATATCACCGTGAGATAATGTAATTAACGTATGCCGGATTCATAGAAGAGTGGAATTCCGATCCAGTAGAACTAAGCTAGTGTGACACTAACATGTTCCGATTCAAGTCGTTGGAGTCTTCAGTCAGACAAAAGATGACAGCGATCGATCGGTGGCCGCCGCCGTTCGTGACTATTGTTCGAGCAGCGAATGCACCACGGTCGTACATCTGTTTCGTTCCTTTTTCACTCGCCCTGCATAATAAAACCGGCCCATTGTGAAACATCCACAAAAGAACACGCACTTTAGCTTTGGATTCGTATTTTATAAGAAAAATAACAGGAGCTCCAAAACTAAAAGGTGGGCGTAGGCGCTGTCGGAAATGAGAAAGTCGATGCAATACAACTGTTATGATATGACGTACGCGGTCGTTAAGGGCTATTAAATAAACAAGAGTTAAGTATATAAATTTAGTCCTTAATATAAAAATCTTCCAATTCTCCTTAGAATCAAATTTTAATTTAATTATTAAATGACCAGAAAATCACCAATTTGCTACTATTATTTAAAAAATCAGTAAAATAATAATCTTGCAGATACATGGCACTCACGCTATCTAACCAAAATTATTAACGAACACATAAAAATCTATAACGGTATAATGAATGCGGGTTCCGCCGGCAAATTGTGCTCCCCAGGCGCGCCGAGAGCTTGTGCCGACAATTAAGTACACTTTATTCCATTATAAATGTTGCCCAACGGGGAGTTCGCAGAGTTGCTCCAAGGTTCTTCTTGATGGCAGCACACGTATTATACTTAGGGCAACCGAAAGTTTGCGGTAACAAAAAGAAAAACTCAACAATTTTATGGCAAATCGTTATTCCGTGACCGCAACTCCTTCTGAGGACGCGCAAAGGTGCACGCTAAAGGTTTGATGCCAAACATTTTATCAAAAATATTTAACTAATAATTCTTGGATGCAAATGCGACTTTTGCAATTATGTGACATGAGATTTAATCCGGTGCATGCATAATCACAACACAACAGCTCTTGGGTATATGCAAATGAACCATCAGCTATGTGGGGGAGTAAAGGCAGCCCTAGGGCTTTACTTCTACCCTCGCGTGAGTCGTGTGTCTGGCCAAATCACTCCTACAAATACTCGTAGTATCATTATTTTATACATTTTGCCTTTGCAAAATTATAAAATGTCCTAAACCTAAATCTACAATCATACACAAAGTAAAACCATGAGTGATCTACGAGTAGGTATATTACACAACACAACACATTAAATTAAAGAAAGCAGACAAATCATAGCTGTATGTGCTTATTCTGTACAAGTTTCACAAATGAACAAGAAAATCCATAAAAGCCGATTCAATATTCAAATGATCCGATCGTCGCACATGATCGATATGAGGCTGTGTATATAAATCTTCCCACGGTTTTATGTTCTGCAACAGTTTTTGTTCATAGTAGTGAGCTATCGCGTGATAAAATGCCTCGCAGAGTTAAACTTTAATTAGTAATATCCGAGAAAATCATTAATTTATGGACTAAAATGAATTTGATTCCATATGCTTGGAGCTTGGTTTTCCATGGTCATTCATAAAGTTTTATGACCAAATCTGAATATGAGTGTGGGTGGAGTAAGTTTATTCTGCTGAAATGTCTTAGCCATTTTGACTTGCAACTCTCTGTAGACAGAAATACTAGAGCAACATTTCAATTTTAGTTCAACTCCAGCTAGCCATCAGAAACGAAGATAAATATACGGTATTTGAATCAAGACTCTGAAACATTCTAATTATGCTTAATTTCCAACAAGTTTTGCTTAACCCACTTGGATTGGATGAGTTGAGTGAGTCTGGCAGTCTACCAAGATATTTGAGATCTTCCCTGTTTTGTTTCCATCATATTTTAGAGAAATCTTTCGTATAAATCAGAGAAAAACTTTAGGAATCGTTTAATTAAAAGAAAACAATATTTTGTTAACCATCTCTTCAAATGCAGCCTATTGACACTGAAAAATGTAATAAGATAAATTGAAATTCCCATCAATAACGATGATTTTTCTGTCTGTAAAATGTAGGATGGAGTGAGAAGACTGATAGCTCAGATACAAAGTTCATTAAGTTTGAAGCCAGATGAAGCTCAAAGGGTTAATAGACCCCACAGACGCGTCTTCATGCAGTAAGACATCTCGAGTAACAGAAGCTAAATATTAACTACGAGTACCTAAGCGTCAGTTTACTATGATAGTTAATTGATTAATAGAATCATTAAAACAGAAGTATGTTTATTATTACTATGTACTTGAGTTACATATCGAATATATTTATATCTTAGCAAAACTAAAAGAGAATGATCTACGTATAGATCCGGATAAAATAACACGAATCTTATATGATCACTATCAAATCAGTCATTGCACGAATAATTTAAAATTATTTGGGAGCCAGCGACATAACTGACCAAGAGTAGCTCGACGGCTTGTAGTAAAAACCTCAAGACCGCATCGCGAATCCATCTGCAGAACTCATCAGGACATGGACAAGCAATAAAAACAACTGCACCGCACATATGAATATCAACTTGAGATCACAGGATGATCTGCTAGGAAATGTTTTGTCATTTTTATTTCACGTCAGTCACACTCACACGACTCGCCAGGTGTAAACGTGATAACCAAATCTACGAAGGCAAATAAATGATACATGTTTACTCATGCTCCATAAAAAGAACAAAGTTCAATGGCAAGAACACGGACACCGAACGCGCCGAAAAGATTACATAAGTACCTTCGCGAGTAAACGGCAAGGTCAATGTCGCGTTGAACAAAGATCGCGAAAGTGCTCCAACGTTACGTGTAGGTAGGCAACACTCGACACTCGCGGATAATTGCGATGTAATCGTCGTAATCCAACCAAGAGTCTTGTTTCCATTTATGGAGCGCACAGCTTGCGACCGTATAGAAGAAACAGCTGACCGCCGCTGCGGCACGAGCCTCCAATGCATATTTATGTCGCACCCGCGGCAAAAACATGTATTAAATCGAAACGTAACATTATGAAATATTGAACCAGTTTAAATTGTAACTCTTCAATTATGCAATTTAACGTGCTAGGCTAGCACTTATAGTTATAGTGGACACAAATCCCACAAAAGTTATGAACTCCCCCTCTTTACAATATCATGTTTTTAAATCTACGATGTGATGGCCCAGATAACAATTAAATTTGGTTCGTTCGTTCGTATGAGCAAGTGGCAATTAAATTTGGTGATCTATAAAGAGTGTTGACGGAGATGAGCAAATAGTTGGAACACAATGAGGTTCATCGGAGGGATACTATTGTTCTATTCGCACAATAAATGGGGCTATGACATTCTCTCCCTAATGGAGTAGCAGCTGCCCACTCTTACTGTTGGAATTGGAAGTGAATACAAACAAAAAATTTCATAGTTATTCAAGGAATATTATCAATAAGTTGGTTTGTTATACCGGTTAGGTAAATTAAATAGATATGTTTACCTTTAACTATCTTACAGACATTTTCTTTGGAAAATTCAATTATTACGTAAGATTAAAACTACCTGTTTAGGTTATCAGTTTCAAGTGGTCACAAGATTGTACTAACTTACTTAATGTCAGGTTAAATAAGTGAAATGATACCGTTTGCTTAAAACTGGCATCAACTATAAGATGTTGCATTGAATAGTTTGATGTATTTTCATTGAAGAATCAACAAGTTGTTTGCGATACACGATCATGTTTCCAGTATTAACTATTCATGCAAAACCAGCAGGTGTCTCAAGTTCGTCGACGTTAGACCTTTCTATGCCCTGTCGCGTGCCTTTACTTGCACATGCTCTTTATTTATGAACGTAGGCTGGATACAACCGACTATAACTTTCAACACATTGTTTCGATGAAAAGAGATATTGCGAATAACCTCCACAGACCTTTAGGCTAATGGAAGTCGATGAGTGCGCTCCAGCTGCTCCTTACCACCTTGAATGTTCTTTATTCGCCACGTAGCGCGTGTCGTAATAACATTTTGAAATTCAATAATCATAACTTTTGTAGCTTACAATTATAACACTTAATTTTGTATTTATAAAAGACTAATCCTTTTATTCACAATGGACTTTGCGGCTTCCGTGACGTCAGGTGACTGCAAAATCTGTTGCCTTTTTTTTTATAGACATTCGAGTGACAAGACAAATAATATACCTACTAAAGTATTAATCAGGAATAAAATAACAAGCAACTAAAATGATAACTCGTATCATAGCTTGTTAGATACTGAAGAAGAAGAGCAAGATAACATGTTTTATTGAATCTGATACGGCTTTGATCTGAAATGATGTTCCGAAGATAACCTTCAATAAACCAAGACTGCTAACGATATCCATGAACCAATCGCAGTAGAAACGCAATTCAGCCATAGTGCCTAGGCGGTAATACGTATTTATGGGGATTCGCAGCGGGAGAAAGGGTCGCCCTATTAGTAAAACGGGTCTCGAACTTTCCAAGTTTATTGGGACAATGTTGGCTTCCTAAACCGGCTGCAACACCTGCCGGTGAGGGGACACCAAAAATGTTAAAGCTCGTTAAAATATGGCAACTTGATAAATCAATTTTAAACATGACATTCGATAAGCGACAGCAATGTAATGTAGCGAAAAAAAGTAGAATATTTTTATTTGTGTCTGCGGTATTGTTGTCTTGTTTTTAGCATGCTCTAAAACTACGTAGTCTAGACGGAAAACGATGATTTATCAATAATACTACCATGACCCAAAAGCAACATCTCATCACGAAATCTTCAAGTCAAATACTAAATACGGAAGTAAGGTAAAAGCACCAATCTCCGACAGTGGACCAAAGGATGACACTTTCGAAGAAAAAGCTTTCTATTAGGAAAAATAAACATTTATTTCCTATTATTATTATATTAAAAGACACATTGGTCTATTAATAATGCGTTGACAAAAACTTAGACACACTTTCAGAAGAAAATTTAAAAATGGCTTAAATAAACAAAAATCAATGTGTGCAGATTGTGATGAGCGCGGAAATTCTTAATGATTTTCTTAAGGGCATTGTTTTTTTACGATTATGATTTTGTTTTATAAATTACTGATTATTGTTACTGTTGGTATTTATCTGATACATGTATGATATTATCGACGTCTTATGGTCTTTTCCTTATTATTTTGGCTAGTTTTTATATCAATTTCAAGGGGTGTCTATCATTGGTCCCAAAAACTGAGGAAAACCCAAAAGATGACACATGTGTTTTCTATTCGGGTTTTCTCAAATATATTTTTTCAGCTTAAGTTTTTTAGCTCAATCCGTAATAATCCGTATGGATGGATCCATCCATATCCATCCGTCCATACTAATATTATAAAGGGGAAAGTGTGTCTGTTTGTCTTTCTGTCTGTTTGTCCGTCTATCACGGCAAAACGGGGCGAATAATTGACGTGATTTTTCGTGTGGTGATAGTTGAAGGAATGACGACTTGCTTGACGAGTGACATGGGGGCTTTTTATCCCGATATTCCCGCGGGAACGGGACTTACGCGGGTGAAACCGCGAGGCGCAGCTAGTCAATCAAGAAAAAAGCCTCGGACGAATTGACGGACAGACGGTCGAATGGACGGACGGACGTACAAACCAAAACTATAAGGGTTCGTTGTGTATTTAATTTATTTCATACATTTCAAACATTTCATACATCTCATACATCTCAAACATTTCATACATTTCAAACATTTCATACATCTCATACATTTCAAACGTTTCATACATTTCATACATTTCATACATTTCATAAATTTCATACATTTCATACATTTCATACATCTCATACATATCAAACATTTCATTTCATACATTTCATACATTTCAAACATCTCATACATTTCATACATTTCATACATTTCATACATCTCATACATCTCATACATCTCAAACATCTCATACATCTCAAACATTTCATACATTTCAAACTTTTCATAGGTACATTTCATTCATTTCATACATCTCATACATCTCATACATTTCAAACATTTCATACATTTCATACATTTCATACATTTCATACATTTCATACATTTCATACATTTCATACATTTCATATTCATACATTTCATACATTTCAAACATCTCATACATTTCATACATTTCATACATCTCATACATCTCAAACATTTCATACATCTCATACATCTCATACATCTCAAACATTTCAAACATTTCATACATTTCAAACATTTCATACATTTCATACATCTCAAACATTTCATACATTTCATACATCTCATACATCTCATACATCTCATACATCTCATACATCTCATACATCTCAAACATTTCATACATTTCAAACTTTTCATACATTTCATTCATTTCATACATCTCATACATCTCATACATTTCAAACATTTCATTTCATACATTTTATACATTTCATACATTTCATACATTTCAAACATCTCATACATCTCATACATTTCATACATTTCATACATCTCATACATCTCATACATCTCATACATCTCAAACATTTCATACATTTTAAACATTTCATACATCTCATACATCTCATACATTTCATACATCTCATACATCTCATACATCTCATACATCTCATACATCTCATACATTTCATACATTTCATACATTTCATACATCTCATACATCTCATACATCTCATACATCTCATACATCTCAAACATTTCATACATTTCAAACTTTTCATACATTTCATTCATTTCATACATCTCATACATCTCATACATTTCAAACATTTCATTTCATACATTTTATACATTTCATACATTTCATACATTTCAAACATCTCATACATCTCATACATTTCATACATTTCATACATCTCATACATCTCATACATCTCAAACATTTCATACATTTTAAACATTTCATACATCTCATACATCTCATACATTTCATACATCTCATACATCTCATACATCTCAAACATTTCATACATTTCATATCTCATACATTTTATACATCGAGAAAAAAACGCTTTATTGTATGTATCACATATTTTAGAGTGTCTACTATTGGTTCCAACCTGTGTCTACCTTTGGGTAATGTGGATTTTTGTGCTGTCATCCATTGGTGCCTCTGACAAGGTTGACAAAAAACATTTTTAAATAATTTATATGATAGTTAATAAAGTTTTAACATTAAAAAGTTAAAATGTAATAGTTATTCTAACAGCAGAAATAGTTGTAATTGTTTAATTTTGAAAAATACATTATTTTTTTAAAGATTAAAGTAATATTTGTCCTTAAAGTGTCGGCCATTGGTGCTTTTACCTTAGTTCAATAGAATGGGATGTACTTATATGAATGGGTGTGCAATGTGCATGTATGTAGTTATATTATAATGTACTAGCTGCGCCCCGCTGTTTCACCCGCGTAAGTCCCGTTCCGGGAATATCGGGAAAAAAAGTAGCCTATGTCACTATCCCTTTAACTATCACCACTTAAAAATCACATCAATTCATCGTTCCGTTTTACCGTGAAAGACGGACAAACAGACAAACAGACAGACACACACACACACCTTCCCATTTATAATATTAGTATGGATACGTTATTTCTACTACAAAAACCTACTTCTAAGTATTATATCTACGTTATTTACATTTAAACTTTGTAGTATAGTTTGTGAACGAATGAGGTATATGATTTCAAAAAAGATAAGGTTCTATCTATTTGTTATTGATATTATGACAAAAAATTACAGAAACTAAACTACTTAACTAGTAGTTCGCCTCGAACGAGATCCCGCTCGCCGGTGGTTGTGCATATTACTTTTTATCTGTGTTAATGAATTTACTTCCGAGGTCTACTAAAAAAATTGAGGATCTAATGAGAACTAAATACCTGAAGTTTTTAAAGCCGATTGGCGATTATTGTTCCCTTAATTAATGGTAAAGCGATTTTGCGTGTGCATTATTTACAATACAGAATTTGATTTAAAACTATTTAAATTTAGAGTCAAACCTTAGGCTCTAAACCTATTTTATATTCAGTATGTCATGTTGGTTTGATCCTGTCATGGCACTACTTTCGATGACAAATGTGTTGCCCGCGGTTATTTCAAACATTTGTCAAAAATAATTTTGCATTAATTTACTTTTTTAAATAGTAAATAATATATTACTCTAAAACTAAACTAATACATAACTGTACAAAATAATTAATTTACTTAATATTTCTATCTAAAAAATACTTGATGGTATATGTAAGAGCATAAGTTTTTAAGAGGGTGTTTCGACTTAAAACATTTTGGTATTTTGTTCGTTGTGAAGTGGCAGTAACATTGGTTCAAGTCAAGGAAACTATTTAGTAAGTTGAATTCTTTTTCCATTAAAACGTCGTTAGGTTCGTCAAAAAGAGTAAGGAGTTAGAAACACCAACCAAGATACCTAATAAAGAAGAAGAAGAACGATTTTCTGAGCTGCGATTTCACCAAAACTTATAGAAATGGGAGCTCAGGTTATAGCAGTCCTGATTTTTTTACATTTATCGAAGTTATTCAAAAACTTTACATCTTAGAATAAAAAGTAAAACCATTTTGGAATGTATAAACAAGCCCTTTCATATGACACCCCACTCAATGTATTTGAACAACTTTTATTTTTTTCATCACCTTCGGAACCAAATATCTTTACAACCCCTTGACCGATTCAGCTCATTAGATTCAAAACTATCGTGAGTTGTACTAGACATTATAATGAATTGAACGGGAATTACTCACGTAAAAATATTGTCGATTTAGATACCGACAATGTTTCGATTCTTCCGGAGAATCTTCATCTGGGTATGAGTGTGCTCACTCCTCGCGGGCGCATTGTGAAACGCGCCCGCGAGGAGTGAGCACACTCAGCTCATTAGATTACTGGCTTACCCACTTACCACTACCTATATACCTACCAAGTTTCATGAAGATTGGATTAACGGTTTGACAGTTATGCCGGAACATACAAACAAACAAATGAACACAACATACAAAGCAAAATTACCCCACTTGCCACTAAGATCTTCGTTCGCTTCGCTCACTCGATCGATAATCACTCCGGCCAATTTAGATTGCCCTTAGTGTACTCTATGTATTCTGTGAATAAATGATTGATTATGATCTAAAATCTGATATTTTTCAATAAAGTGTGATATTAAAAAAAAAAAAAAAAAATTATACCATGTTTATTTACAAGTTTTTGTAGTATCGCTATCGCCATATCTACGTACAAATGCGTCGATGTTATTAAGAAATGATGATATATCTTGTAAGAACTTAAATTATTAATAATATTTTTGATATCTTTCACGTAGATAGATGGTGATATCTGTGACTATTAAACCTTGTTTATTGAATTTTAATGTACCTACTTTCTTATCTATTGATTGAATATGTACTAATTTATTGTTATTGCGGTTTGTAAGTGTGGATTGAGCTTAAGCGAGCGAGGGGACGGCGAACTCGTAGTTACAAACAGGGCGAGGTAAGTCGAGGTGTGGAGACATCGCGATAATATCGAAACGTTTGTGTTTATCGTTACCAACGGGTATTTAAACGTGGAATTTTATAAAACGGCGGACCAAACGATCCGGCTGATTTATAGTGTATTCGAAGAATACCAATCGTAAAGCATACTTTTTCTAACTCCACGGTCAAAGAACTTTTTGGTTGCAACGAACATCATTTTGTATTTTACAACCCAATTAAACAATTCCGATTTTTTATCTGACACGAACGAACTGAGACGCTCCAAACAACGTCAAAGACAGGTAGGTACCGGAGCAAACATAATATTAGCATCAAATTTAGGAAGCACGCGCCTCTTGAATTGGGGCTCATGTGTGCATAAAATATTGATAAGGCTGTTTGACGACAAGCATGTAAAGTAAGGATTTATTAAGTCAATGGCGTTATTGACCATATGCAGTATTGTTTTAATACTACGTGTTCAACAATAATTCCAGCCTACTACTTCTTTTATTATATCCCACAGCTGAACATGGAGGCAACATGTAGTTTTTGGGGAAGTCTCCCCCAAAAACCTCTTCTGACGACGTTACCACGCCTTTAGCGATCTCACATTACTCCTACTACAACTTATCCTCGAATAATTAATCTACACTAGTATTATAAAGAGGTAAGATTTGTTTGTTTGTTTGTAACTAGCTATTTACTAGAAATTTGGTAGTTTCATTAGTACACCCGTGACCGGGACGTCCTGCTAGTATGTAATAATTAAGATTGATTCAGCTTAGTGAAGCTGGCAAAATGTTAAAAGTCGGCTTCAATTCATGTTGGCGTAAGCGAGATACCGGGGTTTTTCTTAGTTTCACGTTGAAGTATAACGGCATTCGTTGGAGTAATTACAAAATACCTTAAAATGTTGAGAAGGGGGAAATCTTGATGGTAATCTGTTGTGGAGTTACCGTAAGTACAGAAAATGTCAAGTCAGCTCAACAAATGACAAGCGTGAAGAAGCGGTGTAAGAACAGTCATGATTAGTCACATAGAAAGACTCAAAGAATCGTTAGTTGCCATTTCATAAAAACTAAAAAACTTACGGTTGGTAGTGATTCTGCAGGGCACTGACTAATTAAAAATTCCTAAATTCGAAAGCTCTTATTTCGTTAACACTAAAGTTCAAAACAAAATGCCAGTCTGAGTGACAGTTCTAAAATTACGTTATTGACGTCAAATTGAGGTAAATGTGTGTAGTTTTAATCAAACTTATCAAGGCTACTGACTAAAATTACATACATTCACTTAAATTTGACGTAAATAACGTAATTTTAGAACTGTCACTCAGACTGGCATTTTGTTTTGAACTTTATTGTGAACGAAATAAGAGCTCTCGAATTTAGGAATTTTTAGTTAGTCAGTGCCCCGCCGAATCACCGCCAGTGCCCTGCAGAATCACCACCAATGTCTCCAAACTCAATCTTCTCGGGACTTTTTGAGTATATTCTGGTGGTAGTTAGAGAACATTTATTCTGTAATATAAAAACAGGGTTTGGACGAAAGAAACTAGATTACGAAAAATTCTATATTCGGAATTCAAAAGTGCTAACTGAACGATATCGATATTTTACCTAGTTACGTTTTGTCATTCTGATACTAATTCTTTACTCGTGTCGAATGGGAGTCTTCAGAGAAGAACATCAATATTAAGTATTTTGTGATTTACAACTTCAAGTAACGGCTTTTAACGCCCATTATCACTAAAAGCAACTTTTCGTACGTTCAATTTGATCGATTCGACAAATAATAGAGAAAAGGAATATATATTAGCCCTCGCGTAGCGTGACATCCTTTCAATGGGCCCCCACATCACGCCCTCTACGAGTTCAGGCATGTGTCACTCCACTCCCCAATACTCCAACGTAAAGTCAACTTTAGTAAACTTAATGCTGACTGTAGTTTGTCTAAAGTCGACCGATAACAATATCTATACAAGTTTTCTTTTAAGAACAACTTAAGAAGAAAGTTTATCGTAAACAGATCCGTGATTTGTACGAATTCTCTGGATTGGAAGTGAAACATTATAATGTTACTATTATTTCTTCTGTGATGCTATTGGAAGCGGTAAAAATGCAGTGGGATTATGCAGCAATCTGCCGAGAGAAACCCCCAAACTTGCCCGCTTGGCAACGTATCGTGTTGCCAGGATTAATTGATGTTTGCCCCAAGCTCAGGGGCAAGTATCTCGTATTATATCACGCGAAATTAGCGACGGTTGTAATGCTAAATTGATAAAAACTCCGCAACAGACGACTTCATATTTATTGAGGGTACTCGTATCTACAAAATGTTTAATTGGAAATCTTCTTTGTTGTAATTTCTACTACCTAATTAATTATTATGTATTTGCAACTTTCTTGTATGATCAAAGTTTAATCGTAATACAGGTTAAATGTTTTTGGAATGTTTAGTTAAACTTTTAACGAATTAGGAAATAGACAAATTAATATCCCGTAATGCTGAAGGGATGTCCGAAAGCCAGGAATGCAATTGGGTAATGCGACGAACGCTGGCGATTGTCTTGATAGATGGGCACAATAGTTAGGGAACTTAGGAATGTTCATCTTTCAGCACTGATATGATAGGACTGAAGTTTTTTTTTATAAATTAACATTATGACTGTGACTATTCAACATCAATTTAGAATGCTGATATTTTATGCATAGTTAAGTATCGAAATTGTCAAATTTTAGTAAAGGACATAGGTACCTATTATTTTCCCTTTTTAACTTTTAGGTTTTCTAGTCCGTTTCAAACAACGTCATTGTGTGTTATCTGATAATCTGCATGCTCAATTTGAAAGGTAGACGGTATTGTCTAGAATCGTTTCCCGACGGGATGCTTCTAATAGAATTCGGAAGACGCTGAACAGGACGGTAATGTGTGTTTATCAACACAAGAATATTAAACAACTACTTGCTGAAGAACTTATCTTCAGAACCTCAAATGCTACATTTGTACACAGAATATGTTAAACAGATGATTTTGGATAGATAATTGCATTATTTTAAGAAGTTCATAAATATAGAATTGTAGATTGTGTTCCCACAAAATTCCATATAGGTTTTTTTAGTGCATATTAATCGATTGACCTTGCGAGTCCTTCAATTCAGACAGCTAGACAAAAACCATTCTAGACAAAGTAACGAAATGAAATAACAACGAACAAAGTGCACGATTCATAGGTGTGAAGGACAATAATAAAAAACTTCGAGTGACAAACAGCTACAGGCTCATGACGACTGTAGAAACTAATTATGCCTAGAAACTCGAAAGAACTAATAAGAACGCTCCCGAGGATTATCACACTACAGTGATGAGCGAAATTTTCAGACATTTCAAGCCTCTATAAATATTTTCTGAGCTGTACTGAGGCGCAATTGCGTTATAATGATTAGAATCATTAAGTTAGCAAATAAATTAGTATGGCACGTGACAAGTAACTCGGTGGCTCACGATGGGTTCTATCAAAGTTACAGATTATGTGTTATTCTACTCATGACTACGGTGACTGTGTCATCGAAACGTCGAGGTAAATATAACGATTTCAACACACGATGAAGTCCCAATAATAATATAAAACAAACGACCATCAGGGATGGAGCATTTATATTCGTTTATTTTGTACATTTTGGACAATAGCAAAGGGTTACCTTCGGATCGGTCGTGAAAATCGCCATTCTGCCACTAATTACAGACATCAGGCAATCTTAGTATGTAATTATTTTTGGGTACAGAATGAGTTCGGTGATTACTGATTAGTTACTGCAACAAAAATTATACAATAAACTAAAAAGAACATTCTATTATACCATGACTACATGAGTGGAAGGAAGGAAGGGAGGCCTTTGCCCTGCAGTGGGACGCTACAGGCTTGTAATAATAATAATAATAAAATCCATAGCACAAACTGACTATAAACATCGTCATGATCAGGTAGCCTCCATCATTCACTAATATCTAGCTCTTAAATATAAACTAATTAAAGAAAAAGTAGCTTACTATAAATACACAGAAGAAATCATTTTGGACTCCACAGATTTCAAACTCTACTGGGATAGAACCATCATAACAGATAAAACCATACATAACAATAGACCAGATATCACGCTTCACGACAAAAAAAACAAACTAGTATGTACCTTATTGATATTGCTATACCTAACACCCACAACCTTTCAAAAACACACACTGAGAAAATAGCAAAATATACTGACTTAGCCATAGAACTAAAAACACAATGGAGAGTAGATACAGTTAGAACCATACCCATCATAATTTCAACAACTGGTGTCATTCCTTACACTCTTCACACTAGCCTGCAGAATCTTGATATCCACAAACTTACCTACATACAGTTACAAAAAGCAGTCATACTAAACACTTGTCGCATTGTTAGGAAATTTTTATCATTTAACCGGTAGTATCAAAAACGATTTTTCGTTTGGCCAAAAGCCCGCGAGAATCGTAAAACCCTCATCTCCTATAGATGAGAGACTAAAAATGAAAATCTTAAATAATAATAATAATAATATTACGAGATGTATAGACAATAGACATGCACCAAATCGACTTTTTTAAATTAGCAACAAAGACAAACTTGAATAAAAACTGAATTTACTGTGTAGCCATAAAATTTTGTCAAATGTCAAAAGACAAAGGTAAGGGCAAGCAGGTGTCGGTCTCCAAACAGCTGCTACATACAATTCATACGAGACAATCCGCCTTAATCGATACATTTTAAAGAAAATATGACATGAAAATAAGCATTCAAAAGCTAAATAGCAACCGCTTTTTTTACTACACCCACAACACTTTAATAAAACACATTTTTGTATGGATAATGATTGTGTTTTAATTACTGAACTCAAACAGAGCGGCGATTCCGAGAATTTGAGTAGACCGCAAGATTAAAAACTACCCTCCGTTCCGGATCTGTTATCTTCATTGTATAAGGTATTGATTCTGTAGAAACAAAGCCTTTTTACGGATTATAGCTTGCAAAATAAGAAAGTCTTCATCGTGGCAAAGTTCGTCATTCCTTTCAAAAGTAAGAGCTGGTTTTATTCGAATTTATAAATATTGAATCTTGTTCACCCTTTATGCGTGGGTTATAAATGAACAATTTTCTTCGGTTGAGTGTAACAATTTATGTAGGAGAGACTACTGAATAGTCTGTCATTGATAAGATATCGATTTATCTGCGTTTTCGTATGAATGATAGAGGTTATCTGAGGAGTGAGATTCCCATCTAAGTCAAAGTGGTTCGACATTAAATTTGACGTTTCCTATAAGCATCTTATTCCTTTAATATCCTAAGAGCGTTTGGACAAGTCAACCGAACGTATAATAACATTAGTCAAGTCGAGAACCAGTTTGTACATTAACTGCCCTTTGACTGCACTGATTCTTTCTGACATGCAACATGAGAGTAATGTTGGTGGAAAGGTTCTTGGCCTATAGTAAGTTTGTATAAATTACAGAGTTATAGAAACCACATTGTTAAACAACATAGCTTTTTGTTGCTGGGCACCTACGTATAACGATAGATCCTAGGTACTTTCAAAGGGCTCGTAAAATCTTTACTGCTTGCACATTCGAAGTGGCTACTACTTTCTTCAACACGCTTTAGGGCGCACTTTCATTGGTGGACAACTCTATTCCAATATAATATGGCTGGCATGCCTGCGGAAGTGAATAAAGGATTTTAGCAAAACAAAACCTATATACACGTAAGTAAAATACTATTCTAACTTTAAAATTTGACGTTTCCTATAAGCATCTTATTCCTTTAATATCCTAAGAGCGTTTGGACAAGTCAACCGAACGTATAATAACATTAGTCAAGTCGAGAACCAGTTTGTACATTAACTGCCCTTTGACTGCACTGATTCTTTCTGACATGCAACATGAGAGTAATGTTGGTGGAAAGGTTCTTGGCCTATAGTAAGTTTGTATAAATTACAGAGTTATAGAAACCACATTGTTAAACAACATAGCTTTTTGTTGCTGGGCACCTACGTATAACGATAGATCCTAGGTACTTTCAAAGGGCTCGTAAAATCTTTACTGCTTGCACATTCGAAGTGGCTACTACTTTCTTCAACACGCTTTAGGGCGCACTTTCATTGGTGGACAACTCTATTCCAATATAATATGGCTGGCATGCCTGCGGAAGTGAATAAAGGATTTTAGCAAAACAAAACCTATATACACGTAAGTAAAATACTATTCTAACTTGAAAAGCTACGCAAGAAAAATATATCACACGTTGACTTGCACATACTTTGTTGAACAAACAAATTATCCCTTCGAGTGTATCCTTAGTTTCCATCAGTCAGCAATAAATACAACAATCTCTAGGTAAATAAGCGATACGCTAGTTTTCCAAGGTTGTTCACATTCCACATTCACCGGGCCTCGGTTTGCATGACCTGACTTAGCTAAGACTGGCTAGATATTAGATCTCCTCAAAGTATAATTCTATTACCGTTAACAAAATTGTTGCAGTCTTACAAAACATACGGACTAAGAATAGCAAAGAACACAAATTTTGTTCTTGTCCTTTCAAAGTTTTAGCTTTGTACAAACCGTACATTTTTACCTATAATGTACTAAAATATATTATACTAGCTGCTCCCCGCGGTTTCACCCGCGTAAGTCCCGTTCCCGCGGGAATATTGGGATAAAAAGTAGCCTATGTTACTCGTGGAAAATGTAGCTTTCGCATGGTGAAAGAATTTTTAAAATCGGTCCAGTAGTTTTTGAGCCTATTCATTACAACCAAACAAACAAACAAACAAACAAAGTTTTCCTCTTTATAATATTATAAGTGTAGATACCTAAGTGTGAATTTATTTGTATACATACACAAAGCATAATTTCATAACAATCATTTCGCATGTGGTTACCGCGTACGCTTACCATCTGCCTTGATGGCGGGCCCGCGGTAATCATATCGTAATTATGGAGATTAAACTACATTGAAACATTTATCTCTGCGTAAGGTGTTTTTCGCTGAAAGTCTGCGTAACATCGAAAAATTGTGATAACGCTTGACGTAGACTTGACGCAAGCGGAAGGAAAATCGTGAAAAAGTGTGAATCTAATACTCTATTCAGGAGACGTGAGTTCTAAAAACCTTACACGAAAATATAAAAGTATAAATAGTTCTTATAAAAAACAAAGGATGGTAGGCGAAACAGGGCAAAAAGTAACAGATATAATATTATAAAGATGCACATACCTAAATACTTCTTGAAAGGTTGGGAGTGAGTCAAGACAGCTCATTTATCTCTTAGAACACACCTAGGTACTTCCGACTCATTTATTTATAGGCATTGTGCACGCGTCAAAAGACAAGTCTTGTCCTGGTCAATAAAAATAAAGAATCATGAAAGTTGAACGACCAAGTGATGACTCAGTTTCTACCTGACCAGCCGGTCTTTTATTACAATACAAATTCGTCTGTGAGCGTCGGAAACAGAAATAAGTTATCATCCTCCGGAAGATTTAGGAATTTTGAGTACCTATACTTACTACCACCTTTTATTTGGTTGTATATTCTAAGCTAGGTATGAGGCGGAAGGTAGAACGGTTAGGGTATCATCATTTTGATAATATGTAAATAGGTCACCCCTATCTTTGGGCATTCCTTGGATTCTGTATGAGGCTGTTCCAGTGCACACTACACTGTCAAGGCACGTTTATTCCCAGCGACTAAATCGGAAAACGACCATTACTAACATTATGAATGATCCATGATTAGATCCAGTCTTTCGTGTATACCTCACATTAAGCCACGAAGAGCAATATGAGGGATATAATATATCTTGCAACATCGTTCAAAATTCAAATGAAATCACTACCATCGTGGTTCCCGAGCCCATAAGTCGGAGTGCGCAACGGTCGAGGGCCAATGCGCCCGCGCACGCTTCTAATGACAGGGGGCTGTGGGCTCGCAGGGAGGGCGACCGGTCGGACGGACGCGATGATGTATGTAGCGTGGAGCCAACTAAATGTAAGCGCTCGTGGCGAAGCTTGCTACGTTCTTGATAGATCGTCGAAGTTAAGCAACGTTCAGAGCGGTCACAGCTTAAAAGGATGACTGCAAGTGGTATGAACAACTGAGCGCTTCCGTGCTTTGGTGTCGCCGCGTTAAAGTGTCGGCCCGGCTTTTAAGATCGTTAAGCTATGACGGAGGCCTTTAGGCGGCCTACAAACTCCGTCACCAAAGTTGGCCACTTGCTCAGTACGAACGAGCGATCGAAATTTTAAGTCATGGGCCGTACAACATTGTAAAAATAGGCCTATTTCGGAACCATCCTTGGAAATAAAAGCAAATAAGTTGTAAATCATAGATACGAGTACAGTTGATCATCAAATTATTATTTTTTAATTCTTAAGTACTTATGAAGCTCAGTTTACTTAATATAGCTCAGTTTTTTTAACAACATTTATGTTCTTCAATTATTTTCGACTGCAACACACGCAAAATGTTTTTAACAACAACAAAACGATCCATCACCTTGCTAAGAAGGAAAGAAAAGCGAGTTTCGTTACCGTACCCTACAACATACCTCGCCGCCTCCAAGAACCCGTTCGCTGTCCCCGTCGCGCCCGGTTAGAACTCCTAACTTTTTATTTTACTGTTCACCCTTTGTGGCTTAGGCTTGCGTGAACGCCCTACCTACCGATCCTGAGACTTTTTGTTGATGCTACCACGTCAGTTGCTAAACTTTCGCGCAGGTTTTAGACTGCTAACTTTTGACAACAGAAGAAATGAGCTGTGATGGTAAGTTAGTTCTTTGTTACTTTGGTTAATAACCTTTACTTACTACAAAAATGAACAATTCGGGGCATGACTTTGGTTGTTTGAAATAATATGTAAGTAATTCACCATTTTTAATATTTTCATTTATCAAAACTAGGTGTCACATAAAAACAATAAAGTTAACAACTAAATGCTTCTAACATAGTATCCCGTAACTATACAGTTGCATGTCATTTTAAGTAATTTATCATTATGCTTGGTGTTTTACACAAACATTATGTTCAACTATTCTATTCTCAGTATCCATTTACTATTAACCACACTTGACTGCTGTTTTATACCTACATTATCAGGCATTAGGTGACCTAAATATCAGACCACTTAGCAGCCAAAGTGATAAGTTTGATAGGTAGGTACTGTTATCATTATCAATAACTGAGTTAGTAACACAGGACACTCAAATTCTATGGAAACTATGAATTTACACAGTGCTTAGGAAATTATTATACGAATATTTATTTTCATACGAATGAATTCTGATAATTTATTTATTTAAGACATCCAGAAAAGATTTTAAGTACATTTCAATTTAATAGTAAGAAGCTACATTTTATAAGTCTCAAAGCTATGCCTTTCTTCAATTAGGTACATGAATAATGCGAAAAATGTTATTAAAACAGACTTAACTAAGTTAAAAAATATAAATATGTAAGTAATAATTGGAATTCTCAATTATTAACAAACATGACATTTTCTCAACAAAATGAGTATCTACTTGGGCAACAAAAAAATGTCAGGTATGAAATTAGTATATACATATACCTATTATGCAAGTCTGTTCTCGAAATGTTCATTCTGTCAATTTCATCAAAATGTTAATGATAAAGGTATTAACATTTTGATAAACAGTGCTTCTGCCAGCAAGAACTGCATTATGGCTTCATGTGATCTTTCAAGATCTAAGTACCTAGTACCTAGGTATGTACAATTGGTTTTTTTAAAATGGTTTTAAAAACCTATCATACCGTCAGTACACCTACCTACCTACTATTGATAAGAAACATCTACGTAACAATGACTGATTTATTTACCTAATCATAATTTTTTTACTATCTTTTTGCATCTGATAGGTATTATGATAGTGATGGATGACTGTACAATAATAAGGGATCAAAGTCAAGTTCAAGATGAGGACTATGACACAGAAGACCTTATTAAGTCTCTGGGTAGGTACTAATTTCTATTCAAGGTTACTATTTTCGTCCCTCTGCTCCTAATATAAATATCATTAATATGGGATAGATTAGGTATAATTTAACCTGGTGTAATGTGTGTAAGCAAAAAAGATCAGTAGGTACAACAAAGTAAGTTTACCTGGGTGCAAGTTTGTAGGTAGGTAATAACTCTATCTATACTTACTTATTTGGAAAATTAGTTAACACAGTTTATTTTGTTTGTGTAGTGACTAGAATAAACTGCTTTACCCCATATTAATTAACATACCTACTTACCTACATTTTTGTTTCTGCTTTGTAGCAGTTTAAATACCTACTTAAAGGTAAGTAGGTACTTAAAATATTGATAATTGAAGATGGTGCCGTATACCTAGTTTCTTCGTCTAAGTACCTAGATAGAGAATCATCGGTTGTGGCAACAAAGATCTCGTAATATTACAAGAACGACTCACAACGATTACGATTAGTTATCAAGTCAAACGGAGACGCGACGCGACATCAGCCCAGCGAGCTATTCTGAGGGCATTCAACCGAGCGAAGGCGGCATAACAAGCAACACCTAAATTTCACAATGACCATGACATCGAAATCGAACAGCATCCGGTCACTGGAGCATTGACTCTCAAAAGCGTGTTACAAACAAACAATTGTAGGTAAGTAATAGGATATCGTAATTTAGAATTTGCTAACATAAATTTTATATGTAGGTACTTAAATGTAAAATTTTGTATTACTGACCTGTCAGAAGACTCGGAGCTGTCGTATCGGTCGATGCATCGCTTCCTTCTATCGTCTCCGTCTACCGCCGTCGTGTTCTCATCTGGTAATTTTTGAGAATCTCCAGCGAAGCCTCGAGTGGCCACGCCGTCATTGTCACTATTCTCACACGATTCACTCTGATTCAGTTCCCTGTAGAACGATAACTTAACACTATCGCCGTTAAATGTTTCGTCACCGAACTTTTTTGAGTCACAAAGTCCTAAAACAGGCGCGGAAAAAGTTAAATTGTTCAATTGTTTCGGGCCGGCACGATCTCCGTGCGACCCATCCGCCATCTTTGAGCACACGAGTGTTTTGGTTGGATAGCTTCGGTGCGACGACGCCGCGCATGGCCTGGCGCTACGATCGCAAATTGCAGGTGCGGGGCAGGGGCGGCGCGGGTTGCGGGGGGCATGACGTCACGGCGTCTGCGCGCCCGCGGGGGCAGGACGCGGTGACGTAACGACTCCGCCCCGTGCATGTGCAGGGACGCTGTCATTGGTCGCGAGTTACGCAACTGTGTGCCTATTCAAATACGGGCGCGGAAGGGCCCGTAGGACTAGCCGCACAAGGGATAAGCCCATCCCAGCCCTAAAGTAACAAAATGTAATGACTCCTAATGACCGCGCTTCACACATTGCTGATCATGAACACAGGCGCACTTGGTCCAAAAAGCAAGTGCATAGAAAATGAGAGAGAAATGAACAACTCCTCCCCTAGAAACCCATAAGTTTGAAAATAGGCCTACCTACCTACCTGCCTACCTATTTCTTTTATTTTTGCCAGATGAAGTTGTTTTGTGGGTATTCGGGAATTCCACGACAGACAGGCTCTAAGCAGACAGGTACCTACCTATAGCAAAGCAACCAACCAAGGTACCTATCACATAGGTCACCTACTCGCTTTTATTGCGTGATTTTAATAATGGCAAGTACCTACCTAGGTAGGTACGGCAACAGGTAGACCACAGAACATAGGTAATACCTAGGTACGTACCTACTCTAAGGTAGACGCTTGAAATATTTACAGGCTATAATAGGTACCTACCTAGATACCTACGCTACGGTAAGTTTGTACCTATTTAGTTGTAGGTAGGTACCTACCTAGGTATAAAATTCACATAAAATTTAAAATATGACCTAGCTGCGCCCCGCGGTTTCACCCGTGTAAGTCCCGTTCCCGCGGGAATATCGGGATAAAAAGAAGTCTATGTCACTCTCCATCCCTTCAAATAACATCACGTCTATTCGTCGCTCCGTTTTGCCGTGAAAGACGGACAAACAGACAGACAGACACAGGCACTTTCCGTTTTATAATAATAAGTATGGATTACGTAGGTCAATTTATTTTAATAACTAAAAATATTCGATCGAGTGAGTGTAGCGAACGAAGATTCAGGATATCTCTATAGGTAGGTATTAGACTGATGTTAAGGAACCAGATAGGTACCTAAGTAAAGTAGGTACTTACCACTTAGGTAGCTATTTAATTTACTACACACTACTGTGACACTACACTAGGTTACTTATTAAGGCTACCTTACCTATCCATCTTATTTAGCTGGATTTTTACTTTTAATTTTTTTTTATGAAAAATCTTGCATTTGCGCCATCTATCGATTTCGTCTAGCATTAGTGTGGTATAGCATAGCACTAAAAGAACGAGGAGGTACGGTAAGGTAGGTTTGGTACGGTACGATATATGAAACGTGAGGGGGCGCAGGCGTCAAAGCACAGAATAAAGATAGAAGTAGGTAAAGAACTAAAGAATCAAAGGAAGTAAAGAATCAAGTCACTACGTTGGTTGTAAGGCGATAATAATTATAATGTTCTCTTTTATTTTGGCTAGCAATAAAAACAAGTTTAAATTAATTATGATAAAAATTGTAGGTAATCGTAACGAATGAAACAAAATATTTACATATATAGGTATTTACGTTTTTATTAGGCATAATTTTTATTAAGAACGAACAAACATATTTTAATAAAATTAATACAAAAATACAACATTTTAACACACATTTGTATATGTTTTACAGTAGTTTTTATTACATATGTAAATACATTGATTGACTGTTACGTATGGTCCTAAAAAACGAATTCATAAGAATTGTCATAAGTGGTAGGTACCTAAATATATAGGTACTTGACATTTTATACAGGTGCGTTATGGTAACCAGACTCATATAGGTACTATTTCATATTACTTTTTCTGTGAATACATAGGTAGGTATTTTAGATAACCCTATAACCTCCTGCCTCGCTGGCGGGCCCTTAACCCCTTGCGCTTCAGAGGTCATCAAAACAAATCGACAACAAAACATTTTGGTAGAAAATATAACCATTTTTCTCATTCTCTATCTAAGAACGAGTATAGCACGTGATTGGTCGTCGAATATGGACAGCACATTTTAGTCGGTTTACTTTTCTCCCTATTCGATAGACTCGGTGAACAGAGTATAGTAAAAATGTAAAAGCCTAAGTTTTATGTTTTATTTAAATATCTAAATTAGAGGCGATTCAGATGCCGCCAAAGCCAAAACTAAACGAATTAAAGGTGAAACCATACTCTTTATCTCGACGGTTACGAAAGGGACGGCAACAGGTTTAGTTAGTTTAGTTTTAGTTTTGGCAACATCTGAATAGCTAAGCTACCATAACCACCATCTATCTTTATCTATTTTTTAAATATCCTTATAAGCATTGTTCTAGATTTACTTAAATCAAAAGCACAAAGCACCATAAACTAAATTAGGTATTCAAAAAGAGTAGTCAGATGCAGTTGAAATTTATAAATATCTGGCATGGGTTAATATTGCACAATAGTTTTTTTTAATTTGTGAAGGGTCACCGCAAAATAATAAAAGTCTAATCTTTTATTATGTTATAAATATTTTAAAAATGTCTTTCATCTTTTGCCTATTTTGAAGAACACTTACAAATTGAAGACTGACAAACAAATAGAGACTTTATCTATAGTAACATAAATTAAATTGGAATATATTATAGCTTAATACCTGAAAATCAGTATAATACAAATGAAAACGGTGGATGAAAGCACTTGGCCGGAATGTTATTAATTAACATAACTTATGTCATTATCTATACAATTAATTAAATTATACAAAAATTATAATATAGGTAGTCATTGTTTCAGGTATATGCATATTTACGTAACCTGTTATTTTTAGAAGGAATTTGGAGTAAAAAAGATACCAAAATCAATAAACATGTAAATTAATTTACAAAGCACGAATAAAAAAAATAATTAGTTGATCTCTCTTAGAATATAATTATTAATAATACAAGCACCATTTTTAATTATTGTATTTACACATCACTGGCAAGTACTTATTAGCTAAAATATTTTTTAAATAGAAGTAAGTAGCATAAAATTAACTGTACATAATCTCATTGTTAAAGAAACATTAATTGAAAATTACAGTACACATTGGAAGGCATAACGTCATTGATAAAATATTTATGGACAAGCAGCACGTACGGGTGTACTCATCTCATGAAACTACCGGGGCAAAATACATATAACCTATAACCATCCCGACAGTCCATTCTACCCATCGGTGAAAGCTGATTAGTTTCGGAGATTTCCTCCGTCAAACAAACAAACAAATTTTACCTCTTTATAATATTATAGTATAGAAGTATAGATAAGTATGAAGACATTGAATTACGTACTAAGTTAGAAGACTTTAAAAGAAGATTTTTATCACAGAGTGAAACATTGAATCTGAGTTGCTGTAAACTGTAAACTGCTGTTGCTGTTGCAGTTTATAAAGCTTTAAATAAGGATTATTTATTATATTAGTAACACATCGTGCAGTGCAAATGTACAAACTCTCCAGTTTCGACCAGCAAAAACCTTCAAATTTTAAATAGAATAATTATTATTAATAGTTCTACAATTATTATTCTGAACTGTATTAAGCTGTCTAAAATATTAAATCAGTTCACAATAGCACAATGAAAGGGATGTTTATAACATGCATGTGACTATTTGCTCCTACATTCAACTTTGTTTACTTGTAAAAAAAATATTACGTTGCAGGTACATTATAGGTTGTAGGTGTTCCGATAGTAACCCGTTAAAAGTAACGACAACTTTTATGAACTTTGAAACAATAATTATTGACGCGAAAGTAATAACATCTACAACTATTTATCTATCTATCTAACTCCCTAGTATTGTTTTTTTATGTCCAAAGAGACGTTGGCATCATCCCTTCCATCGAAGTAGTTCTAGGCGTTAGGGTTTCGTTGCACAGAAAATCCAACGGCATATCGACCAAATACCCTTGAATAAGTTCTATTTTCCTGTTCGCTAGAGCTGGGTCAGAGTGCCACAGACTCTCATGATGTTCCTCTTGGAATCGCTTCAGTTCTGCGAAGCTGTGAACTGAATCTGTTGGTATCACGTGGAATACCTTTGAAAGAAAAATGCTATTTTAGACACAAGAACCATTTTACCGTGATAAAATATAGCCTATGTCAATGAAACAAAACAACGTATACATCGGTGTAATAATTTTTGAAATGGGATCAGTTATTTCGGTGATTACCAAATCATTGACCTACAAACACAAACAAAAAATAAACAAAAAACGAACCAATTTTACATCTTTAGTAATGACCGTAGCGGGTTTCCCGAACTCAGATCATCTCCAAAATTAACTAACCAATGGTCAAATCAACGATTGTGTAATGTCATGAAACATACTAACCTCTTCATAAATCTCCGTGTTCAGCGTCGAAGTGGCCTTCCACACGTTCCTGTAGAACTCGTCGCAGCATGGATCGTCCAAGCTGACTCCGACGCGATCTAAGTCCTCCTCCATAAAACCTAGATGTTCCCGGAACAGTCGCTTTCGGAGCGCGCCGGCTACACGCCCGCATGGGAAGGCTTCACCGGCCATTGTGCCGTCTGTGTACTCTTCATCCTGGAATTTTAACATTATTTCTTCATTTCCTATATTGATTGACAAAATTTGCCACTTGCTCAAACGGGCGGACGGATTGACAGAATACCTGAACATTAAAAAAAAATCGTAGACAGAGGCAGAGTTAGCGGGTTTCCCGTCTAATAAATGAGGAAAATATGATTTATTTTTAGTTTTCTGGATTTACTGAGGATGATAATTTAAGGCTAATTTATTTCTGAAACCCTTGTTTTTTCTTTCTATAAAAAAAGCTAGGCCTAGATAATATCATTGTTGTTTTACTTGTTTTATTTATTAATATTAGGCGGTTTTTTTCATGATAAACTAACTGACTAAACCAAATTAAAAATTTCAGAAATTTTTTGTAAACAAAGTCAAAATCACACATCAAAAACTCAGTTTAGTTTAGAATATACGTATAGGATTCTAAATTTGTGTATAAGATTCATACCTGCAAAAGCACCGCAATCTCCGAGTCCCTAGTACCCAGCATAGAGCGATCATTGATATTAGCACTGCCGCATATGATGCTCTTATCATCAGCAATGAGCAGCTTCGAATGAACGTACACCAGCTCGGTGATGGGTTCGTTCCCGAGCGTGCTGTGCGTGCGGAGGCCGTGGAAGGATATGTACTCGGACGGGTCGGGAACGCCGGACTCGTAGAGACGCGTTATTATTGCCTCGCGACTCCTGAAATTAGATATTAATAGTGAACAGATGGCCCATTTGTAAATTTGTAAAAACAATCAACAATCCTATGATAGTTGATTGTTTTTACGTTTAAAAAATCGAAATCTAAAACGAAAAACAAGCGAACAGACCAATTATTTCACTATGGATAAATCCACATCTGTTTATATTCAAAATCAATCAAACGTTTTAGAAACTGGTATTTGACTATCTGCTCAGTATTTTTCAACAAGGCATGCACATTTTGTATATGAACCAATGCAAACATTATTAATGTTTGCATTGGCTCAACTAGTTCTTGACATTTCAACAAATTTTTGTGATCGCGAGAGTTTAAGACGAATTTTTTAAGTTGTTTCTTATACGGTTTGTTATTTTGATTATTTTCTTGACTATAATGTAACTCACCGGCTTATGCTCTGATAGTTCCAATGCGTGACAGCGTGCAGCGAAGTGCCCGAGGGCGCGCCCACCTCTCCCTCGAAGCCGGGCAGTAGTGGCATCACTACAAATACTCTGAACTTCTGCTTGGCGCGGAAAGCTCGCATTATCCTGTTGTACAGCGCTTCGCCGATCTGTCAAGTTCACAATGTGTAAGGTTTTAATATGACTCAGTCATTGTTGGCTCACGTTAAAGCCTATGCACACAACTAGAAATTACTGCGCGTTTTTGTTTAGCGCGTTTTAGAAATGCCAAATGCCTTTTGTTATCGCATTTCTATCGCACAGATGAGTATATTACAAACGTGCAGTTGCAGCGCGTTTCATTTGCGTTTTTATGGAAAAACGTGGTGAGCATACCTATGCAGACAGGAACACCTGCATTTTTTCCTCTATACGATTATTGGTGCGGTATTTCGGTTCCATATTTATCAATGTACTTTTCTTCGATAAACCAGACAGACAAAGCTAAACATAATTCCTCACCTGATTTCTAACACTAGTGTTGGTCCGCGACAGTGTAATAAAGAACTGGTTCTCGATGTAGATGTAGTGCTGTGCGCTTGTGATGGTATCGACGTACGCCTCGTGTATACTCTGTTCTACTGTATCGGGATCTAAAAAGCCACATGACCAACTGGATACACTACGAAGCACCTGGAATTGAAGATTATGTTCAATATACATTAATTTACAGATACTAATTTACTTACTACATATTTACAGTACAGTAGTTAACTATGCAACTCGAAAACTGATGGTAGGGCCAACATACGGGAAGCAGTTATGCCTGATAAACAATATTTAATGTGACGGTTCGTAACTTTGAAAATTATCGTAGCTTTACTTTACCTGACACGATACATTCTTGATGTCCACGTTCAGCGTCCTGTTAAGATCTTGTAATGGCTTAATATCAGAATACGTTTTAGGCACCAAATATGGATAATTTGTATTTTGTCTGAAACAAAACAAGAAGAATCAAATTGTATAATTGGTAATATTTGATTTAAAAAAAAAGCTTTAATTGACTAAATCAGTGTTATTCATTAGTGCAGACACTCAATTCGAGGTTAAGAGGATTTCTTTTTTGCTCAACTTCTATATGGAAATCTTCGTTTCTCATTGAGTAATAGGCTAAATCTGTCGTGATTTAACTACAGATAATTTTAGATACAAAAATAGAATTACCTTGCTTTCTCCAATTTGATAGCGTTCCATCGCTGAATGAAATGTCTGGCAACATCCCTCGCGGCGGCATCTTGTACCATAACACCGATGTCGTGCCAAGGCATTCTAGGCGTTGTTAGCCTGTCCACTAAGTCTGAAAACAAATACGGCATTATTCATATAGGACATTCTGATATTAAAACCCTTATTAAATTTACATTTTTTTTTGAACAACGGAGATAATGTTTGTATTAGAAATTAAATGAAATTGATTGAAATGAACGTATGACAGGAAAAGCATATCTAATATTAGTAATGGCGATGAATTACGTTTTGCGACAAGATAGGCAATGGCCCTGCTGGTAGCGATGGATAAAGGTAAAACAAAACCACACCAAATAATAATTAGGGAGGTTTATCTCATTCTATTCTGATATTCTATAGGCTAATAATTTTAATAATAGGATAATCTTTCAGATAAGACAAACATTAACTGAAAAAATAAACTTACCAACAAAAGGCAGATCTAAATTACTGAAGTCCTTAACAATAAAATTGGTATAATCCTTCCCAATCCACAATTTCGAATTTCCCTCCACATTTTCCAACGCGTCCTTAGTACTTTCTGTAATCACCCTACCCTCCACTACTTGCGCTAAAGGCGTGGGCTCACTAACGTTTCTTTTCACCTTTATATCTTTAGTTCCGAATGCATCAGTCAGAAGAACTTGGTCGTTCGATAGCGCATATTTTTCAGCCTTCTTTCGCTCCGAATCATCAAACTTCTGTTCGATTCGTTCTTCTTCGAACGGAGGGTAAATTATGCTGATAATATCTTTGCCGCGATTGGTTATTTTGTTTAGCACGTTTCTTTTCTGTACTTCGGGGGTTTCGAACATAGAGAAGTCTTGGGTGGGATTGGTCGGAGTTGTGATGAGAAGCTGGTCTCCCGGTTCTAATTGAGGTAAATTTGTTTGAGGCGCGTTTTCCATATCGGTTTGAGGTTGGTCGGAGTCGCTTTTTGGGTCTTGTGTTTCTTTGTTGTCTTCGATGTTTATTGTACTGCTGTAAGTACAATATTTGTTTAAAAATTAATATCCTAAAGCTCATCCAAGTTACATAGAAAACGCTTACGTTAACTGTTTAGAGAGAGAGAGAGATAAATTCAAATGAAATAAAATGATTTCATGACACGTTATACGGAAAAATGTAGAGAATAAGGTACCTACGGTAACTTCTTTTGATTTTGATATCCAGTATCCACTGTAACAAAACTTACTTACAATGGATTCATAAGCTCCACAGCTGCTGAATCTAATGCTCTCTGCATCATACAAATAACAAGAAACAAAATTAGGCCCCATTTGTTTTATTAAACATGTTGGCTAAACCTTATATAGAAAAACAATTAAATAAACTTACTCATTCAAACTTATAACAAGGTCCTTAGAGCTTTTGGCGAGCTGTATGGTGGCCTGTAGTCCGTTCAGATTGGGCAGGTATAATCCACCGCCGGGCGAACTAGACGTTTTCATCTTCTGTCGTAAAGAATTCTTCGGCTGAGATAGATTCCCAAGATCCGTCAACCTGTGATGAAAATTGTACCTTACTCGCTTGCACTTATATTAGTCATCCGCAGTTACAGGCTTTTTCATTTATAATATCAGTAGAATTAAGCACACAGACACAGGATACATACCTGTGTTTATGATCGTCCCAGCGTCCATAGCAGAGGTCAATGCCCCCAAGGAACGCCACGGTTTGGTCGACGCAGACTATCTTCTCGTGGTGCGCCCAGAACAACACGCCGGCTTTCGCGTGGTCTGGGTGACGGAAAACCTAACGTTAGAATAAAACAATGAATTTTTTACAAATAGTTTTCTTATGGGGATATAATAATATGGCTGAGATATTTATTTGTGGGACAGATATCCTAACGCCTGCGCCAAAATTTTTTTCAAATAACAATCTATTATTGAACATAAAAAACACACTAGCTTTTGTTTTTTTGAAAGATTAGATAACTGCATACTACCAGCGCTTTCTAAATAAATAATT
Source organism: Xanthorhoe spadicearia (assembly GCA_947086425.1). Taxonomy (NCBI): domain Eukaryota; kingdom Metazoa; phylum Arthropoda; class Insecta; order Lepidoptera; family Geometridae; genus Xanthorhoe; species Xanthorhoe spadicearia. The sequence goes on from OX352199.1 coordinate 6,981,088, forward strand.
TTACAGATTTGGCAACATCATTAACGTGTGTTTTTGTATCGTATTTCACAAAAGTACAATACAAATAATACTGTACTGTTCGGAAGTCTAAATAAAATATTCAAAGCAACATTATCTTACCTTGATATATTCACTGGCTAATCTACTTTTACTGTAGAAGCTGTTGATACCTAATGCCATTTCCACTTCTTTGTACAGCATCACGAAAATTTTCACGCCTTGGGCCTGCCAACATAAATGATCAATATCTAAGTAAGACACTTCAATTGCAAGCTAATCCATCCTCTTTGATTAACTTAAAATGATAAACATTTTTTAACTAGAACTGCATCTAAATTGTTGTATCATATTGGTTGTTTTGTTGTTTTATTACTAAACATTAAACAGCCAATTAGATATGAGAATTAGTTAGCCAAATGGACTTATAAAACTACCTAACAAATCTTATAAAAATTTATAAGAATAAATTAGACGAAAGAAGTGTATCAGAACCTTAAAAGAAAATAGGACAACTTTACTAGGTCTAAGGAACTATACTGGATTAATGGTCAGAACGCTGCGGTATTGACATACCTCTTGCGTCTTTCATCTCAAGTATGTATGAAAGGAAGGTATTCCTTTGCCCTGCAGTGGGACGCAGCAGGCTCATAATAATAATGAAATCTTACAGCTTTCCGTTTCAGCACGGTATCAAGCCGCCAATAATTTCCGTTCAAAGACGGCCTCTTCAGGTATATCTCTGGGCTGAGCCACCAGTCAGCGATGAATATCTCCTCTCTAGCGAGTTCCATCGCGTCGGCGACGGCGGAGAGGTACGCTGAACCGTCCACGAAGGTCGACGCTGGGATCGCACTGCGGTTCGGCGCGAACGAGTAATGCACGTTTGGGTAGGTGAAGTCGCGGGCTGTAATAGTATTGTTATTGGTGAAAACGTACCATCACAAACAGCAGCGAGAGTAAAGATATAAATATGGTCTTATTCATAAAGATTTATCAATTTAATATAGATTTCAAATACGTTTTTTTCTTATTACTCCTATGGCAACGAAAAGGGATAGCTATATATATCTTACCGGTCTTATTAGCAACGGTTTTAAGGACCTGCATCCACTCTTTGCTCTTTCGTTTGGTCCAGCATTTGATGACCATCTGTCTGCTGTAGTTTAGAACTTGTAGTCCGTGGTTTAAGCCCGTTGCGTACATGCCCGTTGACACTTCAAACCTAGGAAATACACATTCATCTTTAAATCTATGTTCATTCACACATTATTATTATTATTATTATATACATATTTTGATCTTTAAATCTATGTTCGTTCACTCATTTTTATTATTTCATATTTCCAGTGCGAGCTTCTTTCTTTAATAAGAAATAGTGGGAACTCTTTAAAGCGGTAAGCAAAACTTGCAATGTAAGATCAGATCATGGTTGTATTGCAATCTGATAAAAAAATTATAATACAACACAAACAATCTTAAAGGCCTGATAGACGTGTGAGTAAGTTCGCGTACTCGACAAAAAATCCGGACTTTTACGACTAGTTTCTATAACCTATCTATCTTTTCGCCTACTGTGGGTAGATATTTGACATAACTTTCATACAATAAATGGCAAATATCTACTAACAGTAGGCGAAACCAAGGATGGATAGGTCATAGATACAAGCTCTTAGAATACAACACGCCAAAAAAGGTCGCGAATTTACTCGCACGTCTTTTTATCATTTTATGAATATTCGACAATGTTTATGTTAAAAGTGTCGCTTTGAGTATTTTGATACACAACTTAAGCGAATGTTTCAGTAGTATGATTATGGACGCTATGTTAGATTCAGTCCAAAGTCCAAACCACATTTATTTATTTTAACCACATTTTATCTACTTACGTATTCATCGTCTGCTCGCAATGAAACAACAAAATAATGATATTAATATAAAAATATACCAAACTATGAGCAAGTGAGGTTTTAAAGATAATTGGTATTATTTAATTTCTTTACTGTTTCGTCTATTCACTTGTATCCAAAAAACGAACAGCTTTTATTTCATTTCCATAAATGTATGTGAATTAATATCTAAAGTGACGGTGGCTATGGGCTTGCAACCTGTCACGTGTAAGCTAACAACTTGCAAAATGTGGACTTTTGCCCGTGTGCTGAATACCGTTCAAGACTTTTTGATTTGCCGAGTCCAGAGACCTAAGTATTCAAGGGCCTAAAATCCACAAAAATGCCTAGCACATACATTAGTCTATTTACGTTTTTAAGTGTAGTAACATTGGCAAACATTTATTATGCAGTTTTTTTTCGAAACCAAAAGTAGTTGAGTCGTACAAAGTTTCTACGAACGTCCGCAAGAGGTTAAACTCTTCGTATTTCAGAAAGATCACTTCACTTCAAATCATAAGCTAAGCTAGTATTCAGAACCTATACTCAAGTGTGAATGGAGTTTCAGGATCTTTCCGTTTCCACAGAGAACTGTCAAAAATCGATACTTGAGCAAAGAAGAGTGTGCAGACTGAATAGGAGCCAAAAAATTAACAATTGGTGAAATTAAAATACTATTTAAAATACTATTTAAATAGTATATATTGGTGAAATTAAGTATTCAAAACATAATGCTTACCCTTGATCAAAAAGCATTATCGCCTTTATAATGCCGTCAGACGGTCGTATGTATCCAAAGAAGGTATCTTTGACGAACAACCACCGTTCTTGCCATTTCGCACAAACGAGACCCGTGCAGAAGTAGTTACACCTGGGGAATAATAACGAATATTAAAAATTAGTACATACAATTGAATATATCTAATGGGGTAGTCAGAGATATGTATGTCCAAATCACCCTATACTAAGACACAGTAATCTAACAGACTTTTTTATGCTGGTATTGTAATAGTTACCTCACGCAGACCGTATTCCCCAGCATACCGAAGCAGTTGCATCCAGCTTGGCCCGGCCGAGTGGATCCAGTGCGTTTCTGTATCATCCCCTCCTTGCCTTTACTGCCTAGCTCCGATATAAACGATAGGTTTGATACTTCTAGGAACTTCACCTGTAACAAATAATAGTTTGGTAGAGAGAGTTATAAATTACTGAGATGCTACCGTATAACATAAAAATCCATTCAACATAGGATTAGTTTCATTAGTTACACCATTTACAAATCAAGAGCGGCTGTACCGATTTATTTCTTTTCTTTTGTCAGATCTGCTCCACTCTAAAAAGCAGAATAACTAAAAACGTCGAAAAATTCATAATTTTCTCAAACATTTTGTACAAATGTGCTTATTTGATGTTTAAAATCTTTAATCATAATCAGTCATGATAATATCCGTCCATTATAACCAAAGTCAACACACCACTTCCGGTAGCAATGTCAGTATCATTGCCAATGGCGATATAATAGCGAAGTCATGACTTTATCAAGGTAAGTTAAGTTTTTCTACTTGTCATAACGAAAAACAGTTATAAAACAATATGTACCTACGAGTATTTATCACGATACCTTATATTAATTTGACTAGAATGCACTAGCTGTGGTCTCAGTTACACAAAATAATATCAAGGAACATAGAGTCAATCTTATTTTATAATTATCGTCCTTTCTTGATAATATAAAGATACCGTGATAATACCCATACGGCATACATATTGTTTATTTTTGTTTTTGACTTGTATTTCTGTGACACCTATTTTATTACCAATTTTATGGATTAATTTTGTTATCTGAATCAATTAAAATATTTAATTTAATATTTAGCAACCTTTTGTGCTGCAAGAAGTATTAGATTGAAAGCAGTCTGACGTAAACTTCAAAACTCTTTAAAACTGTCTTAAAAAAATGTTTACTCGTAAATATGTATAAAGAATTAATATTTTAATACAAAATCTATTTACTTACTGTTTCATGATGATTTCTGTATATTGATATATTTAATAAATTATATAAATATTCTTCTAGCTGCTGCATTCTTAGTTGGATACCTTCGTAAGTTATCATTACTTCAGGTTTCTTTGGAAATCTAAAATCAAAATCGCATTAAATTCGTATCAGGCATGCAGAGTTTAAAAGTCATTTAAAATTAGTTAAAAAGCCCTGACATAATAAACTCGTATATTTTGGGTGTTAATATACATCAACCCTCGATTTTCTAAAACGAGCACTAAGTATACTAACGTAAGGTTGAAATTGCACTTGTGAACAAGCCACGTACAGATGACCTTTCTAGATTCTAGCCCCAACCTTGTAAATCTCCATGAGTAAAGATAAAAAGTTACTTTTAATTATTTTGCCGCTTTGCAACAACTACTCGTAATATGCTCAAACCAGTTTTAAAAATTGCACGAGTAATATTGCAGTTACCATGCTATGACATAGTTTTTGGTGTATTTGTAGACAAAATAAATACAAAATTGACTTAGTTTATGATCGAAAGATTAACAATAACATCCCAATATATATATCGACATAATATCTTCTAACCCATGACCTTCTATTTCGATACGGGTTCGTCTAATAGCAATCCAATTTTAGTTTTTTTTTGGATCCATCAATTTACCTAATGAGTTCCTTTAGTACAAGTATATTATAAACACCAAGTTCAAAAGTAAGTTTACCTAGGGAGAGCCCCTTTCCTAACTCTAGGCCTGCCCTCTCGTTTCCTAGAATTGCTCCTAGGCACAGCTGATTCCATAGCGGCTCGCTCAGCCGTTTCCTCCGTGACTGTGTTTTTGAAGCTAGCCCGTCTTGTCCGGTGAGTTTTGGTGGGAAAGGGAATATCTAAAGAAGTACGATATAGAGAGAGCTGCTGGTGTAAGTAGAGTATATGCTTGTAACGCTTCTTAATCGTCCATGAAAAGTCGCCGTGTTGCAGCGATATTGTGTACCTGGAACAATAACATTGGTTAAGACAGAAATATGACGGCTATAGGAATAGTTGTCGTCCGTTGGCGCGATGGGTCGACGACTTGAGACAAGTTGCGGACAATTCCTGGCATAGCACAGGACCAAGTATTGTGGCGTTTACGAAGGAAGGCCTTCACCCAGCAGTGGGTACCTATGGACTGTGGATGATGATGATGAAGACAGAATAACGGTGTAGGCACGTTGCACGTGTTCTTTAGCAACAATATATTAGGTGTTTATTTATTAAAATAACTAGGAGCATTGAAGAAATAAAAAGCTAGGTGCTTCAGTTTATTTCAGTTCTCTTCCGAGCATTATAACGTGATAAAAAGTGTAATACACTGTTTGGGATTTTCATTTTCTTGGAGAGAAAACTTTTATTATGGAATAACGCGATGTTTGTATTATGAAACCAATTTGAATGCTAAAAAGTGTGTCAAATATAGTAAAATTCTAACTAAAAACATTTAAAACCAAGCCAAAATTAATTTGCCCTAATAACGAGTACAAAACTAATGTAAAATACGTAAGAAATCCCAGCAGGTAAATAACAAGTAGGTATATAATCAGACGTTACGCTTAGGCTTATGTGTCAGTTAATGTGTTTTCCCGTTTATTCAATTAGAGACCAACTAGTGTAATATTAATAGACAGAAATGGGACTAGCGTATCGCGATATTCTATGTATGGAAAGGTCATTTTTGTTAGTTCAATGTGAATATATATTACATATTACTAACAGCAGGCAAACGTCGTGCCATAGAATTCAATCTGTACATTTAAAGTAAAGATTTAAGATTTCATATTTATGATGGCCACGTACTTAGCCAACTACATGAAATGTATCCCAGAGAGCGGTAGACATTTCTTTCGGATCTTAAACTAACTTTTAGATAACTAATTGTTTGACAGACTTTTTCGGAATGTTCCTATATCTATGTATGTGTCTCTTTAAATAAACAAAGTGTAGGTGTTCAATTCAGCTAACTAGACCGAAGCTAATATGAGCAGTTTACAATACTTAGGTCAATATATTATGCTGGAAAACAACTGATCACAATTCTTAAGGATTGGTCTTGTTAGCTGTTGTCTTATGTCTTACAGGAAACAATCAAATGAAAAGTTAATACGCGAATCAATAAGGATTTTTTAGCAGTAAAAATGTGAAAATCATTATTTCTGAGGTAATGTTTATTATTCAAATGCGAATTAACATGCAGATGTTAATTTGAATTTAATTTTGAAATATTCCAAGGGACAAAATCATTATACGTAATTCTTTTTTTGACAATTCTTTGATCGTAGTAGATCTTGTCTCCAGCGTGTAAGTGTATTTTTAACATTAATTTGCCTTTAAGCGCAACTTAATTTGCTTTTATTTTAGTTGTATAATATAATATAGTATCTTTTAAAAGGAGACCCGGTGTAATAAGTAAAGTGCCAATGAGTCAATGTAATCAATTAAGACCTTTTCTAGATTATCTGTGATAAAATGCACTAACATGTTATGTGTCATCGATTTATTATTCAGTCAAGCATCAATTGGTTTCATTGACTATAAAAGGGCTACTTAGATATTGCTTGAAGAAGTAGGAAAGAAAACTCAGGCCTTTACATCTTTACTAGATGATATACAGCGTCGAGAGGCAATCATTGCCTACACTTAACGGGACACTGTCGTGACTGGGACATTATTGAGATAGAATAGGCTTACCCAGCACCTAACCCATCCTCTCAGCTTAGCCCACAGAACACTATTACTCCTAGCGGAGGCTTAGCCGGTCATATCCACAGGAAAGACAATACGTGTGGGGCTGACTAGCCGCGATTAGAGGTTTCCTCACGATGAATAAGTCAGGGGTTTCTTTATTGTTAGGGTTTTTAAATGTCAAACTTAAAGGCCAGTACCTAAGCTTTTAATCCATTGACCATTTCTTGACACATTCATTCTTATTTTGGTGGCCTTTGGAATGTAAAACAGTAAAATAGTACTGTTCGTACCAAGGACCAGGTGTATATCATCTTGATTAACTTAGCAGCTAGAATCATAACCTTTATTTTAGTAAAAAAAATCACTTACAAGTTGGGATTCAGGAGATGTGTGGTGACGCTGCGCTCGTTCTCCACGAATCTGACTTTTATTACAACGCCCGGAATGAACACTTTTCTATGAATTGAGCTGAATTTGATAGGCGGGTCGTGAATTGCTTTGAATGAAACGGATTTGTCGTTTGCTCCTGAAAAGAAAATAAATCAACTATCAACATTCCTAACAGATGCATATTCCTACAGTAGGTACCTAAATATGACTGAATCACTCGTTATGTAACTTGCCAAGTCGATATTGTCTTGTTCTGCGAAGACTGAGGAACCAATCAATGGTACTGCCTAATGGTACAATACAAATGGTCCGGCGGGAACCAGCCCGTCATCATATAAGCACAGTATTTTCGTGTTTTGAAGACCACGTTATAAAATTGGTAACTTGGGTGGGCCTTAAAACTACGACGATACCTAGCTTAGAATCAAACAACTCCATAAGCTTTTTAAATACCTACCTACAAAAAGTTAAAATACATATGCTTATTCACCATTCAATGGTATAAAATCATTTTGACTTTGACTTTGGGTAAATTCGTAATCTAAAGTGTAAGATAAAATACGATGGTGACACAAGCTCTTACAGTTGAGAATGTGTACAATTAAGTTTAACAAAGCAACAACAGTTAAACAGTTTAAGTTTATCTGTTTGTTGCTCATCTGTACATGGAAGTCAAAACACAATTATTACCAAATATATAAATATCGGCGATAATAAAACAGATGTTAATTTTAAGCCAACAAACAATAGGAGCCAACTAATCTGACAGCTTGTTGTTAATTCTGTTTGTTTTAGCAGATCCTGCCTCAGAAGTATGAAATAGCTGGTGGATCCAAGAAAAATTCTACTTGATTGAAGCTATATGTTAACTAGTTTGTTAGTACTACATTTAAATGACATTTTAATAGGTCCTAAATTAGATTTTTTAATTTAAAGCCCTACACTGCATGCTTGCCGGACTGATTGGGATAGGCCTTTGGCAATATGCTAATGTAAAGTGAAGTTATTGTAGATTGTATTTATTTAATTATTTATTGTGTATATTACAGCGAACTTCGTTACTGCCATTATTGTTTTTGAGGTTTTTTATTGCAGTTTCTACCATTCTTTTTACCATTTAAACTTTGTTACAAATATTTCAAGATCATACCTGCATCAGTTTCTTCCTTAGTTTTTTCTTCAATAACTGAGAGGGATTCAGGCACAGCAAGGCTCACATCAAAATCCGAATCCAAGGTTGGACTCAGGGAATCAAAAGTCTGGAAGAGACCGGGCAGGCAGTCTGCCGGAGTGGTTGATGGAGTAGGAGTCTCCATTCCGTAGTTTGTATACCCGTATAACTGTTCATCTGTTGGGTAAAGTAAAATTTATATCAATTTGACAAATAGTAGGTACTTATTGAGTTTCTATACCTACATTTTAATAAAAAATCAGTAACACAATAAACTGATAACAAATAACTGATTATAATTAGTTCTTCTCATTTGATTATGACAGTATTTCAACACTTTATTGGATAAGATTGTACCTATTTGTATTTTAAAGGCAATATGGCAAAGCTTAACTTTCAGAATATGTAGTGTTTGGAGTGGTTCTATCAAGAACCTTTACCTTTATTGAATGTCACACATTTTGTTGTTTATGCTGTAATGATTAGATAATAGCCCTCTGCTTATTTATTAGTTTTGTTGAATGTAGTATTTTTAAATGATGCAATACATTTGAAAATATGTACTTGTTAATTATGTATGTTTTTAGTGACAAGGGATGAAACAGAAAATTGCATTCCGGGAAGAAACTGTTATATTGACAAATTTCAGTAAGACAGTCCAGTATAGATGATTGTGACATGATTGTAATACTGCCTTGATAAGTAAGTAGGTACCTAATTTAATAAAATCAAGTACATAACAGTTTTGTTTAGCAGCAACAAAAGAGCTGTAGGGTGGGAAACATTTAGTATTGTTTACAAACAGAATTGATTTTAAGTATAGTAGCAATTTATGATGATACAGCAATAAAAACTGGCAAGTCACTGTACCATATGTTTCAAACACATTATTGCAAATCTTTCACTGATTCTATACTGAAGTTTCATGTTGTTACAATGGAAGTTCATATAACCACTTAATAAAGCTCAGTAACAATTTGAGACTTCAAACATTTTCACAAACACTTGATCCTTATTGTTTAATCCTCAACAAAGTGATAACATAGGTGCACTGTAAAATTGATTTTCACACTTAAATTGAAACACAAACACTACCTCGCTTTATTAAGTTGTGGAAACTCAATGTCAACTCTTTCCGTTCCATTCGTTGCATGTAATCTATGTCTTCATGCACTTGAGATATGACACGGTACTCAGGCAGGTGCTGGCTTGTAATGTGCTGCCCATTGTGAGGTGCAAATCCAACACTTGTGTACATACCTACCTAATCTACCTGATAAGATATGGTGATAATAAAATACACTCGTATTTTGACAACAGACAGTTTAAAAAGGCCGTGAAACAAAATAGACGTTCGCGCTTCACCGAGCAAGGCCTTATCTAATTCGTACAATGAGTGAAAATAAAGTTTTTTTTACTTACAGGATTCCGGTACTTAAGGTTTCCTCAATTCTGCATTATATTGAATGAAACAGTGTACTTATTCTTACTTTGAGCACTAATAACTTATTAATGAATGATGCGTGATTTGATTCATAGAGGTACCTTTTTATTTCAAGGACTATCATGCGATGAAAAATGTTTAGAACCGACCGACAGACAACTACGGCCGGACAGTGATCATTCCATTCATGTGATGATGACGTAATTAAATTACATCGCAGCTTCGCGCTCTATTTCCCCAAACTCTACTGTGTAAGCCAGTCGTTCCAAACATTTTTAATCAATTCATCTTGTACTTGTTTATTCGTACACCCCGCACTCAATTTCGGGGCACACGTGCGGCACGGGCAGAGATGTTTAGATTTCAAACTTTCACATCTTGACTCTCTGCAGCTCAAGCTGCAGTTCAATCAGCACGTACCGGCTGACTTGACTATTCCAATAGTGTTACAGGCGACTTAATTTATTTTAATTTTTTCCTTATCCGCCTTCTGAAAATGTTTACATTCACTGTTTTATTTTGGTATTTTGCTGCTTTGCTTGCTTGCTCTGCCTGCGGACAGACAGAAAATATGACATTGAAAATTTGAAATAGGAGGTTTTTTTTGTTTGTCATTTTACGATTATGTCAGTGTCATCAATCAAAAATATCTATCAATCAATTTTATTTTGTGTTGTCCTCGTTGTCAAGAAAAGACAGAGACAGAAGAAGGAGAGGAGTCCTGCCTGTCCTTCATTCCCTAAAATAAATAATTGGCTAAACTAATTGACTTGCCAATCTTGCCATTGTCATTGTGTCAGTTTTTCATGTGTCAGACAGAATCAAGTCTGTCAGTGGCAAACTGGTGCGGTGCGTGCGGTGCATGCAGTGCATTGTGGTGCGGTGGCCGGTGACCATAATAAAGAGCCGGTGACCAAGAGGTCCAAGAGTAATAGTGTTCTGTGCCGGTGACTGAGTAAAGAAGGTACTCTGTCTTTGGTGTGGACTGACCTCTTTAAAGTATTATGTTCTGTGGGACTGACTGATATGTTCTGTGACTGAGTGAGTGTTGTAATGTAAGAGCCTCTTTAGAGTATTATGTTCTGTGGTAAGAGATTATGTTCTGTGGGTAAGAGCCGACTGGCAACACAGACAGACAGAGTACTGAGTAGGTAGGTAGGTACTTATTTTTGTTGGCGAAGAAAAAGCAAGCGGCCACAACCGGCCGCCAGCAAGTTTTATTTCAAAACATTTCGTGTGTTTCGTGTACAGAAAATTTCATACTATGTCTTCGGAAGAAACTATTGAAAAGTTTAAAGCATTAGGCTTAAACGAACAGAAGGCCAAAGAAACATTAAAGAATGGTAACGTCACCAAATTATTGCTCGCCGCTCTACAAGAGGTTAGAAAGTTTATTTATTTTTTTACGCTGTAGTCCATTTCTATATATCACTGAACAGCTCTAACTTAAATAAACTGTTCTAGGTGGATGTGCCAAAACTGCCTCCAGGCGTCGGCATGTTGATATACCACTTAGCGACGAAAATAAAACCTCAGGTTTCCGCAAAGTTGCTTTTTGTTCGTGACTACATTGTTAAAGGAAAGTTAGACTCTACTTTACGAGTAGAAGCAGCTTTAGAGTATCTCCTCAGCAATGTGAATGACGTGAATGTTGATGTTGCGGCTTTTGAGAAGGCTTGTGGTGTGGGAGTTGTAGTGACACCGGAGGAAGTAGAACAGGCTGTGGAAAAACATATGGCCAAGTACAAGCAGGAGTTGTTGGAGAAGAGATACCGGTTTGCTGCTGGAGTCATCATGCAGGCTGTCAGAGCCGACCTGCCCTGGGCTGACGGAAAAGCTATCAAGAGTGAAGTTGATGTACAGGTAAGAATAATTCAAGATTATTTTAAGCTTTTTGCTTACTTAATATACTCTAATATTTATTAGAACTTGCTTTAGATTCTAGACCTGCTAGGACCTAAAACTGAAGCTGACCTAGCTCCGCCGCCAAAAGTAGAGAAGAAGCCGAAAAATACTGATGCAAAGAAACCTAAAAAGGAGGACAGTAAAGGTATTACAACTTTACATTACTACAACATTATCACTCATTGTACTAACTTTGTTAATTTCATTTTATCATTGTTAATGTGCTGTTGCTTGTTTTCTAACCTTTCATTCATAAAGATTTATCATTCATATACCTACTTAGCTAAATATAATTTTTCTTTGTGAGTTTAATTAATGCAAAATGTTCATTTCATTAGCTAAGAATACTGAAGAAACTCCAGGCGACATTGGTGGTGCAACTACAATCACAGAACTAATGAAGAAGCTACCATTCCATGTACCTGGAGAGAACTATAAATCTGATGGGTACATAGTTACTCCTGACACAAAACGTCTGCTTGCTGAGCATTTGAAAATCACCGGTGGTAAAGTAAGAACAAGGTTTCCACCAGAGCCCAATGGTATTCTGCACATAGGTCATGCTAAAGCCATCAATATAAACTTTGGTTATGCCGCAGCCCATGATGGGGTTTGCTTCTTGAGGTATGATGACACAAACCCAGAGAAAGAGGAGGAAAAATTCTTTGTTGGAATCAAGGATATGGTTGAATGGTTGGGTAAGTGAAATTCGTTATTAATTAGTTTTAATTAACCTTAAAAATAATAGTAAAGGTATAGGTACTTTACTTCAAAAAGTAAAGTTATGTTAAGTTTATGTTATATATAACACAATAAAATAAAACTTAAAGCAACTCTTTCCAATTGAAAAAAAATGATTCTGTAACAGAGGGTGAATGTTATGTTGTGAATGGCAAAGGCAGCCAAAGGCAGCCTTACTTAAGTTTGGGACTTCTTTACTATGCCTGCTATCACATAACTAAAGTCATTCCTTTTATAACAGTAATTCAATTCATATTTTCAGGTTACACTCCCTTCAAAATCACCCATTCCTCTGACAATTTCGATCAGCTTTACCAATGGGCTGTGGAGCTTATAAGGAAGGATCTAGCTTATATCTGTCATCAGAAGTCAGAGGAGATCAAAGGGTTTAACCCTCCCCCTTCTCCGTGGAGGAACCGACCTGTTGAAGAGAGCTTGCAGTTATTTGAGGTGAGTTTAATAGGCCAAATGTAAATAATATATTTACCGAAACCAATTTTAGGAAAATTAATAAAACATGGTATATTAAATATTATTTTTATTAATGCTATACTGAAATATATACAAAGTTTGTGGTGTCAGATTAAATGTGGATTGATATATATAATCTCTACCCTTTAATAAGAATATTAACATTTTGTTGGTACAAACCTTAATGTTCTTTGTTCTCATAAACAGTACTTACCTTTTCAAAAGACAACATATTTTTTAAATTCAAATCAAAAATTAAGTTTCAAATGTAAAAATGTAGTTTTTCTTTCCAGGACATGAAAAACGGTAAAATAGACGAAGGTGACGCTACATTACGGATGAAGATCACCCTTGAAGAAGGCAAACAGGACCCAGTGGCCTACAGAATAAGATTCAAGCCTCACCATCGCACGGGTAATAAGTGGTGCATTTATCCTACTTACGATTATACCCATTGCTTGTGTGATAGCATCGAGCATATCACCCACTCTCTGTGTACTAAGGAGTTTCAGTCAAGGAGGTAAGAGCTGGTGTCGAAATCTCTGATTTGATTTGAGGTCACAGACACAACTTGTATGCTGTTTGTATGAGCTTGTACCTAACTTAGACCTTCGTCATGGCTTTCATTATACACTTTGAGCAATAAGAAGAAAAATTTGCATAAATTAACATACCGAAACACGGAAATCTGAACAGTGTATATGTGTACTTTTGGAATTAGCATCTGGAGTTTAATGTATCATGTTTAGGCTGAAAGTGTTGCGTTGTTTTTATTTATTTACTTTTATTTACTTGGTTTGTTTGCTCATTTTTAAAACACACAAATATTACAGATCATCTTACTACTGGCTATGTAATGCGTTGGGAATATACTGTCCGGTGCAATGGGAGTATGGGCGACTCAATGTCAACTACACTGTTGTGTCTAAAAGGAAGATAGCCAAGCTCATTGATGAAAAAATTGTAAATGGTGAGTCTTTGTTAATTACCCGATTCATAAGCGTCTACATTTCAACCCGGCAATTTACACAGCAGCGCGGCGTTGATGGACTAGTTCCTTTCGATGATTTTTTTTCAGTCATTTCTGCCTCTTTCTGGGCTGGGCATAAATCCGATCAGCCACTCAGGCAACAGCCCAAGCCGAGGTCCTTACTACTCTGGCGCCCTTGAGCTAAGTTGCCTTAAAATCTTTATCCGGCGAAGAGGCCCTCGCCAAAGTCCGGTGAAGTTATAATGGTCCCAAAGACCACTTAACAGATCAGTCCCTCAGAAAAAAAAGAGACACCTGTCTCGCTCTTAGGTCGAAATCGCGGCGCGAACCGCCATCTTTGAGGTCGTCCTTCTCGCTAAGTCAACTGTTTGTATTTCAGTCAATTGAAATCTTTATTTCCTTTCATTCAGATTGGGATGACCCCAGGCTGTATACATTGACGGCGCTCAGACGTCGCGGCGTCCCAGCCTCTGCCATCAATTCTTTCTGCGCCGGACTGGGCGTCACCGGGGCGTTGGGTGCGGTCGACCCGGGCATGCTTGACGCCTATATCAGAGATGCACTCAACGTTACTGCACCTAGGTATGTTATGTAGATCGGGATGATCCACAGACTGTACACTTCATATAGAAGAATTTATACTAATATTATAAACATGTTGAATTGTTTGTTTGTTTGATGGAGGTAATCCCCGAAACTAATCAGTCGATTTTAAAAAATAAAAAATAAAATAAAATAAATTTTACATTAGTACACCCGTGCAAAGCCGGGACTTACTGCTAGTATTTTTATAAATGTGAATTAATTACTTATTGCGTAACGTACATAACAAATGAATTGTAATTTACAAAACCTTCTTTTAGGGTAATGGTTGTGCTAGAGCCATTGAAAATCACTATAGAAAACTTCCCAAGTAACAAGCCTATACAAGTGACGGTACCCGACTTCCCCAACGAACCCGAGAAAGGGTCCCATTCTGTTGTTTTCAATAAGGTTCTGTACATCGAAGCGACGGACTTCAATGAAACGCCCGAGAAAGGATATAGAAGACTCACGCCCACTCAAACTGTAGGATTGAGACATGCCGGTTACGTAATTAAAGTAAGCAAAACTGTTAATCAGATGTGTGTAGGTTGTCATTGTCGTTCTAAGACTTACGAAGTTCTGTAGCGTTACAAAAAGGATAAGTGATCGTTAGCAGCATGTTTACTGAGAACTAAAGAATATTATATCAGTAAAGACACGAAAAAAGACTTGAACCAGTTCAAGTGGAATTTTTAGGCCAGCCACTTATAAAAACCCAGACTCAAGATAAATATTTAATAAGGTGCCGCTAGTGCACTGGACTAAATTATTTCTTGTGTTTGATAGTTATTTGAGGTGTATGTTCAGGCATTGTTATAACCGTTTAAGCCAATTCCCAGCTTCTATCGTTCAAAGACTAGTCTAGACAGCTTTATCTAACAAATCTCTTGTTCCTAGGTATCAAAGGTGCTAAAAGACAGCGCAGGCAAAGTAACGGAGCTTGTTTGTACGGCGAGCGCCGCGGAAGCTACGGAGAAACCGAAGGCGTTTATACACTGGGTGTCTGATCCCATCACTATGGAGGTTCGGCTTTACGAATCATTGTAAGTTATTTATATTGTTATTGATAAAAATATATGGAAAAATATGTGTGTGACAGTTCTTTATATAACCTTGTGCTATGGTAACGAAGTATACTCGGAAAGATGTTTCTTAGAAATTGTTACGAGTATCTATCCCTCGTAAAACTTACACAGTAATTTTCGGAAGCAAAACTTCAAATATGAAGTTAAAAAATTTAGCCAGAAGTATTTGAAGCAATTTTTTTACAATAAACCTACTTAATGCTTCTTCTTGTACTTTTAAATTCTTCATTTATTAATTCGTAATAGGTACACTAAAATTAACAACAAACTATACTATGATATCGAAAACCCCAAGCTTTTATCGCACTTCTCATAAACAAGAAACATACCTTCCCCATCCCTGTTTCATAACCCACATTTTATATCGCGTACTTTTCCACCACCAGGTTTAAGCACAAGAATCCAGAGGACCCAAGCGAGGTCCCCAACGGTTTCCTCTCCGACTGCCGTCAGGACACACTACAGATAGTGCGAGGGTACGCTGATAATTCATTGAACGGTGCTAAGGTCTACGATAAGTACCAATTCGAGAGGATTGGCTTTTTCTCCGTTGATCCTGACACCACTTCTAGTAATGTGAGTACTGAAATGCTTGATATTACACTAATATTATAAAGATAAAAATTTGTGTGAAAGTGTGTAAGTGTGAATGATTGTTACTCTATTGTTACTTTTAATTTAGGATATAACATTTTGTATGTATAATAGTTTATTTCTTTAATATTTGTAATTTATCTTTTTTGTTGTTGTATTTATTAAACTCACATTGACTGCCGCGATACAGGCTTGACCTAGTGCGGGGTTAAATTGTGAGTCATTGTAGTATTTGTGTGTAATATTTATAATAAATAAATGTCTAAATGTCCTTCACACACAAACGGCTGGACGGATTTAAATGAATGTGGTACCAGAATAGCCTATATCCTGAATGGACACATAGGCTACTTCTGATCCCGGCATTCCCACGGAACGGGAACTGTTCAACGCGGGTAACACCGCGGGGCGCAGCTAGTTATAAGTAAACATGACAATCATTCACATTGTCGATACTAGGACCCGTCTCAATAATCTATCTATCTTTGTTTTTTTATCCATCCTTTTTTATACACAAACGACAAAAAGTTTCATTGACAACATTTTCGGACATAATTATGCGACACCATACTTGTGTGCCTATCTTGCCCCAACACATTGTACCATAATGGCTGATCTCATGTCTCACTCGAACAATGCCGTATATGTATGCTGTAGGGCTACTGATTACAGTGAACGCATTGATTACGATTTCTACTATGATGAAAATGCAACGTCGTTACTCGATAAACGCGAACATTTAAGGTTGCTTACACTATCAATCCTTGAACCAAGTGACGTATTTATAATGACGTCAAAACTTCGTTACGTCAATACTTACACAAGATGACAAGACCCGAAACACGGCTCAATGTTTCTTTACAATTCATAATATAGAAATGTTTATTTTATACTGACCCGTAAACCGTAAAGAACTGAAACGCGCTACTATTATAGTAGCTATTGTACGCGAAATTTATAACCCGTTTATGTTGAAAGGTATGGGTGTTAACGTCTGTGTATTTCATTCAAGCTTTATTGTGTTGTGCATGCATGTGGTTTTATTTGTGCCATTTCACGTTTAATGCTTCTCATAGTAAGTATGCTCTTATTATTTTCTTAATATATTTTCATACTTTTCACTCACGACTGCTCTTACTGCACAGTCGGCCAAGAAAGTAACATCAGTTTTGACAAAAGTTTGTAGTTGATTTTTCTTGCGTAATTTAATTGTGCCGTTGAGTACCTATAGTCAAAAGAGCAATTGTCACTTCACTAGCGGAAATCAGACTTGTCGTTTCATGACGTTCAAATGAAACTCAACTCAACCGTAGACCCCACTTTTGGCCGCAGCACATAGTTAAAAGTCATATTATCATTTATATCATGTAAACCGTATACAGAAATTTATCGACAAATCAGGGTAAGTATGGATTAAAAAAAAACTAAAATTGTTCACCCATTGCTTTGCTTATCGCAAAAATTAAATATTAGAACTAAATCCCATTTGTATACCAATTTTATCGTTTTTCGTTCAGTATTTCTTAAATTATGTTTTTAGATACTTATTTGCTTTATGCACGCAAATATTACTTTTTATTTTGTAGTATAAAGTGCATATTATAGTAAAAAATCAAAAGTACGAAGCCGGGCCAGGTTGCTAGTTTCTTTCTACATCGTGTGAGTGACACTAACGAATTAATAATATCTGAAGGGTGTTACAATAACAATTTATTTATCCCGTTTACTTTCATATTTGGCTAGAATAGGAAATTATGAATACCCAAGGGTTGTCTATCCTTGTAAACAATAGGGCGTGAATGTAATGACGTGACCGCGTAGGCCGGGGATCTCTGACCCTTGTCATTATTAGAGCTGTCATGATTCCTTTGCCTTATAATAAAATGTGTAAAGAAAATCACGAAAGCTAGCCGCTATAAGAGTTACCAAAATAACAAAATTAGATTTTTTCAATTTAAATGCTTCGTATCTAAATTATTAACTAATTTGACCTTAAATCTAGCAAATTACTAAAATGACGTACCTTTCATGTTTTTGATATCTGTTTGAGATTGGACGATCCCAAAAGACCAAGAATTAAAATATTTTCGGAGTAACATTTATAATTATTTTCATAATTAGAATTTAATCTCGGTGCCTAATCTTCGCAGGGTTGTTACATACTGTAGTATAATATCCAAAAGTCTAAATATTATTGATATAATATATTGGTACGACACGGGAATTATTTACGTAAAAAATCATCGATAATTAACAATATTTCGTCTCGTTCGTAGAATCTCAGCGTCTGTTTGAACCGTTTATCAATCTACGATCGTTTTAAGCAATTTCAAATTGTTTTTCTACATGATAATATTATAAAAAGATAATGTTGTAGGTGATTTTAATAAATAATTTATATGTCATTGTTTCAGATCGTGTTCAACAGAACTGTTTCTCTGAAAGAAGATACTGGCAAATAAAATTTGTTTAGTATAATTAGTTTTTATATGTGATTGAATATAACATATTTATTGAAATAATTGTTTTTTTTAGAATTCTTATACTCGTATACCTATTCATAAATATTCCGTTTCATGGGTTAATATTTTATGAAACAGCACTTTGAGACAAAGATCTGTACTAAGTACCAGGTATCTGTACTAGGTAAACTCGTATGAGCAAGTGGCCAATTTTTAGGCAGCCTATAATCCTCCGCCATAACTTAAATTTTCAATAACTAAATGATTACTGGTATTTTTGAAAAACAATACATTTGAATTGCAATCGTATTTATTCCACACAACTTAACATGGATGTTTCAAAACGAACGTCACGTAAAACGTAATCTACAGAACTTGAAAGTGACAGTAATACAGCTACCTCATTCCACGGTATTGTGTGTGATAGTAATGGGTGTTTAAAGACGCGTTATGTGTAGGGTGTAGGTCGTACATTGTTCGCCTTGCGATATCCTTGTGGAGAGTCCGTTCGTCCTTGAGCAGTGCATGCTACACAGAGCACTGGACATCAGTATACTTACCCACGTTAAGCCTTAGTTTTGACTGGCAATAAGTCACTATACGTACATATTTTGTGACAGAAGTTTTCTTGTATCGAACACAATTTTATTGTGTTTTACCTATAAATAGGTATATCAAAAATTCGTGAAGTTTAATTAGGTACATAAAAATGTTTCTTTGTTATTTGTGGACATAGAATTGTTAGTAATTGACTTTTAAATTTTAGAAATTGAAGACTTCTGCGAAGAAAAAGATAAAAAATATTATGATTAGAAATTTAAAATCCCTTTAATAATACCCATTTGAGATGTAGATAATAAACTTAAACATACTTCACTAACAGATATTTAATCTTCAAAAATATAACGCGTATAACTAATGAGATTTTTAAGAAAAATTCTGCCGCATTCTATCTATGAAAGCATCCAATCAACATTTAACCCGCATAATAGCAAACGACCTTTGAAATCTTCAATACAACAGCTTTTCGAAGTTGCCGTACGGTTCCGCCCGAACTGTGTCAAGGGGGTTGGGGCGAGAGGGGAGCATTATCGAGCGTGGGCGCCGCGCATGTCAACACTAGTCTCTGCCATCTCGCGATATGCAGCACTACCTCCTCAGCTAACTGTCGTGAAAACTGGTGATACTTACCACTATGTGAAAAGGAATATCTTCATACAAGGTAAGTCACTTTCTCTCCCTTTGAACTTTCATTACCATTAGAAGTAGTTCAAGTGCGTCAGTTTGACGTGCACGTGACGTAACTAATTGTAAGCCTTCATTTAATAGCTCCTTAGGAGATATAAATAAAACTTACAATAAAGTAGTTGTGTTTTTTGTTAACCATGGCTGTTTTAAGTTTAACGTTTACATACCTATATTAACACCAACGTGCTTATAAAACTACGAAACAGTATATGCATATTATACATGTATATTTCATAAGCAGTAAGAAATAAGGAGATAGAAAAAAAAAAATACATTCAAACACAAAAATTAAAAGTAGGTGCTACGGCGTAGAGACCTCTACGAACTTTTCTGTTTCGTTTGGTCGTAGCGTCCGGTTCAAAATTTCATTTCCACGACTTTGTTCTGTTTTATATTGTTAAATTTATTAATAAAAATTGCAATCCAAGATTGTCTTGCCCGACTGATAAATTGCTTCTTTCAAACATAATCTCCGTGGAATAAATTCGGCGACGCATTAATCATCTCAGCTTTGAAGTTGCAAATGTTTGAATAAAACATTTTTGCGCTTTACGTAAGAAAAGTTCTCTACAAAAGTTGATGGATATTTAAAATTTCTTAAACCGCAAAATAAAGGTCTGTTTTTATTTCCCTTTAGAATTTTCAGTGCCTACTAAACAGTGCCTTTGAAAAAACATCGAATCATAAAATTCAAATCCATATAGAGCGTAAAACACGAACCTATGTTTTTGCAAGTATCATTGCCTACCTAACCTAGGGCCTTATCACCAACACTATCAAAGCACTATCTACTTTTAACGTTTCAGCATTAATGTACATGCTGGTGCGATTAGTTTTATGGGACAAAATTTGCATTACCCATACGATAATGATGGTGCAATGCACTTGTCTGTGTACTCTGAAGTGGGTAAAGGGATTAGTATGTTTTCATCACTCCCACTGAACTGGTTAGCTTGAATTAAACAAGTGTAGGTATCAGTTTTGTGGTTTAATTCTTAGAAATACCTTAGAATTATTCTGTACTGCTATTCAAAATACTTCAAAAATAGAGGAGCCCAAACTGTACTTTGTAGTTAGTTGTCTAGTAAAACAAGACATGATTTCATCTCATAAAATATATTTTTTTATAAAAAAATACAAAATTCTAATAATGTAAACCTACTCCGTGGCAGTCGAACCTTTTGTAACAATATTTACCTTGGGCAAGCTTAATTAATCTTAAAACTCAATTTCAAACCGCAAACCTAAAACATTTTCCTCGAATTACGTACGAAGCCTAAAATTTCTGTTGCTAAATTTCGCTAAAATATGTATAAATTCTGTACATTTTAATTGGCGCAGGCCTCGCTCTTTCTGCGAAATGAAAAGATTTCATTTTGAGGGAGCTTTTTAACGTGATTAAATATACAGCCCGAAATGGCGAACGAAGGAGTCATAAAATATATTTTAGTAGCCAGCCATGCCAATCCACTGCCACCTCCCAGTCGCAAAATCAATTAGGATTGCCACCGGCAGAGCAGTATCAGAGGCAACTATGATTTAGTTGCCGTATACAGTGTAAGTTATAACATTTGTATTTAGTTCTGTCTTATAAGTAAGGTATTATTCTATATGCTATAGAGTAGGATCACATTTGTCCAACTTTTTCTTTCGACACTCATAAAAGTTGTTACCGAAAACACCGTGAAGCCGCATAAAAGTTCTTATTGCGTAAACTTTAAGAGAACTCTTGGGATGTCGATATCCACGCAGGGATTTCTAAAGTACTCCCAGAGGCTTCTAAAACTTGATTGTAGTAGGTAGGTACACAAGTTAATCTACTTTTATTTTCATTCAAAATATACGTATAGGTCAGAGCGATTTCATTCTCTGATTACCACCTACTCTCAAATGACGTCACATTGATAGCGCAAAATAATGCCTATCTATAGACATGGTAATCCTTTGCAAACATCCAAACCAGTAAAGTACCTAATGTTTATCTATACACACAAAGTGAACCAGGAACCTATGTATAGCTGCTTAGGTAATGGTTGTGAAAACAGTAATATCAAAAAGTAAATTCAAACAGCCAATCACGGTAAAAAGGCTCGTAAAAATGCCATCATTCCCGTGAAACCATCCATCTAATCGAGTCACGACTAAAATCTAATTAGATGCCAGCTTTCCTGGGTGTGGTGTGGCATGAAGGCTCCGAGCAGAGGGGATCATTTCAAGGTCAACGCACCGCCCTTGTGCCCGCTTGAACTTACGATCTATATAACCTATACTAAGTTATTCATTCTCTTTTTTGCCGCAATACATTTTGATAGGTTCGACTCGGGATTTGGTATTATGATTGAGTTCCATTGTGAACGGGTTTATCTGCAAATACACACCTAGTTTTATAGGTCATAAGAAATGAAATGGTTTGCCACCGGCGAAAGGGGTGGCCGGGAGAGCTCCGAGGGAAATGTGTCAAGGCAATAGATGGTTCAAGGGGATCTGGATATTATACCGTTCATTTATAATTGAAACTTGGACAGATCGGTAAACGGTTTTGTTTGTAATTCTGTTGAGAATTTCAGAGTGTTCTATTTTCCATTGGTGCAAATACGCTGTTCAATTTAAGTTGTCTGAGATGTTACTTGCGGAGCAAGTTGCAATAATAAGTTCTTATTACCTACTAATATGTGTTAATTTTGTAAGATAATCGCTTCATCACCTTATTCCTCTTAATTTCATTCAAATTTAATTTTAGGTGTAAACAAAAAAGTGATAATAATGACAAGCAATATTAAAATAAAATATAATGAGTACAAACGAACTCTATAAGGCTATAGTATCGCGATGGATGTTCAGAGACAGCAACTGTGTCCACGATTGGTGGATTACTTGACTATAGTCGGGGCGCGGCCGTATACGTCGGGAAAAGGGCTGGCGCCTGTTCAGGTAAGATTTTCTTCTACTTTAGCTAACATTAGCTTTTTTGTTCTAAATTTTGACGTCGAAATACTTTTTTAAATTATTATTTAATACTTATTCTCTATTAGAAATAGTTTGCTATGTTTTAAAAATGGATCCATGTTGCTAAAGTTTAAATATCAGAGAAAATGCTAAATTAAGTACACCTGATTTTCTACACATTTCAACTTATTATAACCTTTTTCTTTTGGGCGCTCGTGTTTGCCAAATTAACCACCTTGTTATGTTCGGGATGAACAAACAGTGTAGGTAATCCGTTCCAAATTGGATTCATAACTTGGAAGCTTAGTCATTTCGCTTCAATAGCGAAAAAACTTGCGTAACACGAAAATACGTAACATTTTTCTCATCAAATAGGAGTTTAATCGAGGAATTTCGGCAACTTCGAAAGTAATTTTGATTGCTCTCCCAACTTTTTGTGTAAAAGTACTTTTTTATGAATGTTTAACCGACCGACGGTGTTTCAACTTTGTTTGGAGAATTTGAGCTTTATTACCAGTTTGATTTCTTACGACCTGCTGGCTTGCAACATAATTTATGCAAAATGTGAACATGTACCAAACACGTATTTGGATATAGGTACCTCTGACTCCCCTTAGACATTTTCACAGGTTCTAAAAATGCTACAACTTCTGAAAAGAATACCTATGTCTACTTCCTTTCATTTTCAAGCCATTTTTTGTAGACATTTGAACCAACTTGTTGTTAGGCCCCAGAGCTACTCCGTCGCTACCCCCTGACGAATCACGATGACTTCCCGCTGCCATTGGACATGGTGTACTTCTGCCAGCCCGAGGGCTGCGTGTCGGCTGGTCCGCGCCGCGCGCCCGGACATCTGGCATCGAGAGACACAACGTCATTCGTCTTCACGCTCACTGATAAGGACTCTGGTATGTTTCTTAGCTGAGGTATAACACTGAATTTATTGCCAACGCATTTAGGGTGAAAGCATGGTCTTTCTTTACTCTGGTATGTTTCTTAGCTGAGGTATAACACTGAATTTATTGCCAACGCATTTAGGGTGAAAGCGTAGGTCTTTATATTATGTTTTCATTGCAATTTAAAGGACGACAGTCTGATTTCATTATAGTAGGCGTATGTGATTAGTAGTATTGGTAAGAAGTTTATTTATTTAGCTCATTTATTTCATAAACTGAAGGAAGAATTTTATAAATTGTATGACCGGGTATTTATCACGTTGCCTGTTTAAATATTTATCCCGACGTTTCGAGAAGTTTGGAGGAAGGATATTGACCAACGTAGATACACCAAAAGTCAAAAGTCAAAATATTTTATTCAATAAGATCATAAAAAAGACCACTTAGACATGTCACGTTCTTAAAACTAGGGGATTCTATTGCCTGTTCCAACGCGATTCCCTACACCAGGGAAAGAAGCAGGCAAGAACCTGGTGATGCGGGCCTAGCATTTTTTTCAGTGGTCCAATAACTGAGTTGGAGCATGTTCAGTCCCAAGCGTTTTTGTCATCTAAATAATCTGATATTTTATAATAAGCTTTGTTTAAAAGATGACGTTTAATTTGCTTTTTAAATTTGTTAATTGATAAGTCTTGCAAATCACTTGGAACTTTGTTATAGAAGCGTACACATTGCCCTTTAAACCATCTTGTTATGCCCAAATTGCATTATTTCACGAAGTTTACACCAAACTTTCGTTAGTTTTTAAAATCATTTGTGACTTAATCAATTGTCTATTAACAATGCAATTATTTGTATACCAGGTAAGACACGCTACGGTATATGCGTTAATTTCTACCGAGCCGTGGACCGAGCCGCCGCCTCGGGTCCCCAGCGTGGCGTCTTACGACGGGAATCCTGGCGCAAATCCATGGAAAAGAGCTCCGATTCTGCATTCTCAAGGTGATTGCAACTTTAACCGTGGTGCTTGTAGAGCCGTATTATCTTACCACTAGTCTCAATAACCTAGGCTCTATCTTTAATTTTGCTTACTGTTGGTAAATAATCGACATTACTTTAATGCAAAATGTGTCAAACAACTGCTGACAGTAAGCAAAACCAAAGATAGGTTTTTCAGACTAACGGTTGTGTACTTAACGGTGCTCTTATCGGTGAAGGAAAACATTGTGAGGAAACCAGTTACCTTCCTTGCAGCGTCGGCTTGCAACCTGTCACGTATGGAAAGTTTACTTCTGAAAAATGTGGGCACGTACCAAATTTGTATTTAGACATGCCTCTGACTACCCTCTTAGACATCTTCTGAAAATCTAAAAGAAATGTTCACCTCTCCCTTACATACAGTCATGACCATATTTCATTTAAAGTTAGTCATTTACAAGTAAAGTACACGTGGCAGTAGTCACAACGAAGAAGTGAAGTTAGTCATCACGAAGATAGATGATGACCTGTGGGATGTTCCAGTGACTATAGGAGCAGCAACGTGGCGCCAAGTGACTCGGAGCGCGACTGCAGCGCCACGCTCGGCCCGCGGCTCGCGCCGACAACTGCGGCCGATTCCGAGAGCGGTGGGGAACAGTCGCCTAGCCCGAGACAAGCTAGGAAGAGACAGGTGAGAAGATGACAGGTTTCTTTTGGATCTCTGAGGCCCTACCACCAGCAACGTGGCGCCAAGTGACTCGGAGCTCGACTGCAGCGCCACGCTCGGCCCGTGGCTCGCGCCGACAACTGCGGCCGATTGCGAGAGTGGCGGGTAACAGTCGCCTAGCCCTAGACAAGCTAGGAAGAGACAGGTGAGAAGATGACAGGTTTCTTTTGGATATCTGAGGCCACTGTGGTATGGATACTATCCTCGATACCGAGTCAGTATTACAAAATGTGCCACCCCGCATAGGTCTGTTTAGCCACATCATCTGCAACAGATGTTTAACACATTCTAGGCCCAGCTCCCGCGGTCGTCTCCGAAAAGAGACGGCTGCGCCCGCGCAGCAGGTACTAGAGCGAGTGCATGCTGGGCACCCAACGTGTTAGTTTTTAGTGTTTAAGGCAAATGATGATGATTACAAAATGTATGATTAATAATGTCATACATTTGGAATAAATGACGCGTTAGAGAGTATAGTTAACTATACAACTCGAAAACTGGTGGTAAGGCAGTGTAGGTGCAATTCAGCAGAGAGTAGCAGAATTGACCAGATTAACTCCTTGTTATACGAACAAATATAACATAGCTTGCTTCAGTGTTATTTTCATTGCAATTAGTCTGTCTAGGGAGTATTGCATTTGACACAGACCACTTAACCCTGGCCTTTTGTGACCGATGTGGGTGTCAAATGCGTGGGCACAATTTAATTATCTCAATAGAAATATCAACTGCTTCCATTCTGTGTCAATGTTGTAGGTATTTCAGCGACAGACGAAGGACATGTTTAACGGGTTTATTTTTCTAGTATTGTTTTAAAGTGTCGTTTTGATTGATTGAGTAGGATTTTTAAAACCTTGCCTCAATTCTACGAAATAATGAATGAGATCGACAACAACGAATTTAGACCGTGTAAAACAATGCTGAAAATGGTTATAAAACCCACAACCTTTTGTAAGTTAGATACTTACATACATACATACATACATATAATCACGCCTCTTTCCCATGGGGGTAGGCAGAGACCACGGATCTCCACTTGCTACGATCCTGACATACCTCTTTCGCCTCACTCACTCTCATTACATTCTTCATACATGCTCGCCGGTTTAGGGTACTTCTGACCTGGCCTTTCTGCAAAATGTCACCAATTTGGTCCACATATGTTCGCCTAGGTCTTCCCCTTCCAGCTGTCCCATTCACACTCGCCTGATACACCTGTTTTGTTAAACGACTTTCATTCATCCTCTCTACATGCCCAAACCACCTTAACATGCCTTTCTCAATTCTCATCACTACATCTTCTTTCACTCCACACTTCTCCCTTATCACACTATTTCTCACTCTATCTTTACTACCTCTCTTAGATACTTAATGATGGTTTATTTTCGAAACATAGATTTCTAAAGGTATACAAGAGGCAAAATGTTCGAATTACGAACGCCCTTTTCTGTTGTGAAGAAATAAAAAATATTGAACAATGTTTTTGTTCCAGCGTGTCCGAAATCATTCCCTAACCTCCCTATGCCTTCTGTCCCACCATCCCTTCTTCTCTACATTCCGCGAGTGCCTCTTCATCCTCAAGAAACTTATCGATGCGTGCAACGAGTCCTCAAGTCCAAGGCGAGTCGGCGCTTCGAGGCAAATATTGAGGTATGTTATTTGTCATTCATATTTTTATGACGATATCGTACAAACGCAGGTTGGGATCATGCCGGAATCGTAACTTTTAGTACATTTAATAAGTTTAATTGATTGCACAATTTAGGCATTGTTACAGTCGTGAGTATTTATCTACTTTTATGAATTCTTTGAACAAGAAAAAAGAAGAAGAAATCTAAGACTCAATACTTGATAATTTTTCAAGAAACGAAATTATCCCTCTTTAAAGAATTTTAGGAGTTCAACAAATTTATACCTTAGCATTTTACAGGGATACAGTATGGTCAGTGCTAACAGGCCAAGCGTACGACAACACGCCAACCATCGTCCTTCACGACGTGAAAGAGATAGAAACATGGATCCTCCGTCTCCTTTCCGCACCAGTACCTGTGCCGGGGAAGACTCGGGTGGAGCTTGAAGTTTTATCACCTACTGCACATTCTCCGCTTATCTTTGCGTTACCGGATCACACGAGATTCACACTGGTTGATTTTCCATTGCATTTGCCGTTGGAACTTCTTGGTAAGTGCATTTTATAGTTATCATCTTCAGAACTTCACTACAGCTGACGTCCTTGCTAGTAAAATTGGTCACATTTATCTTCGTATAGTATCTATAAAGAGGTGCCTCGACTGGATCGTGGGTTTGAACCCGGTCGTGCATCACGCATTCAAAATGTGTCTATTCGCGCCTTGAGAAAACAGTAGTGATCATATTTCATTCTTAATTTTCCATAATATGTTTGTGTCCAAATCTGAAAACCTTAACAAGATAGAGAACTAGACCTAAACTCGATTAACCAAAACTTTCTAACAACGGTGAATGACATTGGTGTCTGTACAAATTTAGCGTCCAAAGGTCGGGGTTAAACGGTGAAATGGTATTATCTTTATAATTGAGTTAGGAAACTCTTACCTAGTTAAACAAGCTAAGAAACGGTTAAGTTGTAAGAACAACATCATCAGTTTGTTCTGAACAACTGCCAAGTTTGTTGCGATGTTGAGCATTACTTAATTAAGGGTAAGTAGACTTTATCTGTACTTCGCAAGAACCTTTGTTGGTACGATGTAAACACGAAGTTTCTTTATATCACTCGTTTCATTAGCGTGCTGGAATCTTGGAAATAATTAATAGCCTTTAGCTAATACATGTTTCCGTTTTACAACAGAGCAAGACATATATAAAATGTGCTTCTGCATGCGGTTTTTCTCTTGATTTGCCTACATTTGTTCCATCTTTCAATTATTTGCATGCAAAACTGCATTAAAAATCGCTACGTAGTCTAACAGCGTAGGTAAAGACAGATAGAAGCGATACCGTGTTATACTATGAATATCACTTTTGTTGCATATAAAACCTCGTCGCCATTATAACAAATATCTTCCACAGGTGTTGACACATGCCTCAAGGTGCTCACACTGATCATCCTCGAGAACAAAGTGGTGGTCCAGTCACGTGACTACAACGCCCTCTCTATGTCAGTGATGGCATTGGTCGCCATGTTATATCCCCTCGAATACATGTTCCCGGCGATACCTCTACTGCCGAGTTGTATGAACAGCGCTGAACAATTGCTATTAGCACCGACACCTTTCTTGATCGGCATTCCTGCTACCTTCCTCACTTATAAGAAGAGTTTTAGGTAAGTCATAAACGATTAATGGTTGGCATATGCCCGAATACTCAAACGATAATTAAATATTTAAGGCTGTATTAAACGTTGAGGAAGTTATAGTGGCATAAATAAGCATTTCTTACTTTTTAGCGATTCAGTATTCGAAATGTCCTGCATTTGATTGTACCTTTAACAGTGACAGTCAGCAACTTCAAAAAAACTTATTTCGACGGATGATTGTCTCGACTGAACTGTCTCGAATGTTTGATATGCATTATTTCGTCAGAACATACTTAGACAACATATACCTTCGAAATTCTTCTGGTAGTTTCAACAATCTACTCTAATCGTGTTCCACTTTGAGTTGCGATGCTTTTAGTAGCATTAATATATTTCTATACCTACAGGCTACCCGATGACATTTGGCTAGTGGACCTAGACGCGACAAAGCTCATAAGTCCAACTGGAAACGACCAGGATTTACCCCCACTTCCCGAACCGGAAGGATCCGTACTAAAAAGTCACTTGAAACAGGTACTTGTTAAGTCAAGCTACTGAATGTTACATTGTGTGTCCATTTAATACATTTTTCTCTTCTCAGTACTAATCACATAATTTCTTTTAACCTGCATCTATCAAAGCGAGATCGTCATTATTGGCAAAAATCGCTTTGATGGATGGCGGGTCTAATCGCACTGGCGCATTGTAATCGATGTCGCTGAACTGCTCTGTGAAGTATGTCTTGTTACGATGGAAACTATTGCCTACTTGGCTGAATCGGAAGCGCTACTTGCTTGCGGTATTGTATTTGTCGCTGCCTAAATGGTTTAATATTTTATATAGTTTCATTTGTCGCTTAAAATCTTTTATTTTTGATTACACATATTTAGGGATCATGAGGTTTTCAACATTTTTGTTTCATTTTCTTGCATGAGTTTTTGGTGTGTAACTTGTGAGAATTGCTTATTCATAGTTTAAGATAATTTTCTTTTAAAAACATGTTTATTTACTCCGTCTTTGTGTTTACCTCGGATTTGTTTGTCCAAGATCTTGGATTCAGATACCACAACCGGTTTTATTTTTCGAAGATCCATCCAACTATCGCAAGAAAGTATCGTTTCCGATTGAGCTGTCTTTACGCAAACACTATCAATTACTCACTAACATACTCCCTCACTTCTCTCGTCGTCACTAGGCTCTGCATCTCATGGGCGATACCGGGATTGGTGTAAATATCTACTCTTTTTACATTGCACACTTTGAATTTTATTCACAATCGTAATGTAACAGTGATACTATACTATACCTACAACCGTGTGTGCCAGATTTTGTGTACTTTTTTTATCTATTTGGCGCACATTTCCGACATTTTTTTCAGTTAAATCAGTGCCCGTATATCAAAGTGTGGCACACAGTGGTCACGACTGAAATAAGTGTTGTGATAAAACAATTATTAAACATTTTCTTACCCAATTTTTTCATTTCTTACTACGCTAACACAATTTCAGTCAGGTTTGCTATTTTCGCAGCATGTGTTTGAGTGTTGTATGGTGCTATGTATCTGCTACATAATATTACTTATATTAAGTACCTGGCTGTAACACTTGATTACAGATATTTTATGGCATTATTGTAGTGACGTTTGGCCTTTAATTTATAAACTAGGAAGTAAAAACTGCAAAGCAGTATAAACTGGAGTGTGATTGAGTAGCATCATAAAGTTTATGAAAAGATTGCTGTTGTAGTGGCTCCGAATACAGCCTTTACTTGCTATTCAAGTACTTTACTGTTACTTTGTACATAATGCGCTGAAAATATCAGTTTTTATAAAAACCGCACTTGTAAAATACCAACTTTGAAAATACTTGTAGTTTAAAAGGCATCCCCCGAAATTGAATCAGTAGATTCAAACGATATCGCGCTCAGTGCCCGAGACGAACTTACGACTCTTTAACGCGATCGAAAACTTCACTATGCATTTTCTTCTTAGAGCGCCGCTATGGAATGGCAGGGAATATAACATTATACAGTATGCTATTAAAATTATGTACTGTGACATTAACTAAATCGTAACTGAATCAATTTCTGGGAGTGCCTTTATCGACCCTTTTAGACCCAAGTTTAATTGTATTACAATAAGCTAATGTTTCTGTGTCAGGCGCTGAGTAGTCTGACAAACAACGCGGCTGAGCAAGCAACAGCGCTTCTAATGCCTTCCATGCGGGACGGTGTGGGTGGCGCTACATTAAAGTAAGTAATTTCTACCGGTATATTAATGACATATGGATAGGTTTCTTATCCTGGATATTTAAATGCTTGGTTAATTTCTCTTATATTGTAAAATGTCAGTATTTGGTATAATATTGCTACTCTTTTCTTTAATACAACAAAATCATGGCTTTATCTTCACAAAAAAGGCGATAACATTGCTGCCACATAGATATAAATAAACGAACTATGTAAAATAGAAACAGCTATAGACATTAAACTTGATCATTGTTGTAATGAAAGACGCTCGAACACTGAAAAGCTCTTAAATATCTGAGACGTGACTAACCGTTAAGCCGTCATTTGTCAGATTTGTTTATACCAACATCAAATTATATCAAAGAAGCACCTTTGACTATGGCGTGGTATTAATAGCGTTTTAGTATTTGGTCGTAAAGCATTTGTTTCTTCCAGAGTGCAACCTGCATCATACCGGTCATCAGATGGGGCGCATTCCGCCCCTCACAGTACGCCAGAAAGCCGGCGAGTGTCTGTGGCTACTAATGCTAGCGCGGGCGCCACGCCCGCTCGGCATTCACTCGCCTCACCGCAATCACAGCCGTTCAATCCTCTCATCTACGGCAGTGACGTCGACTCGGTGGATGTAGCTACTCGCGTTGCCATGGTAATCACTAAACATGTTTACTTACGAGTGTAAGTTAACATAAAACGTCATCGTGCTCAGTACTTATGAAGCACGTGAACTCCTGTGACGATTATCTCGTAGGCACGACACAGGGAGATGGACTGTTTTAATAAAAAATATATGAACTAGGCAAACAGAGTCCTCTCAAAGGCGTTGTAGTCATATATCTAA
Source organism: Xanthorhoe spadicearia (assembly GCA_947086425.1). Classification (NCBI taxonomy): domain Eukaryota; kingdom Metazoa; phylum Arthropoda; class Insecta; order Lepidoptera; family Geometridae; genus Xanthorhoe; species Xanthorhoe spadicearia. The sequence continues at coordinate 7,012,697 of OX352199.1, forward strand.
ATCATTTTAACACGAGCTTTAAACGGTAAAGGAAACGAGTTAGCTTTCTAGCAGCGTCGATGGGCTTGCAACCTGTCACGTATAGAAAGTTAACTTCTGCAAAATGTGGGTTTGTACCAAATATGACATGTATTTGGACATACCCCATAAGACATCTTCAAAGGATCTAAAGAACTAAATTAAGATCTGAAAGCAAATGTCTACCGCTCCTGGAATGCAGTCGTTATAATATTTCATTTTTTCATTTAATCAACATTCCTGGTATCGCAAAGTTACTATTGATCAATATCCTTCCCAGGTCCGTTTCTTCAACTCTCAGAACATTCTGGCTAACTTCATGGAGCACACGCGTACGCTGCGTCTCTACCCGCGGCCCGTCGTCGCGTTCCAGATCAACAGCTTCCTCAGATCTCGGCCGAGAACCACATCGTTCCTCAACAAATTTGCCAGAACTCAGGTAAGATGTTTTACTAAGCTAATTTCTATGATCAGTTACAGTACAGGCAGGTATTGAAAATGGTTATGGTAAGGTTCCGTTAAACGTAATGATACCGATAACTAAGCTCAGCATTACCGGTATAAAAAAAATATATATTTTTAAATATTCTTACACTATTGACTAAAATAATATTCACTCATATTATTATTTTAGTCAGTATTGTAAGAATGCAAGCGTGACAAAGACGCGATATATAAGAGTATCCTTATTTTAGCATGGACAAACTGTTGTCTGTAATTTTAGCTTACAAGATTCTGTACTAAACACTCGCAATAGATTCCTGACTTCTGATTTAGTTAATGGAGTTATCATTGTTTACTAACATAATCATTTCTGTATTCTACTGAAAAATACCCTTTTTTTGTCATCGCAGATAACATAAATGTAACAATTTTATAACATTGATTTAACTTACTAATTTTCCATTACTTCGTTTCCCAGGCCGTCGAATTCCTAGCCGAATGGTCACTTACTCCCTGCAACGTGGCTTTCCTCCGCGTACAAACGGGATTGTTCGACCCACGGCAAGTCGGTGACAAGCCCAAATGGTTCGCGGAAACATTACAGCCAGTCAGATTCGCGGTTTGGGATGATGGCAGCTCACTGAATGGTGCTTTAAGGCAACTGCAAAGGCAGGAGAATCAGCCAACAGGTATGTTGTATGTGGATTAATTAGTCTAGCAATATTATGAATACTATCTGACTACTTTCTGAAAAAATTTGATTGTCAAATGATGATGTTACGTATCATCGACTTATTAGCTAGTAGATTCATAATATCTACGTAAGTGACCGCTTATGTACGCGAATGTGAGGGCGTGTGGATTGAAGATCTATTTACCTAATGTGTTTTCTGAAAGCGTTCACCCTTTATAAGGTGTCTACTGGGTATTATGTCGATGCGTACGATATTCGGCTAGAAGCTTCCTATGCTTATCTCTGTTTCGCATCTTTGTTTCAGACGAGAGTGGATCGGATTCGGAAGGCGCGGATAGTACGAGCTCATCTTATTCGTCTCTCAGCGACTTTGTATCTGAGATAGTGTCTTCTGACTTATCACCAGGTACATTTGTTTACTAAAATAAAACTACTTTATATCCGAACATCAAAATATGGGTATGCTGGTGTGCCCTCTGTGTCGAAAAGTCTAAAATATTTAAAAAAAAAAGCATTGACACGAAACTAAAATATTGACAACTATTAGTCAATGTGGTGAAGTTTTAATATGAAGTGTGTTCTTGCTCAAACCCACGGCCAGCTTTAAAAACGCAGGGCTACATGTGTTTTATAGTTTTGTTTGTTTAAACTTTATTTTATTCTCAGGGAACTCTCACCATCAACATCATGTGATTGGTGAAACATATAGCGCTGTGGTACAAGTGCCTATGACCCTGTCATCATCTTTGGATCCGAAGACGGTAAAATAGTTTGTGTTAGACTCTCACACACCTTGTGTCACATGAATTTAACTGCGGAGGGCTCGTGAAATTGTCGGTATCGACTTTTAAAGTCCTTAAGTCTGACTTGCGAGCCATTTTCGTTTTTTTGCGTTTCTCTATTTTTTTTTTTATATCCATACTAACAGCACGTGCCGTCTTTGCACGGGTGTACTAAAGAAACTACCGGGATAAAATATAGCCTATAACCATCCCGACAGTCTATTCTTAAAATCGGTGAAAGAATTTTTAGAATCGGCTGAGTAGTTTCGGAGATTACCTCCATCAAACAAACAAACAAACTTTACCTCATTATAATATTAGTATAGAGATAGTATAGATAGTATTAGATAAGACATCAATCAAACAATAACACATCTTATATGAACAGGTATACAGTCCCCCTTCATCGCTAATGTTCGGCGACGAGGAGGAAGTGGGGGGTCGTGCGTCCACCTCCCCCTCCCCCTCCGGGGGCAGCAGCTCGGAGCACAGCGACGCGTCGGACGACGAGCCGCCCGCCAAGGAACAACATCCACCGCCTGTCAAGAAAAGCGTTAGTAGCCTTTTATTCAAGACCACCAGCTAGTCTCTAACATATCACGAAACAAAATACGGCAGCGGAAGTATCGTTTACAAATCAGGGGTCTACTCTTCAAATCGAAAAACGAAATTTCGGCATCAAATCGCAGGTTAACTTAAATTGGTGGAAACTGAATTCGGAAGATTAACCAACATAAGCTGACCTGCTATGATTGTTAAGTTTCATCGTTTTTCAGTAGAGGGGCAGACTCGCACTCGTTTATAACATCTAAGAAATTGGACCGGACAGCAGCAACAGATAATCTGAACGCGCTCTCACGCATAGCATTTATTTGTTGTAGCTAAAGCTAGTTTAAACATTGCACAGGACACAGACAGCGGCAGGTTCGTTCAATCAGACTCGGAACTCTTAATAGAGTTCCGAGTCTGATTGAAAAGACGATGAACAGGAAGAGATAATCTAAACGCACTCTTAAGCCATCTATAGCATTTACTGTAGCTAAAGCTAGTTTTAACATTGCACAGGACACAGACAGCGGCAGTTTTGGTCGCGAATCAGACTCTAACTCGACGACGACGCCTAAGACGGTGGTCAGTCGACAGCGAGCCGCCGACAGCAGTACCAGCGAGTCTGAAAGAGCTCTCACGCCATCGCACCATTCACATTCGCCACATGCACACACTAAGGTAGATTGCACTGCACAGATCGGTATACAGTCTCTGACTGCCCCTTAAACATCTTTAAATGCCTTAATATATGAAAGAATGGCCATCGCGCAATAATTAAGTTTCTTTTTGCAGTCCCTTAGTAATTTTGTATCGGTTTGTAACTCCAGAATTGACCACCGAAGACGAAAAATTCCTAATCTGATATAATGCATATCAATAATATTTGTGGATTTAGTAGTTATTGTTAATTAAAGCTTTTTGCAACTTCGTTTCTTTTCTATATTTTAGAGCGGCAGCGGTGTATCCCGCCAGGCGTCTCAATCGTCTCTTCTAGAACAATTCGCGGCTCAAGCCAAGGAACTCGTAAGAGAGACCACACGACAAAGCAGCCAGGAAGGATTACTTGCTCATATGGATAAGGTAAAGTAACAAATTATTTATTTTTTCAAAGTTCTGTAAACTGATACAAACTTAATTAATATGCCGCCTTTATACCTCTTAATGGTTCTTCGAACTATTGTTTGGTGATTTAAATCCTGTTCGAAGGACCAATTTTTTTGACGTTTTAGTTGTTTTTGTGAGAGTTTGTGAATAATTGATGTTGTTTATTTATTTTTGTTGTTTTAATAAATATTGTGTTACCTACTTGTCATACCAATTAAAGAAGAAAGGAAAAGTAGCTGAAGGAGATGAGAAGAAAATGTTTGCGCCTTTTGGTCAGGTATATGGGGTTGTCTCAAACAAAAATCAATCGTAATGGCTTGAGAATAGTATATAGAGTAGATAGAATAATCACATTTTACTGAAACTAAGAAAAAATACACATTTCTTCAAAATGAATCAATTTTATACCTCGCATTTTACACAGCATCAGCTAGTAATTAAATAGGCCAATAGATAAAATAGATGTCCATTAAAAGGAAAACCCCTTTACATTATTCCTTAATATCTCTAACTTTGAAGGAACTTTACACTTAATGCTATTGCGTTAAAGGTATGTTTAAGCATCCAAAAAAAAACACATTTGTACAATTTCGAAGCAAATATTAGACGCTTTAAACCACGCATCCATAGTATGACAAAGAACCCTCAATTCTTCTAGCACTAGCTTTCAACAGAACAATAACTTTATTTTCTCTATTAAGATTCTATTTACATTGTATTAATAGTCACTGAACTTCTTTCGCCATGTCTTGGTACCTACATCCTAAATAACGTTAATTCTCAAAAAATGTTGCTATATTACATAAAGTTAACCATTATGGATGGATGCCATAGACGCCACAACTGGTCAACTAGATGTGGTAGATCATAATGCACCATAATCATCAATTTATAGATTAAACATAAATATGTTTTTACAGCTAACATTACATGCAAAAAAAGCCGCGGAAGAGGCATCGAAAAGTATGCACGAAGCTTCGAAATCTGCCCTAGAGGCGAGTAAAACAGCCTCTGCCGTTAGCAAGAACACGTTCGATGATCTTACTTATGTCGGCAAATCTACTTTGGGTGACCTTACTAAGACTGCAAAGGAAGCCGCCACCAAGAAAGGTTTAATCAAGGTAAATATTCTTAATTTACCATCATTACGAGGGTAACTCAAGAACACATGTTGTGCTGACCCCACATAGTGGGATAAGTGCAGGAAGAAGAAAGGAGGGTAATACAATGAGGCTTAGCTTGTTACAAATAAGAGATAATAAGAAGAATAGTTATACTGAAGGTACCTTTACAATTTAACAATAAAAGCCGTGCTGATTTCTGATTAACCAGTAGGTATTTTAAAGCAACCTCTTAGCTTTTTCAGATCAAAAACAACAACCAACATTCGCTCAAATAAATCCTATCCACTTTCTCATACGAACGAATGAACGATTTTATAATCATAATATTCTTTAGACGTAAACCGAATTTACCAATGAATTTATTCTAAATATTGACTTACATTGAACAGGGAGAAAGCCAAGACTTGCCGAGTAGTCCGCCGAACCGTCGCGACTCCACAGCTCTGCAGACCACCAACCTACTAACCGCCACGCACAGAGACTTCCTATCTAATATCAGCTCGGACTTGAACGGACTCGCTGCTTCTACTTCTAGCATGTTTAGCGGTTTCTTTGGATCGAATAAAGGTAGGAAAACCACAATCAGACTTGAGACACTTTTTACCGTTTTCTACATATGAATCATCGTTGAAACACTAGCTGCCCCGACTTTGAACGGGTGTTCACAACCTATGTTAGTCAAAATGTAGCTTTTTAATGGTAAACTGTTTTTTGAAATCGGTCCGGAAGTAGGTACATTAAAGAAATAAATCTTTCCTTTTATAATAGATTTGTGCTTTTTTTAAAAAAGGATTTTTATCTATTTACTTTACCGCTTTCTGGAATACAATTGTGAACAGTATTTACCCAGTTTGTATTTTTATTGTTGCCTGGTTTTTGCACACACTCTGTGATCCTCTTTTCTATCCATAGCATTAATTTTATCTACTTTTGCAGGTAAACAACCTCAGAAAGCAGAATCAGTCCGCAGTGGCGGCGTTTCCCCCGGGAACGCTAGTACAGCCGCATCGTTCGGTCCATTCTCCCAGGGAGCGAAGGGATTGGTCCAACGCTCGCCGCTCATACGCCACGCGGCGCCAACGCCCGCGCCGCCGCCGCCTCACGCCAGATCCGCTGCTAATACTGAGAACCAAGCCTTCCTCAATGATGTAAGTGAACCAGAATAAATAAACAGGTATCGAAGCCTAACTTCATGAAAACACTAATTTAAATAGCTACACTTCCATGGCGCAGCAAAGTGCAATTCAACTCGAATACAACTCCGTCATCAGAGTTGACCACTCATACTCCCGAACGAATGAATGAGCTCTCACAAGAGCTTTTTTTCATGGAACATGTCGTCCTCCCGACCCACTCGTCCACAGAAAGGCAATGCCTTTTTAAGATGTGAGTTAGTTATGGTAACGTGAATAGTCTTTAGTGACGTGACGTTGCCAGTACTTATAGTGACGCGCACCACGAAACTCATACACAATAACTAACTGAGTTCATAACCTCGAATTAATCTCGAACAGTATTTCCCGCTTCCATCTTTTATACTTACCAAAAATAATATCAAATATTTCTGTTACTTACAGTTGGTGCAACATGTGCTAGAAGGAGAAGGAGTAGGTTGGTTGAAACTGAACCGTCTCAAGAAACTGATGGAAGACGAGTCCTACAGAAACATGGTGCTCAGCAAACTCAACAGGAACATCAATAGAAAGTCCACGCCGTGTGATAAAGTGGATGATGTTGTAAGTTTCACAACTCTTAGATCTTATAAGTACTCTTTTTTTCTTGAGTAGTGATATGAATCTATACCTCAACCAACCACTTACATCTATCTTACCTATCTGTCTTACATTTTAACCACAACTGGTCACAAAAATAGGACTGGCAAACTTACACATATCATACTTTTTCCGTGACGCACGTACTTTCCACAAATAACCTACAAACCCCCTACCAAGCCTTGCCAAGCTAAGAACCAATACATAATTTGCTTACAATTCATCATACATACAAATAATAGCACTGGCGAACTTACACAATATGTCATAGGTACTTTTTCCGTGACGCACGCTTCACAAACAACCCACAAACCCCCTCCCGAACAACATGCCAAGTGCCAAAACATAAAATTTGCTTGCAATTCATCATACATGATAATTTGTCAACAGTTCATCAGCAAACCAATATGGAAAGGCATGCTGAAAGTTCTCCAAGCGGTAGTCCACGGTTTAGAGCACACATACTCTAACTTCGGACTAGGAGGGATGGCGTCTGTGTTCCAACTCGCTGAGATGGCTCACACGCACTATTGGAGCAAAGAGATCGCTTGCTTGGGCGATGGGGGGATGGCTAACTCAGCGCTCTCTGATTACCGACATGATTTAGATACACCATCTGCGCCGTCTTCAAGGAAAAGTTCGCAGTCAGGTAACTTCTTCAGTTTCCTATTAAAAACTTCTGTCAGAAGACCACTAGACAGAAGACTTATGCTAAACAAAGATATGTTGCTGTCTCTTTGAATTCAACATATTTTATTCAGATATACCAACCGTAAACTACCCCGAGATGGACTCAAGCGAGGCTCAGAGCACCACGGAAATGTTCAAAGACATGTTGAACCAAAAAAGGAATCTATTATACAGTAAACTAACTTCATTCGACTCTGACGTAAGTATATTATTATTGTTGTGATTCTGTTGCATGGTGGCGATACAGTATGTGCTAACCTGATGTAAATATGTATAACGTATCAGCCCCTTGAGCATGTAACTATCTAACCTATGTAACCCTTTGAGTGATCTTTTGTGATGTTGTGTAAAGTCTGATTTGCTAAGTTATTACAGCTTTACAGTTGTTTTATAAACCAGTTCGCTTTTCAATGTTGTAAGAACATACCAAAATTCAACTAAACTATTGAAGATTTATCAAAATTCTAATTTAAAAAAAAATACATAAATTGGCTTATACAAATTAATCAAATACAAGTTGAAGAATCCGTGACGAGGTCAAGCTATACCTACCATACTCGCCATGGACGTTCCTGATACATGGACCGCAATTTGTGTCACTAGGCCAAATAATGATTGGTAAAATGGTCAAGGCAAGTATGGTACCGGCTAATTTTGGCGGCAGGCGGCGCCTTCCGATTGCACGGCCGACGAGAGCGGCTCGATCACCACCAACCGAGCCAATCTCTACGACCACCGCGCCTCCTTTAAGTCAAACCTCTCTGACACTGACGTCATGCTCCTCAATGTAAGTCCTAGTGCGTTGTGTATTCCCCAAACGCAGGCACGCAGTCAGAAATATTTTAATAATTGCTGAAACCGTGTTCAAAGAATAACATCTCAACTGAATAATTTCAGCATCCTAGTTTTAAATCCTATCTTATTCTCATTTCAAAAGATACATTAAACAATTAGTAATCATAACTCGTTTCTGGCTACGAGCCTGCATCGTAGTTCCCAACTGCTTTTGGCTTTCGTATCGCAATACGACAAATAGCTATACTCGAATTGGCATATTGAAAATCAAAATTAAATCGGCTATTTGTCGAAAACCATTACTTGACCACAGAACGTCGAATACTAGGAGCGAGATTTTGCTCTTGTGACATCATTCAATGACATAAATTTACCCTCATATACTAAAGAAATAGTACAGTCTCACGTCCCGTGGTTAATCGATTCTAGAAGTAATCTAGTGCATGTTTGCATTTTGGGAGAGTGATTTTTAGTGTTGTGCCGAAGACAGACGGACAGTAAGATTGTCTTGATTTGATAGACATCAAAAAACCCCACCGATTCACAGGCGGTTAAAGAAAACAATGTATAGTCGACAAAGAAATTGAAGGCTGAATATCATTTGCACGTACAAAACATCAAGGGCTATTTTCGCTTGACAGATTGACCTGCTACGTCAGAATCTGTCATTCAGTAATCCTTAGCGAATAATAATGTTACTGGGAGATGTCATCAAAAGTGGTAAACCAATTTCTTTGTCGACTATACATCATTGCACAAGATTCCATGTGTCACTTTAGTCTAGTGCCACACTGACTCATTAACAAAAGTAAAACTCCAACAATGCTATTCTGCTATTCCAAAGTTATAAAAACATGAAACCTAATCTAAAAAATTGACAGCTTTTAAATTATTGCTGACAGTCAATTAACATCTAAAACTTTCTGTGAGGCCAATACCACAGAATACGATAAAATTTATGAAAGATCAAAGCAAGGTTAGCTCAATAGGGGTTTCTTTTAAAATCTAAACCAACGGCAGCTTCCTCAACAAACTACTAATTCACATTGTGATCTGTAGAAATGAAGTCAGATGTGTCACTAGGAAGCGGTTCCTTCATACATTATCCCTTTAGGTGTGCCGTCCAAATTCGTCTGGCAAGCCGCGGGCAGCAAGCGTTTTCTCAACAAAGTCCTCGATGGGATATCGACCGCCCGTCGGCGTGCCTGTGACGTCACCGCTCACATCGCCTGACACTACGCGAACATATCTGTACCAGGGACTTATTGGTGCGTAGCTTTTAAAATATTGTTGTTTTTATTTGGAGATAGTGTTTCCGCCTTCGTAAAAGAGGTTCGATGTTCCACTGTTTTTATTCGCTTGTTTTAGAACATAGTGAAATAGAGAACCACGAATGACCGCCGTCATTGGTAAGAAAGGAGATTGATTTAGGGGAGAGCTATTGTACTAAATCAAGAATGCCAAGGACGATATAATTGTCCTTGGAGTAAAAACAATGGCTAAGATCATCAGATCATCATCATTCTCCAGCTTGTATTCTGGAGGGAAAACAAAGACAAAATATAAGGTTTTACTTTATCCTAATACAAAAATCAAAATTTTTAACCTAATTTTAAAACTAACAGGGAAGGAACGATCGAGTATTTGGGACCAAATGCAATTCTGGGAAGATGCCTTCCTGGACGCCGTGAGTCAAGAGAGAGACATGATTGGCATGGACCAGGGCGCAAACGAAATGATGGAGCGGTACAAATGCCTGAGCGAGACGGAGAGAAAACGCCTTGAGCATGAAGAGGACAGACTGCTATCTACCGCTCTTTATAATCTTACCGCAGCGATGGTGCTATTCGAAGTAGATGCGGATATAGTACGGAATAAAGTGAGAAGGTTGCTCGCTAAAAGTCATATCGGGCTTATTTATAGCCAAGAAGTTAATCACCTTTTGGATGTGGTGCACACGTTGGTAAGAATTTTTGTACTACTTGGTACTACCACAGATAAAATAATACTATACTATTTTATCTGTGGTACTACTAAATGATAATTTTAATAGTTACCAAAATTTAATTTTACATAAGCCTTGGATTGGATATTTCAAAAAGAATCAAATTCGTGTTCTTATATCATTTAATTTCATCATGGTTATTGGCACAGTCATTTAATATCCAAATAATAATCAATGAAATAGGACTGTATTGTATAATATTATGTTGTCTAGGGTAGGGTATGTCTAAATAGGAACATATTTGGTACATCTTTCAGTAAACATTCCAGTGTATTTGTGAACTTGTGTTACAGCATGGCAACGACATAGAGCTACGGCCTCTAGGCTCACGTCTGCTACGACGCGCCACCTTCACCGTGCACGAAGGGGACGCGGGGGCGGGGGGGGAGCTACGCTTCCTAGAAGTGCGGGATGATGGCTTGGTACTGCGCTCTACGCAAGGTATGTTACTAATTTATGTTTTAATGTTATTGAAACTTAGAGGTACTTAATTTAAATTTTTACAAAACTTCTTAGCTAGGTGGTTTTGCAATAACGTTCAAAAATTCTGGAGACGGCGTTTTTAGACCATCTACGAACTTTCGCCATACCCGTGACATTGACTTTAGAACCTATGCAAACGTAGGAACATTAAAAACTGACGTGTTGCCTCCGCTAGGAGTAATAGTGTTCTGTGCGCGTTGCGTTTGGAACATACAAACCCCTAGTTCGAATTGTATATAATATAACTAGCTGCGCCCCGCGGTTTCACCCGCGCAAGTCCCGTTTCCGCGAGAATATCGGGATAAAAAGTAGCCTATGTGTTAATCCAGGGTATCACCTATCTACATACCAAATTTCAACCAAATCAGTCCAGCCGTTTCTGCGTGAAAGAATAACAAACATACATACATTCTCACAAACTTTCACATATATAATAAGCTGCGCCCCGCGGTTTCACCCGCGTAGGTCCCTTTCCCGCGGGAATATCGGGATCGAATTTTTCTCACCTTTCCTAGACCTCCACGAACATTTCAAGACACAATTAAGTAGTAATATAATAATTGTCCTTTGCCCTGTAGTGGGACACAACAGGCTTTAAATAATAATAATAAATAATAGTATTTAGTTATCTATGGTTTTGTTTGAGTTTTGAGCTTATTGTCCTGCCAGGTACAATCGTGGAGAGATGGTGGTACGAGCGGCTAGTGAACATGACGTACAGTCCCAAAATACGAGTGTTGTGCCTTTGGAGGAAGAACGGCGGCCAGACGCAACTTCATAAATACTACACCAAAAAGGTAATACTCATACCAAAGTCTTAAAAAAATAGTTTTTTCTATTTGAATAGTTTTAAAAAGCCACCTTTAAAAAATAAATAAATTTGGGACGAGAGTGTTCTTCCATGCTTGGTTTCACCTATCATCTACTTTACTTTACCCACTGTTGGGCATAAAGTTTGTGTCATCCACTACAAGTGCCAGTCTGGTAAACACAAGTACAAACAGTTTCAATAAACACAAAACAAACATGTTCATAAATTCACATTCGTTTATTGTTTCAAGTTTGTACATTAGGTCTTATGTATAGGTTTGGCCACAACAAGAGCCCCGTTGGGACACCACAATGTTAACATTAAATAAAGTCTTGGTTGTAATGTTTCAGTGCAAAGCGCTGTATTACTGCATCAAAGAAGCGATGGAAAAGAGTGGTAGACGACAAGACGCGGCCGAGCTCGGCGGCGAGTTCCCTATACAAGACTGCGCCACCGGCGAGGGCGGACTTATACAGGTAATGTGGGATGACAAATCCTACTAATATTATAAATTCATATAAAAAGCTAACATTATAAGCCATGACGGAGGCTTTTAGGCGGCCTAAAAACTCCGTCACCAGAGATAGCCACTTGCTCATACGAATGAACGAACGATAAATGTGAAAGTTTGTAACTATGAATGGATGTATCTTTGTTACTCTGTCACGCTCAAACCGCTGGAAGGATCTGAATGAAATTTAGTACTAGGGCAGCTTATTTGATTCCGGTTTTCCCACGGAAACGGAAACTATGAAACGGCCGAAGGAATTTCATACAAAATGTTCAACTCAGCCATTTGACAGCTCAAGTCGCGTGATTTGTCTACATGACATAAACTAAAGTAGATTTTGTTTCAAAGGCATAAAACGTACCTACTTACCTAATAAGATACTGTAGTGCCTGGGACAATGTTGAGATGGAATAGGCTTGCCCAGCACCTAAAAGCAGGCCACGGCTAGTATTTGTAATAATAGTATCAAAAGTGATAGGTGCGGAAGCTGCGCTAACAATATAGTACTTACTTTTCCATGTGATTCGGATAATCGGTAAGCGCAATATAACCAGACCGCTATGACTGAACTTAAACCCTCTGGGCGATCCCGCATCGTTACGAAAGACCTATTATCAACACGTGAAACAGATATAGTAATATTACCGATTACTACGACGCTACCCGCAATAACCATGTTCACTTCGGTCAACTTATATTGCGCTTGCTGTATTTCCCATGTAAAACGATGAATAAAGCATGTGTTAAACTGATAATTTAAAGGTGTGCATGGAAGGCGTGGGCCTGCTCTTCCACCACAGCAAGGTATGTTGCTCCGCTTTCAAGTTTTTATATTTTTGTCGGCTTATTTATGTCATTTACCCGTACGGTCAGAACCTATGATATACCAAAACTTAGTCAAATTGAGCGTTTTGGTGTACTCATGACAGGTAAGATTTGTTAGTGTTTCCGCTTAGTTTAGGTCGTCTCGTTAGGTTATATTAAATAGTGTAGAATGTCGTACAGGCATTGTATGGCAATCTACGATACTGTGGGACAGCGTCCAGGCTACGCTACGCTTCATTGTATTCGATATTGTATCGGTGCCATTAGCGCATTGTTGTCGTTCCTATTACATGAAGCTTCTTCATCCGACGGACGACACCGGAACAGCCGATGTGATTATTTACATCCTGCTGCCATAACTTTCAACAAAATAAAATTCCCGCATATAATTTAAGCCCATGATTATTTGTTGATGAATGTAGTTGATTTAATCATTATCCGGACGCAAGGACCTCTCAAACTTTCCTATCGAAATACAATACTTTCTTATCTATTACAGTTTTTTCTATAATTTTCATGTATTTAGTAAATTTACTTACGTTATTATATTTTATTCGGGTAATTTTGCATTCTTACTTTTATTTAAGAACAGCTTAAGACGATGAGTACGATTATTTCGGTATGTGTACTGTGGCGGAGTATGTGATGTTAGCGAGGTCTGCTCGTGAGACCGCCCCGCACCCCCGCAGGCGCCGACTGCATGCGCTCGCGCCCCCTCGCTCCCGTGGCCGCTCGCTAGGAACTTTTGAGATGGTCCTTGAACCGCGCTCCCCCGCGCGACCCCCCACTAATCTCTTGTTTTTATCTGTTCTACTCTCTCCGGACACGCCGAACCGCGCCGCTGCGCTCAAGGATTTCGAGGTACATAGTGGTTCACTCACTAGTGGCTGGCTCTTACGATCGACCCGACCTATCTATCTCAGTCACGGGTACCGTGAGCGCGATCGGCGATGATCGTTCGAGGTCGTAGGGCTTTACTTGTAGTTTTGAGGCTTACAGATTGTTTTTAGCCGTTGTTAGCGTTGTATTAGTTCTCCCGAGTGCGACGGGCGCCCGGCGCCGTCGTGCATGCACATAGACGCCCTTTGTTTTATCTGTTTATACATATCGCACCCGACAGCTTGCATTCGTACCGTTGATCGTCCGGCGAGCGGTCTCTATCTTTCGCTCCCGCATTCGTGCGGAGAACTAGTTCGTGTCCCTCCACCCGGAACCTGAGCGTGCGTCACGTCAGCGCCGAACGCTTAACGTACGCGAGTCACGAGGTCAGTCGTAGAGCATCCGCCATCTCACAAGTTCTGGTGCGGCCCGGGCCGCGCGGCGTCGCACCGGCCACGCCCCTTCCCTCTCTCCCCCCCACTCCCCTCCGCTCCCCCCCCCCTCACTCGCCCGCGCACCGCATCTGACCTCGCACCGCTCTCCTATCCGCTCTGAGCTCTGCACGCTGCTCTCACCGGTCTCCATCACTCCAGTTGATAACAAGATCTCACCGCACGATATACCAACAGATTAACAAACATTGAGAAGCCTGCTTGCTTGAGGTGCAATACAGCTGACGCTCTGAATGTGCGCCGTGTAGAAGCCAGTCGCCCTGCATCCTAGCTCGTTGTGCATGGTTGCATGTCGTTACGATTGTAATATTTTTGTCGTTTGCTGTTTGTTGAAGATGTTTTGGAGTCATGAGCATTAATCGGAATGCAGCTGAACGATTTTTAATGGAATGTTTCTGCATGCTTCCCATAAATTACCTCCCTTCCCGAAACAATTTAAAAGTTTGGCAGATCAGTAATATCTTTTCAATGACTCATGGACCCAAAAAACTAAGAATTTAAAATACTGTGATTTTTAGAGTACACAATAATTAGTGTTCATAGATTTATTAACGACGTAGGTAATAAAGGTTTTGTCATAGGTAGTGAGATTTAATTTTTTTTTATTTGTATTGCAGCAAATTTATCATGTTTATTGCATTTGTCTTAATTTGTCTGTGTTCCAGTTCTTTGTGCGGCTGGATCACATTCGAAAATGCTTCACTCAGAATGGCGGAATCTTCGTTTTAGAAGAATTCAGTAAGTGAACTTAAATCATATTGTCATTGCCTATTTTGGTAGTTTTCAAATCTGTTAAATGACGTACTACGTTGATCTAAACATAATTATTGAATATTTAATACTTACTTTAATTTTATATATTTTCAGATCCAAAAACAAGACAGATAATACAAAGGAAATACAAATCTATAATGGTGAGTATCTCTATATCTGAATGAATTTGTGTAGCATATAATGTGGTGTTTATTTGTTTTCCTTTTATGTTTTGTTATAGGCAGAGAAAGTAGTATTTGATCTGCACCGTCTCTTCTCCATATGGCTTTCTCGATACTTCCTCTATCTCGAGGCAAATGAGAGTGTACATCATATTTTTAGTTAGTTATTTCCCACGTGTACGTATTACAATGTTTCTTTTTTATTTTTGCTTTTTTCTGCCTTTCTATCCAGCTTATAACAATTTGCCTTGCATTGCCACTTTTTATTTTTCTCTCCTGTCGCAGGTAAGTGCTAATATTTTATCATTCTTTTTACCTTTCTTCTTTACTAATTTATAAATAACTTTTTTAAACTCTTCAACTTTTGTCTTGAAGTATCCAGATAAATAGAAAAAACTAAAACACTACCTTGGGTACTTAATAAGAAAGTAAATATTACGATTCTACACTATTAATCTGGATTGCAATCAAAGCATGTGTTTATTTAAATAAGAGGTCTGCAAGGCCTTACAGATGGCGCTTCTCTGAAAAGTAATCACGAAAGTATTAGAAACAGTTATTTTTTTATAAGTAAAGTTCATTATACTGAATTACAGAAAATAACTGTAACCACTAAATATACCGAACATCTTGCTTGTATTTTATTTTTGGTGTGCAATAAAGTTATCTTCTATTCTATTCTAGCGTTGTTGAGGTTATGATTCTGGGACAGCACCATCTGTTATGCTTGTCACATTCGGTAATGAAAACCCTTTCAATAGAATTTCAATAAACATTACTATCTACAGGCGGACCAAATCTGCTACGCAGTTCTATGCGTGTTCTCGTATTTCGCGGCTGGTCAGGAACAAAAGAAGGCGATATTGGAGCAAGCGGCGCGCGTGCCTCCCGCCTCGCCGTCCCGCCTCGCGCCCGCCTCGCCGCGCCTCGCCGCCTCGCCCACGGAGCCTCGTAGAGTCACTCCACAGGTAAATTAATAAATGAATAAATATCCTTGGACATTTTACACAGCGTCATCTAGTCCCAAGGTAACCAGATGACTGATTAATTATAATACTTTACATAATAAATTTCACCCAGACACTGAACAAATATCTGCAGAACATACAAACACTTGTCCCGTAGCGGGGATCGAACCCGCAACCTCAGCGTCTCAGGCGGGCCTTCGCCCACTGCGCCACAGAAGTACGAATTCAGTCCACCATTACCACTACCATTAGCCATCGAATATTGACACAAAATTTCGATATCGGGTATTAGAATAAGGCACCTGTTATCGTCACTAACCATGAACACTCCCGTTCCCCTCTCATCGTTATTTTTCCGTGGCGCGATCTATACTTAAAATTACTATTTTTTCAACAGCCTGAGAAAAAGTCTCCAGTGCACCGTGAGAAGGAAAGCAGGGCGTTGGAGCGAAGCGAGGGTGTGGAGAGTCGAGACGAGCGGCCGGGGGCGGGCCGGGGCGGGGGGCAGCCCCCTCCCGCCCCCGGGAAACCAGACAACACTAGTATGTATACGTATAAGTAAAATTTTAGTCTTTTATGAAAACCAGCCTAAGCCTTGGACACCGCAATAGGGGACATCCACCGGCTCGATGGGTAGATGTCATCCGCAAGGCAGCAGGTTGCACGTGGCTAAGGCAAGCACAGGGTCGAGACGAATGGCAATCACGAGGGGAGGCCTATGCCCAGCAGTAGGTTAAAAATGGCTGATGATGATCATGATTTATTTCCAGGTCCAGACCGTCTAGTCGAGACGCAATCACCGGAGCGAGAGAGACGGGAACACTCCGGGCCGGAGCGCAAGAATAGCCTCCCTCCGCGGCGGCCCCCGCCCCCCGCGCCGCCCCCTCACCAGCGGCTCAGCAGAGCGCACTCCCTGGCCCCCGCGCCCTCACGACCCCTCGACCCCCCCTCAGTAAGTGAAGAACAGCCGCCTAACGGTGCTTTGACTTACTTCCTCTAAGGAGTTGAAGAACAATCACTGAAAAAGTTTCAAAACATTTGCTTTTTATGAAACAAGATTTCGTGAGAGGAATTTCTACACACTCGAGGTGCATTCTTCAGTTCCGAAGTTCCGAATCCTAATTGTTTATAACTAACATTATTTATGTGTGCTGATGAAAAATAAAACTTTTGTCTATTCTATTCTATTCGGAGTTAAGTTAGTTGTTAATATTCCAGATTCCCCCGCGAGTGGGTCCGACTGTGATCCGCGCGGGCCCCCCGCCCGCGCTGCCGCCGCGACAACTCTCCGCCGCCGCGGACCTCAACATTGTTCCTAGGTAATTAACTCATATCATACCACAGATTACTTACATAAGACAGATAGCTCATCTCGAACATTTTTCTTTTTTCTTCGGGCTATTTTTGTGTTTGACTTTTGCGGCGCCCCGAGCGGCGTTTAGGTCTTGTCTGCAATCAAAAATAAGTAACTCCATGTAGTGCAAAGTAGCATGCAGTCGGATGCCTAAACGCCGCTACGTGACATACGGAGTGAAATCAATGTTCGAGATGAGGTACCAGTGCTCATACTCAACTCTCACCTAAACTACTACAATGTAACATTTTTAACAATATTACCGTCGTAAATTTCGTAATAAGAATTTCATGAACTCTCTAATCAGAATCAGAATTGTTCATTGCATAAGGTACAAGGGTAGGTCTTATTTTAAATAGGTAGGTACACATTTTTGTGCGTTTATGAACAAGGAAATACTCCTAAAATCCATAATTATTATTTCTATGTAGTTAATTATTATTGTATGATTTTCATTGTCGCATTGGTACTATAGTGCTGTAATGACTTTGTAAAATTTAAATAAAAATAAAATAAATAAATAAATAAATAAAAATAACAGATCCTCAATTTTTTTAATACGACCACCTCTGTTTATACAAACTAGAACCTGCACCTACGTAGGTACCCTTTTTCACCACACACTTTCGCCTTTAAATTTATATAAGTAAGAGAAAGTAAATAAGATTATGACTGAGTTTTATTCTGCATGACTGCGTTATTTTGTTTGGTTCTAGATTCCGTTTAACATTACCTACAACATTAAAAATTTACCAAAACGAACTGCTTATCCAAAACAAATATTATGAAAAAGTGTGTATTTATACAAACAGATGTTAATATCTTTGTTTTAAATTATGCAGCCCAGCCTATAATAACAACCAACCGTAAGGTAATGCATTGTTCAACTGCACATCTATCACTAGTTGCATAAATCGTCGGCAAATTCATTTAGTACCTGCTACCTACATTACTTATAGCCCATAACTAAATAAGATTTAAAAATATTGTAGGTATATCTCCTTAAATTGATAATCATATTACCAATCAAGGCAGGTTCATTAGATCCTATTTAGCCAAATTTCCATTGTACCTAATCGCAGATGTAGGTAATACCTACCTTATCAAATTAGGTATAATATTAAGGTACGTTTGTAGGTTTCATTAGTACACCCGTGCAAAGCTGGGACGTGCTGCTAATATGTAATATAATTATAAGTACAAAGTCTTCTTCTTCTTCTTCTTCAGCATATATTTGCCCACTGCAGGGCGTATGCCTCTCCAATCTTTCTCCACTCAGTAGCCCTACCATGAGTTTTGGAGTTGTATAGTTAACTATCCTCGCTAACGAGTCAAGTATTTCAAATGTATGAAATTATTAGTTCATGCAAGTTACCGGGGGCGGCGCTGCGCTGGATTCTCATATATTTTGCGATACTTGACTCGGTATCGAGGATAGTATAAGCCGCGCAGATAGAGAATAGATCTGAAAATGGCGGCAGGTACGCATGGTACGGTTGGCAAAACAAGTTCTCAAACATCGATTTTTATTGACTTTTTTTGTTGTTGATGGTTTTTGAACAAGACAGGCGGTACCTGCCTAGCTAAATGATTATTAGTTCTCTACAAGACACAAGAAAAGGATTTAGCTTAAAAATGTACGAATCAGACAGAGAATTTGAAGTAATTTTTTTTCAAACAAACCGTAACAAAAACTTAATGAAAATAAATAACAATCAAACGTAACGCAAACAAATAACAATTAAACTCAACAAAAACAACAATGAATATCAACGAAAACAACAAAATAACGGAACGAATTTAACGATAACTCGGAATGCGTCAAGTAGCGTGGAAAGCGAATCCTGACTGACTATTTTTTTGTAGCGCGTACTTCACTGTGTGAGTATAGACAGAGATAGAGAGTGAGCGAGAACGCATGCGAGCGGACACCATTTTCAGATCTATTCTCTATCTGCGCGGGTTATATCAATACTACAGTAAACTCATGGTAGGGCTACTGTTCTATCACTGGTTTTTCTGGTCCAGTCTGTCCCGGCATGAGCTTTGATATCATCAGACCATCGGGTGGGTGGTCTGCCAGCGTTCCTTTTTCCGAGCAAAGAAAAAAAAGGTACAAAGTAACTTATATTAATTGTTGTTCTGTTCCAGGGCGTCAGGTAATGTGCGACGCGCGGCCCCGCAGCGCCAGGGCTCCGTTAGCGGCCCCTTCGCGCCCACAAACCCCTTCACCTCGCCGCGACACGCCGAGTTCATCATACCACAGAGGAACAACGCACGTCGCTCCTCCACAGATAGACATTAAACTATATTTTAGCTAGATCACTATATTTTTATATGCCTTCGTCATTCAGAAAATAGCTGCGTTGTCATGACAGAATCGTTACTTTTTCATGGATTAGTGAACTTGGATGTCAAAACTACACAAATCCTTAAAAAATAGTTGATTTTTACAACGCTTAGTTTATGTACAGTTGCGATCGATATAAAATTGCCATTCTATTTTTGTTGGTACATGGGCCAAGGCGAATGCGATCTTCCTCTACTAAAACTACCCAATCTAAAATCAGCGCGCTGCAACTCACTCAATTTCACATTAAAAATGTTCTTGTCCAAGTTAGGAAATGCTACGCGTTGGATTTTTATTAATTATTAGTTTGGAATCAAGCATGCCTATCTTACGCCCAGGCCTCGTAAATATATCTGTTGCCACAATAAAAGTACCACGCTTAATAGTTTATTCTTAACAATAGTTAACACAATGTTATTCCCTTTTCGAATTAGTAGTAATTAATCGGAAAAAATTCTTTAACCGTCCAATTTGGTTTGTAAAACATTGTAATAGTAACATGACCAATACCCATAATATTTGTGTGTATACCTTACCCTTTCTTCTTAGTATTCTAGACGTGTTAGTAGCTGTGTATTGATTGAAATGCATGTCATTTATTGGCTAGTTATGCCGGCCACACACGCTACGGTTATTTTGAGAAGTATACCTGCGCAGGTAATAAAAAAAAAGGTGACAGGACTAAAAAGAAAAAAGAAAGAACTGCGGAAGATTGCAGCGGTCCACCAAAACGTCTCCATACGTCCGATGACCTGCGCAGTTCTTGCTTCGGTAGACCTCTCCGATACACAATAGCGTGTGTGTGTGTGGCCGGCATTAGACAGTGTTCGAAAATAGGTATATTATACTTACAGAGTTGTTGAAGTTCCTTGCAGTTCGAGTGTTACCTATAAACTTTTTTCTAATATTGCATAAATACCCACGAATGTGTTTAAAAAGGCTTATTGTATGTATGTCAAAAGGGAATAGCGAATGACTTAGATTTATTTAAAATATCGGTTTGAATATTCAGTAAAAAGATTTTATTTAATATATTAAAGCTGTTTGTGTGTGTATAGATTCAAACTTAATTCTTAACCAGTCAGGGTTATTAATGTAATAGATTATAAAATATTTTATTTATTGCAATAAATAGTTACAAATTTTCTTGAGTTTTCATTTTAAAAGATTGAGTAGGTACCTACCTAATTAGGTATTTGAATAAATTTAGCTCATTATGAGCTGTTTAAGGGGAAGTTATGAAAATATCTAAGAAACTCTTAGCAAATGTATTGAAGAATAGAACCAAAGTCTAGATTTATAGTTGAATGAATGCGAATTAACTTTTGTTAGTGTCTTAACACACCATGCCGAACTTACGCGACAGAAATTCGGCAGCTGTTCCTACGTATTCGGCTGATGACACACCAATCAATGTGCCGAACTTACGCTGCAGGAATTCAGTAGCATTTTACGTGCTTTTAAAGAAAAAAATAGCATTGCTGGCGTACGTACCTAATAATGCAGTAATTCTGCTATCAAAGTTATCTACGTATTTAATAAATATTATAGGTACCTATAGGATGGCAGGTGGAGTAAAGCAGTAACCGAATGGTGAGTGAAGTCGGTCTGATGATGACCTATGAAGGAAATTTTATACAGGACGAAAAATTTTCACTACGAGAAACATTTCTTCGTGATTATGGGATTATGAGGGAGAAATGTTATTAATGGTAATGGGACCACAAAAAACAGCGATATTGACGACCAAAGTGTCGTCTCAGATTATAAAACACATTTCAGAAAGTATAAGGTATCTACCTACCAAACAAAATGAAAAGACTAATTTTGTGGGACACAGTTTAATGAATTTAAACTCGTATTATTTATATATACCCATAACACTATTCAAACAAAACTGTATTGACCACAAGATCAAGAAGCATTTTGTTTACAATTATCATTGGGATAACCACCTCTACCTTACGAAGAATTACAACTTAATATCACAGACAACATATTTAAAACAACAAAACAATCTTAATATCGTACTTAGTATAAGGTTACAACTTTAGCAGATGAGATCGTAGTCTACTCTCGAAATTTAAAACATTCTTACATTTAATTTGTGTATTCAGGTTACAGTTTCCAATATAATAAAACTAGTAGCAATTAAGTTAGGGAGGTATCAAGTTATTTTTAAAATTAGCAAAGAAATTAAACACATGTGTAGGTATTACAATAACCTACGCTATAGGTAAGTATCAGACAATCTTAATTCAGTCAGCGCATTTTACAAAATCTTAGCGCCCACAATCAATGTGGTTGTGCACAAGCACTAATTTCAGTCTGGGTATCCAATCAAAGAAAGGTACTTTAAAACTAAACCTAAAAAACTAAATTACAGGAAAAAGTGATGTCGAATCCATTATCCTCGTCATTTCAAAGTAAATAAGAGGAATGGCAACATAATTCTTAGGACTGGCTGATTAAATTCAGTCAATCATACAAGTACCTACTATATGATATGACATTACTCATTTTAACACTGGTATTGTTTAATAATAAATAATACCTACTGCTACTGCACAGCAAAGACGGATTTCCACTTATATTGATCTTCTCACTTAAATTACGAAACGTAAAATTAGATCGATTTATAGCTTGATTGTGGTAGGTATCTTTCGACCTACCTTCATAGGAACTTTTTAATTCCTTCATTTAAAATGACGTAGTTATTTACAAAAGCTAAGAGCGCTAAGGTTTATTATTTACAATATTAACCTATGGCTCTATACATTTCGGCTCCTTTTTTGCCTGTAATTTTTTTACCAAAGTTATCCAAACCTCGTGAAAGGCTTAATTTTGTAACAAATTAAAGTGAACTAGTCGTCGATCAAATTATTATTCATCGACATCAGTCCTTGGAGAGTTTCTGACATTCCAGCCTTAAGATCCTCGGGTACGCTCAGCGTTCTAATAATTTCTGTTTGTCGTTTTTCTGTTTCATTCCATAGCAGTAAGGTTTCGTCATCAAGCAGTCTGCTGGTTTGCTCCAGTCCATCCATGAAGTTCTGAAATCGAATGTTTTCAATAAGAATGAGATCTTCCCTGTAACACTTAGGTAGGTAGGTAGGTACCTACCTAGTTGTTTTAATCTGCAATAAGTAAGTAAGTAGGTACCTATTAACTACAACACATTAGGTAGACTAAAACAAATCTCTAAAAATCTCTCAGAACTTTCGACGAATAGCAACTTCTAATTTGACGCCTATTTATTGGTGACTAAACTCGACTCAACCGTGCCATGACCAAAATAATGACAAGCAAAAATTTACTCTTTGAATTAAGTAAATAATAAAAGACATAGGTGCATAAATAAATAATTAGCACATATGTACCATAGTGTATAAATAATAGCGATACCAAGCGATACTTAAAACCTCTAACTAATACTTACATACCTACAGTTATGTTAACTCTATGAAAAATAATAAAATCAAGTTGGCAGGAGTTAATTGGCACGCACCGTAATCGGGTATTCATCTGGAAGGTCTTCAAATAACTGTGGTTCGGGAGACATCTTAGTAAGCCCTTTTTCAGTGATTTCCTGAAAATGTAACAAGTTTAACAAAATCCTACACTTTAATTGGTTCAAAATATCAAACAAGTATTATTAACTATTCTTACGTAATTCTTTGCCAAACTCTGAATATTTAAAATAGCCCCTTTTAGAGATGTGTTTGCCTCAGTTTCACTTATCACTTTCCATTCAATTTTGATGTTGTTTGGTATACGTATATGCCTTGACAAAACCCTGAAAATAGAAAATTTATTAGGTAATAAGGCATTATTACAACTGACCTATCTAATT
This sequence comes from Xanthorhoe spadicearia, assembly GCA_947086425.1. Lineage (NCBI taxonomy): Eukaryota > Metazoa > Arthropoda > Insecta > Lepidoptera > Geometridae > Xanthorhoe > Xanthorhoe spadicearia. The sequence goes on from OX352199.1 coordinate 7,036,095, forward strand.
CACATAATATTTCCGTGTTATTTATTTTTAGTTACAATGTACATATTTGAAATACTTACTCGTTAATCTTATCAAACGCTTCTTTTTCAGTGTAAAATGTATTTCGTTGAAATCCGGGAAAATCTACGTTCAATAGGTTCTTATCATTTTTCCTGCCCCGTATCCAACCTAAGTTGTCAATGGCGGGACATAGAATCCAAACGTCACTACAGTTCTGGTCATCATCATCATCATCTTCTTCTAATAATAAATTTTGAACATCATTATCTGAAGAATCCATCGATTTGTCAGACAGTAAAAATTGTTCTATATCTATATCCATATTTTTGTCTTCCTCGTCGTTTTCGCTTAGGTTTTTTTTGTTGTAATCGTCAACCTTTTTATTAATTTCTTCAGGTTTTAATATAAACATCCCAGGTATTTTAACCTTTTTAGTTGTACCACTTTCCGTATAAACAGAAGTTATCTTAATATGCTCCACCCCAGAGTCACATGCATTGATTGCTGATGTGTTGTGTTGCGTATTGGAATCATCTGCAACGTTGCAATCCAAATCAATTGTTCTTAAATTATTTTGTGATTTTTTTAAGAGTGATTTTGCTGCATTGTATGATATTTCTTTCGCAATCTTATTTTTCGACGTGAGATGATAGAAACCATTGGTCCGGCGGATCTTAATGGGTTTTACTACTTTATGAATCTTTTTTTCAATTGTATTTTTATTTAAGCAAACTTGTTTTTGTTTTTTTTTAAGCTCTTTCTGGTGTGAGGTCGATGGTTGAACATCAAGGTTTTCATGTGTTGTTGCCAAGTTTTGGTCTATTTCGTTTTTTATCGTTGACGATGGCAGAAATGACATTGGATCGTCTAAAACTTTAATATTATCCACTTTGTTTGTAGTGATCCAATAACCTTTGGTGGTTTTTTGCTTCACAAAAATACTTGCCTTTACAATTTCTAACCCCAACGATTCCTCTAACTCATAAGGCCCTACAACAGCACAATACTCAGTCGTGTCTGGGAGCGCATAGATTCCAAATGGGATATTTGAAATTTCTTCACATGTCTGTTTATTTATAACAACTGTCTTTCGTGTTATTCTAGCCAAATTAATAGCATGGAGTATTTTTGCGCGTTCCACATAAAACCCTTTTTTATGACAGTATATTTCAGTAAAATCATTTTCAAGCTTCATTAAAAACCATTTCGAGCGTTCTAAATTATTGTTTTCTAATTCGATTTGGTCAATGCTTTGTGTTGGCAAATTTTCTGCAGGAGTATCAATCATGTCATCATCTTCTTTTAGACTCCAGTTTTCTTGCGCAAAGTCTGAATCTTGGGATAAACTTTCGGTGTTTGAAAAATCTGGGTCACTTAAATGATCATTCGGTGTGGTCGCACTGTGGTTTTTCTTTACAGATCCTATAATTTCCCAGGAGTCATCCCAACCCCCCAGTATACAAAAATAGTCTTTATTACTTGCATTAGTAAGAAGCTTTTTAACGACGCTTGGGTACTTGTGAAGATCTGCAAATCTGATTTCATCAATATTTATACAATCTTTAAAAAAAGGTTTTCGAATATCAGTTGCGATGTATATACGAAAAGGTCTTTTTGTAGATGTCATGAAAATGTTCTTACGACTTCGGTAACGATTTAACAAACATTCCCATAAGTGAAGAATTATTTTGCCTCTTCTGGGGCGTGACAATATCGACTTACCACGTTTTAGTTGTGCTTTGTAGTTTTTGTAACTTTCTGCTATCCAAGGTGTAAGAAATTCTTGCGTTACCAGATGTCCTTCTATTGGTTTGTAAATGTCTCCGCTGATTTCAAATGGAATGTTTGGTTCGGAAAAGGCTCTAAGAGAATTTTTCGTTTCATCTTCGTTTTCTGTTAGACTTGAACTATATTTCTGCAATCTCAAATTATTTTTAACAGTCTCTAATTTGTTGCAGTTCGTTTTTTTCGTACGACTAACAGTTTTTTTATTTTCATCTAAAACTGTATCTTCAGAACTACTTGTATCTGACAAAACAATAGGTGTATCACTCGGCAATTGAGGAGTTGACATTGAAGTGTTTTGGATTATCTTCTTCATTTTTTTTTGTAGCTTTTTATCATTTTTCTCCATTTCCAAAATTTTTTGGTTTGTGATTTTATAATAACTTTCATCGTACTTTCTACTTAAGTATCCATTAGTTCTTGCACATATCTCTGATGGATCATAACGGTCTTTAAAGAAGTTGTTCTGTATCATACTACTAAAGTTTTTAATTTTCTCTGCACTTTCTCTGGTCCGACGGGAACGTCTAGCCTCTTTAGTCTCATGATTTGTAATATCATGCTCACTGTCACTCAGTTCGATAGTAATTCCGTTTCCTGGAATGGTATTTGCAGTTGGTGGAGGTGGTGTCGCTGTTCTACTTGTGTTGGACGTTGAAGTTTCCACGAATCTACCTTTACAAAAACATTTATACAAATTGTGGACCATGCACCATGGCTCTACATCAATACAGTTTAGCTTATCGCTGACTATAGTAAGTATTTTTTTTGGACCAAGTTCGTTTTTTAACCGCAAGCTGCTATAAAATTCGGCATACTTCATATTATATTTTGAAGTTCTTTTTCTAGATTTTAATACAATGCTTTTTTCACCACTGACAACAACTGTTTGATGAAATTTTTGTTCTTCTTTTGCTAAGCTTGCGTTTATTTCATTATCTAACTTCATCAATCCTGGAATTAATTCTGCACAGTCATTATCTAACAATTCAATGTCTTTATATTTAGAAAGTTCACATTTGCACCCAAACATGCAATCGAGTAAGCCACAATGCTGTTTAAATTTATATGTGCAACTCAATGAATCACACAAACATCCTAAGTGACAGTAAGGTTTACCACAAAACTTTTTAGGATCCTGATTTGGTGTTCCAGGTAACTGAATGACGGTCACTGCCAAACGGTCTAACTCTCCATATTTCTTTTTACTTTTGTTATTTGCATTATTTATATCAGTTTTAACGTGATCTATTGATGCTGGTATATTATCTTGAGGTGACTCATTTCCAACAGAATACATGCAATCTTGTTTCACACTGATCTCAACAGAATCCAACATTTTATTTAATGTTTCTTGAATTACAATCAGGTTGTCATCTTTCTGATGTGAATGATTTTGGTTAATAACATCATCACATTTATCAGTCACATTTCCAATATCTCGTCGCATTAATATACGATCTTGACCACACTTGTAGCTTAAATTAAAGGTGACGCAGCAATCTTTATCAACTTGAGTAATGTCGTTATCTTTAACGGTTCCCAACACGGAAACGGCGAACTCAGCCCATTTTTCTGTAATAGTACCATCTTCATCACGTAGTTTATTTAAAAAACTGGATATTAGGGGTTCTACAACAATACCGTACATGGGTTGGATTTCAAGTGCTGGTTTCGGAAGTTTTACTAACTCAACAGGTCCCATGTGATATTTTTGGTGAGAAACGTCAAGGTTTTTTTTTCGTTGCAGAGGTCCAGGCTTAAATTTAACATTTAAGGAGTTTCGTAGCAATCCGTTATTTTTTTTCGTGTATTTTTCGATGTGACACCTTTTTTTAATTTCTCCTATATTCTTTTTCCCTAAATCATGATTAGAAATGAATTTAAGTCTTCCTCCCCTACTACCAACTACTCTAATACGTCTTCCATTCCACAAAACAAACTGAGTTGGATTAGCATTTTTATCTGGATTAATATTGTTGAGCATTTGCCAAGCAGTTCTCGAAATCGGATGTTCTGCCATAAGTAATTTTTTCGCCATTGTTTTGGTACTTTCATCAGTAGCGGAACCTGTTCTTATTTTTTTAAGTAATGCACTTTGTTGTTTTTCCATTTCTTCAATGATAAACTGATAATTGTCCTGTTCGAACAGATTTCGTATTTCTTTCACCGTCCTAACTTTCATCTTAGATTTCTTTTTTGGGACATAGTATTTATCGCATTTGGGTATAAATATGCAATCCTTATTTTCAGTGGTTTGAACAGGCACTGGTTTAGCTGGAGTAACATTTAAAAGTTCGGAAAGGTTATTTTTTAGTTCGAAATCTACTCTCGTTATTTCTGAAACAAATACCTTTTTCTCGTAGTCCATTGTACCAGCAGTAGTCATTACCTGAAATAAAATTTAATTGTTAGATAAGCGTCATGGTATATCTATAGGTAGGTACATTAACATTCAACATTGATTTAAAAGGTTAGATTTAGTAGGTTACTATTTCCTATTACTTGCCATGTTGGACTCAATTTATCTAGCTGTTATAGACGTAATTAGATGAATGAACTTTTATTTGAATAGCATAATGAAGCACACAGCCCTTGCTAGGGACAAAAATAGAAACCGTAATCAGGGATTTGAATCCCGACATTCCCGACACCCGATATTCTGCGAGTCGTGGATAAACCTATGGTACCTATTTCATCTGAGATATACCTACCTACCTAGTATAGGTACCTACATATACATACCTATGTAAATAACAGGTCCTTAATATAAAACAAAGTAGAATAACTAAATATATTCTAATACCTACCTTTAAATAGCTTGCTGACAACTGATAGGTAACATTATTTTAGACATTAAAAAAATTTGGTAGGTACGTGATCTAACTACCTAAGCTACCAAATGAGCGACGTTCCTTCCTGATCTTTTTTACAAATTACCATTTATTTCTGTAGTTATTTAGGCTAGGTACCTCCTACCTACCTCGTTGAAACATCAACGGTAATAAAAAAATTAACCATACTTCATTTCTTGAAGCGAGCTATTAGGAAGAAAAATAAACGCACGTGATTGGTCGTCGATAATAATTGTCTGTTCTCGGATTGGCTAGATTTGACAATTGATTTGAAAATCTTTCTATTTGTCTGTCGACTCTCAGTAGACTCAAGGGATGGAACTCAGTCTCATCTGATGGATGCCACAAATATCTCAATTTGTTGTCTGGGTGTGTGTTGTGGTGTGACTACCTAACCTATAACTATTATAAATCTACTTACAAAATGGCGCTGACCGGCAAAATCCCGCCCTCCTACTTAAAATCCGATGTTAACGCACGTTAAAACACCATACCTACATACCTATGTTAGTACCTATCTTTATTTTATTTTTTGTAAGGTTTAAGGTAGATAGGTACCTACTTAAACGTAAATTTACGTAGTTAAGTTAGTACATGTATAAAACAAAGAAAATATCTTCATGCATGTAACTAAAATCAAGGCGACGCTGTCGTACGTAGTTAGTATTGTAAAGTTCTAGACTAGTGTTCATTCATCTCATCCATCATCAACACCACAGATAATGGAATGAATGATGCGTTCAAAACAGGGAAAGTACCCACGCACGTGGCTTGATTTCTTCAAATATTTTTGTACTATATTTCTTTACGGCAAGCATATTACCTATGTAAATAATAATACCTATCATTATTATTGTTAGGAACAAATAAATTGAATTATACCTACTTTAGCTACTTATTCATCCTAATTCACTAATTCTTAAGTCTTTCAATTTAATATAGGTACCTACCTACCTACACACTCCAATACTTAGACAATATTTTACATAGTAGGTACTTTCCAGTTGGTACCAACTTATTGTCCTATAAAACTAGGTTTTGATGCATAAAAATAATTAATTGCCTAATAATTATGTTGATAATCCTATATTTAGGTTATTTCTAAAAATAGGATATTAAATCAAATAAAATAGAGGTTTTAAATTCTTCATTCATTCGTTCATATCAAAACTGTCATGGCGATTTTGTTATCAGCTGGCATAGTAATCGATTGATTGATAATACTTGCCCACTTCTTTGAAAACACTTGTTTACTTACTTACTTCATAATGTAAGTAGGTACAAAGGTACCAACTGTATTTTGTAGCGGTTAAGGTAATTCTGTAATCTGAATAAAGATTTGATATTTTGAAAAATAGACACATACTAGTAGGTAGGCAACTCAAGAAGATAACTAAAATCTATGCTATTTCTTTCTTTGTACTTACCCAATGCTTAATTTTAATTAATTTTTGTTTATCAGCTGATAGGTATCGATGTTCGAATAGAAAACTGAAATACAAAATGGCCGGCACTTAGCATGTCACTCAGAGTTACTTCGTACTGAGTAGGTAGTAAATCCGTTGTAATCGCACGTTATGTTGTTATCTTTAAGTAAATAGTGAGTTTGTAGGTTTGTTTATTTAGCAAAGTATTGTATTTTTAGAATATTTTAAATACTAGACACAAAAAACACGTTTTATTAAACAAAGGAAGGAATAAAAGTTATTTTCTAGGTTCACTCTCACTCACTCCTTCATTCGTTCGATCAATTCCACAGCTGAAAACACGATCACGTGGTTGGTATGTCAGCCACTTTCACCACAGATTTAAAATATGTACGAGTATGTTTAAACGAGCAATGTAACCACGTGGTAATAAAAGCTGTTATTTTGTATTTGGACGTCTACCTGCCTGTAGCACGCGGTGAGGTTGTAGTGTAGCACAGGTTCTAAATAATATTCGGTCGGTCAACAGCCCAACCCAAGTACCTACACACCCAGACAGTAAAATTATGTTTATAGAACAACATAAAACGTGTTTATTATTTTAAACAGGATTTACATAGAGATTGAATAAGTATTGTGGTGTGACCTTCTATCGATGAGTTTGTTTCGTTTATTTTAATGCTTACAAATTAATATCAGATCAGGTGGCAGTGGCACGACGATGAGCAGAGCAACTCTTTGTTTTGACTGCAAAAAGTGAACTACCCTCAACAGGATTCGAAGTCGAGCCCACTTTTTTCTAACCCCATCTAAACTTTTTGAGTTCTCCTTGGCCAACTTCCTGTACTCACGCTCGTGTAGGTAGGTATAGGTATATTTGGTGTGCAGAGTGACGCGTTTGAGATATGCCGGTACACAGAACATAATTACTTACGTATTCTAAATAAAGAGTGCCGGTATGCCGAGCGAGCACAACGTCACGCGTCATCTCAATGCTATGCTATCTATTCTATGTTGGTCAACTCTACTCTTATCACTTATGTAATAACTTGTGTAAGTAACTACTGTGAGGAACCTCGTTCCCTAGTCTCATGGTAAGTCTACATAAATAATTTTATTAAATTAAAAAAATATTCTTTCCTACCTTGAGATTGTTTAAAAAAGATAGGTAGGTACCTATTTATTTGTTACTAGCAGCACGTCTCGGCTTTGCACGGGTGTACTAATAATGCTATCGATACAAAATTATAGCCTACATACAGAGTACCTACTGTACCATCTAGTAAGATGGCGCTAATAAAAATGACCCGTTTCTACCTAGATCGCGCTGACGAAAACGCGCGGCGCGGAACGACATGCGACATCCCCATACAGATAAATCAACATTATCTTTACAATGTTAGTATAGATAGATAGTTTAGATTTTACTAAATATGTAATATATGTATATGTATGTATAATATAATATGTATATGTAAAATGTAAATGTAAATAAATGTAAATGTATAATATGTATGTTTATATATGTATAGTTTTTTTATTTTTGTACTACCTACCTACTGGTTATTTTAGTTCATGTCATTTTTTGTTGTTGTTAAGTTATTGTTTTTTATAGGGATTGGTTAGGGTGACAAATCAACATCGAGCTGTGCTGCGCTGTTTGTTTGGCTCAGTAAAACTAATCGGCAAACAAAAACATAGCACGGCAAAGCTCGGCTCAGCACGGCGCGGCGGCGGGTAGCGCGCCTCGCTCGAGACGACTGAGAGCGTACTAGCGTAGCCTCGCACATCGCAGCACAGCACGGTTTGTTTGTATCCTAATTGAAATTTAATCAAATAAAACAATGTTGATGATGTTGTATTATTTTTAATCTTGTTATTTGTCCATAAGTGTTATCATCACAGTAGGGTAGGTACTGCAAGTTTCCATTTCAGCCGGCTTCCATTATCTTCTCAATTTCGATTCATTGGACCGCCTAGTAAACTTACGTTAAGGATTTTAAAGGCAAAGGAGGCATATCTTCTAAAATGGCACTTATTTAATTTTTTTCTTGTGGTAGGTACTTAGGTACCTACCTACTCTATTAGTCTATGGAAAGACATTTTGCAAACCACATACATACACCAACACACAACCACATTGGAGCTCTAAGAAACCTAGAGTTAGAATTAAACAATCTTAACTTTATAAACTTTGATGTTCTATGGAGATTGGTGATGAAAATTTATAAAGTTGATGGTTTGTAAGAACTTAAATATTTCAATATAAATTGTTTGTAATTTTATTCATAATAACGTGGTTTTAGTAGTCGAATATCGGGAAATATTACCGATTCATTAGACTAATAATAATATTAAATATCTTTCTATTTAAAAGGATATTGTTTATCTCTGGGTTCTTCATGTGAACGATCTCGGAAAGGAGATTTTTCCTGCAAATAAAACAAGCAACATTAATAAAAATACCGTGCCTGAAACTTTAGCTACTAAATTAGTAATATGTGGTTATAAGGTGCTGACTTATAATCTCAGTCAGCCCCAAATATATTGACTATAATTGACCCTTACCTGTGGATAAGGCCAGTTAGTCTGAGAGGATGGTTTAGTTGCTAAGCAAGCTTATGCCATTTTATAAATTATATGACCGGGTATTTATCACGTTACCTTTTTAAGCTTATGCCATCTCAACAATATCTCAGGGACAAGTGTCCTGATAAGCGTACGAAAGATTGCCTCTTAATTATGTTTATATCATCTTGTAAAGATGTAAAGGCTTAGGTTTTATAGGAAGATTGAATCATAGCAAAATTATGATGATAAATTTTCAGTTCACCCACTGTGCATGTTCTTACCCTTTTATGATATTTCTCATAATGATGATTTTGGTGCTCCTCCTGTGAACCATTTTGGTGACTTCCCATTTTTATTAGAGCTGAAAAATAAAGTAATAAATACCTTTATAGGTTTACATTTCATTTCACATAGTACAAAACAAAGTCGCTTTCTCTGTCCTTATAATTAGCCCTATGTCGCTATGTATGCTTAAATCTTTAAAAATACGCAACGGATTTTGATGCGGTTTTTTTAATAGATAGAGTTATTCAATTCAAGAGGTAGTTTTATATGTATGATTATTGGACCCGTGCGAAGCCGGGTCGGGTCGCTAGTTAAGAACAAAGTTTACCTTTCTGCTCCTCACGTCTTCGTTTTTGTTCAAGGATCAAAGTTTCTTCTGCTCTGTCCTGTAATAGGTAAAAATGTATAGAGTTGAAAGAAGATTTAACTCGAAACATAAACATTAAAGCGATAAATAAAACTGGTAAACAAGTTGAACATTTTATAAAATGAAAATTTGATTTATTATTATTACTTTTAAAGTTGGCCATGGTTCGTCAGGAATATTTATGTTAGTTCTATTCTTTGGATTCAGAAATCATCAATAGTCCATTGAAATGTTACAATTTATGGGCCGAGTATTGCATTTGTTAGTGCCCGTAATTTTATTATTGGGACGTGTATTTAGGGCAAAAAGTTACAGAAACATATTTGTAGGCAAAACAATTAGCTACAAATTATGGCTTGACAATTTTTTTGTACGATGCATAGTTTCTGAGATATCGTGTTGTTCACCCCTATTTTCAAGATGGCGGCCAGGGGACAAGGGTGGCCACAAACTTGAGGTTAAGCTTCTATTGACCCCCCCCACACGTCCCAATAATAAAATTGCGGGCACTAACAAATGCAAAACAAATGTAACATTTCAATGGCCTACAAGCCGACATGTCAAAAAAATTACTATTCATAGGTATGTGAAAATCTCCAGGGTGCGTGGAATGTAACTTACCCTCTTGCGACTCATCTTACGCTCTTTACGCTCATCCCCTCTCAATTTAGCCTTTCGCTTTTCCTTCTCTGGTGAGCGTTCTTCAATTTCTTTGCTACCCTGCTTAGCAGAAAAATATATTAGCGGTTGGTTGTCAAGCCCAGATGCTATAGACTTGTAGTGCAACTGAATCTGCCAATAAGAATCATGTTATCATAGAAAACAATATAACTGAAATGAAAACTTGTAAAAATGAATTTATTGGCAAATTTGTTTTAAATAAAATCTTATTTTAACTACGGCTATTTTACTGAGGCTTTGAATTAAGTAGAGTCAAAAGGGCCGAGGAAGTAACTGAACATCCCATACATTATATCGCCGACCGCAACTCCTGTTCATCTCTCCATCTCACAATCTGCTCCTATCTTCAGTTCCTAATGAAAGTTCGCATCAGTTTTATGGTTTCATGTGATTTTATTTGTATTGTATGTAGTTATTTTTCGCCGAAGATCTTGTAGCTGCAAACAATTGTGTTCGTTTTGTTACTTCTTTACTTTTAAAGTGACATAGCGGTAGTATTGACTGATTCTTGATTATTTTTGGTATTATTGTTTCAGAAGTGGTGATAATTATAATTTATTCTGCATCTGATCTCGCATTTTTGTAATTTTATTTAAGTATATCTTCTCTGACTATGGTACATCAATGTTTTTGTCATTTATTGATACTGTAGTGAAATTGTTAATGTCACAATCATTATACTTGATGTTTTTTCTAATATTCCTCAATTAATTCTCGTCAGATGGATAACTCGATGATTAGATTATAGAAATAATTCTTGTGTTCCTCCGACGGACCTGTTGACTCTTACAATACCTTACTTTTACCATGGTGATTTGGACTGGGCTGACTTGCGACACACTCGAAACTGAGTCCAATTTTGTATTTGTTTTAATATTTATTATTTAATTCCTTAACTTCTGACCGCTAAACTGTAGGTGTGTTCCATATTTCTTCAAGGTTAAGATTCGCCTCCGAATCAAAATCCATAATGAAGTTTTTATATTGATTGATATTTGTTTTAACATTTATTATTTATTTTCTTAACTTCTGGCAGCAAAACTGTAGGTGCGTTCCATATTTCTTCAGGGTTAAGATTCGCCTCCGATAAAAATCCACAATGCAGTGTTTTTATTGATTGATTTGATAGAGCGCGAACGAGCGTAGATAGAACTCGAACTGTGCATTTTTCGAACTGTTTATGATAATGTAGCTTCTTTATGGGTTCTGCAATAATACAACGGGTCTTCTTCCTTCTGTACGAGGGCGGTATGTAGGGGCCTGAAAGATAGGCTCTTTCGATAACTCCGACTTAAATTGTAAAGCAATAAGGCAGCATTGTACCAATTTGGATACTTTCAGAAGGCAGCATCGTTTCCAGTGTAGGTTTTTGTTTTCCCAACATGGAGTCATTGTTTTTTGTTGGAGATCTTGGCTTGTTATCGCTGAATATATTCAATCTAATTTAATCATTGTCTTTCAGGTTTAAGTTAAATGTTGGAGTAGTAGATACTATATTAGTCCAGGATATCTTTCCAAGTGGCTTGGTGGTTCCATTTCTCTGTATCCATTACTCTTCTCAATCATCTGCGGTAGTATTATTTTTACGTAGATTATAATCTTCATTTTTTGGGGTGTTAATTTGTTTTTATTTATTAAAATTTAATGACGTTTTATTTATTATTAAATTGAGCACTGTTTAAGTCTTTGAGTCCAGCACACGTTTCACTGTTGGTGAGAGGTTCATTGATCACTTTTATATTATTAGGGTGATGGTGCGCTGTCCAGCCCAATCCTCAGTCCGGAGCGAGCGAAGCGCGCGTCCGTCTTATCGTCACGATACTCACCTTGCCATTGCTGCTGCTTTCTACTTTACGACGCTTTACTTCTGTAACAAAAAACATTATTTGGTAATTGCACTTCTGCAGCCCAGGCTAATTTAAGGAAGTAAGTTCTTATGAACAGTAATTCCTGTCATGGCTTAGACTTTAAAAACTGAGACCGAAAATTTAATGCATCTCCGAAGCATTAAATCGCTTAGCTATTGATGCCACTTGCGGCAAGTTGTGACGATTAGTGCGATTGTGTAGCACGTCACCTATTAGTTAGCAGCGCGTTTCTGAGCAACGGGATAGTATGCACGGACACAGTTTGCCGCCTACATCTTATCAAGTGTGCCGAGGCTAAGTTGATGACAGAAAGACAGCGTTAACGATGGTTTGCTACACACAAGACATAATTATAGGTACATTTATATACCGTGAAAGTAAGCTTATAGCTATGTACACAGATGTATTTGTCAGACATTGACTAATTCCAAAATATACCTCGTTCAATGTCGTCGGGAACGCCGCGATGGTCATGCGGAGGTGATACGGCTTCCAAATAACGCTCCTCCTGAACACGCAAAATAAAAAACAACGTTTTAATTAATTTATTTAGAAAATTAAAATATGTGAATAATGAAGAACAATATGTTCATTGATAACTTATTGTTACACAAATATTTCTTACCCTATGTGATCTTTCTCTGGGTGATCGATCTTTCATCCTCATCTCCTCTTTAGCCCTTTCTTTGAGAGATCTGTAAAATGTGAGCAATTTTATAATACATGCTACATAAATAATATTGCGTAGTAACGATATTGCCTCATTCACTCTAATTACTCATTCACAATGTTATTAACAAAAATGTAACACACTTTCAAGTCCAACAAGGCTATTGTGTAACTTGTTGCGAAACGATACGTAAAATATTTTTATTTGGCCAAAAATACTGTCAGATTTGACAGCTACTAAGCTGTGATGGGGATAAACCCCGATTTCGCGACAAGTTAGGCAATAGCCTTGCACTGTGCTTTGCAGATTGCTTAAATTACAGTTCAAGAATAATAGAAAAGGAGTTACTTACGATCGCGATTCCCGCTTAGATTCTTTTTCTCTGTCGGAGTCATCTCTACGACGGTCACTGGTCCTGGATTCCCGCTTGTCAGCATCTACTCGCAAGAGAAATAAGAAAATAATAAAGTAAATTGGACTCTAATGTATTTTAATTTAAGGTTACTGTTCTCTCTGAATTATGCATTTTGGTCAGTGAGAAAAAGAACATCCGAACATCTTCCCAGAAGTTATTTTTTTTTCACATAATGACAGTTTGTTAGATGCAGTCATTGTGCAAACTAACCATTAGCCTGTGAAGGCGATGTGGCCGGTTCTTCGTGTTTCACAGGAATGGGCTCCTCTTTCGGCGCAGGCGCAGGCGCGGCCGCCGCTGCTGCGGCTACCTTTTGCCTATCGCCTACCTGTGAGGAAAAGTTTAAGCATAACGAATTTTAAAGACAAATTCGTCTTATCTTTTATCGGGGTATATATCACTAGCAGCCCGTCCCGGCTTTACACGGATGTACTAGTAAAAGCCGGGATTTAACCAGGATATATTATAGCATGCTCGTATTCGAAGGAAGGTCAGACTTACATGGTGGAAATCACTCTCTCTCATCATGCTGTGAGCTTTGTTCCGCAATTGTCCGCTGTACACTGTAGCAAGTGCATACAGATCTTGCCTCTGAGTTTTCTCTTCGTCCTTGACCTACAAAATGATAAAATAACGTTTTATTGTATAATTCTTGTATGTAAATATATCCTCATTACAAATAAATTTATCTTTATCGTCACTACATAGTATAAAATAAAGTCGCTTTTTCTGTCCCTATATCCCTATGCATGCTTAAATCTTTAAAACTGCGCTTCGAATTTTAATGCGGTTTTTTTAATAGATAGTGTGATTCCAGAGGTAGGTTTAAATGTAATTATGGGACCCGTGCGAAGCCAGGGCGGGTCGCTAGTATAAGGGTTACCTTGTCAACCTTTTTTTCAATGATCTGCGCTAGTTTAGCCAGTATAGGGAAGTGTGGCAGCACACGAATGAGCACGATCAACGCGTTGCGAATCTGCACGTAATCGCCAGAATCCAGGCAGACCACCATAGCCTTGGTGATTTTGTAATGCCATTTATGGCACACGTGTCTGGGGAAGAGATTTGACGAGTAAAATAGCGAATTAATTCACCTGTAATCGGGGCTACCAATTAGTTAAATTTTATCATTAGTAACGAGATTCATGAACACCGATGCCACCATGGCGACTGATCACTGATTTAAAAAGGACACATACAGAATTACCGATATCAGCGATAAGGTCATCCATTGTTACACCTTATCTCAATGTATTTGGTTTATTCTGTTTGTTTTTTTGTGTTATTGTGTACAATAATGCTATATTCTATTATATTCTAAAAATGAAACCAAAATGTATTTTATTCACCTGTAGTTCTCATAACCGACGTGATCATTAGCCTCCGTGAACTGATTGGAGACGCGGTACTTAGTGACGAAGCCGGGATAGTGCGCGCACTCGCGATGGAACGCCTGCCTGTCGGCGTGCCACCGCATCGCCGTGCCGAGCACCGCTCGCAGGAAGCCGCCGTAGCGCGCCGCCTCGCCTTCCGTACACGACATCACGGAGTATGTTATGTCGCAGAATAACTGGACACAGATAACACATTATTGAGACGAGCCAGTAAGGGCAGCTGCTCGATTTTCGACGACTTTTAAAACATGACGCGGTAAGAGATTGCACGTTATCTAGCTTTTGTTTTCTGAAATCCATCGCATTATTCAACAAAACCACGACGTGACACGCCAAGTTAAGGCATGGTTATTTGGAGAATAAGGCGGCAGGTATAAGTCGCGCCACGTAAAAAGAACGATGAGGGGAATGGGAAGGGGTATGTTTATGAAATGCGATCACCTGTATTCACCCGAATACTCAATTGATTTTATACATCATCCGCATTCAAGAGACCGGCTGTAACTGTAGCACATCTAGGACCATCTTACCCGATCATAACACAGAAGCGTTGAAAAATTGGGCGTCTTCAGCGAGTGCACAGTATGCACAAACTCGGCGCAGTACAACGCGTCTGTAGCTGTGAACACGCAGCGCGGGAACAGGCAGAGTTGCATGAGACGGGTGACGGTCTCGTTCTTGGCTGATTTGGCGGCGCGCGCGGGGAACCATGTAGTGCACTCGCGTTGTAGGCGCGCCATCACGCGGGACACATGCTCTTGCTGACGACGACGCTCCTCCTGTTACAGTTAAGTATTAAGTATAAAAAGTTTTATTAAGAACAAAAGTACAATAATGTGAACAATAATGACATAATAAAACGATGAAACTGCAAAAGTTGAAAAACTGTTAAGCAGTCTCCACGCCCACCTCCGAAACAAGTGAGTTAGTTTGAAATGTTTAAAAATGTTAAGAAAACCCTGGCGAAAACGAGGCAAGCGTAATACCTCTCAGAAATCAGAGCAAACCACCAAAACTTTGGGGAGGGGTAAGACACGGTATATACGGTATACATAATAGGTATTCAATGACACTGCACCAAAGCAGTGAAACATTTTTAAAACTGTAAATGTGTTTGATGCGGCTATGTAATAATCATAAAGCTGAATCTCCTCCCTATAATATTAATATGATGAGATAAAATAAAATAATATTACCTGCAACTTGTCAATCAATGTATTGAATCGCTCCTGTTCCTTCTTGAGCTTAGACCCGCCTTGGGAACTGTCTTTAGCGGCGTTGGCGGCCGCAGTTTTCAAACGATCGATCTCTCTATCGTAGCTTTCTTCTGGCACACGGAGATCATACATTGATAGAGACCTGTGGAAATACTCCTACTTAATTTTCTTGCAGATTTTAATATAAACCCAAGGCGAATTAATTAAATTAATAGTTTGATCATACTAAAACCAGATAAAATCGATGATTATATTGTCATTATTAAAGAATACTGATTAGTGTCTGAATCTGCATTGGAGTAGCAAAGTGGTGCGAATGAGTAGGTTAATTTCAGTTGAGCTACCTACAATATAAATCTTTTGTAGTTTTGTAAATTTGTCGTAATTTAGTTTCTACTACATAATACATTTAGTATTTAAAACCCAAAACCAAAGACAAACGGTGTCGTGTCTCATGTCAAACTTACCAGAAAGTCACATAGAACTCTGGCGAAATATCCTCCCATACTCTGGCAGGCAGCATCGGCGTCACCGACGTGACAATCGGCTCCAAGGCGTCTTTAGCCGCGATCGTATATCGCTCTATACTCTTCTCCAAGTTATCAGTTTTGGTATCGATGCCTTTACGCAGAGCTTCCACTTTACCGGCAATCTTCTGTGTTAATACTGGACGGTGGAGGAAAAAGGCTACGTCTGCGTCGACATGGTAGTCGCGAAGTAGCTCCTAGAAATAACATAAAACTTTTTAAACTATCATGCTTTTGAACATAATAAACACTATTAAAACATGACGCGGTAAGAGATAGCACGCTATCTAGCTTTTATTTATGTATTTCTAGCCCATATTGTCCCACTGCAGGGCAAAGGCCTCCCTCCCCTCCCCTCCCTCTTTCCAGCTTTTTCTGTCTTTGACTAGCTTTTGTTTTCTGAAATCTATCGCATTATTCAAAATAACCACACCGTGTCGTGCCACGTCAAGACATTATTTGGAGAATGAATAAGGCGGCTGGTTACCTGCAAAGGTGGTAATCTCGCGGCATACTCCTCTGGCGCGTGCGAGGAAGCGAGGAACGTCCCGAGTTGGACCAGTGCATCCTGGCACTGGTCTGCCAACCGACCGACGACCTTCAACTGGGAGCCGGGAGGTTCGCCCGCGGTGGTCGGTGTGTCTATATCTTCATATTCTACGGTAAAACAAACAAACCTGTAGCGTTTTTAGTATACATACGTACATAAAATTACGCCTCTTTCCCATGGGGGTACGCAGAGTAACGTGAACAGTTTATGTTCCAGGTTACAATTTTCTGACAGTTCACATCTCACTAATTTTAATATTGATGACAACCTTAATCTACTATAATAAAGCTTAACGTTAGAAGCTATTTTTAACTCTAAAGTGAGTATTACCTTTCCAAACGCAGCAATGTCGCTGCTGTGCAGACAGTATGCAAAGGGATATGTCGAGATTATTCCCCACCATGGCTTCCTTCAGACGTGCTGATGATCTCCTAGTGTTGCGAACTTGAGAGAAGTATCCAGCCTGGTGGAGATGACTTTGAATTAAAGTAATTTTGATAGTACATAAAGGTAGTGGTCAAATCAACTATATGAAATGACAGCATAGGCAAAATGCGTTTATTAGCAACATTTGAGGAACGCTTATCGTTACTAATATCAAGACACTGGGCAAGCTGTGACCCAAGCACACGATCCTTGTGTTTGTAAAAAGCTCTGCGTGTTCGAAATACGTCGTTTGCATGGGCTCTAAATTGAAAATTTCGGTAACGATTATACTGTTAATTAGCTTGTCTGGAGGAGTTAAGGCTACATAAAACAATCTACCTTTGGATTACCCCAACAGTCAAATCTCTTTTCGAATTTGATTATAGAATGATAAAAAAGCCTGAATTTGAATATGTACTCACCTCCCCCTTGAGCAAGTCTCCCCCAGCCATGGCATCAAGCTGTTCAGCCGTCATTTCTTCAGCAGCTTCTATACCAGCCATCTTCTGGACAATCTCTTTCAGGATCAACAAGTCCTGGCTGTAAGACAACAAAATGTCAGGGCAACCCTAAGCAACGAAACAGAAGAATTTTATAGCATTGATTGTTCGAGAGATTTAATTGAATGGAAACCAACCTCTGCTGCGACTTCAATCTGTTGGCGACAAACTGCAGCAACGCAGTGAGCTCTATATTATGTTTCTTGAACGCGGCGCCCGCGAACGCTGCAAGCGCTTGAAGCCAGGGCGGGTGCGCTGCGCCGCCCGACGCCCGGCCTACGCACAGCGCTTCAAGCAAACAGTAGCCTAGCACGTCAAGCGATAGAGATGTCAGGTATTTGAGTGACTCCACCACGGGACCTATGAGATTGTCGTATGTTTGAATCTGAAAGGGAATGATTTAATATATCTAGTGCAACAGGTAAAGTGCAAAGGTGACGGCTATATTTTTGTACGCGAACGACAGAGACAAAAAGAACAGGGTCAATGACCGAAGTTATTTCTGCTGCGCGATTGACTTTAACTTGATACAAAAGCAAAAAAAATATATAAAAATTCCGAACATTTGTTTTCAACAATGCAATTGGAACTTGAAAGTGTGTTCTTAAATTACCTGTAAAAGCATGTAGTCAAATAGGAAAGCAGGTGCAGCGTGTGATAGCTTTCCTATAAGCCGTCCTTGAGGTTTGATGTTCTCTTTGGACACTCGTTTCATGATATGTTTGATCCTCTGTAAAGCGTTGCCTCGCACACGCATTAGCGCGGGAATACGCTCCCCTGCTTCGTTCTTCCATCGAGAGTATAAACAATACCTATGAAAACAAAAAATCCAAAATTAACGTTGATGGAATGTGGAACAAAAATATTTGAGCATGTTTTAGCTATAGCCAATGTACACAATAAAAGTCAATAGAGGCATTTTAAACCTTTTTCGGGTTTGTTTTAATATCAAATAATAACTCTCGAGAGTTAGTACTCTCGACCAGCCATGGATAGTCTTTTTATGCTAATATTTCAGTTAAAAACCATAGTTCTGGATTTTAGTCTGTAGTATTAAAGCTGAAAGTGATAATTAGCAACAGAAGTAAGTTATTTTCAAGGTGTTATTTACCTGCACTGATATGGGAACAATTTGATTAAAGTATATATCTCTTCAGCCATACAACAGTTGCCCTCCATCAGAGTCAGCGCTGGCAGTATGGCCGCGTCGAGAACAGTCAGAGCCTCGTAATGCAAAGGATCACTTTTCTGAGCGCGCGCTGTTTTCAATATACGGATAATCTGAAAGAAATGGGAGGTTTAGCAAAATTTAAGGATCAATTTATTGATGATGGGAATCGACTGGGTATGGTATAACCGATTAGATTCTAATTTCAGTTCAAAGGTAAAGACAGTATTCTACTCACGAACCACGCATTGACTCATTGATTTAGCACGCGCTAAATCAATGGTATGAAGTGCGCCACGTCACCCCTCCACCAATCGGACCTTAGACTCCATAAAACCGCCTACTGCGCAGCGTTTAACCTCAGCGTTCTTCTTACGTGGCGCGAGGTTTAAAAAAATGCTAAAGTGATGTTTCACGATACTCACTTTGTACATCAATATAGGATCGTAATGCAGGGAGGGTCCCAACGCGATGAGCGCTGGTATAACCGTCTCCTTCATTTCCTCGAATGTCTTGCAAGGCGGCGGCGCAAGGGACGACTTCAAGGGAGGGATAGGCTTGCCGGGTATCTTTGGCGATACGCAGCACTGACTGTAAACATATACCAATTACTTTAGAAATGTTAAATTGCACTTCATTTACCTAAAGTTATCTATAAATAAATAAATATCCTTGGACATTCCACACAGCGTCATCTAGTCCCAAACTAAGCAAATTAATGCTTGTGTTATGGTAACCAGATGACTGATATAATTACATAGATACATATATTTTTTTGTAAATACATACCTAATATGATAGATAGAAAACACAATCAAGGTGGGAGGGAAACGGTTGTAATACTGTTTCTGAATAATGTCTCTACAGAAAATCAAATCAAATAGTCCAGAATAAACACAATAACAGCCCATTCAAAACCAATTTCATGAAAAGTTGTCGTCGCCTCGCTCCGTTTTGCCGTGAAAAACAGACAAACAGATGGACACACACACACACCCTTTCCTTTTATGATATTAATATTCGCATAGTACAGTCAAAGCATCAGTGAAAGCATTACCTTCGATACAGCGGCTCTACAATAGCATGCAACATATTACAGAGCGCCGTGGCCGGGCGTTCAGGCATCACGGTGGCGGGCAGGCGGGCCGACAACGCCGCGAACTCTCGCCACGCCGTCACGTTCAATAAGGCTTCGCAAAGTACCAGCTTCTGATTGCCCCAGTAGTCCTGTTTACGGGAAAGAGAAGAATATAATTATTACTGAAAATGTTCTCTTCAAACGATTTATAATTGTTTAGTCTTAATTCATAGGGTACATCTAGTTAAGTAAGTAATATTTTGTAAACAAAATGTGTAGTAGAAAAGTAGATATGTTTGCATTGTGGTTGAATGTTTGAACAACTGGTGTTGTCTGAAATAGCACTCTTTTTCTAGAAGTTCATGTGAAAACTTTTATCAAACTCACAATGAATAAAAAAATGATTAGATTTTATGTTCACCCTAAAAATAAAAAATGGTTTACAACCAGAAATAACATAGCCTACTTGTTATGTGAAAAGAAGAGTGATCTGTATTGTTATATATGTATATATATCTGTGTATAAAATATACCTGAGGGTCAGCTTTCTCTTCCACAAATTCAGTGGGAGCGTTAGCTTGAGGTCCTTTTGTTGAGACAATGCTCAGTTTGCGGATGTAGTCCTGCACAGCTTTGATCTCTTTTTCTGCCGTCTTAGCCATGATGGAGTCATCTGGACGCAGCTGCAATATAAAGATATATTTATATAATACTAGCAGCACGTCCAGCCTTTGCACGGGTGTACTAATGAAACTACCAGGATAAAGTTTAGCCTAAAACCATCACGATTGTCCACTCTACACATCAGTAAACGAATTTTTGAAATCGGCTGAGTAGTTCCAGAGATTACCTACATGAAACAAACAAACATTACTTCTTTATAATATTTGTTTAGATTGTATCCTAGTTTAGCATGTCAATTATAAATTATTGCATGAGATGAGTGTGTAAGACAATTAGCCAATTTTTGCATAGTTTTTCCTTTTACAACTAAATGATTTATCAAACATTTAATTAACTGAGTTCAACACAATAGGCTAGTTGACTTATTTTTAAAGTGGGTCTTAAATAATTGATAATTGTTCTATTAATTTAATACAGGTTTTAAGAACGTTTTTTTCTTGTCACTCATATGTCAACGAAAAGAGATAGCAACAGATTTAATAAGCGTTTTAGCTTAATACAGGTTTTAGGTCGAATATGCATAATGGGGTAAAAATATAAACAACAATTTTGCAATTGAAAATATGCAACCATCTTGAACTTTAATTAACTGAAATTGATATAGTGTGGTTTCGTAAGTCAAAAACCGCAGGAAATACAAACTTATTGTGCTAAATTTGTTATGAGTCAAGTAGCCTATTTTAATATTACCAGAACAGAATACACTCTTATTACAAAATATCCCATTCAAATATTGCATCCTCATTGCTAAACAAATGATTAAACCATGCAGTGGGTTTTATTTACTACAGTGGTTTTCCAAAACAAAAATACATGACTGGTATTGATTAATTATCACAAATGACTTGTGTTGTGTAACCTTGCTCATGTAGAACATAAAACTACCTATATTAGTTATTGATTTGTAACTTACCCAAGGATAGATGTCATCTAAAGATATAACTTGGTATTGTAACAACAGCGCTATCACCGTCATCAAAGGAGGTGGTTCCTTATAATCTTCAAGGACATCAGCATTTCCCAATTTAAAGCCTAAAACCTCTGATATAACTTGAGCGTCACACATGTAGTTCTTTACAAGAGGTACAAATAATTGATCTAAGTAGGGTCTAGCCTCAAATGACTCTAAAATTATGTCCAGTACCCTGTTAGGATCCAAGTTGAAACATCCTGAAAAACAAAAATACCAGATGATTTTGGTGAGGCATTTAAAAATAATGGTAATGTTGGCTAAAGAAGTTTATAATGTACCTATGAGTGATTGGATTATTTCCAGAATGCTTTTCCATTCCACTTTCTCATTTAGGTCTTGATTAAGCTCTACTATTAGTTTCGCGTAGCCTTCGCTTTCTTCCCTAAATAAATTAAATTTACGCTGCTTGTAACTGAAACATAAACATGGAAAATGCCAAACTTGTTTACAAAGTGCACACACATTACAGAATACACGCATTCTTTATTTTAAGCAAGAAATAGATTCCATTAGCAAACACTGAGTTATTCAAATAGGCTAGTTGACTCTATTTTCAAGTAGCTCCTATATGATAAATAATTGTTCTTTTAGACCAAAAAAATACTACGATATTTTTTTGGACCTAAGAAACCGCAAAATTTTATTTTAAAAGTTCTACTTTTCAAAAACAGGTGAAAACGCTACCGCCATATTGGTCTATAGATTTATCTGTGCTGTGACGTCATTAGTATCCAAAACAATAATTTTCGTGATACGTCTAGGGAACATGCAAATTTTGAAAAGTTGGCATTACTGTAGATTGATTTTAGTGACATTTGTTTATTTACGATACTAATGACGTCACCATAATGGCCGTAGCGTTTTCAGCGTTCCAATTAATGAAATTAAAAAACCGTTTTTTAAATTGAAATTATGCAAGCATCATGGACTTCAATTAACTGAAATTGTTATATTTTGGTTTCGTAAGGAAAGTACTTCAGGAAATACTAATTTATTAAATTTGATATGAGTCAAGTAGCCTATTCTAGGTGTGTACAGTTTATATTTATACTTACTATAATTTTGTTTTAATTTTGATGAATTTTGTATAGAAAATCTTGTTTTTCAATGTTCCAACATCTTGCAAAGTGTCAATTTCTAATCTTTCTTTCAGAAGTTTGTCAGATATAAAAGATTCCAGTTCTCTCACTATGTGGCAGAAGTTTGAGCGTTCATCACTCTGTACATCAACACAGGTTTCAGCATCAAGCACACTCACTACATCAAGAATTATAGATGGGATATCCGCATGCAGACCCTAGAACAACAATTTCAAGTTTTATGCCTCTTTGTATAAACAAACAAACTTAGAATTGAAAAATTGTTTTACTCACAGTTAGATCTCGCAGAACAGAAATGATAGCATCTTTCTTCAAATTTCCACGTAAACCACACAACAAAAGGTCATAGATATTATGAGACAAGCCTGAAAGCTTACCAGACTTGGAAAAGAGGGGGCTTTTGTCTTCATCTTTTACAGATTGTGTCACATGTTTTATACTGAAAGAAAATTATAAATAAATACTTATGTAAATAACAATCTCCTTAGTCGTTTATTCTCATCAGAGAATCTAAGTCAATAAGTACAATCTAATTTTACTGTAATTTTTGTGATGTTGGTAAATATCGAGAAAAGCAATTTTATTAACAATCACAGAAGATTCGAATGTGCAATGAATGTGAGTAGTTTCATCATTGAATTAAGTGAATCGCTGATTTTGGAGGGCTGTTATATCTTGCACCAGGATAGTCCAAATAAACATGTGGGATTTTTGTTGTAAAACTTTATACTTACAAAAGATCTCTTCCTGATTTTTCCCAATTTTTACAGTAGTCCGATACAAATTTTGCATAGGACCCCATCTTCAACTATCAGAAATATTAATATTTTTCAATCGTAAAAACAAGCATCACGCCACCACCGCCATGATAGATTTATGAGTGACTGAATGAATGAATGACTGAAAGAAAATTAAAATTGACATAACCACAAATGTCATTTGATTTCCATTGTAATTGTCATGTCATGCATGTCACGTCACCCGTTCCTGTATGTCAAAATTAAAAACATCGTACGTTTCGAAGTTAATTGCTATTTTTTTTGCCTGCCCCCAACATGACCATGCCTCTTTCGTTATTGATCTGGTTTCCTGTAATATACCCCTTCCCACAAGTATGTTTATTCTTCTCGCTTCTTTAGATCCCAATATATATTTATGTTTGTCTTCCTTTATTTCTAATAACAATATTAATATTTAAATATTTGTAAGTATTCCCTATCTATCCTAACTTTCCTGATCCTTACTTTTCTTAGTTCGCGTTCTTATTTTTAGTAATAATTGTTTCCCTAATTTTTTATACAATAAAATAACTAACCAACTAACTTGAGAAATGGCAAATGCGCAGAGTGCGAAGCCATAAAAAAAAAAAAAAAAAAAAAAAAAAAGTTAATTGCTAGGTTGTTCGTAGTGATTTTATTCTCTTTGGCTAGGTTTCTATTTATTGTACATTGTACATAACCTCTTCAGTTTACTTTCCGTAAAATTCTACTGAATAGAAAAGTAAATTATTGTTTATCTTCGGCTCATTTAGCCTAAAAGAGCACAAAATGCCAACCTACGAGGTAGCATTAATGCTACGAACAATGCCCAAACCAGAACTCAAAACTACTCTCAAGCGAGTTGCTACTGCAATATTTGAACGTGGTGGAATTATTAGAAATATTGAAAATCTCGGATTCAGACCCATGCCATACAAATCAAGTGCTCATGGGCTAGTACACAGAGAAGCTAACTATTTCTTGTTCAAAGTCGATTCACCAACCCAAGTAGTTACTGATTTGAAGGAAGAATATAGCAGAGATGTTGATATTGTAAGACAACGAGTGTTCAAAGTTGTGGAGGATGATCAACATAATTGCACCCTGGAAACAGAACTCTTACCTCCAGCTTACAGAAAAGAAGTTCAAAATATGATTGAACTTGGAAAGACACAAGTCAACCGTTTCACTTATAAGTTCAAGTATAATTCAGGCTTGGACTACTATCCGTTCCAAAAGTAATAGACCTCATTATAAAGTAACTAGTGCACTAAAAACTATTGTAATAATGTAGATTATTTAAATAAATTTAGATTTATAGAAGAATATATTTGTCCTTTTTCGTACTTTCCTCTTTAGATGAATACTTTTCTTTCAAATGATCTTACAGAAACAATAGGATATTAAATAGGAAAGTTACCTACCTAAAGGTACATAAACTAGCTAAATTTAAGCAACAGCTTTTTAATCTCCCATTCAAAAAAATTGATGATTTTCAATCTCAGTAGGTTATAGGTACTTACCTACTTTTTAACCAACTTACAAAAAAGGATGTGGTTGGCTTACTAAACCAATAAGAATAAGACTATTAAGACTAAGTAGGTACCTACTACCTACAAACTTTAAATAATCATCATGAGGAAACCACCTTGCAATGCAACCTGTCACCTGAGGAAAGTTAACTTTTGCAACCTCTGACTACCCCCAACATCAAAACATCTTCAATCATTTATTACTTTACCTAATACCCACAAAACACTATTACTCCTAGCGGAGCTATAATACCTGTCTCCTCTATGCCTAACTATTTTATTATACCTATTATAGTATTATAATAAACCTACATGATAAGATGATATGAAAACCTACATGATGAAACCTACATGATGATGAATGATGCTCATAGTCATAGTGATGTCACCCAACCAGAAACAGTCTGAAAACCAGTGTTGCTCTTGCTCTGCACTTAGTACTTACTGTACTTAGTGCAGGGGTGCAGGGCAACTTAAAGCTGAGACTGTCCCATTTTGGTGAACATTAGCTCAGACATCCAATGACCCTAGGCAAATTAAACTTTTCTATTCTATTCTACCTATTACTGGGGGGTTATAATGGCCGTTCAAGCATTTCTGCTAGCAATCCATAAAGTGCATTTATTTCATTAATTGTTTAGCATTTTCACCAAAATATGACAGTTTATGAATTGCTAGCAGAAATGCTTTTGAACGACCACTATAGCCCCCCTGTATCTTCTGTTTTGTACCTACTGTTGTTAATTTATTGTAGTCTGTGCTGTTGTTTCCAAATACCTAAATATCGTCGTTGTGGAGGAAGAAGTCACTAACTCGAATTTTGGGCAAATTGACTTAATGATGCCAAAGTGTTTCTAAACCCATTATCTACCATATGAGAAAATAAAAAATAATATTTTCTATGTATTTTCGGAGATATAGTAATGTCAGAAGTCATTAACTGTTGTATATAGCAAAGAACGAGTGTGGTGTAATTAATTAACTACACTTGAGTATTATTAGATGTAATATTTCACGAATATTTTAGCAATCACTGTTCATCAAGATCACTTAGTTACTTTTTGCATACGAAGCATCCCTAATGTTCGATTCTTTTGAAGTCACTAACTAATCATAGTTATTTTTAAATGAAAGTAAACAGCCGTTATGCGATTTATAACCTTAAAAAAGTAACTAACGTACGTTATTTAAAATGAGATCTTTAATTATTCGACTTGATAAAAATTTTTATACGCGCTCTTCCCTAATTGCGTGTTCAATTTTTTGATCAATGCACTCCTAGCCACTGGTGCGGAAGAACATTGTTTTAATTCATATGAAATTATTGAACTTTATCACGTATTTCCCTTATTATTTTATTTCCCGACGTTGCCCGACCGTAGGGGCATGAGTCTTCAGAATTAAGACAGTAGAGCTGGAACTAGGTGGTATTATTGTAAACCTAGACAAGGATTCTCTTTTTACAAAAGTCCCACTCCATGACTGTCTTGACGTAGTGAAAACAAGGCTTAAGGACAATGAACCACCAGAACAGTATCTTGTTCCAGGTACTGAAAACCTGTAAAGAGAGAAACTTTTTATACCGTGGACCACCACCTCCAGATCGACGGAGTAGTCATTGGCGCTGGTTTTGGCTAACATCTAGATGGACCACTTTGAAAGCACGTTGGATCTACAAGCTAGCGGTATAGAACTGAGAAAGCGTTATGTGGATGACATGTTTTCTGCAATATGAATGGGATTTAGAACAATTTACGAGAAAATTAAACTCCATGTACCCTAATATCAGGTTCACTAACGAAATTGAGAGCAATAGGTCCTTAGCGTTTTTAGATGTCCTGTTAAAGTGAAACCTGACGGTTCTTTGGTGCATTATGTCTACAGGCACGTCGTGTCACAAGCACACGCACATGGAGAGATATTTAAACGCTACATCATACACCATCACCCTCTCCACCAACAATCTGTAGTTTCTTCTCTTACAAATAGAGCTAATGATCTATGTGACCTTAAACATTTGCAAGGCGAGCTGAAGCATGTTCAGGAGGTGCTAAACACAGAACGGTTATCTTGTAAGAAAGAGGAGCTCAAAAGGGAAGCGCTGAAAAGTACTGGATGTCAGCAAACAGCCCATCTTTTTGCCGTACATGGAAGGCGCACAAATAAGCGGTAGCGGAATATTTACTGGACTCTGGAACGAATCACCCGATTGAGTTACACGATCATAAAGAACTTTCTAGCAAACGCCACTACTACAAGCAGATGGTCCAAGAGACTTTAGAAATCTGTAGGTACCGTAATTTCAATCGTTAGGATGGTTTTTGTCTCTCGGCCTCGTAGAAACCCGTAATTAGTAGTTGTGTGAAACGTTGTGATCTGGTAATTCCGTACGAAGATGTTGTTAGTGTTGTGTGTCGCAGACTGTTCATTCCTGATTCTGAAGGCGAATTATTGAGGGTAGACGAGGATCCTACCCTCAATTAGCGGCGGTAGTTCCAGTAAAGCAGTCTACTCGTGACCACGAGAGCTGTAACGCACTCGAAACGTCGGGAAATCAAATAATAACGTAAATATGCAATAAAGCTAATAATAATTTCTTATAAATTATAAACTAAAGATGCGAAAGTTTAAATTGAACATTGTTTTGTTGCCGTTTGTGTGAAATTAGTTTCTACCACATTACTTAATGAAGAACGTTACAAAGAAACGATAGAGATCGGATTTTATACTGATTTTGGTGTCAGAAAACTCAGAACAACATGACTTACATTTTTGTTAGTTTAGAAGCTGGTAAACATGCTGTTTTGTTGACGTAAGTGGCATACGATGTTATAGTATGCGTAAGGTAAAAAGAACACTGAGGGGAAGCGGCGGTAGGGGTTTTGTAATAAGAAAGCTGGTTCGTGTACTATGACATGGTATTGCCGAAGGTTTATTCGTCTTCCTGGACGATCCCACTTAAAAAAAGAAAGACCTGGTGCCAAACCTTTGTCAAACCGACCTGACGAATTTCATTTCTGGTTCGAATCTAACAATCTAGCAGATAATGAAGTGAAGTTAGTGTAATGAAAGTGATTTAAATGGTTTTAGGTTGTATGGGCTAGTAGTTTGAAGGATTTTGTGAACTGTATTTTGTAATTTTACCTTTGGGAATAAGTTTCACTGTATGTTTTAATGTGTTTGACAATTTAATGAAAATTTTGGTTACATTTTAACTACTTTTAAAAACCTTAAAAACCTTTTATTTACTTGAAATAGGAAGCAAAAAGTCACTAACTTGCTACTTTCTTTGAAATACTACAGCAATTATTCATTAACTAACATGAATAGTTCACTAAGTGTTCAGAAAATTAGTTTTCTGTGTATGCTAAAACTCACTAACTTTTCTTTTTTTACATATTTCTTTATAATTACATTACGAAAAGTATAATTGAATATTTTATTTAAGAATATAATAAATGGATAGTTTATTTGTATTTTGTTCCTAGAAACCGATTTCCTAACTATAAGTGTTGTCGAGTTATTACG
Organism: Xanthorhoe spadicearia; assembly: GCA_947086425.1. Classification (NCBI taxonomy): domain Eukaryota; kingdom Metazoa; phylum Arthropoda; class Insecta; order Lepidoptera; family Geometridae; genus Xanthorhoe; species Xanthorhoe spadicearia. The sequence goes on from OX352199.1 coordinate 7,064,454, forward strand.
GCTAGAATGTCAAAAAAACTTTAAAACGCGTTTATCTCGGAATGACCTTTTTGTAGTTAGTGACTTCTTCCTCTACAACGACGATATAATATTCTATTCTATTCAAAAAGGAGACAAAAATGACTTTATAGACCTGAGGGCTGATTGTGAACCGTTTCTTTGACAATGCCTGCTTTCAGTTTCCGTCAAATTTGACAGATTTACTATAGAAAATCTGTCAAATTTGACTGAAACTGCTTTCAGTTTCCGTCAAAAAAACGGTTCCCAATCAGCCCTCTGAAAGAAATGTCTACAGAGTTTTTTCTTAAACTTTCGCGATCACAATTCATATTTTAGAACAATTTAGACACAGGTTTTTATCGCGTTATTTACCATAGTTATAATATCCCGACGTTTCGACTATGTTACAATAGTCGTGGTCGCGGGCAGACTGTCACACAATACAATAGTCAGTCATTAAATAGTACAATAGTCGAAACGTCGGGAAATAAATAGGGTAGGTAATTAACGCGCTAAAAACCTGTGTCTAAATAGTTCTAAAATATGTCTACCGAGTGTTATTTTTCACATTATTCAGCTAAATACCCTGCCTGACAAAAGAAATTCTTTATTCGGTGAATTTATTTTTTGTTTGTAGCGAGCCTAAAATAAAAATTTTATTTTAGCTATGGACTAGTTCCAATCCAATCTTTATTCATTCATCATTCGTTCATTTTATTTTCGTTCGATCGAGGACTCCCTCTTCCTTCCTTCATTTTTCTACAAAATAATCACAAATTGCGTCATTTAAAAATTTCTCCAGATAATTAGAGAGAATTGTGAAAACGTGGATGGATATTAACAAAAAGTTGATCTATGTATTTATCTGGAAAAATAACACTTTATATGCATTTGTACAACGAAGTCAGCTGACGTGTATAAACAAAGGGCATGATAATATTTTGAAGTGTCCTGAACTCTAAAACACTAGATTTCAAGTGCATTGTTGGATTAGTTTTGTTTCTAAAGATGGATGTCGACGGCTCATCAATTGGCGGAGAGATAGACCAAAATCTTTTGCTACAATTTAGTTGTATGAATACAACAGATAGGGAGGAACTCATCAGTCAAATGCAAAGACTTTTAGGGCCTAATGTGAACTATTACACAGCTAGTTTTTTTCTGGACATGAGTAACTGGTAAGCTCAACTCACTATACCTACTAAACTTCAATAAGAATGTAATATGTTACGGAAGATATCTAATTATCAAATTTTCAGGAACCTACAAGAGGCAATATGCTGTTACTTAGATTATAGTGCACCAAAAGCTCCTATGATGTCTCTGGCTGCAGCATCAAATCTCGTTCAGACTGTGGGTTTGAGTTCAAGGTAAATAAATGGACCTTCATTTCTGTAACTTAAAATGAATATGAAACTAATGAGGTTTTCCTATTTCTAGCTTTGAGGAATCCTGGACTTTAGCCAATACTGGCACAGAACCTTGGCCAGCTAGTTGTAGTATAATCCAGACTGGTGGGGAACTATTGGGGGCTGCAAGGTGTTATGTGCCACCTCTGCCTGCCGGCCACACTACAACAGCCACTCTAAAGTTCACTGCACCACCCACAGCAGGCACTTACACGGCCAATTTTAACTTAGTTACTGATAAAGGGGAACAATTTGGTGGTAAGATGATAAATACTAATCTTGACTTTATTGTAAAACATCTTGGATATTCCAAAAGATCAGTTCGCCCAATCTATTAATATAATGCCAGTGACAACAAAGAGGCAGTTACACAACAAAGAGTTGTCAAGAAATAATTATTATTATAATTCTTTGTATTTCAGATCAAAGTATTTCAATTTGATAACAACTCTTTCATGTAAATTATAATAATAATCAAGATGTTTTGGAAAATCATGGTCTTATTTTGTGGGGGTTTTCAACTTCAACTAAAATCTATATTAATGAGCTCAAGTAGAACAAGAATGTTCATTGTAAGTTTATACCAACAACAAATGTTCAGCTTGAGCTTGTGGTGCCTTTCATGGACACCTTGAGTAAAATATCTAATAGTTCTTTGGTATATTATAATATGAAGAGACATTGAAAATCTTAGTGAGGGGTAAAATACTAATCAGTTTATATTATTTTAGATACATTAAAATTGACAGTGAGAGTGGAATCTGAAATGACCATGGCTCTGGTAGAGCAATTAGCAGCCTTACCTGTCCCCAGTAGTAGGATGGAAGATTCTGTTACTCAGGTATTTTCTTTTAATTTATGCCACAGAAATAACTTTTTACTTCTTTCATCTTGTTTTATGTTGCAACTTAAGATTTTAGCAATAACCTAATTATCTAGTGTCCTAAAACTTATTTAAGCTATCTTGGTTTTGAACATTATAAACACTTATCGGGATATTTACCATGATTCGTATACCTATTTGAGTTTCCCGATATTTCGGCACAGTTGAATGCGCCGACATGATCACGGTTAAAATGGGGATACTCATAAATCTATGTATCATCATGGTACATATCCCATTTCAAGTGTTTATAATCTACTGTCCTGTTAAATATGTATTTTATTTGTTTCAGACTCCATCACAAGATGACATTAATTTATAGATTGAAGTTACTTATCTAGAAACGCAAATAAGATTGCAAACTCAAAATTAAATTATTTTATGTAGTCTCATTAAAAAAAGCTGTAGCTAAGATGTCTACTGTACTTTTAACATGCAACAGAATGCAGACAATTTAAACAATGTAGTGTGTCTGTGTAGAGAATTATCTGATTATAAAAATAAGATCATTCAAATCCCACATCACAAATGAAAGAGTCATTTACAAATTATACACGGTGCTTAGCTTTCATATAGTCTTGTTCTTTTTTTGCTGATTATCATGTTATTTCATTCAATTGATTTTATTTGAATTATGTCATGATGCTTTTCCACTGATATTCATCACAAGCAGACATTTTGGAACTCACAACAGAATTTTATCATCATAATTTATAAGGTAAGTTGTTGACTAATGAAGACTGCATCAATCAATTCATGTTAAGGTTTTTATTTAGGTAGTTTTATAGTTATTTTTTGAATTATTACAATTATTATACATGGTTTTATTTTAAATAGACGCATTATTATAAATTTTGAATATTATTGAGTACTAGTTGTACTTATCTACTGTAGGAAATATTTCGTAAAAGTTTTATAGGTCCCATATCCATCATGTTATTATTTTGTCCGATACAATAATTATAATTACTTAAGGATTTTGGATAAATCAACTGATGTACAAAATCAAACAGGAATCATGTAGGGAGTAGAATTAAGCAATGCATTCATCAAGATGTGTGGTTGTAATCTAATTTTCGTAAGTGATTTGCGTGAAACAATAGTACATTTGGCATTGGTGAACTTACCTCCTGAAATCATCATAGAGTCTGTGTAGGTATGCAAGTATACTTTAAGATTAATTGTATGTCCTTATGAAATAAATTATGATACCATAAGTTTGCCAGATTCCTAGAAACCTATACATTACAATCTTGTGTTTGCCCATTTTTGGTGTTCAGTTCAGAGAAACTGAAATTCTTCTCTAATACTTATACCTATGTAGGTATAGAGAACATTTACTACTTATAGTATAATGTAGATCTTGCCCTTTATAGTGTAGGCAAAGATTGCCTCCTGACACTGTATAAATCATAGTAAAGGCCTTTGTACATCTTTCTATTCTACTAGCAGGTATACTATTATTTTATCTGTCTTAGAACAGCCAATGCATGGAAATAAATATCATTTTATGGATTGAACACAAAAAAGGGCCAAAACGACTTTTAACCCTTTGAAGTTGGCAGTGCGAGCAAACGCGCGCGATATTTTCCGCCACTCGAACACCTCTTTTTTGCCTCACGGCGCCAGCCCGGCGCGACCACTTGATAAACTTATCATAAAATCTTAAGTACTGAACCGATTTGTATGCTGTAAATGTAGTTCTGATGAGAAATATATTACCTATCCGATAGGTGACAAATATACAATTTTTTTAAAGTTATAAATATTGATTTTCAAACACTAAGTCAAAAATAGATGAGTTTTTGTCAAGGTAATTTTCTTTCATTCTCGGCTCGATTTTGAGGCTAGAATATCTACCCCGGCACTAAGAAGGAACCATATTTTCCACCAAACCTCCTTTTCATGCTAGTTTATAATAAAAATCAACTAAAACATCAGAACAACACAAAACTTTGAACCGCGCGCGTGGAGGTCAACTTCACAGCTGTTTGTGTCACAACTAAATAGCACTTGACTATCGAATGGCGGGCTTATTTTACAGTTCATTCTCTAAACAACAGATGGATATAAAATTCCCATGCTATAATCGACTCTATACCCTTGTGAAAAGGTTTTAAATGACCTGTAGTACGATGGTTCAAATCCGCATCATTAGCCTTTGACGGATGCAAACATTTTAGTATTTTTGTTGGTTCGGATTGGAATCATTAGCCGTCAAAGAGTTAAACAACAACCATGTCCCACTGGCGTTTGATTGAGCGCTGGCGTCTGTCCAACGTTCTTCTGCGCAGACACGACGACCGACGTCGCGTAAAGTCCGCTGAACGCGACGTTAACGTTGCGTGGACGCAAGGCGAATGCTTGCCACTGTAAACTCTTTTCGTTGGAAAGACGCCAACGATCGTAAAACGCCAGTGGGTTATCAGCATAAAGGTGCAAATAATAATTCAGCACTAATGTATTGTCAAAGAGCCTGTCCAGAAAGCGCGATTTACGCGCGTGTCAACGCACTCGCGCGTTCTCGAGATACTAGAGCTACTTACATGAGTTATGAAACATCATTTGTATAATGTTGTGACAGCTCAACTTAAATGTGAGAAGTAGCTATTTTACAATGAGTGTTTAAAATTATGATCTATTCTTGAAATTGGTTGTATGTAGCTAAAGAACATAGATGGCTAGCTAGCAGGAATCATATTATACTAAAGTGAAAATTGACATAAATATTATGAAATGATTGCCATTTTAAGGATAATGGGGATTTTTTAATAGTGCCTATTGTTAAGAATAAATAAAATGATATATTATTTAGATCCTATTTATTTTACTTTATTTATGTCTAATAATTAATTGGGTACAGCACCTTAAATTTCATGCTAAATGGTTTTCAACCAATGAAGAAGGCAAATTATTATCCTATATGATCATAATTATGACAGTATGCTAAATGTTAGGGGCTAGATCAAATACTTTGGTAAAAATTACACTGCCATCTCCATATCAATTTTTGGGTAAGGCTGATAGCCTTTGATAATGAAGTCTTCATATTTGAAATCATCAATTGAATCAATCTTACGAGCAAACTCCAAGGTGGGGAATGGTCTGGGCTCTCTCTGTATCTGTTGCTTTAAAGGTTCAATGTGATTCAGATAAACATGGGTATCTCCTGTTGTATGAATGAACTCACCGGCCTGAAATAAATAAAAATATATTGTTCAGGTTTTCAGTCAAAAGTTGTCTATATAAAACATTTTCATAGGCATTCACTTCTATGCTTTTATAGCCAAGCAGTGCATAATGCACCATTTAAATAAATGTCAAGTTCATATTGTTACCTCCAACCCTGTGATGTGTGCGATCATATGAGTCAGTAGTGCATAGCTGGCTATATTGAATGGCACTCCCAACCCCATGTCAGCACTTCTTTGATAGAGTAGGCAGGAGAGTTTTCCGCTTGAAACATGGAACTGGGCTAGGCAATGGCAAGGAGGCAAAGCCATTTTGCTCAGGTCTGATGGATTCCAAGAACACATCACCATTCTTCGGTCTGCAGGGTTAGTTCTGCAATTATAGGTATTTGTTTTATTGGCGGCCAACAATTTATTTGTTTCTTTTAAGGAAACTAGGTCATGGTTAGATATTTAACATCTAAATGTCTAATCAAAAAGTTTAAAAGCAATATTTCTGCTGATACCTACTTTAGTGTTTGAATAATGTTCTGAAGTTGGTCAATGCCTTGCCCAGTATAGTCAGTTTTAGCATCCACATATTGAGCACCACTGTGTCTCCACTGCATGCCATACACTGGTCCTAAATCACCTGAAATGTAAAAAGGAAAAGCTGTTTAGAAGGTAAGTAAAAATTGCAAATATGTTAGTTTGTGGCTGACTCTGGTGGAGTCTGCACACCACATTATTCATAATGGACTTATTTAAACTAGATCATCTGTTTCTATCTTTAATTAAATAAAATTTTGAGAAGGATAACACTTCAGTAGGTTACTTGCAAAATAACAGCGGATTTATATGATGAATAATGGGGTTAAAAAGCACTTAGTTACTTACCTTCCTCTCTATCAGTAAATCCAAGATTGTCTAGGAAGGCTCGGGACCCATTTGCATCCCAAATGTGGACACCTTTAGCAGCTAAAGCTTTGGAATCGGTTGATCCAGATATCATCCATAAAAGCTCTTCAATAACTCCTCTAATGAAAACTCGTTTGGTGGTGAGAATAGGTAAAATGTTGTCTTTTAAAGAATATCTCTGCATGGCTCCAAATATAGAAAGGGTGCCCACGCCAGTGCGGTCCACTCTCTTGTCTCCTGTTGATGGAGAAACATGATTTATTAGCAGACACTTTATTTCATTAATGTTAATAAGCCTGAAATGGAAGTTACCTACCTGTGTTTATAATTTGTTCGACGAGTTTCAGATATTGCTGCTCATCGTGGACAGTGTCGCCGTTAGTAACTTTCATTTTTATCCGTTTTGAAAACACAATCTAATCAGAAATACGTTTTTTCGGCGATTTGAGAGAAAAATTAAAGAAAAGATTTAGAAAAAACTATTACTCAAACAAAACAAACAACAAAGCAAACCAAAGAGAAAGAAAAAAGCACAAGTTTGCCGCCTTTTTATGACAGACACCAGACAGACAGTGACACTGTCAAATGTCACCGACGAGAGTGCAAGTGGCATCAGAATCAGTTTCTAGAGGGATCGTTTATTTTTAACCTCAGAGCAATCATCTTCTTTCAGTAAGTTTTTAACACTCAGAGCTAACCAACCAAACTGGAGTAATAGCAAATAATAGTGTTCTGTGACCAAACTGGACGCGGACGTTTCTTCTTACCCTGTGTGTGTCATTTATGGAAATCAAATCGCATATTTATTATTAAGTTGTTAGGCAAAACAAAGTGACAAAACATTGCTTGCCAAGCATCTCTGCTAAAACAATAAAAACGCTGATTTTATTTTAAATTAGGTACCTATTAAGTATAATATAATTCAAGCTTTTTTTGAAAATTTGTAGAAAGCATTACGTACGACAGATCAATTAGGTACACTGGTTATACCTAATTACGGTTAGAGTCCCAACGCAAAACGAAGAGCAATACGGTTAGTGCGTCCTTTTTGCTGAAAAAATTAGTTAAAGGTAGGTATTTTTGGTTGGATGAGCAAGTGGCCAACTCTGTGACTTTAAATATAAGCCGGGACTGACAATTTAACGTGACCTCCGATCCAAAATGTTCTGTGGATCCGAAGCACGGAACTACGGAAGTGCTCAGTCTCATAAAAATGCCACTTGCGGTCGCCCATCCAAGTAATGACCGCGCAGAACGTTGCTTATCTTCGACGACCTATCAAGAACATCTGCAACCTTCGCCGCTAACGTTTTGCGATTTGTAAAATTTGCGTGATTTGTAGTGACTTATAATAATAAATGCTATGCAAATTATATCTTGCATTGCAGGTAAGTATGTAGGTAGGTAGGTATATTATACCTGCATAAAGGTTTTTTATGCTTTCCTCAAAGTAAAAATAAGATCCCGAAGGTATAGGTAGGTAACTTGGAAAATAATGTCATCTAAAACTTTACGCCTAACAACTTACCGTTTTACGGCTATCAGATAAAAATCTCGCGAGAGTCCTCTTGTCGTTTAAAAGCTAAAAGATTGGAGAGTTGTACTGTACGTCCCCAATCGGAAACTTCTCAAGGGAGGTCAATGCTTTAGACACAGAATATATACCTACGAAAGCCACCTCTTCGGTATTTCTAACCACAGAACATAATACTCAAGAGTTTCTAACGCACTTACCTTGGTTATTACCAATACCTACATTTACATAGCTGCAAGCGAAATGCGTAAAGCAATAAAACTTATTCCAATTAGCCCAAGTAGGTACCTAGATACTTTCGTGCGCTAGTATAACCGTGCGCAAACATACCCCTCCCACTTCCCCTCATCGTTCTTTTTACGTGACGCGACTTATACCTACCTATTTGTGTTTGGTTTGATTAGGGTTGGTAGGTAATATCTACTTTAGTAGTTTCTAAGACACCTACAAAACCATTGAAAGATTTCCACTGAAAGTTCATGCTATGATAAAAACAAAGAACACTAAATTGAATTAACTTCGATGAAATAGCAATAAGAAGGCCTGGGTATGGGCACTTAACTGAATGGTCCTGATATTTATTTTCTGAGGGTTTCTTACCGAAAATATCCATAACCATTACATACTCAGTGTTAGGGTATAGCTACATTGGTATTCGGCATTATTGTATATTTTGAGCTGTTTGTTGACCTATTTTTTGTTTTCGTAGAGCTATCTACGCTTACGCTTAGTGGAAGCTCTACGAAGTCTACGAGATCAAAAATTTCCAATATTATTCTAAGCAGAAAATAATTATGTTTAAAGATATTTATAGTTTTAAGTAGGTAGGTACCTCATTAGGTAACTAACTATGTTTGCAGGTACAAGAAAAACTTAGGTACCATTTAGATAGACCCTTGGATTTGGACCTGGGCTTTCTGAAATTTAATTAAAAATATTTTAAAAAAACAGTCAAATCAAACAACCTTAAATTCTTAGTCATATTTAGCTGGATTTATCTCTTTGAAGTGAAACTATGGTCGGTATGGTAGGTAAAGGGTATTATCTACTTTTAGATTCGCTCGAAAAGCTTTTCTCAAATGAGATTCGTAAGCGATCCAATCCTTCTACTTATACAATGTACTGGAAGGGTTGACCAGTGGGCTCACTCCTTTATCAGGAAGGTATAAAAGGAGCTCGAAATAAAAGAGTGGATAATTGAATCCTCATTTCGGCTCGGTTGCGGAAAGTATGTAGATTACACCGTACACCGATAACATTGAATGGTAAACTGAGGTTCGGCAATAGCTGCCCTTAATTCTGAATCGGTCTATTACCATTACGGTAATGGTAATATTCAATGATAGTAGGATAGTGTTCGCACTTGGTTTAACACAGATTAAATGTATAAACTTCGAGTAACTAGCTCATCACTATGAAGCTTAATTAGGAACCAGAGAGTACTAACACAGACAACAGAGAAATGGTACTAACAACCAGGCCTTTACATCTCCACTAGATTAGGTATATAGATACATACAGTGCGAGTTAGAGTAGACGTACGATTATGCCCCTATTTACATGGTTTTCTCATGTAAGTGAATTGTTTTCTTATGAGAAATAAAAATATTAAACCAGACAGTGGACAATACCTGGATGTATTGTTAAGATAGAAGAGGCTTATACTTAGATGGATTTAACAAGAATTTCGAAGATCTGTGCACGCAGATTTGTATGGGGATTAATAACGTCTGTATCACTTTCTTACTACTTACTGTTAGGTAGACCAAACGTTTTCAGCCCTTTTCATCTCTTTAAGGGTCGAATTTCTTAGCACCCTTACATCATAAAGGGAATGTACCTAACTTTTTTTATATTTCTAGGACATGGCTGTGCGTGGATATATATGGCAGCACAGATTACATAAGTAATGTCAGTTCGCAAGCCTTAAATAAATTGTATTTCCGAAGTTATCGGCGGCGGCGTTTCACGAGAGGCGGTAAGACAAAGCGTGCCAATATTGCGGCTTTGCACGGGCAGCCCACGTGACGACTTTAATGCGATTTCATATTGAAATATTATTTGTTTGTTTTTCTTGAACATCCATTTTTGTATGTCAATATTCAGATATTGAAAATCCAAAAAAAAAATTTTTTTAACAAAATAATATCAATGCCCACCCAGCCTTCGTCGAATAGAAAGTTACCTATAAGTTTAGCTAACTAAAATAACATAGGTACCTACCTACCTAATTTTAAAGGCTTCGCGTTTTTACGGTGCTTCATAGGTATAGGTTCCTTCCAATTCAACAAATGCACCAGCTCTCGGACTATTAAGAACCGGACTATTAATGGTACACTTTTATAAAAACAGTATAGGTAAAAATACCTACATAACAAAATAGATGTATAACGTCGTTTTCCTTTGTTTCAAAGCAAACATTTTATTTTAAACCACGAGTACGTCTGTCTTCATTAAAGTGTGGGTAATGGGGACAAAGGATCAAAAAATAAAATTAGGCGAAAAGCCACGAAGGTTTCTGAGTCAAAGCATTCTTTATAAAACTCTCACTGATGTTTCGTTTATAATGAGACATAGCCAAAATTGAGCCTCCCTTTGAAAATATTTACAGTAAAGAGCGAAATTAAAGCGTTGTGTCATTTTTCATTAGGAATTTTAATAGAGAAGTAGGTTCGACCCAGCGTCCCCCAGCCAAAGGCAAGTGATTCTATTTTTCTTAGAGCATTAATAAACATGGCCACTTAGCAGATTTCCTCGTAGAATGTCACGATTAATGGTGCCGCTATCCCTACCCCTAGTCGCCATCTTAATTTTATAATTTCAGCACTTTTGTAGCCCTTTACCCTGTGACACTGACTCACATAATATGCTAATGAGGGTCTTTGACTGTCTTCAATTCCTGTCAAAACTTACCACTTGTGTCTGTGTTGCAGTGGGTGATAGTCTAGACGCAGGGTTGCAGGTTCGCCACTCTCGGTGGGACAAATGTTCGTAAGATCTGCAAATATTTGTCTCGAGTCTCGGTGTTTCTACAGAAACGCAATTTAATTTACATATTCACTTATCCTTGGTTTAGTTTAGGTGATGACGTTTTTGTATGAAAGTAATTAGACCAATGACACATAGTTTATTGAAACTGGACATAAGCTGCTTTGGGTCTAACCAAACACATCTCAGTAATTTATTTTATATTATTTATAATTTACTTTACATTAAGCACATTGTTAAATCCCAGTGAATTCTGAATACGAGCCATGAATAGGCTATCTATTCTTGACTCTGTGTATTGATTGATTGCTCTTGTCTGTGTGGACTTTCACGCTATAACAAGAGCGACAAAACGGCGTGAGCTAGACAACATTGGTGCAGTTGGGGCTCGAATGACCCAATGTATATCAGCGCGCTCGTAATCGGGATTTGCAAAATTTATTTGCGAGACTCATGCGTATCCCTGTTTCCTTTTAGCGTGAAAGTTGTTTATAAACTTTTTAGGACTTACATTTTCTGACGCGATTTTCTTCGAAAAATGTAACTAATACAATAAAACTTATATAAACAATAAAACAATTAATACAATGATACATGGAAATCTGTGGAAAAAAATCGAAATAAAATATAATGAGCTGTAAATTACATCGGTCTCATTGAGCGCGCGCCACACTTTATAATAATCGATGCTGCTCTACAATCCTGGATAACAGATCGAACGACCGTCGATCCAAGATGGATCGTCTAGTGTGGACCCGGCTAAAAAACAAATTTTGATGAAACTTGACAAAACTTTGGATCACATTCTAAAGGTATACATGTACTTATAGTGAAACTGGCGAGACGAAAGTTTATTTTTTATGGACTAACATGAAGAAATGGAACTGATTTTGTTAACCCTATTTGATTTCAAGTAGGTATCCTTCCGGATATTGGTAGAGTTGTAGATAAAAATATCTTCTATATATTCGAAATAATCGACATACTCGGGTAGATCGAATACCTTGTTCACTTTTGAAGAGACTCTTCATTGGAGTAGCACTCACTGTTGTACAATGGTAGATAGGTATGCCTACAGACCAGTATATCCAGCACAGCAGTACGAGTACATAGATCTACACTAATATGATAAAGGGGTAAAGTTTGTTTGACGGGAGTAATCTCAGAAACTATAATACTCAGCCGATTTCAATAATTATTTCACCAATGTTAAGAGTGGACTGTCTGGATGGTTATGGGCTATATTTTATCCCTGTAGTTTCATTAGCGCGGCTCTACGAACTTTGCCGGTTTTATAAAAAAATACTTACATTAAAAAATCATTAAATTGATTAAGTCCCAAGGACTAGATGATGCTCTGTGGAATGTCCAAGTATGTTTTTCTCGGCGCTATAAATACAACAAATAAGCTTTAAACATTAAATTAGTAAAACAGTGCAACGGTTTCCTGTACCGTTCGATTCCACAGCATCTACTTAATTAAAAATGTTTTGTTCAGTTGCATTGCTATTTGCTAACGAGTACAAAGAGCTCGCCAAAAGGTTTGTAAACGCGAATTAACTAGAGCCGTCGAACAAACTTAAGTGGATGCCTTTCAAGTGAACTCGCTAGCTGGCTGTGTTTTTATAGTCCACACTACTGTAGCGAAATGACCATGACCATTCTCTCAAAGTGAGTTAAGATCGTCAAGCGAGTATCGCTGTGCAACTATTACCTATCAACTATCCCACCTACAAGTGGGAACTTGTAATTGGCCATCAAAACACAATACATGTCCTACGTGTATTTTTAGTTAGTATCCTAATTATGTATTTAGCTGTAAGTTCTCTTAACAAAATAAAATAAAATAAAATATATTTAAAAGCTCTTGTCGCTAAGTGTCAACTGGTGGAACGCGAAGGTAACTGCCGGTATCGGCAACGTTGACAGTCAGCATCAACTGCATTTTCTTTTTTTCCTATTAATTTTCATAATTATCTTTTATTTCCAAAAAATTTAAACTTATTTACTTGTATCTTTTGTACGTTTCTCTACAATGTTGTGATAATCGTTGCTTTGCCGTGGTGGTCTGACAACTTCCTAAAGATGATGACTAAGAAATTAAATCGACCCCTTGTAGCATGCTTACCTACCTAGAGCGCAGCTAGGTGCCTACCAACTAATAATTTAAATAGGTACTAACAGAGTCGCTTCTTGAAATACAAGTACCAAATCTATCCCATAATCAAACAATGCAAACATTGAATCGTCAGAAAATGGAATTCACATTTGAAATATCTCATTCCCTGCTTAGATTGAGCCGCTACGTGGAAAGGTATTTCCGATCCTCGCATCACTTGCATTGTAAGCATCCCCCATTCGGCACTAATTGCTATCCGCCGGGTATAGGCATGAGGATCGACGATTCTAGATAAGCAGGGAGCTATGTCAGCCGTAATGGATACCGAGTTCCGTGGGAATTACGGCACACATGCTAATGAAAGCTCTGATTTGAAGAGTTGTACGCACGTACTTCGCAACTTGTCTTATTAGCTATCCAATCCAGGTGTTCGCATTGTAACTCTTGGCATACAACAACTAACATAGGAAGTAAGTTCTTGTGACATATTGAACAGTTGTAAAGTAATTTCTGGGTCGTCTGAAGATTCTTATGGATTAACGACTTTATGGCCAAACAAACTTTTTACGGGCCCTCTGAAGCAAAAATGCTCTCATTGTTTTTGATTTGCTAGGTATATCCATTTTTTGTGATCGCGTAAAAAAATATTCTTTTTCTATGACCTATCAGGAATGACGAAAGTGCAGAAATAGGTTTATAATAATCTTTAATACCTATTAGGTATATTTACCGTATATTTACCTCTGTCTGTTCTATATAAAATCATCAACACCATGTAATAATATTTACGTAGTGTATTGATTAGCAGTCAGTCACTCGACGGTTTTAACATTCTTATAAATGTAATGTGTTATATTTTGTGTTTGGGTTTTCAGACACTTTTAGTTTGCTTCAACACACATATTGCTACTAGTAATTTACTAAATTATATTTAACTACCACTCTTATGACAATGAAAAGAGGCTACATCAAACAGTAGCCATCTGAGCTCTAGGATGCCTCTAACGGATCTTTGGTTTAGCTTATTATGGGTGGAATATTAACATTATCTAGATACTTCATACGAAATGTGTAAAATTTCAATCGACAGTAAGCAAAACTAGAGATAGATAGATTACGGAGACTGGCCAAGTCTATGGTTAAAGGGTAAGAATGTGTTGGTTTTTTACTGGACTATGTCAAATTAACGGATCCGTGACCTGTAAAGTAAGTTTTATTGATAAACTTCGACGTTTATTCCTTTGATAAACTAAGTAAATACTGTCATAAGATTTAAACAACCTGACTACTTGTTTAAAAAACTTGAATGGCGTCAAGGTTACCGTGGGCAGGATCCTAGGTCGGCTAACAGATTTAAGTTGGTTACCCCATTTCATAAGACACGTGCTTTTAAAGGAAGCTTCCGCTACCAAGCCACTAAATGTTGGAATGACTTGACTTGCCCCCTCCATTGAGAAATTCTCTTTCAAAAGGAACTTTTAAAACCCACTACAGAAGGCTTCTCTTATCGGAACAGATTGGTAGCGCCTAAGCTTCCTAACGCTAACGACATACACACGGATATATAGGTACATAAATACTCTCTGCTATACACACTTTGTTTTTGTTCGCATACCTCACATACCTCACACTCTTTTCTTTTTTAATATAATTTTTATTTTGTTGTGTTTGTTATTCCAAGCAAATTTTCACTCATGCAAACTCCTGCTACACATACACACATCCATCATACATATCTACACTACACGTCATCCCCCTCTAACCCCCCCCCCTTCCATCCCTACCCCAATCCTCGAGCAACACTGAAAAACAGCGCCTGATCGTCCGATTTAGGCTTAAAGCTGAGTTGTTGCCATTTCAGCAAATATTTATAAAATTATTTCACTTTGTTTCATATCTCATTTATCTATACCTATATTGTTTCTTTTTGTACTTTTAATGTTTTGCTGAATAAATTTATTTTCTTTCTTTCTTTCTTTCTAAGTTAGTCTATGATTAAAGGGTAAGAATGTGTTGGTTTTTTACTGGACTATGTCAAATTAACGGATCCGTGACCTGTAAAGTAAGTTTTATTGATAAACTTCGACGTTTAATATTCCTTTGATAAACTAAGTTTCGAGTGTTCCATGAATTATTGGAACATAGCATTCATTCATTGTTCTGGGTGTATTAGGATATCCACTCGCTTAATCTATGCTGAGCGCTGCTGCAAATATGAACAGTAGAATTAGGTCATCAACGCCGGCGCGCCACACATTCCCACCTACTTCGCATCGAGAGTGAATTTTATACATTAATTCTAAATGGTGTTACGGGGTATTACTTATTATTTATGTTAATACTTTTTAATCCGGGAAGGCTTCACATCAATATGGCCGCTAAAATTTTTACACAGTTAGGGACAATACTTTACCCTTGCTTGTAGTAAATGCAGTGTTGTAGTCTTGTGTCAGTGAATACTAGTTTTTAAACTCTACCAGCTTTTTGGTGCGATGACAGTTAATAATGTAGTATAGGTTGGTCTATTTTTTATAGTAGTTTAGTTTCTGTAAATAAAGGTCAATATTTGTGTTGGATAATTGTTTACTACATTTATAAGTACCTCAAATCGAATCAAAAAAGGTCGAGCTAGGCTGAGCAATGGTACACAGTTTGTCCAATCACAGGAAATATGGAAACAAATAAGCGATCGGAAAAAGCTTAACTATTCTTCACAGTGTTCTGCAAAATATAAAAATCAGTAATAGGATACATTCTTCAGGTTTTAATAAATACATTTTCATTTTTTTTTTCATTGTAGCGCTGATTCTGTAGTAACACTGACAAACTAAATTACGAGTATAAAGCCAAATTATAACTCTTACTTGCTGTACCCCGCGGTTTCACCCGCGTAAGTCCCGTTCCCGCGGGAAAACCGGGATAAAATATAGCCCCTATAACCTCCCGGACAGTCCATTCTACACACCCGTGAAAGAATTTTTGAAATCGGTCCAGTAGTTTCGGAGATTACCTCCGTCAAACAAACAAACAAACACACAAACAAACAAATTTTACCTCTTTATAATATTAGTATAGATATAGATATAGATGATATACCTAACTCTAAAATGTTTTTTTCAGTTTTTCAGTTTATTGAAAAGCTAAATGGTTTGACCAATTCTACTCAAAAACACTTAAATTTTACTCTGACTTTTATCTCAAACTTGAACAAAATTGAAATAGAAAGAATAGTCCGTTGAAATGTTACATTTGCTTTGCATTTGTTAGAGGACGCAATTTTATTATTGCGACATGTGTGGGGGATCAATAGAAGCTTAACCTCAAGTTTGTGGGGTCGCCACCCTTGTTTCCCGGCCGCCATCTTGAAAATAGTGGTGAACACGATATCTCAGAAACTATGCGTCTTACAAAAAACTTGTCAAGCTATCATTTGTAGTAAATTGTTTTGCCTACAAATATGTGTCTATAACTTTTTTCCCTAAATCAAATATTTAAGAAGTTATAAGCAAAAAAGTGAGAAAATCTTTCTATTTTGCTCTATCACTTCACGCAAAAACGGCTAGACCGATTTGGTTGAAATTTGGTATGTAGATAGGTGATATCCTGGATTAACATAAAGGCTACTTTTTATCCCGATTTTCCCGCGGGAACGGGACTTACGCGGGTGAAACCGCGGGGCGCAACAATTTAAACCGGATAAAAAGTAGCCTATATGTTAATCCAGGATATCACGTATCTACAAACCAAATTTCAACCAAATCGGTCTAGCCGTTTTTGCGTGAAGTTATAGAGCAAAATAGAAAGAATTTCTCACTTTTTTGCTTATAACTTCTTAAATATTTGATTTAGGGCAAAAAGTTATAGACACATATTTGTAGGCAAAACAATTTACTACAAATGATAGCTTGACAAGTTTTTTGTAAGACGCATAGTTTCTGAGATATCGTGTTCACCACTATTTTCAAGATGGCGGCCGGGAAACAAGGGTGGCGACCCCACAAACTTGAGGTTAAGCTTCTATTGATCCCCCACACATGTCCCAATAATAAAATTGCGTCCTCTAACAAATGCAATACTCGGTCCTCAAATTGTAACATTTCAATGGACTAGAAACGAGCTGTCGGTTTTAGAAATAATTTATTAGTGTCACAACAGAATCAGTGCCAGTGCCAGTTCAATTTTAGTGAACAATTTTCTAGATTTCAAGGGTACTTATCCCCGGCTGCTTCTAATCGGGTTGAATTCCCTCAGATGGAGGACGTTGACGTCGAGCACCTTACTCGTGTCGGTGGCATGTCCCGAGCTCAAGTGACAATACTCCCCTTCACCGCACACAGATCGAAAGTTACTTGCAAGATAATTATGGTTTATCATCGAAACGAATGGATTAATACAGACTTTTGAAATTTTTCTTTCTTTTCTATAATTTAATGTTTTAGTGTTCTTTTGGTTTTTATTTGCTAAATAATCAAAAACAAAAAAAAATGAAAGAATTAATCTTGATTGCTGGCATCTGCAGTGTGAGTTATCAAAGAAGAGATCAAGACTTAAAATTACTATTATACAACACGCACATATACCAAGGCTCTGGCTACACATCCTTAGAAAGACATCTTCAAATGAATCTTAGCCTTAATTTACCGCTCTATGGGATGATCATATTTTCTTTCAACAAACACATTATATGTATACAAACATACAATAATTATAATTTAATTTTAATGATACCGAGTTCGTAACCCTTTCGTAGCATCGTCGTAGCACCTTCTGTAGGAACTGCGTAGAGCCATTCGTAGCGTTATGCTTAAAATTTTACTTATTTAAATTTTTGTTCCTATTACTTGCTTTTGTTGTACGAGTAGGTAGGTACCTTATATTCAGTAAAATATATATAAATACAAATTTATAATAAAATATTATGTATGTAAATCTATGTGTTCTAAATGTATTTTACTATAGGTTATATCAATACTTGCTTGAAATTAAAATAATTCCAACACTGCGTACAGGTACGCCCATTAATTAATGAAATATTCAGAGTAGTAGCAAATTACAAAGTTCATACAGCGTAAAATTACACCTAATTAAGTGACTTGCGACTCTTGTGAGTAAGTTTATAGATGTTTTCCCGCGCAGTAGTGAGCGCCTAATTAATTAACTTATTTTAGGGCTACGGTTTTACGATTTGGGTTCAATTCTGCCTCGCTCATATAACCTAGGCAAAATTATTTGCTGAAATTACCTAGACTGGTAGTTTTGAAATTAGATATAGGTAATCATAATTTGTACAATTCGGTGATGGGCTTGCAACCTGTCACGTATGGTATATAAGATATGGGCCAGCGGTAAGATCAAATACGTAGGTATTTGGTAAATGTGTGAAAGTTTTTGAGAATGTATGGATGTATGTTTGTTATTCTTTCACGCAAAAACGGCTGGACCGATTTGGTTGAAATGTAATGGTTGAAAAGGTTGTATGTAGATAGGTGATACCCTGGATTAACATATAGGCTACTTTTTATCCCGGTATTCCCGCGGACTTACGCGGGTGAAACCGCGGGGCGCAGTAGTATTATTATAGTATTGAAAATAGAAACGAATACTAACAAGGAATCCCCCAGTCCGTGGAAAGTAGTAATCCTTTAAAACAATTCAAACCCATTAATTGTTCAGGTCTTTGGATGTTTCGCAGAAACAGACGGATCGCTCGGTATTTATCAGCCGTTGTTTTCCTCAAGGTTGTTGTGAAACGATTAGGATGATCAACATTTAATGATCATCACTCAAGATTAATCAAAGGTTTTTTAGTCTTTTAAATGGTAATGTTGGACGTTCCGTCGTCCTTTAGAAGAGCGCCTTTTTTGCATGCAGTTAATTAATATTAGTTTTTGGAGGAACGTAATTGTAACTATTTTTTACAAATTAAATCACGCTGGAATGGATATTTAATTAGACTTACAAAACAAATGGATTCTGAAATCTCAACCTTTCACAGGAATGATTTGTTTTCTTTCGTGACAAAAGCCGACGTAACGTCAAACAAAAACCCCGGTATCGAGATCATGTATAAAACATATCCTATTTCAATACCATCTGATCGATTTCCTTAGAATATCAAAGAGCAACCGTTTCAAAGGTAGACAAGTCATCAATATTTACCTTCTTTATTCTGCTGTAGATAGGTACGTTATTCTCAAAATATAATTTAGCTGAGCTGCGTTTGTAAACATTTAAATAGTTTGATGTATACAATACATATATAGATATTTAAAGTTACTTACTAATAATCATACATACCTACATAAAATCACGCCTTTTTCTTATGGAGGTAGGCAGAGGCCACGCACCTCTTCTCCACTGATCCTGACATTATATATTTCTCCTCATTCTATCACAGTACATTCGTCATTAAAGAAATATTATTTCAAACAGCACAGGTCTTGTTGCGTATTTTGTTGCCTCTTTAGGTCGTTTGTCTTCGAGCTAAGCCGAGCTCGAGACGGCAGCCGACGCACGTCTCAATTTAGGATTTTACAAGACATTTTGAATTCGCCTTGTTTGTTTAATGCCGGTGATAATTACGGTACTTTTTTATCAAAGCTTTTGAAAAGACGATTGCAGTGTCGGTAAATCGAAGGTTGCCGCGGTCAAGCGGTTAACGCGCCTATCCGCGCGGATCCTGTTGATCCTGTTCGGATAGATTTGACGCATTTCGAGTTTACCGCCGCTTCGGTCGTCTACGAAACCGGAGTTTCGTAACCAGTTACGAACTAATCATAATTCGTCCTCGTACCCGCTGCATAAGCTAAAGTATGTATCTAAACTAAAAGTAGGTATATAAACTCTTGATTTTACTATCTGAATTTTGTTACGTAGGTAGGTATTAATTATTTTTTTATTATTTATTATTAATTTAAATCTTTCTAATATACCAATTAGTTTATGTTAAAATAAGGATTAAATCGAAAACTTGCTCAAAAATTATTTGATGTAAAAATATTAATTTACGCCCAGTAAACATGCCAGAACAATATTTTAATTTTAAAATAGGTATTACCACTAACTCTTTTGTAACTGTTGGCGAATAAATTATTCGTAGCAATTTATTTAAACCAACATTAGCGGTAACTGATACTGGATGCAGCATGCAATTGACGTTTTAAGCTATTACGTTACGACGCTTCTTATTCAGAGACTTTTTTTAGTATTTTACAGCTATGGCACTGAATGATTAATAAAATATTACCAAAGAAATGTACTGATACAATTTCATACAGGTGCTACTATTTGTACTACCTATTCGTACCTATAAAACACGATCAATACTGATGACAGAACGTTTCTGTGTATAAAAGGTTGAATGTATTCTCGTTTGATCCATGTTCAATGAGTCTCTGCTTATGGCTGCTTTAAAGGGACGTTCCTAAAACTATGGTGAGTAGGTTTTAGTGATAATGGAAGCGTCAAAGACGTGGCTGTTCGGCATTTCAATTACTAGACTGTAGCCCACTAAATAATTCATCGACTCCTTTGAATAAAGCGTTCGACCCTCTTGACTCAACGTTACAAGTAAATAGTAGGTACATGTCATTGACTGCTTTTGATAACATTTTAAAACATGATGAGATGCAAGTAGGTTTCATTTTTTATCGTAAAACGTTAGAGTTTTAATAAAAGTAGTTGTACGAGTTGACGTTATGTTCTAATTTTTATTACTCTATTTGTTTTAAATGATCATATTAAGCAAGTGTGATTTTGGTCGCTTTAAACACAGTTCATGATCCAGTTTTTCTCAGGCTTATAAAAATCATCTAAAAAAATAGTTAACGTAGGTAACCAATATTTAGTTTCAAACTGAAGTAGCTAAGTTTTGCATGTTTGTTCTCACAGGAATTAGTTCTGTTTATCGCCTGCGCTTAACAGGAATGTTTCTGTGCTTTACGCTGCTTCATCTAAGCATTTTGGAGCTTTGCAGCTTGGAGATTGCCATTCCAGTAGTGCATTCCACATGCTAAATATGATACCTAGTTAAAGTTTGCTAACAGTGTCGAGCTTTTTAACCGTCTGCAAGAAGGAGGTTTTAGGGTTTACTGTGTTTATTTTTTTATGTATTTTCACCGGTTTCTCCGTCACACCGGCTTTGAAAGCTCTTTCGTTTGAAAGAATACGCTCCCGGTGGTCCCATATTTGTTATCTCACATTTTGAGGATCTGATGAGGATCTTCGAAGTTAAGAGCAGAAATACCAGGTGACACCTATTTCAAAACTCTATGGTATAAATAAATGTGGTTTATAATGTAATTCCAAGAATAACTTTAGAATGTATAAAATAAATGGACAAAAATGATTATGAATGAGACCATTATACCTACTCGAGTAGTTTCTGTAAATAAAATAGGAAATTTATAGTCGGAGTGCATTGCATAACTGTTAAGTAATGTTATTTCAGGGGTGGACTAGGTTATTATTGGAGTGACACTTTATTTGAACTACAGTGTTTATGCACACAAATAAATAACCCGTTCCTTCGCATAGAGTTTCCCTGAGGACATAGTTACTCGTAGTGGCACTTGGCCGTTGACACTCAATTAACCGATCTACATAAGGTAACTGCAAACTACAAAATTTGGGATTGTATTTATAAAATGTGTGTCATTAGACCAAAATCCGCAATCCCCCAACACAGTTAAAAGGATTTCAGTTTGAAAATGAAATGCTTAGCTAAAACTAGCAACTCGAATATAAAATATCGTAAACATAGATAAAAGTGTCTCAAAGAAAGAAAACTACTACCCGTAAACATTATTCAGAGTGGGTAACTTCAGCAAATACGTAAAAGCAAACCTGAACAAGTTGTCTTTAAAGGCAAATGTTACTTTCGAACGTTTTTTGGCATAGTGACCCATAAAATAATATATTATTTGAATATGTGTTATTTCCTCTATTCGATAAATTAAGCCTAATCAATCTCAACAATGTCTCAGGCACTACAGTGTAGGCAAAGATTGCCTCCTGACACTGTATAAAAGTAAAGATGGAAAGGCCTAAGTTTTTTTTACCTCCACTGTGTTATCTTGAATAAATTTGAATGTTGGCCCACCTTATTAGGTGTATGAAACTTTTGTTTCTAACGGTCAGTCTTATTAACCTATACTACATAAGTGGTTAATTATTGTTTTTTCATAGGTAATAGCCTCATACGAACTTACAAATTTTACGCACATAATATGTTCGATATGTTTATTCTATTTCAAAAATCAGTTTTTTGCACCATTGAAAATTAAAAAATGACCATGTCAAAATGAAGAGCTCCATAACATTAATTAATCAACATTGTGAAGTTTATAAGGAAAAAAAGAGAATGATCGAAGAAAACTGAGGACTACCTAAACTAATAATAAATCGATAAAAATAATCACCAATTAGATATATCAAGAAGATGATAAAAGTCGTTATTTCTTGTTCCAAAATAATAAGATGTTAACTTTTTCTATTTCATTATTGGATCATAAGATTTATCAGGTTAAATTAAGGATTACTATTTCAAGGTTCATCTCATTCATCTCTTAGGGGTTATTTGAATGCAAACATCGTACCTAACCTATTTTAAACGTAAACTTTATATTAAATGCTACACATGTAAGTACTTAAGTAGTTACACATAGCTCAAGATGGACGTGGACCGTTCGTGCCAGCTATTTCGAGCACTTATTTAGGAAGTATTTCCGTGCAGTAATCTAGATTTAGGCAATCAGGGGTCGTTTGTAGCCTGTTTTCACCTGCTTTGTGTCGCAGTGGCACGCTATACTGCCTATTAAACAATTTACTTATGCAGTGTTTGTTGTAGCGTAACAACCTTCCTTATTTACGACTAGCAGTACGTCCCGGCTTTGCACGGGTGTACTAATGAAATACCGGAATAAAATATAGCCTAACACATCAGTGAAAAAATTTTTGAAATCGGTTGAGTACCTACCTAGTTTCGGAGATTACCTCCTTCAACCAAACAAACAAACCAACATTACCTCTTTATAATATTAATGCCATAAGTATTATGTCCCCAATGACAGGGTATTAAAATATTAGCGAGTGAATTTAAACGAGCTTTCTCTGTGGTTCATCTTCCTTCTACCTCCAGGTAAAATTTTACTCCCTTTAAAAGGCCATAGAGGTACTTGGTAGACAAAATTTGTCAAGAGCAATATTCGAATAATTACTGCGTTTTGAAAATATTGCTGTTATTGTTTAGTTCAGATTTTGGGCGCTTAGTGGCTTTTTAGTTTGGCTGAATATAAACACAAATAGGTATAAATACTGTTTCTGATCTCGTGCAATTGTTTAGCGAATTCTGTGTTGCATGACGAAATGCGGTAAACAAGCTACGTACCTAACAATCGCTCCATGAATTCGCTTCAATAAAGTGAAAATTTACCGCGTTACGAACTGGGGAATTACTGTCGACAAAATACAGTTTAATTTGTTTTACACTCACTGTATAATTGGAGGAAAGTTTGCTATTAGTGAAGGAAATCAATTAAAAATGAGTAAAATTTACCTTCAGTACTTTTAAACTATTATATTTTATTTGTTTTATATTGTTTTTCTTTGCATAACATTAATATTTTTATAGCTAGCGGCACTGATAGAATCAGCAAAACCAGGTTACCTAACTACCTTTTGTTTAACAAACAGCCTTTCGACTTATTCCTTAGCACGCTAAAGAGATTTTTAGACATCCAGGAGGCTTTGAAGATGTCAATATATTTGGCACTTGACCAACACTTGCGGAATGGCTACAGGTTGAAACCTTTTCGAATTTTCGAATACTAAGTGATTTCAAGACGTCCATCATTGTTCAGACTTCAGAGCAAAGACACAGCGATATTGGAAGTCGCAATGGGTCGGTTCGAAAATAAGGTGAGTATAAAAAGTGTTTCCTCGGGAGCCTTCACCTCTAGGTAATAAATACTAGATTCATTTTGAGGATTACGTTACGTTACAATACTGCCTCACTGACTGTCGAGAATCCGCCTGTAATGTCTGTTTTACTGATTTTATTATTAGACAGCGCACAGTTATATCAATATGAGAGGCCCTGATTTTTTTTTTACGTCCAGAAATCCATATCCATAGTCCTTCACAACGTTACCTTTAAACATCAAATGGAAAGGTAAGATGGTGCGGTGACAACCTTTCCCTTATTTTACCAGAACTCATTTAATAATTTGTTGCATTACTTACTTGGTGCCGTTTCTTCAAGAACTTTTGTTTGGAAAAACTTATTTACGCTTTTCAATTTCTTCAGACAGTTTAATCAGGTCTCAAGTTTTACTACTTCGGTGTTGAAGTTGTCATTGCTTGAGTTTCCCATCACGTACGCGTTTTCTTGGCATCTGGTATGTTGTTGCTAGATGTACCTACCAGTGTCTTCTTGCAAAGTTAGTTTTCAACTTAAAGTAACGACTTCGGCCTGGTTTTACGTGCTGCCAAGAGCTGAATGTCAGAACTTTTACAAAACATAACGGTCCAGTAAATTAAAAATAAAAGTAGTGAGGTAGACCATCCGCCCTTTAAAATGACACATGGGTGTGATACATGTGAGTATTCGCAAACGAATTCTCCGAAACGGATTGGCTTGATGGCATTCGACAGTGACTTTTGGTGTAGTTTATTCACTTTATTCATAAATGCACCTGAAGACTCTTCAATGGTTTTTGAGTTACAAATAACTTATTGAATTTAGAAAATACTTAATAGTAAGTACCTAAATAATCATTTGTTTTATGATTGCCTTTTCTACAAAGGTAGTTTTCAAATAATGTAAATTTTTTACCAATCAACGGTTTGAATCAGAATACCCTAAACTTTAGTGAAAGGCTAGAAGACAATATTCATAATTAGAAAATTAAGGTGTTCTACCCAACGCAAGGGTCAGCAAAAGAAACATAAAGTGTGACAGTTAACAATTTCAAGTTTTCATAATATTTTTTGTACAAGTCAGAGCGAGTTTAATATTTCTTAACAATTCAAAAATTAAACTGTAAAAACTTAAAATGTAAATCAATTTGTTTGTTGCCAGTATTTTTATAGTTTAAATTGATACTGACCATAAAATACTAATCAAATGAACTAGGTATTTACATAATTACTAGATCTAGACTAACTAGTTCAGTCAAGTACTAGTACTCTAAATGAAGCAGTCGTCGGTCCTCAGCGGCTCGCGACGCAGCAATATTAAATTCAATTTACTTGAGTTGATTAGTTGGTGGTCATATCGGCCATATAAGCAGCCAGCTCCTCCATTGTACTGTTAATTGCGAGTTCGGTTCTCTGTGATTAAACGTGCCCAAAATCGGACTAACTACGAGTAGAATGTAATGTAGAATGATAGTGTTGTTTGTTATTGTAGGTATGGATGTTAGATTTCTGGATTTGCATTAGTGTTTGCAAATGTCTATTATCTATTAACGTTTCTATTGAAATTGACATTTGGTAATGTTCATACAAGGTTACCCAAACCTTTATGAACAAGTTATTCTGTCATGCTTACTAATAAAATAGGTAACTTAATTGTATGATTGTATGTTACTATCAGTAGCAATGAAAAAGTTATGAAATCTTTTTTGGTATGTGTTCACTTTGCTTTATAATACTGCTTGAATGGAGTATACCTAGTTAATCGGCTTAGTGGCATCGTGTGAAACGCGTAAAAAGCTAAGGTAGCGTGCGAAATCCCGAATTGTCGCTTTTTATCTTGGGACAGTGGTCCAATCATACGGTTCACTGAACGAGTTAATTAATGAAATCTACTAACTTCTTCATTCCAGTCGGAAACGTTCCGCAAAACATTTTTTGTTGAACGGTTTAGCTACGGGAATTAACCCCGGATTTTATGAACATCACGTCCCGGTTAAAGAGTTCCGTACTCTTTTACGATATTGAAGTCATTTATACTAAATATTTTGTAGTTTCGAAACTAGTTTATGACTGATCAACTAACTACCTAATAAAAATAGTAAGTATATATAAGTACAGAAAACTTACTTCGTGCAAATATTGATTAAAAAACTGCACTTTAAGCGTAGCGTTTTATG
This sequence comes from Xanthorhoe spadicearia, assembly GCA_947086425.1. Lineage (NCBI taxonomy): Eukaryota > Metazoa > Arthropoda > Insecta > Lepidoptera > Geometridae > Xanthorhoe > Xanthorhoe spadicearia. The sequence continues at coordinate 7,090,569 of OX352199.1, forward strand.
CCTGCCGCTAAACCTAAACCTGCCATTTCATTTATACCCTTCCGAAGTTTATACCTAATGCTTAACTCTGTCACTGTCACTCGTGCGTGTAAGTCCGGGCGAGACGCACTAAAACTAACAAAACAAACAGGCCGGCACGTCTTGCCATATTTTTTCTACCTGTAACTGTAATTGGTAATAAGCCAGGTAATTACTGAACAGGACAGTAATAATTGAGCATACATACTAATAGAGATGTATCGTTCAAGCTTGTTTGTATGTATGAGTGACGATGTCGCATGACTTGCACATTACCCCGTGATGATTCTATCATTTCACCGACAATTTGTTGTGCTTTATTCCCGCGACACGGCCCGGGAACACTGTGCACGTATCAGATAAATGGCCTGTTACACAGTTCATACGAGAAAGCTAGTCCACTTTTATTTATGACGATAAATACTGTAAAGGCTTTAAAAGGCATTTTGATTTACAACTGATGGCTTACATCTTTTTAAGTTTTTCTCCTACAACTTGTAGTAGGTACAAAGGGCTTTCCCAGCAACTAAGCCATCCCTCTAAATCTCCCAGTGGAAAAAATGTTGTTTTTGATGATTGATTTCCTAAGATGAGATTTAATTCACCATAAACTCTATTATGTAATATATGTTCTATTTTGTAATTATTATTTAAACACACTGAAAATTTTGTTTAACAGGTTATGAGCCTGCTTTCTTATGAAGATTGACATAACTTTAAACTTTCTTTAATCTCTTAAACTTTGCCAAAATACCTTATATTATAGGTACAATACTACATTTTCTTCAAGATTCTTAAGTTTAATATATTTTCAAAGTTTTAGTAGGTATAATGAGCTTAGTGTTCAACTTTTAAGCTAGCGCTGGGCTGGTTGATAAGGGTTGTTCCCAGAGTACTCCATTCTTTTGTTAAAATTAGATAACGATCTCCATACTTCAGGTCCCAATCTGCTCCAACGAAATTTTGATGAAAATAAATTTAGTGCAGTTAAGTTTTGAAACGACTCCAGAGTTTTTGTCCTTAATTCTCAAACCAGTCCAGGTACAGTCCGTAACAAAATTATGCTGAGGTTGGGATTCAAACCAAGGAAGAGTAACAGCATGTAGCAAAATGTGGTGCTTTAGCTCATCTTCCAATCGAGTTTGTTGAAGATGGTTGGTTAGGAATAATGGAAGAAGCTCCCGACAGTGAAAGTGTCACAAAATTTAATAATTATTTTGTATCCACTTGGCTGGACAGTACTTCATTCCCAATTAATTTGTGGAATTGCAAAGGTGAGCGTCACAGAACCACTAATTTGGTTGAAGCGTGGCACAAAAGGTTGAACAATAAGATACCTAAATAACCACGGCTGATTGAGTTTCTGGAGAAAATAAAAGATGAAGCTCTTTACTTTGAACGTTACCGTTGCACTCTTAACGTAAAGAGGCGCCGTCAGTGTATAAACAGGGATTTAAAACTGGCTCTGATTGTCAAACAATTAAAAGATAAAAAAATAAAAGTGTTAGAAGCAACATATGAAATAGGTAGATTATTAAATTTCTAAACATAAAGACAATGTTTTGCATTATAAACATTGTCTTTATGTTTAGAAATGGCTGATTAAAATGTGTGTAATTTTTAATTATTAAGATAATAATGGGTGAAAAAGACTGATTATTTTGATTTTTTGATTACCGTGGTTTGTGGAATTTTGATTTTTTTGTTAATGTTTGAAATATTTTCTTATTGTAATACCATAAAAATGGTAAAAGTCTGATTTTTACAATTATTTATTCTTTAAGTTTAAAGTCATTTTATAAATATTACTAACATATCTTGAAAAATAGGGTTTGAAAATAAAAGATTTTTTACAATTACATGATTAACATTAAAATTAGTTATTATTTAGTTATGTTTTTTTTATAATATTAAGTAAGCTGTTTTATTCTACGTTGATTTTTTAAATATATCATCATCATCATCATCTCAGCCCACTTCCACCCACTGTTGGGTATAGGCCTCCTCTCTATTACGCCACTCATTCCGATCCCTCGCGAGTCTTATCCACTGATGACCGACCACGCTTACGATGTCGTACGACCATCGGGCGGGTTTAAAATATGTATGTTTAAATGTACCATTTTAAATGTATGTTAAATTTTATTAATAATATATAAATCTATTATTAAATCTTCATTAATTTGAGTTTAGGTAAATCTGGTTAGCGTCACTTGCACATTTCATGACATTACGAGTATAGTCGGTTAACGCTAAATAACTGTACTTATTAGTTTACTATAAAAATATATTTCCGCGCTGACTGTACCTTATCGTAATTCTATTGTCATGTTAATGTTTGGAGAAGTTTGAGAACGAATGTATGAGATATTTATTTTTGGACAGTAGTGCGGTGAAGTAGATTTAAGCCTAAAAAAATAAATGGAGGACTTTGAGAAATTTTCGTGGAGGAGTTTGGGAATAGATTTTGGATTACTTTGAGAACAACCCGTTGATAACAATAAGCAGTTTAAGTAACGTTCGCATCTTACAGGAGCATTGTTCACTTGAGCCTCCGAGAAGAATGGATATTCTATTTACTCAGTAAGAATATCCTGTCTTTCAAGTTACTCATCAAATAGACACAAGGGATGTTGTACAAGGTGTTCGATAAATAACTCTCAAATAAATTCGTATTAATGTTGCGAGTTCGTGATACTAAATATAAACGCAGGCTTATTTTATCAACAAAAAGTTTTATAAGATTTTTGAATCTTAGTTTTTTGGTTAACATTCCGATCTTAAAGGTAAATATAGGTACCATAAATCTTTTGATGTCCTGTCTCTTACAACAACCCGTAGATACTCACCCTGTAACCTTTTCTAAATAACACTGATAAAATGTTGCGAACTTCAACTTGGGTTCAATACACAAAAATCTGACAAGCGCTGTTTCGCTAAAAGCCCTCAAAAGCTAAAACCATTAGGCTACGAAAGGCTAGAAAAATATTTGTCTCCTAAAATCGATACAGTTTGACAAGAAAATGTTTATTTATGTTTTAAGAGGTAGCTTTAAGAAAGTGCTCCCACACAAATCCGCGATGCGACGCGATGCGAGCTCGCATCGCAGAAATTCGCATCGCAAGTTTCTGCGATGCGACGCGATGCGACGTCGCGCGAATTTGTGCGACAAGCCGTTTAGTAGGGCGATGTAGGAATGTGCGATGCGAAGCAGATCGCAAATTCTTGCGATGCCATCGTGCGAATTCGCGCGATATCGCAGATTTTGACAATGCGACGCGACGTCGTGGTTTTGTGTGGGAGCCCAAAGCTAGACAAACTGTTTTCTTGGGGAAACGATGAACTCACAGTAGGCTTTCGACTACGTCAATTTAAGATGATGTTTGTGGACTGTTATTGAATATTTACGTCTACGTAGAAGTCACCTACTCCTTTTTAATGGGCAATGTTTGAAGCAGCAATTACGTCGCGGGCATTGTCAGTGTGTGGTGGAAAAAGGTAAATTCATCATAACAAACATTCCAATCTACATATATTTTGATCGTGGGAAGTATCGCGTGTCCATAACGACGTTATTCCTCGCAATAACAAGGGGTATTCAGAAGTTGAAGGACTTCGCTATGTGGGTTACCAACTCAAATTAATTATAACTATTACTTGTAACAATATTTATGCATATTTGCGTAACGACTGACCATCTATGAATTTAAATGAAAACTTATGATTTGACCTAGTTTTATGTGAGTTTTATATATAAGAGTATAGGTTTACTTCAGTCAAAACTGTTTTGAAGTTTTAGCGTGAAGAAGTAACAAACGTACATATCCAAACCAACTCGCTATTAAAATATTAGTAAGATAGAGTACCTATAAAAAAACTGTAGGTAAAAAACTATATTTGAGATAGCTAATGAAAAGAACGTAAAAATGTGACATTATTGCACCCGACAGGTGCTACGAGGGATCGAGATGAAGTAGTGCTACAATATTGCCCCTTATTAATTATGGATGTTGCTCGCAGCTGCTCAAGGGGAATTTCTATTGTCAATCATGTGCCAATGCGTTACATTTTCAGCTTTAGATTGTAAAGAAAGACAAAGTATATCCAGCGTTATTAACTGAGCCACCTTAAATTCTTTGCTCAGGTATTATGAACATTTTGAAATTGTGTCGACCTTACGTCTTTGTGCGCTCATCAGGTGGTCCGAGGTCGGCTGTTATATTTTTTCCAAGTTTCTGGCGATATTGCCGGGTAAAGCTAATAAACTGTAATCTAGCCGGCACGCCGTCCGCCTTCGCGACGGGGAGCCACAGACAATCAAAAATTTAATTTACCCGGCTTAATAGTTGGCTAGTCATGATGCCTTCATTATGAGCGGAGTATAAGCAACTCAAATATAATTCACTTTTCAGAATACTTTTAAACAAAATCTAATTAACTAGAATTATTATTTGCTCATAGAAACGTGTCTGAAGAACAAATTCGATTAAAAAGTTAATCTCATTAAGGTTAATGCGTTTTTCTTTGCATTTTGAAACAAAACAACGCCTGGCCTTTGAAGCAGTGGTAACAGCGCTATTTACAGAGATAAACAAAGGCTGAACAAACTCTGAAAGATCAAGAGTCGCATTACAGTACACCTTTCCATTGTATTTTGCGACAAAAAGGCCAGCTACGTTGACGCTTCTGAACTGCGTTTTCTTTGTTTCTGAGATTACACTTTTCCCGGCGGCGTCCCGCGCCGCCCGCCGGCTGCCGTGCCGCGTCGAGGGAACTCATCACAGTCCGGCTTCAACACATTCACTAACTTCATTAAGAGACACAAATATCTATCAGGTACATTCTTTATTTACTTCGTTCAATTCTTTTCCAAAATTAAAATTAGGAACACACACACATTTAGAAACCAAACCTAAATCTTTGTATTTATTCAGTTGATAATGAAAACAATATATTTTATTCTTTTTAAAAACCAATCAATCATGAAATTAAAATGTATCGTACAGATTAGGCTCAGAGCAATCCTCTATTAGGAGTCGAAAACATCAAAACTTTTTATCGAAAACACTTTTTGTAAATAAAACAGCAGTTTACTTTTTAACAGAATGTATTGTTTCAATTTTACATAAAACCTGTTTACATTTTACATAGGATTTATGTCAAAAAATTGTAGTTTTTCATATTATACTTTTACAATCGGTTTATGATAAACCATATTTTTTGTACATATTCATAAAGTGTTCAATATATTTTATATTGCAGAAATACTACTGGTACTTACTAAAGTTAATTACTTACCCAAAGCTTAGCATCACAGTAAATTCAATGATATTTAAACGTAGTAGGTACTTTGTGAACCTATATTTACATAGATTATTACTAGGTAGGTAATAGGTATTTCATTTTACTAAGGTTATTTCACAAAATAAAAACGTACCTATTTCGTAAAGGTAGATAAGTATGTTTTCAAGTTATATACATACATACCTACTCGTTAATTATACAGGTTGTAATAAAGACTACTTCTGAAAACTGTGGTCATTCTGTGAGAGTTACTTAACTTTTGTCCAGTTTATGGTCAATAAACTGTGGGAACCCACAGTTTTATAGCTTAAAGTATGGTGATGAATATAACTTTGGCACCTTCGTAATGCTGAAAGTACCAAAAAACATTTAATATAAAATCACAATTTTGCTCAAGATTAAATTTTCACGTGAAATACCTTGATATTAATAAAGTGAGTCCTCATTAAAATGTTCGGAAAATGTTTTTTAAGCTAGGTTTGACTACGCTTCCGTTTTTAGGCCAGATAATAATAATATATAGTAAATTCGTTCGAAATAGAATACGAGATTTGAGCTTTATTATGACTTATTTGTACAAGTTAGAAAATAAAATAATAATTTTCAGATATAGATCAGCAAAAACACACCTTTCCTTATAAATTAAAAGTAAATTATAAAAAGATTTCTCACAGCAATAAGTTCGATCTTGTATTCTATGTTATATTTAAATTATTTCACATCGTTTGAGTATACCTATCTATTATTCTATCATAAATCTAAATTGAAAATGTTAAGCGCTACGTTGAAGTTAATGCTAAAATAATAATTTGGAAACATATCATTTGACAAAGCCAGCGTCCAAAATTCCCAAAATCCCCCCAAAAGGTATATTGACAAAATAAAATAACGATCTTATTATAATGTTCGCCAAAGACAAGGGAGAATTTGCCTAGATGTGGGACACAATAGGACAAAAAAATAATGTTACCTTTTATTTTAAAAAGTTTCATCTTCAACGTAGCGCTGGCCTTAGGCAAGAAGTATAAAATACATCAGACTAGACATAGCTCTCTCGTGCGTTCTCCAGAAGAGGCGTCCTTGTTGTAACTATCTCACGTCGACGAGACAAAGTCCCACTTGTTACACTCCTGCGGTCGTCCGCCAGCGTTCCGATGCTCTGTGCAACAAACAAAAATAAATAAAATAAAATAAACGTTTAACTTTCAAGGTTTAATTAAACAATGCTTAAACTATGCCAATCGTGATGACAGTCAATTTAATTGTATGCAACAGGTAAGAAAGATTCATCGAGTAAATGAAAAAATATCAACCTAAAAAAAAAAAAATGAAAAAAAATGAAATATGATCACGACTGTATCCCAGGGAGCGGTAGACATTTCTTAAAGATCTTTATGTAATTCTTTAGATCCTTTGAAGATGTCTAATGGGGTAGTCAGAGGTATGTCCAAATACATATTTGGTACATGCCCACTTTTTGCAGAAGTTAACTTTCCATACGTGACAGGTTGCAAGCCCATCGACGCTGCTAGAAAGCTAACTGGTTTCCTCACGATGTTTTCCTTCACCGTTTAAAGCTCGTGTTAAAGCGCATATAAATTTTTCTATACGAAAAGTTCATTGATGCACGGCCGGATTCGATCCCACGACCTTCGGATTGAAAGTCGAGGTATTAATCCACTTGACCAACACGGCTATTCAACCTAAAATATCATAAAATATCAATATTTAGTACAAACTTTCACGTTCATAATAATAATAGGATCAACGGTTATCTAACGTCTAAAAAAGTAATCTACCGCTCACCTGAGCATCAGAAGCCGGTGTGTTTGGCGTGTGTGCACTCGATCTCATCTCCCGTAAACTATTGGCGCTCTTTGAGTTCCCCACTAATGGAGATGTCACGCCGTAGCGCTCGGGAAACCTCTCCGACTCTTGGTAGTTAAGACCTGCCAACAATTATTTATAAGTAGACGGAACATTTAGTTTTTGAATTAAATACTGCTAGATTTAAAATTATAATAGAGCTAAACTTCTTTATTTTTACATCTAGTTTTAAATTGGCTAAGTTCATCATATTTTCAGGTCATCTGTAAAACAGATTACCAACGCATATAGTTTTTTGTCTCAACTTTTATAGGTACTTAATGATTTTCATTTTCATTCAACTGGAAAGATAGAATTATGTATTGTTGCTTTTAATGTATTGTACTACTTTTGTGTTGTACATGTTATGTATAATGTTTATGAAGTTTCCTAGAAATATATTTATTTTCAAGACCAGTTTTCTAGAAAAATGTTATAGGAAATGTGAAAGCTACCTTTCTCTAAAGGCACAACATCAGGATTCTTGTCGTCCGACTGCAGGGGTGAATGATTACCAGAGCTATATACTTTCAATATTTGCATGGGCGCTGAAACAAAAATACCTTTTATATATCGGGTTCTATACCCAAAGGGTGCCAATTTTCCTCTTATTATTTTTTACTTCAGGCAACCCAGAATATTAAAAAGATAAAATGTAAACCTAACCAAACATAAAGGCCCCACAAAGTTATTTTAAAATAATAAACACGGAGTAAAAATCAATTGGTTAGTGATATGATATTAGAACTGCACACATCACATTTTACCCGTTAAAGTACAGTTTTAAAGCTATTTATATTTTATTCTTCGACAGTTTCGCACTCAGAGCAATCATCTTCCTTGTTTCGCAGATTGTAAATTGAAACGTTTGACGGAAATATACTGTTGCAGTTCAAATTGACCTCGTAAATCAGACTTTGGATGCAATTGCGGGCTTAGATGCGAACCCGTTCCGTAATTCCGGTCACGCGGCAGAATCAGACTGCTCCTCAGTAAACTCTCACTCAGAGGCGATTTCGTTTTATTTGCGGCTTGATGGGAAACGAAAACGAAAATCACGACTATGGGGTTAAGCTCGGACAATCTCTGATCTTTTAGTATTTAAGATCTTTTGAATATCTAAAAGAGGCAGAGGCAATGCTTGACACACTATTGATAATAAAAAATATAAATGTCCCTACTGCCGGGAATCAGAACGAGATTCGAGGCACTGGAGGGTCTGGGTACACTCGAAATCCCATTTTGTACTTTTCAAAGATGGGCCAGGTCAAAAGTTTACCATAACCCAGCAAGTTTAAAGCTTATTGATATGGAATTATGTATCCTAAAAGAAATAACGATGTAAGTCGATTCTATTTAAGTTTCGTTGTGATGTTGTGATTAAATTATGAACAATTTTCCTAACACATTTCAGGTTACGGTTCAAAAATCGACTTATGCTACCGGATCTTTTTTATGATCGAAAAACTTTGTAACTCTCGGTGAGTTCGAGGATGATCAAAGTTATTTTTTACTTTATTGCTCGGCGATGAGTGCTTAACGATAACTTGAATAATTTAGGGCTGCTTAAAACTTCTTTTATGAAAATTCATTTATCTTTTCTTCTAAGTCTTGTTATTTTCGTCGTCCATATTTTTATCTTAATTCATTTAGAAAATTGCGTAAACTTTGCCGTGGTGGGTAATACTTGTTTTAGTCACATTTTATTCTTCATGACTTATTTTTATATCAGCTGCAGATGTGCACAGCATTTGCCTAATAATAAATCTAAGTATAAAAACACAAGTGTTTTAGATTGATTAGTTAACTAACGGGATAATCAAAAGCAAAATATAATTGGCAAATAACCAATTATTTCTGATATTTAGAGCTTTTTCAAACGAGTAATGGGCAAAAAGCAAACTAACGCTACACAAAAGGCTCAATCCACATTGATGACAAGATGCACATTCACACACTCACCTGGATACTGCAAAGGTCGATCGTTCAAGTTCCTCACCATCATGGATAGGGTGATCTTCCAAGCCGTCATCACCAACAGAAGCGCACATGATATCCCAGTCAGCCATTTCAATATCCAATTGGATACAGTTAAACATAACTGGTCCACGCGCCATTTTCAGTTTTTTGGGAAACGACATAAAAGCGTTTCTCTTGGGAGAAGATCTATATTTGCATTTTGTTCATAAATAAATATAGACATCAAAGCTTCTACTTATAATTTATTATTCCAGAAAAAAAAATTAAAAAAAAAGTGTTTACTTTGGAATATATAGCTAAAAATGTACATGGACGCACGATGAATATGATGTTTTCATTTTGCAAAACAAGCCCAAGCGACATTTATGGCGTTTGGATTACCTATGCATAATTAAATTTCGTTTGCGAAGGGAGGCCTATACCCAGCAGTGGGTGCCTATGGGCTGTGGATGATGATGATGAATTAAATTTCAAAGATTCAGTTCGTATAACTACAAAAAGTTCTTTAAATACTCATACATAGCTAGCTTCTAAGACGGGACGGCAAAGAGGATTAAGGAATTTAAATAAAAAAGCATTTAAATGGCACAGGTAAAATATGTTGTTAGAAAATATTAAAAAAGACAAGCAAGGAAAAAAAACAAGATGACTGATGTTGACCAGTTGAAGTATGGAAGTTTTTAAAGGCGGATGAATGGAAGTGGCTGACTTTATTCTTCAATAAGTTGTTACAAGAGGAGGCGATCCCCGAAGAATGGCACAGCAGTTCACTGGTGCCCATCTTCAAGAATAAGGGTGATGTACAGGACTGTACCAAATACCGAGGCATAAAGCTCATGTCACACAGTATGAAAGTTTGGGAGAAAGTGATAGATAGACGAATGAGAGATGAATGCGTGATAACCCAGAACCAATTTGGCTTTATGCCGGGACGAGGGACAACGGATGCCATATTTGCTCTACGCCAACTCTGCGAAAAATACCGCCGTGCGCATAAGAGCTTGCACTTGGTCTTCATTGATCTGGAGAAGGCTATGACCGTGTCCCCCGGGAGGCTCTGTCGTCTGGCCGGTGGGCTTTGAAAGAAAAGGGAGTGCCAGGGAAGTATGTTCGACTTGTGAATGCGATGTATGCAGGAGCACGCACGAATGTCCGGTCCGAACCTGGCGTAACTGGCGAGTTCAATGTGGCAGTAGGTTTGCACCAGGGATCGGCTTTAAGCCCTTATTTGTTCCTCCTGGTAATGGATGCCTTGACATCAGACATACAGGAGGAAGCACCCTGGTGCATGCTATTTGCCGATGACATTGTTCTCGTCGGAGAGGATGCAATCGAGGTACAGAGCAGACTGGGAAAATGGCAAGAGAAACTAGAGAGAGTGGGCCTGAAGATCAGCCGCACTAAAACAGAACATCTGTTCTGCAACTTTAGTAGCTCCTCTAGTTTCTCCCGGATTGCCTTAGATGGTGTAACCCTACCAGTCTGCTCCGATTTCAAGGACCTTGGTTCACTTCTCCAACACGACGGCAATATTGACCGGGACATTAACAACAGGATGAATGCGGGATGGATGAAATGGCGGCAGGTCTCAGGGACGGTATGCGACCCCCGAATGCCCCTTAAACTTAAGGGAAAATTTATAAGACCATAGTAAGACCTGTCGCGTTGTATGGATCGGAGTGTTGGGCAATGAAGAAGACTGATGAAAGGAGAGTGCATGCTACTGAGATGCGTATGTTAAGATGGATGTGTGGAGTGACGCGAATAGATAAAATAAGGAATGAGTATGTAAGGGGAAGTTTGAAAGTGGCACCTGTGACTGAAAAGGTGAGAAGTGCCAGATTAGCATGGTATGGTCATGTAATGAGGAGGGATGAAAGTCATATAACTAAAAAAGTTATGAGCATGAGTGTGGATGGATATACAAGTAGAGGAAGGCCGAGGAAGAAGTGGATAGATTGTGTGAAAGAGGATATGAATGTGAGAGGAGTGAATACGGAATTAACGAATGATAGAGATGAATGGAAGAAGAAAATATGTTGTGCCGACTCCACTTATTGTAGGACAAGGGCAGGGGAATGATGAGGAAGTGCATTGGAAATAAATAAAATAATAAAAATGCTACTATCCTACTTTCTACCATCCTACTTCCTACTATAATATTGTATATCTGAAAGTTTGTGAGAATGTACCTATGTTTGTTTGTTATTCTTTCACGCAAAAACGGCTGGACCGCTTTGGTTGAGATTTGGTTATAGGTAGGTGGTACCCTGGACTACCTAACATATAGGCTACTTTTTATCCCGGTATTCCCGCGGGAACGGGACTTACGCGGGTGAAACCGCGGGGTGCAGCTAGTTATAAATAATTTTGTCACTTTGGATGTCCCTTTCTTGCGTTTTAAAAATTATCAACAGCATTAAGCTCTCTAGTCTCTCTTTTCTTTCAACAATATGCAGCCGAAATACATATTTTTTCTTACATATTTATTTGAAAACATTTCTTTATCAAATACTTTTGTATGCGATAGTACCTATGTTGAACAAAATATTTTTGTGTACCTACCTACTCTACTTGACATGACAACCAACGCATGGCGCGAGCTAATACCTACACGCAATAAAATTATTATTATTTTCGAACTCGGAGTTACTAGGGAGACGAAGAAGCGAACTATTTTATTGCATTACTAGTCTATGCGACAATGATTGAACTTTTTGATTCGCGTTCTGACCCAATCTCAAGATTATCATTTTGCATAACCAGTCCACGTACCAGTCAACTGGCGTTTGGTCTTGTAATGCAAAATGCAAAAGCCGTTCTTAGTATGATTAGTTAGTTTTCAGTTTTGAATTGGTTTTTGGGCTTGTTATGCAGAACACGATAAATCGTTTGCCATACATGGCGCTTGGACGGGGCATCAAAAAATACCATTTAGACTGAAGGTGGATGGATGGATGTTTTTTGTATGGTTAAATTATGCTCTAGAAGTTACGAAAATGCAAAAAAATCAAAAATTGAATTTTGGCGCTTGGACCAGTAATGCATAACTGTATCCAATTCATATCCAGTCCATAGTTTGTCGATTTTGCCTCTGCACGAAATAAATAATAACATTTGTGGGAAACTTGCTTTGTTTTACTGATTATAAGGGATACCATAGGTGGATAGATTAAATGTGTCTAGTAATTCTTTATGTTTCCTGACCTAGATACATATCATTAAAGGGTATTAAATACACTACCACGATATTTTGTGATTTTATTTTTACACACGAAATAGTAAAATGTTAATACCTACCAATATTTGGATGTATAATGTTGTTAGTAAGTAGCTTAATATACAACTATCAATAAAACTATTGGCTTTGTCTTTCCATAGTTTTACGAAGTTCTAGTCTTTAAATTTTTAATTATCCTGTTTACCAAATGTAATCATCGTTTGTTTAGTTCATCTGAAAATGTTTTACCCTTTTGATTTCTTAAAAGATACTTGGTTTTGCTAAAAGAAGCTTTTTTCCAAATTTCAGCATTTTTGCCTCAAAGGTTTCGGCTCGGCAGATAAATCAGTCAAGCAGTCAGGTTAAGCTTTTATACTAGGTAAGTATATGGACTACTTTCTCGTAATGAGATACTAAAAGGTAAATCGTAAGTCGTTATTCTGCCTTTGGCAATACCTATGAAACTTGATGAAGGTTTAACCACCACCAAAAGCTGAATAGTAAATAATTAAACGGCTAAGTTTTGCTTTTGTGAAATTCAAAAGCGTCATCATGTATTCATTAAGAGTTACTCAAAAAGTTGTCCGTACTTTACTTTAAGGAACTAAGGTGGGTAGTGTAACGCAAAATAAAAGTTACACCGATAACGTCACTGACAAAAAGATATTGATAGATCATGCATATATACCTAAGTAGGTACTTACATAATTATCGTACAAGAAATTTTCTTGTTTATGAAAACACGTCATTACTCCTAGGTCATTATACATTTAACGAGTTATTTTAAGTTTCATCAAAATTAATTTAGCAGTCATAACTGCAAACATTTAAGTTATTAACCACATTTTTTAAATCATAATGAATTAGGAAACATTAAAGGTAGGAAATAGAAATAGAAATATAGTTTATTCATTAACCTAGGAAATGAGAATTGGTTTTAAGGTTACAAACTCACCTGTATGCAGCGCCAATCGCGACAACGTGTGTACTCTCAGCGTTGTGATCTCCGTCCTGCCCCTAGCGTTGTATGCGTAGAAGACCAGTTTCAAGGTCTTCCCGGAGCCGAGTCCCCTCAGCTTCCATATGGGCGTGGCGGTCGACACGTTCAATACCAGGTTGCCAGCCTCCCACGCCTCCACGCAGTAGCTCGTGTGAAGACCACCGTCAAAACCTGTTTTAAAATGCTGCTTACGTCAAACCCTGACATGATTAATTCCCGATTTTTATAATCAACGTACATCACCATAGCTACTTTTTAATACAACACAAAAAGTATGAAACTTTTTGACAGATGCTATGGCGAAAGTCCTACGGCCGTCCGAAAGTTAGTTATAGGAACCAGGCGATAGATAAGTTTATTTGTGGCTAATACTTTTATGGTTTATTCCTATGATGTCTTAAACTTTCCGAGTGCTAGACACCCTGGATGCGGCATTTTTTTATCTGACGCGATCTATACCGATAATTCCCGAATACTTAAACGATAACTAAAATATTTAAGGCCGTATTGTTTGATAGATTTGTATGGACAAATATCAAAATATGACATAAATAAGCACCACTTACGCTAATTAGCGTTTCAGTATTCGGACTTCATCTATACGCGGCGCGTCATTTTTTTTAAAAATTGAATCCAGGCCCTGCCTATATAACTTGTATGGTACATTTACTTACTTTAGCCACCTACCAATACTATCTATCCTACTTGTATTCACCAGATAACAATACAGATATCACCTATTAATTTCCTCTCAGGCATGACATGTAGGTTAATTTGGAAAGGTGGTCGAGCAGACGGCACTAATTAGCTGATTCGCTAACTTCTATATTAGGCATTTATTGACTAGCTCGTATCGAATTAATGCCTAATATTAAGGCATGAATTCTTTATTACTTACACCAACATATTGTACAACATAGTTACAATAAAACAACTGAATAATTGGTGGTCTTATTACTTAGAGCAACTCTTCCTACTTATACAAAACAAAACATATTACAGTGGTATTAAAAAAAGCTGATGTTAGTTATCAAACCAGACGATCAATTGTTGAAAAAACAAGGGGACGGCGCTACTTGAAGACGTAAAACACCCTAATTGAATAATTTCCTTAAACGGTGGGCATTTGACAATCAGACTTACCAACAACACACTGCAGTTCCACCGAGTCGTCGGTCATGTTAACCGTAGAGCAGTTGTAAGGACGATGTATGGCGAAGCGACAGGGCTCCGCTTGCTGCCCGCCAGTGTTGGACGCTTTGCAACTCAACACTCCGTAGTCAGCTTCAGTTTTTGGCGTGAATGACAGTATCGACTTGCCGTCTACGATTGTGATATTATCCTTGAAACATTATAATTTGTTAAGACTTCCTTGTTTCACTAATAAGTTTGAAATAATGTCCAATGCAAGGTTACAAGTAAAGGAAATATAACCTATGGACGCTGCACAAAGTACTAATCTAAGAAACATATTGTTTATTTATCTTGTTCCATTGATGGGCTTAGGTATTCCATATATCCTTCCATTCTATTTTCACCAACCTGCCTCAACAGGCTATCTTAAAAGCGTTGACTTCAACTTGATTACCAACGTTTCCGAAAAACATGATCACATTTTCACATTAGCTTCCTTTATTCATACCAGACATGTTACTAATGAACCAGATCAATTCAAACCGATTCAACACAAATCTGTAATGTAACTAAGTGGTACTTAGACTAGGTATATATTGGAGCTTTGCCTTACCGAATCGAAATCTACGGTACCCATTGAATTATTTAGGGTCCACTGAAAGCTTTCTGGGCGAGGGAAAGCATCGACTTCGCAGGTTATTTTAGCTTCCTCGTTAATAGCCACTCCGACAACCGCCATCGAACTTATTTTGCACACTGGCTTATCTAAATAAAACAATCAGTGAGTTATACAATTTTCTATACGTATATAGTTAAGTATCGTTATAGAAACAACTGGTAAATTTATAGACTTTTCTAAGAACAACAAGAAAGGACAAATTAACTACGTGTATTTTTAGATTTTCATTTCCATTTAGTCATCGAAATTCCTTCGTGCCCTTTCCAAATAAGGCTGGATTTCCATACGTAGGTATTCTATATTTACACATTACAGATGATTATAGGTATGTTTAAATATGGGTTTGCAATGTTCCACGTAATAATAACATTCCTGTTAGCCAACAAACCCTAGTACCTACGCCTAAATGGGTCCTGCCTGCGAACCATTTACTGATGCGGAAACAGAATACCTACTCTCTACCACAAATATTGCGATGCGAAATTATGTTTGTGTTCCAGTTTCAGCCGAACAGCTGATAACCTTTATAGAGTGCTATTTTGAAATATTAATGAATATACTAAATACGAGTACATAACACGAATCAAACTTTATGTAATAACCAAGTATTATTTATAATAGAGCAAAAACGGACCTAAATGGGTAGTGTTATTTTAATTCAATTGTAGTATAATATTTAGTTAATGAAAACATGTTTTGCCGACCCCAACTAGTGTGGGATAAGGGCAGGGAAATGATGAATGATTTAGCTAATGAGTAAATAAAAGACAAGACTGTTCTTTGTTGGCTTGATTTCCCAATATATTTAAAATATTCAAATAAAAGTAATATGTATAAATATTTTTACTATATTTAATAGTTAATAACAATTTTTTATACTTCAGTTTCAAAAATAAACAATAAATTGAAAGGTGTTTTTACCAACAACGTAACAATGTAAAATCTTTCTAAAGTGCATGTTTGATTGTTAATGCATATTTGATTGTTAGATTGTATGAATAGCGATACTCACATATAATTCTGAGGTGGTACGGTCTCGAGCGGCCGTCGCCCTCGACGTTGGACGCGGTGCACGAGTAGTTCCCAGCCTGCTCTCTCGACGCGCCTTGAATGGCCAAGTGCCCCGAGGCTGCTATCACTCCAGCTCTTTGGTTGTGACTTATAACTTGGCCCTGAACAAAAACAAAACGAATACACTGCTTGCTCTATAAACTTTAGACAAACGATATTATATCCTCATTTAGAGTGATATTTGTTGCCGAGACTTCTCAGCGCAGAGTTTTCTCTGCCAACTTCTCAGCAGAAGTGTGTTGCCCACTTTACAGCGAAAGTTTAGAAAATATCACTCACATTGTGCTCCCACACAACTTTGTAAGCGGGTGGGTACGCCTGCACGACACACACGAAGTACACATCGTCGCCCTCCTCTATGTCGGCTGGGTTGAGTTCAGAGCCCAGTTTCAAAACTACGATGGGAACATCTGTTGACAAAACACACACATTTCGGTATATTGTATTTTTATTTTTACGTTGAGTGCAAATTGCTTTGTCAATTTTACACTGAAGATTTTAATATCGTCTCCAACCGTTTTAATAGAACTCAAGTCATATTATATTGAATTTTTGATGGATTACAGCTACGAGTAGGTATATACTTACAGTGCAAATTAAGTAATAAGCTCGTATCGATGGTGGCATGCTTGAGAACAGTATGGGAGGCGCGACACGTGAGCGTTTGACCGTTGTTCCTCATGTATGGCGTCCATCGGAGAATCGACAGTGTTTCATTCAGATTTTCTGAATCCTGTTGTAAAATAATAAGATTTCATCAATTTTTCATCAGAATTTTCAATGATTGTGATAAAGCAAGTTGTAAACCAACCTTCTGAGCTGCAGAGTTGAGTTTCTCATTGTCCAACCACCAGGTGATGGTCGCCGGTGGCCTGGCCCCGACGGCGCGGCAGGCCACCTCGGCTGTCTGCTGCACAGAGAGCGGCTGCTCCCGTGTCAGTATCTCCACTGAGAGAGGCCTCACTAAACAAAACACTCGTCTATAACGTTAATCTTTACTAATATTATAAAGAGGACATGTTGGTTTGTTTGTTTTTTTGACGGAGGACTCTCCAAAACTACTCAGCTGATTTCAAAGATTCTTTCACCCATGTGTAGAATGGACTGTTAAGATGGTTATAGGCTATTTTATCTTGGTAATTTTGTTAGTACACCCATGCAAAGCCGGGACCTGCTGCTAGTAATAAATAAATGACAAACAAGGAGGTCGCGCGAATCGACGAGAGTTTACGACACTTTATTTTCGTATACCACACGCGTCTGAATATTTTATAGCATTGCGTAGAGAGATAATGCATTCACAAACAATATACATTTGGAAATGGGGTGAAACTGAATAAATGTGAACGGAAATAGCGGAAGTTTTTCAGGGACTGAGCTTGGGTAAAAATAAGGATAAATAAAAGTGTGAGTTCAGTAAAGTAAAAGGGTTTTTATCAGATTGCATTCATCACAGCATCAATTATTAAGGCAACTGTGCCATTAAACTAATGGTGAATAATTTTCTGTTGTGGTGTGGCCATTCCGACCTAAAGAAAGGGCAATGAGCCACAAATAAAAAGTAATGGATGTCGAGGCGTGGGGCACAAAAGAGTAGTAATTTATGAACGGACAGTCATATTCTGGGAAATTGTTGATGAAAAAGGGCCACAGTAATGTCGTAGTTCATTTTATACCGTGAGTATTGTGATAATACTAATTTGATTTGTTTCTTGGTAATCTTTCGTAGCAAGTTTCGTAGACAGTTTAATTGCCTAAACAATTTACGAACATGCAACTTCTTTAAATTATTTAAAATTAAAGGCTTAAAATAAATTTATTTGCAACAATCTTCGAACTTTCTTCGATATTATTAGTAGTTTGTGAGTTATTGTTCAATTATTGTGTATACGATACAACGACGAAGTTTGAGCACAACAGAATTTCTCACTATTGTTTATAGCCACGAAACGATTCAATATAAACTTTGTCGGTACATAGTTTGGAGGTTTCTTGTGTCAGATTACCAACTTATGGTACCTACCAAATTACGTACTTTGAAAATTAATAATTAATTACTGCAAATATAGATTCCCATTTTCTAGAGGTAATACGTATTTAGCGCGTATCGTTTATGAAAGATGAATCGTTGTTCAAGTTGTGTGAAACAGTATTATTCTGTGACATGCATCAAATGGATTTAAGATGTTAATTTTTGTTACAAGTTTGTGTTAAACTTACGAGTATATCACTCAGATTGTTTGACCTGTAAGCTAAGCCTAGCGGCTTGAGGGTTTACTATATTGGTGCATGTTGATGTCCAAATCAATTATCTAGAGCCTGCCGTGTGACACGCTCGCATGCAATGCACACGGTGTATATAATATACATTAGCATGCTTCGTGTTATTTGAAGAAGATCCAAATGCACAGTTACTGTTAGGCACCTGGCTGGATTGTAATCTGTCGCAATAAAATTAAATTGCCGCCAGGGAATACAATATAAGCAACACGCGAAATCATT
This sequence comes from Xanthorhoe spadicearia, assembly GCA_947086425.1. Lineage (NCBI taxonomy): Eukaryota > Metazoa > Arthropoda > Insecta > Lepidoptera > Geometridae > Xanthorhoe > Xanthorhoe spadicearia. Next base: position 7,109,343 of record OX352199.1, read on the forward strand.
CAATGCGACAAATTACTGTTGTCGTTGGTGAATAAAACACATGCGTGTGTGAATTCAAAGCGATGGACTCTCCCTCCACTTGCGAATATGTAAGTTTTCGTGAAATAACAATACAAATTTAATGCTATAAAGAGCACCTACAGATTATAGTTATGCCAAGAACTTAGTGTCAAGTCTGAAAAGACCTATCCTGGTATACCAATACCCAGATTAGTTTTAAAGACACAATTTGTTCTATGCTGAGGAACCTTCCATTTATAGGAAGATAAATTTCCAAGCAAAAATGTGTGGCATTGCTGTCGTATCGTAACTTTAAGCCTAACTTTAAAATAAGCCACAAAATTTGATGGTTTATATGACTTTTTATCATATCTTGTTCGTGACAAGGAAATGAAAACTTCTGTACAAGAATTTTCTGTGCCACTTACTGAGTAAAAAATGCTGGTTAAGTATATTTAAAAGCAGTACGATAGAGTAGTTTTTACGCCATTTGTGGCACATATATTTATAGTTAAAAACTAATTTTAAATACATAGATAACTAGGTGTTCTTTCCAGACCATTCTTATGATACATACTTATAATGTATACTTACAGTACATTTGTATCTGCACATTAGTCCTCAAAGGCGGCACTAAAGCTGTGTTATCGGCCGTGCACGAGTAAACCGCTTCGTTGTAATCTCTGGTCAGTTTGGGTATCCGCAGATCGAGGAGGTTGATCCGAGTGTCTTCGTCCGCCGGCGTCAGTGTGGACAGCACCTTGTCGTCCCGCCACCATCGGATTCGAGGTATCGGGTTTCCTGTTTTACAATAAACTTATTTATAATATCCATGTTTACATTTGTGTGGCTATTTGTTCCGCTATTTATATAAATAAATGAACATGTAAATAAAACCAGAATTGAATGTGGTAATTCGGTTTGATAAATAGAACTTTGACTGAAACTGTATTGAAATATGATTATATCAATATCAAGTCAGTGGTGTGACCAAATTAGGTCGATAGGTACGCAATCACCAGTAGCAGAGAATTTTAACCGAAATCTGATCTTTAAAGGTAATTAAACGATGTCTTTGTACATTTTTAATCAGAAAAAATATTAATCTACAGACGAAAGTGTAAGGTTCCCACTAGTTTTACCTCCACTTACAACACAGGTAAGTTTCGTACTGGTGTCTTCAACGTAAGGTCCAGCGAACCTGACCATTTCTTTGTCGAGCTCGTCAAACACTTTAGGTTTCGCTGGCAATTCTGCAAAACCAAAAATAAACTGTGTATGCTTACCACAAAAGAATTAAATGTTAAAAATCAATACATAAAATCCCTTCTATAATATCTAGGTAATAATACTGCGCAACTCCCGAAACGATCGATCTCTGAAAATGCTTATAATATATTTTCGACAGAAGATAAATACTTTCCGATTCAGAAATAGCAAATCAAAGGCAAATTCAAAGAAAATGTGAAAAATTATCCATTTGCGAATATTACTTTTCAGCAAGATAATTAGAGCCTTCAGCAAAATATTTAATATCAGAATTCATTCGTTAGAAACTGGGATTTTTATTAACAATTCATCATGCCGCAAAAAGACAAGATGTCGGTTTTAATAAACCGCTAGGTTTTGGCTTGGCTCCGATACGTACAGAACATAAATTTCACAAGCAGCGTGAGAGCCAGGTGATAAATAATGTCGTCTATAGCTTTTCCATTTCATTTTCGTTTACTATGTAATAAACCGAGATTATCCTCCAATGTTTTTTGATATTAACAGTCCAATGAAGTCGAAAATTGTGTAGCAAATTCGAAATAAAAATGATTTCTTGTACTCGAAGTAAGTAAATGTTATATTAATTGAATTCCAAATTTCCAGTTATACAATACAGTTACGATAAATAATAGGATTCCAATAAGGGACTTTTCATACTGGCGATTTATAAGCTTGTCCCGGGATAAATCAACTCACACACTTGTATATCAGTAGTAATGGAACAACAGTGATTGCATGTGCGTGCTTAAATAAACGTGTCCAATTTTAACACAGTTATTTGTCATTGAGATTCAAAACTGCGTGCTATGCGATCAAACAAAGAGAGTTTATAGTGAACCTACATAGAAAAGTACGTAGATTCCAATGGCACTAAGGCTTAGCGTGTGTGTGTGTAAAGCTTTGCGCATACCATAGCGACAACATTTTCAAATTGTCACAAATAAGATCAATAACTCACAAAACCATTAAACAACTTTAAATATTTTAACAGACATGTTTTTACTTTTATGACAACTTTTCATCAGACCATTAACTAAGCAACAACTCTTAATGTTTTAAGAGCAATAAAGCGACTGCACACCGAACATAAAAATGATGCTACGTCTGTAGCACATTCGTAGCAAATTCGTAGCTCCGTAGCGGTAAGTTTATCTTACTTTCGACTTAGTACTTTTTTACCTATAATATCAAGTAAAATCTTCTGGTTTATAGTAGGTGATATCTTGAAGTCTACTCTACACCGGTAAAGAGCTCTGTCCTCGGGAACTATGTTTCGCACGAGTAGAGTTGATGGCGAGCCAGCATGCCACTCCGTGCGGCCGGCCAGCACGTCGTCCGCCCAGTTAGCTGCTGGACCTTTTATGCGACCGTCGAAACTGAGAAAAGAGAAGCGATTACAGGAATCTGTAGTGATTGAAACTAGAATCTCTGTCTATGTTTTCATCAGTCTATCCGGGACTGCCGCGGTAAAGCTATTGCTTGCCACCTAGAGGCGAGTTGCTGAACTAAAGAGACAAGCGTTAGGTTATTTTCGTTACGGAATTTCTGGGTTCGGTCTCCAACTCTCCACGCTCAAGGCCCGCGATAGAAGCTATGCAATAGCCTAATAATAGTTTAAATTAGTTTGTTGGAATATTATCAAATTATTTTATTTTTATAGTGTTCTCAGAATTTAACGATGACAAAGTTTTAATAATAACAAACAAATAAAAAACCTTTTTAGGTCGTCGTAGTGGAGCCGCACGCGATACAGGGTTTATTACAAATCAAGAAATAGGAAATTGCTACTACATTTACCTACCTACGTAACCAGACGGATTTATACTGATGAAGTCCGCAGATAGCTAGAGAAAACATGGAAATGGTAAAAACAACTGAAATAGTTTTACTGACATTTTTGCATGATCATATATTTTGTTTTTATGATATATTTTTGCCGCTGTATCCATTTGCATGCCTAATGTGATTTATTTATCTGACTTTACAGGAAAACATCTTCCGGAAACTACTTGGTATTCTAATTGCTTTGACTTGTTAGCATCCAAGTACGGAAGGCAACAATTTGCAAAATATGCTAAATGTTACATATAATTATGAAGTGATTTTATTTACTGTTGTTTTTCAAAACCACTTTGAATGTTTTGACCGTTTTGACCTCAATGGTTTTGACTCTCCACTTTCGACGCAAACTCAACTGTAAAAATAAAATCTTGCTAAATTGCAAAAGTAACTAACTAATTAATTGCATATTTGCATGCTTCATGGACATAATCTTATGTAGGTACGAGAGTCATATGTTCTGGAATATAAATTCAACTTATTTTAAAATTAGGGTCAAAACTCAAAAGCTCACCTATAAACGGGCACGTCGTCCTTATACCAGACGACTAGCAGCAGTACATCAGCCGGCTGTGGCGACTGAGTGTTGCAGGGCAGCTTGGCGTCGCCGCCCGTCACCGCCGTCACCCGCGCCGTGTCGAGGTACTCGCCCGCGCCTGAGCCTGCCCATTGACCTGCCATACGATCAAAGTATCAGAGGCCTGACTTGCTATCGAGGAAAAAGGGGGTCTCCTCTGCACAGCGATACATGAAATTTCGGAATCGAATCGCAGTTCAGCTTAAGTTGGAAGAAACTGAATTCGGAAAGTTAACCAACAAAAGACCAGCGATGATTCACACGATGCATCGTTTGGGTTCAGCTAATGTTGGTGAATACTGAATTTGTTACAGTTCACCAACATAATCTGACCTCAAAATTGTTACAAATTTTCTGTTTTTTGCGATTCACACTCAATAACATTATAATTACATACTTTAAAGGGCACTTAAGTCAGTCCCGTTTCTTAGGTCGTTTATTACTTTTGACGATTTGACGATGATATTTAAACGTGTCTCCGACTACTACCTTAAATGTTTTCTTATCTACCTGGGAAGACAGATCTTACCTTGGGGGATTTAGTTGGCATCATTGAATACGCATTGTGATCTTTCATCTCGAATCGTAAAAATGTGTGTCAGCTAAGTTCAAATACATCAATAACAACTACACGAGTATGAGGAAATTTGAGCGCTGACTGCTCAGCGCTCAAAGGTCTGTCCCAGGCATCCAGGCATTGTACAACCCGGGCGCAACAACTAGACACCTGGCTCGAACCTCGACTCCCCTCCCGCTACCCCGCGAGGCCCCGCTCTCGTCCTTCAGTAGCGTTAGCATCACTAGCACAAGTTATGGAAGAAATTTTATATAAAATATGTAAATCTAAGAAACAAATAATAGCGTTAAATTTGTTAGAAAGTTACTCCTTAAATACTAGATTAACTAGTTTATTTAAATCATTTAATCTAGAACCTTCTTTTATGGAGCCAACACGGATTACAGCTACTTCTGCTACTTGTATTGACAATATTTATACAAATGTACATGTAAAATGTAAAAACATGATAAGTAATATCAAATCTGATCATCTCGGTCAGTTCATTAAAATTAGAACAGTGCCAAGACAAAATATTAGGAGAAAAATTACTTATGTACCAATGACCACTAATCGATTAGAAAAATTTAAAGAAAAAATTTATTATATTATTATATTATAGGGCGCTACATGTATGCATATGTTTACGTTTCTTTTTTGCACTCAGTACTTTATACAAACGTCATTTGAGTCAGGTGTCAAGTTATTGCGCCCGGGTTGTATGTACTTATCGGTTTGTTTTCAACAAGATGACGAAATTGAATGCCTACTTGAATTCTGCTGTAATTTTTACAACAATAGCCAATTATTGAACACTAGTTTCCACTCGCGGCTTCGAGGGGTACTGACCCGAATGAGAAGTAGCCTACGTGTTATTCCAGGTGATAAGCTATGTTATGTATACTCCAAAATTCAGTCAAATCTGTTTATTTTGCGTGAGAGAGTGTCAAACATCCCTCTAAATCTACACAAAACTTAGTGTTTATAGTAAATATAAGTGGGATTTTACGATTCATTTATAATTCTATGTATTTTACCAAGTTCAAAGTACTTCAGCTATAAAAGAAGCATTATTTTTCAGTTACGTCAGTGTCTGTGGCAAAGTATAGCAAATATAACCGTGAGCGACCAAAAATAATAATATATAAGTAGTTTGATTATACCTATTTGGTTGGGTTGTACAAATTCTGGCTATTTCTAAATTACTTAGTACATAATACAAACATTCTGTACCTTCAAACGTTATTAATCATTATCTTATCAGTAGTTAGAATTTGTATAATTTATAGTAGATATTTGTGCCGAAAAAATTTCTGGAATTTTACTTTATTTCACAGAGATTTCCTATGATGAAACATTTTCATCTATAAGTGGGTCGACAGCCGACGGATCATTTAATATTCCATGAATAAGTTATCACAACGGAAAATTCGTCTAGACTTATTGATATGTGTCCATAGAAAACATAAAGCGTAAATTTACATAACTTTAAATGTAAATGGAACTATTAAGTGAAGTGTTTCTATTTCTATTGTGGTAGGTTTAATAATAATAATAGCCTTTATTAACAATCGTTTACATTTTTCTTAATTCTACTTACATTTAGACACCGGTTTACTGACTGCCTTGCTTTCTGCAAGTATTCTCCACAAAGATCTATTTCTAGCTTTCCTCTTCCAAGTTGTTCCTGCTATTTTCATTAGATCATCTTCCCATCTACGATACTGTCTCTTTTCTCCGTTTTTTATGGTGGTAGGTTTACTTGTCACCTAATACAAAATATTTTGAATTCATCATTTACCTGCCCTAATTTTAATTACTATTGAAGTGGACTGTATGTGGGGGTGGTGTTTTTATCCTGCACTGGATTCAAGCTTCAAAGGAAATTCAGGTTAGTTTTCTATGGTCTTTATTTTACACTATTACAAACACTGTTACACTGTTACAGGAACCAACTTAATTAACTGTTCTTAACACGTAATATAATTAAACTGTACTTAATACTTAAACTGTTCTTAACACTTTCAAATATTAAACACTTTACTGAACTGTACACTTTTACACTTGAACTTACTGATCTTTACTCTTCGAATATTAGAATTGAACTTATCTCTGCGAAATATAGAATTGAACTGATTGATCTTAACACTGCAAGTTAAAGAATTGAACTGACGCGTTACAAACCGGCGCGAATATTTATACTGCGACTACTCGGGATCAAGTAATTTCCAGAAAATTCTGCGAACAATCCGGAGCGCCTATTCACAAACATTTGGAACGCGTAAACAATATCGCTATCTCTTTCGCACTCCGCCGCGCCGCGTGCGCGGTAGGTAGCGCGCGGTCGAGAAATATCATTCTCTAGAATTTTCGAGTGTAATACGGATTGTAGGTACCTACTATCAATATAATCATACAAAATTGAATACCTACGAACTTATATCTATTTCCGTATTACAATGTACCTAAGTATACCTATATTTCTTATAAAACTAAGTCATATCGTCGTGTCCAGGACATCCTCCCCCCGGCGTAGCTCGCGTAGCCTCGTCTTTCATCAACACGACGAGTTTACTGGTTGATCGCTTGAAGACTCCAGTCCTTGTCCGTGCGTCCGCTACTCGTACGCCTCCGTCGGGTCCTTCGTAGTTGCGCTCGACGATTCCCATCGGCCATACATTTCGTGGCAATGTATGGTCCACGACGACGACTATGTCTCCGGCTGCCTGTTGTTCATAGGCTCGCCACGAGAAGCTCTCCTTTTGGCGAATGAGAGCACGCTCGGCTTCTTCAATGTGTCGATGCTCCAAGTTCGTAGCGCGTCGTCGACACCGTTCGATGAAGAAGAGCACTCTTGCCGTGGCTCTCACCAATGTCTCGTTCTTGGAGAATCGTGATGGGTCTGGCAGCCATCCATTCTCCGTTTTCTCCTCTTCACGCGTATGCAGGACTTCTTCCTCTGTGGCGTCCTCGGACGTTTCTCTAGGCCACTCATGTTCTGGGCGTTGTAGAAAGTCCGGCCCTCTGAACCACCTGTCCTCCGAGCATATGCGTGTGTTTGACAGTCTTGTCGCATCGTCAGCCGTGTTTTCTTGGGACGGAATCCATTTCCAATCTTCCTTTTTCGTTATTTCGGAAATCTCCCCCAGTCGATGGGCGACGTATGGCGAATACTTCTTCAAGTCCTGTCGTATCCAATGAATTACTGTCATCGAGTCACTCCAGTAGACAGTTCGCTTGATCTCTACACGATGATTCTTCTTGATGAAATCTGCCAACTTGGCTCCAATCACTGCGGCTTGCAGCTCTAGTCGTGGGATGGTCTGAGTCTTCTTCGGGGCGACCTTAAGATTTAGCGGCGATGAGGCTAACTCTGAATCCTCCATCTGGAGTCGTGCTTCGCCAGTAAGCCACGGTGGAGTAGGCTTGCTCGCTGGCATCGCAGAGCACGTGTAGTTCCAGGTTGCTGTGGTCTTGGATTTTATAGTGACGCTCCAGTCGAAGATGAGTCAGGTCGTTCAGCTGTTCCAACCATTCAGAGAACAGTTTATTTTCCTCTTCCGGAATCGGTTCATCCCATGACATTTTGATACGCCATAGATTCTGCAGTATGATCTTCGCTCGTATCGTGTAGTGACTGAGCAGTCCCAGTGGATCGTAGATGGACATCACCGCGCTAAGTGCCTCCCTCTTTGTTGGCGCGCGGACTCGTTCACGTACTTCGGCGGGAACTCTGTTCATGGAAGTGTTGAATCCAAGCTCATCGCGTTCAGCGTTCCAGTAGAGTCCTAGGATCTTGTTCTCTGATCCTTTCCCGTCGAATTGTGTTGTTGTCGTCGTTCGCAGTTCTGTTGGTACGCCTTCCAGTACTCGCTCAACATTGCTGTTCCATCCTCGTAACGTGAACCCAGCAACTGCATGTACTGTGCGCAGTTCTGCGACGGCTCGATGTGCTTCCACGTTGTCATCAAAACTCACTAACAAGTCGTCCATGTAGTGGCTTCTTGTGATGGCTTCACAGGCGAGAGGGTGAGTGTGAGCGTGGACCCTCGCGTTGTAGTCTCGTACAAAGTGTGCCGTGAATGGAGAACTCGCCGCCCCGAATATCATGCTCGTCATTTTGAACTTCTCGGGGGCCTTTGTTCTCTCCGCGCCTCTCCACAAGAACTGTTGCGCTGGTTGGTCTTCCTTGCGAATCTTGATTTGAAGAAACATCTCCTGAATATCAGCCGTAATCGCGACTTGTTTCTCTCTGAATCTATACAGGATGCCTGGCAGGGACATCAAGAGGTCGGGTCCCTCCAGCAGATGGTCGTTCAGGCTGACTCCATTGCTCTTTGCTGCTGCGTCGAAAACAAGCCTTATCTTCCCGGGCTTGTTAGGGTTACGTACAGCGAAGTGAGGCAAGTACCAGCAGACTTTACTGGACTCCTCCGATCCTTCGCACGGCTCCGCGTACCCCTTCTGCAGTAGGTTTTCGATTTGCCCTGTGTACTCCTTGGCAAATGTTGGGTCAGCGTCCATCTTCTTCTCAATATTATGCAGACGACGAAGTGCCATGTTGTAGCTCCGAGGTAACTTCGTGTCCTCACTTTCCCAGGGTAGTCCCACTTCGTACCCATGTTCAGTTTTCTTTATCGTCTGCTCGACGATTGAGGTAGCCCGGAGATCTCGTTCACTCGTACGTGGCTTCTCATTAATTCCAACTGACTCAATGCTGAAGTGTTTTTCTACGAGTTCATGCAATTCTTGATTCTGCCTCTCTATGTTCTGAGGGGTGAATATGTGCAGAACACTATCTCGTTCCATGATGATGCTGCGGGGTATGGTTCCGTGTATGACCCATCCCAGTTGTGTCCTGGATGCTGCTGGTTGATTCGCCTTTCCAACCCGTAACTCCTGTGAGACTATGTACTCCCAATGGTCGGCTCCGATCAGGATCCCAGGATGTGATGACTCATAGCACACCTCATCCCGCCGTAAGTCTCTCAGGTGGTCTTGGTTCAGCAGTGATTCAGGAATCGATTGTCGCAGCAGCTTCATATCTTTCATGGTGCGTGCTCGAAGTGAATGCAACTGGTTGTTCTTGCTTCTAAGTTGCACAGTGACAAGTTGGCTCTCGTTCTCTTGTTGTGTGGTGTTGACTCCACGCATCCGTAGTGGCAGTGAAGGTCCTTCTGCGCCAATTGTCCACGCCAGCTCTTCATCAATTAGAGTAACAGTAGCTCCTTCATCCAAGAGGGCGAGGGTATCGGTCTCCCCCCGTGGACCGATCACGGTAACTTGACACATCTTCAGTAGCACTGCCTTTTCGTTCGGGGCAGCCGTTGCCACTGTCAAGACCGCTTCGGTTGAGCTCGATCTGTCTTCCTTCCTTTCTTGATGTAGAGTCTGGTGATGTCCCCGCGGACATTGGTTTATCCCGCATGACGTCGCCTTGCATTGGAAGCGTCGGTGTCTCTTCACTACGCATCGGAAGCACAACTTGTTCTTCCTCACATGTTCCCAACGCTCATCGATTGACATTGCCTTGTACTTCGGGCAATCAGTCAACTTGTGCGTCTTCTCGCAGCACGAACATTTCTCTTCGGCTTCAGATGGTTCCTCTATCGTATTGTACACGGTGTCGGTCTTCTTTCTGAATGCTGTTCCTGGCTTCAGAGTGTACTCCTTCTTGCTGGTGGTAGTCAGAGGTGCGTAGCTGTACCGCAGGGCTCGGTCCGCTTCTCGCATGAGGAATTGTGACAGCAACACGATCTCTGGCTCGATCGATACATGTTCACTTGCGTAGTCACACCAACGTGAGCGGATGTGCGGGCTCAGCTTGTCCAATACTTCTCTCGCCAGCATTGGATTGTACAAGTATCCTTTGTTCCCGATGTGATTCAATACGACGACCACGTTCTGAAGCTTGACGGCGAATGAGTTCAATTCTATTGCAGATGGTCCAGGTTTCGGCAACTTCTTCAGGTCTCCAATGGCTTGGTCGACGATGACTTCCGGTCTTCCAAAACATTGCTCCAAAGTTGACATAATCGTTTCTGGATCAGTTGCAGTGTACAGGAGTGAAGCAACCAGTTCTCTTGCTTCTCCTTTCAAGCTACTTCTTAGCCTTTGAAGGTTCTCTGCCGGAGTCAGCTTGTATGCTCTCGAGGAGTCTCTGAAGGCGGCCTTGAAGGGTAGCCACTCATTCGGGGAACCAGAGAAGGCGTGCAGGTCTTGACACTTCATCCTTGGTCTCGCTAGCTTTTCTATTGCGTCAGCTAGCGCTTCAACGTTAGCGGAGCTCTTCTTCTTCACCGGCGTGGTATCCCTGACGTTGAAACGGATGTTCTTCTCATTTCTCGGTTCGCATGGTTCTCCTCCAGCACTTGTCTTCAGCCATTCCTTGACTCTCTCGCTCTGTTCCGGTAGATCTTCTTCATGAATACTCCTTTCCTCTTCCTCCAATACTGCTAGGTCAGCGGCCAGTCTCTTCTTGACAAGTTCCGCCTCTAATTGGAGTTCTTTCCGCTTGAGTTCGGCCAGTTTCTCCTCCGCCGCTAGTTCCGCCATCCGTGCCCTGACTGATGTGCTTCCGTTCGATCGTAGGGAGCGCACAGTCCGGACGGGAGATCGTTCACTCCTGTGACGGTCCATACTTGTTCCAGCGTGGATATCTCTGCTTGATCCTGTGTCCGGGTCAAGTCTGGTCACTCGCGTACTTGGTGAGGAAGGTGGTTCCCGTGACAATCTTCGTCTGTGTTCTGATATGATTGCTTCCAAATCAGCCTGTCTCTTTTGCTCCTCTTCTGCCTCGCGGCGTTCTGCCGCGTCGGCTTGGCTTCTGGTAACAACCATCTTGGTATCTTCTGGAAATCCTTTTGCTTCGAATCCGGTTCCGAAGTGCCAACACTGAAGGCGGTCTAAATCCGACTCGTAGGACCAACACTGAAGTGGACTGTATGTGGGGGTGGTGTTTTTATCCTGCACTGGATTCAAGCTTCAAAGGAAATTCAGGTTAGTTTTCTATGGTCTTTATTTTACACTATTACAAACACTGTTACACTGTTACAGGAACCAACTTAATTAACTGTTCTTTAACACGTAATATAATTAAACTGTACTTAATACTTAAACTGTTCTTAACACTTTCAAATATTAAACACTTTACTGAACTGTACACTTTTACACTTGAACTTACTGATCTTTACTCTTCGAATATTAGAATTGAACTTATCTCTGCGAAATATAGAATTGAACTGATTGATCTTAACACTGCAAGTTAAAGAATTGAACTGACGCGTTACAAACCGGCGCGAATATTTATACTGCGACTACTCGGGATCAAGTAATTTCCAGAAAATTCTGCGAACAATCCGGAGCGCCTATTCACAAACATTTGGAACGCGTAAACAATATCGCTATCTCTTTCGCACTCCGCCGCGCCGCGTGCGCGGTAGGTAGCGCGCGGTCGAGAAATATCATTCTCTAGAATTTTCGAGTGTAATACGGATTGTAGGTACCTACTATCAATATAATCATACAAAATTGAATACCTACGAACTTATATCTATTTCCGTATTACAATGTACCTAAGTATACCTATATTTCTTATAAAACTAAGTCATATCGTCGTGTCCAGGACAACTATCGTCTCACGAAAATTGTAGCAATGTAGCAATTAATTTATTTTGCCACATCGTTATTTTAAATGAGTTTGTAAGCTTACCACGTTAATGATACGTTTTAATTAATTTAATGAGTACTTATATGAACTTAATGAGTGAATGAATTTAATTGAGCCAGAGCCGCTACGAATCTATATGCGTACCTCCATTGAATTAGGTAGAAACCTGTTGTAATAAAACATTTACTTTCGTTTCTTTACTCAATAATTGTAATAAAATACAGACAAGAAAATAGTTACTTTCAGCCATGTAGGACTTAGCACAATTTAACCAGCAAAAGAGCCATTTAGAATCAACCCAAGCATTCGGAACCTAAATTGTATAAAGCAGAAACAGAAACAAAAGAGGCTAGTGGTAGTGGTACGTGGAAAAGTTTATGAAAGAGATAAAGTAGTACGTTTGCGACCGCACAATATGGGGCCAAAACACAGCTTGAAATACACGAAGCCCGATACTAATCGGGCCGTTAGTATACGGATTATTCACAGTACCACTGGACCGGCCGGGGCCTGGAGTGGATTCGAATCTGTTCATTGATTGGTACTCACTGATTGGAAGTACATTTTATAGGAAAAGGTGTGATGTAGTTATTTTGAAAGACTTTCTTGACGTTCTTGACTTGTAACCGACCGAATTAGGATTTATCTGAAATATCCCCATTACAAATAATAAAGTGCCAGCTATTAAAGTAACAAGCATTGTTCGATATTTTTAAATCTTGCGACATGACACACACACCATATATTAAAATATATTTTTTTGACTTGATCGTATTAATAAATTCATTTACAGATTAGTCATCGCTCACGTAGTACCTAGTCTTCGATTAACATAACCGATGATGTAAAAACCAAAACCATTAAGTGATTATGACCGTGTTTTTATAAGCACAGATTTATAAGCATACTTCCTGGCTTAATATCAACATAGGAGCTACGTGCCTCTTCTTCAGGTTAATGTGAAATGATTGAAAGTCGAATCAGGTGCAGGTGGAAGCCCGTATTCTAACTCGCAGCCTCGCCGGCTTACAAGCATGTTAAATATCACAGCGTCGATATAAATATTCATGATCGCGACGGGATTCCGCACTGCTGCGGCATGTTAACGTGACGGATTAAGTACTTGGTGCCGATGCAAGGAGCAGCAGGGAGCGATTTTCATTATACTTCATAACATTATGAAATATATTAATTATATTTGGAGACAGGAATTTTCAGGAAACAATATAGATAAAGCGGACTTTTTAACTAATTTCTCTTTCAATCTTCAAACATTAAATGTGACGTAATGCTCTATTAATAAGGGTATTCTGTCGCACAGAGTTATTGTACGTGACTTCGCAAAAACATGAGTTACGAAGGTCTGTTCTACGGCTACATCGTCAGACTAGAAACATTTTGATAAAACCGAACGCTCCTAAAGTGCTGTTTTAACTGATAATGCTAAGCCACTAATCCCGATATGTCTGCGGAGACGGCGGAAATTTATAGTGTAGCGAGACTTTACAGCCGTGCACTCGCAACTAAATGTTCCACTCTAGACATAGGTAGGTTGTTGTACAGCCATTTTCCTCCTTAGCTTGACTATATTTAGATAGGCGGGCAAATTACTTCATCCAATTTCAAAGTGTCGAACACAATGCCTACAATTTATTCTGCCGTAAATTTTTCAAGTGTTTTGTTTTGGTTCATTTTGTATCGTCGATCGCGGATAATCAATAAACGAATGCTATGCCAGTTCCTCGCTTACACCGCAGTATATTGACTGAAGCATTGGTGGAACAACACGAGAGCTCGTCAAACAAAAATATTGTAAAAGTATGCTGCATTTGCATACGCGTACTTTTCCATTGAGTTCCTGAGGTTCGGTAATTAATACCTGGCATGTTTTTGATTGGTTACTCAAATATGAGTTAATCATATAATTATTAAATACATAAGTACCTACCAACAAAATAACGATCGATAATCCTTTTTTATACGCGAATGTAAATAAACTATGAATGTAAAGCATTGGCCCACGATTTGTAGGCGTGAATAAAATGAAGGCTATGTTTTTTTCCAGATCTTAAACTATCACTTTTACGCAAAAAAACTACTAAACGGATTTGGCTGAAACTAGAAATATACATGTTAGTTTCAGACAAATCTGTTTAGTAGTTTTTTTGCGTAAAAGTGTAACAAACATTCTTTTTGTGGTTGCGGCTGTGATGTTTTTAAAGCAACTTTTTTTAAATAGAAACGATAGTCTGACATCAAAACTGTCTGACTATAAAAGAAAGGGTTGGTCTCAAAATTTTGCCCCACCCTGTACCTGTACATCCAAACGAACTTTCGCGTTTACAATAAATGAAAATGATCACGACTGTATTCCCAAAATGCTGTAAACATTCATTCAGGTTTTTTGAGGAATTTATAATATTGTTTAGATTTATACAGCTTCAGATGGCAAGTCTTGTCTACTCTTTAAGAGACACTAAAGAGCCTACGAGACATTGTTGCGATGAAATAGGCTTGCCGTGTTACATAAAGGAAGGAAGGAAGATGAAAAGTTATTATATACGTGTGGTTAGCAACAGGTTATCTCACGATGTTTCCCTTCACCGTTGTTTACAGCTCATATTCAAGTGCATAACATTATTTCAAACAGTAATCCATTGATGCAAGATCGTGATTCATACCTACTAACATATCATATAAAGTCGAGGTACTTATCACTAGGCCAACACTGTCCTATCAACAAAATACTATAGTCAGTTAAGCAAGATTTCGAGGCAATTCTCTACTTCCAATAGTTTATTAGACGCTCGCAATATCTTTTTCTCCACATTCGAACCCGTAAGTAATTGATTCAGATTTCCTTTTACTTAGGTATCTCCTAAATGCTTTCGGTTTTTTTCAATTTACTTGTACGATTTGATTATTTCCACTTCATTGTGTATTCTAGCATTGTATCCTTTTACAGTTTTTTTCTGTATTTTTCGTAAAAGGGACCCGCTTATCGAGATAAAAGCCAAACGCTTTGTCTCTTTACGAGAAAAGGATAAGTAAACTACTTTCCTTCATTCCATTTCTTTTGTATGAAAAAGATAACCTTCAGAAATACTTAAATACGTTGATTTAATGTGATTGTTTCGCTTCAGAAAACATGAATAGCCCAATTTTAATTAAAAGCACGTAAAGCCAGTTTTTTTGAAATAATGTAAAATGTGCATCTGCTTTCTATTAAAAAGTCTACTTAAGTTTTCATAGGATACTATACAAAAGTACTTCGAATATTGACTCTAAATTGTAACTAACGCTACTAAAAAAGAACTATTTATCTATTAGATGCTGAACACCTCAACATAATATATAGACACATAAACAGTCTGTAAATCGTGATGCTACTTTTTTCTGAAGATTTCCTAGCGTTCGAAGAAAAAGTAAGAATAGGTGATTGTAAAGTCTCTATTGGCACAAATGATGTGCGCCCTCGAGCACGTTATTGTATTCACGGTTATGTAAATAAAGTAACTTCACGCCAATTTCATTCTCCAAAGTAGAGACAGTTGCACGCGAGCACACCACGCTCGATATCGTTGTACATTCGTTTACTACGTGTTTAGTTTATATAATATGTTTTGCTGGTTACATTAGACCACCTTTACGACAACTGCAATGCAAGTTATAACCCTAGTCAATTATGTAGATATTAACTTTTTTGTGTATTTTATATGATCGAATACATCTCGAGGCTCCCATTCGTAAAAGTTTGAAGGTATTAATAATGTTCTCAGTTATAAACTCACTAGTGTTTTTGTTCTTGGTTTCTACAGGTATAACATGTATGTATAACTCATCTACAAAGCCAGAAAGATAAATTATTTTATACAGAAGATAAATTCATAAACTGTTTCTGTTTTTTGTTTTAAATATTTAGATTGGCTGTTTTTGTGAACTTCGTTTCAGGCGAAGATTTGAGATGTCTGCCCAAAGCCGTGGATTATCGTTAGCGGAAGGTATTGCAAACCCCGGCCGTCGGAGCGGAGACTAACTTAAATGTTCCGAAGTTATAACCCAATTTGATAAAACTGTGTAACACGCGTCAATGAAATGTAAATTTGCGATTCGCATACATAATCAAGTTTCCTGTTAACCTTTTAGGAAACGTCTCTTTAGCAACTCATTTCGTAAATTAAGTAAAAGTAAGACTCGGTGAAGTTATGCAAACATTACACACATAAGGGGCTTTGGAATTACACTTAGCTATACTTTATGTTAGGGGTTTGTAAGGGTGTTTCTGAATGGAAAGAGATATAATGAGGACAAGTTTAAGCATCTATGAATTTGGTTATTTGGGTGTTAATTACAAGAGGCTCCTAAATAAAGCTCCTGTACCCTTTCTACAAGCTATAAAATTCATTAAGTCATAATATTTTGAATAAGTATATCAAACCTAAAATATTACTTTAGGATGTAGAGAGGATGAATGAAAGTCGTTTAACGAAACTGTATAGGGCGAGTGTAAATGGGACATTTGGAAGGGGAAGACCTAGTCGATCATAATTTAGACTAAATTGGTGATATTTTGTAGAACGGCTAGGTCAGAATTACTGTAACCAGAGCGTGTATGAAAAATGTAATATAGCTAAATGAGCCGAAAGAGGTTTGTCAGGGTCATAGCAAGTGGAGATCCGTAGTCTCTGCCAAACATGGGAAAGAGGGGTAATTTTATGTATGTATGTATGTATGTATGTTTGTTGTATTTTTATATAAGTTATAAAATTATGTTTTTTTTTCGACAAGGCCTTATAAAAGTTATGTTTTATTTATCGCTTAATTTTGTTGAAAGAATCTTAAAAATAGGAGATGCAATAATTTGCAAGCTTCCGTTAAGTTATCGCTCAAAGCTTTTATTTTGCTTTGGTAAAGTGAGAAGCAAAGGAACGTCTTACAATAATTTTTCTTTGACCAAACAATCTCCCATTTCTATGAAAGATTTTATTTAATAAGAGTTGTTAGAGAGTTTAACATAAATACAATATTTGATTCAAGCGATGATGTTATTATCCAAATATACACTACAAGCGTAGTAGTTTCAAGATTGAAACGTTGTAGTTTCAAGATTATTTACTCCATATGCTTTTAAGCCAGTATAAGTAACCTTTTTATGTACTATTTAAACTATCGCGACTGAAAAGCGATCCTTGAGGTCCTACGAAAGAAACAAATTTTTCTTGTTTTCTTTCTTTCTTTCGAAACATATTTATAAATATTAACCGAAACGTCGAGGTAAATAATATGATTTCAATACGCGATTAAGTCCCGTTAATATTTATAAATAACCTTTTTATGGTAAATCATTATAAAGCATTTGCTAAATATGGTACTAACAACCCACCTGACTTCGCCCGGGGAACAATAGAAATAATGAACTTTAAATGGCGATTTGAGATAGTACCTTCAGCGACTGAAACAATTTGCATAATTTTGCTTATTAATAATCATAATGCTTCGAGTAAGGTCGCAAGAGATAAAAAATGTTCAGACCGTAAATCTGGATAGGACAATTTAGACCAGTTTACTCGCCAGACTATGTTCAGATTTCATGTTTATATTTTTGTATTTTAAAACCCCCTCTTACAAGAAACTACAGCCAACGATATCTTCTGTTTAAGAAGTCGGCGATAGAAAGAGAAATAACGCTTTTTTTTATTTTATTCGGGAAAACAAACAGTTGTACAATATAATATATGGTAATTTAGTATACATAAATAGATAATGAGTAAATGTACAACCAACTACGTTATCGACAGATTACTAGAATTGTACGTACAATACAGAAAAAAATCTTTAAACTTAAAACTAAAATGCGGCCGTATCGCTAAAAGCGCTTCCAGGCAACTTAAATAAATGGTAAAGCTTTCACTACGTGTGAGAGATGGTAACACATGAAAAATTGCTTGCAATTGGAACGATCATTGGTAGCCTTATCGAAAGCGATTTCCTTTAGGCAACCTCAATAGAAGGTATAGTTTGATATGAGTTTCTGTACCTTCAGTGGAAAGTAGTCCCAGCAGCAGGGCCCACAGGGACAGACCATGGCCCGGCCCCGAGCGAATCCTCCACAACATTTTACATCTTACGCTTTTAACCAGTCACACAATACCACACTTTGTCTTCATACATTTTAACTGAATTTAAACTTGAGTCTTCAAAATCTGAAACAAAAATTGCATTGTTGTAGCATATACCACGTGACATATTATACAGTTATGTTGATGATTGAGTCTTGTGACCACAATGACTGTAATTTCATCCGAAAGTAAATGTTATAATTTCAATACGTTATTAATTCCCGATATTTTTTTATGTTTTCAAGTGGCGTTTAAAATGTGTTATTGTAATAAATGACTAAGATTAGAAGAGGAGGTTAAGTTAGTTAAATAGTGAAAATACCTACTTCCATTAGCACAAGAGCTAAGAGCTACCAACTTAACAAGATGCTGTTTAAAAATTCAAGTAAAAAACGGTGGCCACATCTGCGTCCCTTAAAGCAGAAGAAACCCTCTTACTTCACTTGGAGTGGAGTAAAGAGAAACGTTCTGTGGGTGTAAAGAATGACTGAATTGACCCTATTGAAGATTTAAACAATTAGGCCTGTCTGAAGTTACATTTTAAAGAAATCTTGGTAAAGTACCACGTGGCTTGGACTTTTTATTTTTATTTATGTAGGTAGGTACCACGTAATCGAAGCCGTGGCGGGTAAGCCTATAAATCCAGTTTCTTTTTAATTTTTATATTATTTGTTTAATTTGAGATAATTACAATTTACGCAAGTCAAAATAAATTAAATCTGCAATAGTCTGACCATAGTCAAATCAGTTTTAAATCGTGTAATATTAAAAAGTTTCAACATAACTAAAGACATTAATTGAATGCAATGAAATATAAGTATTAATTTATTTATGATGTTCCTACGCAATTCAGATATTGGAATTGTGATCAAAGGGACTTCCATTCGCTTTCAGTGTAACGTTATTTATTTAATTACAGTCTCTGGTCAGATTGTAACAATGTTAGTAGAGCTAGAACTACGTATAAAAGGTACATGATTCAATCAATATACCTACTCGTATCATACTGAAATGCGTATATAGCTATGCATAGATATAGGTAGATATACTTTCAGAAAATAAATAGGTATTTATTTTCTTGTATCTTTTAAGAGTAAGTTTTTTCTTTTGAAATGAACACAACAGTATATTCACATTCAATTCAAAATGTGTCTATTTAAAAACAATGAGACATCGGACTCCTATAATATTTGCGTTACCTATTCAAAAAACGTCTTCGATATTGCCATTTAAAAAATTTGATAAATATGATCACGACTGTATCCTAAGGAGCGGTAGACATTTCTTTTAGATCTTATAAAGATACGTATAAAATAAAATACTTTACTTGAAACTGACTAGTACTTACTAGTAATTTTGCGTATGAAAATCAACACTTCAAATTATCTTTTTCTGCTGAGCGCCGTGGTGTAAGGTTATGCTCTAAGGAAGACTAAACAAGTAAGCTATTCGTATCTGTTAAGTTTCTGAATGACTCTAACAGACATTTCGTTCGTTGAAAGTATTTCCCAAGTCGGAGCAACGTCGATAAGTTCGTGACGACCGTCCATAGCTGCTTTATACTCAACAAACGCTCATAAACTAGCATCTTCGCTTAATTAACACTATTCGTATGATACAACCACCTAAAGCTTTGCGTTCTGCATGCAAATTGGAACTGCTACGAAATCCTTTCCGAAGCATGTTCCAATTTCTAGAACTCTACCTACGTGCCTGTGTGCCTAAGTCTAATTTGTATCTGCTTGAGTAAAGAAAATGACAAGTGTTGTCCAACTAATATTATAAACACGATGTGTCGATGTTTCTCTTTTTCACGCGATAATACAAGTTGTGAAATAAAAATGTATACAACTTTAATTTCGTAAGAAGAAACCATTTTTCCTTCCTCCTTCATAACTCCGAAGATCAGATCCTCATTTTTTTGACCACATCGGGAGCGGGAATATTCTTTCAAATAAAAAAGTATTTTCCAAATCAGTCCACTATTGTAAACACTATTGTTATGATTGCCAAATTAATAAAAACCAATCCTTGATTTCCATAGTTTATGACCATATACTATATACATAGGAATAACATAAGAGCTACTTTTTATCCAAGTAGAGTAAGTAGTGTAGTATCCAAGTAGTCCTAAGCTAGGTAATGTTGCCTGCTTGTAGACTAGATGACGCAGTAGTAGGTATATCTGTCTTCTGATAGCACAAGCAAGCTAAGTCTGCATGATCCAAGATTTTTATTTACGTTAGGTACTTTCTTATATCACGTGTAGGTACGTTACTTTATCAGGACTTGCTAGAAATACGTAGCACGATGTTTGCTGTATCTGCCCATCGCATGGCGACCCAGTTCAGATAAATCCTATTTATTCAGCAAACGTAGGTTATAGGTTATTGTGTACTTTGTATCCCGCCGCCATCTCTAAAAATAATAGTCACTACATTTGTTTCCCCAAAGTTCCATTTACACGATGTAACTTCTAGCCCGTTCCAATTTAATTGACTGTTATCATGACTTGCACGATTCACTGTTTAAACCATGGAAGTAATATACTTGTATTATACTACCCAGACCCCGAAACAAATATCTGCAGAACCATATAAACATTTGTGACGTGGCGGGCGTCGAATCCTCTGCGTCTCAGGTGAGTCGAGCCTACTCTCACTCTTTACATTTTGAATGTTGTTTACCGTGTCTGCTGTTTACGTTTACATAAGCATTTCTCTAAAATGTACTTGTTAAAATTATTTCATAAGGAACGCACAAACGATGGCACTTATCAGTTATACTGGAACAGGCAATAGAGTCACCTAGCTTATAATAAGACTACATTTTTAAGTTATCCTTGAGGTCCTACAGAAATAAACACATTTTTCTTTCTTTCACTGCTGTGAATGATGATGATGCACTATTGCGTATATTTCCATAGAGGTTTGGAATATTTAGAATCGGGCAAATGCGTTAAATCGGGTCATATTAAGCTCCCTTACGATATGTTACTTCGGGCGGCTTGCAATAACCAGATGACGGCCGATTTAATTTTGCGCCCGAATATTAAAACCTGAACTACCCTACTAAGGCTTCTCATAATGAAATTTATATTAAAGGCTTATCAGAATTAGAAGGAGCTTTTCTCACGGGAGACACCTTGCAATCTGTTTTAGATTGCATTGTTTTAAAAAATTAAGATTTAAATCCTACTATCCTAATATCCTACTATCCTATCCTATCCTACTATCCTATCCTACTTCCTACTATCCTATCCTATCCTACTTCCTACTAATATAATAAATGTGAAAGTTTGTAAGAATGTATGTATGTTTGTTATTCTTTCACGCAAAAACAGCTGGACCGATTTGGTTGAAATTTGGTATGTAGATAGGTGATATCCTGGATTAACACATAGGCACCTTTTTATCCCGATATTCCCGCGGAAACGGGACTTACGCGGGTGAAACCGCGGGGCGCAGCTAGTGTATCTATAATCTAATAAACTACTAGGATTTGCCTACTAACTGAACTGAAATAAATGTTAGGTGTAGCTAGCATGATTCACGATACACCGGGGCACGGACGGGGTACGGCCCGTCTACGACACGGTCGCGGTATAGCGCACAGATCAATTGAAAATTTAAGACCGACGGTACTATTTTTGAAAATTGATATTTATCGATATTAAAAAACTACTAGCATTTGGTAAAAGTTTTTTTATTCAAAATAAAACAACGGTTTCCAAAAACCAAAAAATATTCATATACATCAAAATGTTACCTACATATTGTATTGATTATAAAGATTAGAATATCTGTAGCAGATGATTCTTTACGCATTCTACTTGAAATTCTACGTTGACCAAAAAAGCATATCTGCCAACGAAACTAGTTTATTCGAATCAAATAATAAACGGCATTCTACGAAAATGACCGAGTATAATAAAAGCAAATCCCCTTCGTGAACTCTTTCATTTGGTCTATCATTTACATCTTTTAATTTCCTTTTAAGAGCGCTTTTATTCTCCTAAGCCATTGGGCGAACCTTTATTAAACTTTTCAAACGAAATGCATTATTTGGTTTTCAGATTCAAATAGGCAAATAACTTTTTAACATGATGAGATAGCTTTTAAAAGGTGAACTCTTCTCAAAGGATGAGCTTAAAGCTCAAATCTTTATACCGCGGGATGATGCGAGTATTACCTACTTATCAAGAGCAAACTTAATGAACTCTTGCATACGTAATTTTAGGAGGTTAAAGCTACTAATCCGAGGTACCGAAGCAAAGGTTAACATGCTGAAATGAACCACTTAATCCGGAACAAAGCGGTAGCCTTCTCGCATGTGACGGCTTTGCGTTGTGTATTGTGTACAGTGTGGGCGTGCCGGTCTCCCGCGCCGATTTCAAGGGCACAATGGAAATAATAAATAATTGTGTCAAAAATAATAACCTACTGAAAAATAAGGCATTATTTCAAATACGCGGACGTTGACTTACTTATGCGTGATTTGAACAGAAAATAACAAATTACAATAAGCAAGCAAACTATTTCACACGTATGAATTACTTATAGATTTACTACTACTTACTCAGACTAAGCTAAGCTCAGATATTACGAGAGATTGTGATTAAACCTAAATCTTAATTAATCCAAATAAACATCTGAATAAAAAAATTACAATTAGGTATTTGTTTTACTTACTGAATATTATTTAGGTTATTTAAATTATTTATTATAATTTAGATTTATACAATATCTCCGCATTCAATAGAAGTTTCTATTGTCTACCTATCTACTATGACTATGTATTAGACTTCAAGCAACTTTTAAACAAAAATAACATACCAGTTCTAACTGGAGGTAGGGAGGATTGCTTAAAATATTAAATAATAAAATAATACAGGTATCGCATGCTAAGTATTAATAATAATATGTAGGTAGGTACTGTACTTTGCATGTCTCATTAATAAAATAAACTTACTTAGTGCCGTTAACATCCATTGCTCAGAACACTTCAATTATTAATCACAAATTACAATCTCAAATTCAACACTCTAATGAAGTTTCTCTAGAAAGTATTTTCGTGAAATCGCGCGCGAATATTCCCGAGCTCAAAATGGGTTCAAGGGATCGTGAGTGTGGACTGAGCAGCATCAAGCCCATTACTGAATGATACTCGCGCATAGAACAGCGAGTTCCATCGCGCATGCCCTTACTGAGTTACCTCCAAAACCGAGTTTATTCATAACTTATTTCTACTAGCGCTAGTTTTGTTTTAAATTAATCAGAAGTTATTCTATCCAACGAGTTGTAAGTTGTAACTAAGAACATACAACTTTAACTCATTAGATAGAAAAGTCCTTACAAGTGTAAGGTATTTTTGACTTTTGACAACAACCTACCTATCTTGGTACAGCCTCATAAAACCTCAAACAAGTTTGATTAGGCTACTTACGAACGTCAATTGGTTCAATCGGCTTGACCATTCGTTTTTAAAGTCTAGCTGTTTTTTCCTCTTTGTGCCCTTAGACCCTCCTGATTTTTACATTGAACTTTGATTTATTGGCGATTTCTACTGTAGCAGTCTTCTGTGCAGTCAAATATAATCATGACACTTCTTGATCTTCTGGTTTTCTAAAGGAAAATTAAATTCTTATTTTTCTTATTCAATTTCTTGCAGTTCTTGCTTTCATATCAACAACAACAACAACAACATTAACTTGTGACTCATACGCATGTAGCACACCACAGTCTTAACCGCGAAACCGCAGTAAATTCGCCATGACTTGTCAGTATGCAGGAGAAGTGAAACGCTTGCGAAACTGGCTGTTCTAAATCATAGATGTGACTTTAATTCTATACGGTTTCGTCGATTTGCTTCGACGCCAGCCACAGCACAGCTCCGCCGCGAAACCATAACAGCGGAATCGCTTGATGTATGTTCCACTGCAATCAAGTCACCAAGTGAACAGAACAGGCGGTTTCTTTATTGTTCCGTACCTATGGTTTCTCATACATTTGCATTTTACAATATGGCGAAATTACTACGGTTTCGCGGGTAAGGTTCCGAGTTGAGGTACGAGTATGCTACGAGCGTTATCCACCGATATTTCACAATAATCATAATAAGGTAAATCGAAGCTAATGCCAATAAATCTGTTTATTTTAATGTCAATTACTTATGACAACCGATCCGGCATGAAAGAAACTTATAATAATACAAAAGTTCGAAACCTAGAAAAGTCATTTTAAATGTATGCGTTTTTGCCTCAGGTCGTATTTCAGGATTCAGGTCTTCGGGCCAGGTGTGAAATAAATTATGGAAGTACGTGCACGTGTTGCGGACTTGCGGTCACTTATCAGGGCCGAACGGAACCTCTCTCCATTCTTCAAAGTCAGCCGTACGTTTTAAATAAATTTACATAATGACCATCGTGCCGATACTAAGATTTTTAAGATCCAAGTGTAGGGCGTTTGTTATGTAACTATGCTACCGGTGTTTCGGGAATGTGTGAACAAAATTGAATATTTTTCGGTGTTAAGTAAACTCACTAATTTCAGCCAATAACAATGAATTTCAGCTTTAATAAATTGAAGCACGTGGTTAACGTTTAATTGCTGTAGGCATCCACAAGGTTTATTCAAATGGTCGTTTTATCCAACAACTGTGCAAAACCACTCAACCCTTTTTAAACCTCGATCCGAAGTGCGTCCGGGGCGGCCGGTCGTTAGCAGACAATAATGTAATACTGTAATTCGGCTATTGTCGAATAAAAATGAGGTCAGTGAGTAACTGGTCTGCAGCACTTACCGGACACCGGATTCTCTAATTTAACTATAAGGACATAATCACTATTAGGTTTAGTCAAAAAGATTTCCTGGAATGAGACGCAGGATATTATTATCTTTAAATTTGATTTAGAGAATTAATTAAATGAGTTAAATTGAAAATGTCATTTCATATAAAAGTGAAAGAGATCGCATTGGAAATTTATAAACGAAGTAAATTGATTGATTACAAAAACAAAGAGCTCTTGAATTTATAAATACGTATTACTAAGGTACCTTTTTCAAAGCATTGAATTTAAATGATGAGTTAAAGATGTGAACCACTTGTGTTTAGATAAGAGCACAATCCCAGACGGTGTTGAAGTGATTTTGATGTTTGAAGTTTTTAAGCTGACTTTGTGAAAATAAACACAAAGCAGGCTCGTATCTACAACTCAGTGTTATTTTAGGCCACAGTCAGTACGTCTGAAAACATTTATTTTATTTTTATTTATACGCCTGGATGTGTACTTTATGGCAAAAGCCTCAATTCCCTCCTGTTACTGATCCTCTTTATGTGCGTTTTGTCCAGCTCTCTCTCCTGTAACAAAAACTGATGTATTTGTTACAGGAGTCAAGCTCATCCCGCCATCACCGCCTTGACCGTCGCAGTTGGGGCACTTAATCGGATGTTGTTTTGTCCATTGTGGTTGGGACATACCTACGGCTCACGTGTCGTGGTTGAGTTTATTAGTCATCTGTTTATGTTGAGCTTTTTATTTTGTTATCATAATTCTCATTTGCGCAGGGGTTAGTCAGACGTATGCCCAATAATATTTGGGTATATGTCTGATCAACCCCTTATACATCTTATAAGAAAATCTGAATGAAAATGTTTACTGCACCTTGGAAACGCGGTCGTGATCGATATGATAACGATAAAAAAATGGTTTTGCTCAAATTGTTTTATCACGGGCATTTTTCCTAGTAAAATACATCTAAATTCGTACCGCAAAAAGATAAATCCCAGATATCCATGCACTGTAATTGGTACTGTCTTCGGTCACACTCTCCTTGTGGCAGATGTTCGCAAGTGCCGGCATTTCTACTGTAAGAAAGTCTCACTCACAATTCTTTGGTACCTAAGCTGTGCTCGTTAAGAACATAGTATTTTTTTATTATTTTATCGCACGAAAAGTTTAAGTTTGTCTTACTTTAATGCTACTATGTATTTCGGATTAAAATATTTCAAAATTTGGTACATTTTACCCATATTTAGCACTATATTATCACTAAACTAACTAAACAAACCACTTAGATACTAAAACCACGTACATTACGAGTATGTGTGAAATAAATGACGAAAAAGTTTCTTTATTTGAATCTAGCAAAGCCAGGCTTTCAATCTTCAGAATGAATGTCGATTCGAAAGCGGTTGTACTCGCACCTATCGTTCCTTTTATTCAATCCGTAATTACTTAAATAAATTTTAATACATAGGTATCTCTTTAGTTTCAGTTTGGGAAATAAAATAATAGCTTATAGCCAATCAATGTAGGTAAACAAATTGTTTTCGATAATGTGATAGACATGCCTGGAAATAAAGTGTTATTATCAGCAGATAGAGCTACAACATTCACTAAATTCCCTCGGGTAGCTTGGACTCCAGTAAAAATTGGATTCAGTCTCACAAAAACAAACGGATAAAATGAATGTTTTACATTATGTGTGAAATGTAAAACTAAAAAATGGCACTATTTAGGTACATTTATTGTGTAGCAGACTTCAAAGCCAATTAAAAATTTAACAAGAGTACCCTAGTTAAAAATAGTTAACCAAAAACTAATAAACTTGTTTTTATTGAACAGGGGCCAGTAAAAGGTTTTATTTAATTAGAAGGTAGCATACTTGTAAATAAGTGCTTAAAATTGGTCCACAATTTACGAGTATAAACTTGATGACGCACTTTCAAATCTCATCAAACAAATAACTTTAAGAACACTACTCGATTTTAGTATATCAATGAAAATGTATGATCCACAGTTTCACAAGATTGTATAAATCTATAAATTCAATTAAATTTATATATCTATGGAAGTAATATCAAATATTTCACTTTTAAAACTATCGTGAGTTGTAGTACTTTAATAATTTTAGCACACGAGAAATTACTCAAGTAAAAATATCGACGATTTCGATATCGACAATATTTATACGTGAGTTTTCCGTGTGCAAATTTAATGTACTTGACATTCTACCAGCAGTAAGCAAAATCAAAGACTAACTAACTTCCAGTCTCAATAACCTATCAAAGTTTATTGAGACTGGCGGTTAGTAATGCAGCGTGTATTCATGGTAGCAATGTAAAAAAACAGACTGGGGTGGCGCTGAACACTGTAACGAAGGTAGCACGCAACACCAGGTAAACTAAACAAGCCTTCATTAAAATAATTCATTTCATTACCCCACTCGGACACGCAAGTGTGTTTTAAAAATTTAAATACTTCGGGCGTCCATGTCCGTTTATATCTCAAGACATTGATCGTGCTAGACACGTGCCGTGGATTTTTTATTTAACCTATGCTGTCTCACTGCTGGGCAAAGGTCTCCTCTTTCTCCTTCCACGTATAATAATAATAAATTCCTAGTTCTGGCCATGTAGAGTCAAATTATTTCTATAGGCCTGTGTCTGTTGGGGTCTGCTTGGCCGTGTAACGATAGATTTAAATACGTTAATAGACAATCGGTCTTATTCAAAAAGATTTGTAAATTTAATATAGGTTTAACTTTTTTTTGGCACAAAGCCGGGATCAGTGGAAAGAGGGTCCCTTCCCTCTTCGGCCTTTGCCCTGCAGTGGGAAACATCAGGCTTATAATAATAATAATAATAATAATATAGGTTTAAATATTTATTTTTTCTTGTTACTCCTTTGTCAATTAAAAGAGATAGCAACAGATTTAATATGAGTTTTAGCTAATATAGGTTTAATGGCCGAATATGCACAAGGGGAAGTTATATGAAAATATCTGTAGATATAAACGGACCTGTATACGATCGCTTTTGTCTTGTAGTAGACCTACATATTCATCTTAATTAGATTCTGTGCGAGGTTTTAATCGCATGATTCTTGAATTTTATTTGAATCGTAATTTAAACTTTAGCTAATTGCAAAATGAACATAAGTACTCGTAAACATCGTACCAATATTTAAAATGTTCGGTAATAGTACTACGAAACGAAGTTCTGTTTTTTATCTGAGCGTTTTTTATAGATAAGCTGTAGCATTCGCACCACGCCGAAAGATCGTGGTGGCCTTCTGCTACACTGGGAAGACCTGGATTATAGGTCTGACGAATAACACAGATAAAATCAGATGTTCACACTTGTTCTAGGCAGCCAACAGTAAAGATATGTGCACCGTACGTACCTCAGACTGCAAACTGACACTCGATGAATTCCACCTTGAGCTGATGATGAGGCTTGAGTTGATGATGAGGCTATGGGTTCACGTAAGACACAGGAGAAAAAGTTCACACGCGAAAGCAGTTAGATTTTGCTTTAGAGCCGGGTCGCGAGGATGCGCGTGCGTCCCGTTCGGTGTCCGTCAAGTAGCTGTCAAATGCTCTGAACTTTGACGTATACGGCGGTGCATGACTACCATGAAGATGGCGTCTCGTTACTGTTGGTGAAAGCTCAGATACAAGTGTGATGAAAATTACTAAGGTTTGATGGGAACGAAACATCCCGCCCACCAAAATACCTATGGCATTTTCCGGTTTAATCGATAAGAAATGAATAATAATGTATAATAATGAAAATACACTAACGATAATATACGATATATATGATAAACTTAAGTACGATAAAAGAAATAACGATAAAAGATGAGATATGATAACGATTTAAGTTAGTTCTCTATCGGAAGAGGACACAACTTAACCAGCGGTCGTTGTATTAGTTGATTTTTTGTTGTTTTAACTATGGCTATCCGGACTGTTCCATCAGCACCAGGGAGTAACGATACAACCCTACCAAGGGCCCAGTGTAACGGAGCTCGATTATCGTCCCGAATAATCACCATGGAACCTATAGGTAACGGTTTACAATCTTTGGTCCATTTGGCGCGTTGCGTTAAAGTGTTCAAGTATTCGTGTTTCCATCTGGACCAAAAGTGTTGTTGAAACGATTGAATCAACTGCCACCGATGAAGCCGAGATATATTGACGTTAAGATGATCTTCATCTGGGACAGAAGTTAACGGTTCTAAAGTGAGGAAATGCCCTGGAGTCAAAACTGAGAGATCGTTGGGATCAGAACTAACAGGACACAGAGGCCGCGAGTTCAATACTGATTCGATTTGGACGAAGAGAGTTGTGAGCTCTTCGAATGTCAGAACTTGATCACCAACGACGCGATACAAATGAGATTTAGCAGCCTTTATCTGTATCTCCCAAACTCCTCCAAAGTGAGGAGCTGACGGTGGATTGAATTTAAAGTCGATACTTTCGCTAAGACAAGCCTGTTGAGTATATTGTTTGAGCAGATTGCTCGCACCTACGAAATTAGTTCCGCAGTCCGCATGTATGACGCTACAACGTCCGCGACGTCCTACGAAGCGTCGTAACGCAGCGATGAAACCTTCGGTCGATAACGTGGACACGGCTTCTAAATGGACAGCTTTAGTCGTAAGGCAGACAAAAAGACAAAGATATGCTTTGTCCATCTTAGCACCGCGATGTGGACCTAGTTTAATGCGGAAGGGGCCGCCAAAGTCTACGCCTACAACTGAAAACGGCTTGACTTGATTGAGACGATAGGCCGGGAGATCGCTCATAAAAGGTTGCAAAGGTTTCGGACTCGTACGATAGCATTTTAGGCATTTCGTTAAACGGTTTCGAATTGTACGTTTAGCGGATATAATCCAGAATTGTTGTAAAACCAGATATTGAGTTGTATTGACACCTGGATGGCAATAGCTACGATGGATGTTATCGATGATAAGGAATGTGAGTGGATGGTCAGACGGTAGGAGCGCAGGATGTTTATGTTCATATTCCAATCCTGAGCGAGATATTCTGCCGCCTACCCTGAGTACCCCTTGGTCATCCAGGAATGGATTGAGTTTCTGAAATTGTTTTGATAAAGTTTGATTCGATCTCAACTTAGAAATTTCCTCCGAAAAAACGCAAGTCTGAACATTTTTAACGAGCTGTAATAACGCACAGTGGCGTTCGACATTATTCAGAGACTTGTTTGTGTTACGATTAGTTTGAGTATGATCTCGAGAGTTGTTTACGAAGCGATTTATGAAAGCCAAGATGTTGACTATCTTGTTCAGTGATGAATGACGACTGAGTAAACGATCATACATTGAAGGTTCAGTGTTTTCGATTACAGGTGCAACTAATACAGTGCATTTGCGAGCTTCTAATTGAACTGATACCTCGTCGTTGGGAGTGAGGTTTATGTTATGGCATGGTAATGGATTCTCGCCTTTGGATAACCATTCTGGTCCCGCCCACCATAGGGAGTTACTGACGATATCTCGAGGGTATTGACCACGCGAACAAATGTCAGCCGGATTTTCGGGCGAACAGACGTGATGCCACCATTCGACTGGAGTAATGTCTTGAATGTGGCTGACACGATTAGCGACAAACGTAGCCCAACGGGATGAATGAGAGCGAAGCCAGGATAGGACGATTGTGGAATCCGACCACAAATAAACCGTTTCGATAGGAATACGAGAGAGAGAGGTATCACGAACGAACTTGTACAAGTCCGCGAGCAAAACTGCAGCACAGAGTTCGAGTCGAGGGAGTGAAGTACGCTTTAACGGTACCACACGTGCTTTGGAACAGATCAGGAAAACATTGATAGTTCCATCGAACTCTGTAACCTGTAAATAGATTACTGCACCGTAAGCTAGTTCGGAGCTATCACAAAAGCCATGAAGAATATAAGACTTTGCGGTTGTACTAGTTAGATTGCGAGGAATTCTAAGTTGAGTGAGATGCGATAATTGATCACGGTATTTACTCCATGCGTGAATGACGTCATCAGGAGGAGTTTCATCCCAACCGACACCGAGTGTCCAAAGTTTTTGGATTAAGCATTTTGCTTGTATCGTGATTGGAGATAAAAACCCTAACGGGTCAAAGATTCTTGCGAGTTCGCTAAGAATCGAGCGTTTAGTGCATGGGTGACTGGAAGACTTGACCTCGAAAAGAAACTCATCGTTCAAAGGATCCCACCTAAGACCTAAAACCTTTAACGTAGTTGGAGTTGTGGAGTCAAGAGATACAGAACCGAGTAAACATTCGTCTTCAGAGAGATCTGATAAGAGTCTCGGATCATTGCATACCCACTTTCTGAGTTGAAAATGACCCAGATTGAATAAAGCGATTAGTTGGGTCTTTGTTTCAGAAGCGATTTCAAATGTGTCACATCCACTAACCACGTCGTCGATATAGATGTCTGTCATCGTAAGTTGTTGGGCTAAAGGATACGCATGTCCTTCATCCAGAGCTAGTTGTCGTAAAGTACGACAAGCTAGGAAAGGAGAGGAGGATACGCCGTAAGTGACCGTATTCAGTCGATACTCTTGAAGAGTCTCCTGAGGAGATGACCTCCAAAGAATACGCTGAAAATCACGATGTGAGGGTTCGACTAAGATCTGTCGGTACATCTGACGAACATCTGCCATGAATACGACTTTGTGTTCTCGAAAGCGTAGAAGAATATCCAAAATGTTCGTTTGTAACTTTGGACCGATGAATTGAGAATCATTCAGAGAACGACAATGAAGATCCTTGGCAGAGGCGTCGAATACGACGCGAAGACGGGTGGTAGCGGAGTCAGGACGTAGGACGCAGTGGTGAGGTATGTAATACTTTCCGTTTCCCACATCTTCGGCTGGAACCGGAGACATGTGACCGCATTGAATGTAGTCAGTCATAAAATCTGCGTATTGACTACGAAGTTCAGGATCACGTGACAAACGGCGTTCAATCGCATGGAAGCGTCGTAGCGCGACGTCACGTGAACCTTCGAATGTTGGTTCGGAATCGTCTTTAAACGGCAAAGAAACTATGTATCTTCCAGATTCGTCACGAGAATGTTCGTTTATGTATTTTGTTTCGCATTGTGACTCCTCTGGAGTTAATGAAGATGCTTTAGGAATGGTATCAAGTTCCCAGAAATGCTGAACTAATGAATTTAACGAATTATCAAGGTCTGACGATGAATTTAACAAAGTGTTAGAAGCTAACCGAGTTTTACCTAGAAGTAGCCAACCGAAGATTGAGTTAAATGCGGTAGGTTGGTTGACACTTCCTTTAATGTGTTGACTAAGAATTGATTCTGCAAAGACATCAGCTGCGAGTAAAAGATCGATAGGACCAGGGATGTCGAACCCGGGGTCTGCCAGTGGTAACGATTTGATATGTGACCAACCTGATGTGTTTAGTTTAGCGATAGGTTGATCACCGCATATTGTTGAGAGTACCTGCAGGTCCAGATTAAACAATACCCGATCATTTGTGCCGATGCTGCAAGTGACTTCACCAATGATTGAGGCAACTGCCTCACCGAGTCCACTAACATTGGCGACAGTTGTAGAACATTTCAAGCGTAGACGATTTAGAGCTGATTCGGTTATAAAATTGCTTTGACTGCCGGTGTCAAACAAAGCGCGGAACGAGAGCATATCTCCAGATGCATCGCGAACCTGAACGATCGCCGTCGCGAGTAAGACGGTTGTGTTCGATGAAGATCTCGAAACTAACGACGATGTTGGCGATTGACTTTGCTTATCAGGATGGAGAAGTGTGTGATGCTTCCTTTTGCAGACACGGCACGAAAAGATTGATCTACAATTTTTCAATTGATGAGACGGCTTGAGACAGTTATAACACCAAGTTTTCTCAGTAGCGAATGATACGCGTTCATCAATAGATTTTTTAAGAAAATCCGAACAATTAACAATAGAATGGGCACCATCACAAAATGTACATTTCTGCTCTTTAACTTCGATAATGTTTGTATTCTCCGCGGCGGCAACAAGCGCGTGAGTGACGTGAGTACGGTTCGAGTGATGCGGCTGCGTCGCGGGAACAAACTTATGTGGTGGAGGCTTACTCGATTTGTTTGAATCCAAAAAATGAGTATCACGCAATAAAGCCTCGCATTTTGAGTGCAAAAATGACCGTAACTTTTCGTAGGTAGGTATCTCGACATCTGAATACTTCTCTTCGAAATCACGACGCAGACTGGCGTCTAATTTAGATAAAATATGATACACCAACACAAAATCCCACTTATCGATAGGTAAATCGAGGGTTTTTAGAATGCATAAATTTTCATCAAACATGTCCAACGATTTACGGAACTGAGAAGGGTTTTTCAAGTTGAAATCAACATTTAAAATATCCTTCCAACAAGTAAACGCTAGTTCGCGTTTATTCTTATAGCGAGTGACGAGCGCTTGGTATGCATCGTTATAATGCTCGTGGGTCAAAGGAAACGTTTTTATCACCGTTAGTGCATCACCGCTTAAAGAAGAAATAAGGTAATGAAACTTCTCTGTTTCACTGAGTGAAGTGGAGTTGTGTATGAGTGCATTAAACGTATCGAAATATTCAGGCCACTGTTTAATATTACCAGAAAAGGATGGAAGTGTGATCTTGGGCAACCGTATGTTAGATGAAGAAGAGTTAGTGCGCAGAGGGGACGTTTCGGGTTTCGTTAATTGACGATGAATAGCTAAAAACTTAAAATACATCTCATCGAACTCTTCTTGCATCACGTTGTCTTCTGAGTCGGGATCGTCTAAAACTTCTAAAATGCCGATATGAGAATATTGGAAGTCAGCAGCGATATGTCTTATTTCTTGATGATAAGAAAGAAATAAGTCGCGCTGAGAATCGTCACTTGAAGCTAACATGCCTATTTCTAATGCTTTAGTCAACCGTTTGAAAGCAATTGTTCGTTTTCTACGAAGGACTGATAGATCTTGTGTAGTATAATCAGCTTCCATTGATTTAGATTTAGACTTCTTGAAAACACTTTGTTTCCTAATTGAATGCTTACTTAAAAGCGACATGGTTATTTAGTTTATAAAAACTCGATACTTAAATAGGTATTTTTATAAAAAATAAATATAAATAAGTTTTGCCTCAGATGTCCAGTCTACAACAAAATACCTTAACTACTCTTTGCCAATACACTATTATGAGCGAGCTACTGATAAGGAATTGAATAAACGTGCGGTGTAGGTATTGACTCGAATTCTTCGAAAGGTTTTATAAAAACTGTTATTTGTTTACGAGCGTAAAATTATGTAATACACTACATAAATGCAGTAGACTGGCGATATTTAAGTATTTATAGTAGATAGTACCTACGGGATGAACACGACTAAAAGTACGCGTTCCGAATTAAATGTTCCACTACAGTTACTTAATATGAAATATTGCTATGAATTAATTTAGAATGTAACAACACCGATAAAATACGTTAAGATTAACAATGAGTTTGTGTGTTGTACCTATTTAGGTTTAGCAATTCATTAAAAATCAGAATTAAAGTTTGACCTTTGTTCTCAAGCGTAACTTGAGCCGTAAGCGAGGTGTTTCACTTCTACCTTCACAATAAAATAAAAGTGAATTCTTGATTCAAACTTTCGAGAATTGAATTGGATTTTTAGTGAATTTAATGCTAATACGATACCAGAATGAATTGGTTAAGATAAATAAATAACGATAGATAATTATAGTAAGCCGAATGGATAAATTAAGCACCGATAAATTTGAATGAGATTGCTTAATTTGCGTTCCTAATATAATGAGAGTATTTATTTTCGATTATACTACTGACTGGTGATTAAACGGTACCAAAGCCTCAAAATGAAAATACTACGCGAATCTGATGGTGATGGAATAGTTAGATATAACTTAGAACCGATGATTATTTGAATAGAATATTCTAAGCTACAAATATACTACCCGCGATAAACCAGAAATGCCACGCGTATTCGGTAAGAAAGATGGAGATTCCCTGGTTTCGGCACCAAAAAGATGTAGCATTCGCACCACGCCGAAAGATCGTGGTGGCCTTCTGCTACACTGGGAAGACCTGGATTATAGGTCTGACGAATAACACAGATAAAATCAGATGTTCACACTTGTTCTAGGCAGCCAACAGTAAAGATATGTGCACCGTACGTACCTCAGACTGCAAACTGACACTCGATGAATTCCACCTTGAGCTGATGATGAGGCTTGAGTTGATGATGAGGCTATGGGTTCACGTAAGACACAGGAGAAAAAGTTCACACGCGAAAGCAGTTAGATTTTGCTTTAGAGCCGGGTCGCGAGGATGCGCGTGCGTCCCGTTCGGTGTCCGTCAAGTAGCTGTCAAATGCTCTGAACTTTGACGTATACGGCGGTGCATGACTACCATGAAGATGGCGTCTCGTTACTGTTGGTGAAAGCTCAGATACAAGTGTGATGAAAATTACTAAGGTTTGATGGGAACGAAACATAAGCATACGGATACTATAAGAACTGTTATTTTATATACAAGTAGTAATTCCTTTTCTAATTCCAACCAATATCCTAAGAAAATATTAGTTTTTCCTGCATGCGGTGGAGTATTCATGATCTTTTTACATCTTAAAACGAGCTCTATTTAATGATTACACCTCGACTCTAACTCATAGGACTATTTAAAGCTCCAGACGTTTTAGTTATAGGTCATTTTCACGCCTTAGCTCCGCTGTATGTTGGTTTTGGTTTCCTAGGTGTTCCGATAGTAACCCATAAATGCCGTTCGCCACACAATAATCAAGCAACCAAGGAGCCAGTAACCATCTGAATAGTTGGAATTACTACATCAAGGCAAACGGAATGAGGCCAGCCATGTGCGCCATAGCGTACAGATCTCATCATTGCTATCCATCAGGTGAAACGCTCAAATCATGTGGCGAACATGTTTGCAACGATACCGTCCATCATTTTCGAGTAAATATCTTTCTATTAATCCACAAAAAGCGGTTTGCTGAACAGATTTATCGTGCTTCTAGATTAGTTTTATTCATTTTACAAAATTTACTGAAAAGTAATCACAACACACTAATAAAGGTCAAACGGCTGGACTGATTTAAATGAATTTGATACCTTAGCTTATATCCTAGATTAAGACATAGGCTACTTTTGATTTTAGCATTCTTACGGTAACGGGGATACCTATTTGTAATGATGTATTCTTCGGATGCAATTCGCAGTAGGTACAATTTCACTGCTTCGCGTGGTCGTGTCATTCTGGACACACACAACATTATTATACTTCGCGAAGTTCATGAAAGTTTTGTGAATAAAATACTAATACTTTTTGGTAATGTTGTGAAGCATAGACCAATTCTCACAAGTGTTTACATATGCAAACTAAACTTATTAGTTGTGGGTCGTTAGTCCAGTTACGGATAATCTCAGTAAATCTGTGCGAGAAGCCATTAAGCTGTCCGGTGTCAGGATACGCCTGTGGGTCTTCATCGGACATTCTCGTGAAAATAATAACATTTATGATGTTTTCTTTCACCACATTAATGTTCTATGTTTATGAGTTGGCAGGCATCGCAAAGAGATCGCAATTGCACTAGGTCTTAAGTTACTTATTAGTGTATGCAACTAGTGTCGCTTCCATTCTAGATATCTATATATAGGTAATATTTAAATTTACATCGAATTATCTGCAAATATTTTGTAATGCGTTTGGTTTTGATTTATTGTTTATGCCAAGTTTCAGCCAAATACATTCTGTGAAAATGTAACAAACATTCATACATCAACATAACCATACAAACTTTCGCGAAATGTGGATGATGATGATAATTATGCAGCTTTACAAAGTTAGCTGCGAGAGGTTCAGGTGCAAACTTCAAAATAGCTTCTCGTAGCTCCAATAAGTTAAGAGGCCATAAATATATTTCAGCGTTGCGTATAATGTCTTAATAAGCTACGATATATTTTAGCAGAGTTCCAATTTAATCACTACTGGTTCGAATTAATTATTTGCGAGTTTGTAATTTCAATAAATATTTGAGAGCCTTAAACAGTTCCCATTGTCGACAAATTGATAAAGCTCAAAATAAATCACAGGTTTATTTAAAATAACTAGACATTTTAATGAAGTCAATTAGAATAACTTAATTCGCGTAATGAAAATTGTGAAAAAGCAAAACACCTTAACTTGTTTACGGGTCCTATACAAACACCCGAAACAGAGGAAGTAGGTAATATAATTAAAATAATTCGACGTTCCGTAAAAGGGTTGCGACTAAATTAACTTTGCTACGAGCTTATACTTAGCGCGTAGTATCTAAAAGAAATTCAACGAAAAAAATACCTTATACGAGCTCTGACGATTGAAAGTAAAACGCTTTTCGTTAGATTACTTTATATTGTAGAGCTCTACATCAACAGATACATATTTGCGATTGCAATGTATTAACTGTATTAAGTCCCATTTACACGATAAGACTTTCTAGCTTGTCATCATGACTTGCATAGTCATTGTTTAAACTATAGAAGCCAAATATTGTTTCTATTTAATAACGCTACAGTCAATGATCTTGCCTCATCTAAGTGAGACTTAAATTTAAGTCGCGCAGAGACGCTATAATAGGCACCCAACCCACACCTATAGCTATATTAATTCTTCCAAGTTAATTAAATTTTTATCGTAACATAGAAATGAAAGATGTAGTTTTATTGCAGGTATCAGTATTATTAATTCTAAATTAAATACGTTGAAAGTTAAATATGATGAGATGACTGATAAAACGTGTAATTAATTTTGAGTTTTAATTTAGAGAATCTGTTTATTTGTTTGATGCTTATTAAAAGACTTCGTTCACACACATTTCATAGGAATAATCAAATTATTTTGTAAAGAAGTTATTGCTATTGTTTGATAATAAAGTATTTTGTAATTAATTTTGATCCGTATAGTCAGTTGTCTTCTTGGATCTCTTTTGGAAATAATTTACCTATATAAGTGTATGTATAAATGCCACCCTTAGGGTCTTAGGGCGGGATGGTCATTACACCGAAATTACAGCATATTGCTTGACTTCCAAATGTTACTGCAGGTTATATTCGCTACTACTAGGCAAGCATTCTCGCAACACATCCATAAACTTCCCGGAGACCCTTTACTGAGATGTTAATTAAGTTATAAAAACAGTTTTATTCTAGTTTTGACTATCATAATAAAGTTCTTCTAAAGTTCTATCATAATAGAGTTAAGTTGTGTCTTCTGAACATAAAATAACAACAAAAATGGCGAGTAATAGAGGGCTAATATAGCACTTGTAATAACCGTAATGGCGACCGAGATTGTGACGATAAATGACTCCACTTTTTGAGACTTAGCCACAGACATTACAAGAAAATATGAAATTGCCGTCATCGTCTCGACTATAGAAGGGACCCAGTACCTAAGCCGATAAGCATCAATATAATAATCGATTTAAACAAGTAGAAATTTATTGGTAATTAGTTTTGTATGACACTGACCAGAAATCAGCTTCGTCTCAAAGTTTCCCTTTTAAACTATGTAATGTTCGGATCAAGTTCACTTGCTACGTGTTCTCTTTTCTAATACAAATATATATATATTTTTATATTTTACTTTTGTTTATTTTTTAATCCTGTTCATAGTTCGCAACCTAACTTAAACTCGGTCTAACCTAAGAAGGTTTATTTTTCTATCACAATATATTTTCTTTATCATCAAGGTAGATATCGTTCGACCCAAACTTTCATAGTATTCATTTTATTTGACAAGATCTTTTAAAACATGTTTTTGATGAAAGTTGTATTCGTAATAGGCCTACGTGTACTTGACAATATACGTGAAACATAATATTTATAAATATTAACAGGACTTAATCGCGTATTAAACTCTCTACTCGTGACCATGGTGACTGTAACGTCATCGAAACGTCGTCGTGGTAAATAAAATGATTTCAATACGCGAATAAGTCCCGTTAATATTTATAAATAGGAGAAAATACCTACTAAACATACCTTGAACCTACAATCTACTAGTCCTTGACTCTGCAACTACTTATTCATTGTACTTTAAACACAAATGTATTAGACAGGAAAACGTTTGACCACTTTCCCAAGTTAGCCATAAAAGGGATTCGAAACTGTAATGAAATGGTTGTCTGTCATGAGTTCGGCCGTTTTCACATTCAAATCGTGTCCCGTCGAGATAACAATGAATTCTCTCGTTTAGTTGTTACACGAAAATTCTTTTTGTCCTGATTTCACTCTTGACATCCAAATAGCGACAGATTACTCGCCTATTATTTTATGTCAGGGTTGGATTTAAGGATACATAATTATACTATACAATACGTATATAATTGCATGCAAATCGTGTAAATGGGACTTAATAATGTTGTAAACAATAAAGCAATCTGGTGGTTCACGATGAAATTAAGACGATCATCACTATAAGTTTCATTCGCATTTATGTATGCAAATTAAGTAAAGTTTTTTGAAGATATATGACTTTTTAACAGTTTTACAACAACAAAGTAATGTTACTATTTGCCTTGCCAATGCAAGTAAAAATCCCATCAACGCTTTCCATTTCGAAATTAAATGTCCAATAAACAGTGTCTACACTTTTGAAACCTGCCAATTTAGTTTCTTAAATGCGGCACTGCAAAAGTTTCAAAATGGACTTGCTACGTCCCGCTCGGTCCCCGGAGCCATGGGAATAAATAAACACGCTGACGAATTTAATTTCCGCTTTTATTATTTATCATGTTGGAAAATTTAATAACTGACATTTTAGAACGAAAAGCCAAGCGTGGTATGCATGTAATTTAATGCAACATTGAAGCAATTAAGATCTAAAAAGGCATTTTATTCGTTTGTGCCTCTCATGCGCAAAATAATTGTTTTATTCTTAGAATAGTCAATACAGATTTTGTGAGTTGGAAAAACATAGTAGGTACAGTTAAATGTTAGATATAGTTTTTGTTATCGAGTCGGGGGTCCTGGAACGGTGCACACGCTTCAGCTGTATTCTGTTTCACGAACTAGGTCAACCTGAAACAGCATTTACTTACCTACCATGTTAACTTCGTTCAATTTGAGATGGAGTAACAGCCTCTGTATCGTAACAAATAACTTTCAACTCTTATTCTCTCAAGGGGCAAATTGAAAAATTCCTGAAGAAAATGCGGCCTGTAGCACTAGAAAATCTTGGACATTTCTGTGTCCGTTCCCGCGGACATTTATCTCCGTTTCACACATGTCTACGTTCGCTTTAATGTACGAGAGTACTCACATTTTTCGAAACCAAGCATATCATAGAAGTGGATGGAAGCGCTATCCTCCATACCTTAGCATTATAGTTGTGAAACTCGTAAGTGTAGCCATTTTTTCTTTTGTAAGCTTTGTTTATATTTTCTTTTCCTTTTTGTTATGAGTAATGGAGAGGCTGAGAGCAAGTGACACGAGCGGTCGGCTCTCAGACGAGAAATACGTTTACAATGTGTTCGCGATTGTTGCTTTAGGTTCATTGTAAGATTTGCCGCCACTTATATGCGGGGGATGTCGCGCGTTTTCTTTATTTAAATTTATAAGTATGTAACATTTTTATGAGACGATGTTTTACTGCCACGGATCATAAGATTCAGTGTAGATACATGCAATGTATTTAAACAATAAAGTGCTGTAAAGTTGTTGCAATGTTTCTGATCACAGTAATCGTGATTTTTATTATTCGCGGCTTATAAACCTTTTTTGGGTTTGTTCATAATACTATGAGAGTAGGTTACATCTGATATCTATCTATACTAATACTATAAAGAGGTAACGCTTGTTTGTTTGACGCAGGTAATATCCGAAACTACCCAGCCGCTTTCAAAATTATTTCACCGATGTGTAGAATGGACTGTCAGGATGGTTATAGGCAATTTTTCATCCCGGTAGCTTCATTAGTACACCCGTACAAAGCCGGGACGTGCTGCTAGTTATTAAAAAAAACTGATAGATATTATTTCTTGCAAGATTGGAAAAAAGAGTTATTTTAAGAAAGTGTAACTTAAAAATTCGGCAATGGCTGCAAAATTCCTTCCGTAATATTATGGTAATCGTACGATTTCAATAAGCCAAGTAGGCGTATCGTCGCCCGAGGCATTCCTTTTAGACAAATCAGGCATGCAAAAGTAATATTTCTACGCCGGAGATTAGAATCAATGTCTGATTTTAAAACATTTGTAGTAAATTCTTAAGACTTTGGCTTTGATATGATACTTAGGCCTTTTCATCTGAAAACGCCTAAAAAGATGTTTAGATCAACCTTTGCAGAGACTTTGTGAAGTTTCATTTGTCGCTGAACGTTAACCATCCTAGCATAAATTGACCTTTTACTTAGAAAAGACGTCTTGCTTGATACCAGGCATGTATCTAAGATACTGGCGAAATAACAACGTTATCACACTGCGAATGCTGCACAATTATGTATGCAATGTATGCAGCCAGTGCTACTTCACATGAATTGATACCTACACAAGCTTTGTTCGAAATGAACTACTGTGTTTATAGCGAAGAGTAGAGATCTAGCTTTTACTATTTAAAACATTAGGTAGATTACTTTTGTCGAGTTCAATAAAGTATTTCTGAAAACAAATCAACTTGATTTTTACCCATAACACTATGGCGTAGTCGTCTTTAAAAGTTACTTGGGATACGACGGCGCACCGCATCTATGTAGATATCTTGTATTGGTATTAATAGCCTGAAACACATAACACAAAAAAAGGGCAATTTAATTCTTAGCGACCAATTCTAAAACACATGTACATCGAAAACATGAAAAATATTGTTACAAAAATATACTGGGTACCTAAGTATATTTTTTTGTATATGGTAGGATGACCTCGACACCTTTCAAGAGGGTTGGTGGGACCTAGGAAAAGACCGAGAGAGATGGAAACAATTGGGGGAGACCTTTGCCCAGCAGTGGGAAAGTATAGGTTAAAAAAAAAAAAAAAAAAAAAATATGTAGGTACCTAATAGTTTAGTTTCTGTAAATAAAGTTGTATTATTTTTCATTAATTAGTTTACAGATGTTGGAATACGATGTCATTTTGAAGATTTTACCGAGTTAACGTAATATATTAAGGGCAATAAGGATAAAAAATGCAGATAGACAACCCAGCATTCATTGAAATTGGCCTGATTTACTTTAATCACATTTTCTACAACCGTTGAGATTGGCTTGCGATTTATGATCATTCGCAACGTGAATGCTGAGAAGAGAGTTTTGAAATACCTAGAACTAATGAACCATTCAAAGCAGATTGTGTAACAAACAGATGGAAGCATTGTGACCCCATTACCGAAAATCAAGCGGTAAGCTTATGAGTGCCTGCCGATTAGAGCGGTCTTCCGCTTTAATTGGCAAACACTCTCCGCAGTGCTTCGCGGGAATTACCACAGGTATTAGAGCAATTCTATCGAAATGAGTCTAGCTAACACACCCACTCGCTTGTTGTCATGTAATAAAGGGGCCCTGTCCTTGGGTATTACAGGTTTCTATTTGTTCCGAGAGTAAGGAAGGAATATTTTCCTTGAAACAGACGCACGCTATGTTTGTGAAAACGAAATAATATTTAAGGAAATAACAAAATCAATATTGATTTTATCAAGAAATCACCTTTCTTGATCCCTAAAAATACACCTCTCGAATAAGTGCCGCATAAATTCGTACTGGAGTCTTTTATAAAGAGACGTCGAAATTGTAAGACGACTGAAACTAAGTTACCTTTGAACTAAGCAGAGAGAATTCAAAAGTGAATTTAAGTTCGTTGCAGTGACTTCAGAAGTTAGTGCCCGGTCTCGAATTCTGCGGGCAGCGGGGCGGCGGCGGCGCGGGTAACGAGCGGGTAACGAGCGGGCAAGGAGCGGGCACTGACAGTCACCATTGCCAACTATGAAACTTCATAGCTAGTTCTAGCAATTTTTATACCCCCATCAGCAACTATTTCAATAAAATTGTAGCTAGACGATTGATCAATTTTTCTAGCAACTTTCCACTAAATCAACCATTCAAGCAAATTATTTTGAAAAAAGACGTCAATGATTTTTTATATTTTTATTTAAACTATTTCTAAATCAAAATCTAAATCTAAATCATTTATTTGCTTTGAATATGGTAATCTACATACAGGTGTTAAAATTTCATTAGGTATATAGTTCATAATATTCAGGTATTTGTCATAATTTCATAACATGCAAATATTATATTGTTAAAATAGTTTATATCAATTTAGTTACGTATTTATGTATTAGGTACCTACCTAATTTATTATTAAAACATTCATGTCAAAAAATTTCAAAACAATCATAAAAACATATTTTCAACTGCAAAAACAAATAAACACTTTTTACATAAGTACCTAATATATAACCGACCACAAGTACTTATGCAACAAATCTAGACGTGATGATGATGATGATGATTGATATGGTTATCTGGAAACTTTTTGCAAAAGATATAGCTACAAAGATGATGGTACAGTTGGCAAGACGGACAGATTACGCGGCGTAGTGTTGTACCTATTCATGGTTCAGGGGATCGAGCGAGACTGAATTGAATCCATACAATTTATTTTTTTATTTTTGCTTAAATGTGAGAGTTATTGTTCATCTGTACGTGAATACTTAATGAACCAAACAAATTGTTCACACGAAAAACATACAAATGAAAAACGTAAATCAAAATTGTTGTAATTAAAATGGTTTTAGTTTCGATCTCTTTTTAATAGTTATAATAGTAATAATAGTTACATTTCTAAGTACTTAGGTACTTTATCAAAAATATCGAACCAGGAATAGAAAATGAGATTTGGTATACCTATCCGCACAACACTACACAATGATGACGCGCGGACTGTCAGTGCCCGCTCGTCTCCCGCTCGTCGCCCGCTCGTCGCCCGCTCATTGCCCGCTCATTGCCCGCTCGTCGCCCGCTCCCGCCCCGCTGCCCGCAGAATTCGAGACCGGGGCCTTACAAACTGGCTGTAGTTGTAAACAAATTTGAATTTTTTTAAACCTCAAAGCATTCTACTACTCGAGAAAGCTTTTGTTTAGTCATTGAAAATCTATCTAGCGTCTTATCTATCGTTTACGTCGAGAACAAAAAATTATAAAAAATATTAATCAGTGTGAGGTATTTGCTGATTCAATCTACCTACGATTGTGCCGATTTTTGTTACACCTTTGGCCTTACTTCTTTCAGTTTCTATAAAGATATGAAACCCAAAGCTTAGCATTAAATATTATACAACAGGTATCTTCAGAAAATTTTCCTCATAAAATGTACCACACAATGCGTCTTCATAGTGAATGTGAAGAAATTTATTGTCGGTCGTAAAAAGTACATTGAGCGCGTAAAGCGTGAGAACTTTAGAAACAGGCGCACCAACGGCCGTTTTCACGTCAACACTTCGTCCGAGAACTCGAACAGAAAATAACTTACCATCTATGGTCATGAATTTGGTCCGGTAAGGCGTAAAAGGTTTTTATGTGGTCCAGTAAAAAGACGCAAAGCCCACGCACTGGTGTTACATAATTTACTCTTCTAACAATTCTTTCACCTTCAATTAGAAATGGCTGTGCCTTGACT
Organism: Xanthorhoe spadicearia; assembly: GCA_947086425.1. Taxonomy (NCBI): domain Eukaryota; kingdom Metazoa; phylum Arthropoda; class Insecta; order Lepidoptera; family Geometridae; genus Xanthorhoe; species Xanthorhoe spadicearia. The sequence continues at coordinate 7,153,850 of OX352199.1, forward strand.
CCCTTCAGTTTGCGACAAAACTATGCACTTATGAAATTGGTTTCTCTGTGATCCGAGGGTAAAAAACTGCACCGATTATTGTAATCTTAATAGGTCAAAAAAGTTGCATTTGTAACTGAACAAGTTAAAAAGCCGAATTTTCAGCTTTTGTCTTTATACATAAGTATAGTTTTTTCAGGACATTAAGAATTTTAAAACTTATCACACAAATTACACTCTACCTCTTGATGGTATAAATAGCTAGTTATAAATAATGGAAGAGTGGTAATAACAATTATTTTAAAGATACAATAAAAAATGTCATATTCAGTTTCTGTACGAACAGAGCAACTCAAGTCTATGAATCCGCTATCATTCTATTACTTGCCGACAGTGTTGTAAAGTTTGATGCCCATTAATAATATCCCCTGAGGTATCGTCGACCCCTGAAAATGCTCAACAGTTGAGTTTAATCTATTTATCATTTTTAAGCTCTTTGTATATACAAGTACCCAAACGTACTCTAAAAGTTTACCAACCTTTTTGTTGTTTGAAAATTTATTTGTGTTTTGAGTTTTATTCGTCTTTATGCCCCGATGGCTATATGCCACAATGCTGCTCTGTCATGCTTGCAATTAAGTCTGGATCAGTCGAGCTAACATTCGTTGTAGAGATCTCTAGCCCTACTTATTTCAAAGTATTGTATTTACAGAATAACTGTGACTTTAAGGCCCTTGATAAAACAGTCAAAATATAACAAAACAGATTTCCTAGCTTAGAGTCAGTCATAATTCAAATGTGCTCACAAAAATAAACCTACTTATGCAACTTTGGGTACCGATCTCGCACCGGGACGGATATTGATACAAGCCTCACTGTTTTCTTAATCCCTTAATTAATTCCATATGACTTACCCACCTACTTTGAGATCGCGCCGTTTTGGGGTATTTTATGTACAGTGAAAAAGCCATAAAATTAAAATTATAGGTCTTCCTATAAACTAGACAATAAAAATAGATACAATAAATTAAAATAAAACGGCAGACAAATGTAAATTATGGCATGATAAATGCCGTAAGATTTGAGTCGCTTATCGTTTGCTACGGCCAATACCCGGCTCAGCCGCCGTCTCGCTAAGATTACATCGACGCTTACAAGAGAGCTCGATTCAAGGTTTAGATAGTCATAAGTATTAACCTAAATTTTATTACCAATGTACCAATTCGTGCTATGCTTTGTTACTTTTATAAAAGTAAATAATAAGTTGATCTTAGAAGGACCTGGTGTCCTTTAATAATTAACCAATACCTTTTAAAGGATTCGCACCTATAAAAAACTAGTGATATCAAAACAATTTCCAAATTCGTAGAGAAAATCTAGTTTTATATTTGAATTACAGCTCATATTTTATATCCAGAATAAACTTAGTAATAGTAAATTCCAGTATATTGTCTTGAAGTACAACAATGATCCCTGTCGCGTGTCTTTCTCGCCGCATTATAAATGGACGGTACGTTTGTGAGCGCAGCAGCTGAAACAAATCGTAGGCAACTACTACCTAATGGATATAATGGGAACAACCGACTATTACTTCCTGCATTTATAACAGCCTGAGAGCCTTTGGACAGGTAACATTACAGCGAATATAACCAAATAAGAAAATCAAAAAAACTATACGGCTCATGTAGATGCATACAACCAAGTACATTGACAATCTAATACAATTGTGAAAGGCTAGAGTAGTTAGTGTAATTCTAGACAGTTTCAGAGACTTTTTGGTACTCGGATGCTCTTGCTAAATCTTTTGACTTCTCATCTCATTGACGAAGAATAACAAAAAGCAAAAAGCCCCCCACTTTAAAATTATTATTCCAAGTCATAAACGAAGTACATAGGTATATTTCAAGTCTGACAACAAATCTGACATAATGAACTGATCAACAAATATGATCAGAGGTTTTTGCGTGGTAGTAACAAACGAGCAAACATCCATCCATCTTAGTCGGACTAACGATTAAGTAATTTACTATTTTTGGTAGGTAAAAAAACAATTCATAATTAAACAGGATGTAAACGGTCATAAATACAACTTTATTTAATTTCTGAGCCCTATCATGAATTTTGGGAGTCGTTAATATTTATCTCAGGAATCTTTAATCACCCATTTATTAGAAAGCCGACTATTTGTTTACCAATATCGAACTTGTAATTTCACTCAATAACCTTACCTCTAAAACGGTGTTTGTCACGCTCCCCAAGTCGCTCCGGGCTCGAACTAATTTTTTATGAATCTCCGTCCCTAGGCGTCATTTTATTTTCATCGCCGTTGGCTGCTATATTTGCATGAAAAATGCTTCCGACACGACGCCTCCAAGGTGTGAAAATAAATAATGAAGACTGCGGCAACAGTTTTTATTATTGCAATCGATCATATAATCCACCCGACCGGGGATGAAGTAAGGCTGAATAAACTTGCTACAAGAAACGTTTTATTATGAGCAAGGCTGATTATGAAATAGCAAGTAAATGTTCGTAGCAATTTCGTAGAGTGGCTACGAACTTCGTAGACGTTCTTAGGGTAATATGAACTCCCGAGAACTTTTATTGGATTACCAACTAATCACTGAAATTATTCACTGCAAAGTCAAAAGTTGAAGCACTTTATCTTATAAAATTAAAATGTTATTAGAAGCAAACAAACTAGTTGAGTAAACAAGTAACATAAATTATTACATTGAAAATAGATTAATGATAAAAAAATACTATTTCAGAGTCAGACTTGTCTATAACTAAAACGTTAATGATGTACCAAGTTTATTTCGTCTCACTCTATCCCCGGACGGGGCGTTCCCATTTATTGCTTGTATGTTATTGAAAAACAATCGTTCAGCGCTATTTCGATGTTTCTATTAAACTGGTTTTTTTTTTTTAAATAAATTAAATGGTATGTGATAAATTAATGTATCCTATCCTACTTCCTATCTACTTCCTACTATCCTACTTCCTACTAATCCTACTTCCTACTATCCTACTATCCTACTATCCTAATATCCTACTATCCTACTTCCTACTTCCTACTATCCTACTATCCTACTATCCTACTATCCTACTATCCTACTAATATTATAAATGTGAAAGTTTGTGAGAATGTATGTATGTTTGTTATTCTTTCACGCAAAAACGGCTGGACTGTGTTGGTTGAAATTTGGTATTTAGATAGGTGATACCATGGATTAACACATAGGCTAATCTACTACTTTTTATCCCGATATTCCCGCGGGAACGGAACTTACGCGGGTGAAACCGCGGGGCGCAGCTAGTGAATGTATAATATTGTCAAACATAGAGGGCACTGTCCTGAACACCTACACATAGTTTTCTGTATGTTCACGTCTCAAAGCTAAATTGTCCAAGTTTTTCTTCCTCGCCCGCTAACTTTGTATGCTCTTTTGTTTTTCCGCATTTATTTTTGTACTCGGTCTAATTCTCGTCGTTGTCACAGTCGTTTTGTAACCAAATTCAACAAAATGAGGTCTGTTGTTCAAATGAAATTGGTATTCTAAATGAATTGGGTTCTTAGTAAGTTTTGCGGACCCTTTTACTTCAAAACAGTGCTTGATTTTTAATTCGATTAGAGTTTTGCGCGGCCACTGAATATAGAGCGTCTTGATTGTGAATACATTGTACGAAACTTATTAAGTACAACAAACCTGAAAAAACTGTAAAGAAAATGATTACTTATTTTAAAATATGCCCTATTCACAAACAAGAGACCCGCCCTATTCAGAAACGTGTTAGACCCTGTTCACACGGCATTGTCCTGTACGTTTTTTCACGTATTCGTTTTTTAACGTACAATCACTCAGGTCTTCACACGGTAAATTATCATTCGTGTAAAAAACGAATAGCCGCAGAAAAGTGAAGGAGAAACAAACCTATACCATGTGCCACTGCGAACCGAATACGTCAAAGTTCATTCGATTTTTTGACGTATGCGTTTAAACGTATAAGCGGTACACGTTTTTTTGCAGTACAATCGTCGTGTGAATGGATATATGTACGTTGTATGGCCACTATATATACGTTAAAAAACGAATACGTGAAAAAACGTGCAGTACAATGCCGTGTGAACGGGGTCTTAGGTAATCATTACAAAATGTTTTAAAAACATAATTCGACCCTCCCTTGCAAATATACAAACGTGTTGAATTAACAAGATATCGAAACATTGTCGGTATCTAAATCGACAATACTTTTACGTGAGTAATTCCCGTTGTATTCATTTAACAAGATAACGTAAAAACAGTTATCAGCATACATTTTCGATTATTCTATTTACATAGTGTATTTGTTATGCTTTGTCTGCCAAAAAGAGCACGTAACACAATGTTTAACAAAATACAATCACGCTAATTCGCATGCGTAGGCTTTGTAAAGACTGATATAAATAATTCCATCCGACACGATCCTAGCTTACCTTGTCCATTAATATCGTTGGAAGTTTTCCAATACAACCAACAAAATACCAATAAGGACAAAACAGATGTAGTACGACCAACTTCTGCCCGTTATTAATTTTATTACCTTGTTGCGTCTTATGTCATGAGGTAGTAACGGTTAGAATGTTTCTTGTCGCTGCCAATATAATAGAACTTACTAGACATTAAATTTTCCATCTTTCGCGTTTTGATTGAAATGTTAATAAAAGCGCAACACGATCTTTTAACTTTAATAACATAGTTTTTTTAAACACATAGTTTGAAAATTTAATTTAAATATAATGTACCTACAAAGAATGTTTTGCTAATTCTCAATGGTTTTGTATCACTAAATGTGATCGACTCCCGTGGGAATCTTAATTCGAGAGTCACCGCAGGTCACAGTTAGTTGTTTGTAAAGGTTGTGAATTATCGACTAGCTTCCGCCCACGTTTCCGCACGTTTGAACGTAGAAATAAAAGCGTGTGTTAAGAACACCTAGGAATATCAAATAATATCTATTCGTTACATACTCAATTTCATGATGAACCTTTACTCATAGTTTTGATACCTAATATTATTGTTAATTACTTATGAGTATAAACATAAACATCCAAAGGGTTATATTGATGATAATTAAGCTACAAGCAATTTTTATTAGATAATTCTGTTACTTTTTGTAAAAATGCCTAAGTACTAACCTAAAAATTATGATAACTGTTGGTTAACGTTCTGTAAAAAGTGAGAATTCTTATTTACCTCACCACAACAATAGTTTCCAGGCAGCCACAAGACTATAACCGTATGTTTGTGTAACGTCAGCCCTATGTATCCCGAATCCCGTGAATGGACACTATTTGTCCGCGGGGACGAATAAAAATAATTTAGATACACGGAGATTAACTAAATCCTATGATAAATGAGGGTATGGTGGATGTGGGCAGCAGCCCTCAGAGGTCTCTGGTGCATTTGCAATAATTGGATTTATTTCACCTACCAATGGTTTGGCTTTATTAAGCTTTTAGCTTGATTAATGTAACAGGAATGATACGTAAATATTATCATAAAGGTTTAAGTTTTCCCTACCAGAGTCCTTGTGATATACCTAGTTTAAAAATTTAATCTATATCTCATATCCCATTACAAAAACCACTTTTAGTTTCTTGAAATGGACCGGCCTTCTTGGGAAAGTACATCAACTTATATCTATCATTAAGTTTAAGCTACCACTGATGAAAAGGACTTTTAATGATAAGATAGCAAGGTCGAGAAAATCTCACATAAAGTATTAGTGTCTGAATCCAGAGCTTAGCCTGAAATAAGTTTGAAGCACCAAGTCGGAAAAACATGTTAAGCCGTGATTAGGGTCACTACGTGTCTCCACCTAACACTACCAACTATGTAGTTAACACTGTAGTTTTTCACGTCTCTGATATAGTTTATTTCTTTGACTAGTTTTTATCATTTTTATGTGAAGGCATAAAAATTTAGTAAACCTAATAAGATGACCATCAGTTTTGTATATTTTTTTAGTTCATTAAGGCTTTCAAATTAATTTGAGATAAACCTTAACATAAAACTGGTCTAATAGTACCTACAGCTTGTGAACTTATAAAATTCCTATTTTCATCATTTATATTCGTTGACTTTTAGCTAAATGAACTGTCAGGACGGTACATAAATGCATATTGTTTCCCCGGCTCTCCCCAACAATATGGTCGCCGAAACTTTGATCGAACACAACAATTCAATTACCGCTAAGCAACGAATGTAACAATGCAACAACAAAGTGCCAAGAAGCGGAGATAGGAAGTTTGCACACACAATATACTCAAACAAAACATGAGACAGCTATGTTGGCGCCTGCATCATGTTCATCAGTGTTAGGTCCTAGGTTAGGACTATCAAGTCTTCTCTTCTTCAAGTCATCAAGTCACTTCGATAATTATAAATTAAGGAATCTAAGTATTACGTGTTATTTACTTTTGTATCTTGATCATAACATGTCTGATTTTACGTGGTCTTCCAAGACATAGGACTATAGGTAAGCCTTTGAAATTAGGCAGTCGGTTTCCTCTCGGACACGTAGGTAGGTATGAATAGCTTTTTATACTTGAGCCGTGTAGGCCGAATGAAATCGAATTGTTGCATAACGTTGAAAATTAGCTCTAATTACAGATTTTATAAACTGCCTTCAACGTTTTCCACTTTTTATTAACAGCAAACAACGTCGTACCTACTAGGCACTACTAGTTCAATCTCTACTAGTTCACTCACTAGAAGTTAGACATTTTTTTTAAACTACTCTAAACTTCACTTTACATCTCTCAAAAACGACTTGGCAAGCTACACCAAGAAGGATTCATACAAGCCTCCAGCTAATAATGGAAGACAATAGATTATGTTAGCTCACCAACATGAATGACCAGAAAGGCCCAAATCCTGTCGCACTCAGATACCATCGAAATTAGTGCGAACGACTAATGACTCATTAGTAGAAAAACATATTGTTTTGTGTCACAAAAACTAAAGCAAACTGTAGACATCGTGATTACGTGTGGATCCCAATTAGGGAGCCAATGTCACGTACAGGTTGTTGTATAATCACTTATAAGAAATCTCTCACAAATAAAACTAGTCCTTTCCTAAAAACACTTCCCCATTCAAATGACGAAGCATCACATAATATGCACACATATTATGAATAGAGATGTTGTTTTTTTAACTGGGCTGCTAAAACTCCGAGATAGGTATTCTTAACTTAATAACACTTAGGTAGAAGTGTCTCTGTGAAATTTAAATACACCTTCAAGCCGAAAGGATGTAATTTGATATAAGCCTTTGTAGATTATTTGGAGAAGTTGCTTTGTTCGAGTTTTGGATTTGGAAACTATAAAGTTACGTGGGAATGCTGAATAAATCGCTCGTTTAGAATAAGCGAAAATCTTTGCTCGGTCATTGCTCACTGCTAACTGCTACTAAGCATAAGCCTTCAACCATTTAATGAGTGACTCCGAGATCTGCTACAACAAGAAGCACAATTGTACAAAGCAAAATTATCCGCTTCACTGCATGTTAATTAACCGTTGCCACAATAATCATATGCCCGTTTTATACAAGCTAATTCTGATTGACTTACATTTAATCCGTGTCAAATAATCAAAATACAGGTATCCTACAAGGATGAGAAGTAAGAAAACAAAATGAACCTTGACACAAATGCCTCTGTTTTATTGTTCATGAATAAAAATGTAACAGTTATAGTGGAGAATAAGTATGAATGTCGGTAAAGTAGGTAGGTACCTACAATAGCAGACTCGTACATTTTTCGAGAAGCCACACGAGCACAATCTCCGCACAAATCTTTCACAAAGGGTTTTGAGCGTGTGACAGCCACTTTATTTTTTGCGACAATATAAACCAGCTTATATTATTTTGATAGAATCTAGAGACCCGATATTAAGTTTTTTGGTTGAATTATTTCGTGAAACCTCTTTAATATTTTTGTTATAGAAGTAAAGTAATTTTGGACGGATTCGGAAATATATTCTGCGAAGATTCTGTGACGCTTTACGGATATAGCATAAGACAGACAGACACATTTTCAATCATTGTTTCTCGATGGATTTGTTTGATGTCGTCTTTCTGTTGAAAGCATTTTGGGTTATTACGTGGTTTGCTACGTGAGAACATATTATTATAAAAAAATAGTAATATTCTCAATTCAAATTCGGCATATATAATGAATTGTGTTGGTACCCAATAATTTTAGAAATTCTTATCAGTGATGCCTAGTCGTAGACTATAGTGTTATTGAGTTAAGTATTCAAATGGAAATTAAATGAAACATTTTGGCGCCTTAATTAAAATGAGCTAAAAAAACAAACTTAGCACAAGTTTGTACTTTACATTAATTAAAAACGTAGCAAAGCAGGAATTTTATGCCCGCCTGTTGTCTGTGGTCGGTTCTTTTTATTTTTATTTCTATCGTTCCTAAATTGCTTGCATTACTGTGGTCCAGTTCAGTCCAGTTTTGGCCCGAAATTCTTAAAATGTTGGCGTTTTTAACATGTAAGAGTAATTTTAGTAAAATATTTTATTTATACGCAAATTTACGCAATACCCACTCTATACGTAAGAACTGGGTAGGATGAATATTGTACAAAATTTATTGTTTATTTTATTTAGTACTTAGGTAATTTAAAAGGTAAAGAAATAACTTCAAAAGTCCGAAAGCCATAAGTAATATATAAATTCAGTTTCAGTTTAAAAAACTTTAAACTTTAATATTTTTTTATAAATTTATACAATACTAAATAATCCTACATAGAAAATACCCAGACTCGAGAAAAATATTAGCTGATCATACAAACACACCGCGGCGCGAAGCTCGCTACGTTTCAGGCGTGCTTTCATCCACCACACCACAGAGGCCGTCAAATGTATAGTATACCTATCTATGTGTACCTACAGAGCTTGGAAGACATCTAGTAGGAACTCAGCTAAACAAGCTCACCGGCCATAGGGGCAGTCAGTTTAGAACTAAGGTTAATTACCAACTATATCAAGAAAGACGAACGCTAAGGATGGCTCTTTAGCTTTGTTGTCTTAATTACTCGATAACGTTTGACATAATGGCTTTACCCGCATTTGCCTTTAAATCTTTTCATTTTAATTTTTTGATTTTAATCTTTTCGACAAAAAGACAAAGGGGTTCGCTTTCTTGTCTTACTTCTTTGTAATCAGTATACGAATTCCAAACATAATAAAATAACGTTTTTTTAGCCTAAAATGTACTAACTTGGAAGTGAAAACTTTGATTAAATAATAATAAATAAACATTCATAGACATGTAACGGATCTTCATCTAGTAAGAAGCTGAGCAACGTAATGCTTGTTTTATGGTAAATAATAAAACATAGAAATTGTAAGTACATCTGTTAGAAATAATAAAGACAGCATGTTCTATTAGTACGTCTAGTTAAACATAACGTTATGATGATTTTTCCTCGTAGCAAATGTTCGTTATTGTAGGTAGTGGTCATTTGAGAAGGGATAACAGCCCAAACAATGATGATAATGTGAAGATAAAACGCTTGTGCTGCTACCAATAACAGTTTCCTTATTTCTGTTTGGTTCAGGGATATAAACGTTAGTGTAATTGAAAGCAATATTCACAATGCAGCGGTGAGAGGCTTTGTATTTTTCGGTTTTATTGCCATTAGTTAAATTTTGAATTATTTTTGGTCAAACGAAAAGGAGAATCATCTAGGTTATTATTAAATGATCTCTTCTCTGATCGCTTAAATATTTTATAGTACCTATAAGAGTGTAGTTATAACAAAGATTTTGTTGTTAATCGTCACAATATTATAACATTTGGTTCCCTTTAATAAAATCTCGATAAAGTGAAAATGAGCGGCCGGAATCTAACCCACAACCTTCAGATCGGAAGTCAGTACGTACCACCGAACCGACTCATCTATTAGAGGGTAAATGTATCACTGATGCCACAGATACTTATGAAGTACCAGTAAGTAGGTACAAGATTACATGAGAGGGTGTTATGGCCGCTGTAAGTAAGCGCAGAGTGTCTGAAAGGACGGTCCCGACTGCCAAACGTTATTGAATATAAGGATGAAGGTGTCCTGTGGGACTGAAATATCTGGGACCAAGTTTCGCACACGATGCATATTCAGCGGTTAACACGTAATGGAATCCAGATATTGGGCCGAAAATGAAGAAAGTATTACTTGACTATGTTATTTATAGTATGATAGTCAAAATGTCATATTTTGTACCTAGGTTTTGAGATCGCAAATATTTTATTACAATGCAAAGTTATATTCTATTCTAAGCTCATCTCTCTCATCTCGTCAAAGAAACTTCGTTAATTTGATTTAATTTATAAACCTGACAAGAACATTACTTATATTATAAAATACTTAGATTTTTTATATTTAATTAATCTAAGGTCTTTTCTGGGTATTTTTTTAACCGATACAAAACCAACTTGAATCACTCAACCCAAATCTCTGTAACAATTCATACCAATTACCAACGTTTTCACAGTGCTTGCCAGTTCAAAATATACCCTAGAGCGTAACACAGTACCTACCTAATTAGTATAAGGTACACTGAAGCTAGAACCCAATTCGTTATGTTGTTATCTTCAGACAAATAGTACTTCGGGGAATGCTGTTTCAGTCTATTAGATTAGGTATTTATGTGCAGCTTAGGATAATACTAAGCTGCGCAAAGCACAATACAGTCTTGCCATGTATATATTACAAGCCTGGATGTCTTGTATTCTTTTCCCTACTAAATGTATATCAGAATCCAGAACCATTTGCCCAGTGGGAGCATCTTTCATTTTTCAGAAAATGCAGTGTAGAAAATGCATATATTTGTAAAAAAAAAGCGTTGGTTTGATATGCGAATAGCGGTTACTTCATTTTAATTAGGCATTTTTCAAATATTCTTAATGTAGGATAAGTAACTCTAAAAATGTTCTAGGTTTCTTGGTTAGTAGAAATGAAAAAAATATAAAACTAGGAACAGTGTAGGCAACCCCACGGGAGAGCGAACGAGTGTCAGCAAATATTATGGCAGTGCAAGCGAGCGAGCCCCGGATGAAGATACCATCTAAGTATTACTAGTAGTTCTATCAAGCAGAAGCAAGTAGGTTAACAGGTTAACTTAACAATGTTTTTAGAGCATTGTTAAGTTAAAATTCATTTTGATATCAAATAGTGAGTGATTCTCATGAATCTGAATTTTGATTGAAAAAATATTTAAATAGGCACCTAAACTTCTATGATTAAGTACTTACTATGAATGTGTTGGTATCATATCATTACAGTTAGGTATGATATATCCAGCGATTACTTAAACAAACCACTGGGCAAAAAGATCGCTATTAGAGACCACGGATCGGCAAGCACAGCGCATCACAAACGAGATGGACGGATGGTTATGGTAAAAGGCGTAGGTTCATGGTGGACGCAGGCTTCCAACCGATACAACTGGAGTCTACGACGGAGGTTTTATGTCCAGCAGTAGACGTCTTATGGATTACCATAAGACGTCCACTGCTGATGATGATGCCACCAAAAAAAGTATAGTTTTCAAAAACTCTGTTCAAAAGTCGATTATTCAGTACCTAACCGTAAATTAATTTGTGACCGTTGTTACTCTTGCTAGCTTTGGCACTGCCGGAATGCAGTTTCTATAAACATAATATTTCGTAAGCTGGATTCACACTAAAACCAAGCACCGAAATTCCGAGCGAAATAATGAAAATTGTGTAAAACTGATAATTCAGAGAAAGATAGAGAAAATATTCACCAACCGTGTTTCAAACTGAGGTGTGTAGGTAAGTACCTATTTCATAATTTAAAATAGAAATAAGATTTTCTCAAATAAACTTAATATACTTAACAAAACTCTTGACCACCTTTGTAAAGCACAACCTTGTAATCTGAACCCATATTCATAATTTTATGTCCCGTTTCATACAATCACGGTGAGTTATTTTGAATGAGGTGAATACAAAGGCACATTTGATTCGGTAGCACGCCTGGTTTCTTTTATCTTGTCAGAGGAACACCCGGTTGTAGCTGTTCGAATGGATATAACGTCACAAACCTAGGTAATGCGTTGATTCTGTGATATCTGAGTCGTTTGTTACACTTCCTAGTCCATGAAACTTCTACATGTCTGTTTGTCCTAACTCACTGCACATTTATATCTTAACAAAAAAAATACGCTCACGACTATTGTTCCCAAGATACCTTTTAACCTAATAGCCAGAATTATAAGAAAAAATAGAGACAAATTTATAGTTGTTCAAATATTATGTTGTAATTGCATAATTCCCTTTGAATGTATTTGTGAGATTTCTCATTACCTTGGTACTATATTTCATGACGTAAGTACACAGTCATCCTGCTCTTATTATATGAAGGCAAAAATAGACTGCATTAAGTAATAAACAAGCTGTTAATATTCAAGTTAAAAGGCGTATAAATTCTTGTGAAAGCATACACGCACGCTATTATGCTTGGTTTTTATGGGTCATACCTACCTACATAATATTATACTAGGTATGAAACATGTTAATTTTCCAACCCAAAAGTTACAGAAATTATATAGCGAAGTACCTGCACAATGTAGCTTATAAAATTGTAAAATATAAGTAAGCTTTATCAAACTTTATTATTGTTTTTAATTTGATGCATGGGTGTCATAGGGTTTTCGGGTGCAGCTGAAGTGCAAAAAACCTTTAAGAAAATTGCTTCTTAAAGTTTAAAAATAATAATTACAACAGTATTTTGCTGTTAATTGTGTCAATAAGTATAATTTCATTAACAGTGGTAAACGTTTGGTGTCAGTGACGATGACCTAGGTTGTATGTCTCAGAAGATTTAGACACAGCTTATAGGCCAGTAAAGATACACTTTTGAAATAACAATAATTCCCGGAAAGCTGAATTTTGGTAGAGAGCTTGGTATTACCATTACAAATAAAGTGTTAAAAGTCCCCATCGATCCCATGTGTGCGTCACGAGTTATTCGGGATCAAAGGTCCAAATTTAAAGTTTCTTAGTTTTTTTTCGAAAACGGTAAGTTTTATCAAAACAAGTTTCAGCCCAAAGTTGTAGATCTTAAAATTGTCTACAATAATGGTCCCGATAATATTTTTCCTAAGAGTTACCATTCGTGAGTTATCGCGGTGGAAGCGAGATCACCACGCGGCCTACTAGGATGGAGAAAGACCGCGATTTGCTTGCAGCGAGTGCACCACGCTTTTATTCCATACTGAATTAGGGGCTCGTACGGAATCTCGCACTGCACAAGGGGCTCTGAAACGTTTTCATAATACATTAAGACTCATTATCATGGATTTTCAAAATGAATAAAGATCGGATTTTCCAACTCTTTTATGGTTAACTGGATTCTAGCATAATTTTAGGAGAGAGAGAATTAGAGAGAGAAACCATAAAACCTAGAGAATCCATTGGAAAAGAGTTGGAAAATCCAATCTTTATTCAATTTTAAAATTCATGATATGAGTCTTAATGTATTATGAAAACGTTTCAGAGCCCCTTGTGCAGTGCGAGATTCCGTACGAGCCCCTAATTCAGTATGGAATAAAAGCGTGGTGCACTCGCTGCAAGCAAATCGCGGTCTTTCTCCATCCTAGTAGGCCGCGTGGTGATCTCGCTTCCACCGCGATAACTCACGAATGGTAACTCTTAGGAAAAATATTATCGGGACCATTATTGTAGACAATTTTAAGATCTACAACTTTGGGCTGAAACTTGTTTTGATAAAACTTACCGTTTTCGAAAAAAAACTAAGAAACTTTAAATTTGGACCTTTGATCCCGAATAACTCGTGACGCACACATGGGATCGATGGGGACTTTTAACACTTTATTTGTAATGGTAATACCAAGCTCTCTACCAAAATTCAGCTTTCCGGGAATTATTGTTATTTGACCACTATTTTTCTGTTTAACTTGACCGGTGTATTACGAAGATCAAAGGTAAAAACGCCGCGGGCATCCGTCTCTCGTCGACGACGACGCACATTGACAAAGTAAGATCACTTTGTGCATTTATCAAAGACGTTTTACAAGAAAAGCTATTAATCTCTCTTACTCCAATTTATAAATAGCAAGCAACAGTAATACCTAAAATATGATATTGTAGTAAAATGGTACTTAAACTAGGACGTACGAGTATAACACAACGTTTGCTAATTATTTACATACATTTAGTTTTACATTATACATTTCCTTTATACTCCAGGCACAGGTCCAGGCTCTCACAGTTCCATTTTAACATTTGACAATGATGAGTTGTTTAAGACATCCTTACAGAAAGCTTGCAAAGTTATTCAATTAAGTTGTTTTGGTTTTCGATTGGTCTGCCTTCTAAATTGATAATAGAGGTATCGTCCCACTCGGTCAAACGTCTCTTATGATAAAAACGTACTTGGGTACCGAATACAATCAAAACATCTTCGATCGTTACCGCGTATAGGCTGGTCGGTCAAGTGGAGCGACATGTGGTTAGGGTTCCGAATATTAAAAGATGAGGGATGATTCATCTTCTGCTCACATTGGTAGTTTTTCTTAGTTTTGTCTTATTGAATTTTCCTCCATTTTGTTGACGACTCTTAGTAAAAGTTACGTTATGATTGCTTTTACGGTCGTTAGTATTTAAGTTAGACTTTAACTTAGTAACTTCGAAGCCAGGTTTGAGATTCATACCACAATCGGTTCAATTTAAGCAGGCACTTGAAGAGGCGCAGCCATAAAATAAACAGCTATTTCTGAAAACTTGCACGTTGCTTTTTGAACGTGAATATTGTTTAGAGATTAGGCAAGGTAGGCAACTTTTAAACCGACAGCGTTCGCTCATAAAATCTCTTGAAGTCAACAGTTAATTCAAATAAAAGTAGCTCCATACCTTATTCGAGTACGTAAGTTCTTTGTGAGCGTAGAGTTTTTCTTCCTGTCTGAGGTATATTTACAGTATGAGTAACAGTTAAACGAGGATTCCATTATGTAAAACGATTTGCCACCGTTCCACACGTGCGCCTGTTAAAACGTTCCGCTTTTCATTTTGAAGTGATTCTTGTCTACATCCGCCGAACGAGCCCTGAAATAGAAAGGGTATGTATATTGTTTAGTTTTCAATATAAGTACATAAATACTTATTTATGTTTTTTCCTTCAAATAAGATTTTTTAAATTTGACTGTTACGGTCTTTGAGAAGGCAGTACTTCTTAAAGGGTACGGTAATCACCTTTATCTGACTTTAACCTCTAATTCCATTTGAAAGACAAATCATATTTTTTACGAAAGTGTGTAGGTAGAATCGAACATTTGTAAATTACACTCTATATTATTGTTATTATTATTCAGCCATAATCGTCTCACTTAATGGCAAAGGCCTCCCTTCCCTTCTTCCACTCTTCACGACTCAGCACGCTCAAATGTTCAAAATGAAAACCTATTCAAAAGTAGGCAGCTTCAATACATGAGGATACTGCCATGCATCGCTAACAAAAATAACATTCACCAACTTTATAAAATCCGGTAAAATTTTTCTCTAGGCTGTGAAAATCTCCATGTAGATTATTTCCCATGTCAGCTATTTTGTCAAAAAATGTGTAGAATATAACCAAGTAAATTTTGTAGAGTTCATCGTGGAATGGCCGCGAGACGTAATATAAAGGGCCTTATACCCCACAGGGCTGTAATTTGCACCTGTACGCACAGATATTATCTGAGAAATTTCGAGTAACTCGGGGCTCGGGTCGTGATGCTAAATCGGAAATATTTTGGGTTTACCCTATTGTAATATTAGAATCGTCTGCGAAAAGGATCTTTGTTAAGGTCCATATTCTGCTTATCTATTTAGTGGACTGGAACGAACACTGATAATAAAATAATTTAAACAACTCTTACTTTACAAAGCCATTTTAGTACCTACACGACATCAACAACATAACGTACCTACTATACATATAAACCTAAATTGATACTTATGTTATATCGGAAGTAAGTTTTTGAACCTGTAGTGTCATCTTTACGCCTACACAATGACTCACAGCCAAACATGATCTCATCAGCCACAAACATTAGTCTACCAATATGGAAACTGGCTTCAGCTTATATGGAAAATAAAAACGGTTGTTTTCACAATGCGAGACGGTATTCAATTGCACGAAAACATTCTGAAAGCTTCGAGACGAAAAGAAAGCTCGTTGAAGCATCGAATTTCAAAGTTGTCAGGCTCCCTATGTCAGTAGCACCCAATATGCAAATATATTGATACGGCCCCATTGGAACTCTTTCGCTTAGAAAAGCTCCACTGTAGCCGAATGCAACGAAATGCACCTGAGAAATTCGTGTATCTCGATTTTATTAGGCGCATGTCTCATAGTGTTTACATACGGTATGTCGTGATCCCGACGAACGGTACACGCCTGCGACTCTAGACCGTATTTACCAAAAGCGTATTCATATTAGATTTCCGAGCTCCCAATGCCAGCCGGCCGTATCGAGAATGTCACCGATACGTTCAATACTTTATTCGAGCCTGCTCGAGAGCGCCCGCGACACTCAACTGTATCGAATAAATACAGGTTGAAATATCTTTCGTGTCTGTGATCCTGTATTATACGTGCCATAAAGAAGATGAATCTTTTCTGGGTTTTCTTGTTGTGCGGATATTTTTTTGCGTGCACGTCCGGGATGTTGTACCGACGAGATGATGACAATGTTCTTAAACCTGGTGAGGTCCCATTTTTGTTAAAACTCATTAAAAATGTAACTTCTAGGTAACTAACGTTCAGAATTATGATATTATACTAATTACGTGACTGAATAAAAAGCATTTTGCTTATACTGACCCAGCTAGTTACTACCTAAGTGCACCATAATAGGGTAGTTTCAAAAGAGTGGTGGAAACAGTGGAGAAATATTAATTAAATTTTCATGTTTGCAATAATGACTTAGGTACTACTTTACTGAATCTGCACATGAAACAAAATCGAAATATTTATTTTAAAATATCATTATAATTGCACATTTTGCTACAGCGACAGGTAGAGTTGTGTAACCTTGATAGTAAATATGGCGCACTATCGAATTGTATCATACAGTTTTATGCCTATTTCTTATTAGCATAAAGGCGAAATTTCTATATTAAAATCTTGTAGCTTTTAATACTTACAAGTGCAACTTACCTTCACTACTATTTGCAAACAAATTATTGCGTGTTTATTTGACTCTACCTCTTGGATATAGGTAATAATCTCTACCAAATATGCAAATATGTACCTACATAAATTAAAATTATTTTACTTAGATGGTAATATAATAGGAACATTTGTTATTTGTTTATACAAACAGACTGCTTCCTCATTGATTGACTTCCAAAAAAGTAAAAATAAATTGATAATTCTCCGAACATTTTATTGAGGCCGCGAGGCCTTTTTTTGATCTCGGTTTCGACAAAAGTTATCATTTTTCTTTTGAATTCATGATTATTTTTAGCTATTATTACGCATTGTGATATTATTGCCAATGGTAAGAAGATAAAATACAAGTTTCTTACAGTTGGCTACAGACAAAATCTTTTTAATAAATTATCTATAATTGGTCTCCATAAACAAATTAATATCCACAAAACCATGGCACAACCATGACCAGGATTTAGAAAGCACTAATAGGTAAATAATAACCTTTCTGATAAAAAAAATTACGTGGGTATCTACCACAAAATCAATCAACTTACCTATTATTACAAATATAACTTCCACAAAGGGTTTTCAAATAAAGGCTAATTTTATTAATTAAGTAAGTATAAGTTTATCGTCTGAAGGTCCTTCTATAATGGAAGATAGAATACTTGTAGGTATCTACTTAAATAATTTAAATAGATTGGTGGCCCTTACCTTTTAGATGATTAACATTAGCTTATTTGCTTATAATAAAATTCAAACATGCATTTACATTATTCTAAAATCATTTCAAACAAGAATAGCTTATGCACTATGACTTTAATGACTTTACTTTAATGACTTTAATGCAAAACCGGTAGACATTAAAAACAAATTAGCATATTTATTGGACGCACCTTACGAGGTCAATTATTAAAATTTAAGCTTTTTGTCAACCTGCCTGTAGGTATGGGTTTGATGAATATTGAAATATAGTTGAGTTCACGGTCAATTCCTTGAAAATACTTACAGATGGGAAGGTAAACGGGTAAAATACATGATGCAACTTCCTTACCTGTTGCATACAATTAAATCGACTGTCACCATGACTTGTATGATCTCAACATTGTTTTGAATATGCAAGTCAAATATTGCTTTAATTTAGGTAATAGTAGGTAGGCTATTTTTGGAACGAACAAGAATCTTGCAACGTGTAAATCAGATACCTACCTACTATTAATATGGGTGTAGGTTAGGTTATTTTGACGTGTATACTTTTTTAGTCAATCCGTGGATGATGTTGTGGGTCATATATTTACTAAAGCTTATATTTACTCAACACCTTATACCATAAGATTACAATGTATGACTGTTAATCTTCCCAAATAAATTTTTAAAAAAATGGGTAAGTACCTACCTATACCTCCCAGAAATCTGTAATGGCATATAAGGACAAAGTGGTAGAATAAATTTCGCAGGTAGCAGGAGTGGATGTTTTTTTCATCTAATTAAATACCTATTTCTAGGATTTCGGAAAAACCAAATTACGAGTAGCTACATAGGTAGGTACTCGAACTCTATCACTAATCCATAACCAGTTGCGGCAAAAAATATTTAAACGATTCTATAGTAGACAATCGAAACAAGTTCTCAAATTGCTGACAACTTTTCAAACATTATACAGATATCGGTATACCTATAAGCACTCAGATTATAGATAGAGCTGAAGGCCTTGCGCGCAGCGTGCCACGGTCAAGAGTCAATCGGTGTCACATTCATGAAGAATTGCGATATTTGGCTCGTTCTTAGCGAATACCTAAAAATAACTTCATACCTTAATTTATCTTTGACTAGCAGCACGTCCCGGCTTTGCACGGGTGTACTAATTAAACTACTGGATAAAACATAGCCTATAACCACCCGGACAGTCCATTCTACACACCCGTGAAATATTTTTTTTAAATCGGTTGAGTAGTTTCGGAGATTACCTCCGTCAAACAAACAAACATACAAACAAACAAACAAATAAATTTTACGTCTTTATAATATTAGTATCTATATAGATAGTACCTGCAGGGCAGGACATATGGCTCGGCGAGGTGATGGCCGGTGGAGTAAAGCAGTAACCGAATGGTGGCCAAGAGAGGGACTTAGAAGTGTTGGTCGTCCGCCAGCGAGATGGGCAGACGATATATATATGCAAAGTCGCGGGCAAAAGATGGATCGGATTGGCACAGGATCGTGGCGGATGGCACAAACTGAGGGAGGCCTATACCCAGCAGTGGGTAAAATCGGGCTGCGGATGATGATGATGATGATGAGATAGTACCTTTAGATATAGATATAAGTACTATACTATACCCAGGTTGCATTTACAGCTGAGCGCTTCAGTGCTTAGGAGGGCACATTAAATTGTCGATCCCGGATCGAAAGTCGAGGTGCTATTCCACTCGGCCAACACGGCTCTACCTAAAAAAAAGGAAAAGCTGTGTAGGAAAGAGGTACTCTCGAAAGCCCATTAACACCTCAAGTACCTACCTAACACAATTTGAGTGATCTTATCTTAAATGAGTTAAACACATCAACAAAAAAATATCTATTATTCTTAGTTTTAATCATAATTACAATAACGTAAAACCATTTCTAGATTCTCGTAGGAACTACTAAACTTCATAATTCAATACTCTGAAATTCGCTTATTTTCCGTAAAACTTATAATTTTTATAGTAGGTCTAGAAGCTACATCTTCAGTTAGATAGTTAGATAGTATAATACGTAATTGACTTTATCTAACCACTACAGACAATTATAATCCTAAGTCTGTGATGAGATTTTATTGATTAAAGATATTTTGCGTTTGACTGGTTTTTATTGTTACAGATTTATTGGCGATATCCTCAACAGTATTCCCGCTGCCAGCATTGACTGTGCATGAGAAGAAAATACTACAAGAAAAAAGCAAAAAACGAACCACTGGAAAAATATCACTTGTCACTAAAGCACCAAAATAAATATTTAAGTTTTACTTGGTTTTTCTATTCAGTAAAAAAGTTCATAATTACCTACCAAAAAATATAACGGATTACAATAGGCAATGGACATCCAATATACGTACTTACAACAAGATAGCAGCGTGAAAGAAGCATAATACGTAGCGTGTAAGGTACTAGAACCTATGTAGGTGTGGGTGGAGATTAGTAGTTATATCTGTGTTTGGCTTCATAATCCGTCCGTTAATGGAAGCGCCGCACCTACTAGTCCTTGCTAGCCTGATGTCTGTTTCCATAAAGCTTAACATTTTAGGCGAGATTTCAGAACAAACGTACGAGTGCCTGTGTACCAGAATGTTTTATTTTATAGTTGCTTGGAATCACTACATTCCATTATTCATGATTTATCAAGTTAGATACATATTTTAAATATACTTTAGATAATGTTTTTTTGCTTCTTACTCTTATGTCAAAGATAAGCCATAGCATCAGGATATCTGTAACAGCCCTCTATGGATCGTTGTAATGTAAACGACCTATAGGTAGCTCCACTGGTTCAAGCCACCGCCAGACGGAAGCGTGCCCAAGACATAGCAGCATTACCGCGCCGAAATGGTAGTACCTAATTAATTTTACTGCAATAAAACGTATTCTCTATTCTATTTAACTTCGTAGTAGAGTAGAGGGTACCTAATCAGATGCATCATGATGCATGAAAAATAAAATTTTGGCACATTGTATGCCTAAAGCGTGTTAGAAAAAACTCTAGGTTCCAAATCCTGAGAAACAGGAATTATACTGACGCAGGTACCATCAAAGAACAAAATGATCTACGGACCCCAACTTGGGGTCCGTAGATCATTTTGTTCTAAAATTTTATTTTTCATGCATCATGATGCATCTGATTAGGTACCCTCTACTCTACTACGAAGTTAAATAGACGCCAAGGCGAGGTAGAGATCTCAGATCTTTAGGCATTTGAAACATCTACGGGAATGCCAGAGGTAGGTACATGACCACATTTTGCAACACACCCATTTTGCATTCATTGATTATATTATTTATCCAAACCCACATTCGGAGAAGCAGGTACATCCGACTTGACCAATACGGCTCCATCGTTAAGTGACGGTGGATATTTCGCAGGAAACCAACTATGGTGTCCGAGCCAAGCGTGGATGGGTGTGACAGGCTGGTATCCAGCCAAGTACTGTCTACCTGTCTGAGAATAACTAATGGTTACTCGAAATGGGTACTATGCTTAGTGCTTAGCTAGGTTCATTAAATATTGGTCGGGGACAGCCAACGAAGACACAATGAAGTTAACATAGAGTTATGATTTTATTTCAATGGTGTTAGACCATGCTTAGGGGTTCCGTCCGTTGCCGATTGTTTAAGGAACGATCGATCGCAGTACCTACGTCCATCTCAGTTTCGTATTCCGCTGAAATCGAAAATAGATCTTTATTTGTAAAATAATTTAAGTACCTAACCTACCTACCCACCTATGCCTGAAAATAGTTCCAGATATAAAATCAATGATCTCTTAATAACACTCGATTTATTGGAAGCTTTGTTTATTAAAGTGCAGTACAGTAGGTAGTTTAAGTATAAATTCTCCAAATATATTTTTGCACTGGCATCTTTTATCAGCTTCTGATTAGCAAGAGCTTAATAAATAAAAAAGCTGAAATTCCCTAAAGCCTTCAAACTTTAAGCGCTGAACAATATGCTACGCCATTCCCGACTCATTAATTTGCTAACAGCTGATTAAACATCTATGTTGAGTGAGAACTTCTTTGTACACGGTGCACTCTAATTTTTAACTCGTTTATTATGGTTAAAAAGGCTTTCCATGCTAAACAGTACACAGTTAGTACCTACCTATGCATTTTCCATGAACGAATTTGGCATTTTCGAATAGAAACCCACTAAAATCCATGCTGCAGTTGAATTTTCAGACAAGCTCCTTCCACACGCGTATTTAGGTAGTATGACAGAAAGTAGGTTCCTACTTACCTATAATATATTTAAGTGAACAAATTGAATTTATCAAACACAAATGCAAAATATTTCTTAATTTCAACATGTAAAGAAATCAATCTTGGCGTTTTAAATATTGCACTCACTTTCACACTCCGGGAGGTTTGATCAAAAACAGCAAATCACTCCCGCCATTTTGAGCTCGTTCGAAGTTTGAAGACCGTCGCTATACCTACGGAATTAGCCGATTTTATATAAAAAAAAAAAAACAAATACTGTTGAACTGACAAGTAGGTATTAATTTATCTATACCTATTCTTTTAATTCCTGGCATAGTATAATACCTAATGTGCAGGACCAAGATACTTATTTATTTCCTAGCTAAGTAATGTCACAGAATAAAGATTGCAAGACCGAGATAAGTGACGTTTACAAACGGGGTATGGATCTTAATATGGGCTGTGCTGTAACCTGTAGATGATGATGTCGCACGTTGCCTAGTTGCAAGCACTCGGAGCTTTCCCGGGAATCATTTTAAATTATTATTATGTGACTGTCTGGACTCATTGTGTCCCACTGCTGGGAAAAGACCTCCCCTTGATCTCTTTTCTGGGAAAGGAACCTAATAACGGCTTTACGTTGTTATAAAACGTTACTTGCTTCGTAGCAAAGTATGGCAAAATCACAAACAAGAGCCTTTTTTCCGCTAATGAAGTACTTACAAGTTTATCGGGAGCGAGGAATTGCTCCAGACGGTAATCAATCAAATATTTGGCAAAGTCATGAATAAATTTGCACAAGAAACTTTACAAGTTTGCATAATGGAAGTACAAGTACCTACCTATATTGTAGGTACGCGGATTTGTGAGGTATATACAATGAAGGTTGAATTATTGTCTGAATTAATTAAGTAAAGTAAAAATTTTAGACCTGTGTTAGACACTTTACATAGGTGGGAGGGAGGGACTCCTATGTAGGTATCTATAGTGCTTCTTTGAAAGTTACTTTCAATTTGTTTGCGTAGCTTTGCTTAGCATCTCATACGGAATAGTTCCATTTACATGTGGGTAAAAACATTCCAGGTAAAACTTACCTAAATCCTATGGCTGAAGGTATAGGTTCCTTTGTTACGCTAATCAAATATGTCACTAAGAAAATGGTTGGTTAGTGCAAGGTACCTAATAGGTACGTCTACATCGTTTATCTGCACCCGTGCTCGCATTCCGGTGGTTCGGTAAAGCTCTTCTTTCTACTTACACCTACCTATATAGATGTAGATGTCGGGATCGCAGTACCTTAGGTTACCTACCTACTTACAAGAATGACATTAGAGTAAGTAGGTAGGTACCTGCCAGGATTATGGAGTCAACTCAGCTCGCACCTCAGTCAGCCCGCGGGGTGAAATGCCCCCTACGAAAGCCGCGCGCGAGCTATATCTACCCTTCTAAAAGGTAAGTACTTACCTCAAATGAGATCCTAGTCAAATGAGAGAACAATGGAGTGGAGTTTTAGAGCAACCAAAACCATGTTATGGCTTTGGAATCTCAAGATAGGTATGTATAGTCGACAAAGAAATTGGTTTACCACTTTTGATGACATCTCCCAGTAACATAAATAATCGCTAAGGATTACTGAGTGACAGATTCTGATGTAGCAGGTCAATCTGTCAAGCGAAAATAGCCCTTGATGTTTTGTACGTGCAAATGATATTCAGCCTTAGAGTGGTAAACCTATTTCTTTGTCGACTATACATTACAATCGCTTAGGAATCCCTCGGCAGTTAGTGATGCGTCTTCCAGTCTTTGTCGTTCCCAGTGACCAAAATACCAAAATAGTTATAAAGATGTTCCCGCTAATTGAATCTGGACCCCGAAGCGGAGAAAAAGGAAATCAAACCCAAAGATCGAAATGAACTTGTCAAAGGCAAAGTTTAATAAACAAGTTGTAAGCGATCTCAAAGTAAAAGTTCGCTATCTCGGAAGCCGCCAGACACGAGATTACACCCAAAATGATAAATTGGTGAACTGAGGACAACCATTATTTTGTCGTTTCGTGCCCCACCTACCTACCTACCTATCATTGTTAGAACGAATTGATGGATTCGGTGGCATTTTAACATTTTTGTTTTAGGTCACATTTCGTTTATTTCTTACCGGCCATCTGCCATATTGTAGGTAGACAATACGCTATACCTAGATAATATTCCTAAGCTAGGTATTGTACCTAGATATCATAACCATGACAGTGATAGAACTAGGTAGGTACCTAGGTAATCTCTTGCCTGCTAGAACTGGCACAAAGTAGGTACCTACCAACTTACCTATTTGTTAATTGCCATAATCTACCTAGTTTATTGCATGGTTTATGATGGTTTGTGATTTGAGTGAAATGCAAATCAGTAAAATTTCAACTCACCGATTCAATGAATGCGCACCTAGGCATAATAGCAACAGCAAATCAACATTTGTCACGACCGCATTAATTTCCGTTACCGGTGCAGGCTTCCGATTTTCTGTTTCTGCCTACAGTTTTATTTGGTCTGAGGCCTACAGCTACAATGTCGACGTGTAAACCAATTAGGTACCTACATAGGAACCTAATTAGATAAGTATATTGTACTCAGAAAGAAAACAAGAAAAGGAGTGGGTCTGGGTATCTTACATACCTACCTACCTACCTAGGCACCATGCACTGTGCCTTATTGCACTTGTTTTTACCCGACTTTAAAAGTGGAGAAGATTTTAAGTTCCTAGTTACGGCTGAGATAGGGCTTTTGAAAACTGAGGTTCTACCCATAATTGTAAAGCATAAGCAGACATAGCCATGTCTGCTTATGCTTTACAACGGCACAAGCTCCTAATTCTCTTCATTTCTACATCTACTCTTTCAGTATTTATACAAATGTACTCTGTGATCTACTCTACTTACAGCCAATTTCAATAACCTGCTGACTTTTAACTATCAGTCAAAATGCCTACTGTAATCCGCTGTTAGTGCGTTTTTGCGTTTCAATAAACGACTCTGGATAGGAAAATCAATCCGCGACTACAATCTTCTGTTCGGAGGGCATTTTGCTATCCACAGATAGGTAAATGTATGGAAAACATAAATTGAGCGTTGCAATAACATTTCTAGTTAAACTCCAGTTGCAAATTGTGACAGTTCGCTTAGCTCCCGAAATCGGACGATACTTCAACGATAACAATGGTTTCAAGCAAATTTTATGAAAATATTTCCTCAAAAT
This sequence comes from Xanthorhoe spadicearia, assembly GCA_947086425.1. Lineage (NCBI taxonomy): Eukaryota > Metazoa > Arthropoda > Insecta > Lepidoptera > Geometridae > Xanthorhoe > Xanthorhoe spadicearia. The sequence goes on from OX352199.1 coordinate 7,179,264, forward strand.
TTGATGAGAGTTGTATTATGATGTATGAAATTAGTGTATTTAGTTTTGATGATATTTTTTATAGAATCTGATGCTATTTATTAAACATAGGTAAGTACTTATCTACATACCTAACTTATAAAGGTATCTAAACAAAATATATTATGGGATGGAAGGGAATTTTCAGACGAATTAACCATGAATGAATCTGCCAAGTGCAAGTTGTACTCGCATATGGAATGGGTACATTTCTCATAGGTCTAAGACACAGCCAGCATAGCCTTGTAGTAGGTGTACTTTTACCTTAGGCTCGAAATAAAAACTGACTGCAATACATAATATTATTTTTAATATTTCACGGAAACAAAAAACACAAACACTTTCAAACTCAAACACAATTTATTCTGTGATTTGGTCCTCTGTGATCTCATTCAAGTCGTCGATGAACAGGGTTGTTTTTCTTCTGTATTACGACCAACCCCATCACGAATCTTGTGGCCTAGCTTTGCTCTTGGTGATTCTTTTGAATGATCTCCAGTATTCTCCGAATTTTACAAGAGCTTGGGCATCATCTACAAACAAATAAGATATACCTAGGCACAAATTTTATAAGTAAAATAAAGTTAGAATGTAATAAATGCAATATCATAGATCTTGTTACTTACGTGATGTTTTTCAATCAGTTTATCACATATTTAGGTATTGAAATCAAATAAATACCTATAGTTCATGAAATCTAGTAAAATCAATAGTAAAATGAAAACAAAGATACCAATATCAATGTCATGTCATATTGTCATTGGTACTGCGTTTTGTTGCTCAAGCTCAAAAAAGTTTTTATTCTTTGTGTAAAGAAAAATCAGCTTTTTAAGCCCATTTATTGGAAAGAAAAATTAAATAAATAACAATAAAAATTCTACAACAAGAAATAATAACACTGGAGTTTAAACCTCTATTTTTTTGCAACATTAATGTATGATCCTAATAAGATCATAAGATAGAAACGAAACGTTTCGGAGGGACGGACAAAACCACAGATATGACTCTAACTAGACGTTTACTGCTAAAAAAAGTGTTATTGAAACAGCAGTTACGGGTAGATCAAGGGTAGATCAAACTGTCCGTTGACTCCCCAGTAGCCATCCGAGTTTAACCTCAAGTACGTTATTGCAATTGGCTGTTAATCTACATTCAAGTTTGCCCCCTGACTGAGCGGCGAGCGAACGCACCACATCCAAAAAATGTCACTGTCACTGTCACTGTCAAGCCGTAAGAGTAACGATGTCAGTTATGTCACAGTCTGTGTCACTGTCACTGTCACTTTTTTATTTTTAAACAAAACAATTCATCATTTTGTTTTTCAAAGAAACAAAAACAATTAACAAACAATAGGAATCTAAAATGATAAAGTAGCCGTTCCAAACAAACGGCAAACAATTTGTAGAAAATCTTGTTGATTTTAGCTGTATTTTCTTTGGATAACATTTTATAAAACTCGTACATATTATACGTATAGGTTTGGATATTGCCTACTTTGGCGTTGCGGTAGTTACGATGGTTTGGATGTAGGCTTGTGGAATAATGTAGCTCCGTACTAAAATGGCGGATGTCTCAAGCAGTGAACGCAAAGTGAAGCTCAATAAAAATGGGAAAGTTGTTAAAAGACGGACAAGAAACCCAGAAGGTAATATTTAGATATCTGGATAAAGAAACTCTCTAGCATACAAGAACGCATTCAATCTATGGCGTTACATTGTAATTGAAGATGCGCCACAGAAGTCTTCGCTAATAATTGCCTCTTACTACCTTATTACTTTTCTGTTGTCAAGATTTCGACCAACGACCTCACTTGCTTTTGTTTATTTACACGAATTTATCATTTCTAAAGTAGGTGAACTAAAAATTAAATTGAATTCATTACGTTGGTTCTCAAATCCATGAATAGGTATGGTTTAAGGCTAAGGATTAGCTTGTCTTTAATTCATTAAACCTACTGTTCGAAACATAAATCTTTTTTTTTACTGAAAAGATCCCAAATCGCCGGGACTCTGACAGGTCTTTATGTAAGCAATTATGTACTTAATAAATATTATTTTTCTCAGAATGGCACAAACAAAAGCAGAAGCGCTTACGAATTGCGGGACTAGAATATATAAATGCCAATGGAAAGGTAGTACCACCCAAACAACCTGGCTCCGACTGCAACTGCAGGCGCCGGTGCTTCCAGAAGGTACCTGAAGAAGTAAGACTCAAAACCTTTCAAGGTTTCTACTCCATGAAAACACATGATGAACAAAATGCGTATTTATTCGGTTTGATGAGGCAAGTGGATGTGAAAAGAAAGAGAGTTAAATCAAGCAGTAGACGAACATGCACATTTGAATACTTCATCAGAGTAAAAGGTAGGGAGACTCAAGTGTGTCAAACAGCCTTCAAAAATATTCATGCAATAACCGAGAGGAAGGTCAGAGTCCTGTGCAAGAAAATGGATGATGGTGTTATGTTTCCTAGTGACAACCGTGGCAAGAACAGCCATCGCAGGTCTGGTGAGGTACGCCTACCTACAGGAATTGTGGAACAAATTAAAAACCACATCTACTCAATTGTCCACACTCATCGCCTCAAGGATTTCATAAGGCTTGACAAAATTGCTGGCTTAGAAATAAACATTTCTAAAATGTGGAAGGATTACATTAAGACTTATGATCCTGAAAATATATCTGCAACAATGCCCAAATCTAAAAGAAGCTCTGAATTGGTTCAGTTGAGTGAACCTGAAACACATCAACCTCCACCTCAAGAAACGTTTGCTCCAGTCACATACCCTGGTAGCGGCCAACTGGTCAATATTGCAGAGAACTATTTTCAAAATCAATACCAGACTGCATTGCCTACTGGTGCTACAAACTTTTATCAAACCCCAAACAGTGGTCAAAACATGGGCATCCTCCTACAAACTGCACCAAGGCCTGCACAGCCCACCACTGCCTACATTGTCCTACAAGCAAAACCAGAAGCACAAAATACGATGATAGCCATTGATAACACACGGTACAACACAGAGTTAATAGAAGTTGAGATTGAAAAGATTGATGGGAAAGTAAAAAAGGAACGCAAAAGAGGACCCACTGTGAAGCAATGGCGATACACAAATATCTTCCATGATGAGATCAATGGTGCTGCCTTAGCCGCTATTAAGACCAGGCTTGGAATGTATTATGCTGAGAGTGATGCAGCAAGAAAAAAGGCCAAGCAGGCTCGGCCATCAGACTCTGTGCAGACCCAAACTCAGCAGGAGCCATTTACTGATATCAGGCCAGCACATGTCACAATATATACCCATGGCCGCACTTAGTCATAACTAAAAAGTATCAGTTAGAAACTCGAATAATTATAATAATATGGATTTGTATTTTTATCCAAATTCTCTAATAGTGCACTTATGTAAAATTTTATACATTTTTGTTTTAACAAACCCTTGCTTGTATTGATCTCCTACTAACTACTAGTTTATAAGACAATAATTACTTGTGTTAAATTACTCCATTAGTTTTATGAATTTTCCTTGCAGTATACTACAGCCAAGATGCAAGAATTTACCTGAGTGGGGCAACATTAAAAATGCAAATTATACTCTTATAACATCATCTACTATGTAGATGTTTGAATTAAAGGCCCATCAGCTTCAAAATAGTGTTAGTAAAATATGAAATGGTATAAATGATCTATAGGTACCATACAAACACATGTAGCTTCTAGGCCTGTTTACTTTGAGTTTATAGTTAATAAACATTTAAAAGTAATACAAGCATTTTCTTTATTGCAATCCCATGTAAGTAGGGTACATTTGTCTATCATAAGTTTGACCGGAGTAATGGAAAGAAATATCAGAAAAAGAAGTCAAATGAAATTTAAAAAAAAATATTGTCTGACCCATGTGTAGATGTGCCTGCAAACTCATAGTATCTTCAAAGGATCTAACATAAAGAGATTTTTTTTTTTTCTAGTTCTATCTGCAAACAGTCTTCTGACTACCTCCCCTTTATTAGCTGAAAAAAAAAGAGATAACTTCATACAAATTTCATGAAGTATTGTTTCTCCTCTACCTTATATGAATTTGAATTTCCACTGATTGAATTTGAGAGGGCACTGGAAGTATTTCAAAACCAAAAACAAGTTTGATTTTTATGTTTTATTTTACTCCTAAATTACGCCGACAAGACACACACACCACCAGCAGCCTTGATCTTCTCTTCAGCTGTCTTCGAGAAGAATTTAGCCTTCACTATGACAGGTTGCTTGGGAAGTTTGCCTTTGCCTAATAATTTGTAGTAACCCTGCAACAATAACAACCATGTAAAAATAAACAATTAACCTTTTTACAAAAATCAAAAATCCATGCAAAAATTTGACATTAATTTTACTTCTTTGAATAATATGCCCAGTTTACAGGGCATTACATAATCATATTCGTTTATTTTAAATTGGTATTAAGTCGCGCCACATAAAAAGAACGATGAGGAGAATTGGAGGGGGTATGTTTGGACATGAGTCACTCGCTCGCGAACTAATAGCACGCGCTAAACTAACATAACGGTGAGAAGTGCGCCGCATCACCCCTCCACCAAATGGATCTAAGATTCCTTTAATGCGCAGCTTTTCCCCTCAGCGTTTTTCCTACTATGATTTTGAACTCAAAAACAGGCATCTACTTGGCATAGAAGGAGTCCGTTTATGTCTATATAGGAGTGTATCATGATTATAAGCATTCAATACATAAAATGAATGTAGATCCTTATAAAAACTTATTATTTTTACCTATTGCGACTATAATAACATAATACAAATAATACTTACAGCTTTGACAATGTTGATGACAGGGACCTTGCCATCAGTGGCAGTGGCGTACTTGAGCCTAGCTTGCTCAGACACCAGAGTCCACAGTTTGTCCAAGTTCAACACTGGGCAGAACTCCTTGTTTTTCCTCTGGTGATAGTTTCTCATGCCAAGCTAAAAACAAAATTATGTTTCTGTTTAGATCATGTATGTACAGGGATTCTGGATTAAATAGAGATATAAATCAGTTTCAAAGCGAATGGGTTTCAAAGTTCTTAGAATCAATTAGGTATGGACTCTAATACATATTTTTTGTTGACTAATAATAATAATAAGTAAGTACTAGAATCTCATCTTGATACATAGCTGAAAGAGTTGCGTTTGATAGCTTCAATTGAATCAAAACGTAGGGTTTAATTAGAAATATAGACCTGATCCAAATATTCACCTTGCCGAAGTACCCAGGGTGGTACTTGTCCATGTTGATTCTGTGGTGGTGCTCACCACCAGCGTTACCGCGACCTCCGGGATGCTTACGGTGCTTTCCTGAAAACAATTAAAACATCAAGTTAATAAACTATAGTGTTTTTCTACTTACCTACCTATGTGTTTACCTACTTAGAAATAATTTGTAACAAACATGATTGTTTGCAACTGAAAAATGTATCTGTTTTAAGTACTTATTATAAAACAGACCGATTTAGTTGAACTATAATTTCAGATATTACTTAGGTATCTAGTCAAAATCTAAAAGTTCGCAAAACCTAATCCAAGACATAGAACACGGGAGTCCGCTTACCGCCTATTTACCAAAGAGGTTAGGATTGTTATTGGATAGCTAATTCTTAGTTACAAAGTTTAAAGATTATAAAAACTTACCAATACGACCGTGTCCATGGCTCACGTGTCCTCTCAACTTCCTGGTCTTCTTCTTTGATGTGGCCTGAAGGAAAACAACATCACATGAATACAATGGACGAAGGGTCGAAGTTTCAGAAAATATATCACACAAGCACTCATTTTTCACAAATGAAGTATTAAAATTAATAACTATTGCGTATTTTGTAGCAGATTATAGCGATATTTTGAGATAAAATTCGATATAAATTTCACGAACCATATTTTCGTCTCCCGTCAAGATTTACGAAAGAACTAGAAAGAAAGAATTCTGACTGATGTCACCACTGCTGTCAATGTCAGACAACAAGAACTCAGACGTCAAATCTGTCAATGACACTGACACATTAATAATCTATATAGTCTACGGTGGTTTTGGCATAGATTTTTTAACTATTTAAATAAATAGGAAACGGACACTGGCAGAGTTGTGGCATCACTAGTCACAGAAGCCTTAGAGAAGAAGTGAAGTGAAGTTAAATAGGGATGTCTATTTCGTTCATTCAAAATTGGAATAGTTCAATGGTTTATTTGTATTCATATAAAGCGGTCTACACACCAAAGCCGCCGGCCCGGCCCGGCACGAACCCGTCGTACAAAATCAGGCCTCCGGCGTAGGTCCAATACTCAGAGCAATCATATTGGTCCATAGGTCTTAAAATAGTTCCTTGTGAGACACACAGATTTTACAATACCACCTAGGTAATTCCAACCGTTACTTTCATGGTAAAAATTGAAAGTTTTTAGATTAAAATAAATGTTTTAAAATAAACCAAATGACTTGTAAAACGTTGTAGGCAGGCAGATAACAGGGAACTAATCACAAAACAAAACAACTAGGTAGCTATATAAAATATGACGGTTAATTTTATGCAATTCATATTCAAATTGAATTAATCAACTAAATGTAATTGATTTGATTATCCAACATTTTTACCATTTTGTTGGTAAGTAAAGTAAGTATTAGTCAAAGTGAACAACTTTTTTACCTTTGATTGAATCTTTGCTCATATGCCAAAGCACATCACCACAGGCAGGACGAGCACATCACTAAAGTCTCAGTAGGTTTCCAGAAAATGGTGGGGTCGTGTATCAAAGTAATTTCTGACACGTATTTTGTGATAAAACGTAAATAATTTGTGAAAATCTTGCAATGCTAATACGAATTTAGTAGTTTTAATCTATTAGCTATCATAAAATCACAAAGATGGAGTTCCGCCAGACCCTTTTGGCTGCACAACGAAATCAACAACACAAGTCACCTGTGAGTTCAATTTGTGGTTTTCCTAACTATTTTACAATAAGTACAAAGCTCCCGTGGTACTTATCGCAAATAATTGCTGCGTTCACATATGGTTTCTGACTAACTAAGCCTTTCGAATATTTCAGGAAAGTTCATTCTACAAGGCACGGTTCGATCCGCCAAAAAAGGAACAAAAACAGAAAGATAAACTATCTGCAAACATACAAAAGTTTTTGGCCAAAAAAGATGAAGAAGAAAAGCAAAAAAAGTTGGAAGCTCAACGGAAGCGTGACGAACTTTTGGCAATGCGGGATCCTAAGCTGATGAACAAAATAAAAAAATCTTTGAAAGTCTTCAAGTCTGCTAACAAGTCTGTGTTAGATGATGCGTATGATCGGGATAATACTGCTGTTACACTGACTGGGCCAGACCAGCCAGACCAAGACGACTATGGCTATGAGTCACAAGAAGCAGCGGCTATTTATGCTAAAATGATGCAGAAATACAGCAAGATACCTGATGAACCAAAATTCCCCTCAAGTAGTATGTAACATTGACATGGAAATAAACCTACACCTTTGTTTTCTATACATTTAATTAAATTCAATATTACAATGGAAAACAAAAGCCAATGTGCAACATGCTAAAAATCATGAATGTCGTTATGTAAATTACTCTTTTACATAATACCTATTAAGATGTGAATATGTTATGATTTCAGGCAATTCTGTGAAGAAAGATTTAAATGGCACTAGAGAAAGAGTAAAGCAGGCTCTGCAGCATGAAGATGAACCAGTTCCACACAAGAGGCGGCGGAGAACCAATGGAGAAAAGAGTGCCGATGGTATATATCAAATCTTATTTTACTTATATCAGTAATGTGAATGTTTGTGAGAAAAGATGGATATTAATACTCTGTCACATTTAAACTACTTTCGAAAGGCTATGAATTACTAGGAATAACACATCTAGATCTAGATAAGCTATGCCACAAGTCATTGTCAAAACAAAAGATCTGGCAAGGGTACTCATACATACATACATACATACCACTATTTCGAACGAACAGTCATTGCTGCTCTTAGTAAAGCAATTAAAAGATAATATTCTGACAAAACAGTTTTTTTTACATTTAAGATGTGCAATGGTAGTTCACTCTTGAACCAAATTGAAGGACACCAAGAAAAAGGTATTTTCATGTTTTCAGCTTTATTCGGTTTGAATGGTAGAAAGCAATTTTTTTTCCAAAGTGAATGTGATCAAGTGATTGGACTATAAGTATGTCATATCATATATTATTAACTAATTCTATAGTTTTCAAGGTCCAGCTCCCCTCAGTCGCACGGAGGTACCAGAACCAGTGCGTCCTGGGCACCCAACGTTTTAAAAAAATACATAAACTTTTTTTATAATTCAGGTCGTGATGAAAGTCCTCCCACTAAATATGATCCTGAGAAAGAAAAGCGAGAGGAAAAGCATAAGTCTGATAAGCCTAAGATCCGTAAGCCGATGCCACCACCAATAGACTTCAACCAGCTGCTGAAACTGGCTGAACAGAAGAAAAGCGAACCTCTTGAAGTTGAGAAGAAGAAAGCGGAAGATAAACCTAAAGAGGGAGAAAGACTTATGACAAAGAAGCAGAAGCAAGATTATGAAGAAGAAATGGCTCGAAGGCAGCGGAGGCAGGAGCGAATGGATGCTGAGAAAGCAGGTGGAAGAAAATGTAAGTAGATTTTGATATAGCATGACTAAATAGAACCAAATACCGAGCTGTTCAACATTTCAAGTACACTAGTGGCCACTAAGTCATGTGTACTGAACATAATCAATTTAAACTTATGTGTAATATACTTTTTATTTTATAGCACAAAAAGTAACACAAAGGGAAGATAAACCAGTTGAGAGAGAAAGAAAAACAGAACCAAGTGGCTTTGGTCGCATACCGAAACTAAATAGTAGCACAAGCGACAGGAACAACAGTCCTAGGCCCTCTGACAGAGATAGAGCTGAGAAGGTACAGAGAGAAAAAGATAGAGCTAGACCAGAAAAAGAGAGAATAGATAAAGAAAGAAGTAGGTTAGAGAAGGAAAAATCAGACAGAGACAAGACAGACAGGGATAAATTAGACCGATTGAAAGCAGAGAGAGAACGCATCGAAAGAGATATTGAAAGGCTTAACAAAGATAGAGAAAGACTAGAAAAAACTAAATCAAAGTTAGAAAATGAGAGATCCGATAAATATTTAGATAAAAAACAAACTTCCAGTGAAACTGCAAAAAAGAACATAGATTTAAAGAGTCAGAACACTTATAGGATAGATAAAAATTCGAATGATAAGAAATTAGGCAGTAAGAATTCTAATAGTCAGAGCTCTCAGGAAAAAGTAGTGCCAAAACTAAATAGGGACCAACAGATTAAGAATATTAGAGACAAGGAAGCTGCCATTAGAGCTAGAGCTCAGAATGGTGTTGGAAAACCAGAAAATGGTAAACGCTTACCTGAAAGTAAAGTGCCTTCAAAGAGGCCAGATGATAAAAAACCTCAAGCTGGCTCCAGTAAACCTACAATTTCGAACTCATTTGATTTCGACAAACATGTCAATTCCTTGAAGAAAGGAGGGTCTGACGCGGCTAATAGGAATGGAGCGCGGGTACCTCCATCCGTCAAACGAAAACCACATCCTGATGATAAAAGGAAGCCAAATCGTGAGTATATTCAGAAAACGAAAAATTTGCACGCAAGTTTGTTGTTTTGAAGCTCAGCCCAGTTAGTGCTCCCACACAAATCCGCGATGCGACGCGATGCGAGCTCGCATCGCAGAAATTCGCATCGCAAGTTTCTGCGATGCGACGTGATGCGACGTCGCGCGAATTTGTGCGACAAGCCGTTTAGTAGGGCGATGTAGGAATGTGCGATGCGAAGCAGATCGCAAATTCTTGCGATGCCATCGTGCGAATTCGCGCGATATCGCAGATTTTGACAATGCGACGCGACGTCGCGGTTTTGTGTGGGAGCCCTTACGGAGTTATCTAATTTGTTTATTTTCAGGTCGCATTGTGGATTCGGAGTCTGAATATGATTCAGAGATGGATGACTTTATCGACGATGGTGATGTGGACATGGATTATTCAAAACACATCAAAGAAATATTTGGCTATGACAGAAGCAGGTTAGTTATTTTTGTAAATTCAATAAATAAAATAAATAATTAAATATTCTTGGACATTCCACACATTGTCATCTAGTGCCAAGCTAAGCAACTTAATGTTTGTGTTATGGTAACCAGATAACTGATATAATACTTAGATACATTTTTTTTGTAACTACATACATTTTATAGATAGAAAATACCCAGAAACGAAACAAATATCTACAGAACATATAAACATTTGTCCCGTAGCGGGGATCGAACCCGCAACCTCCGCGTCTCAGCCGAGCCTTCGCCCGCTGCGCCACAGAGGTTCTATTTCTCGTGGGTGTTATACATATTTGTTTTAAATATTTTGTTTCATTTTAGATATCGGGATATGGATGACGATGATGATCCCAACATGGTGTCAAGTTTTGCACAGCAACAGCGTGAAGAATTTGTGAGCAAAAAAATTGGTAAGACATCTTTTTTAGCACCTAGTCATTTTTGGTTGCATAAAGATGTATTTGTGTTATAAAGTTTCTAGTAGACTAGCAGCACGTTCTGGTTTTGCATGGGTCTACTTATGAAACTACTGGGATAAAATAACCATCCCAACAGGCCGGGGAAATAATTTTTGAAATTGGCTGAGTAGTTTCGGAGATCACCTCCGTCAAACCAACATTGGCGGTTATTCGGTGTGGCACTGGCGGTGATTCAGTGTGGCACTGACTTATTAAAAATTCTTAAATTCTCAATAAAGTTCAAAACAAAATAAGAGTCTGAGTGACAGTTCTAAAATTACATAATTTTAGTATAATTATGATGTGCAATCATGAAAGCGCGTTATTCAGTCTTGTATTACTGATGGAAGACCACATATACCAGTATACTTATTATAAATTACTGATGTTTATTAAAACTCCAATTCCAGGTATAATGGAAGATTTGGAAGACATGAGAATGGAAGCTATGGAAAAGAAGAAATCTTCAAAGAAACGGCGCATTGATGATTGACGATCCAACAACGGACAAAAAATAATTTGAACGGTGTCACACTGGTCATATTATTGCCCAAACAGTAGCAATAGACTTACGGGACAATGAGTTTGAATTGAAGCCTTTCAAAAACTTTCGCGATCTTTGTACTCTCAAATATACAGGACAATCGCGTTCATTATCTAGATATTCTTTTTCTAGATCATCGCGGAAGAATTCGCCATAAAGTGCTTGATTTTTTTTCATTCGCTCATGACAGTATGACCAGTGTGGTTACACTAAGGCCCATAGCACATGGCGTATTTTAAACGCGCAGGCGACGCGCAGATGACGCGCGTATACGCGCTTCATACGAGATTCGATCAAGATTACTTATATTTTAATCAACTTCTACGGCGCCAAAGTCGCGCGTTCCTAAAACGCGCGTCTTCTGCGCGTTTAAAAAACGCCGTGTGCTATCGCTCTAAATTGTTACCTATAATTTTGTTTTGTAAAATTAATTTATATACTGATAATTACGTTAATGCTTAGCTTTTGTAATAAATAAATCACAATTATACCTAATGTTGAAAGGTTTTTGACAATATTATTTTTTCAGTTTGTAATCATTCTAAATTAGACACCTAAATATTTTAATATTCGTGCTGAAATGTTGATATAACTATAATGTTGTGTGTAATATGAATACACAGGAAATACATACAAAGGAATTAACAACCTTAATTATAATGATCATATTAACCATTGTTTAAGTTTATTGATTTAAATACAGATTAAAATAAATAGATAATATACTTAATGAGTACATAGATTATTTAAGTGCAGTCTTTGGAAAAATGACAGACCTCAAATAGGTTGATGTAAAGTTATTTAGTTAGTAAGCATTCAATTTATTTATTTATATATATAACCTTAAGTTCGTAGATATGACTTATGATCTGGCTGAACTGAATAAGTGAAATTGTAAAGATAGATTTACAAAATGGCAGGACGCGAAAGCTATTATAAACTTAAATACTTATAATAATATTTATCAGTTATTTATGTGGACCTACACTCATTCTTTACCATTCTGTCTCTTTGCTTTTAAAATTCAAAAATGCGCCAGTGATTGATATTGAGGCCATGGTGGGCTGGGCATACTAGACAGCTAGCTACACTCCGCTAGGAGTAAATAATGTTCTAGCTAGCTAGCACTTATTAATACTACAGCCCAGGCGCTTAGTTTCTTTAACAAATTTTACATTGCTGTTTTTCGTTTTCGTTGTTTCGTTAATATTGCTGATCCTTATCTTAATTAAGCGTTGATTGACTAACTGTACCTACATTTTGGGGTATAGCTTTTAACAGAAGTATCGTTTGTTGTGCTAATGTGTACGAGTAGCGACATTTATGTTTTGTCGAATATAATTTGGACTTGCGTAATATTTTGTAAAATGTAGTAAGTACATAACTATTGTATTTTATTGTCTTTGTATTTATCTAAGTTGTAACCAGCATCTCAAAAATGAAGAAAAAAATGTTCTAATTATGAATTATACCATTGAATATTTTCAGTATTTATGTGTTTTATTAGGGGGAGGCGAGGCTTTCAGTTAAGTACCTATTTATATCACGGCTTCACATTATTTACGGGGTAGGGTAGTTACTTACTACCTAATCCACCTAGACTAGACCCACTTCAGTTCGAAAGCCGATAAGTTTTTTCTAAAATTCATATATTCGTATAGACATCCTTTAAATTACGTCGCAGTATTTTTGGGCAGGCTGGCGTCTCTGACCCAATAAGGAAGCAAAGAAGATGATTGTCTGACCCATAGAGGAAGCAGTAAGGGGAGGAGCCATCAGTTTTATTTTCTATGACGCTAAGAAGGTCATTTTCTGCGGGGGACGTGGAACTGTCTGTCAATAAGTAAATGTCAATTTTTGTGTAAAAATCATAGTGCTTGAAGCTATCGATAGTTTATTATCGATGAAAGAAAGAAAGAAAGAAAAGAAAGAAAGAAAAATATTTATTTTGTCAAAAACGCGTTACACATAAGACACATTAAAATAAGTAGGACATTGACAAAATTGGCAACTACTCAGCGTATTGCTGCAACAGAAACCAGAGAATCTGTCGCAGCGCTGGTCTTCCGTAGCGCCGTAGGTTTATGTGTGCTGCGGCCCCGCAAAAAACACACATTTTAAAGTAATTTAAGGTAGGTTGTAAAAATAGAAACAAGAGAAGAGAACGATGAGTGCGGCCAATACGGTAGGTATTGGTTCTATGACAAATTTTAATGTTATTGACAAATTAAATCACAAATTGATTTGATTTTAAGCTATTGCATAGCTTCTATGGCGGGCCTTAGCGGGGTGACCGAATCCAGAAATTCTGTAACGAAAAATTCAAAACTGGCTTTGAACCCTCTTTTTTCTGATTTTTTTTATACTTAAATCAATATTTAAGCCTTTTCTGTCATCACAGCGTCTTTTGGCGTGGTTTTACGTGGTAGCCAAAGGAAAAAATTATATCTTTGTTTCTTTAATTTTAGCATAATTCGTAAATAATCGAAATACAGGCGAAATTATTTTTTATCTTGTTTTTTGAAGTTATTTATGTAAATGTTGATAATACGATGAAAATTGAGAGGTCCAAAGTTGTATAAAATCACAACAATTTTGGTTCTCATTCATTTTTGTAAAAATCTAATGTTCTAGTCGGATTGGTTGAGTTTTTCGATTAAGCTATAAACAACACCTATACAATCATTGGCGGAAAAAAAATCGTCCTTTAATCAATTTCAGGTTACCCCTCTACTGGTGAGCTAATCCGACTGGGCTGTAAGTCAATATCGATAAGTTATTTTGAACTGTCCCTTCACTAATTTCGCTGCAGTGACAAGCAGTGTGTCCAACTAAAAATACCTATTTCTGCGATATTGTGAGGATGGTAAATATTTTTTTAATAAAGTTTACCTATGATTTTAACAGAAGTTTAACTACCTACTTAACGTTCTGAAAGCTTACGTAGGTATATAATTAGTAGGTTGGAGGTATAGGGGTGGTATCCGTGGTATAGATACCTAATTTATTGTGCACCGATAATGATAAATCTAGATAAAAAGTAGTATTTTGTTATATGCACATTTTTCGATGCACGGGATGATTTGCAAATATTTTTTTTCAAGTGCATTGAAAAGTCTTTCTTCCGAGGTAAGCACTATCTACTAGTTTTGAAGTAGGTAGGTATGTAGGTGTTTTGTGTACCTACCTACCTACCTATTTGTTTGTTTTTTTACTCAATGCAGAAATATAATGCTTTTATCTATTATAACGAGTACGAGGAAATACAAAAAATTCTAGGAACTTTAATTCGTTTAATTAAACCGACTTGCAAATATTGACCAAGCAACAGAAGATAGAACAGCTACTTTTCAAATTAAAAAAAAGAATAAAATATAAATATAATATGCCACTAAGAGTATTATTTTTCATAATTCGGGATTCGTGCTAGATAACAAAATAAATAGGTAGCATGAATATGAGTGATGGAATAGTGCGGATTCAATCCTACGCCTTTCGGATCAAAGTCGAAGTAGCAATCCACTTGGCCAACTCGGCGGCATAGCAAAATACGCTAAAATGGAATCTGTTACGATTTGTTGGCAACATTATATAAATTTTAGTTTTATTCAAATTTAGTGCATAAATTGTTAATATTTAGAGGAATGAATACTTGCAGATGGAAAGTCACATCATCCTTTTGTAACCTGAAAGTTTCCAATATTTTAGGATATGCGAAAACTCTGCAATTTGGCATTTTATACTTATATCCTTCCGCGTGTACCGTGATTGACAAATGACGCGTAACCAGCGGCGCGCGGGGTTTTACATATGGAGAATGATTGTTGGTCCAAGGACCTTGGCTGCGGGGAAAGCATGTCAAAAATTGACAATGTCGTCTCCTTCTGAAGGAAGATAATTGCTCTGAGGTCTGACCCATTCTTTCTGAACCTTAGCAAGCCGACTTGGCCGGACCTCTTTAGAGTATTATGTTCTGTGGCTCTGACTGACTGACGACTCAGCAATTTGTACCTATATTTTTAACCCCAAGTTCTTTAAAGACTTCTCTAGAGGTAGTTGTTCACCCCGAACGAGATCTCGCTCGCTTCTTACCCTACTGCTTATAAGGTAACCACCTACCAAGTGCTATTACTGACCAGCTAAATTAAGCAAGTAAGTAGCACTTTGCGCTAGCATAGGTACTATCAATCCAATGCAATGTTATTGGTTTAAAATTAATGAATAAATATTATAAAAAAGACGTGTGGCACTTGGGTACTGCCGATGCCACGGTAAAGCTATTGCATGCCACCTAGAGGCGAGTTGCTGAACTAAAGTGACAAGCGTTAGGTTTTTTCGTTACGGAATTTCTGGATTCGGTCTCCACGCTCAAGGCCCGCGATCTTGAAGAGAAGATGATTGCTCTGAACCCGCGATAGAAGCTATGCAATTTAGCTTAACTTAAAAGCTACGGCAACACAACACTACTCAACTCACTCACTCACTACATACAATTTTCCATCTTTTTTGGTGACATGACTGACAGTTGACAGGACAACAAGTGACAGACAATCTTACTTCTCGACTCGATTTCTCGAACTGAAAAAAACACAGAAAGAATAAAGAAAAGAAACGAACGGAGCCAAGTTTCGTTGAATCAAATGTATTTAATTTAAACAAAATTATTGAAATCCTTTCTCTTTGTCTTTGTCTTTATCAATAAAAAAGCAGCTCTAAAACTGAAAGTTCTTACTTACATCAGACTGTTTATAACATCAAGTAAGTTCCAAAAATATTTCCGAAAATGTGTGCTTTCCTGTTACTAACATTTATATAATGCAATGCAAAATCATTTGCTCTGACCCTGACTGAGTAAATAGAATTTATCAATCTAAAACTAAAAATGCTTTAGCAATATTTGTGTAAATTGGATCTTTCATATTGCTTTGTTTTTGCCTAATGTATTTCAGATATGAAACTGCTGTCCAGTATCCAGGATATTCCTGAATTGAAGAAGAGTACCGTCCACCTCAGGAATGCGGATGAGCTCCTAGAGAAGTTGAACAAATTGATCAAGGATGGATATAGCAATTTACAAATAGTTACTGATTTTGATCACACTCTCACAAAGCATTCTTTGGAAAATGGGACCCCAGTTCTCACTAGTTTTGGTAAGCAAGATTGGTTAAAATTCTATACTCTATTACAATACCCAAGCAGAGGGAAATACATAATCGGTCTTATTCATAAACTTCTCATAAATAGCTATTGAATATTTTGCGGTCTCTTTGAAAACAAACAACAACAAGAAAAAAATGCCCCTTTTAAATAATAATGATAGTGGCGATTAGAGCGAGCCTTAACTTAAACTTAACTAAATGAAGATGTTGCCATCCCTTTCATTTTGATCGTTATGACAGGGACGGCAACATCTTTAGTTAGTTTAGGTTAAGTTTTGGCGACATTAGAATCGCCTCTAATAAATGATTTATTTTAGGAATGTTCAGAGACTGTCCATCAGTCCCCCAACATTACAAAGATGAAGACAACAGACTTGCAGCCATCTATAAGCCAATAGAATGTGACCACAATATGAAAACTGAAGAAAAAATCAATCACATGATTGACTGGTATGTGGCGGTACATGCTATGCTCAAGTAAGATATTCTTTCTGAATTAAATGAATCCTATAGTTCCTAGATAAACACCTAACCTTCACTGTTCTTTCACAGAGGCATTAAGTTTCCAAGACATGAGTTACAGGAAGTTGCGCACAAAATGTCAGATAGTTTTAGGTGAGTGTTTAGTTATTAAATTGATTGCCATGAAGATTGTGTTAAACTCTACATTATCTTCTGATTTTTTTTTAATCATCTCCAATAGTCTACTAAGTACTCTTATTACATTATTAGTTTTTGGAAAATAGTATTGTAAATGTTTTTGCAACATTAAAAGGTCTCTGGTCATAATTTTTTTATCAAACTCATAAAAAGTGATCTTGTGTATTATTTGTGAATTTTTATTAAGATCTTTAATTTCATTCCAATTTTTTTTAACACATTTGAAATTCTTTGAATCGAACCTATAGTAATTCATACATACATACATATAATCACGCCTCTTTCCCATGGGGGTAGGCAGAGACCACCTATAGTAATTCCTAGTTTTTATTTATAAGAACTTTCATATATTTTGTATTTAGGCAATCTTAACTGAAATTATCAGAATTTTCTTTTATTAATTTCTGTCTTTTGTAGGGACGGAGTACGAGATTTGATATTATGGAGCGAAGAGAAGGAAGTACCTGTTCTGGTGTTTTCAGCCGGACTTGGGGAGTCAGTGGTGGCAGCTCTTGAATCTGTTAACTTTTTGCTGCCTCATGTTAAGGTATATGTCACTTTAATCTTACAAATATGAAGACAACCTTGTAAATCAACCTTGTGACTAGAAACTTGGATTTCATCATTGATCATAGCATAATGTATAAATTAATTCAGTAGTTCACTTCATCTCAAGTATAACATATTTAACAAAACCAAAAATACAAAAATTCAGCAAACGCAGTTTAAAATACTTACGCAAATTAGATTTTAATTCATGATGTTTTTTTCAAGGTTGTTTCTAACTTCTTGGCGATGGATGAAGAGGACAAGATTGTAGGAATAAAGGGCAAAATTATACACACTTACAATAAGAATGAAGCGGCAATAAAAAATACGGAATTTTATGATATGGTGAAGGAACGCAGCAATGTTATACTAATGGGTGACAATATTGGAGATGCCGGCATGGCTGAAGGCATGGACCATTGCGATGTTGTCATCAAAGTAGGATTTCTAGGGCGGAACACTGAGGCAAACCTCGACAATTATCTAAACAAATTCGACATAGTGTTGGTTCATGATGCAACCATGGATATTCCAAATGCCATATTGAAATTACTGTGATTGATTTTAATTATAATTAAAAAAAAATCATAATCGGTCTATTTTGATTTTTGCGTTATTTTGCTGCTGCTGCGCAAATCCAAAACAGCAAGTGTATGGTATGGAAAGAAAATAATTAGAAAAAAACCCAGTGCAAAGCGCGGGAAAATACTGCCTGTCTGGACCATATCAGGCAATAATATCGTACGATATTTTGCCCTACTGAGAGCGGTAGAGAATAACGCTTACATCTAATTTAGTCAAAACTATTTTGTTGCAGATTTTTAATGATGTTTATTAATTTAGTTGAAAGTACAATATTGTACGATTTTGTTAACTCCATTTGTATATTTCATTTATTGAGCCTAATATACGTAGTAGTAGGGTACATACATTTTGTATACTCGTATTGTGCATAAATGTCTGTTTCCTTTCAAAGCTTGTAGATTATAAATGACCCCAAGGTCAATGTTACCTTTATGATTTTATAAGCACACAAACAGCGCTAAATAGAGCTCTATTCCATCTATTGCTTCGAAAGTATCTCTCCTATGAATAATAGATGACTATGTATTGATGATTGTACTACTGGTACAAACCAACATTCTTCTATACAATGCAAAAATTATTTCTTTGGTGTAAAAATATAAATCGTAATTTCTTTCTTTGGGATTATCAAAAGCAAGTGTAAACGAGTAGTATAGGCTTGACGTTACTGTAGACGCCACTGTTAGAAACTATGTGGGGGTGTTTGGTTACTGGTAGTAGAAATACGTGGAAATTAATTCAGAGAAATATTTTAAGAGCAATAGATGGACTAACTGTTATAGAATGTAGAATTGTTGATTTTTTTATATGCTCATGCTAAGTGGATAAATAAAACACACATCTAATGAAATTAAATATTTTGTTATTATTTTATTTATAAACAACACATAAATACGAATGTATTTTCTAGTCATTGCTGTGTTTGCTTCTCTGTTATCTCAAAGAATAAGATACTTTAGAGACAATATCACAATAATTATGTAAATGCACAACTGAGTAAAATACAAATAAAAACTTCGACCAATTATTTTACAAATTGCGTGTACTAGGCTTAATTATTGAAATGCACGAATACAATAATACTGCAGGCAGTTTCAAATATCTATTTGCTATCAAAGACTTGAGTCGATGATGACTCTTGAGTAGTTTTGTTTGGTCGAAGGACGAAAAGGAGAAGCAACACCGCATTGTAATCTAATAACATGCAATTAATACTTTAGCTCACAAAGGAAGATCTGTAGCAGACACCTAAACGATTTAACGAACATTAGCATAGAAGACTAGTATTTCAATTCTCAAGATTAAAATACATCTAGGTAGGTACATAATTATTATAACGCCAATAAGACTCGTAGTAATTAACATGTAAGATGGCCCCCAAACAATTGGCTTATTCATTAAAAATCATTCCTTACAACAATCGAATGCTAGGTTTTGACGCATTGTCTGCTGTTCCAGACTGCTGCGCATTCCTTACTACCAGTTGGATCGAGCCGCCTGCTAGTTTGGTCCGCGCAGTATATAACTATCAACTACAGATATTTCCATTAATTACTGAATTGCAACAAACTACGAGAAGCTAACTTGTACTAAAACAACTACAGTTTCATTATGGCAAGACACTATAATAAAAAAAATATTTAAAACAATAGAAAATCAAAGAATTTCGCGTGTTACAGATGACTGGAAAATACACGATTCATCAGTTCTCACGATATAACACAATTACTTTGAAACGAATTAAAAGATCTAAATTAAACAACAGTCTTAGAATATACAGTTATTTACACAAAGATATTTTCATAAAAAAATAGCCTACTGTACATGTAACAATTACTTTCTCTCATATAGAAATATATATTCGTCTCTATTTACTAACTAGAAACAGTACAATAGTAAAAATAGTGAAATCTTTTAGGAATCATAAGACTTCTATCGTAGGAGAAATACACGCGCCAAACAAGGCACTACCAAAACACATTCTCTAAGGCTAACAAATCAATACATGAAGCAAAATACATGAACAGTATTTTCAACACAAAACAATGAACCCGGATGTGTTTTTCTATTTATTTTGCAACTAAACGGCTCATGTATTTCTCTACGTCGCAAGTCGCCCTAGAATCGGGCAGTTTAGGGCAAGGCAACGGTTCTCGCTACAATGTTGTGTTCATCAACGGAAGCCAATTAACACCACAAATCTACAAAAATATTTGATACAATATAAATTTAAGTATATTTTCTATATTAGTCAATACAGATATTGTCAGTCCACACCTGACTCACAAGTGAGATGTTAATACGAGCTATATCCGCAATGGACAGTTCCTAATTAAGAAAATTCGGGTATCTACTTATTCGATAAAACGTATTCAAATATCTTTCACTTACGAATATAATCAATGATGTTCATTAACGGATTTATACGTGTAAGTCTAAACAAAATCAATAGGTTAAGTTGTAAATGGAATCATTTATTTGAATGCCGCCAAACATCCATCGCGACAGGACAAAAACATACCTACTATTCTATACTGAAGTGTGAATACATAAAGAACAAAAAACCATACTTTTGTTATAAAAAGGCACTTTAGACAAACATATTCCATTCATTGTAGAAATACTTATACTGTTTGAAGTCTATGCTCAGAGCACAATGTAGTATGGTAATACACAACAATAATACAAATAAGCTACGAGAGTAGTACCGCAAGTTGGCAGATCATTTGGAACACTCGTGTGGTGGGCGCACACTAACGACTAGACAGAATTAATAATTATTTTGAAATGATAAGCATACTTCATGCAAAATAAAAATAACGTAACTTTTAATTACAAGACTAATGGAAACTATCTTAGAAAAAAAAAACTAAAATAAAAATCAAAACATAATAAGCATAAAGATAATGAAATGATGATTCAATAGCTCTAAGTTAAAATAATTACCGACTGTTACTATTTTATTTCAATTTCTCGTGTTCTAGGCACCAGTATCACAAGTGAGTACATTTTGTTTACAATGGTTAGGTACTGCACTATTATATCAATTATAACTCTTTGATTGAAATTACTGTGTATTTTTGCTAAAAATGAATGTAAAATCTTAGTTTCTGAAAGATTTTTAGCATATTTAAATAACACTTCTTTCATGGATAAGCAAGGAAGCATGACGTAAATCATTTCTAGGTAATAAACTACATCTAAATTTCGAAAGTCACTTGATAGTGGGTACAAACTCGATAAATCCACTCATCGTTCCCAAATAGGAAGTAGTTAAAGCTCGCCCATCACAATCTAGGGGCGTATCATCAGTTTTCAAGTGGTATAGTCAACTATCCTTGCCATCGGGTCATGTATTTTAAATATATGAAATTATTAGTTCATACAATACAAGTTACTGGAATCGGCGCTGTACTAGATTCTCATACATTTGTAATACTTGACAATATAGAGGATACTTTGAAATACTACGGCAAACTGGTGACAGCCCTGAGCACAATCGACTCGATTGGTCCCGCTCTCAGCGATATACTACATTTAAATAAGATTAGTTCTAACGGATCACAGCCTAGGTAAATGTAAACGGGTCGAGGTAAACTTTGGTGAAGCGTTCACCCGGGGAGCACCATAGTAGAGCGAGGGCGATACAGCCGCGTCACGTGATCGCAGTCACGTCGGACTGAGTGCGCTCCAAGCCATCCTCGTCCGTTGGCCTGACAGAGACAAAAAACATTTTCAAGCATTGTAAATACAAAAACACACACCACGACGCAAAAACACCTGCGTCTGCCAGTGCCAGTCCTTCGTCCCGCCATCTCATGGCGGGACGAAGGACTGGCAGACGCACTGGATCGGCGTGACTAGCGAAAACGGGGGGAACCCTTTGCCCAACAGTGGGACAAGGTGGGCTAGTATTAATAATAGTAATAAATAAATAAATAAATAAATAAATATCCTTGGACATTCCACACAGCGTCATCTAGTCCCAAGCTAAGCAACTTAATGCTTGTGTTATGGTAACCAAATGACTGATATAATACTTAGATACATTTTTTTTTGTAAATACATACATATTATATATAGAAAACACCCAGACACGGAACAAATATCTGCAGAACATACAAACATTTGTCCCGTAGCGGGGATCGAACCCGCAACCTCCGCATCTCAGCCGGGCGTTCGCCCAACTGCGCCACAGAGGTCGTCAGTAATAAGCAGTAAATACAAAATATAATAACAGCACAGCTCCACTTCAGCGATCGCCCTTAAGCCGGGCGCCCGGGTCACTCGCTCACAAAGCAATAACACGCACTAAATCAATGGTGGGAAGTGCGCCGTGTCACCCCTCCACCAACCGGACCTTAGATTCCTGAAAATAGTACTGCGCAGCTTTTCCCCTTAGCGTTCTTTTTACGTGGCGCGAGTCGCGACCTATACGAACGAGCGAGTGTCAAAATGTAGTGATATTTACCTGTAGACGTGAGCGGCGGCTCGGTCGGTGCGATAGTGCGCGGCGTAGGGCATACGCGCGCGACGTCGCGCAACCACGGCGCGACGCAACGTGCCGGGACGCATCGAGTTGCGTATCGCGTGATACGCCAACCTAAATAAAACATTGTTTTTTTAATTAATACTCTTGGACATTTTACACATTGCCTTAGTATTGTATGCCTAGACTATCGAGACTTGAATACATATCCTACTATCCTACTTTAATATTATAAATGTGAAAGTTTGTGAGAATGTATGTTTGTTATTCTTTCACGCAAAAACGGCTGGACCGATTTGGTTGAAATTTGGTATGTAGATTGGTGATACCCCGGATTAACTTAACTTAGACTCCCCTAGTTTTAAGAACCTGACGTGTCTAAGTGGTCGTTAATATGACTTTATTGAATAAATATATTTTGACTTTTGACTGAACACATAGGTTACTTTTTATCCCGATATTCCCGCGGGAACGGGATTTACGCGGGTTACGCGGGTGAAACCGCGGGGCGCAGCTAGTTCATAAATATTTTCGGGACTTGATCGCGTATTAAAATCATTTTATTTACCTCGATGACGTTACAGTCACCGTGGTCACGAGTAGAATAAGTTCAACGTTGAGGTAAATAAAATGATTTCAATACGCGATAAAGTCCCGTTAATATATATAAATAAGAAAAAGACATGTTGGGCCGACCCTAGCGTGGGATAAGGGCAGGAGAATGATGACGGTTCTTCTAATATCCCATAACTCCCCTCCCAAGTCAGAATTTCTCAGTTATTGTCATAGTTACCTAGGTGTGAGTGAAAGCACCGTGCTAAGCACCAGTACCAGCCAGTAGACGGGGTCTGCGATGGCGTAGTGCATCACTCGGTACGTCGAAGGCAGGTTGAAGCACGACACGCAGATGGATTGGTACATCAGCGTCAGGATGAAGAACGAGATCAGGGAGCCAGTTAGCGCAAGTAGGTGGATCACCGTCTAAAGCAAATACGAGACGAATAAGATTTCATAATAAGTTAACGATTGTTACTCATGTTTTTAATATGAACGCCCGAATGTAAGTGGTATCAGTACCATTTACGTGAAGTAACTTCATCAGTGTATCAGTTTCAGTGATGATATTGACATTATTTGACATTTGTTCATGCAAATCTGACAGATGCTTGATTTCTTTAACCAACGTACGGATGTGCAAAATAGACATAGGTACTCTCAGACCATAATGTAAATTAAGATTTTTAGTAGAAGGGGCAATCAGAGGTATGCCGTAATTAAATTTGTTATAACATATTAAAATAAAAAAATGTCAAAAATTTCAATGGTATATGTAATAATGACTATTGGAATTGTTTAACGGCAGTTTATTACCTCGCATGTCTAACCCAATTAGGACTTATAAAAGTAGATTTATAGAAACCTAACAGTAATGTAAGTGTCAAAAAATTATAGAATAACACGTGTTCTAAATCTAATTTAAATCCGTGCGTAGTGCTTCTTTCGTGAAAACACAGTCAGCAAAAACTTAGCACACGTTTGTAATGTGCTACTAAAAAACAAACACTGAAAAATTTCAACTTTAATCACTCTTTTATCCCACACCCACTTACAAGTTTCATATAGAAAAGCTGCATGAAAGTAAAGTTAATTAAAAAAGTCACATCAATTTAAATCAAGGTGTTTTTTTAAACGAGTTATCAGGTCTTTGTATTGTTAATTGAAATTTGTTTATGCTCAAATTCAAAAACCAGCGTACGGATGTCCATAGATCCATCACCATACCAACTTTGTTTATCAACATAAAATTTCTAACTTTTTGACAGATAACAACGTTGCTACGACAAGTCCTACGGCCATCCGTAAGTTGGTTAGAGGAACCGGGCGTATTTAACTTATAACTTACCCAGCTCCTAGTCTCAATTGCGACGTACAGCAGCATTATAGTGAGGCAGCAGGTGACAGTAGACACACCAAACTCCCAGATATCAACCGTTGTGTCCGTATAAGCGAAGTAGTTGCAGAAGTATATAACTACGCTGATGTAGAGAGATTCTAGTAGGACAAGCCAGTAGGAGTGGGCGCGGTATGCGAGACCGCGGCGACTCGCGCTGTATAGACCGGCGCGTTCGGTTAGTAGGGCCGCTGGGGCGACGCGGTCGTATGCGCCTGGAATCAAATTAAAAATTAATAATAATAATAGTAATAAATATCCTTGGACATTTCACAAAGTGTCATCTGGTCCCAAGCTAGGCAACTTAATGCTTGTGTTATGGTAACTATATGACTTATATACCTAATACATAGTACATTTTTTTTGTAAATACATACATATTATAGATAGAAAACACCCAGACACGGAACAAATCTCTGCAGAACATACAAACATTTATCCCGTAGCTTGGATCGAACCCGCAACCCTCGCGTCTCAGCCGGGCGTTCGCCCAACTGCGCCACAGAGGTCGTCAAATTGGTTTTTAATCGCGGTTTCCTACGTACCAAAACAATATGTGGCTAACAACTTGTTTTGGTACGTCCTTCCAAAGGACTAGTTTATTTTTTGCACACAAATATTGGTGCAGAAATAACAACACAACAGTGGTTTAGGCTTACAAGTGTAAAAGACAGACAGAGATTTTTGATAGACTTTCTCTCCTAGTAAAAAGAACTCATAGGAATAAAATTTAATAAAAAAACCTTATATTCGTACATACCTTCATCGGTAAGAGCTGATGCGGTAAGAGCTGATGGCGGTTCTAATTACCTTGAAACCGCTGAACCGATTTTTGATAAAACAAACCTAGCCTGATTTAGAAAATTACATCTAAATCGGTTCTGCCTTTAAGAGTTACGATGCAATACAAACAGGAGAAATAAACCAAAAAAGTGAAGTTTTCACTTACCAATAACAATAGGAGGTAGCGCAGTGAACATGAGGTTGTATGCCATGAGATGGATTTGGTCGATCATCACCATCGCAGAGAAGCCGCAGTAGAACTGGTACCAGAAGATTAGGAACACAAATGTCTGAAAGGAAATTTTATACTTCGGTTACGATCATACGTCAAAAGTCTTTAAATGCAGAGATTTTGGGGATCGACGAAAACGAAGTTTCGTTTCAATATATTGGCGTCTAATCTATGTTTGTGAAACAAAACTTGAAACGAGACTTTTTTTCGTTAATCTCAGGGATCAGCCTCAGTTCTCAAAAATAGAATGGAATAAATATTTATTTGAACAAAGAGCACAGACTAAAAGTCAATATATATTTATTCAATAAAATCTTATTACAGACCACTTTGAAACGTCACGTTCTTAAAACTAGGGGATTCTATTGCCTGTTATATTGATGAGATACTGTAATGTACCTAACATTAACAACGGAAGTGAAACACAATAAGACTTCTTCTTTAATGATGATGATAGATAGATACTAACGGCATTTTTGAGGAAGAAGTATAGGATCATCCTCGCGAGTCTGTCGTAGCACCAGTGGCCGTGCACCAACAGCAGTCGCTCTATGAACTTGAACCGAGACAGCGCGAAGTCAGCCGCCATTACAGCTTGCATGCCCTCTTGGCCGGACAGACCTGGAGAAACATTTATATGATAAATTAATAATAAGCGGAAAAATAAAATTTTGTTAGAAACTGACTTCAGTTTCGGAAAGAAAGCAATTTTCTGCACTCTTCAGGTGCTTACATTGATAAATCTCAAGAGTCTTGTCAGATATTATTATCTTTTTTATAGGCCGTGTCCGATGTAATATTTATCACGGGCCAACTTTTAAGCACCACACAATACAAGCTTTTTTTTTCACACGGTTTTGTCATTCGAAAAGAACATCACAAAAGAAATAACTACACAATATAATGAAGCTGAAGTTGGTAGTATATTTTCAAATATTTCATTTTACCCAATATTATTCTATTTACTATTTAATTTATTACATAAATAAGATTAAAAAACTTTAATTGCGTTCCAAATTTTTTACTTGGAAAGTATTCGTTAAACGAAATCTTAAAAGAACAAAAATTAAAATACATATGTCCATAATGTTTCAATTAAGTCATAAAAATGTACATTAAAAATCTAGGAATTATGAATATTTTAAAATGAAACATTTCAAGGTTAAATTTATTCGAACGTAAATACACCGCCCCGTCAATTGTTTTCGTGCAGGGTCAGACTGGGCATTTAGTCTCGTTGCCAGCTTGCCCGTAACCTAGGGTGTGGCTAAAAATAATATTGTGTGTCAATTTAATTATTTATCTAATTTTCCTGCCCTCATTCCAGATTAGAAGAGGTCGGCACAAAATATTTTCTCATATAGCCGTTCGGTGATATGTTTGTTATTTATCCTCATTACGAGTGCGCTCCTTACCTTTTTAGTATTAAGCGCTACTTTCAGATTGCCTCTTATCGTCCGATAGTATAACATTACCATAATGAACAATTAAATACATGACTACCATTTAGAACTTCAAAGTATCACAATTGAGAGAAAAGACCTTTTTTAAATAACCATATTATTGAGACCAGGACTTACCACCTGGCCTTTTCTGCTTAGTCCGACCCTGGTATCGTATATGAAAGCCCAGTAAAGTGGGCGCGGCTTGATCGGAGCACGATTAACCGCTATCGTACGTCTAAACACCATATCGCGTGACACTACTACTGCACAAACTAACGTAGATTAGGTGTTTGAAGAATTCTGATAACTTCGCTTTGAAGAATTTCATTTATATATTGTTATTCAATTGAGCGATAGGGATAAGTGTCATAAAAGTATCCATTACACAAACATCGGTTTAGAGGTCGTTGTATTCATATTGATAAAAAATCGTTTTTATACGATTGAATACATGACCTATAAAAATGGGAATGCTACATTTACCAAGATTTTATTATTATATATTTATAGGTAAAAGCAAGGACGACATAGGTAAAGTAAATACATTATATTGAGTATATTTCCTGCCTTCTTTTACCACTTTTTCCTAACGTTTTGTAACACACAGGCGCATCTCTTATATTATTTATAGTATTTAAGTACTAGTTACACTAAGTATGGAATGGATATAGGTTCGTTAGTATGAGCAAGTGGCCAACTCTGGTAACGGAGTTTTTAGGCCGCCTAAATAGGATATAAGTAGGCAAATCAAGTGATTACGAACCTACACCTACGTCAGCGGTCTGTATCATCGATACGTCGTTGGCGCCATCTCCAATCGCCAACGTAGTGACGCCTAATTCTTCTTTTACTGCCTGTAATATAACAATAACATGATACCATTTATAAATAAAAACAAAAGATTACAAGTGACAAAACTCAAAATTTATGTAAGTAACTTCTAGTTCGTACATTTCTGTTCATAACTCTGAATTTCTTAATCAGATCCTAAAAAAATATTTATATATACTACCTAGGGGATATACCTACTTACTCTTCTTACTCCTCCAAACATATAAATCATTTTCAAAATTGATCAACTAAAAAAAATAAGCAGTAAAACACAGAACCTCCTCTTTTTTTGAAGTCGTCGGTTAAAAGCGGGATAAAGTACGTATATGTCATAATTCTGTAAGTAGGTAAGCCTTAATTATAATTTGCAAATGCACGCAAACGTATGTACGTTCATAATCACGCTAACAAAAGGAAGTCGACAAGAAACTTCCAACCGGTCATTACTGAGATTATGCATGGTTAATTTAATTTCAAAACCGTGCCCTAAAGGGCTTTGTTGCACGAGAAGAAACGAGCTCTGTCATCGCGACCGAACACTTTTATAAACGTACATTTTAAGACGAATGTGAGTACCCACACAAACCTTAGTGGTTTAAAGGGTGCAATATAAAAACAAACAATGTAACTTCTTGTTTAAAGTTTAATAAATAAAAAATAAAATAAAATCATAATTCCGAAGATCCTCAATTTTTAGACCCTATCCATATCCATGGTATAGGTACTTATAAATGGGAAAATGTGTGTGTGTTTGTCTGTCTTTCACTGAAAGACGGAGCGACGAAATGACTTGATTTTTAAAGTGGTGATTGTTGAAGGAATGAGGCGTGACATAAGCTTTTTATCCCGATATTTCCGCGGTAACGGGGTTTACGCGGGTGAATTATACCTTAGCAATATAAGCTTAACAGCTAGTGAAGATATATACCTTGACAATATAAGCTTTCTGCAGCGGCGTGGCTCTACAGCAAAGCACGGCGGAACATCGCCGAGCGAGCGAGAGGAAGGGCGCTACTAGTCCCGATCGTCGATCCAGGATGTAGGTGAGTGTTCGACCGTCGACAACCAACGCACGGCTGCCGAGACCCGCGCCTTCGTCCGCCAGACCACCTTCGAGGTAGCTTTTGATCGTCGACTCTGCGTGCTCCTGATAAAGATTAAAATATGATTAAGAAAAACTTCTAATTGATAGTTTCGACCTCGGCAAGTAAGGCTTCGTTAGCTGGGTCGTTTTCTGTATCAAGATAATGTACCACACTGATTGAAGATCCAAAATATCGCTTATCAACTACTGAACTAATTTAAAAGAACTTAGAACAGCCCAAGTACCGTCATACTCTAATGACGGTACTTGGGGTCGCCTGAAGGTTTCTGCGACCGTTTGAAGGACGGAAGTGGTCAGTTAATACCACTAATCATCTATCCATTAGATAGACCCCGCATAAGGTTAACTCCATCAATCCACAGACTGAAAGCTGGCCTGTGTTATATTTTTATCACTGTGTTAAACCACACATTTATTTTTCTGATGTATACGAACGTTTAATTCTTACCTTATCTCTCGACATGAGATGCAGCAATCTATCAGTTTGCGAGAACAACGCTGCAGAGTACGCGATATTGATGGCAGTCTCCGGCTTGTCCCCAGTCAGTACCCATAGCACGATCCCTGCGTCGAGCAACGCTCGCACGGTCCGAGGCACGCCTTCTTGTAGGCGATCCTCCACGCCCGTCCCGCCGACCAGTGTTAGCGCACTTTCGAGACGTGCTAGGGATTCACGGATGCGCTTTTCGCGACCTGAGTGCAACAGAAAACATAATCATGCCTGGAAGAGATCGCTGTTAGCGATAAGGCCGCCCATTGTACATGTCCAACTTTGTTTTATTTTTCTGTTTGTTATTTTTAAGGTGTGTGTGTGCAATAAAGAATTTTTCATTCATTCATTCATTCATTCATGTAATATGTAGTGTGTTTTATAAAAATATATAGAAATAATACTTTTTTTTTTTTTTGCTAACCTATGTTGTCCCACTGCTGGGCAAAGGTCTCCCCCAATTTTCTCCAACCATCTCTGTCCTTTGATTTTGAAATAATACTTAACAAGATTTTATTGCACTAACTACTACTTAATACAAATTTTGTTCCAATACCGGTAATACCATGGTGCACTGTCTTCACTTTTATTGCATGCCGGCATAATACAAATTCACTAGAACGAAGGACGTTGGTACCCATAATTTGATAATATGCACTTTTGCTTGACATTGGATGGATTTTATCATGTACGTAAGTACATACCTTGTTTTATTGCGATCGATCAGTGTTGTAAAACGAATACTACTTCGATCTACTAAAAAGATTACGAAGTAGAAGGATAGGTATATTATTTAAAAGGAATTTTGGTCTCGTAAAATAGAAGACAAACAGGAAAACCTTTTATAAATCATACAATAGTAATGACTGATGAGTAATTTATGGATCTCGTGTCTTTGATTGACGACTACAAAATATATAAGTATTATGAAAGATTTATGACTTGGAATGAGGACACACCTGTATTTTATGTTTTAAACCTATGCAAAAGCATACTTTGATAAAAACTTGCTATGTGAGTTCAAACTAGAAAAGTACTTTAGCCTGACTATGAAAATCTACTAAGTATTTCATAGAAAAAATATTTAAAAATGATTTTACATCTATTTTAATAAATCTGTTCCAATAAAACCAAATACCTCGACTCCTAGACCATTACAATGATTTACATACTTTATAACCTTAATATGACTATTGAAAGAACTGACATGACCGTACATTTCCTACAAATTGCCGGCAATTCAAACAATTTACAAATCGCGTGACAGCTTACCTTCTCCGATTTCCGAGGCTCGAGCGTGCGAGGCGAGCCATTCCTCCCACAGCGCCGGCTGCATGTTCCGCTTCGCGAAGACCAGCGTACGTAGACCCGCGCGGGAGTACTCGTTGAGGAGTGCGCGGGTTCTCTCGTAAGCGGCCAGCTCGGCCGACCCAGCACGCATAGGTGTCAGCGCGCCTAGGACTGTGCTGTCAGCGCCTTTTACGTATAACACCACCTGGGACAAATCGAATAGATCAATATCAATGAGCTAAACCGGTACATTTTTATAGAGCACAGCAAGAATTCTTACGAAGGTTTTATATTATTACGATTTCATTGTACGTTTTAAATAATTTTCATGTCACTTCGAAATTTGATTTCGGGACTAACAATGTTTACCTACTCACATTAAGATGTAGCAAAGATAGTACAGGACGTGTGTGTGTAACCAAACCATCGATTACATTTTAATGACGTAGCACCCTGACCTTTCCAACCAGTATAATCTTATCATATCAACTCGTTCAAATTAGTGTTCAAGGTTGAGGACACACCTTACTCCTGTTTATCTGAAGGTGTGCTACATTGCAGTGGGTGAAAGGTTAAAAACGCCTCTAGCTACATTGAGACCGGTCACATGCTTTGGCGCAAACATGTAGTTTCGCGATCACTTCACTAGGTCAGAGAAGCCGATACTTTAGTAAAAGTGGTCAGCCTTTGCGAGAAATTAAAAGTCACACACTGAGTCATTGCTGGCAAATTTTGGAATTAACACTCGGCGAATCAAACGAGCCTTGGAGAACGCAGGAAATAAAGCGTGAAATGACTCGAGGAAATGACTGAAGGTTAATTACTATGTCGATTATAAGTTCTGCGGGCGATAGTGACTGTAAACAAGCATAAACCCGAAATAAAAATGTATCTATAAAGATTTACAACATACTGTTACAACGAATACGCATCACATCCACCGGTAAACCGATTTAGGCTTAGAAAGTTATTCTGCGCTACCTCTGTCTAAACTACAAAAATAGGCACACACAAAACACATGAAACACGAGACTCATGCTCCAACAAACAAGGTTGTTTTTCAGAACTTTTGTTTTCTGACACTTTTGGTCAAGGATTTTCTTTTGTTATAGACCTACTGATATGCCCCTACTCACTCTGATGATATTTTTAAAGTACCTATGTTAATAGGTGTTAAATGCTCTAGCTAGAACAACCCCTCTCACATTCACAATAAGACCCCCTCTCACATCCGCAGACAAATTAGGGGACGAAGTCCAGTATAGTTTTGCGGATCTAATTAAAACCCTATAGTCATTTATTTGGCGATTTCTTTTTAGATAGATAGATAGATAGATAAGAAGTTTATTTCGGTACACATAAAAACACAGTAAAGAAGTTTTACACGTAGTACTACGTATATACTCGTACTAGCGCCACTGTCAAGGGACATTTGTGGTTGAAACAGACTACACACACACACACACTATAGCTTTAGTATTATAGTGTGTTGCATTAGTTATGTATTCGCACAAATGTGAATGTCTTTAGTGATGTTCCTTACCTGTCCAGTAGATGTTCGCATAGCCACCGACATGCACTTCCTATTGCTGTCGAACTGCTGCACCCTCAGCACCTTCAACTTGGATAGTTCACCTCTGACCCCGAGCTCGATCTCGTCTGGCGCACGGCTTCTTAGCTCGTAGCCGTAAGCCAGCGCCGCCTCGGCCAATGCCAGCTCGTCTGGACTTTCCGCTTCGAAGCGAGCCAGCTGGAAACGGACAACACTCTTTTATTTATTTCCTAGAGGAAATAAGACAAATTATTGCTATTACTACTAGCCCATCTTGTCCCACGGTTGGGCAAAGGTCTCCCCCCGTTTTCGCCAGTCACGCCGAGTCCTTTCGTCTGCCAGTTCCTATCAAAGGCGTTTAGTACGTCCCGTCATCTCGAATCGAAGACAAATAGTGCTGTATTTTATTTTCTTAATCATATAAAGAAAGAGTTTTGTCCCTCTCGACGGCACCATAGCTATTCGTCCAGGTACTATATTTGGTCCATGATTTATTTATTAGAACCTGACAGATGTTGACTAAGTTTCGAGCTCATTCAATAATACGGAAGAAGCGATAGTTTCTTTCATAGATGCGGCAAGTTTACTACAAATAATGTTTATGTCAAATTCAAGTTTTAGTGATAGGGTTTCTTGAAGTAAGATTATAAATTTATGAATGAAGATAGGCATTCTTAAAGATAAGATTACATGTTACAGCTGTTTTACAAAGAAATTAGATGTTGTTTTTTTCAATTGGACAAGGAAAAGCGAGAACATTACCATAATGCGTTCCCTTATCGCATTAACTTAAGATGAGTTCAAAATAAGATAAAGCGTAGATAAATTACTTTTATTATAATCGAATAACATAAAGTGCGATTAGACGGTCAAGAATAACTAACATAATATGATTTTACTTCATGCAGCAGACACAACATAGTTAAATAACACTAATATTATAAAGATGAATTGTGTGTAAGTGAGAATGAGCCGTTTGAACGTGAACGAGTAACAATCTCCTTCACGCTCAAAGAGCTCGACGGATTTGAATGAAATTTGGTACAAGATAGTTCGAGTGCAATCGAATTATCGGCTTATTCCAATTATCTCCGTTGAAAATCCCTTTTTTCATTTTTCCCCGTTGGCGTTGACGGCATTGCGCGCTCGTGACGTTATAAATTAATTAACAATAAAAGTAATAAGGCTGATACTGTAATCGATGAAATAAATTAAATTGGGGAATTATATTTTTTTTCAACTAAATGGAAGTTTATTTGATAACTTATGACCTGATGATACTATAAAGTCGTATATTTTAGGTTTCTTTATGATTCATCATAATGTACTTACCGATATATTTTTAATTTGAGCGTGAAAGAGTAACAAAGACACATCCATCCATCTATCAATTAAAACGTGTATTATATGTTTAATTTGTTCATAAATGAACATAAACTATAGTGAGCATCATAGTCATAGTATGTATTTGTATTTTAATCCTAACCCAACTATTGTTATCTGGGCATTACACTTAACAGATATGTTACATAGCTGTTTCATCAAACAGGGATAACGGTTTAATACAATAATATCTATTTGCATTAGGTACGCTTGTTATGCAGGTACTAGTACCACAGATAATATAATACACTAGTATTTAGTACTTGAAATTTTCAATAAGTCGATGTCGGCTACACTGTTCTCGGTAATACAAATGCTATCTATGACGCACCGTATCGACTAATGTGTGCTCTATTTACAAACTCTAAAAGAACTATCATCAAATCAACTACAATACGCTAAAGATAGCCGATATTGAGTTGTTAGGTTTCGTTAGATATCGTTCTGAAGCATAGGTTTATCGCAAATTAAATTTACAATTTACCTCCACTGTTTGACTGTATAACTTACAACCAAGCAGGAAACTTTATATTTTTAAGTTTTAAAAATTATATGGTATTCAATCAATGAAAAAATACAGTCTATTCGGTATTCTAGGCATTATTTAAATCAATTACAGAAACAAAAAAAATATTTATAAAAAAAATATTTACATTATTGTACATAATACAAATAGAACCAGTTGAGCCACCTAAGGACCGTTGCAAACGGTCTATAGGTAGCTCAACTGATCCAAACCACTGTAAGTCGGAAGCGTGCCCAAGACACTGGCCGCATTACCACGTTGAATGGCAATGCTTATTCGTTGTGCCAAATAAGAGCCAGCCCTCGGATCACGCGTTGCTTCGACCAGCCGCCCTGAAAGCATTTTAAAAACGCGATGGGCCCCGGTACCCCATGGACCCTGAGTCTCCACCCCAAATGGCTCAAATATGTAAACCCTATCCAGATTTACATATTTGCGCCGTTTGAGATCTTCAGCCGAATCTGCCGCCGCGCCAGGCCTAACTGATGTCCCCGGGAGATGTGAATGCGCAAGGCTGTGTATTATTGCCTCTAAAGACGTTTCAAAATACGAAATTATTTCGTTCTGCAAATATCGTGAGTACTACATTTAAAAATTCTACTTCGCTAAAATTATAGATAAACAGACGTTTTAATACAGTACAGTGTATATAAATTTCAGTATATGAGCATTGAAAATAATACTACCTTTAACTTCCTCTATCTTCTCCATTGAACCTTCTTAAAACCTGGAAATAAAAGTCTGCTTCATTACCTGCTGTTCAGTGGAAGTACTGGGTGCAGTACTAGTATTGTCATCTCTTGGTCCAAAAGGCAGTTTTGGCAGCCTTATCTTCAAAGGCGACGTCGTAGACGGCGGGGGCGATGGGGTCGTCGATCTTGACTCAGTCAATCGTGAATACCTAAGCAATAAACACATGAATAAATCTATTAAGCCTCTTAAGTGCCACAAAATTCGATGAAAATGTGAATGATAAATGGGCTTTTTCGTTTATTCAACTTGGATAATTAATGAGGTACTCAGGTGAGTACCCTGCGTTACTACTTGATACAGTATCTGATGCTACACGGCTAGATAGCCGTGGTGACCCGTTTATAAAATAACATAAATATCTGTTACGCCTCCGCAAATCTATATCAAATAAGTTGCCTCAGGATGTTTACATTCAGGCCACCCAACCACCCTATCCACAACCACGCCTGAATTTACCAGACATGTTTTAAAAAAAGTCGTTGAGTTGTGATGCCTTTAGCCGACCTTATAATTTCATAACAGAGTAGGCCACTTGCTCATAGGAACTTTATTCGATTATAAAAACTACTAAACTCTGTGTGACTGCATTTTTTCTCACGCAAATATGATGAATCAGGTTATTCGCACGCTCTTCTCACATACGTCAAGTCTTTATCGCGCAAGTCCTTGCGTAGCATTCGGCCTTCAAACCTCTGCTTTCAATCTCATTACGGTAGTATTAATGATGTTACAAAAAATGCATTTCATTATTCCGTCTACAGCGATAACGCGAACAATACATCTAACTGTCTGATTTCCACAACAAATAGTAAGTCATAACACAACATTAATAGTCCTCGTATTTCTGTCGTTTAACAATAGAGGTTATTTGGAATAAAACACTAAATTGGCACTGAGTTAATTTGGGAATAGTAGTTGTTTAGCGACAAAGCATTATTGTGTTAAAATTAAAACAAAACTTATCGTAAAGCTGCGGTTAAAAACTAGTATTTATAAGACAGACGCTTACTTATCGTTAGAACGCAGAGTGCCGTTGGACCGTGAAGGTTTTTCGTCGGAGAATTGTTCTGTGGCAGAATTGGAAACGCTGAGCTGCATATTGTCCACGTGCGGTTGACTCACGACCACTGTGTTGCAAACCGCCAACATCATAAGAAACTCGCGGACCTGACAAAGGAAACGACGAATAAGCGGATATTATAAATATACCAATTATCTTATGGCCTTATGCTAAGTTGCGTGGGGAAGGCTAGGCACATTTTACTTATATTATAAATTCGAAAGTTTGTAAATGTTTTCTACTCTCACGCAAAGAGCTTTGGCAAAAACTTGGAATTTACAAAGTTTTTGACCTGGAATAACACACAGATTAATTTCGCCCGGTTTAGAACCACGCGAGCAAAGCTACGGACGGAAACTTATTAATATACTAATATTAAATATACCAAAATGACAAAAAGTTCAAAATGCGTTTAGTGTACCTTCTGTGTGTGATTTGCATCGTTCTCATCAGTAAGGTGTTGGAGAAGTCGTCTGTTTGGTGACACTACAGTTATAGGGGTCACGATCGGCGGTAAATCAGGCGAGGGCTCAGCTAGAGGGCCGGGGGGATGGTCGTAGTCCACTCCGTTCACATTACACCGCCTGAACACCATCTTGTTCTCGGTCAATGTCCCGGTTTTATCACTAAATAAGTAACTAATCTGCCCTAACTCTTCAGTAATATTTAAAGCACGGCATTCAGTCCGTATGTTCGTCTCAGGGTCATACATCTCCACATCTTGGTGTATGTGATACACTTGTAACAGCTTCGTCATTTCTATCGTGACGTATAACGAAACCGGTATCATGACTTGTAGAGCGATTATGTAAGTCCAGAATATGATTAACCCTTCGTAAGCTGGCCGGTTCGATGTAGGTAGGAAAGGAGGTTTGTTCATAATAGTACCAACTAAATATTGGTCCAACCAAACTTTGCAGCCGACGGCGCCAGCGCAGCAGAGGAATAGGAGAACTAAGACACACCATATCACATCTGTGTTCATTTTTCTTTCTAAACTAGAGCACTTATATCTAGGTCCGCCGTTGTTGAGCATCGCTTTGGTCTCGTGTCCGGCGTACACGACAATGCCCTCGACGTAGTCTGTGTTTTTGATCGTGCATTCCCTGAGGAGCAGGTTTTCTGAGTTGAGCGGCACGCGCGCTCCATTGGGATGCGAGATCGTGCCTGTGAATCGATATATTTTAGTCGACGGCCGTTCTACTTCTACAGAACTTCTGAACTTGACTGGGTTAAACTCAAAATGCTGCAAAGAGAAAACAAACGATTAACCAAGGTTCAGGCGAATTAGAGAAAGTTTCCCACGCGACTCTGGACAATGTAAACTTTGCTATCTTAATGTCGGTGTCATGCCCATCGAGTTGGGAAAATGGCTTTAGACACAGATTTTATTGCGTTGACATTGTTCTACTGGCCATAGTGACTTTACGTCTGTAATCAGCGTGGATTTACTTGAACCTTGAACTAACTAAGACAATCACTTCATTTAGCATCGCAAATTGTTTTTTTATATTAAACAACTGATTAAACATTTCGTCAGTAAGCACACACACGATTTCGAAAAAGTATAAGATATTTTATAGAAGGTTTTCTAGAATAAGTTTATGATGATCATTCACACAAATAAATGTCCCTACTTAAGAGTATAACAATTTCATAAAAATATTATTAACAACAATCTATTTAAAAATACAAATGTACAGAGAAGATACCTTTTCTCTAAATCCAGGCGCAACAATCCGCTGCTTCAAATTGGTCTCTCCGTCTAAATTGCAGGTGTCAAGATAGCAGAAACCCAAGGGGTTCGAGGAATGTAGCAGCACCATATCCGCAGGCACAGCTTCGTTGTTCGACAGGTGGACTAGATCGCCGATGCGCACGTCTCGCCATTTCACTCGCACGTACCGGTCCGCTGATCTGTGCAACAAAGATAGAAATACGTTTGATATTTTTATTGCTTTGCTGTTGAAACAATTATGGTGCTATTTTAAAACAGAAATTATTTAAGGCCGCCTAATGAATATTACTCCTATGATTTATAGATCAATTGACGATGTGAGTGCCTCCGTATTTCAATAAAAAGTTCCTTATGATGTGATATAGATAATTAAAGATAATCGTAATCCTTGGATATTAAAAATTTATTTTGAGATGAACTAGAAGTTAACCACAAATTAGAAGACGTATTAGGATTTAAAAACTTGAATGACTACTCGTAAATGAAAATTAACATGAAAAACTGAAACTTTACCTTTTTATACTTTACCTACATAGGAAAATAATAATAAAATGACTTCGTATTTCAGAGTTATTTAGTTATATATATATATATTCGACTGATAATAATAATGATTGTAAAATAATTTTATAAAAAACTAGCGACCCCCTTCGACTTAAAGTTACTCCTACCAATGTATGTAGTAGATGTTTTTAAAATATTTACTTGAGTTTAAACAATTAAGCAGGATAGCATTTTAAGCCATACTGCCTTCAGGATAAAATGATTTTAATATGTAAAATATTATGTAGGTATATTTTATCTTTGAATGTAGAATAGATTATGTTAAAGTTACATTTCACAATATAATATAGGAATACTTATGTATGTATAATGCAATTTCCATAACCGAATTAGTTCCCAAAACAACGGCCTAATGAATGAGACACAAATGCGAGTTTAATTGTGAAATGCATTTTTAGATAAGGTTGTTATGTTATGTTTCCTTTGTTAACCTTAATTTATTAAACTTTCATTATATCACTTGTGATTAATTGTAATTGGATTATTGGCCACGTGTAGGTATTATGAATACAACCATTTCGTTAACGTTTATTGCACGACTAAGGGCCGTTCCAATTAGCTTTATGGGCAACAAAACCATGCTAACATTCACCAAAATCATTAGCAATTATCAAATATGAATTTGGCATTTTAATAACACACACAAAGCTTTTTTGCTGTGAATTGTGAATACCTAATTGTAACCATGTGATTAAAAAAAACTAAAATAAGTATATAAAACTATGACCATTATAAATGACTTAGATCGGCAAGAACCTAATAAGGAAACTAAACTTAATATAATCTTATCACCTCTTATCGCGTATGTTTAGCGTGCTTGAAATATAGTCAATCAGACCGTATACACAGTTATCACAATCTCAATAATTGAACTGAGCTAAAAGTTTACTATACTATACTAGCTATTTCATTTAATAAACCCTGTGTTGACAGTTGGACAAATTCTTTCTACCCTTCGTCCAGACGGTTTACTGCCCTTGCTTCAGATGGAAAACTAACACGTCACTGATGTAATTCGTTGAAGGGACTG
Organism: Xanthorhoe spadicearia; assembly: GCA_947086425.1. Taxonomy (NCBI): domain Eukaryota; kingdom Metazoa; phylum Arthropoda; class Insecta; order Lepidoptera; family Geometridae; genus Xanthorhoe; species Xanthorhoe spadicearia. Next base: position 7,218,592 of record OX352199.1, read on the forward strand.
TGAAATATTGGTAGCTCGTTTCTCGTCGTAAACTCTTTTTAAAAATACATGTTTCACTTTAGTCAAACTAGTAACTAGTAACTAATCCCATTATTAGGTTTACAGAAAAAAGTTGCTAGGTTAACATTACATAAGGTAACAACAAATACAGTCAAACAAGGTAAAAAATAATGAAATATAATGAAGTAATTATTTCGTTATTTTTTTGTGTGTATGGTTTGGGGATACCTAAACGTTAGATACCTACTTACTACACTCATGTCCATTCAATGGCTGTAACATTTTGGATAAACTTAAAAAAGCTCAGCAGCAGAATAGCACGCTTTATTATGGCAGTTAAATGGTGTCATGCAGTAAGAGCTGCACGTAGAAACCTCAATTAATAAGTTGATGTAATACATTCTTACTAAGCAAGTAATTTTAATATTTAATAATGCTACGAACCCAGTTGCACAGATAAATAAATAATTGATACCCTTTTTCCTGTTGTGTTGTACCCAATTAACCCTAATATGAGGAGGTTTTTTAACGGATCTCAAATAAAGTTAGACTGAAGAGTATCCACGATATAAGTAGTATGAAATTAGAAGCCCTATCCTAAAGTAACTACCTGCATATTTATATGTAATAATACGCATTGACTTCAAAGTTTTGTTAGGCCGAGAGCTCACTTTCACCTCACGAGAAACGATGAAGTCGGAAAAAGTAAGGCGAACGCGGCTAATTCCGCCATAAAGAAGTGTGTCATCTTACATCAGCGCGTGCACTGCCAATGTAAAGGCCAGCCTAGCCGGATATCGACTTTGACGGCCTAAACATAATCATAAACCGTAGCCGTAACTCGGAATACTAACATGGAAAATAGGGAGAAAAGCTTTACCTGACTTACAACGTAATTTGTTGTTCCCTTCGTGCTTAGTACTTCCAATTGTTTACTAAAGCTACTTCATAACTACCTTACTATTTCTAGATACGGGAACTCAAAAGTAAGCTTGCAAACTTTTGGGGCAGTGTTACGACCTGGCCTAGTCTGTAGAATGGTGAATGCAAAAACAACAAAGGAATAGTAATCGCTGTAACCACGTGATAACTACTCATGACATGGAAATGTAAGGGCGTTTGCGTACATCTCTCTTACTTAAATATCTCGAACTCTAGCCTTGTAGATTCTTAGACCAAAATACCAGGGGCCTGACTCGCTATCGCGAAAAACACAAGTTATGTGACGATTTCGGGTTCAGCTAATGTTGGTAGATACTGAATTCGCAACAGTTCACCAACATAAGCCGACCCCGAAATTGTCACGAAATTTGTTTTTCGCGATAGTGAGTCGAGCCCCAAAATCTAAACATGTCAGTGACAAGGAAATAGTTCTCTACATTTAATAAACAGGGACGTTCTAACTTGAATTACCATAAAGATCCTATTAATTTGTTGCCTGACTTGCTAACTCACCTAATGATCTTATATTACGTGAACTGAACAGACTTCAATTATATTTTTACAGATCCTTTTGGCTGATAATTTATTCAGTAGATGTAAGTAATTTTAATAATTCAGGCAGCTATCATCAATTTACTTTACAGTCGAACAATGCACTGCATTTCAATGAATTCTGATGATTTTGGTAAATATAATAAGTACACATTTAGGTAAGTGTAGGTAAGTAAGTATATATGCGAAAATATAACAGGATAAAGAATGTACCAGGACTAAATAAAGAGATAGGTATAAGTAATTCTTTTCCAGAAACTAAAAATTAAATAGAAAAGTTTATATTAATTAACGAAACATAACATAAGATTATATTTACGTATACTAAATAAATATCCTTGGACATTTCACACAGCGTCATACTAACTTGGAACATGGGGTTTTATTATCACAAGAATGAATACAAATAGTGCAACATTGGCTATTTCATGCATTATTATTATTTTTACAGGGAAAATTTATAACTTGGCTGTAGCGATAAAAATAAAAAAATATTTTCCATAGACATATTAAGTACTTACTTAACTCCTACTTGCTTGTATTGCTGTTATATATTCATAGCTCTGTAAATAATTCGATGTAGAATGATGAATGAAAACTTCGCACAAAAAGTTATTTCCGCCTTATCTCTATACCTACCTACTCTTCTGTAGTTAAGGACATCTACGTAGGTACCTACATTTGCTACTACAATACCACATGGCCATAAGTTTATGCGAATTTATTCAGAAATATGAGACAGATGTTCTGAAAAACTAAATTAAACACGATCCAATGGTACCTACATTATTTTCTACAAGAATGTAATAGGTCCCATACGATACGAGTAACCAATCGGCTTCCCATGTCTTACAGTACCGTCTACCGTTATCTATTCGCTTTCTTTTATCCGTGCGGCTGTCAAGCATGCGAGAGAAACTCGAAGTCTTATGCGAAATCCTTGCAAACAACATAATAATAATAATGAATACTACATTCAAAAACGATTTATTGATCACATTCAAGAAGTATGATTGGTCAACAAGCCTCTAATGCGTTTGAATTAGCCTATTGGCAATGAAAACTATTGAAGAAATTACCAGCCAAGGCCTTTTTAAATCAATACCCATCAGAAGCAGTAATCATAAGTACAATAATTGGCAGCGCGATATTATAATATAGCTGACTGAAAATAATTCTAAAGCAATTTCAATAATTGGTGTTTTTTCGAGATTCACATAAGTACTGCGAAGAGTGTGTGAAAGGTGGACCTCCAAGTTACGCCATGTACGCGCTAGCCCAGGCGATCTTATGTCAAAAAACGTGTTAAAACGTAAATATCATAATTTATCTAATAAAAAAAATATCTAATAAGCAAAGCTTAAGGATAAACACTTAACACATTTTACTCTGTTATAATTTAAATTCAAGTTCTCCGCGAAAAAACTCCATTTACTTTCATGGTACTGTAGTGCATTGACTATGAAGCCAGCACCGGGGATTCCGGATTCATTAGACATTGTTGCATTGGAACGAGTTTCCGACAGCTGGGAAATGCTCAATCGCTCAAAGATAATGATGCTCATCTTCCGTCTAGCTAGGTAATTCCGAAAGACAATTCTTAAAAGGTAAAATTAAATAATTTGTATATTTAAGTACCAATCCAAATTAAGAACTAAGTACCTAATAGGTTAATTGGAAATCCGTCCTCATTGATTGCTTAAGTTAAAAACAAACAGTAAGTAGTGTTCATTCTATCTGTGTCATTTTACTGTACTTACTTGACCTTAGGTTCAATAACGGCAAAATATTTTATCACAGAATTTCACTTCAACTTTTCACCGATGAAGCATGCCAAATGGTTTAATATGATTTATTTTTGGTTGAATATTGAATAGCATTAAGTATAATAAAGTCATTGAAAATAGAAAGTAAGACATTGTTGCAAACAATGGTTTGAAAGTACGAGTTTACGTTTGATGACATATCAATAGAGCAAGAGGCATTGTTTATAGAAAACAATGTTTAGCAAAATAATACCGTCAATCATTCCTGAGAACAAGCACGATCAAGGCATAATTGAAAAGACTGGAGGCTGAATGTATTACATTACATCGTCAGTCATATTGATATATTGTAATGGTCTCATCGACGCTGTCCTCGTTGACCTAATCACACCCACCTAAACGCTCAATGCTATGTTTAATGACGGCACAAAATAGTCACAGTCCTAGTTAGACTTAAGTTGAGGACATCAACTACGAAGTCATAGTCATGTCGACGAGTAGGAAGTGATAGGTCAGTCAAATGGCCTCGGTTAGCGGCTTTTACCGTTCCCCAAGCGAGAGCAAAAACTGCAACACCCTGTCTCGAGAGAAGTCTATTGTAGTGCTCTCCAAACCGGATGCAGGCCGACCTTCAGGTGTCTCAGGGACTCTGTACTAGTTCTGACGTACAATAGCTCACACACAAGGTTAACGATGAGAATTGGCTAGAATTTGCAATGCTTGTGTCGTAACACTAACGCTTATTTGGTCTGAGACTAACGCATAAAATACATAAAAGGAAACAGAGCTTTTATTCAAGTCTCACTTGAAAAAGAGCTAAATAAGTAGTTATAGTTAACGTTTCAAATGAAAATCAATACCGATTCATTATAAATTAAAGACTTTCCTTGTGCAATACATCAATAAAAATACCCAAAAATACTTTCAAGGAAGGCTGAATGCCACTATAACAAGCCGTTCCAATAGTTAATTTTTGTTACGAATAAAAATAATAATTATAATATTAAAATAATAATTATGCAGAACTACATAAAAAGCACCTTGAATTTAGTGCTCGTACATACTCTGGCGATGACTATTGCTTTTCATTTAAATCAATAGAAAGTTTTTGGTAGGTATAAGTCAGAGGTCGGTGGCGCCTTGCACTAAACTTGCAGTGGCAGTTAGGTACACTAGGTACCAGTGCCAGACAGCTAAACTCGTTTCATTGTGAATTATTGTTTATCTGCATGTGGATGGAGTACCCTAACTCCAAAATTGGAATGTAGCCAATGTTGCTTTTCATCACTACGCGCATTTCAATATTATTGAAAGCTGTCGTGAAATTGAAAGTATTTAGAATCACTTCGAACCAGGTGGCAACAAATAATACCGACACAAGTTCACAGGGAAATAAGGTCGTGTTATTTTTCACCTATCACCTATACCTACTTGTGTTGATCGTAATCAAAGCCTCGACATACGGGGAGGGTAAATGAGAAACTTTATTGGTTTGCTGTCTTTTCATTAAAATCAATAAGGGGTTGAAGGCCTTCGTCAATATTGAAGTTTGTTTATAAAGGCCTAGGACCACTTGATAATTAATAATAAATATAAAGAAGCCCCTATAGGAGCCCATTTAAGAGAGAATATCGAAGAGTACCAATACCAATCAATCAACTATGAGACTATCTCACGGTACAAGAATATCGCATCACGACTGGAATTCCTAACGATCAGGGTTGTTAATCTCGTATAGAGGTATTTCAACAGAAAAACAATGATGTATATGCACACGGAAATACCAAGAAAGGATAAAGTGCGGGTTTTCCTGTTTCGGGTTACCGTAACCAGTAGGATAATTTGCAAATAATCTATACCAATATTACATTTTTTAAGGTCGGGTTTTGCAGTGGCTATCATTGATGAACGAAACACGTCACCTCCATCGATGTAGATTCGACATTGACCGTGCATCGTGATTGCCGTTCACTCGGCCGGTCGTTTTGCATGAATATTTAACTTTGTTGACGCCACCAATGGATTCAATCTGATATTCAATAAGATTGTTTTTCATGCCTACTAGTAGAAAGTAGAGCATAGCGTAAGTTAAGGTCACGGTTAATTTAATTTACCAGGAAACAGGTGTAAGTTTATGTTCAACATTTCTTCAAGATCATTTAATCTTTCTTTGGAAATTATATAAAACTAGCTGCGCCCCGCGGTTTCACCCGCGTAACGTAAGTCCCGTTCCCGCGGGAACATCGGGATAAAAAGTAGCCTATATCTACATACCAAATTTCAACCAAATCGGTCCAGCCGTTTTTGCGTGAAAGAATAACAAACATACATTCTCACAAACTTTCACATTTATAATATTATAATATTACATATATATAGTAGGATAGTAGGATTATAATTCGCATTCGCTAAAAAAAAAAGCTTTATTCGACCTTTTTCAGAGAATATCAAACTTCCTGTTATTTTATCACTGAAATAGGAAATTGTGAGGCATGATCTGGACGCATATTATACTAATGACTGTATCATAAACTCACTTGTTTTGCAAGCTACGCGTGTGTGTGATATTTCCTCAATCCTCGTATGGCTGTAAAGATGTTTGTAGCTCTGATAATTGTGGACTAACTGAAGCGTTAATTGTTTCCACCCACCGTTCTCCGCTAATTACCACTTATTATCACGTATTATCATAATAGGAAAAGTTATAGGTTTAAGTAACATTCTATCACAAAGCAAATAACATGATCATTCTTGCATTATGGTGTAAAGGTAGTATGGGTGTAGTATTAGGTAAATTGCATATTAAAATCATCTACCTCTGTGTTCAAATAATAATAATAATAAATATAAATATCCTTGGACATTACACACAGCGTCATCTAGTCCCAAATTGAGTGAGATGAATGCAATTGCGTTTTCCCTATGCCTTGCCCTTGCCAAAACCCAGACCAATGATCCATTTTTAACGACTAACGTGCTTCCTAAAAGCACGTTACTCGATAAAATCTGACGTGCACTAAGTAATAGAATTCCACATAACATGATTTACATAATAAAATATCTTAGTAATATGAGGTTTCGTAATAACTATCACTAAGTAACTGACTGGGTGTACTCTCTACTAACTCTCCACACTTTAAACTGAAACAGCGCTATTTTCCGTTAGGAAGAATGGTCGAGAGAATCCGTTGCAAAAATAGATATCGTTTATTGAATGAACACAATCCCTCAATGCTGTTTTTTCCGATTATATTAAACTTGTACAGAGAAATGAAGAGATCGAGTTACGCCTACACAATTTAGTGAGTAAATCACTTTGTACACACAGATGTATTATTTGTATACAATACACACGTAAATCAAGCGAGGTCCAACAAGTAAAGAAGAAAATTTGTAAGGGCACACAGAAGCATGGATTGTGTATTATTTGAACACTGCAAATTTTCTATAGTTTTATCAAGGAGAGAACCAATGAAGTATGTATTTGATTGTTTGTAACAATTTGATTACTTTTCACTAAGTAATTAGTAAGTACAGAATGATCTAACCAAATTACTGCCTACAATGCAATACGGATACGGAACCAGCTGATGATGATTTATCGGTGCGTGACCAACATTGGTCTGTTATGGTCTGCTTCGCACTTGGATATTTTTATTGTGATACCGTTTAATTAATATTGTTTGAAGATCGAGGGTATTTTTGACGCTCGATTCTTTCTTACATTGATTTCAATTGGTGTCAATTGACGGTATTACATTCGATTGTCTCCAATAAACCTTGTTGCATCATAAAATTTAAATTTTGCACAGATTTGCAAAGTGTTACTTAGCTGAGAAATTACTTTACACAACATTGTATGACTATAAGCAAGTTAAATGGCATAAAAGTTACTATTTCACATAAATCCAAATGTAGCGGTGTGCTTTTATGTTTTGGGAACACGCAGTTTTTAAACAACTAGTAATATAGTGCGGCTTTACTGTTTTTCATATTGGAATTAAAAATTGGAAGAATGACAAAAATAATCTAATTTATGGGGTCAGATTTATTATGTCATGTATACACAAGGACGTCTTGTCTTCCAATTAAAAGATGAACAATCATAGATGCAGTGACAACTGTACTCTACCAAGGCAATAGATCACTCAACTGCTGAGTAGGGTAAAGATCGCACAATTGTTAACCTTGACCAGAGAAGGGAACACACCTCGATGGAAATAGCCGACCCCACTTACACTCAGATGAACGTAATTCGACTGAAGGACCACCGCCGATCCATAGACAGACGAAGCAACGAATAAATTTACACCGGTACTAATGTAAATCACACCAGTTTGTTTGTTGATGGCAATGTCCTTAGTTTACTGGCTACTTAAGGTCACACTGCCAAGGCCGGTTCGGAGCACGCAATTAGTAGGTAGCTCTCTGGTGTGGCTTCTTATTAACCATTTACGTAGATAGCTACCTATAAAGCTGTCTTTCACTTTTTTATTTGAACGAGACAACCAACAGTCTTAAAAAACTTTAATTACTATCATATCTGAATAATAATATACCTACTTACTAAGATAAATCTGCGCTTATCTCATTATGAGACTTCGTTACATTAATTCAGCATATCCTTCATCAAAACGCTTACTTTAAATTTTCAAATTAACAAACTGCTCAGTAGAGGTTGTTTTGTTCAAGATTATACGAGAACTTTACTCAAATTCTAATTAAACAACTTTTAACTTGTGACGTGACTGTACAGGTATAGCTGCCGCCGCACGCTGTGTCGGTGTATATGTAAGCAACTTTGTGTAATATTTTGTCAAAAATTTCTATAGCATACTTTACAATGTAGGTCAATATTTGCGTAAATTACAAAGATGAAGTTTATGTGCAAAATGCCAAGTAACTATGACTGTTGATAGTTTCTTTATCAACGTTTTAAGGTGTTTGGTTATGGATGTAGATTGTAGACTTAGCTAGCTACAAGGATAAACTGGATTAACTTTGAAGAATGGAATGGAAGGTTTCATACAATATATAAAATACAAGAAAATAAATACCAAATATGGATAAGATTAACACTTAAATAAATAAAATAAAATAAAATAAAAAGAGCTTTATTTCCACACTTATGATTAACAGTTTAGAAGTAGTTTATTAAATTAAAGGATAAGAAAGTTAATGAAAAAAAATATAAACTAATGAGAATAAATATCTAATTTTAACTAATTCTTATAAGTATGGACCGCCTTTGGCGGTAAAAGCCTCCTCCAAGAGACTCCAGGTTTGTCTGTTTTTGGCGGTTTTTGGCCAGGCTTTTCCAGCAACTTGTATGATATCATCATACCATCTTTGTTGTGGTCTTCCTCTTTTTCTTCTCTTGTCTAAGGGTAGCCAGTTGGTAGATATGTACGCCCATCTATGTGGCTTCATTCTTTGTAGGTGTCCTGCCCATTTCCATTTCAATCCCATGACTCTTTTTACTACATCTTTAGACTTCGTTTTTCGCTTAATATCTGAGTTTTTGACACGGTCTTTTAGCTTGATGCCGAGAAAACTTCTTTCTATACCTCTTTGGCATATCCTAAGCCTCTCCAGTGTTTTCTTCGTTAATGGCCAGGTTTGACATGCATATGTTAGGCAGGGTATAAGGCATATTTCCATGGCTTTGTTTTTTAGTTTTATGGGTAAGTTACTTTTAAAGATTTCTTTCATGGCCCAGTATTTGTTCCATGTCGATTTTATTCGTCTGCTTATTTCTTTTGCTGTGCAAGAGTCAAACGCAATGAGGTGGCCCAGGTAGATATATTCATCAGCATATTCTAGGATGGTAGAGTTGACCGTGATTGGTGTTTTGCATTTGTTAGTCATCACCTTTGTTTTGTCCTGGTTCATCTCTAGTCCAGCTTTTTTACTTTGAACGTCCAGCGACTCTACCATGTATTGTAGTTCAGTTGGGCTTTCAGAAAGAAGTACGATATCGTCTGCAAATCTCAAATGTGTTAAGTAGTAACCGTTCATTCTAATACCCATACCTGACCAGTCCAGAGCTCTGAAGATATTTTCTAAGATGGCAATAAAAATATTGGGGGACAGCGGATCGCCTTGTTTTACGCCTCGTTCAATGGGGAAACTCGGGCCTGGTGTGTCTAATTTTACCTTGGCAGTGCTTGTATTATATATCTCTCTGATAAGGTTTATATAGTTAATGTTTATCCCTTGTGTTTCCAGTGAATGCCATATGAATGTGTGCAATATAGAGTCGAAAGCTTTGGAGTAGTCGACAAAGCAAATGTATAAGGGCTGGTCATATTCTACGTATTTTTCAATAACTTGTTTCAAGGTGTGGATATGGTCCACAGTTGAGTAGTTTTTTCTAAAACCTGCCTGTTCTACTGGTTGACTCTCTTCTATTGAGCTAGATATTCTACGTAGCAGCGTTGTAGCAAACACTTTATACAGACACGACATCAAGCTGATAGGTCTGTAATTAGTTATTTGTTTAGGGTCACCTTTTTTGTAGAGTAATACTATTTCAGAACCTGTCCATTGGTGTGGCAATTTTTGTTCATTCATAATGAGGTTAAATAACTTTGTAAGTGGTTTTGTAAGAGTTTGTTTAGCAGCTATTAACATGTCATTGGTAATGCCGTCTGGTCCTGGGCACTTACCCGGTTTAAGCCTCCTTATGGATAATTCTATTTCACTTTCCAGGAATGGTGGGACTGGGTCCATAATATTAGTAGGGCTGCTGGTATAGGTATCTGCGCAGCTGCCAATGTTACTGTAGAGCTGTTGGTAGAATTGGGTAGCTATGTTGAGTATATCATTTCTGTTGGTTATAGTGGTATTAGAGGAATTACTCAGGTGAGTCATTAGTTGTTTTGTTGTGTTCAGTTTCTTGTATGCCCTTTTCACTCCACCTGTTTTGTCTAAGAAATCATGAATAGTCTGAATTCTGTATTTATGTAAATTTTGTTTCGTTTTTTTGTTTATGGTTCTAAACAAACTGGTAAGTCTTCGTTTTTCTTTCCTTGTTTTGTTTGGTTTGTTTCTGAGTTCATGTCTTAACTTGTATAGCTCTACTATTTCATCAGTTATTACTAACTGTGATTCTTTTGATTTCATATTCAAACATGGCTTTAAGCATTTAGTGAGACTATTTTCGATGTTGTCATAAAATGATTGGACTGTTTTTATATCTATTTCTGGTATGATAAGCTTCTTGTTAATATTGGTGAGATCAGTGCTTTGTGTGGTGCGTCCATAGTTAGCTCTTGTATGGATCCGTGGTTTTACAGATACGGTCATCCTGATCATTCGGTGGTCGCTAGAGTGCCGGAATCTACTGAGTACATTTACATTTTCTACATATTTCGGTTGGTTTGTTGTTATAAAATCAATCTCGTTTTTCGTTACTCCGTTCGGCGATAGCCATGTCCATCTAAGTTTGTTAGACTTCTGAAATAAGGTATTTGCAATCTTCAGTTTATGTTGAAGGCAAAACTCTATGAACCTTTGGCCTCTAGAATTTCTGACGCCATAACCGTAGCGTCCCATAACTGTATTTTCGTTGATCTCTGGTTTACCTATCTTTGCGTTAAAATCTCCCATTATTATTGAATTTTTTGTGCATTTATTCATTGCTTTCTCAAGTTCGGAGTAAAAGCTTTCTATTTCTGCTTTATTCGCTTTTAAAGTAGGGGCATAGACTTGTATTATAGTGTAAATTGATGAGTGAATTTTCATTTGTAGTATGGCTACTCTTTCAGATATAGCGATGAAATCTTGTACTTCAAAATTTCTTTGTTTTTTAACCATAAAGCCGACGCCTTTTTCTCCTTGGTTCTTCCCATAGTAATAAAAGACGTAGTTTCCTCTATCTTCAATTTTATAACCTTGTCTTCTTACTTCAGAAATACCGATGACGTCCCATTTTATGTTTGTTAGAGCATACTCGAGTTCTATTATTTTAGTTTCATTCAAAAGAGAACGAACATTGAATGTCGAAATATAAAATTTCGTTGCCCTTGGAGGGTGGTAGTCTACTGCCCCCTCGGTGACTAGCCGTCCTGGGGGAGGTTGTTTAAAATTTTCTTCTTTGCTTTTATAATTGCTGCTAGTGGCGCTGTGCTGAGTGTACAGTAGAGGAGGCTTTGTTAATTGCTAATCATCAGATTCTGCTGACGAGAGAGCCGTACTATATGCTGGTGTAGAGTTTTGTTGCTGAAGAAAGTTTGTCATAAACCTTTGTCCTTTTTCAGCGGCTGTGTTTCTCTTTACTTTGGTCTTTTTAGGTATTGCTTGGTATTTGGGTGCGTTTTCTTGATTATTGCACTGGTTCTCGTTTGCCTTCTGATTAGGGGGGGTTATCTCTAACCCTCTTTTCTTAGAAATATTGTTTCTTTTTGGTTCTGTGTTTCTGATTTCGGAAGTACTTGGTTCTTTGATTATCAGGCGATCGTAACGTAGAAATGCTATTTTTCCCTCTTTTCTTTCTTTTTGAAGTTGATCCTGAAGCAATTTCCTGCTCTCAAGGACTTGGTGTGGAAAATCTTCTTTCACGTAGATAGTTTTGTTTATTAGAAGTTGTTTATTTTTCAGAATTGCAATTTTTTTGCCGTATGTTGTGAAGGTTACGACTATAGGTCTAATTTTTTCTTCAGACCTCTTACCAATTCTTCTGATCATTTCAAACTCTCCTTTGGTGCATTCAGCATTCATTTCTTTATTTATTATCTGCAACACTTTAATTTCCAGTTCCTCATAGGATTTTTCACCTTCGTCCACAGCAAAGAATATTATATTTCTATATCTGATGTGTTTTTCCAGCTCAAAAATTCTCTTGTCCTGCTCTGAATTTGTCTTTTTAATCGAATCTATTTCTTTTTGTAAAATACCAAACTTTTTGTCTATATTTTCATTTATATTTTTAGTGATGCTTGTTTCTAGCTTTTTCAATGACTCTACGGAGTCTCTACTTATGTCCGTTCTTAGGTCTCTAAGAAGTTGTTCAATGCCTGATGTTGACATGGTGGTGCCCTCTGTGTTGGTATTTCGTTATTAATTCTCTACCTATTGGTTCTAATTGATTGCTTTCCAATTTGTTTACTTATAATCAGGTAGATGTCGCCTCCTTGCTGATGCTTATTGAGGTTCACCAGTTTTCCAATAGATGTCGCTGTTCTGAATACAGTTCTATGGTCAATGAATTGGCAGAATTTGATGGCACTTAGTGAATTTGTTAATTATGAGATTTGGTACATGAGGGGTGTTTATATCGATTTATCACTGTATCTACTTTTGTATCACTGACCTTTGTCCTTTGTCCATAAATAATGTCACCTTTTGCACTGTTTAAACTGTTACTGTTCAACTTTGTGTTTAGTGTCTAAATTGTCATAAATTTCACTTTTCCACCAATAAAATCACTTGGTATAATGGTGTGAGCCGGTTTCTACGATTTACTTTGTTTTTCACTGGTAATATTCGCTTAGACTATTTAATAACAAATTAAAACTGCGGAGCAACTTTCAATCAGTGTTTACTAAAGAGATTAACACTTAGATTGCCTAAATTGCTAATTAGGGTATAAAATAATTGTGATACAAAAACTTACTCTAAAAGACAAACCTGATAAAACTGACGAATAAAGTAAGTTTAGGTCACCCTGCAACGTTAAATATACGTACTTAGTTCCACGTTCATCGTAAAACTCTAACATACGAGTAAAGATACTGACGCATGTTCTACGTAGGACATGGAATTTGTTTAACCGCACTACCCACGTGATAGGAACAGATTAACGGATTTTCCATACACTATAGCCAGAACATATTATAGGGAAGAGTCTTAGTTTCGTCATATCTTCCAGAAATAAGAACCACAGAAAGCCAGTTCTATTGCAGCTAAAATATGGTTAATTATTGTACGATTTTTGAGTACAGAATCTAAACACATAATCTGACTGCAGATTGTATTGTATGGATTCTCTGACTTCGACGTAAGTTTGTGCCCTTTGAAAAAGCCTGATGACACCTATGTAAGTACTTAAAAGTTTAATACGTTGCTGCTATGAGCTGTACAGTAATGGTGTTTAATGGCAAACTGAGACAGGCCAATCCTTTTATGAATCACGTTGATAATAATTTAAACCAACAAATCTCTTGTTTATAACCGAAGAGAACCTTATTATAAGACCAAATAATGAGGTGCTAACGATTTCAAAATTATTTGGTAGCTATTAGAAGTTAGCGATGAATAAAAGGTTAAAATGACATCAGAAAGTATGTCCAGATACCATTCGAATATTGCAAAACAGTGTGAGGTAATCAATTACAGACATGTGCTTAGTAACATCTTGAAGTATCAGGTCAGGTAAAAACGTTATTGCACTAATTTAAAATAGTTGTATGTATTGATTAGGTACTTTACCGATCCAACAGTAAAAAAAATGTTGTTTTGTATTGTAGGTAAACTACTTTAAATAACGTAACTACATATTAGATTTCTTGGTCACAGGCAATTTTTGCAGGTTTTTCATACGCTAACTCTATCTTTGTTTGATCCGAATGGAGTCCTGAATCGTAAATTGCCAGAACAGGATCGCCACTGCATGCGCCAGAGAAATCTATTTATAAAACGTTGTACCTATGACCTGATTTTTCAAACGGAATGGACCTATTTTATAAACGCAGAATAAGTAATTAAATATAAAGTTCTACTTTGAAGATTATACCTGGGTAATTTGAGGTAATCTGACGAGACACATGACATCCTTAGTCGTCAAATGTTATCTTTAGTGTGAATTGAAAAGATTAGTTCTAAGATTGTGATAGAGATAATGATCGGTTTCATGTGCAAGACAAAACCTTTAAACAAGTAAGTACCTACTACTTAGTTTAGTCAATATCAAGTTTTCAATTTACTTTTAAGTTACTTAATCATTTTGGTAAGTACATAGTAAGTACCTCCAATAAAATGTTGTTTAAGTGCTCGTGGTAAACATTATTATCAGATGGTCATTTCTTTGTGGATCTTCGGGGGCCTTGACCTACTTTTCGGAATGGTTCCTCGTTTCAATCCTTCTGACACCTCAGTCAATATTCACGAGGTACATCATGCTATTAGGAATAATCCTTTTCAAATATTAGATTCAATTTGGGTATTCGCTTTACGATAGAAAAGTCTGTTTTATTTTATTTTATTTATTAGGGAAGATAAACAGTCATACATTGTATCTTATAGGTATAAGGTGTTGAGTAAATATAGGTTTAAGTTAACGTAGGTATGACCCACAACATCATCCACGGATTGTTTTGTTAGATTTACACTCTAGACTACATGTAATTAATTGTAGACCCATAATTAATACAAGTTGTGGATCTATTAGATCTCATTAAGGCCGTATCATCATCATCAGCTTACTGCTCTGTTACCACAGAAAGGCTCTTGGCTAGTCGGCATAGCAGTCTTTCGGCCAGATACCTATAATAGCGTCAGCGTCATAGTTTCGGAAAGGATCAATTTTATTGAGAGAATTCCCGAATAAAAGGGTGAATGGAAACAATATCGTGAAATGTAAATAAATAACGTCGTTTAATCACATATCACTAAAGAACATTTTGTAGGAAATTTCGTCACATTTCGGTCCATCCAGTCATCATCCCATTCATACACTGGGACATCCGTTTGCTGGGCCAACTTAAAACCAGAAAGTATTCATCATTTAATACGTGGTCACCTATGCCCTAGCGCACAACAGCAGGGCACAACAGCAGGTTACAGGTTGGTGGGATGGCCCTACTATTAAATGATATTTAATCAGAAGATAAATTAAACGACATTATGCTAGATACTATACTCGAACCTATATAAGATAGACGAAAGCTATTACCTAATGGTGGCCCCGGGACGCGCAAAGACCAAGAGGCAGACCACCCGCCCGATGGTCGAACGACATCGTAAGCGTGGTCGGTCATCAGTGGATAAGACTCGCGAGGGATCGGAATGAGTGGAGGCCTATACCCAACAGTGGGTGGAAGTGGGCTGAGATGATGATACTCGAACCACTATTAATGCACTGGTTGGATGGGGACGTAATACAGAGGCAGAAAGAGATTAACGGAAACTAATTGATCCAATATTCCGATCCTCTAAGCTTCTTCAGATAACGTTAATAATAAGAAGATTATCAGCATAAAGAGTTGTCCGGTATATGTAGATAGATAGGTACTTACTGGAAGGATTAGAAAAGTAATCGGGTACATCAAGGTATTGTCTGTAAGTGGCCTTATATTCACCCTTGGAATGAAATCACTGACACGATCCAAATGTTCCGGAAAAACTAACTACCTATTTGGAAAGTTCGAGGACACCCCTTGTGTGATTTGCTGTCGAAGTGAGGAATATTTCAGAAGCATCGATCACCGAGCTTTTGACGAGTAGTTCTAACCCTACCCTAGTCAGTAGGATTAATTATCTGAATCAAAACAACCCGTAGTAATCAGTAAAACAACCTGAGTGTTTTACAACGTTAAGTCTGATGTATGTAGGTACTTTGTCACAAAAGCTATGGTGAGTATTTCCCTTACACGTACGGTTGTACAGTTGTACACTACTTGGTAAAGTACCTTGCTACTTGTATTGTGGTTATTTGAACAAAGACTTGAGTGAATGACATAACATGTAACGGTGTTATGTACTTATGTTAACATGACGAGTTTGGTGAAGGGCCTGCACTAAAGGGTCTGAAGGCAGTTTGTCATTCATGGGAGGGAATTCCAACCTTTTGTTTGTTTTACTTAGCTAGCTTTAAACCTTATTAATCCTGCCAACCAATAGGTTAACATAATTATAACATAAGTAGAATAATAATTCTACTAATGTTATAAATATGCGATATTTTGTATGAATGTGTGTGTATAGATAGATGTATGTTTGTTATTCTTTCACGCAAAAATGCTACTGAACGGATTTGGCTCAAACTCGTATAATAGCTTAGGAATAACATATTAGGATACTTTTCCTCCAGATTATGCTGCGTAGCCGCGGAACGAGTAAGCTTATCATTTATAATTTAGAATTGGTTTATCAAAGGAACTAATTGATATTATATGCATTTTAGTAGCATTCAATTAAATGTCAATTAAAGGCATTTACATACTACCCTGTTCTCAAGAAACTTCTTATAGCCCACACTAAACGTAGTGGTAATTTCTCTGACGCCCAGGCTGTGCTTAAGCTAAACAGTCTCTTTTTATACTCATAGATATAAGAATGATAATAAAGAAACATCCTTTAAAACCCTGCAGAATTTGAATAACGGGCGAGGTACACAGTACACACGCAGGAAACAGGGGAACATAATAAAGTGGAGATAATTTTATATTGAATCATTGAATGTGATAAAGTATTTTAATACTCTATGTAAGTAAATTAATATAATTAACTTATATTGACCCTACAATAAGAGGCTTCAATCATGAGCATTAGAAGCTAATGTACCATGCATGGTAGGGCCCTAACCAAATATTTGCTATGATTCATTCTATTCCTGTTAGTTTGTGAGCAATAATTTTATTAAATAGGTAAAAAACACGATTTGAACCCTAATTTTCTTTTCGGAGGTCTGTAGTTTATACTAATTTGCCAGTCAATCTAAATAGAAAAGATCCAGTGGAGTTTAATCAATCAAAGAAAGGCTAGTCGAAGTGCTAAACTAGCATTTGATGCAGAAAAAAACAATATTGACCATAAAATACAACATCACTGTTTATAAAGTGGGCCAAAAGAAAAACACAATAATGAAGTAGGAGTGAGCAAAACACATAAGAAATTCATTAGCCACACCTTAAATAATAAATGTAGAAAGTATGAGTCAACATTCAGTTCTATACCAAGAGAAAGATTGCTTATTATTTTGATAATGCTTGGCAGCTAATTTGTCATTAGTACCTTCCTTGTAAAGGAATAAAATATTTTTAATTTCATGTTTTTAGCAATATAACTATATTTAGGAACTGTATTTAATTTAAGTTTGAAATTGGAAAGAAAGAAAAATAATTTTATTTCTGTAAGACCTTAAGGATCACTGAAAAATGTCTGTCTTAAAAGGTAGGTGATTCTATTTAACTAAGTAATTTAAAATGTATATAGGTACTGTACTTAACTTGGTAGGTAGAGGTACCTTTTTAATAGCGAGAACTCAATGCAGGAATGTTTTTATAGTGTGATATATTATAAATAAATACATAAATAAAATTCAAAACAAATGTCTACTCCACTCTATTTTTGAATAGTTTTATTTTGGTGGTAGACATGATTTTTATTCAGAAATTAGAAACTAAAATTGCTACTAATTAATCCCTTCCATAAGAGTGCTAAAACAAAAATAAAGACCTGGGTACTTACTTTTTATACACTCGGCAGAATGAGTTGTTTATCCTTTTATCAGACAAATGTCTTCTTCGATCTTCAAACAGATCTTTGATGGCGGTCACTCCAAGCACAAACAACACTGGCAGCATCGCCACTTCTTTACCGAATGCACTGATTGCTGGAACCCAGTTCAATAGCACTATGCAAATGAAATAAATATTTGCAATTCGGTGAAACTGTTCAAACAAGTTTTTGGGTAGGAATGAGAGCAAAGTGTACTTGGTAGTCCTGATTTTATTGTTACATCTCTGTCCATTGGGATGGTCCTTCGGAGGAGTCTTGTCAGGCACTAGGTGGTTGGGAATGATCACGAGGTGGCGGTTATCGACAGCGGGCTGCTGGCGACGCATGAGCCAGAACGCGGCGCGGCGCCATGGACCCACCACAGAGGTGCGACGGATTGTATAGATGGAATCGGAGCGAGAGGCCTGTCGCGAGTGATGAGCGCGTACAGAACTGTGACGCGGCAGTGCGGTGGCGCCAGGGGGTGCACCCTCGCGGTGCCCCGCTGGCAGGATGAAGTCCGTGCGACTGCCAGTGCGGCTGTGCCCTGAGCCAGCCGAGCCCGCGCGTGGCCCGCCCTCTCCGATCTGGCCGTGCGACAGCGCTCGTTGGTGACCCCGAAGGGCCGACTTGAGAGGCGGGCGGCTCGCAGCGTTGGCCGCTAACATAGGCGTACCTCCATGGCTGATCGATCTCGAGTGACCTTTCCCCTTTGGGAATAGATACGTCTGCTCCGGTGCCCCTGGTAAACAAGGGACGGTCGGTGGAGTCTCTCCGCTTCCTTCTGTTGACATTTTTATACATTTGAATAGTGAGCGACGCGCTTTTCCCTTTCATTTATGACTACGTTATCTATGATGTTGCACTGCTTGCTTCTTGTTTGCAGCTGATACTGAGAGTTTGTGCCATAACAATCGGGACATATGGTTAGAAGTCATTTGCACAAAGTTTTCACTTCACCACAAACACATTGAAAGTTAATTGTAGGCACAAACACAAAGACCCCGAGTAATAAAATCGTTTTTTTAAGTTGAGACCTAGAACCACCACGTCTCGGCGCAACAGTTGTTAGCACAATTTATCGAAAAATATGAATGGATAGACTGAAAAGCAAGACGAAAGGACTGAACAGTCGTGCGTTGCTTTGCTAACTGAAAAATATGACAGATTTTTATTTTGACAGCAAAAACTGACTAGCTGGCAGTTTTTTGGCAGGTGACACTGACTTCTTATTAGTTGAAGTTGTAATTTTTTTAAACAATAAAACAATCAAAAACCGCTAATTTAATATTTTTAAGCGATTATAGAAGGAAAATTTTTGAAACTTAACAATAAAAATCTTAAAGGACATTGATGTGCCTTCGGAAAACATACAGCATTGCTATGAAGAATGCATCGTGTACTTACGCCCTTAACCTGCGGTTCTATCCATAAATTCTGAGTTTACCTTGGTCGGCGCCGTGAACGGCGCTAGTGTGCCAGCAAGGGCCGGTGAGGCCGCCATAGTCTGTGGTTTTCATAGCGTTGTGTACTTTCGCCATGAATGGTCGAAATCCACAAAAATCAGAATACTCCTTTAATATTTCTGCATAATAATTCTAGTTTTACACTCAAATATCTTAAAATATATACTAATAAGCAATATTTTGTTAAAATACGTTATATAAACAAAAATTCAAATCAGTGAGCGTAATTTTTTCGTGATCGGAATCGCGATGTTGATGGGGACTGGTCTCACAGGAAGACTGGGTCCTAGTTCATCTCCTGAAGAAAACCCGTGCCGGGAAAATAAGGAAAACTTAAGCCCCAACGATTCCAACAACGATGAAGGAAAAAATCCACATCGGGAAAAGTAGAAAAGGGGCCAGCTGATCCGAACGAGTATAAAAGCGGTACAATCAGGTTAGTTCTTACAAATTGTCTAATGTAACCGAGTTGTGAGCCTAATAGTAAAACGCCAGTGCTAACGAAGTCAGTTATCAAATTTTGAAAATTTCGTCGCTGTAGTGGAACAAGTCACTAACTCGGATTTTGGGCAAAATGACCTAATGATGCCAAAGTGTTTTTTATACCCATTATTAGTGGAAAAGATACCATATAATATAAATTTGAATTTTTCTTATCCTATGGTATGCGCTAAGAGCACCTACACATACTTGATTTTGACATTAAATTAGTGGAAATAAATTTTAATTTCCCGTTGAGTACCGTACAAATTGAACGAACTTTAGAGACATTCACTCATTGAATGAAACTGTTAAAAACTGAATGACAATTACCTTATTATAACTAATACTGTCGATTCAGATAACAATAATCTTAACTTTCGGCACCTGTTGACTCACAGTGCTCCGTGAATTTTGCATTTCTTTTTTTTTTTTAATTGTGTTTATAGTTTGTTGCCACGCAACATTTTGTTTTGGAAATGACGTGACTCTAGGGTTGTCAGTCTAAAATTAATGACTTACTATACCTTCTAGTTAAGATATTAGGCAAAATTTTCTTGAAGACCTACCGAACTAGGCTGTCTATTTTAAACATGCCTTGCCAATGCAATCCTCAAACATCAAGAGGATTACAATTAGGCTACAATAATACCTTGTAGATGCTTGGATAAGGCGATTATACTACAACTATCTAAAAATAGTATATAAATATAATATGATGTGTGCGATCTTGAGTGAATCTTTCCCTCCGTCCAAAAATAGTAGTTTGTGGTAAGAAATCTGAATGGGTAAGAACCAGATGCAAAAAGGTAGTCCGGGAGGATACCCTACTTATTGAATAGGTACCTAATCTATTTACAAAATAAGCTGTTACGACAAATTCAGGAGGGCTTCACCACTGGCTATGCCTGTACACATTTTCAAAACGATACAAGTGTGAGAGCACACGAATACCTTTCTGTTTCTCTCAGAAGACGGCCTTACTCAGGCCTAATTAATTTGGAACCAGTCTAATGCATCTCAAATAATTAAATACCTAACTATCGGATCAAGGCAGATTCCTAGTTAAAATTACTGCGGAAGAAAAGCGATGAATCAAAGGATCCAATACTCGATCTTCGTGAACTGAATAAGAGCGAAGACTTGAAAGTCGCACAGTTCTTTTCCGAGTATCTATCAGTTACCAGAGCTCGTAACCTAACTTCCGGTTCGTCTTGCATCAAAACCAGGGTTAATCTCAGGCTGCGTAAGCGGTGATCTTTATCCTTACCGAATCTTGTTCTTTTGTAACATGCTGGTCGCGGAGACCATGCATGTGAAGAAATGTCGAGGGCTAATCTACTTAGACGACTTTCTTCTGGTGCACAAACAACAAACCAAGTTAAATCTCCGGCTGCGGAAGCCTCGAGACACTTGAGACACCTGGGAAATCTATTCAACTGAAGATAAACAAAGAACAATCCTAGTTAAAAGCCGTAAGACATTAGGAATGCCTCGGCAGAAAAATCGAATATACTTGGACGTCTTCCTTGTAGTGCACAAATCAAACGATAGTTAATTCTCAGACTATGGAAGTTGTGATAGAGAAATACTTGGAATGCCTTGGCTGAAAAAGAAAAAATAAAATAAATCTTTTAAACTGTGTTGACATAGATTTGGCATAAACTGGTTAACTACTAATATCTAGTAACTGGAAATATTGGCAGACTGCGAAGAACAATAGCATTAAATTAGGGTAGTTACTAGTTACAGACACCACCGAGTCAATAGCTACTCGCGATGTCATTCCGGAAGCGAAGCTGACTACCTACCTACATGGTCGCAATTCTCAGATGCCCGAATGTTTCTAGAATAAAATACGTCGCACTTACGACTTCTGTCTAGAAACTTTACCAAGAGATGATGTGATGGTGCGGAACCACACATCACTCACCAGCAACACACGCTTCGGATGTGCTGGGGTCCTCAGCTGGTATCATATTACCTACATGATGTTGAGAGGAACAATTTGTTACAACAATTTGTTTAACAGTTTGTTACGAATCAGAAAAGGTGACACAGAAACATGACGAATTTGTAACTACCTATGCAATTTTCACAAGCACCAGAATGTAGTCACAAATAATGACAAGATCTCGCGATAATTACACGGTTTAGTTTAACCTATTCTTTTCAGTCTAATTACCGAACTCTGATCGGGTATACCTAACCTTCTCGAACAGAAGGAGAGCCCAAATCACTAATATTGCTGAATCTGACATTTAGCACAATTTATTTCCTGGATACGTACAAAACGATAACATAGATAGATTGAGCGAGAAAAGAAATTCTGAAAATTTTCATTTCAGGTAAAGAAACAACTAGGTATATCTTTTACCCCAGACGACTGCGGAAGTCATTTGGAAGGGGTTTAAATGGAAACAATGTGAGAGTACCTAGTGTACCTACTCAAAAGAGAGACTGCTGTAGTGCGGAACTACGTCTCAAATCTCAATAGACTGCAAATCGAAACTACATTCAGCAGACCGACGGGTTAGCCCGGGCGTGTCCACTCCCTTAATAGCTACTCAGTTGTCTTAAGTAGCTGTAGCTAAACGAACCTAGTAGTTGTAGTCGGAAGACTACAAGACCTTAAATCGGGGACACTACTAGATCCCCATGTACAAACAGGAGCTCAAGAACTCGGTGGATCTCTTTAATATCTCCAACGAAATCACAATTTCGGGCACAAGTAGTAATTGACTCTGGCTGGACATAAAAAAGATTGGGGGGGGGAGGCAATATGGCGCAACTTAATACTCGCCTACCACCTTCCTTACACCAACGTGGCCAGATCAATGATCAGTACCTAATTTGTACTAGATAAATATCTACAGCACAATTCTTGTGCATTCGCTGTTATTATAGTGAACTATTATTTGAGCATAGAACAAAGGAGCCTCTTAAATGGTTACCATTAGCTCGTCCTCAGGAGAGTCTGAACAACTAAAACGGAAATGACAAAGTAATAAGGCTCATGAGACCTACAGTCGTAATAAGTGCTGTCGTCTGAAGTATGGGAAGTAATTATTTCATTTTATTTAGCTTTAAGAACAACAATAATTCTGCTACTTGCTTAAGGACGAGGCGTTCATGGCTCTCCAAATCTGGCAGACAGTTTCTCGATAATTTATACAATGTGACCAAATATTTTCAATTCCAGTCTCGTATCTAAGGCCGTATTCAGAGACTATACTCAAACGTAAATCGTTTCTCAAACGGTGATTCTTAACTTAATTTTAATAGAGAAACGTCAAAAATCGATGCTTAAACGTAGACTCAAGTTTGTTAAGTCTCTTAATACGAGTCTTAAACCGATATCTACGGCTCTACGCACGAGCCATAGCGATCTTCGTAGAAAGTAAACCTACATGATAACAAAAATAAAACTTGCCTAGTCTCATTAATCAGATCCTGTATACTAAATAACGCAGTTTATAAGACCTAAAAACTTAACATGATTAACCTTTTATTAACAATAGTGCCAATGTTAAAAACAGATTTTCAGATTTTCGCGCTGTTCGAAAATGAATGAGAACCTACCTACAGTTCTACGTGACCTGACTGTAACAATCTCAGTGAACCACCGGGAAGCTGTATAGGTACATGTCAGTAAAGGCCTTCCTATTGGGGGCTTATGGTGGGATAATAGATCGATTGACGAGCTCGTTAATCAATGCTAGCTAGCAAAGCTTGTGGTAATTATAAATCCTCCAACATTTTTTTTTTTTTTTTTTTATTCATTATTAGCGTAAGATAAGGCCTACTTTCATTCTCAAAAAAGTTACCCTGTATTATAGCAAATAGTATAACTACCTACAGGTATTTTGAAATTATATGTTATTATTATGTGTGTACTATGGTCACAAATTATGTTTGACAATTTTATTTCAGTACTACGAATAATAATGTAATCCACATAGGTTTTATTCATGGACTCGAGTCAATTTCCATGATAGGTAAGTAGGTATTACACATTTACCAGATTGTCAATGATGTGTTATTTAACTAAATTTTGAATCTTACAGCAGTTACCCTACAGGTACTTCATCATAGCGTTGTGATTCAATACAATATTCATCTCACCAGCAGATAACAAACACGTCTTCATAGCAATGCTGTATGTTTTCCGAAGGCACATCAATATAACGGTTTTACAATAAAATAAAACCGATATTATGTGCCGGAAAGAAAACATACAGCATTGCAGGAAGTTCTTCCTGGTGAAGACTATGAAAACCACAGACTATGGCGGCCTCACCGGCCCTTGCTGGCACACTAGCGCCGTTCACGGCGCCGACCAAGGTAAACTCAGAATTTATGGATAGAACCGCAGGTTAAGGGCGTAAGTACACGATGCATTCTTCATAGCAATGCTGTATGTTTTCTTTCCGGCACATAATATCGGTTTTATTTTATTGTAAAACCGTTATATTTTACACAGTTTCAGTAATATTTGTGCTTTGGTACTGTACATGACCAACCTTTCAAACCTTCGTGTGCAGCCGACACTTTTTTCAAATGTTGGCAATTGAAATAGATTAGATTCTCTTTTTCTCTATTCGTCGACGTCATCGTCATCGACGGCAGACAGAATTTCTTTCCGACATTTTGACACTTTTAACTCCCGGTGATACCTATTTTCGTAGTGTGATTAGTGTATTTTCTCCTCTTTGTGGTCTTCACCATGGATGAAGAATACGACGCTATTGTTTTGGGAACCGGATTGAAAGAATGTATCCTCAGTGGAATGCTTTCCGTGTCCGGAAAGAAGGTGCTGCACATTGATCGTAATAAGTACTATGGTGGTGAATCTGCGTCAATTACCCCGTTAGAAGAATTGTTTGCAAAGTTCAATGCTCCAGCACCCGATGAGACTTACGGCAGAGGCCGTGATTGGAATGTGGATTTGATTCCCAAGTTCCTGATGGCCAATGGCCTGCTTGTAAAGCTGCTCATTCACACGGGCGTCACCCGATATTTGGAATTCAAGTCCATCGAAGGAAGTTATGTGTACAAAGGAGGCAAGATTTCGAAGGTACCCGTTGATCAGAAGGAGGCGCTGGCGTCAGACCTTATGGGGATGTTCGAAAAGAGGCGTTTCCGTAATTTCTTGATCTATGTACAAGATTTTCAAGAGGAAGATTCGAAAACATGGAAGGATTTAGATGCCAACACTGCTAATATGCAGTCTCTGTATGATAAATTTGGCCTTGATAAGAACACTCAAGACTTTACTGGCCATGCCTTGGCTCTGTATCTTGATGACAATTACCTCCAACAGCCTGCGATTCAGACTATTCGGCGCATTAAGCTTTATTCTGATTCACTTGCACGGTACGGAAAGTCACCCTACTTGTATCCTATGTATGGGTTAGGAGAGCTGCCTCAGGGTTTTGCTCGTCTATCTGCCATTTATGGAGGAACTTATATGTTGGATAAGCCTATTGATGAAATTGTACTTGGAGAGGATGGTAAAGTTGTGGGAGTGCGCTCTGGAAATGAGGTTGCTAAGTGCAAGCAAGTGTACTGCGACCCTAGCTATGTACCTGACCGTGTGAGGAAGAAGGCTCGAGTGATCCGTTGTATATGCCTTTTGGATCATCCAATTGCTAACACTAAGGATGCCCTCTCTACTCAGATCATCATCCCACAGAAGCAAGTAGGAAGGAATTCTGACATTTATGTGTCTCTGGTGTCCTACACTCACCAGGTAGCAGCTAAGGGCTGGTTCATTGCAATGGTTTCAACCACTGTAGAAACTAATGATCCTGAGTCTGAGATAAAGCCTGGCCTTGAACTTTTGGGGCCGGTGAAGCAGAAGTTTGTGCATGTCTCTGACTATTATGAACCAATTGATGATGGCAGCCAGAGTCAGATATTCATTTCTGAATCATATGATGCTACTTCCCATTTTGAGACAACTTGTCTTGATGTCCTTAAGATTTACAAGAGAGGCACAGATGAAGACTTTGACTTCTCCAAGGTGAAGGTGGAACTTGGTGAAGAGGAACAGTGAAACTGCTCTATTATGTACTATCAGCTGCTTGTTAATTTTGATGTTTGTAAAAAGACTTCTGTCAAGAATGAAATAGAAATCATTAGGGTTTATGGTCAATATTTGGAAGCCTAGTAGATAAATATAATATGCTAATGCCCTTAAATTATTTAGGCAAGTTTATACATATTACTCTATACATATTTTATTTAAAAGGATATTGTTATGTAAAAGATTTCATTCATTATAAGGTTGCTTTTATTAATTTATAAGGATACAAAGATTTAAGATGATCTGCACAAGTGGTAGGTTTACAATTTTGTATGGAAAATGATTTGTAATGCATTCCATTCCATTATCTGGTTAATATTTTGATCTTAGAACCATATCATAATATTTTGTCCAAATTAATGAACGCTCATTATACCTAATATTCTGTGTAAGATCATGAAAATAAAGTTACAGTGTATTAAATATTGTTTTATTTGAATGTAGGTACATGATATGCTATAAAATTTGGAAACAAGCAAGGATGAAATGTTATCTAAGCCAGAAACCAGACAAATAAAATCCAAGCCTATCATTGGAGTAGGTACAGACATAATGAACTTAGTTTTTTTCTGTGAAAATTGTATATTTGCTACTTGTAAACAATAACTTATTCTTAATTTAATAACAGTGAGTTCTTTCTAAACATTTAGCTCTTTCTTTGAATCTACAGGTTCAAAACATACTTGATTGCGTAAATATGATCATCGCGACAGCCTATAAAAATATAATCACCATAAACGGCTGGTGAGGAAAAAGTTTCACTAGGTAATTGATATTCTGATACAGTAACACCACTATCCGCCTCAATGACGCAGACCTTGCCATTATTTGACGCAGCCAAGACAAACCTATCGTTCAAGCCACAAGGCGTAGAGAAAACAGGCGAGGTCAATGCAGCTTTCCATTGCAAGCTAGGTTGGAAATTCTTTATGCATATGCTGTAAACTTTACTATCATGGCACCCAAAAACAATTTGCCACTTCATCTTTTCTATTTCCTTTATGTAGAGTGATGAAAATATATTTCCTTTTGCGCCTTGGTACTTCCATATCTGAAAATATAATTAAATTATAGATCATCTCTTTAGTACTTTAGTCTAAAGTAGGTATCATAGCTAATTAGGTATAGAGCTTGCTTAAAATCCTAATAAATAGACACAATGGGGTAAGTATACGAGGCTATTAACATTAGGTGTTAATTATGATAATTGCTGCCTTATCAGCAATACCTACTTTGATAAAAAAATCGGAAAAGAGGGGAACACAAGTATAGATTAGATCTTTCTGATTACAAAGGTAAAGGGCTGTGTTATGGAGTTTATTAGTAAATGGTGGATAGTTATAATACATTTTGAAATAAAATTGATACAACTGAATCCTCAAGATCAGGTAGACTTGCAGACATTAAATCGGGTATAGTCACAGGTATATTTAGATGTCCACATTTTGCAGGTTTTTTCCTTTTTATATCGAAAAAGATGAAGGAAATACCTACGTATCATAACTTTTCGACAACTTTTACGCTTTCAGACTAACTACGCGACCGAAGTTCGGAATGATTACGCTTTTATAGGTAGGAATATTTATAAGTAAAAAATCCCAAAGAGTAAACGTTACAAAAACATGACAATAAAATAAAATCACCTTGATCCCTTTCTCAACAGTTCTGCAGTGTATTTCGCCATTCACTTCCGCAAATACAACATACTTATCATCGTCATATAGCACAGGACTGGCGAACACTGGACTGCTAAGCGTGCCTCGCCAAGCCACTGTGTTCGTAGCTGTATGGATACTGGCGCAGACACCAGATAGCGTGCCTAGGAGGATGTACTCGTTCTTAGCCAGTACTAAATCGGCCGATATCGCTTGGTCGATCACGTGGATTTTGTCCATTATATCTCCAGTCTGTAAATATTTAAAAACATTTTAGTAATGCGAATGGTAGACACAAATGGAGGTCCATACCTAGCAGTGGGTACAAAATAGCTGATGATGATGAATGTTTACAGACTACTGTTTTGAAAAGCTCAAGTCTTTAACAATTAAACTCTTCTATGGTGCAGAAAGAGGGTAGTCAGAGACACTGCTACTTAGCAAACTTTAAGGAAACGATATTTATATAAACGATATTAATATTACTACTTACGAATAAAAATAAAAAAAAAAAACTTAATTACTTTACATGAGTTAAAGAACATTTTAATATTACATATTATAGTTATGTTGCTAGCCATCCATCTCCGCCGTCACTTCCTTTAGGGTGTTCCAAACAGCGGCATCATTATCTTACTTTAATATTTAAAGTGCAGTGGCCAGTGGCAGAACTTATATACCAAGTAAAGATTTCGATATATTAATAAAATATTTCCTTTACATCATACGAGTATTACATATGCGTAATTGGATTGGCAAGTAAAGAAAATTTTAACTGATTCCAGAATTCAAATTGGCACTACATACCGCTAAATCAATACATCGTATAGCCCCATCATACGAAGCGATATAAACAACTCTATTGCAGCACGCCGCTTTGCTCTTAATCATCGATCCAATATTTATCCGCCAGCATTCCTTGCAGTCTTCTAACGTAAAGCAGATGACGGTACCGTTGTGGGTCCCGACCACTCCTCGCGGTAACGTTATCGAGTCCCGATAGCACATAACTGAGGCTTCTACTCGTGATTTGGTACTTATTGAACCTTGCGTAATTCCTCCAATGGCATCCATAACCACAACTTTTCCAGAATGACTGCCCACCGTGACATACAGGTTGCTGAAATATGATATGATCGTTTTTAGTTAGAAGGCAAGAGACTTTTGGCTTATTTCACGGCTTTGTATGTTTGGTCACATTCAAAGTTCAACCATGGAATTGATTTGTCAATGGTCACTGTCAATTGGTAGGTAATTGGTACTAGCATCACTGATGCCTTAAGATTATAATAATGTGCAAAGTAAAGAAAATCTTAAGTGAAGTTACGATTGGATTAAGCCCTCTCGTATGAGTGATAATTTATTTATTTATTTATTACACACATATAGACTATAACATTACAGTTTGGTGATGATAATGAAATGGTAACTCAACAGATACTCACAATTCAGTTTGGAAGAGTGTGGGTGAAGCATCAACACATTTCTTAGTGTCAAATGCCCATACCACTATGAATTCCACTGGGTTGCATATAATCTCATTGGTCTTTTTAGATGCACAATCATTGTAACTTTCTGAACCTGACCTACACCTTTTCATTCTTTTTCTTGGCTTAGGATTTTCAACACATATCTCCTTATGAGCCAACAACATTATTTCTTCAATAGTTAGTCTTTGTGACATAAGGTGTGGCAATATGAACTTACCAAATTGGGGACAGATGAAAGAAAGCTTATTGCAAATTGTAACAGCAAGGAAAGATGTACCTCCTATTGAAAAGAAATCTTTATCTTTAATCTGATCATAGCTGAAGTTTCTGCACATGGACACTTTTATTTCTTTCAAAAAGTTTGATTTCAATGTTTCTAGATTTTGAGTTGAATCTATCTTTGTTTCGAAAAATCTAGAAATTAGTTTCTTGGATATTTTGCCATGAGGGTTTGTGGGAAGATTGTCTACTCTCACTACTTTGTCAGGCCAATGCTTGTCATCCAGTTTACATTTAAGGAAGTCAGATAACTCTTGACTGTTGATGGTTTCTGAGGAGAAGTAAACAACTAGAAGCATTGGCTTTGGCAACCACACACAGGAGCATGTTTTAACTCTTGGGCACTGCATTACCGTAGATTCAATCAGTAGCAAGTTAACTTTACAACCAAATCTTTTGATAACATCATCTTTGCGACCTCTGTAGTAGACAGTTCCGTTTCTTATCTCGCCAAAATCTCCAGTGTCAACAAATTTCAATGAATTCTGTTGCTCAAGTCCTCTTGATTTGTTCAGTATATAGCATTGTCTTGTTTTGCTAACTGTAAGGTAATAATCAAATGTTATAAGACTTTTGAACAAGAATGCTTATGAAGAATGCAACTTAAGAATAATTATTAAATTGCTTACCTAATATAATCTTTCCTGTATCTGTATGTTCCTTAACTGGCTCTATAACCACTTCAGTTTCCGAGAGGCAGTTTCCTAATGGCACTTCCCGATCAGCATTTATTTTGCTCAAGTCCAGTTCAGCAGCACATGCCCAACAGGACATCTCTGTCACTCCATACAATGTGAATATTTTAGTTCTGTTGTCCCAATCCTTCAGTTCTTTTAACCTCTTTAACCCATTCAGAGGCTCACCTCCCAGTGCTAATATCCTAAGGGTTGAGTTTGCACTCAGAATTTTATTTTTGATATCAGCATTTGAAAATTGATAAAATTTAGAGGGTGTTGTCTGCCAAACAGTTATAGAATTCTCTTTGTTTAAAGGAAATATGATATCAGCTTTCTCCGGAGCAATCAGTAATGAGGCCCCATTTACACAAGCAAGGAGTATTTCCACCATTGACGGATCAAATGTTAGTGGGGTTGAGAAGTAAATAACATCTTGGTGGGTGATGTTGAAGAGTTTAGTGAGATCATCAATGTTTGGTTGTATGCATTGAATCGGGACTTGTATGTGTTTGGGATCTCCAGTGCTGCCAGAAGTTGAGGCTATGAAGGAGTGCTGGTTCACTTTTTTACTGTTTCGGTAGGAAGGTGGATCACAACAATAGAAATTAATCAGTAAGTTAAATACTGTCAAACTCTTATCTGGCTTTTTATTTAACAGCTCTGCAGTAGCATTGTTTTCTTTAGATGTGATAGTAACTAATACATTAAATGTTACAGTATCAGTTAATGCTTTTATGTCTTGAGATGGATCAATGAACATGAAAGTTGTACAGCATTTATGTGCCCTGGAATAAAGAGACAAAACTTGATATTATTTAAGTAGGTCAGTAGGTATTTTCAAAATAGATTGTTAATAAAATAATAAATAAATATCCTTGGACATTCCACACAGAGTCAGCTAGTCCCAAATTATGCAACTTAATGCAATAGATTTACTTACGCAGCAATAACACATGGGATTACGATGTTCCTTTCCGAAATAAGTCCAATAGTACCTTTATTACATTTTAGATGCAAGAGATTTTGGGTTAGGTATTCGCAGACACCATACAGCTCTGAATAAGTGTATTTCTTATAAAATCCATCGCAGTAATGTATCACTGCGGTTTTTGATGGATAGTTAGCACACGTACGTATGAAAACATCGTAATATCCACGTTTTAACTTCATGAATTGGAATTTTGATTGATCCCCTTGATGTAGTTCTTGAAATATTTTTAATTCATTATTGATCTATGTAGCTCAAGTTCAGCTCGATGAGGAAGTAATTTGAAACAAACACTAGGTTTTAGATAATCTTTAATTAGTTAAATTAAAAATATCTGCCTGCTCCGTCTGTTTTTGTTTGAAAAACAAGTGAGTGAAGTGACAAAAATAAACAAACAATCAATCAAACTGACATTGAAAAACATCAATGTCAAATTGAATATATTTTTTTCTCTTTATTCTTGGCTTCGCACGGCATGTGCATTCAGCCACTCTCATTTTTATAGAAATATCAAGTTTGCAGATAACCACAAATCCATAATTACATAAACATCATAATCTCCCCCTTTTCCTTTGCCTCATATTGCCTAATAATATTAATACATAATATTTGCCTTATAACACGGTTAGGCAGTTTTGTTTCATTTGCCATCACCTACGTTTAATAGGTTATACGTTCACAAACACTCAACAAGACAACAGTTAATAATCCTGTATGGAAACCATGACTTCTCGAGTTTCCACCAAAAAGCTGTTACTGTTAGCTATGCATTTTTAATTTTTTATAGAGTTCAAAACTTAGAGCCGAAGAGTCCAAATGTACGAGTAAATTTTTACCACGAGGCTGGTAGTCTGGTAGCAAACATAGATTGCTGATCTGTAGACTGGTACCTACATATTGTAAATGTGAATATCTCTGAAACTATTTAGGGTAGGTAAGTTAAATGCAATTTATGCATTTTGGACCAGTACCTAAACGTACCTAGATATATTAGCTAATCCTTACGGATTATAATTATAAATCTGTTGCTGTCACTTTTTGTTGCCATATGAGTAACTAATATTACTAACGTTAAGTGATCAACTCTGGTGGCGGAGTTTTTAGGCCGCTCAGAGGCTTCCATCAATCAATCAATCAATCAATTAAAATATCATGGCTTAACGAACTTTCTCTCCAAAACACAGGCGCTAAGGTTGTCTCAATGTATTAAAATGTGAACCAATGAATATACTTAGGTAGGTACTAGGTTAGGTACCGCATTTCAGGAGATAAGGGGTTTCTTAGCCTTTGAAAACAGTTTTGCCGCGTTGCAATGCCATGAGTGATTACGCCACAAACACTGAAATGCCTCTATCTACCCTTTTTTAATCATAAAATACTAGGTAAATACTTAACCTACTGCCTATTAGCTAAGCTTATTAAACTTTTTAAGTATACTCGTATAAAAGCAGATCACCTGCACGAGATTATAAGGTAGGTAACATAACAAATTATTTTCTTGCAGTACAACGGTAGGTACCTATACTATGTATATACATACCTATATATAGCTCCTTCTCAAAGCTATATAATGTACCTATTTCCATTGCCATCTCCGAGAAGGTTTTATTCGAAACACAAAATTTAAAACAAAAAGTGTAAAAATTAATGGATTTTCTTGGAGTACCAAATAGTATATATAACTATTTCTATTGCTAGCTCCAAAGAGGTTTTGTTCGAAAAACAAATTTAGAACAAAAGTGCTAAAAAATAAAATAAGTTGGTACCTACTAAATGGATTATGGTTTATACTCTAGGACTAAAGTATTGAAGTAGATAATTAGCGTACGGCGGCAATGTAAACTACATGTGAATTGAATGGTAAGAAAGCTTATTTTATGTAGGTACTTAAAGATAGATATCCCTATACGTCGCCTCGGATAGAGATTAATGTAGTAAGATTAGTAGATAGTGAAATACTCTCATGGAATCAGCTTAGTGTTCAATTTGTCTCCTAACTTGCCAGTAACTGGCAAGAGAAGTTTGAGACTGCGGCGTAAGTGACCTAAAACTTGTTCTCCAAACGAACGGGCCCAATCAATTAGGGGCGGTCAGCGATCGCATGAAAAGCGGGCATCGCGCGCGCGCTCGCCGAGGAAACTCGGAAAATTGTGGCGGGGGTCCGGGCGGGGGGCGGTGCCGGGACTCGCTCGGGAGGGTGCGTGTCCGAGAGGCGCGA
This sequence comes from Xanthorhoe spadicearia, assembly GCA_947086425.1. Classification (NCBI taxonomy): domain Eukaryota; kingdom Metazoa; phylum Arthropoda; class Insecta; order Lepidoptera; family Geometridae; genus Xanthorhoe; species Xanthorhoe spadicearia. Next base: position 7,251,632 of record OX352199.1, read on the forward strand.
GTCGGCATCGATCGAGCGGGCGGCAGTCCGCCGGGGCGGCCGGCGAGAGCGCGCGTATCATGCGCTGCCTCTAGATATGGCCGGCGCTCGGGCGCTCGTGGCCGCATGCTGGAGCTGGTGGTGGCTGACCATCGCAGCCGGTAAGTACCACATCCCGAACTTGTGTCGCGTTTATCCTGCTGACTCTACCGAACAGCTGATCACCCGCGGCTTACTCCCCTGAAGCCTAACTTTTTACGTTTCCGTAGCATTTCAAAGAATACGACGGCGGTGCGTGTGTTCTTTATCCTCGACCCTTCGCTAGGTGCTGGAGCGTAATGACGTCGAGGGTTGATGTTTGTTTTAATTGTATTATTTTAATCGATCTTTCCCTCGTGGTGGTTTTACTACTTCCAGATGTGTAATTCGAAAGTTTCTTGATAGTTTGGTGCTCGCGCTTATCTTTACGACGGCTGTAATTTTATAATTCTTAGTGATTGATACATATTGATGAAAGCAGTCAGGTATTGGCGTAGTGTAAGGTAGAGGGCAGGCAGGTACTGCGCCACGCTGCCGGCCGGGTTCGTCTCCAGCCGGCACCTGGTTCGCTAAGGAGGGCTCGTCCTTGGCTCGGGCTAGACTAGGCACTAAACAAACTGACGCATTACGTAATAGGACGACGGAGTGACACATTTGCGTAAATATTGATCATAATCACGCCACTGTGTTCCGAGGAAGCGAGGATTACAGTGCAAGCATGCATAACGTACCACCTGTCTCCGGGATATCGTGGGTTCGGTAACAAAATAATATTTTATCTCAATAAACCTAGGTAACAATCTGAATTGAATTGATAAACAGGGTTTTTATGTACTTTAATAAATTGCTTCGGGTCTAGAGGTCACTTTTATCAAAATTCTCATACAAAAGACTTCAACGCGTTACTGTTCCAATAAGAGTTTTTTAAGTGTTTTATCGCGACTTGCTTGACAAGTAGAGTGTAGTTCAATTGATGTTGTAATTTTATACAACATCAATTGAACTACACACTACTATACATAGGTACAGGAATAATGTACTTACGGTTTTATTTAATGAACTGATGAGTTAAGTTTAATACAATAACTTTAGTTAGTTAGAATATAGTCCAAAATGACGTTTCTAGTAACTTTGCTACCCCAACCCAAATAACCCCGTACAACAACCTAAGTGTCAGCGACCAGCGAATTTATCGAAGTAGAGCATCTGACGATGCCGGAAACTAAAGCATAACAGCAACCATTTTATCATAGCATTTCATTTCCATTTCCAGAAAAAGTTGAACAACTCTTTGCGAATTCACGTTTTTATTCGTACCTGCATGAAAATTACTTTTTCTCCAATGAAATTCATGAAACAAGATAGCTTTTTATTCTCCGCCCGCCTTACGTAAGCTTTGTAGTCCGAAGAGAGAGGCTTATTGAATTTTAATCGTCTTGTGTCTCGCTTGGATTTTGTAGAGTAGATGGAATAATTGAGTTATATTCCTATTTCCTTTGAATGAAGTTAATAAATACCTAGGAAAGATTTAATTTTGTCAATAATAGTATCGGTCACTCTGTCCTTATATGAAGAAGAATGTTATCGTTAGCAACAACTATATCCTTATAAAAACATAAATTAATAATGTTTCAAACTGACTGAATTTTGTTCAAGTTTATAAAGTAAGGTTAACTGTAGGTAGGTATTCATTTAACTATCAGGGAAAGATACTAATTATTCCTTTTATCATGGCTTTCAAGCATGGTGTTATTTGTACGGATATCTTATCTATTAAATCTGTTTGGAGAGAATAATCCTTAGCCTGATAACGGTATTGTACTTGACTGGAAATAGTTGAAACAGGTGACTTACAAATATTAAACAACGTTTATCAATATAGGCATTTGGAAAACATACTTGAGTTTCTTATGAGATCTGATTATTTATGTATGTATTTTTATAGGCTAGATAGAGGATCGCTCATTCGTTTGATGGGGGTAATACTCACATACCTAAATAATTCACGTCCCTAACTACTACCTTGTCCTTTTTTAGCATCCTTTTTATGGAATGTAAAAGTTGTAATTGTGTGTTATTTTATTACATTCTTATTTCATACTTGGCATTTTTATGAGTATTGTAAGCTAAGATGAGACGAGCCATATTTTTTCCAGTCAAACATTTTCCTAGAATAGGGCGGGCGTGGGAACGTCTAGTTCCGAGCAAAATAAATACAAATACAATAACCGTGACTCCGTGAGGCTATCGATCTATTGACACTACATCGGTCACTACAGACAAGATTAACGAACTACGAAACTATTTTGATCTTACACTGTGTATTTCAGAAATATTTCATTTAGATTCATATTTAAAATGAACTTTCCAAAGATTTTGGCCGTGCATGTTAGTTATTGCATAAAAAGTAAAATCTAAGAAGTTCATCGTTCGCTGTTAGAAATAATAAATACCTATATAAAGTGGTCGCGTGACGGCTATCCCTGAGGCCCTATCATGGCTTGCTGTAGGGGAATTTTCTTGCCATGAAGAGAAAAATTGTCTCGAAGTTGCTATTTACTATTCCCAATTTGCAGTGCAGGATTTTTTTCCTCATTTTATTACGGTACTTATTGAAGTCTAGATCTGAAAGAAATGTCTACCGCTCCTGGGATACAGTCCTGTTAATATTCCAATTATTTTCTATTTTTTTACTTATTCAAGTCGGTTTCATAATTATTATTTTTTATTTTGCCACTTGTCCCTTATTTTTTTTATTTTTTTTTTTTAAGTCCGTTTTTCATCTAGCAAGCTGCCGGTCCGGGCATTTAGCCAGAGTTTAGTTTTTGCGTCTGTGCGCAACGACATTTTTTGGAATCAGCCCAGTGGCTGATCCATATAGATTATGTTCCGCTTGATATGTAAGCTAGATGAGGTCCTGGGGGGTTCTCCTCGTCAGTCTACCGACAGACGTTGCCTTCCTCATGAGGCCAACGGCAAGGTTGTTCGGGTGTAGCTCCATGCGCTTGGAGTATGCGTGGAGCTTGTTCATTATGTCCTGCTTGACCGTTGGTATCTCCAAGTCCTGGTGCAGCTGGATGTTGGTGACGTACCAGGGTGCGTTTGTTATCATCCGAAGAGTTTTTGATTGAACGCTGTTGAATTATTTCAATATTTGACTTGGCTGCTGTACCCCACAGTTCTGCCCCATATGACCATATTGGTTTTAGGATGCATTTGTAAAGTAGTATATAAGCCAGAAAAGCTTCCTAAGCTGCAGGCCAAGTGCCTTTCTTTTTGTGAAGATATGCTTTCTCCATGTAAGACGCCTGTCCAGGTAAATACCAAGATACCGCACATCTTCACACTGTGGGATTTTTATGTTGTTCAGTTCAACTGAGGGGCAGGTAACCTGCCCCTCAGTGCAGGTTCCATGTCTTAGAGCAAAGGTTCCTTATAATTTTATCATAAGGTTGATAAAAGTCTTTTTTTTCCAGCACCAAGTACAATGAACTTGGTAAATCTGGTCAAACAGTATCGGATTACAAAACTAACAAAGTGGCTCAAGTCACTGTAATTTCACTTTCAAAACTATCGTGAGTTGTACTAGACATTATATGAATACAACGGGAATTACTCACGTAAAAGTATTGTCGATTTAGATACCGACAATGTTTCGATTCTTCCGGAGAATCTTCATCTGGGTATGAGTATGCTCACTCCTCGCGGGCGAGTATCAAATTTTTATTATGTTTTTATTCATTGTCGGTATCTAAATCGACAATACTTTTACGTGAGTAATTCCCGTTGTATTCATATAATGTCACTGTAATTCTTCAAACTTACACAATCAATCTCAAAGGATAGAAAAATTTATTTTAAAATCGTACAATTCGTGACGTAACCATTAATTTTCTATTACAATATGATTATTTTCATTTAAGAAAAGTGCCGGACTATTTTATCTCAAACCCTTGTCCAACCTGTGCCACAATAGTTAATTTTACCAAAATGCTAAATAAAAATTGTACGAAACCTACCTACCATTCAATAAAAATTCAAGCAAGTAACCTAGTAACATTCCAACGTTTTCCAAGAAAGTCATTCGATTACTTTATCCCATTCGGGGCAGTAAAATATTCAAGTGCTCCGAAACGGGGACATGAAAGCTTCGTAGGCGAACATTCCACCTATCGCCTACAAAAATAAAAAGTTCGGTACTTTCAGGGAAATTGAGCTGCGTAGAACAGTTTCTGTTCACAATTATTTTAGTACCTAGTAGGTGGTAGGTATTGTGTCTTTCGATATGCCTTCAGTTTGAAAGTCGTCCCCAAACCATGCTCGGTATTAGCTACCGTAGTTTTACGGTAATTCCTATGATGAAACGTATGATTGACACGATTGTTAACCTTATCGCCAGGGACACGCAATGCTTGTTGTATAAGGATTGCTTATTAAACTTGATATATAGAGATTCTTAGCTAAACTTTTTAATTTGAAATGTATAATTTAGTAGTCAGCCTTATTAAGAGCCAGTACGTTGTTAGTTTGCTAGATATCAAGGGTAGTACTAAATTGACGTGTAAAATGTTACATATTTCGTATGAGCTAGTGACCTACTCCAGTCAGAATTTTTTGAACGCCTAAAAGCCCTAACACCAAAGTTTGACGGTTTAACCGCGGTCGTAGTCTCTCGATGTACCGGATGTACCATAATATGCATTTTTTTAATTATTTCGAATGTGTGTTCACTCAATTATTCATAGATCACGCAAAAAGTGGTCATCAACATACCAAAGTTATAAAGCTAGACACTTTAAAACAATATTTTTCACTGTCACTGGGCAGGTGACAATATGTCGACAGTATGGTAATGTCGAATTTGCTTAAATATTTAAAGATATTCTAGGCTAATGTTTATAGATGAAAGCGCTTACTGGAACTCTGTAAAGCAAAATTCGTCATTGTTCAGGTATCTTAGTGCCAATATCGTTTGATCGTATTGTTAGATAAAGTGCAGAGATATTGCAGGTGTCGCATTGGGCGCACTGCGGCGCTTCCGCTAAATCTGCCATGACCTCGATACACGCCCATAAAAAAAGTTAAAGCTTATGAAATAGATGTCATTCCATAAAAAATCGAATAACAAGAAGAAATTGTGCTTACCAAAAAGAATTCTTTTAAGTTTTATGCAAACTTGTAGGACGTTATCTCTTACAAAGTTTTATCTCTTACAAGTAGATGTTTCATTTAATTAATACCCTCTAGTTGTATTCTGTATTTAGTCTATTGTTCTTGACAAGAACAATAGATGATTCACCTTATATACAAGAACTTCTTGTATATAAGGTGAATCAAAATGAAAATGTCTACTTTTATTTTGTTTCCGTTGTTTGTATCTGTAGACACACGTGGTTTGGTACATTACGTTGCTCGGCGACCATTGCACGTGTTACCAAAAGTACAATATCGACCAGTCGGTTTCCAAGCCCCTTGCTACAAGTAATTATTCAAAGCGTTCGCCTTATTTATACGAAATAAGGGTGAGAATGTGCTAGGTTATCACACAGTTCGTGTGGGTACGTGGGGAATAAAATATTAACGCGTACAGGCCTCAATTAGGTCGTCTCGCCTCAACCTTGCATCCCTGTAATAAAGGCCCACTTTGTCAGAATAGTTAACTTGTTAGCCCTAACAAACTACGATCATGGGCGGTTATTTTAACAGGTTGCTTATTACATTTTCATGAAAGAGTCTTATTACTTTTATTTTTCTCCAATTTAAAGGAGTTTGCAGGAAAAACATGGATCAGAATTGCTAGAGATAGGGAGAATTGGAAGAAGTTGGAGGAGGCCTTTGCCAAGAAAGGGCAATCAGATAATAGTGCTGAAAATTGTTGATATCATAGTTAAGGTGTAAATGTAATCTGTAATAAAAGGCTAATAAATAAAATAAAATAAATTACTTTTATTATTTTATTAATATCTTGTAAATTAGTTCAAAAAGTTTAGTTTGGTATATAAGACCTACAATTTTTTTTATTCTGACGAAGATGTTTGAATTTGATTACATTTCATAATTTCTTAAATTGTTTAACATAATGTACACAAGGCAAAAAAAAAACAAATAAAATAAGATATGTACTTACAGGCTACATAGGTACAAAGGCGAGCTTATTAACACTGAAAGAGTTTTGCAACACACTTTGGGTTATAGAGAAAGGAATGGATATAAATGTGAACAAACATGAAATAAAAGAGAATAAATACTGAAAATGAAGCTACAATCAAAGACCTTTCTATAAGAAACTAGAGAATTTAGAGCTGAACTTCTGGGAAATCTAAAAAATCATGTCAATTCATCGCTCCGTTTTGCCGTGAAAGACGGACAAACAGACAGACACAAACACTTTCGCATTTATAATATTAGTATGGATTATCCGTAGTCTATGTTGAAGAAAAAACAGAAAATGATGTCTTCGGTTACCAAAATTGAATCGTTTAATGGGCTGCCAAATTAGAGTAATTTATTCCCGGGAGGGTTCAAGGCCGGGTTTCCCTGTTTCCAAAGGGTCTACGTTTGGATTAATATTTAGCATAAGTAATATTGTCGACAATTCACAAGAATATTCATTTGTATTTTAGGAATCTTTGGAAATTGTGTTAGAGGATTTGGCCTTCTGAAGTATAATTTCGTTGAGAAGTTTGTAATATCAGGTTTATAAACTTTTTAATTATATGTTTGTTTTACTATGAAACAGAATAAAAATAATTTTATAAAGAATATTTAATTTTGGTAAGGGTGGCGCTGTCATGCCGCTGAGAGAGATAGAGGCAGGTTGCACCCTACGCTTCGTAGCGCTATTACGCGACGTAGGTATATTGCATGTTTGTTCAATACAACTCTTACAATCATTTTATTTGACGGCCAATAAATTGTGCAGGCTAATAATGCCGTCTCATGATTTAATGTGCACTTGGGGTTCTTTGAATTTATTTAAATGTAGTCGTTTAGACGCGGATGGTTACGACTCCCAGGCGCCTGTGGCTACATTATCGCTGTTTCATATTTTTCAGAATCTTTTTGTTTTTTATTTCTCTCGAAATTGATATGTAGTGTTTTGTTTATGTTGAATGCAAAATAATGAGAAATTATTTGGTAAAAGGCGAAGAAACTGAGCTAACAACGTTGAATTATAATAAGTAGGTATAATCAATAACCATTTCATATTTTAAATTTCAATTGCCGTTTTTGGACAAGAGTGTCAAGTTTTGTCAATGGCATCATATAATTTGCAGGAAACACGATAAAGTACCTAGGCTCTTAAAAGTACAATAGTGGGTGCACACACGTGCGCGGTATGGTACGATACGACTTATCTCTCGTGCTGTTTGCTCAGATTAGGCTCTAGCCGTGTGGCCCACTGTCAAGTTCAAAATGTCAAAGACACGCCTAGACGACAACGTTTTGAAGGTCGAACAGGAAGGGTTAATGCCCGGCGAAAATGTGGAAGAAGAATTTGATGCACCATGTAAGTACTATGAGTCTATCTTGGCCACAATCAGTGATAACACTAATAAAATTCATGCAAGTACAGATTGTGTATTTTCCAACTGTTTATTCTATATGCCGGTAAATATGAATACCTACGGCATTTATATTTATGGTATGGGTTTATCCACCGGATATTATATTTTGCAAATCTAAGGTAAAGTGAAGGATATTTGAAGGATAACGCGATATCGGAATTACAAATAGGACGTTAGAACGGGAGTTAGGTATTGGAATAATAAGTGAGCTCTGTTGTGTGCTTATCAACATTAGATAGGGCATTGTGTTACGTGGATCAGGAAACCCGTAAAATCTATTTGTGTAGGTACTTATGACGGCTCGGTTAATTCAATAATTACAAATAGAAATTATTATTGGAATTGTTTCGATTTTATATATAGTATAGATATTAGCAAAGTTTACAGCAATTCGTTACAGAGCTTGCTGCTCAGACGTAGGTAACATTATTTTGATACTTAAGTATCCTAATAATTGGAGAAAGTTGAAAGCTTAGAATAAAAGCTAATATTATAAGTACGATATGGCTGTAGAACAGGGGCGGGTGAGTGGTGGGCAGCGGCGCGTGTCCACCACCTGTCGTGGTTCGTACCGCACACCGGTCGCCACCCCGTCAGCCGGTGCCAGCTCAGGCCCATGTCACTTTAGAATACTGTACAAAAACTTGAACTCAATCAACTTACTCTGCCGAACATTTTCGTATAAATATTTCTGCTGATTTTCTTGTACATAACACAGCTACTTTTTAATATAGTATGCTCTGCACAGTAGTATCAGTGACAAACTCAGGCCTTGGCATCTATTAGTAGATGATTTATACAGCGTCAGGAGGCAATCTTTGCCTACACTTAACGAGACACAGTAGTGCCTGGGACATTGTTGAGATGGACTAGGCTTGCCCAGCACCTAAACCACCCTCTCAGCATAGCCGGCCATATCCACAGGAAAGACAATGGTCAATACGTGTGGGACTGACTAGCCGCGGGTTTCCTCACGATGTTTTCCTTCACCGTTTAAAGCTCGTGTTAAAGCGCATATAAACTTTTCGACACGAAAAGTCCATTGATGCACGGCTGGATTCGATCCCACGACTTCCGGAACGAAAGTCGAAGTACCAATCCACTTAGCCAACACGGCTTTTTTTTAGTAGTATCAGTGAATGTCTCACAAAAAGGCGTCGTTTCAAAGACAGAAAGGCTCACAATATTGTTGGAATGGAAATTCTGTTCTCATGCTATTATTTATTCTATGTCAGTGCCGGCTACAGTAGCTTATTAACTGACCTCATATTCCAAAATCTTTCATGCATAATGCACCCTGACTTAAATCCTCTTTGCTGTTAGTATTAAAATATTTCCATACTTATAAAAATGCTGATTTAGGAACTTGGATTTTCATTTTTATTCCCTTACGAATTCTCAATGGAAAAGACTATGATTAAAAATTCTATGAACTCTTGTAACCGGTTGCTTTAGATACTGGGTAAATGTTTCTCTGTAAATTACTACTATTGTAGGTACTTAGTCATCAACGTTTTTAGTGATGTTAAATCACAGAGACAATAAATACATTGCACATAATTCTTTATTACTTACTTTATGTAAATGTGTAAATATTGGAAGAGTATGTTGTAAGTGTCGAAATATTGATTTTGCATAAGGAAACGTCATCATCGGACGATCCATCTGATAGTGAGTCAAGCATCGTACGATGTGTATTTTGCTGACGGGAAACTAAAACATGCGACAGTGTTTTGTAACATTGATTGTGATGTAATCAAACAATTTTAGATACCTTCTTATATGTGTTCAATACTCAGGTGCATGCATTACGTGCAATAGTTTATGCTACTTTACTTTTCCTTACCAATTCGTACATACTGAGTACCTAGGTTTATTGCATATTTTTTAATTTAAACGAGAAATTCGTGTAAATAAATTAAATGTTTGTATTCTGTGTCGGAAATAGCTCCAACAATTTTCAAGAAATTTAGTAACTACTTAAGTAGGGGGTTTTTGGGGCGGTAATTCGATCTATAAGAATCCATATATACAAAAATTCGTAAGAAATGTCGTAAACATATAAGATAACTTTGACTACTTTTCTTTATCAATCTAATATTTTCGTCTCTTCTTAAGTGAGTTGCGATACCTACGTCAGTGTATTTAAATATCACATGGTTCCATAAGTTTGTTTAGTGTTTAGTTAGTTTACGTTAAGAACTGAATTACTTAGCCTAGATACACATTAATCATAAGAAACGGTCTCTAAATGATAATGAATGAAAATGCCAAGGTCGTAATGAACTTCAGGGAATAAAAAAGTTGTATCTTTATTCATTTTGGACACGTCATTGTTGGTAAATGGCTAGACTGCCATGCTATGCCTACCATAAGTTTGTCACGCACACAGGGTAAAAGCTAGTGATGTGCAAGGTCTCAAAATGTTGGAATTCGGAATTATTTAATATCATTAGTCTGATTAAACATATAATACAATAACTGATAATTTCTTAAAATAATTCACATTATTATTGGGTTATGTTTTGCTTCAAATTACTTTCATGATTATATTAATCATTTTATATTCCATTCATGGCAAACCTTTAGTTGAACAATGTTTTCTTTACTTACTTTATTATTGAAAAAACAGAATTAAGAAAAGTTTTATAGTTACGGATACGGAATTGTTCTACATTGCTTGGCACGCGCGTAACATATGGCAAATGTGGTCACGAAGGGTGACCTAAGGCACTGCCCTTTCTTATAAGTAGTTACTCAGCAGTCAGCACTCAACGACACTTTTAGATGACTGCTTTCGTTGATATTACAGTGATGTTAACTAGGTACTATGTTTTAAACAAACTGAAGGACCCATCGCAAAGTTTCCAGCCGCCCACAATGACATGAATTAGGTAAGGGGTAGTGGTTTTGGATTACAGCACTAGGAGCACCTTTAGGAGTTTTTAAGGTAATTAAGAAAGTTCGGGGTCTAATTCGAATTAAATTACTAAGTTCCTATCGTTTTGATTGATGCAGTTAAAATAAATTATGTTCTTAAACTTCTCTTTCCATTTTACATAACTTGTTAGGTAAAATAAGAACGTGGATGAGTAGTACCTACTTTGGCGCCCTTGTTTTGAGGTAAACGCAAATTAGCTTCATTATTAACCATATGGTCAAATTGACCAGCCGACTGAGCAGGCACGCGCTGTCTCAGGTTGCACTCAGGGACTTCAATTAATTGTAACACCCTGTATCGCATTCCGATCGAGTAGGCAATACGATCAATTTCACAGGGAGTCGAGTTTCTACACAACACGAAACGTTACTTTGGGGCGCAAACACTTGCGGATTTCGGAGAAATACGAAGGTAGAGTTTTAAAAGTTTTCCAAGAGTCTGGCCTTGAAAGCCTTTTCCATTTCACGGGGTTTGAATATTACTTAACCTGCGACTTTTCTTTCTTAAAATATTTAAGAGGGTGAGTGTGTATGTATTGAGCTCTGGGTAGGTAAGGTACTAAGAGGTAGAGCGATAGAGTCATTTGGTAAATAAAAGTATAAATCCATAACCAGCTAAAAATATAGCGAAGGCTTCTTTAGAATATTAATTCAATCAAATGTTACTGTAATATAACAAAACTATAATATACCTAGTAGGTATTTTAAATCAATAGTTGTAAATTATAAATCAATGGAACAAAAGTGCATCCTTGATTTCAGAATAACACGAAAACAAACCGATTACTTTTGAATCAGAAAGAATTGCTACATCATCAAACGATTTCCCGATATAGACTGCGGTTCGTGTTTCATAACAATGAAACACCTAATACAATAAATGAATTTGTAATTGACGTCGTCTGCATACCGCTCGTTTCCACGAAAGCTAAGAGTTGGACGACAGTGAACACCTCAGCAAAGCGAATGACATCAAAGACAGCAAATTATTTTCAGATGCATACATTATACCTACACTTTAAAAACAAAGATGATCTGTTTCGAATCCTCAAATTTAGTCGATTCCAGTCTATAAATATATAAGAGAGCGTCAGATTCGAGATACCTATATAGGTAAATAACTTTCTTTTGCACATTTTAAATAAACTATAGACGTAGAATAACGTCTAACGATGTAACGATATAGACGTTTCACTCCAACTCCAACTTGTAAATCTTGAATTCTTTGAAATCTGAAAACTTTGGATTACCTCAGTTCTCAAATTTCATAGATCTCGTACTAACGAGTTTCAGGCTTTTTCGTTATTATTTATCGAAAGCTTCTATTTACTGAAATCCTGAAATCCTATTGATTCTGACGGAAAGTTAATTAATTAACCACCAAATTGCTGCTGACGTCGGTTAAACGAAATAGTTCCGCCTACTTTTCTGACACTTTGTGGTTAATTTATGGAAAGTTACCATTCATAAAGCTCTATGATTAATTACCGTTTGGTCGCTTGATATTTTCTTTTATAATCAATGTGGATTCCTCCATAAAAAAGTTTCCACTCTAAATCTCTCTCTCTTTCGTTTACCTATTTCAGTATTTTCGCATAAAGAATACCTACTAATTATTTCAGTTTCTTAAGAGTACCTTACTACCTGCTCTAATAGGGTTTACTGAAATTTGATTATACAGAGCTTTCGAATTTAAAAACAGCATGTGTGTAGGTTACATCTAGGTAACTGAACATATTAGGTATAGGTATAATGTAGGAGCTAGCTACGATATGTCATAAAATTCAAAACCCTAGGAAGTGTTTACGATCGCGTGGCAAATACGGTTTATAGTCTGCTGTAAATATGAGACGTTAAAAGCTCCAGGACTTTTCTAATTGCCTTACGGAAAGACTTTGTTGACTCTTCCGATATCGTATGGCGACGGCATTACTTTTAATAGATTAGGACTGTTATGACAACTTAAAATAAACGGTAATCTCGTACTCAACAGCATTAATTACCTACTGTTAATTTTTACAGTAAAGTAGGTAGGTACAAGAGCATGAAATCCCGAATGTTTTCCAAGGGAGTGATAGACACTTTATCTAGAAACGACAAATTAAAGTAGGTATTCTAAAAGTTTTTATTTTTAATGCAAGCCTTATTAAAAAAAAGTATTTGCAATTCTTATACATCGTGTTTAAATGGTAGCGTCAACATGTTTGTCCACTGAAAATAACATTCAACGTCAATTAATTTTCCGAATGCAGGACAGTTGACGAGGCAATCTGGAGCGTTTTATTTAGCAAGGCGTGACGGGAAGCAGGAGACGTGTTGGCGTCGCCCGCCGCGCCTTTATGGCGGCGCGCTGGACTTATTTCTCGGGCTGTCCCAACAGGGTTGACACTTGATACTGACAGTTTCATAATACGTATGAAAATGCACTAGAGTATTTTACATTCTAAACATTTTCTTTCGTTTTGCAAACTTAAGGTGGAACGTTACGGTCAGCTAGGCACTGCCGCGCCACTAGATGGCGTTAATGTCCTGATAAAGCGTTTTTATTTTTTTTCACCAAAATAGAACAAATTTTTAGGAAGTAAAAGTGCTTGCCCGTAAAAGCGTAATATTTTTGATGTAACTAACAATACTTAGACGATATTTTAAGTGTTAAAATCACTATATTTGTCCATTTAGCTCCGGCGAAACGGCCGCGCCCTTTCGCGCAAGTGACTCACACACACACATACAAAGATTTCATCGTAAACGGAAGCGTTAGTAAATTTCGCTCACTTTGCAAAGCTTAATCTGGCCGAGTGCGTCATCGTCTTGACCTGTATTCAAATGGTATCGGGTTCGAATCTCTATACTGTAATACTGTTTTTGAACTTTTAATTTGTTATATTTTTGTAATTTTATACAAATACATAATAGATATTTTAGTCGTGAAATATATTATGTATTTTTGTGCGAGTTCTAAATAAAAATCAGGTTTTTACTATTGCAGTTATTATTTATTACATTATTAGGTAAGTATTTGTAAAATTACATTTTACAATAAAATAAACATTTATAAAACAATAATTTGAGAAGTCTTATTCGAGAAGTAATATTATAATAATAAATGTGCTACCACAGTGATACATCTATGCAGTTTTGATTATTTTTTACTTTTCGAAGTACCACCTCTGGCAAAACAGATTTTTTATAAAATGATACCAATTTAGGTAACACGTCCAAAATAAAATTTTCGTCACGCTCGATTTCTAGGACTGTAATATCATGAGCTGGAGAAATATAGCCCACAAAATAACATTTCTTCATTTGAGAAACCCGTAGTTGCCCCTGAATCTGTAACAAGAATAAGTAGGTGTAAAAATACATATGTTCAGACAGTAAAATAAAGGACAGCAGGTGATCACTGTTTACTGCATGCAACAACAGCATGTAATTGGTACTAACCTGTACAATGGGAAGTTTTTTTTATCTTTAGCAGCAGCATTCATGTCTTGATTGTTGCGAGCCAATGAGGGGAAACATTTAATTTCCAGAATAGATTTTTCTTCTTCTATAACCCCTGAAATTCATTGATTGCAGTAAATAATAATATTTTCACAAATTATCTGGACTGAAAAACAATAATTTGTACCTAATGAATTATGCTACATACCATCCGGACTAGCACCCAAAAAGCCAAACTCTTTGTCAATGAAAAGGCCTGCTGGTCGCACATTTTTGTTCATTATTTCTGTAAACAATGTCCTTGCCACCGACTCATTGTGTTGACCATACGACATGTCTTTGGTCAGAATATTGTTTTTATATAATATTGTTTTGACATGGTTGTGGCAGGGTGTTGTCGATTTTCGTTTACATATCTGTAACAGAGGCCAAATTGAGCATAATGTGCTAATTTGTGGTATATTTCAAAACTGGAGTATCATTGAATCAACCATTTGAAAGACTTACCATTTGGCTGGCAGTGAGCCTGTTACATCTGTGTGTATTATACACATCATTTTCATGTTGCCCAATGGTCAGGTGTCCAATATCTTCGATTTCTTGATCTCTTCGATTTGTCCTTGAACTCGTTTGCGACTTTTTCTTGAACCAGAATATTGGTGATTTTTATAGTCTTTTCGGGAAGTTCGTGGCTTCATTTTCTATCGGTGCAATAACACGAACAGATAACCACTAAAATCTTATATTGCAATTTTTTACTAATTCTAATCACCTAAAAAAGTATCCCACGATAGAAAAGAACTTCACTTCACTTCTTCTTTATGGCTTCTGTGAAGAAAAGAAAACTTTTGTAATGTAACGGACGCCTTACACTGACAGACAAGTCATGTCATGTCATGTCTGTCTTGTCTGGTATGTTAGGTAGGGTATGCTGAACGGGGCTACCAACTCGATAAGTGCTTTATTGCAACAAACAAGTACCTACAGTACGAAGGACAAAATAATCTGTGAAATAAAATCATAATATTATGTATTGGGCTTATTAAAAATTTTGTAACTGGACAAAAAAAAATATTTGAATGAAATTGAGAAGAAAAATCAAAGTAAGTAAGTATTTTTTGAAGAATTACCTAGTTGCTTTTTACGGGTTTTGGTTACTTTTTTTTTATTTAGAACCTTTTCGACAGCAAAATAAATAAGTAAGTAGGTACCTAAACATATATATTTTTAAAAGGTTTTTGTATTTCGGCATCATCCGCGATATTTTGCATGCTCAATAGAAACGTTTCTCAAATAAAATTACTTATAATAACGATATAAAGCGAGACATAATGCTAAGTTATAATTTATAAATATAATCAAATGGGGCTACGCATATGAAAATATTGTCAGATTAGTATCAAAAGTGCAAAGTTGGCAACACCTTTGTAAAAAATGGCAGAAACAAAATAAACTCCCCCACGAATTCACAATGATGATTTGAGGATCCACGTGATCGCCGAGAAGAACGGCAACAGTGTACGGAACGAGAATAGCGAGCTGGCAACGTAGCCGCACACACACAACTAAACTTTTAACTTAGCATACGATACTGTCGGTGTACACTCATACACTAACAAAATTGAACTGAATTTGTGACTGATTTACGCGATTATTATACTATTTTTATGTAGTAAATATAATTTGCCGCGAATAAACATCATAATAAATGCCAAATTATATAATTTGAGTTAAGGTTATGCTCCATTCGCCCGTAAATGGAAAAATACTTTACTATGGAAAACGAACCACCTTAAGAAAAAATTTCCTCGGTGCAGTCATGTATTTTTGAAATGTTGCAGTCAACTTTGCCATGTACTATTGGATGGATTGTTCAAGAACACTTACTAAAGACATTACGAGTATGTATAAGTGTTTTTTACTTATTTAGGGTCTTATTCATAAAAACTTGACAATTTAATACAGGTTTTAAGAACGTTTTTTTCTTGTCACCCATTTGTCAACGAAAAGAGATAGCAACAGATTTAATATGCGTTTTAGCTAATACAGGTTTAATACAGGTTTTAGGTCGAATATGCATAATGGGGTTAATGTTTGGGGAGGAGGCCTCTTTTCACATTGAAAACATAAAGAAAGTTAAAGCATCTATACTAAAAGAAGAAATATTTTCTAAAATATCAGCAGCCCTACCTTACGAAGTTCTGTGAGACAGGCTTGTAAGGCATAGGCGTCGTAAATTGGAGATTGTACTCCTCTTGAGCCCTGCGACCGCTCTTGACACAATCTGACGGTTTTTAATTAAAGTCGAGACTCAAGGGTCTTTTGAAGTGAACGTGGAAATGTTCCTGTCTTCCTTCCTGTTATGTCCCTCATATTTACTACCTCATTCTCATTGTGATTGGTTTACAAAAATGTAGTAATAGATTGCGCAAGAATTAAAATTTCTTCTTTCGTTCAATTTAATGGTCTATTTATATCTGCCACCTGCAAGTTTGCCGCGGCGGGGTGTGGCTCCTTTTTAAACAAGTTACATTTCTGAAGGATTAAGTACTGATCTCTCTCTACCAAAGGCAATACTTATTAGTATTTCCTGTAAGAAACGAACTTCATGCGTTCTTATCTTACTTAGCAATTGTTCTTCGTAAGCTTTGGTCTCTATTCGTAGAAGCTGACTAGGTACCTACTTATTAATCTATGCCGTTTTATAAACAATTCAGTAAGTAGGTACTTATTTGTTTAGTTACCTATCGACTTCTAAATGTTATTGCGAGGAAAATAAATAAGTAGGTTGCATTGGTATTTATTTTTGGTTCATCGTGATGAATTTATCATTAATCGCTGCTAAAACGGCCTTTTTAGTCGGCCAGTTGCCTTATTCTCCAAATAACCATGTCTTGACTTGGCACGACATACACCGCGTGGTTTTCAAAACGCGATAATTCCGTGTTTCTTGTTCTTATTCACATGTAATTACAAATGGAAATATAAAATAATGATCAACTTTTTTTAGGTAGGAAAATGTCAAAAACCAAATGCCGGTTATAAAACAAGCTTAAAATAAAATTTATGTGTTCTTCTGCTTTTAATGCTTTTAAATAGCTCACGTAGCGCATTAAAACAATGAGTACAACGTTCAGTACTTAACGATTCAAATCCAGCTTACATAAGCAAGTTTGGCTGTATCCCTAGCCTAGTTGTCTGTGCGTATCGAGCCGCGCCAACTACCCCTAACTAGTATTTACTCTGTGGCCGGGTTCGTGACCGGGTTACAACTGATGGATGTTGCTGCCGGATGTAGCTGGAAATTCTGAGGAAGCTATTATTTAAATTACGGGTAACTCTCAGATGGAAAGCTAGTAAGAACTGTCTGGTTTAAAAAATAGCTTACAATAAAACGAGTACCCAGTTAATTATTGTTTTACTGCATAGTACTTGGAGTTAGCTTAGGAGGCTAGTTTAGATCATAAGCAATGGTCTTGAAACATGTTTAGAAAACGTGGCCTTCGATTAGGCACAACCTTCAGCTAGATACTAACTTTATTTCCATCAAAGAGACCTTCTACGTCAGCTTTGTGTTAGGCTTTTTATTTCTACAAATAGTACAATCAATACACGACATTTTTCAAGGCAGTTTTCGTAGGCCCTTACATCTTGTATTGATTTACGAAATGTAGGCCACTGTACCAGTTTATGGCTCGTAAATATACATCGTATACAAAAACAATAATTTGCCGGTTATAGCGTAATTATTGATGGGAACAATACGGGCTCCACCAGTTTCACAGATGATTCAGTCTTAGGAATGATATAAATAATTTTCGTACGTAGTATTAAACAGAAAAGTATGTTATTTGTGAAATTTTGCTTAATTGTAAAAAATGTAAAATGATAAAGTAGCTGACCAAATTAGTACGCGTGTAACAAACAAAACGCACATCATAATGATCTCGTAGCACGTCTACGGGATACTGACACAGTGAGCTCGTAGCCACGATCGAGATGACTACGCACAAAAGAACATGATGAGTTAATTGAAGGATAACATTAATTAATACATATTATAATTCTTCTATAAAATAAACTAATGCCTTTAATGTAGGTAATACCAATTTAATTTTAATACTAATTTCTTATCTGAAAAATTGGTGCAATTATTAAATTGATGGGTGAACGGCTTCTTCAATCCGTTCTAATTTAAATTAGTGATTGACGGAGGCTTTTAAGATCCATGTTATCCTGCTTGACATCATTCATAATTGAATTAGAGGCTGCCCAGCCCTCAGAAGGCTGGAAAGAATCTGTTGTCATTAATTTAATTTATAAAACCATTTGTAATCTTGTGACTAATTATTGACAATATGTAATAGGGTATGTCTCCACATTTGGGAACCAGCTCATTTGAAATTAAACATGGTTTTGTATTGTTTCAGCCACCGAGCTAGACCTGCTGGGCGCGTTGTCCCTGCACAACACGTCGCGGACTGGCGTCTCTCTCTCGCCAGGAATGCAATCGCAGCGGATAGCGTATACGTTGACAGGTAAATGAGCTTTTTTTTCCGCTTTTCGCTATGCGGAAGTACTCTAGTGCTCTTCAATTGGTGCTCTACAAAACGTAGGAATATCTCATTGACCAGACAAACACACAATTATCATCCAGCTATAGAAAATCATCTGTCACTAAGCTAGCTCTGGTAAAGGAGATTTTTAGGCCGCTTTAAAAGGCCACACGTCTTGGCTAAAAGATTTAAAAGCCTCCTAGCTAATTTGATGTGCCCTCCGAAGTGCCCAGATATAAGTGCCACTAGTGATGATAATATGTGCTCCACATCTACTGAAAATACAGAGGCACCTATAGGAAATAGGATCTTGCAATAGCCAAATAATTACGTTTTATACGAATCGCTTTGATTGAATTTGCTTATAATATGCCCTCATACTCAAGTTTTACGGTATAAGTTTTAATTAGAATCTATCCTATAGCTGAATGTTACCAAGTCTAATGTAAAACAAACAATCCTTTCAAATAATTGACTGCCGCTATTACAGTCACTTTATTCAGAGTGCATATAAAGTTGCATGGAATCGATAAAGTTTCTTAATACGAACGGGTATCAATTCACTCTAATGGATACGAGTCGCGGAACTGCGGAAGTAGGAAGTTATAGTACATTTGGTCGGTTTGAATCCGCAGTCGGCTCGTCCATTAGTGCAAGGGTTTAGGTCTAGGCTTTTACAAGCGGGGCGTTAAGCGAAGATAAGATAGTACCAAGTAGTTTCCATTTGATTTATACAAGCGTCGCTAGGCTGGTTATAATGGAAAAGCGTATAAAAGCTTATCGAGTCAACTGAAGTAGGTATTTCCTAATAAAGTTGCTAAAGAATTTGAATTTGAAGATCCTCACACAATTTTGGATGGTTTTCACTAAGATGAATTCTCCGCAGTTTCAAAACTAACCAGCAAAGAATATGCAATGCATTTTTATTGTATTTCTTATTGTTCATCGCGACCGAGAACGCAGCCTAAGGGAGGCGCGCCTCTTTACATTTTAATGCACTTCGTAATAAGTCACTCGCCGTACGTGTCGTTTATGCTATCAGAGGGTGGCTTTTAAACGTGATTACTGTTTTCTGAAGCAATAATACGAGGGACGGCATTTTAATGGTCGTTATTCATGTAATGAAAATTGGAAAAGTGCATCGTTTCCTTCCCACTATCAATTACGACAGGAAAAAACTTTTCGGTTCATACAATATTTTGCCAATAATAGGAGAACGGGGTTGGCTACATGGCTACTGTCTCATACGATTATTATTATTAATATAGATATTTAAAGGAAACGTAGCAAATTAAATCCAAATCAATAGTTGTTTTATTCCCACTAGATTTTTCGAGAACTTTGGAAGATTGGTTATTAGTTTTGGCTCCAGAGAAACGTCACCAGTGTATTCCCGTTGTATTCATATAATGTCGCTAGTGGGCATCAAATAAATGTTGATTTTAACGGGTCGCCCCCCTCTTATAATATTTTCACTCGCATATCAGCAGAAAACACACAAAAACATATTTTCAAATTATAATCTTTAAAAACACATTGGTTGTACTTCCGAGGGCCCGTCACTAGCACGTGCCTATTGTGTGCTTCCCTTTTTGACATTTGCAATTTGGCAAAAAAGACGAGGAAGATGAACTTGCGGTGATTTACAGGAAACCGGTGAATTGAATAGACAAGGGTGCAGAGTAAATGGTAGGGGATATTCCTTTTGTTATCCCACCGTCTCAGAAGTTGGTTTTTAAGTCAGTGAAAACGAAATGGAAAAGTCAAAGTTAATATCAAGTTTGTGCGGGATATTATTGAGGCTCTTTCGCGAAAACCTATCAACTTTAGTTGACGTTAAAACTTATAAACATGGTTAGTCAAAAAAAATAAAGGTGTAAGTAGTTCATTTCAGGTTTCAGGCACCTATTTATAATTCATGTAAACAAATTATTATTAAAGATAAAGATAAAGATAAAGATATATTTTTTTTTATAGATATACATTCTACAGCCATCAGAATTTTTACATAAATGAAAATTATTTCAAGCTTAAAAGTTTACTCACCCAGTAGCCCATGAAATGA
Organism: Xanthorhoe spadicearia; assembly: GCA_947086425.1. NCBI lineage: Eukaryota > Metazoa > Arthropoda > Insecta > Lepidoptera > Geometridae > Xanthorhoe > Xanthorhoe spadicearia. The sequence continues at coordinate 7,272,223 of OX352199.1, forward strand.
GTATTATAATCGAGGCTAATTAAATTCACAAAGCCTTGTAATCCTATCCGACTGGTCGGAATCGGCTCGATCGCGCAAATTGATCGTAATCCCTAGTGTCACTGCGAGCGGCATTCGGAACGACCTATTACCAGTTATAGACACATTAATCCACACAAATCAGGAGATACTGGACAGCTGGGACAATATTTGGGGTTTATACAATACATTCTTTTCAATTTGTTTCATAATAAAACATGCTACAGTAATGTAACTTGCATTATGTAACACATAGTACGTAGTATTCCCATTAAAAGTTTAGTTAAAGTGTCCTTTTTTTCTAACATTTTAGTTTGCAAAATAAGAACACATTTAACTTGAAGAAGTTATTAACAACAAAGCGTTGGTTGACGCTAAGTATAGTCCCAACATGTGAAATTAAACAAGAGTAAAACAATAGAATCAATAACACCAAGTGTCAATCCGTCAAGGGTGAGCTGTTAGCGGCATAGGACTTAATCCACCGGCAAATGTCCGCAAACCCTCACCACGGAGTGATTAGCTCGCCTCGGTGTTTTCCTGCTGGCCATAAGAGAATAGGGCTGCCTCTAAAGAGCATTTAAACCAGCCTGTTTGAAACGTGTATAAAATTAAATGGAACTCGCAATACGAAATCTTCATGTATTTACTACTAGCTAACCGAACTGCGTACTGCCAAAATTATTCAAACTGGTCCGTCATTCTTGACTATAAGCAAAAAAAACGAACAGCAGTTATTTTTCGTATATTAAAGAAAAAAGAAGCTGATGAGAAAAGAAGAAGGTATTATCTAATCAGCATGCTTTTTTTTACATTGGAGAATCTTATTTTTACTGTCAATTTGTCGAATAGCGATGACCCTATTTAAGTGAACATTTGTCGCGTTTCACTTACTTGTAACGTAATCCTGGCCATTAGTCAAATTGCGTTCGCATTCACGATCATTCCCGTTGCTGGAGGGTGTCAACCCTCATTTCTGGGATCTCGGCTCAGGGGACATATTGTCCCATTCACGTTCCTGCAAGTGTCAAACGTCAGGCTTTTCATTCGGTAGGGTTCAAGATAAGGCAATAAGTAGGTATTTATTTTTTATTTCGAAATGTGTTATAAGATGTTTAGTTTAACCTAACTAGACTTTTCTTTTCGTTTCGGTTTGTGAATATTTTGCACTATAAACAAACCTCATACGGTAGAAAGGACTAAACTGATTAATCGTTGTTCTTCTCATTTCACTATCATTAGTGAAAACTTTTCTAAATTAACTGATAGTTTCCTACTTTCGGTTTGAACAAACCGAACAACTGTAAATGCCTTATTCTCAAAGGTTTTATAAATAGAACACTTTGCTACATGCTTCATTAAAAAATTAATCGTAAGTGGCGGTTTACGAGGCCCTGTGGCAGACACATGCAGAATTATTAACGCGCTTGGAGTGTCATGTTTGTAAAGCCTTGCCGAGCTTGTCACTGCCAAGGACATAAGTGGCGCATCAATAACGCCTCTGTGGCTGACATGGCATGCATGTTTGGTAAGTAAATAAACGATGCTAGATCAACATGATGGTGTGACCGGAGTATTTCTAGATTCAAATACGATTATACATTTAGTAAAGGACTTTACAAAGTTTATTTTGTTACATTGACAATGACAATAAAAAAAATATTCTGGAAAGTTTAATACAATGATACAATTGTAATAATAATTTTCGGAAGTGGCTAGTTTGCTTTGAAGATGCACATTATTGTGAAGGAGGTGTCTGATTTAAACAAGTAGCAGACAGTGAACAAAACAATTATAGCATATTGCTGTTTTTTTAAATTACTTTTTATCTCATATTAAAGTTCCTACGTATTGTGAAATCACCACAGAAATAATCGTGTTTACTCGCTTCATTAGCATTCACTGGATTGCTCGTTGAAGCGCCACGTGTGGCTAAAGCAAAGTCAGCTGAAAGTAACGTTTTCTAAATCTCACCGTAATTATTTTTTAGATGAAGCAAGCTTTATGATTCTTGCTTCGAAATATTTCGTTACGAACAAATCACTAACTTTGTATTAGTAAAACTGTAGCAATTAAAAGAAAACAGGTCATGTGTACACAAGAGATAAACGATTGCCAATAAAATAAATTCATAGCAGGGAGTCACACAATAAAGTATTTGTACAAAGCCTAACAAATATTTGCACATCACTGAATTGATATTCGCGAGGGTGATTTAATTAAACCAAAATAATATTGGGGTTCGATAGAAATCATAAATTCAAATGTTGTAAAAGCACCTGCATAATTTGACAACGGCTATCGTCGATTTGAATAGGTTAATAATAATGCTTTGGAAACTTTGGATGTTATTTCAAGAAGACTCGTGGAGAATATCATGAATATTATGTAAATAAATACATAATAATGACTGCTGTTTTCGAAAGGGGAAGGTAGAGATTGGGTTACAGATTTTCAATTATTATTCTAATTTTGATAAAATTTAATACATACATAGTCGAATATTAGGTGCCCTAAACTTTAATTAAAGCGCACTTTAGGCAATCTTTGGAATAATTAATAATAGGTCCGCGTGCACTTACCAAGTTTGTAATCAGGCTATAATCCATTTCCGTTTTATTTTGGACTAGCATCACGTCCCAGATTTGCACGGGTGTATTAAAATATAGCCTAGGGGTGCCATCCCGACAGCCCATTCTACACAATATTCAGAAGGAATTTTTAAAATCGGCTCGGAAAACATCAGTTTGGAAAACATCAAATTGGGTATTTGAATTATTATTTTTTTCTTAGAAAAATGGAAAGATCATTTATAAGTTTTCTTACAAAACAATTTTAATTTTTTTATTTTTTGCAATAATTTAAATCACGCAAAAAGTTAAATCAAAATAAAAATTTATTAAATCTTATAATTAAATGAAAAATTATTTTTTTTCGTTTTTCACGTTACATATCAATAAAATTAATAATTTAGCTTTAAATATATTTAAAAAAAATATTTTTTTTTTTAAACTCCCAATTACATATCATGGTAAGGCGGGAAAAAGAAATCATAAATTATTTACCTTTACGGAAAATCAGAAAGTAATAAAAAGCAGCTGGGCCATGCTGCAAATTTTATTTATAGCAGGTAGGCTAGCTAATGGAATACGTTCATAGCACTTTCTGTAGAGTAGGTAGACTACTTCGTAATCATTTATTTAATATCTTCTCTATTGACAGTAAAGTGCGTCGGTACATCTAATCACATGTTTTTATGTATTAGAATTAGAATTAGAATCATTTATTGGCACGGAAGTAACACATTAATAAAATACAATTAAATATATCATTAAATATCACATACCATGACTCGTCAATTAATATATTTTACATAAATTCAATGTGCTGATAATATGTATTCTCCAAACAAATTATGGAATACGAATTTCAGAATGGTATTTTCCACGAAGCTCACTTTCTCTTATTGTTTTTGTAGTGGTCTAGAATAATAAAGAGAATCTTCCTAATAAATTGACGTACTCTCTACCCGCCACCCACGTATTCAGCAATAATAGAGTCGTCGAACTCTACGATGTTCAAGTTTGTTTTACGAGAACATTTAGTCATTTTGTTGTTGAAACAAGAAGAGACAAATAAATGTATGTAACCAAATTATCAAATAAAATTATTTCAAATAAACGAAGAACCATCATGATTGCGAAATTCAGAGTGCATCGACCTTTGCGACCCTCGGTAGAGCAGGTATTTTTCATTTTCGTGTCAATCCAGTCACGTGATCCGATAGTGGCATCCCTTGACAGTCCAACATCGTACATATTCCCCATCACGAAAGAACGAAATTGCACCCATTCTTTTGATGTTGGAATTGGTAGCAATCCATCATATTGTTTGATTATCGTTGTTTATTGCACAACAACGATTTATCATGACAGAGTCATTTCTTTCCTACGGTTTAAATGTGTTTCAACGGCGACAAATCACTTTGGATTTTTCGCTTGAAACAATTACACTCAATATTGTTGTGTACCGTGTCGCGCGGTCACATCCCCTCGGCTTAGTCCCTTTCCAAGCAATTTACCCTCACCACGGGGGAGGAACTGACATTCATGTGAGATATTATTTCGTCATCCCTGCTTTACCCTCAGTGATTTAAATCTGGGTATTGCGCACTTTATTACTCACTCGTTTAATCCGAATCGTGTAGTATCTTTCATGTGCAATGATTATTATCGTTTTTTTTTTCAATATTATAGGTAATAAAATATCAAAGAAAACTTCTCGTCATTTCTCGTCAGAATCAACGTTGACAAAACTGTAAAAAAATGTCTGTGTACAATATTTTGGTGGTAGGTACTACATAACTTTCCCGCATTGCAGTCTAAAGTCTTGTTAGGTACCTACTTGCACAAGCAAATAGAAAACGAGATTGAATATAAATCTCCGTATATGTGCCAACTTTTAAAAGTAGGTGAAAGAAGAACACACACATACTAAGATTATAACTGTTTTTTTTTCTTGTAATCTTTAGAAAGAAAGAAAGAAAGAAAGAAAAAATATTTATTTTGTCAAAAACACACATAAAGACACATTATAATAAGTATTATAGTAATAAGACACATTGACAAAATTGGCAACTACTCAGCGTATTGCTGCGACAGAAACCAGAGAATCTGTAGCAGCGCTGGTCTTCCGTAGCGCCGTAGGTTTATGTGTGTGCTGCGGCCTTGCAAAAAAAAAGCCAATCTTTAAAGCCATCTTCAGATATAGGTACTCACATCGAAGTATAATAAAATTTTCTCATGTGGTTTTAGGTAAGTAACACTGTAGAAGGTGGAGGTGTTCAATATTAAGTACACAATTTCACAGATTCCTCATTTAATTGCAGGAACAATAAATAAAAAGAATTTTTATTTTTCAATCTTATATCGAATAACAGACTTCAGTCACTATTTAAACCTGTCAAAACTAAACCAAAAGCGCGAGAGAATTCCAAAATTGAAATTAATTTTTCAGCTGTGAAAGACCTCCTTCAAACACGGTAAAGGTTTGATAAGACTTCAAGCTTCGCGGATGGCACGCTTTATAGATAATGAATGAAATGAATGAGGTGTATTGAATTGTGGAGAGGATCCCCACATCACTCCCCTTCGAAGACCGTCACTACGGGCGATAAAAATCTGGAAAACGAACTTGTCTACCAGATCGTGTAGTGCGTGTTAGGGAAGGTTCTACCGTTCGTGCAGACTCTGGAACAAAGGTGTGCTCAGGCTCAGGTGGGGATGCTGTCGAAAGGATGAAAGCCGGTTTAAGACGATCTATCGAAACAGTCATCGCTTTGCCCTTGACCAGGATTTTAAAAACTTTATCTCCGCGTTGGAGTACCTCATGAGGACCAGAGTACGACGGGTGAAAGGCTCCTTTCAACACGGTAAAGGTTTGATAAGACTTCAAGCTTCGCGGATGGCACGCTTTATAGATAATGAATGAAATGAATGAGGTGTATTGAATTGTGGAGAGGATCCCCACAAACACTAAAAATTAAACGATGATTCGAAATGATTTTGGTACCGTATTGTATATTGGTAGATGTATTGTAATACATATATAAACTAAACACCAAAGAAAAATATTTTATTATTATAAAAAAAAACATAGTGACTTGCCTAATTAGTAAGTAAGAAAATCTATAAACCAGTTATTTACTTATTTATTCGATATTCAAACTTTGCATTACTTTATTGACTAAACCGTAATTTAATTATAATTCTATGGTAAGTAATTGGTGCACAAAATGTAGGCATTCAAGATAACATAAGTTTAGCTGGCGGCTCGCCAGTTGGTGCGGTCGGTCGGGCCAAGGTCTCCGATCCTCTGTAGGCATTATATCCGATTATAATCAAAATTTATTGTTCCTACTGCTATTTCAATCAGAAATATTTTTTTTGCCTTGAAATTAAAATTGCCTGAATTCATAGTTATTGAAGGCATTGCGTGGTATAATAAAAAGTTTCTCATGTATTGCATGTTGGTATTTTATTGTTTCCAGGTGATTCTCGTTCTCTCCAAGTGGAGGGCGATGCGTTTGAGCGCGCAGCCGAGCTGCTGCGGCGCTCGCCCGAGTTTACGGTGCTGGCCACTCTGCGCCAGGAACCAGCCAACTCTGGGACTATTATTTCTTTTTCACATGGGTACAACAGGTATGCGCGCTTTTCTTTATTTATGCTTTACGAAAATTGTCTTAAATGTCTGATTCCTGTTTTACATTTAGAAAGTTAATTTCATATGAAAAGTAAAATCAAAACTTAGGTAAACCTGGTACTACGATTTTTGAAGATCTACGAATTGGAAAAGCGCGTAGCGCATACGAGTTTTCGTAGCTTTCGTAGCGCGTCGCTCTACGCGCTGTAGCGAGTAGTTTGTAAAAATCAGCAATCAGAAGCTTTTTCCCATTTAACGTTTCATTTTGATATTAATTTAATATGAAAATGTACTTTGAGTAGAACTGAATATGAAACGGGGAGACGAGCTTCGGGGGCCGTCGGCTTAACAAAGAGAGCGCATCGAGCAACCTTCGAACGACGCGGGAGCATGCTCTACGGTGAGTTCTAGATCTCAACATCGCTGTGCGCGTCCGCATTGTGCACAAACAAATCAATGCGTACGCGCACATAGGGAGTATCATGTATCTTGGAATGTCCTGTGCCTCGGAATGTCCTCCTCGATCCATCCGTTGACCGTTCGGGCTCACTGTACCTATGCATGGATGTATGTGTACGCGGGCGGGACGGCTTGCATGCGCCCGCGCCTCTACCGCCGTGCGTCTTGTGTTCTGTGTCTTGACGTGTTGTATTCTGTATCGTCCGAGCCCCTCCACCGCCCGTGTCTCGATGTCATCTCGCTCGCTGTCGACGCCGCCGTGAGGTCGCGCCGGGCCGGGCCGCACTTGCATTCCAAGCGACATGGGACCCCGCACGCTCGCGCCGCGTCCGCAGACCGCTCGTCTCCGGACGCGGCGCGCGGTCGCCCGGCGCCCGACGACCTCTCTCCCTAACGTAAAGCGCGCGCTCTCCATCCGCACGAAGAAGAGTCCACACGAACGCGGTCCGTTCCGAGGTACATGGTCCCCCAGGATGGCCGAGCGATATTGAGATGTAGAGCGAGCCGAGGCCCGCTCGCGGCCGGTCCCGCGTCGCCGTTCGAACGTTCCTTGTGCTTGCTTTGTTTGTGTACCTCGGAACAGTTCGCTTGCTCGGCGTCGGTCGCTCGTAGTGCATCAGTGGGCGGTGCGCAGGTACCTGGAGGTGCAGTCGAGCGGGCGGCGCGACGAGGTGCGCCTGCACTACGTGGCGGCGGGCGGCGTGGCGGCGCGCGTCGAGACCTTCCCCTTCCGCCTGGCGGACGGCGCCTGGCACCGCCTGGCGCTGGCCGTGTCGGGCGCGCAGGCCACGCTGCTCGTCGACTGCCACGCGCTCTACCGCCGCCTCATCCCGCCGCCCGACCGGAACTTCACCACGCCCATGCTATCGCTCTGGCTCGGACAGAGGAACAGCAAACATTCATTATTCAAAGTAAGTGTACATCGAGCTGATTTTATAAAATAATATCCCATTTTGCAAATAAAATCAAACAGGTGATTAATTAAATTAAAATTTCAGGGCACAATACAAGACGTGAGACTGGTAAGCGGACCGCACGGTTACCTGGCGCAATGTCCCGGATTAGATTCGGAGTGCCCGACGTGCGGGCAGTTCTCCCTCCTACAGGCCACCGTACAAGAGCTTACCACACATATCCATGATCTTTCACTCAAGGTATATTTAAATTGTATTCTATCTGTAATTATCTGCTCAAATCAAATAAAGTAAGTATGTAAAATGATAAATGCTTTTCTCAATACAGCTAGTAGGTGCGGAAGCTAGGCTGGCGCGGTTAGAGCAATGTGACTGTCAAAAGTCGTGTTTCTCTAACGGCACCGTGCACGCTGACGGCGCCTCGTGGCAACGAGACTGCAATCGCTGCTCCTGCGTGGTGAGCCTTTTACCCTCATCACTTCATCTGAATTACTAGTCTGATGAAATAATCTGAGAACCTAATCCATTTGCTAGATTAAGTTGTCCATCAATACAATATATCGTTTCAGCACGGTGAGATAACGTGCAGGCCAGTCGAGTGCGACAGAGCTGAATGCAAAAATCCAGTATTACATCCAGGGGATTGCTGTCCGAAATGTTTAAGTGAGTTGGTTTCAAAACTTATTTATGTTATAAAGATAAGTACATAGAACGAGTTTTATAAGTAATCTTTGTTTTTTCAGAACAATGTCTCCTGCAAGGCAATCTGTACGAGCACGGCGAAAGATCAGCGCCAAAGGAGTGTTCGGAATGTGTGTGTCACGATGGAAACATGGTTTGCATCCGCGTGGACCCTAAAGTCGTGTGTCCACCGCTGCCTTGTGACCCCTCAGACCAGTTCACTGTGCCTGGAGAATGTTGCAAGTTTTGTCCAGGTAATCCTACAATACCTTCCCAGCAAACACTTTTAGCATTTGTCACCCACTATTTGTAATCAGAACCCAAAAAATGAATTTTGACTTGCTCCTATTTCCTTTCGCTTTGTTTGGAATTAAGGTTGTATTTTTCTTAGCATCTAATAGTAAACTTTTATTTCCATTTCGTCTAGGCGTAGATTACTGCAGCATGGGTCACTCGTGCGATGAAAACGCGACCTGCATGAACCTCAACACTAAGTACACCTGCAAGTGCAACCAGGGCTTCCACGGTGACGGTCTCACGTGTAGAGGTAACTTTACAGTATGGGATATTTGATTGCACTTGGAAATGTGATAATAATATGTCAAATGTCCTATTATGACTGAACTGAAAGATGTTACGAAAGTCTTCTGAATAACTAATTTTAAGTTTTTTTAATCAACGGGCTGACATAGTCACAATGTGACTCCAAGCCCTCTAAATAAAAGATTTAAAAAAAAAAAGTTCTTTTAAAAATCATTCTTATTTTCTGTGATTTAGGCTTCCTCAGTTAGCGCCCCATTCCCTGCACCATAGTTTTTAACTTGAATTCTCTGACACGGTCACGAGATTCGAAAATAAATTATAAATCAAATGAAGTTGTCACTAAACTAAACATAATTTTTATTTTCAGGAAATATTCATTACACTTTCTTTGCTTTCAGACGTAGATGAGTGCCAAGAAGCCGGAAATGTAAACGGTCACCACTGCCATTCGAACACCCGCTGCGTGAACGTGGTCGGTGGCTATGTCTGTCAGTGCCTGCCTGGCTACACTAGGAGGGATAAATTCAACTGCATTGAGGTAATTTTCGAAACTACAAACCAAGCTGAAAATGACATGACACAATTTCTGTCCCATCATATAACATAACTTGATATACGGATATTAGATATCCAATATGCCTATTGGATCTGGAAAACATAAAAGTTTAACGTTCTTGGACATTTCATATCTTCAGAATGAGACTTTCAACCACTGTTCCACTTTCTGCTTTCTGATTCGGACAGTGATTATTAATCTATATTAATAAGAAAGGTCCTTAATACTCACTGCCTAAATTGAAGCAAAACGTTATTTTATTAGTCAGGCGTTAGGCGTCTTGGAGCTTTTAGTATGCAAGCTTCGAGACGCCTAACGCACAACTTTGGTCTTTGGCTTTCTCGGTGGTTCTTTTTGAAAGGCGTTTGGCATAGATCTCTACTCCCTCTGAGATCTAAGCCGTCCTTAAAATATTATGCCAACTTACTTTGGTCACTTGCTCATACGAACGAACTGCTAGGGAAGATTTAATACTGCTAACACAGTATTTTCAATTAATTTTCTTCTTAATCGTGTAGGTGGATGAATGCGTGGATGACCGTCACGGTTGCCACGCGGACGCGGAGTGCAGCAACACGCCGGGCTCCTACACGTGCCGCTGTCGGGATGGCTACGAGGGAGATGGCTACACCTGCACTCGTAAGGGCCTTTCTTATTAATACTTTTTATATGTTTACGGGTTTAAAATTTGCATGATCACTATTCAGTAAACTTGAGCCTGTAGCCATTAGCTCACGTCGCGGTACAAACGTGAGCTAGTATTAAAATAAAATTTTATTATTATGTATGTTAGTCTGTAAAGATTAAGTATTAAACACCTTGTTACTTATCTTTAGTTGCCTGAAATAAAATTATATTATTATTATAATTATTTAATTATTAGGAAAATTTTCCGAGTTTCCGTCATCGAATGCAAATTCATGTTTTTTGTTGCTATAAGCTAGGGGAGGTTAAAGATCATTTTTTTATAGAAGCGTTTGTCACAAACTGCTACGGGGTTCACATACCCTCAAAGCGTCATACTAATAGTAATTTTGTTATACAAAGTGAGAAAGACACATTTTCGATGCACGAGATGATTTTTCGCGCAAGCGTCAACGAGAGCGATAGTAGTTCGAGTGCATCGAAGGGCCTTTCTACCAGCTCTCACTTTCTTCAGCAATATGTACGGGCGGGTGTTTGAACGGCGGCGTGTGTTCTTCCCCGGAACATTGCGCATGCGCGCGCGGTTTCACCGGCGCGCGCTGCGAGCGCGACGTGGATGAGTGCGCGCGCACCGCGCACCCCGCGCCCCGCGCCTGCGCACCACCCGCCCTCTGCGTCAACACGCCGGGCTCCTACTACTGCGTGTGTGCGCAGGGATACCGGCCGCATCCACACACTGACCACTGCGAAGGTAAGTGCAACTGTGCTTTTGACAGCCTCGTCGCAACGATGTCACGCATCGTTCATTAACGACATGCCATTGGCTGGTCCCGCCACTGCTATACACTTAGCCGCTGCACGCCCAACGCTGCTGCAATTGCCCTCAATGAATACAGAACATGCCGGCTCGTCTCGTCGTCTTGAGTTTCGAGTTGTAACACCATGCGAAGATGACTGGTGGTTGGTTGGTTCCAACTCGGATCATCCGTCAGACAACTTTTCATTAAAGCTCTTGTAGTCTTATGCAATCTGACCGTACCTATTCATTTACAGATGTAGACGAGTGCGCGGAAAGCTGCCACACGTGCCATCCTACCGCGCGATGTGTCAACACTGATGGAAGTTTCAGATGTGAATGTGATAGTCAAAACTGTGAACTAAGTGAGTATTAGGTACTTCCACATCATCTGTCTAAATAAGGCGCCTAATGCTTCGCAATGGTATGAATCAAAACACCACACCCATGTGTGCAAGAGTCTCGCTCGTCGTGTTAATCAAAGGACCTCGTCGCCACGTCCATCAAGCATTGATAGGAAAAACAATAACCTACATCGGGGTTAGGTAGTTAGGTGTCACTTCCCCGAGGACCTATTTATTTTTTCTAAATCTCCAACATAAGTTTATTTTACATCTGTAATGAGAAAGTCTACTTACTTCCAGGTTGTGAATGGCAAGGTCGGATAATGTCTGACGGGTCGCGATGGACGGAGGCGGGCGGTTGTCGCGCTTGTTCGTGCGTCGCGGGAGTCGCCAGCTGCGACCGCGCGCCTTGCTCCTGCGACCTGCACGACAACCACACCTCTATGGTAAGACTATACATGGAGAACTTTTCTATCTCTAGGTCTATCTCTATGGCAGAATTGCAAGTGACAGGCAAGATTGTGTTGCGTGCATCAGTCTCGTTTCGGTGAATATGCGCTTCGGATGGGCATTGCTGCTCCATCCAATATACGTCACCTTAGACTAACCTTGTAGCCCGATAGAGCCCATTTTTCTCGCATTAGACATTGAATCGACATTTGTGAATGCCAGATGACTTTTCCTTGACGAGCTAAAATTGACTAGTGACACTCTTTAGTAAATCAATATAACGTTTGTCTCTTTTTATTAACAAATACTGGACGAACTCATAGAAGTATTATCATATAAGTACTAAGGTCCTCGATGCATGTTGCAGGTGCTAAGTACGTCGAGCACGAGTGCAGCCGTCGCGCCGGCGTCGTGCTGCCCGCACTGCGAGGCGCGCTACCACTGCCGCCATCAGGAGATGCACCACGTCACCTTCCGCAGCGGAGAGCGCTGGCTCTACCAGTGCCAGATCTGCGAGTGTCTCGTCAGTACACTTCTCTTGCTTAACACCACACTCAGAATATTGCAAGAGCCTTACTTGCACTTATTTAATAGGGGCTTCAATGAGTTCACATTCCTTACCAAGTCACGACGGTATATATCTATAAAGTTGGATTCTTAAAGGATTAGTTGGCTTAATCCTCTAAGCCTAATCTTTAAATTGCACTCTTTAGATAATATGACGTTTTAAAATGCCTGCTTCTTTCACTGGTGTAAGAAGTTGCGTTGGAATAGAAGCACCTAGCTTGTAATGTAAGTCAATATCAATGCAATCCTTGAGATCCTAACGAAATACTTTATTTTTTCAAAAGAAAATCTTCCGCTTGCATGAAAACCAATAGTTGGTTCATATCACAAAAACTTACTCTTCATACTTCGTTGGTTGTTCATTGATGAAACTTTCTTTCCAGCTGGGCGAAGTAGACTGCTGGGAGCCGGAATGCGAAGAGGGCGGTGGTTGCTGCTCCGGGAGCGGTGTGGTGGGGGGGCTGGCGGGGGCGGGGGCGGGGGCGGGGGCGGGGGGCGCGCCGCACCGCCTCGAGCTGGTGGGCTGCGCGCCGCCGCACTGCCCCGCCTGCATGGTACGTACGATACCGTCCGCTGCTTAGCTTGCAAGCCATGCATCATCGCGCCGGACAATACGAGCGGTCAAGACGTGACGCGATGGCAACACTTTTTATAAAGCAATAGCAGCACGTCTCGGCTTTGCACGGGTGTACTAATAATGCTACCGAGACAAAATGGCGCTAGTAAAAATTACTATCGATTTCGATTCTAGAACGCGCTGACGAAAACGCGCGGCGCGTAATGACCTTCCCATACAATCAAACCAACATTATCTCTTTATAATATTTTATATTATATTATTATAAACCATGACATGTGGCCGGTGCAACGTAAAGCTGGCACGGCGCTCGCATTATGCTTGCGTTACCTCCACGCCACGTCCGCGCCTCTTGTGTTTGTCCGGCGCTTCAAACTCCTCGTCGCGACACTGATGAGCAAGTCCATCTGGGTACCTTAAACTTGTGCATGTTGCCGTAAACAAAACATGAGGCCGTAGAGCCGTATTGAGGATCCACGAAAACGAAGATTGTTGCTTATGTTGGTGATCATACTGATTTCATAACAGTTCACCAACAGTCCCCAAAAATTGTCGTTACTTTACAATTTAAAGCACGAATTGTAAAGTAACCAAAAGTAAACACAACATAACACAGTAGCATTTCAAACATGTTTTTGTACGTTACAAACAATGATAGTGCTCTGGACGCTAAGTAATGGCAGTTTTCTATATGAAATTGTGGTTGCTTACACATGTTGCATTAACTATTAGTTATAACGTACTATAACGTTGTACTATCTTATTTCCTTGAGAACATCACCGCGTTGGGTGCCAGTTTAGCCCCACGTTGGGCGCCAACGTGAATTTCAGGTATTCAAGTCAACGATAATCTGAAAAACAAAGCCAGCTGTGTTGTGATAATTTGCTTGCAATTTAACCATAACGCTTTGACGGTCCATGTGTGAAAGCGCCTTTTCCGCTTGTTGCAGGGCGGGCAGTGTGCTACTTTGGTGAGCAATCTCGCGTGTTGTGTGCATCGGTAACCATCCCCACTCTTCTTATTCATTAGACCATTGCTATATTAACACTGTGTTAATTTGACGCTCATGTTTTCAATTCAATCTTTCAGAGACAGAACATAAAGCTTATTAGGTATTTAGATCATATTATTTCTTCTGTTGTTTGATTGAATTGAAAGCGGACATCATTTCAGGTCTCATTTTATGTTGCATGTTCTATCAGTTTCTCATTTCTCATCAATACTCGTATAAGCATGGTGAAATCAAAATATGAGTTCCACGAAGCTTGACAAAGCAAATTATGCATACTCGCTAATCAGTTCGCTTCGAGGTATACTCCGTTCATTTTTAATTTATTTTTCACATGATCCTCTAGTATAAGTATAAATAAGTATACAAATCACTCTAGTCCCAGTAAATAAGTTCCCAAGTAGGCGTAGGTGTATAATAATCTATCTGTAGTAATACAATCTTATAAACCACAGTCAATTAAAATCTGCTTATATAGAAGTACCAAGTAGTAGTGAAAATGGCGCCCAACGCGGTGCGGTGTGTGTGTTATGTATAGAGTTATGAGTGTGAGTGTTGGTTGGTGCGCAGAGCGCGGCAGTCGGCGGCGGCGGCGACGGCGCTGGCGCTGGTGGCGCTGTGGTGGGGGCGGGGCCGCGCGGCGCACCGCAAGCATCGCGGCGCGCGGCGCTAGAGCCGCCCTGACCGACACAAGCGCGCACATTATTTATTCTAGATAGTTCTAATGTTAACCAATTGAGGCGGACGCGCGACGCGCTCGGCGGCCTTAACTTAGCGAGCGGCGACGCGTCCGCCCGCACGTCGCCCGATGACGCCCTGTGATACGCGCGAGACGTTCCGACCACGATCCGCGTCCGATCATGATAGCTTTGTTCTGAGTAGCCGCGTCGTCTTAGCGTTGATCCGTAGCGGGTGCCTTGCCGCGTCCGGCGAGCGGATCGGGCGTCGTGCGCTTTCGTCTCCTGGTGCTCTGAATTCATGCGACATTCATAGTTACGGTTGCGTTAGGCGTTTTATAAATTTGTTCCTCATCCATCGAAAGTAGACGCACACCGGTGTCCCGTGAGGTCGGAGCACCCCGCTTCCGGCTGGATGCGAGGTCGCAGCCTTGACTGATGTCCGAGTTGAAACTGTATTAGTGATGAGGCGGGGGCGCGCGGGTCTCTCCGGCCGGAAGTCCGCCGCGGCCCTATGGCGCGCCCGCCGCGCCCGCCGATATATTGATACTCTTCAAATTCTAAATTTAACAATCCGCCGAATGCTTCAAATTATTAACTTTAGATTGGTAACGGTCCTAGTTAGCTATTGTTGTGAATATAAGTTAGGTTGAGCGGGCTCGGGGGACGCGCCGCGGGGATGTATATTGTTGGGGAAGGGGGCGCGGAGGCCGCGGCACACGGCGGCTTCTTCAATTATAATATTACGTAATATTTTAATTCTAGTGATAGTCCTGTACATGAGTAGAGTAGAGTCGGCGCCGCGGCCGGTCCGCGCGATGCCGCCCTGTTGTACGAAATTTTTCATAATATATTATAGTTTATGTTTGTCTTTAAATATAGATCGTTTTCTGTATAATTTGAAAAATAACCAAAAATAGGTACCAAATATAGAAAGAATTATGATTGTTTCTTAATTTCATAAAGCATTTTAATGCTTGCATGTTGTATGTATTGTGTTCAAAAAATAACAATTAAAAAAGATTTAACTTCATGCTGTTGTTTGAGTTCACCCTAACATCCTTTAGTTTCTTAATACATTCAATAAGTACAATGCATCTACTTTCTTTAGATACTAATAATAATAATATAATAATAATATGAGCCTTTATTCGGGGGTTTACAATATAACTATCTACTAATTTTACTGCTAAATTAACTAAAACACTTGTTGTTCCTCCGTTTGCCCTAGTTTGGCATAGGCCTCTTCCAACTCCTTCCATTTACTTCTATCCCTAGCCGTTCTCGTCCATAACTTCCCAGCCACAGCTCGGAAGTCATCTTCCCACCTCTTGAATGGTCTTCCACATTTCCTCTTCCCGTTCCTTGGTTGCCAGTTTGTTATTGTTTTACTCCACCTCTCAGTTCCTCTCAGGGTATGTCCAGTCCACCTCCATTTGTTCTTCCTTACTACCAGTGTTACATTTTCTATTTTAGTTGTTTCTCTGATTTTCGTGTTTCTCACTCTGTCCGATTTCTTTATGCTGAGCATACTTCTTTCCATCGATTTTTGGCAGACTTCTAGCTTTTCCCCGTGTGCTTTAGTAAGAGCCCATGTTTGGCAACCGTAAGTCAATACTGGGAGAATACATGTGTTATAGAGTTTCTTTTTGATTTTTATGCTAATATCTGTGCTTTTCATAATTTCTTTAAAAGTCCAGTATCTCTTCCAAGCATTCCCTATTCTTGTGTCTATTTCTTTCGTAGTTAGGTCGGTTGGTGAAATAACTTGTCCGAGGTATGTGTATTCTTGTACATACTCTATTGGGTTTCCATTCAGTGTTATTGGTTCTTCTTTTCTATTAGTCATAACTTTAGTTTTCAGCGTATTCATCGTCAGGCCCACTTTCCTACTTTCTTTGTCCAGACAAAGAAAGTAGGAAAGTGGGTCTTTAGATACTAATGGAAAACAATTTAATTGGTTTTAATAAGATAAATATAATTTTAAAGATATACTTACAATTTAGTCGACACGTCATGAAATCACAGAAATTCTTGTAAATTAAAACAGAGAATCCACATATTTTGAACACAGATAAATGAGTATTGGAGTTATGAAACGCTGGGTTGGGTATACTAGACATGGTTTGGCGCGGGATTGGCGACTAGTGCCGGCTGGGAGGGCATCACGTGAGGCAGACACGCGATGCGAAGCTGCGGCTTCGAGCGAGCCGCGCCCTCCTCCAGAACACCGGACACTAGCGTGTACGTGCCCGCGAACAGAGTCACAGCCTGGAAGAAAAAACATATTTCAATAACAACATATTCTCTCTCATCCCACTGCATAAGCAGTTCGAATTCATCGTCACAGTCAAGGACTAATGTACCTACAGCAAACCACATGATCAAGATCCTCGCATCTTCAATCTCCATGTCTCGTCATGTCTGGTCCAAAACAATTTCAAGAATTTTCAAATACCTACATCTGTTAACGTTATTTGAACAAAACACTATGACCTACACGGTTCACTGTTTGACTACTTACTGACGATAAATTTGATCCTAGAAAGTTTTCAGTCTATATTTACACAACCACAAAGTTAAAATTATTAATTAGAGTCAAGGGCGGATCCAGCTTTGGCTTCAGGGGGGGGTCACAAAGTCGAAGCCATTTTTTAAAGTTTTGTTTAGGGTCGATTCTTATTTTAGCAGAAAGAACGCGAGCGAAGCGAGTAGATAATATTTTTTAAGATAAAATTATGTAGGTACCTTTTATCTTGTAAGAAACGATGCGAGCAGAGCGAGTTAACTTTTTTGTAGATTGCGTAGCACTAGGTATTGTTAATGGCCGGTTCTTATTCAGATAAAAATGACGCGAGCAAAGCGAGCAAAATTTTTTTAAATTAAAAGCAACGTAGATAGATACTTACGTTACTTTTAACTTAAAAAAACTAGATAGGTAGTTCGGTTCTTATTCTGCGGGTAATGACGCGAGCGAAAAGTTGCAACGTTGCACTTGGTTTTGTCGGCTCTTATATTGCTCAAAACGCTACGAGCGACATTTTTTGAAAGATAAAAGCATCGAGGCACTTGGTAATGTTGAGGGTCGGTTCTTATCTTAGCAAAAACGATGCTAGCGGAGCGAGCAAAATTTTTTTAGGTTAAAATCAAGGTATCTAGTTCGGTTCTGCGAGATAAGACGACCGTAATTTTGCAATGTTGCACGTGGTTTTGTTCAGGGTCGGCTCTGATATGGCCCGAAACGATGCGAGCGAAGCGAGCAAAATTTTTTTAACATAAAAACACCGTGTCGTGGCCTTTCGTTTTGTTTAGAGCAGGTTCTTATAATGCGAAAAACGACAAGTCCGCAACTAGTAATTTTTTTGAAGACAAAAGCATCGTGTCTCTTTGTTTTGTTTAAGGTGAACTCTTATCCTGGTAAACCGGCGCGAGCGAAGCGAGCGCAAATTTTTTTAAGTTAAACGAATTTGATTCTCGATAAAAACTGAACTAGATACAAGCAGCGTAGGTAGCTAGATACTAGCAAGTTTTTAAACTGTGAGAATCGATGCAAGCGAAACGAGCAAAATTTTTTAAACCACCTTGGTTTTGTATATGACCGGTTTTTATTCTGCGAGAAACGACGCGACTTGACGCGAGAGAATCATTTTTCACATAAAAGCAACAAGCTAGGTCAGATTCTCATTCTGCTGAAAAAACATGATTTTTGCATTCAACAGTCACAAGGAAACATTGCTAATCGAGCTTTGAATGAGGCGAACGGAGAGAGGAGAGCACGGCTCTTAAAAATATATAAAACTTAAATATAAAAACATAGCCTGCCTAGGTCCTAGGCTCGCCCCAGGGGGGGGTCATGACCCCCGTGACCCCCCCCCTGGATCCGCCCTTGATTAGAGTCGACTTACCAACACAAGAATGACCGCCGAAGCAAGGACCGTGAGCCAGTTGGAGTAGTTGCGGAGTTCAGTGATAGCAGGGCGTAAGCATCCAGTTGTGTACAGAGGTACTTGGCATTGATCATTTCTCTGCAAAAGTAGGAAATACTTACAATTAAGGTGGCGACCTCTGTGACAGCGGCCTTAGACGCAGAGGGTGCGGATTCGATCCCAAATGTGAGATCTTGCAGGTGTTTATTATTTTTGAATACCATATTCTATGTGTTCGTGTTCACCGATTTATTCGATCAATAGAAGGTGGCGGTGAGTAAAATGATCTTCGGAGTTAGTTAACCTTCCAATTTTTAGTTATTTAAAAGAAGTTTTTTTCTAAAAGTCAATACACGACATGGTACACATTTTGTTTTACTACTTAGGTTTAGTAAAAGTGGCTTAGGTATAGGTATTCGGTAGTTACCTTTCCATTCCAAGCACGTCCGCAGCAAGCTGGTGGTATAGTACGACGATAATGATACCAGTCCGAGTAAGAATTGACGCCACAACATTTCAACTGAAATAATAAATTTGTTTTCATTACGACGAGAATATTTAATTTTATTATATTTTTTTCTAAATTGAAACTACTGTTTCAATTTAGAAAATTAACAGATACATATTTGCAATGTCCTTACAGGACTCATGTTATTACATGGAAAACTAGCTTTAAGACCTCATTTTGAACTTTTGAACTTTTCAACTCACACTAGCATGTGAGATAAAGTCGCAGTAGGTAGGTACCTAATTCTTGAGGTCCTATCGAAATTTTTTTTTTTTTTTTCCGACCTCTGTTGAGCAGTGGGTGAACGCCGGGCTGATACGCGGTGGTTGCGGGTTTGATCCCCGCTACGGGACAAATGTTTGTGTATGTTCTGCAGATATTTGTTCCGTGTCTGGGTGTTTTCTATCTATAATATGTATGTATTTACAAAAAAAATAGTATCTTAGTATTATATCAGTCATCTGGTTACCATACATAACACAAGCATTAAGTTGCCTAGCTTGGGACTAGATGACGCTGTGTGGAATGTCCAATGATATTTATTTATTTTATTTATTTATTATATGTACTTATATAGGTAATGATTTACCTAATTTTATGTTTTTAATTTTAATTGGCTTTCTACTGTGACTAATCTTCATAAATATGAATTCGTTTTATTGGATTCGTTTAGAAGCATAAAACATGAATAATGCAGTTAATGACCTAGTGTCGATAATTTTTAGTACACAGCTCATTTCATTTTAGTTGGTGTACGTGAACCTAAGAACCTACTTTATTTGATTGTAATGTTAACAACGAGCGATTGATTGAATAATTTAATAAACTAATGATAATTTTTTTTGCTTTCTTGTTGGCTAGTAGTAGGTACCTACCTACTTATACAAAGTTTAACCTTATTGCGACGGTTGCCTTACCTTTGAACGTCATGAAATAACAAATTGAATTACCTCAATTTGCAAAGCTGAGAAGGAGCTCCGTACGGCGGGGTCGAAGCCCACGTAGGTCATAGCGCGCAGCATGCTGGCGTTGAGCGCGTGTGGCTCGCGCACCGCTCGCGACAGCTCCGCCAGCGACGACACGCCCACAGACAGCATCAGTATGGACGCCGTCGCCAGCACTATCAGCTGAATATATCAAATACATACCTTTAGTGTAGCTAAGTTCCTAAACGGCCTAAAAACTCCGAGACCAGAGTGGCCAGTGCGGCCACTACATGCATTCACATATCATTCATTTATTCATTCATTGTTCTGTTATTTATTTCTAGCCTGTATCGTCCCACTGCAGGGCAAAGGTCTCTCTAACCCCCTTCCACCTTTCTCGATCTAACGCTATGGAGGTCCAGCTCATCCCGCCACCTTAATCTGGCCTGGTGCGACGTCATCTTCCGCCATAAGGGGCCTTAGATTTTGAAACTGAATAATTTTAAACAATTAAATTATCGAAATATTGATAAAAAGAGAGCAGCTTTGAAAGTTTTAAAATCAAATGATGTTAACTTCTCATAAAACTGATTGACGCATTGAATGTAAAATCCATCCATACCGTTCCCAAAAGTGAGGTCGACTTAGGGTTGTAAGGCACGATGGTAGCGAGCCAGCAGGTCGGGAGACACAGCAGCGAACCGGCTATAAAAAGCACGGTAGTGGCGAGCTCCACCCCTAGATCTGACGTCCAGAAGTAATACGACATGCGCAGGAGACTCCATGCTGCTGAGCCGCCGAGGATGCCGCCACCGCTCTATAAATACCAACCAAGAGACAACTGATCATTGATTGGATCTCGATCGTTTCCATACAAGGGCGGATCCAGCTTTGGCTTCAGGGGGGGGTCACAAAGTCGAAGCCATTTTTTAAAGTTTTGTTTAGGGTCGATTCTTATTTTAGCAGAAAGAACGCGAGCGAAGCGAGTAGATAATATTTTTTAAGATAAAATTATGTAGGTACCTTTTATCTTGTAAGAAACGATGCGAGCAGAGCGAGTTAACTTTTTTGTAGATTGCGTAGCACTAGGTATTGTTAATGGCCGGTTCTTATTCAGATAAAAATGACGCGAGCAAAGCGAGCAAAATTTTTTTAAATTAAAAGCAACGTAGATAGATACTTACGTTACTTTTAACTTAAAAAAACTAGATAGGTAGTTCGGTTCTTATTCTGCGGGTAATGACGCGAGCGAAAAGTTGCAACGTTGCACTTGGTTTTGTCGGCTCTTATATTGCTCAAAACGCTACGAGCGACATTTTTTGAAAGATAAAAGCATCGAGGCACTTGGTAATGTTGAGGGTCGGTTCTTATCTTAGCAAAAACGATGCGAGCGGAGCGAGCAAAATTTTTTTAGGTTAAAATCAAGGTATCTAGTTCGGTTCTGCGAGATAAGACGACCGTAATTTTGCAATGTTGCACGTGGTTTTGTTCAGGGTCGGCTCTGATATGGCCCGAAACGATGCGAGCGAAGCGAGCAAAATTTTTTTAACATAAAAACACCGTGTCGTGGCCTTTCGTTTTGTTTAGAGCAGGTTCTTATAATGCGAAAAACGACAAGTCCGCAACTAGTAATTTTTTTGAAGACAAAAGCATCGTGTCTCTTTGTTTTGTTTAAGGTGAACTCTTATCCTGGTAAACCGGCGCGAGCGAAGCGAGCGCAAATTTTTTTAAGTTAAACGAATTTGATTCTCGATAAAAACTGAACTAGATACAAGCAGCGTAGGTAGCTAGATACTAGCAAGTTTTTAAACTGTGAGAATCGATGCAAGCGAAACGAGCAAAATTTTTTAAACCACCTTGGTTTTGTATATGACCGGTTTTTATTCTGCGAGAAACGACGCGACTTGACGCGAGAGAATCATTTTTCACATAAAAGCAACAAGCTAGGTCAGATTCTCATTCTGCTGAAAAAACATGATTTTTGCATTCAACAGTCACAAGGAAACATTGCTAATCGAGCTTTGAATGAGGCGAACGGAGAGAGGAGAGCACGGCTCTTAAAAATATATAAAACTTAAATATAAAAACATAGCCTGCCTAGGTCCTAGGCTCGCCCCAGGGGGGGGTCATGACCCCCGTGACCCCCCCCCTGGATCCGCCCTTGTTTCCATATCTAAGGGTTAATTGCAAAACTTAAAATCCTACATAGGTAGTTTTAGATTAGTATGTATTATACGAAAGAATTGTCTATATTTCTGTAGCCTTTCATGCTTAAATAAAGCCCCAAGCAATTTCAATGAAATTTGGCCTGGCGGTAGTTTGAGTCCCGGGAGTGTATGACGTAGGCTTCTTTTAAATGGCGGGAAAGAGAGAGCAATAATCTGTGAAAATATATGATCGATGGTAATTTGGTAGTTATTAGTTTGGAAATATAAACTAAAACTAAGTTGGTTGTTAAAGCTACTTACGAGCATTAGCCCAGCACATACAAACAACACCAAACCGCTACTTCTCATTACGAAAGTTTAACTTTTTAGTTTTTTATTCAATAATGTACGGATGGAAGTGAGTAGGTAGGTACTTATACATTTAGTAAAAAAAATATTTTTTTGTGACATAAAACGTAGCCTCAAAAAAGTTAGCTGAGTTAAGAAAGAAATAAGGTTCGTTGTCGGCTTTTGCTAGAAAGTTTGCATTCATGTTGACTTTTTCAAAGAGTGTTTTATTGCTGTTTTCGTGATTAATAAATAAGTAGGTATACCTTATGACAGAGCGAGCAACAAAAGATTATAATGATCTTTACATAACAGATCATTGCTTAAACCACATATTTTATCTGTGCTTAAACGTATCTACCTATAATTAACCTAAGAGCAATAGCATAAAGGCGCGGCCCCACCGCGGTGCACGGAGAGGCTACGCACGTGTATTAAGCTTCGCTTTGTAAGAAAATGTATGTGGTGGTGTCCACTGCAACCCACGGAGAGGCTACGCATGAATTGACGTCATTGATACACGCGTGGCTTGCTCGAATAGGCGGAACATAGCTCAACGCTGTCAACGTGGGTCTACGTTTCCACTGGAGTACACGAATAAGACCCACGACTATGTACAGCTCGGTTATCGCAGAGCAGTTTTCAGTCATACACGTTGTCACTCTCCGTGCGCCGTGCCACGCTAAACATAGTCGTGGGTCTTCGTGTAGGTACTCCAGTGGAAACGTAGACCCACGTTGTCAAACAAATGAATACACGCAGCTAAAATGCGCCGCGTGCCCGTGCACAGCATGCACCGCGGTGGGGCCGCGCCTTAATGCTCTACCCTACCTACCTATTGTAAAATTGGCGGGCTACAAACAATTACTTATCAATTATTAAAAAGACTGTTTAAGACCAGCCATATTAAAATGCTTTTGTTTACGAATTGTTTTCGTACTTATAATTATAAGGTACAACGAAATTATTACATATGATGCTTTCCTGATTTGCTATGACAAGAAAATAAATGACCGACTACATAGGTACAATAAAACTGCGATTATACCTTTACAAGAATTTAATATTACTAATTTGGTCGCTACAACAACGCGGCTACGTCTAAAATTCATAATGGCACGATTTTTCCTTTCGTATGTGAGTCTGTTTATAATTCTGCATGTTGCACAAGCAAATCGAAAATGGACTTTTGGAGTAGATTTACCGGGCAGCCAAAAAGTCTTTGCGGAGTCCGGCGTTATGCAACTTTGGGAAAAAAACAAAGATATTCAAGTCAAGGTGAGTATTTTTAAATTAAAAC
This sequence comes from Xanthorhoe spadicearia, assembly GCA_947086425.1. Lineage (NCBI taxonomy): Eukaryota > Metazoa > Arthropoda > Insecta > Lepidoptera > Geometridae > Xanthorhoe > Xanthorhoe spadicearia. The sequence goes on from OX352199.1 coordinate 7,295,816, forward strand.
ACAAAAGAAAATAATCTTGATTTAAGTAAGTACTATTTGTATTTAAAGTATCTAATGATACGACTTAAAATCTGAAACAATTAGAGAGTCTAATCGTTGTATGTTGTAGAGACATAGATCTTTTTTTATTCTTCTTTTCTAAAGTTGAGTTTTAGCTCTTATATTGTACCTACAGTAAGTGATGGCTGGTGCATTTATGTTATGTTCAATACTCCGAAGAGGATTTTCGGGTCTTCAGATGCTTAAAACTATTCTAAGGGACCTTGGAATATTATTTATATTCCTTTCCAACAAAAATAATTATCAAATCGATTCATAAACGACAACTCCTATTTTGAAGTTGTGTATAAAGACACCGATAAAATTTCAGGTACCAGCTTGCATGGAGCTAGTGGTCGTGGAAGTAGACGTGAATAACTTATTAGCAACACCTGACGTAAGGTTCGACAGGAACACACGAGTGGTCAGCATCTACTACTCTTTTCTGGAGAGCAGCTTCTCATCTTACAACGTGGTTGGAAGGGCTGTGCCCGTTGTCTCGAATGAGTGCCAGGTTGTTCATATTCATGGTTAACGAATTTGATGAAAACAAAAATATCATAAATAAAATAAAACTAAATACTTACCTACATATTTTATTTGGAACAAGAAAACATAATAAACCAATAATCGTAGAATGGATCTCACCTATGTGGGAGTGACTAAGGCCATTAGGAATCTGATTGCCTAAGACTAGCTTAATATCGGGATACCTATCTTTATAGATACGTTACTTGTTTCTAATAAAAAGATCACTAATTTTACTAGATGTGCCCAGTGGTTTTCTATACTAATATTAAGTACTTACCAATTCAAGAGGGGAGATCTCCGAAACTACTCAGCCGATTTCAAAAATTCTTTCACTGATGTGTAAAATAGACAGTCAGGATGGTTATAAGCTATATTTTATCTCGGTGGTTTAATAACTACACCCGTGCAAAGCCGGGACGTGCTGCTAGTTAACTAAGTATAATTTGACAAAATATTTTAAAAAAAGAATAGTAGATTGCTATCCAAGGGGACAAAGGCATTTTTTCTATGCACGAGATGGTAATAGTTCGAGTGCATCGAAAAGCCTTTTCCCCGAGGTAAGCACTCTGCTTTTCATTACGAATATAAGGAAATTACCAAAAAAATTGATGTAAAATTTATATTTCACACACGAAAATTAGCTGTTTCGCTTTTTTTTTAAATCGACTAGTTTAATATTGACTAAAAGCAGCTAACGATGGCATGGCATAGCTGCGTTCCAGATTTAAAAAAAAAATACTGATTGGTAGAATGGCTATAAAAGTAGTAGGCATTCTACTAGTAAGTAGTTTTTTTTTATGATGAAAAAATTTAAATAAATAAAATAAAATAAATAAATATAATATAATTAGTGCTAGAGAAGCACAAATTCGTGCAAGAGAGACATAATATCTAGCATCTGATTGAGTTAGAAGAACTTGAACACTTAGCATGCATCGACATGCCACAAAAGAAATGTCAAAAATGAAGTTGACATTTGACAGTTATTTACTTTCCTGCCCTAGGGCAGAACAGTAAGTACTTGTTTTCCCTAGGGACAGAAAATGCTACTTTGAACCCTATAATCAGGCAACTTCGTGCGTACTTTCCGTGTATGAGTAATGAAAAGAAATTAATATATAGCTTACCGTTTTCGTAGATCTAAATAAAGCTGCAGGCAAGCCCTTGTCTAAAAAAATAATTAGTACCTACCTACATTTTGAGCGTAGCTAATTGAAGCCTTTAGTAGGAAATAAAAATCTCTTACATTTAAGTAATTATTTGAATACATCGTAAATGCTTTCCTAATTTTCTATGACATGAAAAATAAATGAATGACTGCTTTATAAGCTAACAAACCTGGGATACGGTAATATTTTTGATTTGGTCATTGGAATAAATAAACTTTTCATTTAATTGTACGTTCGATGGCGAGATTTTTCTTTTCATTTGTTAGTCTGTTCCTAATTCTACATTTTGCAATAGCAAGTAAAAGATGGAATTTTGGAGAAGATATCCCGGGCAGCCAAGAAATCTTCGTGGAAAATGGCGTTATAAAAATTTGGGAAAAGACTAAAGAAGTTCAAATCAAGGTGAGTTTTTTACATTTCCTACGAAGTACCTTGTATGAATCAATAAACATAAGAAACCGTGAATGAATTGTTCATGACCTATAAAATACCATACCATACGTAACATAATTATTTATATTTCTTGTTTTAATTTGTTCTGTTTTTCAAGATACTAAGCGTTAAAATTTTTAAAGTTTAAAGTTTTTTATAAAGTTCCAGCTCAAGAAGTATTAAATGTCTATAAATACATTTCGAAATCGAACTCCAACGTCAATGCTAAAACATGCAAGTAGAATATACAATCTCATCACGATAAGTAAATCACATACAAAATGAAACTAATTTTAGGTACCGACATGCATGGAGCTAGTATACGTGGACGTGAATGTAAATAACATTCTAGCGACGCCGGATGTGAGGTTCGACCGGAACACACGCGTGGTGACCATCTCCTACTCTTTACTGCAGAGCAGCCTTTCCTCTTACGAAGTGGCTGGAAAGGCTATGTTTTTCCCCTCGGAATTCTGCCCAGATTATCTACAGAAAGGTTAATCAGAAAATAAAGAGTTTTAATTGAAAAGCATGTTTTATTTCAAACGGAAAAAGGATTGAAAATAGTGGTACGGTCGTGCCGCTTTTATGAATATCTTGGTGGGGGCATAATGCAGGGCCTCCTTAGAATACAAAAAGATAAATATATTACCAAAAGAGAATATAATACCGATATTTACTCGTATAAAATAAAAGATGTTATTTTGTGCACCAAATAAGTCACTGTTTTTGTCAAATCAAAAAATATGACAAGCAGGACAAGTAAATTTTACAGCAAATATTTAGAATTCTAGAAATAACAGAACCTCCTGAAATTATCCAAAAAATCTTTAGAAATAGCCTCAAAATTTTAGAGTTCTGTAAATCAATTGGTTCTCAGGCTATCCTGAATTAACTTTACCTCAATTTACTTATATATAATATATATAAATAAGTAAATTGAGGTGTGAGTGTCTGTGATGCATCCGCTCCGTGAGCGCGCCTGTGATGAGTTGCTGGAGAACCCGGCGCTCCGCACGCCGCCGCCGGAGCCCGAGCGGCCGCGCCCGCCGCGCGTCCGCAGGCCCAGGGAATTCAAACTTGTAAGACTTCCTAATTTGATTAGTTATAAAATCTATTGTAAGTACTGTTTCTTTTCCTAACAAAATAAATGAATAAATAAGACTTTTATACATCTAAATTGTACCTACACGGATAGGACCGCTAGGACTTTTCCTAACTTCTTTGGGTCTATCTCTCTAAAGATTTGAGAATTTAATAAATGTTTAAAGAATGTTTTAATAGCTAATTTAGATTTACTGGTCCAATGTGCATAAAGGGGTTAATTTAATCGACCCCGCTTTTCAGGCGAATACAACGACCATTTTCTTGCTGACTCTACCTACCTACATTATTTCCAAAATCTGTGAATACAGTTCGGAATATTTTAAAATTTAAGGATAGTCTCCTAAATTTTTATTGCTGAAGTAATTTTAAAGGTTAAGGTACCTGCCCTTACTGGCTCGTCTCAAAAATTCACCCTGTAGGGCAGAAGTATGGGTTTAGGCCATTGACCCCCTTCTGGCCTTTTGGTACTTTAAATCGTTATAAATAAGTCATAAAGAATTATATTCTTCTACTGTTTACGGTTTTTAAAATAATAATTCATGGCAATTCTGCTACTGTTGACAGCTGTCATGTGTCGCACTTCATTCTCATAAAACCCGCTAATTTCTGTAGCCGGGTGTGAATTTGACTAAAATCTTAGCAAAAACACTAAGGCGAGCGGGTTAGTAATCAGTTATAATTTTCGAAATCTTTGTTTATAATCATTAATGTTTTTGTTAATTTTATAGGAAAAATATATTATCTAAGTAGATGTAAAGCTATTTTGTTGCTACACTTTTAAGAAGTAACGTTATGAGTAGGTGGCCACAGGTGACACCACAATTTTGCCATTTCACCACTTCTGGCCATCTATTTTTGTCATGCGCTTTTTAACACGTTGGATGCCCCGGACCGGCGGCAGAGCTGCAGCACGAGCCGGACGGCTTGGGCCTTGAATGGGTTAAACACCAGGCTTGGGTTTAGTTAAAGGTTACACGCTTTGAGAGATAAAAATTATCAAATCTAGTAGAGTTTTGCTTCCTGATTACAAATCTACCACTTTTATTTCTAAGAGATGATTGGTTTTCGAGAAATTAATAAAAACATTTTTCATTCAATTTCAAAGGAAACGTGAAACGAAACAGGAAAAAAATAACTCTACCTGAATTTGACAGCTTATTTGTCGCAGTTTGTTATCTATGGTGTAAAATGGCGCGCAAAAACAATGAAAGGAACGTAAAATTTTCCAATCAAAAAATCTGGTGACCTAAGACCCTAACTTCCATAAGAGTAGGTTAGGTTAGGTTGTTATATAAAAAGGCGAGCGAAGCGAGCCCACTCATAAAACTGAGGTATAGTGGCGTCTCATTAAGAGGTTTTTTACACAGCAAAATTACAACAACAGGGTTTATCATTGAATCTTTAATGATGGAATATTTATAATAATAATAATAATAAATATTCTTGGACATTCTACACAGCGTCATCTAGTCCTAAGATAAGTAACTTAATGCTTGTGTTATGGTAACCAGATGACTGATATAATACATAGAAACATTTTTTTTGTAAATACATACATTATTATAGATAGAAAACACCCAAAGTATATGGCGAAGAGAAGTGGAATGAAAAAAAAAAGATCCTTTTGATGAATTGATAAATTATGTAAGTAATCAATTTCGGTTTCATTAAATAAAAATTTATGAAAAAAAAAATTAATCTTTACCTACTTTTTGCCTTACCTAGCGCTAATCTTAAAATAAAAAAACTAAACATTAAAAAATTTACATTCCGTGCATTGTTTTTGCGCGCCATTTTACACCATAATAGATAACAAACTGCGACAAATAAGCTGTCAAATTCATGTAAAGTTATTTTTATCCTGTTTCGTTTCACGTTTCCTTTGAATTTGAATGAAAAATGTTTTAATTAATTTCTTAAAAACTAAGCATCTCCTAGAAATAAAAGTGGTAGATTCTTAATCAGGAAGCAAAACTCTACTAGATTTGATAATTTTTATCTCTCAAAGCCTGCAACCTTTAACTAAACCCTTACCAAATATAGCCTACTAGTTGCGCCCCGCGGTTTTACCCGCGTAACCCGCGTAATTCCCGTTCCCGCGAGAATATCGGGATAAAAAGTAGCCTATGTGTTAATCCAGGGTATCACCTATCTACATACCAAATTTCAACCAAATCAGTCCAGCCGTTTTTGCGTGTAAGAATAACAAACATACATACATTCTCTCAAACTTTCACATTTATAATATTATATAGTAGGAGTAGAAAGTAAGAAATAGGATAGGATAGTAGGAAGTAGGATACGATAACCTCCAGGACAGTCCATTCTACACACCCATGAAAGAATTTTTTTAAATCGGTTCAGTAGTTTCGGAGATTACCTCCGTCAAACAAACAAACAAACAAATTAAAATACGTTATTATTAGTTCCTTATGTTGAAAAATATATGAATCTAAGATGGTTAAAAGAGCACGGTGTAGGTATGTATCCTATCCTAGTGTCCTACTTCCTTCCTTCCTATACTACTTACATTATAAGGGGGTTATTCATAAAAACTTGACAATTTAATACAGGTTTTAGGAACGTTTTAGAACGTTTTTTTCTTGTCACTCATATGTTAACGAAAAGAGATAGCAACAGATTTAATATACGTTTTAGCTAATACAGGTTTTAGGTCGAATATGCATAATGGGGTATATGTGAAAGTTTGTTAGAATGTATCAATGTATGTATGTACGGCTGGACCGATTTGATTGAAATTTGGTCTGTAGATAGGTTATACCCTGGATTAACACACAGGCTACTCTTTAGCTCGATATTCCCGCGGGTACGGGATTTACGCGGTTGAAACCGCGGTTCGCAGTTCGTATCATAATCTTAAACAAAATCTCTCTGCAATTTGTTACCAAACAGACTTGAATTAACTTATATTTTAATACTCACTTCAATTTTAGCTTTAATTGTTGTGCAATATGCCAATAAAATGGATTATTTTAATATATTTTGTGTTTTACTTTGGATGGCCAGAACTGGCACATGAGGTATGGCCAGAAGGGGGGTTAAACTGGCCAGAAGGGGCACAAAAGACCCTTTTTTTGCTTTTTCTTATAAATAATTGTCTACGTGTGTTTGATTTCTTTTTTTACTTTTCGTTTATCAAATTAAATATATTTTGAATAACTTTATGCAATAATAACGTACTTGAAAGCATTAATTATTAAATTATAACGCCTCAAAGTGAGCAAAACTCTTAAACTGGCCTAAACCCATACTTCTGCCAATACCTATACAAAAGAAGAGTTATTGTTAAGCCTAACAAAATATTTCTGGTTCCAGCCTCCGAGATTTCCTTTGTTATCCAAAGAATTCTACGCATGCTGGTGTAATCATCAGAAAGAGGTAAGTTGTTCCCCTCGCACTTACACAGTAGATGATTACAGCTTTAGGAGGCAATCGCTGCATACACCAAACAGGACACTGTAGATTTTGAATTCTTACTCTGTACCTAACTTAGTTTTTTGTTTTTCCTTGTTTAATTTTGGCAGGGGTAATGGCTCTAAGCTGAGAGGGTGGTTTAGGTGCTGGGCAAGCCTATTCCTGTAACAATGTCCCAGGCACTACAGTGTCTCGTAAAATGTAGGCAAAGATTACCTCCTGACGCTGTTTAAATCATCTAATAATGTTGTAAAGGCCTGAGTAGCAGAATATGTAACAAATAATGTCGTCACATCTTTATTCCTATTCATGATTCAGTAACAATAAATAATTATGTTTATAATTATGATTATTATGAGTTTTTCTTGTATCATGCACTAACATGATATGCGTGAGCTTGACTCACATTGTAAAGAATGGCGCCAGGAAGCACAAAACCGGGATCAGTGGAAGGGAAGGGAGGCCTTTGCCCTTCAGTGGTAAACATCAGGCTTATATTAATGCACTTGCAGCTTCAAATGTCGAAGGCAAAAGTGGACGACCACCCACCAGAGCTGTTCCCCGAGCTGTACCTCAAGCCGCGCCGCCTCGACTACTACGCGCGCCAGCTCGAGGAGAACATGAACGTCAACAAGGAACTGCTGAAGAGGATCAACCTTATTCAGAGAACTGGGGTACCTATCTATTGCAGTTTTAAAAAAATCATTACGACATATACTTCATTTATTGAATCGAGCAAATAGGAACAGAAATAAACACATGTGATTGGTTGTCGAAAATAATTGGATTGGCTAGATTTGACAATTGACAATTGATTTGACAATCTAGCCAATAACGAGAAAGATAATTATTTTCGACGACCAATCACGTGTGTTTATTTCTGTTCCTATTTACTCGTTTCAATAAATGAAGTATAGACAAGCTAAACTGTGTTACAAGTGCTTATTGAATTTCATCATCATCTTCCTGCCCTTATCCTTATCTAAGTGGGGTCGGCACATGTTTTTTCCTTCATTTTCCTCTATCGCTCGTCATCTCAGTACCCACACATAGACCATCCATCTTTTCTTGAGAATACCTCTCCCAGGGAAGGTTGTGTACAGTGCTGAATTTATATCATAGATAATTTATTTCGGTAATTTTCAGACTGTTGTGGGTATGACTTATTTATTCAAGTTAGGCAATGGGGATGTCCTAGCTATCTGTAAAATATATATTGTACCTAATCTTTCTTTGAAATAATTGGTTGAAAATAAGCATAACATAATGTTACGCGTTTGTAAAAACATACTTTCTGACGGTTTAAATTAAATTATCAAGTACTATTTTTAGACAGTAAGTGCCTATACCTACGTATAACACAGTTCTTAATATTTCAGGGCTTCGTAGATTGCTGGATGAGACCAGAGCCCACTAATACGTACAACAAGCTGCTTTGTCAGCAGCGTCAGCGCCAGCTCGACGAAATACGGAAAGCCAATCTCTACTTCTACTCAAGACTACTGATTGCTGTATGTATTTTGTCTTTGTAAACTAAATTAAGACTTGGGCTCTAATTAAACATAAAATATGATCTAAGTAGCTACTTACCTATTAATAATTATCATCCAAACTCTTTCAAAGTAGGTACTTTTTAGTTTACATTTAAGTAACACAACTTTTTTAGTTCCGTAAGTAGAGCTAGTTAAAATTGAGCGCGGTCCGACACGCACTTGTCCAGTTATCATGAAAATATGAAAAAAAATGATAATAAAAATTATTATTATTGTAGTTGCGTGCTATGAACACACAAAATCGGATGCAATTGAGTGCTACGAAAATTTGCAATGTGCTACGAGAATTCGTAGCTTACGTACATTTTAATTTTGCAATATTATCAGTTATACGTACTTACATGGGGTTAATGCTTTGAATTACTGTTTAGTAACTAAATATTATTGGCATTTTTTCTAACAGAGATCTGAACAGCCACTTACAAAGGAATTGGGAGAGTTGTGGAAGGACACAAAACATAAGTTGATTCTAGGCGCTTCGTAAGTGTTTCAATTAATCAATGTAAAAGTTAGTGTTTTCAAATATGGGCTCATATGAACAAAAAAACGAACGAATTAGGTTGGGAGTTGAAGTTGACTTACCCAATGCATTATTTCTTTATATTTCAGATTACCTTTCATATTGTTCAAGACGGAGAAAATAGATCGCGATATTCGTGATCCTGCATTTGATAAGCCACCGAGCGTTCATCGAACCAAGTATATTTATAAAATAAATAAATAAACAACCTTGGACATTCTACACAGCGTCATCTAGTCCCAAGCCAAGCAACTTATAAGACACTATATATTCTCTATCTTGAGAACGTGTAAAATGATACACTTATTTTTTATATGAGCAACTAGCAGCAAGTCCCGGTTTTGCATGGGTGTAAAATATAGCCTAAACATCGGTGAAAGAATTTTCAAAATAGGATGAGTAGTATTGGAGATTACCTCCGTCAAACAATCAAACTAACAAACCAACATAAGCTCTTTATAATATTAGTATAGATCATGTAGATGTAAAATAAGAATTCAAAAATAAATTCATTCAAAACAAATTGATGACAATTAGTTTTACCATCTGGTTTTTAGAGTGGCAATGGAAATTTGGGTGATTGGTGGTTCTAAAATCGGCAAAGTGACGATAGAGCTCTTTAATGACCTCGTGCCCAAGACCTGCCAGCTTTTCCTGACCCTGGTCCGAGGAGATGCCTTCGGACATGCTTATACAGGATCCAGGATATTCAGGTTCATAAAACATGTTATTGTTACTTAGATGCGAGCAAAAGAAAGTTTACGGGGTGTTTTGAGTGAATGGTTTCCAGATGATCTAAAATCATTAAAAAAAAAAAAAAAACATTGCTCAATACACATAATCACAACGTAAGTAGCTATTTTAAACGTGGTCTCGTTTCGAAAAATCTATTTGTTTCTGAATTCGAACCACAATAAATCTAAGTGCCCTTAGTGCCCTTACGCACTAGCGGTTAACCGCGGGGGCGGCTAACCGCGCGGTTTAGCCGCTTTCCCATTTTAATATGCAACCGCTTATGATTGTACGCACTAAACCGCCACAAAATTTCAAGGACTATCAGTAATAAGCGGTTAGCCGCCCCCGCGGTTAACCGCTAGTGCGTAAGGGCACTTAGATCAGCTTTATCAACAATTAAAACGTTTTCTTTCACTAATATTGGTTCAAATATGTAAAAAGTGAGCTACCTATAGAATATATCGTTTCCAGCGGTCCTTATGTGGCTCAACTGGTTCTATATGTATTTTGCACAGTTATGTAAATATGTAAAGGGTTGTACCAGACCTGTACTGCCGCTGTGGTGACGTCACAAAGGACAATGGCTTCGGCTGCTATCTGCCCGAGGGCGAAACCGAGCCCATGGGTGCAGAGAGCAAGTCGCTCAAACATTCTGTTCCTGGTGAGATCATTTATGCACTAGCCTTCAAAAATTTCCGTAGACCACCAGGAAAAACGCAATTTTCGACATTTCCATATTCACAAATGTCTATTTCATGTAGTTCGAAAATCGTGTTCTAATCTCAAAGATGCGAAATGGTTGTACCATCCATAATGAATAATAAATAATATCCTTGGAAATTTCACACAGCGTCATCTAGTCCCAGTTAAAGTAGGTATAAAGCTTCTGAAAACTGTAACAATATTTTCAGATTAATTTATTTCAGGTGTTTTATCAATGGTGGTAAGTTCTGATAACGAAGTGTGCGGTCAGTTCAACATCATCTTCAAACCACTGCCGCAATTCGATGGGAAACACGTAGTGTTCGGCAGGGTAAGTTACAAGTTATTACAAGGTACCTACTTAGGTATTTTTTTAATAGGATTACCTACCTATTACCGGATGTCCGTAGGTCCATCACCATGTCACCTTTTTTTTACAACATAAAATTTATCAAACTTTTTAACAGAACAACGTTGCTATGGTAAAAGTCCCACGGCCATCCGTAAGTTGGTTAAAGGAATCGGCCGTTAGTGCCGTAAGTCCAGAAATGCCTGCGAAAGGGTCGTAGGGGATTTGTGGTATTTTTGTCGTTGTTTTAGTTTCAACAGCTTTGTTATATGTTTATGTGTAGATTGTCGGCGGGCCAGCGCAGGCGTTGGAGCGTATCAGCGCACTTGGCCTTCCTCTTGGCACTACGAGCTCAGACTGCGTTATCCGCAGTTGCGGATGGTTCACGCGAACCAACGCCTATCGAGAAGGAAACCCTAATACTATCAAGTTCCCACCACGAAAGAGAGACAAGAAATAACGCATCAAACTTCTAAAACTATCATGGTTATAAACATTAGAAGCACTGAATAAGGGTTTAACCATGGTTCGAAGAATTACAGGTTTTTGAGTTCGATACAGGGTATTTTTGCGCTACTGGCTGAAAGTCTGGAGTTTCGTGATACTATTGCTTGAAAAATGAGTGAATTTTTATATTGTTTATTTTTTGTTTTATTTTATTATGTACCTACTTTTATTAAAATTACTACATAGCAATTTTTATTTTGTTTACATATTGGATTGCCGCGCGCTATTATAATAATCTATTGAGAGAAAAGAAATGAACTTCACGAAAAGCTGATAAGCATTATCAGCAAGCCTATTCTCTTTTGCTAATATAGGTGTAAAATAAAGTTTAAAAAATTCAGAAATTAAAGAAGTTTATTAGAAAATAAATAAAAAATAAAAAATCACACTTGAGATTTGAACCAATCAATCACAAAGGGTCAATGAATGAATTTGTCACACAATTTACCGTTAATTAATCCGATGTCACTCTATCTTCACAAATAACCCGCATGAAAGGATTAGCGCCAGTAACTGAAAAGAAAAACGACCAAAGTTAAGCCCCTAATACAAGTATGTAAAGTGATAGAGAATTCACGGCTTCTACGGCACTAAATTAACAGCTGCTAAATTTGTTATCTACCTCTTCTAATATACATGGGAATGGGAGTGACAAAGAAAGTTATTACAGAAGTCAAAGTTACACCACACATTTATTTCGAAGAAGGCTATTGTCGTGCGTGCTTGATAGGAAAACGCAACTGGGCTAAATTCAATTCCAGTTACTTCAATTCTTCAAAATTAAATAGCTTTAATGTCTAACCGCCAGTCTCAATAACCTTTCCATCTTTGTTTTTACTTACTGCTGGTTGCTATTTGACATTACTTCCGTACGAAATGTGTCAAATACCTACCTACCGACAGTAAGCAAAACCAGAGATAGATAGGTTATTGAGACGGCCTTTAATGCAATATATTACCAAAATGAGAGCGACAACAATGGCGACGATCCCGACGTAGATGGCGTCCTCTCGCAAGAAATCAATGACCTTGTTGAGGCAGCCGTCCATGTACATGGTCGTCGGGTTAGGAGAAGACTTGCAATCCAGTTGCTGGAAATAAAATATGAAAACACCATTCATAAGCTAGTCCAGCTAACAGACGCATATTTAAGTATAGGTAACGCCTATGCTCGCTAGGTTTTGTTGTTCAGCAAGATATTTCAGCGTTCGTTCGTAGCACAGCAAAAATTACTTTAAATTTGCTAACATTTTGTGATTTAACCATGGACGAAAGTAGTAAAAAGTAAACTACATCGCCTTGATTGTACATATACCTACCTAACTCGACCTAAACTTTGTCGTAACATACTGTTTACCGTCGTGTAAAATACTTATTCGTTATGGGGCAGTAAATGACGGGCTTTTAAGTAGGGTACACATAATTTTTTCTCTCTGTTCATATCGCATATCAGTACCTAGCAGAAAGTCAAATAAAAATACACACCTGCCCCGGAAAAACTTCCTTGCAGCAACTCCTCGGCACATTATCGTTCCAATCCTTATAGCTCCTCACTCCGCAGCACTGGAGGTACGTCTGCGTGTCGTCCCAGGACTTGGTGTACTCGTGCTTCACGCCGTAGTAGGGGATGGAGGCGAACAGCTCGCGGTCGAGCGTGCTCACCACTTTAGCCCTGAACACGAACTGTAGGATCCCGCCGATTAACATCGCCACGAAGATTATGAACACTAGGATGTAGTACTGGAATTACAATTTTAGTTAGTTACTCAGGCCTGATTTTGTAGGTACAACCAAAGAGAATATAATCACTTCGTTTAAACAATCATACAACATATTTTTAGTCATCATACAAGTTATTTATTAGTGTTTGCGCAACATAACATGTCTGATATTTTGAATTTCGTTAGTAAGGTTCTTTGGAGGAAGTCTATGGCTTACCGTAAGCAACATGCATTTGACCTCCTTAGCAGCTCCACAGCAGCCGAGGATCGAGAGCAGCACGATGGCGGCCCCCATGGCGACCACCACGCCCACCGACGCGATGAACATGTTGTTGCTGAGGAGAGTGCTGGAGAAGGAACGCGATGTCCATATCCACACGCCCACGGCCACGGCTATTATACCGGCCAACTAGAACGATTGTTGTTAGCGGGTTTGAAAATGTATAGTGCTTGAGAAGGCTATTTAATCAGGATAATGTGAAGTCTGAAGGCTTTCCAGAGTTTTTTTTTCTTCTTTATCGGACTTCACATGAATACTTACAAGGTAATAAAAGAAAGGGGGGAAATATTATTTATCTAAGAGTTCTTTCCAAACGACGACATTATATATTTCTACTTTCAGTAGCAGCACTTATAAAGTAGGTGTAAAATTAACAATGTGTAGGTGCATTGCATCATGGTGTGAATTCACTGTTTTCAATATGAAGGTATGTAACCTGACTTATCCATCAACGAGGATGGTACCTAGCTAATTAAAAACACATCTAAAAACACTTGATCTGTCCTTTTAAGATCCGGTCTTGAGGATCGATGTTAGGAATTTCCCAGACGGGATAATGACCACCATTACAGAGCAAGTCATAAAAAATCTTAGGTTAGTCACCTACTGGTAATTTGCCAATATAAGTAGTAGTGCGACATATTGTATCAAGAATACCCGAATGTTGAGATGCAAAGTGGACGAATACCTACTTAGGTTAGGCGAAAGTTTTTCTAAAGATGTAACAAAATGACTCATACTTACGAGTGTCACAACATTTATACATATTAGCGAGAACTTCATACATCTACCGCAACTATCCATTGCGCCTCCCATGCCCTCTCTGAAACAAAAGACAATAGGTAATAGAAATTAAAGTGCATTATCATGTAAGAAATTATAATAGGTGGCACAAGCACTTAATGCACTAGTGTCTCATCTGTTAGTTCTCTTAAATTACTTTATTGAGTTGTGTAATTAGAAACAATTTAACAAACACGAAATAGAGCAGGTCAAAATACCTAGTTCAGTTCTACTCCTCTTTGAAAACAATAGGTATCTTACCAGAAAAATAATTGTCATCCCTGGGACAAAACTATCATTACGGATTTCTTTAGATGTTTCCTTTGAAGATGTGGCAGTCACCTACTTACTCATCTAGGCACTAACCCTCTCTGCAAATAAGGGTCAAATAATGCTTTCTCAACATGCAGATTGACATGTTGAGAAGTCTTGTTTACGTGAAATCTAGATTGCCATGAAATACCTTAACACCTAGTGACCTATCGACAAATAGATTCCAACCTAGGTACGTACCTTAATTTGTCATATATAGAGAGATAGCTTTATATATCTATATACTTACAAGAAATTTAAGTAAGTATATTTCATTTACAATACAAAAATAGCTCAATAATTAGTCATTCTAATTTGAATTTCTATTTTCATACTAAAAACAACATTCAAGTTCAACCATAATTTTAACAAAAAAAGCTAAGGAAGGACATCTCATCAAATAACATTTTGTCAACGTAACAAAAAACAAAACATTACTTTTAGATTTAAATTGCTTTGTTTTTTGTGGCCGGGTTCATTCGTTTTTTGTTACTTCTTCTGCACCGGATGTATTCAAATAGCTACAATGTTCTGTTTTTACGATGCAATTGTGATTTTTTCCTACGAACAACTTCATCTAGTTAGGTACTTATTATATCTAAAATGTAATACATTTTAGATATAATAAGTAGGTACCTACCTAGATGAAGTTGTTCGTAGGAAAAAATAAAAGTTCTAATTGAGAATTGCTTTGACGGAAAATACCATATGCCTACTCGATTTAAAAAGGAAATGTACCTACCTATTAGAGAAGTTGAATAGTGCCTATAACAGATTTCCATAGTCATCTAACTTACTTATGTGAAGGTGTGTCTCAGCGTTACTGTTTTTAAGTAGATGAATCGAATTCCAGTCACGTACTAAAGTAATGCTAGGTAAGTACTGACGATAGTATGTAGTTCTGTCGCTGTACTCTCATATTGCGCGGACGCAACTCAAGGTAAGCTAACTGCAGTAACACAAGGTCCATCTAAGCTAAGGCATTCTCCTTCCTACAGCAATTGAAAGTAACATCTATCGCAAGATCTACAAACCTCTAAATATCGAATGAACGGTATCCGTAGGGCTTATGTTTGGAATACCCTAACTGGTTCCACCAGCGTTCGCGGTAAAAAAGAGGCGCTGCAAAACATTCGTCTTCTGCACAGAATTTTCACTTTGTTGTGAGTGTCAACTTTGCAAACTGTTTCACTTTACAATCACTATCACATGGCACGTTTGTTCGCGGTATCACGATGGGTTCACGAAGTTGTTTGGCTAGTTCCGTGACGACGCAGGTGGCAGGTTCGGTGGGTTGGATGCAACTGGCGGTAAGGTGTAGTAAAGTAAGCGCTCCCCCCCGCGGATACGCCGTAACGTGACCACACGCACTTAGGGCCTTCGGAGGCTTTGTAAGCAAGTTTGTTTTCAAACCGGGTCAGATGAAGTGCGATAAGTTTTAATGTGACTTTAGCAACCGTAAATTATTGTCGGTATTTATATTTACCCTTATTAAAAGGGCGAGCTGAACTTTGAACAAAATATAATACTTAGCTACCTACTTTAAAAATTAAGTTCCATTTTTTATAGTTATGGCCGTAATGAGTCTAGTTGTTAAAGCTTGTTTTTTATAGTACCTACCTACAATGGGTCAAAATGCAAGCAAAGTTAACTTTGGTTAAGAAGTTTTTTATTTTCTTTTATTATTAAACGATTACTTAAAACTCAACAAAACTGAATATTTTAAAATTCATAATTTGCTTACTAACACTGAGCTTTTCCGTGTCGTCTATTATTAAAAAAATGTTATATTGAGCTTTGGATTTCAGAGGGAACCGACAGACGTGCAGTCTCCCTCTTGTTACACAACATTTCACATAAATGGAATAACAGGAAGGGCTCGTGTAAATAAACAAGTCTGCTTCAGCATCTTGAAAGTAAAAGCCACAGCTATACATACAAGGGACACACCATTATAAATAATTGCCAATAGTAAGGTGTAATTCATTTTTAGATTTTGTGTGATGGATTTTAAATTCAACAACAGACAATACTTGACCACATTGCTTTAGACAACACTAAAAGATGTTGAAACAGATATACACAATATTTTAATTTATGATTACGATAATCATAAATTAAAATATTGTGATTTCCATACCAAAACGAAACGCTGTGAAACAATGTTCTTTAAATCTGAATTAATATATTACATGCCTTCGTTCTATGAATACAAGGAAAATAGATACACTTTTACACTCTACACACTACTGCAATTGGTTACATTTACATGGTACAGCCAATAAATTATTACTATTGAAATTAAAGTTATATAAAGTTCATACATACATCAGCATTCAAATATTCTAGTGAATAATAAAACATTTAAAGATCCCCAGGACCTGCGCAGCTTAGCTAGGTTGTATATTATTAATAAATAAAGTCAGTCACACACATTATTCTAGAAGTTAAATTATGAGATGAATGCCCAATTTAATCAATTTCTCCTGAGCATAGAGAATTAACATACTACAGCATGTTTTCTAAGAAAAGTTAACAAAGTAATGGGAAAACAGACAACACAATGGTTTTTTGAAACACTTAAAACACAGCAATTTCGTGTAAGGTGCCTTCATTCAACAATCTACATTTCACACTAAAACATGATAAAATTGTCGTCTGTTTCATTAACAGCTTAGGTGAATAAATAGCTCACAGAACACTAAAATAATAGGTTTGGTGAACTCAAGAATAAATCCATTAATCTAATTCAAAAAACACATCTAGACAAAAACTATACCAAATAGACAAAGGTTTTTGCTTTTCAAAGCGTTCACTTGAAAAGGTAAAACATATTAGAAAATGAACGTAAAACATATTATACGTTATTATTATAGATCAGTAAACTAATATAGAAGTAATGATCAAAGCAATTGCGAGGTAAATAATACTAAAAGCTGCGCAGATCTAATAAGCTTCTAATTAAACACTTTTTACAAGGGAAAAGATACAAAGGTTAGAAACAATCACAGACCAAAATAATGGCATGATTATGAAGGTATTAGATCCATTTTAGCGTCAAGCTGCACGATAAGGCAAGCAGAATGACTAAAAAATAAAATTAGTGTTAAATACGCATAATATTTTATCTCTGTTAACTGATTTTACGTTCAGGTCATTGATAATCGGAATCAATACCTAATGAAAATAATTTCGAAAATAAATCCCTAACTCATTTTTTGTGAATGTTTTTCACCTCACTCTTTTTTCTGTCCGTTTCTGACTTAGTTTATTTCATGAATGTTTAAGTGGAACCCATATGCAGAATAAATTTAAAACACCAATTTACTGCGCTTATCGACTGAAAGTCAGCTCAGCACTAGTTTTAAAACCACAATACTTCATCTTACGACATAAATACAATTCAAACGTAACTTTTAATTATAAACTTTCAAAAAAATCTGTCATAGAGAAACCCCTTAATCATAATCTATTGTCCTGTATTGCACTATAAAGTTGTAAAGTTCTAACAAATGCTATTCAGGATTCAGGGGAAATATCGTAACTTACTACGCGATATCGTAGCTGACCCATTAATGAGTTGTCTATCACCTCTATACATACACATTATGGAAGTATTTTCATATTTAACAATATAAAAACGCAGTACCGTTGAAAAACACTTCAGATTGTAAACATTTCAAGATTTTAGTTGGCATCGGAAAATATATCATTTGATTTCTTTGGATAGTTAGTTGGACTTTACAACTAACTGTTTCAATATTATCACACAATATAAGTTAAAAGGTTCAAATTACTTGCCGAATATTTATCAACTGGTATATTTTCTGATCAACACATCGAGCAAGTCAAATTTCATACATTTTCAGTGTTTTCTGTTTCTATCTCTCACGCCAGACGCACATAGGAACCGTTATCACAGTGAGTTTTTGA
Organism: Xanthorhoe spadicearia; assembly: GCA_947086425.1. Taxonomy (NCBI): domain Eukaryota; kingdom Metazoa; phylum Arthropoda; class Insecta; order Lepidoptera; family Geometridae; genus Xanthorhoe; species Xanthorhoe spadicearia. Next base: position 7,313,924 of record OX352199.1, read on the forward strand.
GGCTTGAAGTGTCGACTATCGGTATCACTGTGAAGGAGGTTTTCAAAGAACAAAGATTAAGACATAGGGATAGACGAAAATTAAATTTCGTGACAATTTTCGGGTTCAGGGACCCTTACCGGATGTAAAACTGCCGTTTAAACGCGCATAGGAGATCGAGAATAACTGTAAATGATAAGACATCGCCGGGCTAGACAAAATTGCACTAGAGATCTGACACAGTTTGCGGGGTTGTCTGTAGGTAGCGTCACGTAAAAAGAACCCTGATAGGAAAAGCTGCGCAGTAATACATTTTTAGGAATCTTAGGTCCGATTGCTCGATTGCTTTTTTGCTCTTTTTGTAACCTTCTAAATTTGTAACCTTATCTTAGTTGGAACCTCATCCTCGCTTGTTTGGAGGAGAGCGCTGACTTCACTTCGCAGTTTTCAACTTTTGTGGTAGTCAACGTTCCTTGTTGTACCCTATTTTACCATGTAATTTGTTCCAAAATAAATGATTTGATATGATTTGACTTTTTTGATTGTTGGGTTGGTTTGTCAGCGAGTGTACCCATGCGCAAACTTATATCCGCCACTTCCCCTCAGCGTTCCTTTTACCTGACGCGTATTATACAACGGGTGAGATCCTGTATCACAGATTGACACTGAAAATGTATTAAACGGGCACCGTGAGACACTAAACTTGTACGAGACGGCACTCTTCTTCATGGATTGCACAGGAACGATCCGACATCACAGATTAGCATTGTTCGTGAGGATCGTCGACTGTATAAAAAGGCAACAACACACTATGAACTTGTATCAATAGAGCACTGATCATGAGGGCACAGTATGTCCAGTATAGATGGAGACATGTAAAAAGAGTGTGGTTGTGTGTATGAGAGTTCTCTGTTGGTTGGTGGGTCATGCGGCGGCGGCGGGCTGGCGCGACGCCGCGGCGCGGCACTACGGCCGGCGAGCGAACGTCGCGCCGCGACCCGCGTACCCACTGCTCATGCCGGCCGCTGGAACAAACAAAACATTAGTATACTCACCAGAGTTGGCCACTTGCTCATACGAACAAACGAACAAGCGAGTATACTCAAGATTATGATCATATTCTATACTCAGCGGCATAATTAACCGCCAACCTGTTTTAGGTAGCAAGTTTTGATTTTATTGTAAGTTACGAACATATATTAGTCAAGTGTAAAAGATATTTCGGTACAAAAAACATTCAAACTTACCCTCATGACTTTATTTTTCATCAGCTGTAAGATTCAAATTAGAAAACAAAAACAATCAAGGTGAACGGTTAATAGTGCCGCTAATACTTTATGTACAAATAGGAATAAGAAATATTTGTAAGCGGGTTAATGTTACAAATCTTTCTTCAGCAGTTTTTACATTTACCTTGGTTAGGGAACGGTAAACAATTAGTCTTGAGGACCTCCTCGTGGTTGCCGTACGCGCAGAACTTGACCACCACCGTGTTCGCCGACACGCCGGTCACTTCAGCTTCGTAATACTACAACAAAACATATTATATTGCATTGCGAGGTCGCAAAGCGAATGCTTGCTACTGGAGACTCATCAACGTCGCGTGTCTCGCAGACGTCGGAGAGACGCCGACGCTAAAACAGCGGCCTAAAGATAAGTATTAAAGTTATACGTTAATTTATAAATTATATGAACGAGTTTTTATCACGTTACCTTTTTATTTATTTATCCGGACGTTTCCCCATACCCTTTCATGTAATTTACAAAACGTGATGACGTAAGTTTAAAAAAGACAATTATACGTTATTATCCTCCCAGTAGAGCGCGAAGCAGCGGTCGCCGACGTGCCAGCTGATATCCGCGACGCCGAGCATCGCGCGCGCTTGTTCGTTCACCGCCGCGTGCTGGAAGCCGAGAAGCGAACCCGCGAATAGCGTCGCACCACCGTTGCTGCCATACTCCTGTTTAAAAGAAAATTTGTTTTTAACTAGGTACTAGAAATGTGTCCTGCTGTTTTCAATTCACAAGAATTCAATTCAATTCAATTTGTTTATTCATCAATAGACATATTACAATGCGCTTAGATATGTCATACAGTTTCAGAGATAGGTATTAACATTTATAATTAAAATTAGGTACATAGTAATTCCTGTAGGTACAAGTTCATAAGAACAAAACATAACACAACAACAAAATGTAATTAATAAGCACTAATTTTATAACCTAGGTACCTACATTAAATAAGATAAGCCAAAGCATCGTCAAATTGTATAACTTAATTAAAAAATAAATTGTAAAAATAAAATCGTCAAATTGTATAAATAAAAAATAATAATAACCATTTTAAATTCTACTTCATAAAAATTACCTATGTCATGTATGTTAAGGGAACATGTCATTATCATTTTTTATAATTTCATGTAAAGGGATCATGTCATTAGAGAAGAAGAAGAGATGGTAATATTGTATGTTTTTTCGTGTAAGAGGAACAAACATATATAAATACATCTATACTCACAAACATGTGTATTGATGTATAGGATAGGATTAGTCTATACTTCTATACTAATATTATAAAGAGGTAAAATTTGTTTGTTTGTTTGACGGAGGTAATCTCCGAAACTACTAAACCGATTTCAAAAATTCTTTCACGGGTGTGTAGAATGGACTGTCCGGGAGGTTATAGGCTATATTTTATCCCGGTAGCTCCATTAGTACACCCGTGCGAAGCCGGGACGTGCTACTAGTAGATTATAAACGTCGGAATATTTACCATGATTCGTAGATTTATCGGGAAACTCATAAATCTACGAATCATGGCCCGTTTTAAGTGTTTATAATATTCAAAACCATGATAGTTTAAAAAGCTTTATAGGATATTAGAACTAGTAGGATATTTGGATATTATTAGAGTAAGATATTAGGACTAGTATGAAGTATGAAGTATGATTGTGCACCTGTCTCGGATAAGCGGCGTACTGGCTCGGTTGCGCGTATTGTGGCGGCGCGGGCGGCGCGTACCCCAGGCCGGAGTAGAGCGCCGCCTGCTGCGCCTGCGCCGCCTCCATGTACCCGTTCTGACGGCGCGCGAACTGATCCTGGTACTTACCAGGCGCTTCTTGACGTCTGAAACATTTCATAAGGGTTTTAAGGATTTGAAGAAGCTATTGCATAGCTTCTATCGCGGGCCTTGAGCGTGGAGACCGAATCCAGAAATTCCGTAACGTAAAAACCTAACGCTGTCACTTTAGTTCAGCAACTCGCCTCTAGGTGGCATGCAATAGCTTTACCGCGGCAGTCCCCGAGTGCCACACGTCTTTTTTTTTCTGTTTGTTCATCAATGAAGTGGCCAACTTTGGAGACGGGTTTTTAGTAGTATTCCAGTGATAGGATTTTCTTCCAGATCTTTATGTAATTTTTAATAATGTCTAAAAAAACACAATCACCACAGTTTCAGAGCAGTACACATATTCTTTTCAGATTCTAGTAACATTAGTAGGATAAGATATGAAAGAAACATAGAATAAAAATCTGATTATGTAATTTCTGTTTGATAATGCCTACAGAAAAAACCTTGTCTAATTTGTTGATTACACAAACAAATAGTACACACTTCAATTACACAACTAGCTTTACTCACCTGTATGACTGCATGTCTTGTATTGGCTGCGAGTTCGCGTACGGATCGGGCGGCGAGTTATATCTCTGAGCCTCCTGAATCGTCTCGCGTGGAGGGCTAGAGAGCATGAGACTCGACGCAGCCTCTGTCAGACCATCCATACTGTTCCGGTAACTTGGCTGGTGCTGTACACTCTCATTTACAGTCATATCACTCATCATGTCATGGTAATTAGGCTGGTACGAGATGTACAAGTTCACATTGACATTAGAGTTACTGTTGCTGTTCTGTTGTTGTTGTTGCTGCATTTGCTGCCTCTGTTGCTGTTGTTGCTGCTGTAACTGAGCTTGTTTGTTCCTCTCTTCAATTTTCCGCTGGAACCTAGGGGGCTTCTCGGTTTGCTGCTGATACTTTCTGTCGTCTCTGTGCGCAGAATGATGGTTCTCATTGTACTGACGATTTTCTCTTTGCTTATCGTACCTGGAGCCGTTTTGACGAGAGTTTTTGGCACTGTGTTTGTCTCTTCCTTGATTATTTCTTTCACTCCTATCTTCGGAATTGTTATTGTATTGCCGTTTATCTTTTTCAGGCATGTTGGGAAGTTTGTCTTCTAGGAAATCAAATAGAGATACTTTTGCTGTAGGTTTTACAGGGATTTCATCATCATTGAGGTCCTTTTCTCTTGTACGTCCCTTGCGGCCTTTTGGTGGCTGTTCAGGGTCTTTCTGAGGTTTATCTTTAGACCTACCTTCTGAGTTGTCTCTCTTAGTTAGTATCTTCAGAGCTCTCTCTACATTATGCTTAGTGTACCTGAGTACACTCTCAGCTTGCTCCTCAGAAAATCCCGCATCAACTATCTTCTGTACATTGGCATCTAACAATGGTTTGGTACCACCTCCAAACACCTAAAAATTAGAATTAATTATTGATTATTTAAGCTGACAAAAAGCTATACAATGTTATTTATGAAGTCTAGTCAGCAAACAGTAAATTTTTGCTAAAAGTAGAACTTAACAGTTACCTTTTTAACCCCTGAACCGAGTCTCTGTGCCTCAGCAATGGCACCCTTCCTCTGAGCCTCAAACTCAGCATTATCCTGTCTCGCTTGGTCTTGAATACTCTTAAATTGCTTCTCAATAAGAGCCTCTAATGGCCTTCCAAATGGTATCCATGGTGGTGGTCCACCATCCACACCTATTCCACCTAACATCATATAAATATTAGTGATTGAACTATGCAAGCTTTACAATAGTTGCAGTGTGTACTATGGTCAACTGTTATAGTATTTACATGTCCCAATATAATAACTAACTACAATATGCCTTTTCTATTTCATGGTTTAATTATAAATTGTGAATTAGATCTCACCTCTGGTATGCTTCGCAAGACTTCTATTTAACTCCCATTTTTCAATCATATGAGATACTCTGCCTCCTAAAATTGTGACTACACTGGGAGTCAACCATAGTATACCATGGCATGCTTCCAAACCTTCATTATTCAAAAGCAGCTTGGTGCCTGGTGGGGTGTTAATACTTATATACGTAATTGGACTTGTTTCTAAAGCTGTACAAGTTGATTTCCCATCATGTATTGTCAGTTTCAGCATTCGAGGAGCATGTGCTGAGTCCTCGTTAGCTTTAGGTGCCGAAACATTTCTTATCTTTTGAATTTGAACAACTATAGGGTGTTCTAGAGTTGTTGGGTCTTTAGTGAAGTCCTCGGGAAATGACCCTTCCCCGATATCCCTCAAATCATACTGAAACAACAGTAACACTCAATGACCTCAACACGTCTGTTTATTACGAATTAAAATATATTAAACAAGACTTACGTCTAACGCCTTTCTGCCAAGAATATTTACATCTTGTATTTGTCCGTTTTCACTAACTGTATCCAGTCCTTCCTGGCTAAGGTGCCTGTAAAAATTAAATCTTATTGGGAGAACCAGATTTTACAAACTTACTATGTTAATACCATTTCTAAATTTATTTTACATACCAGCCTATTTCCTTGAGACTATCTAAGATTGACATGATTATGAATTATCTATTTACAACATGTCTTCACGAAAAATAACTGAATTAAAAGTGAAAATACGAAACACGGCACGGCTCGCTCGCTCACACACGACATAATTTGACACCTATTTATATGACAGCTAAATACCACAGACAGGTAAAACGTCATGTCAAGAAATGAAGAACGAATGGTAAAAAAATCGTAAATCGTAAATGAAATGAGAAAGCTTGGCATGGCATGTTGTTCATGTTCACACAAGAACACTACTGCTTGATAAAATACATTGAAGCAAGCAAGAAAATGTGTCTGACAGGCAGGACATCACTCATGTTATTGAAAGAAAAACAGCCGGATTATCGTTGCATTTCTTGACAGATCGACATGACAAATCAGCAATGCTATCAGCTGTTTACTTTCAGAGGGCAACGTACTCTCCTGTCATCGTATCGGTCGGTCCTAGCTAGATCTAGATAGTCTAGCTCGCCTGCTGTGAAGTGCTGTGAATTGACTACGACGACTGTGTCGTGTCGCTCGTTAGTTCGCTACGCTAAGCAAAATTATTTGCAGATAGGTTGTAACCGGTGACAGTATTTAAATTTTGTCAAGTTTCAAATTCAACAATGTCTTCTGTAAGTATGATTAAGCATCTACAACATTATAATAATGTACACACACAGAATTAACGATAGGTACTTTTGGCCTAATTCTTTTCTATACATGATCTTCTATTGTTCCCTTTCAGACTCATATTTTCAATGTGGAAATGACGTGTGAAGGATGCTCCGGAGCAGTAGAGAGAGTACTCAACAGGTTAAAAGGACAAGGAGTTGAAAGCATCAATATCAGTCTTCCAGAACAAAAAGTTTCTGTTACCTCAACATTGAGTGCTGATCAGTTATTAGATGTTATTAAGAAGACTGGAAAAAAAACAACTTATGTTGGCTTACAGTAGCCAGTGAAGCTAAGTACCAAGGTGAAGAATAACAATGTATTAACCAAGTATATGCCAAGATCACGATGCTGTGAGAAGGCTCAAGCTGCAGAGATGATTGATATTTCTTATACATAAATGGATATTTTTTGTAAATTTTTGAAACTTTGAATGTTATATTATTAAAGATTTTGGTTGGATTTAATGCTTTTGCTTAATATTATGCTCATCCTGTGCTAAAATCAAGAATGTTTTTCTTTTATTGAAAGCTTTTAATGAAAATCCGTTTTAACTAGATAACTAACTACCTACTTATTAGTTCCCAACTACATGTTCCAGGGTGTTGAGTCTCAAGTCCACAAGATCAACTGCTTCATGTAATGCATTCAAGTGATCCACAATAGCATTGACTGTTGGCAAAATATCTGCACAATCACAATCTTTTATCTTGTCTGCTTGGAACGTAAATGTTTTATCTAATCTCTTCACTCTTTTCAGTAACGGCTCATTGCCTTGTCTAAAGGTCTCATTGATAATTTTAAAACCACTATTGATTGGATAGCTTCTTTTTCTACCAACCCATTCAATAGAACCACTAGTGTAGCACACATCATTATCTTTCAGTTTTATCATCCCAAATAGATCTTCTTCATTATTGTGTTCTGTTACAATGGACTTGTTTATGGAAGGAATGGTGTAGGTAGCAGGAGTGGGGGGTTTTCGTGGAATATGACTGATGTGACCCACATCATAAGAGGACTGTTCATCAAAAGGCTCAGTGTGCACAGACACTGTATGTCCAACTGACTGAGTGCCTGAACCAGCAAAGGAATCTGTTGGTGTAACCCTTACGCGAGAATCTGTATGACCATACATGCCAGGATTCAATAGTGTGCTATTAGCATTAGGTTCTTCAAAACTTGTTATTTTCACAGACTCATGATTGCCGCTCTCATCATCCAGATGGACAAATGATACCACAGGATACTTAGTGCTGTGATAGCACATGTACCATATTCTTATGCCCTGATTTGTAGAAATCTATTAGTATTGATTCATTAGTAGGAGTGCCTCAGGGCATTATGCTTACAAACTTCTCTGAACTCAAGTTTTTGAAATGCTACTGTGTATTCAGCTGTAATTGTTTGAATTGAACTAACCTGAATGGGAAAGATAAGTATTTCTATTAAACTAAGTACTGAATATTTATAAGTCCTTATATTTGCTTTTAGCTACCATATTAATGTACAAAAATTAAAATTGTGTGGAATGAAATGTACAATACAATATAACACAGGAACAAATTAATAATTATCATCTTTTTTTGACCTGTTTTTTTCCTGTAGTGAGTTTTGTTGCTCTTTGCATTGGTGTTTGATTTTGCATCATATTCTCCTTTGTGTCACTTGATAGTTCAGTGAAGTTCGTTTTCCATATGAAAACCTAAAAATAAAATACATTTTTAAAGTAGAAGCCTAAAGTAGAATTTATAAAGTTTCATAAGCAATGATTACACTTATAACAGTAGAAGCCTATGAAGGTACTTAGTCTCAAAGAACATAACTCACCAGTTTGTCATCTCCAGCAGTGGCAAATAGATCACCACTTGGTGCGAAACAGGTAGAGTTCACTGATCCAGTATGTCCGCTCAAAGTGAATATTGGATGCCCTTCTAATAAGTCCAAGATCTGAAATTCAAGGAATCACATTTAAAGATCTGACAGAAATGTCTACTGCTCCTGGGATACAGTTGTGATCATATTTCATTTCTTATTAAAATATAAGTATGCAATCTGTTTTTAATGAAGTACTAACTATTCCAAAATCTGTACTTAATTTGAATAGGCTTGGACAGACCTATAACTACCTTTTTTTAAAAAAACCATGCCTGGATATCCGGTACAGGATAGTTTAGGCATAGGTTAATTTTTTGTTGCTGGTACATTTTATTTTCAATGATATAGAGGAGTTAAGAAGAAACACTAGGATAATTGAGCCAGTATTACATTACCTTCATCTTGCCATCTTTGCTGGCAGTAAGTATGTAACTTCCACTAGGATGGAATGCCAGCTGAGTCACTGCTTCATTATGAATGCTGGAAAGATTTTAATACTATGATCATGAAAACTTTTATAAGCCAGAAATAACTAATACAACAATTTTACCTGTAATATTGTACAAGATTATGTGTCCTAATGTCATAGAGCTTAACATTGCCATGGGATGTACCGACTGCAATGTAGCAGCTAGAAGGATGCCAGGCCAAACAAAGTCCGTGACCTTTCTGATCTTTGAATGTATGAATGCAATCTCCATTCTCTGGATTCCAGAGCTTTGTGGTCTTGTCATCAGAGCACGAGGCAATCACAGAGGCATCACTGGATATGCGGGCACATCGCACCCAGTTAGTGTGGCCAACAAAGGAAGAAATAAACTTGAGTTTATCTGTTGACCATAGTTTGACTATTTTGTCATCTGACGCTGTGATTATCTGAAAAAAAGTGTACTGATTTAATATGTTATATCCTACCAACAACATTTTTCCTTGTAAAATGTTAACTGAAGCTTACCTTCGAGCTATCAGGACTGAACTGAACAGATCTCACTGTCTGTGAATGTGCCTTGAACATGCCTGTGCTACCTGTGACTGTGGGTACCCATAACCTGACAGTTTTATCTCGAGATGCTGATGCCATGTACTTCCCAGATGGGGAGAATGTCACGTCCAGCACTGCTTCGTCATGTCCCTGGAATCTATAGCTCCTCATTGTACCTCGAAGATCCCATAGCTGAGAAAAAAAATAAGATCAGTATGAAAGCAAAAGCCCCAAGGCCAAGGAACAGCACCTGTTAAGTCACTACGAATAATTGATTACCAAAATACTGTTATCCAAGGAGCCACTAGCTATCTGTTGCTCATTTGGACTGAAAAAAAGCGATGTAATTCCGTTTCGATGTCCTTTTAGCTGCTTTTCTAGAGACGGTTCTAAAAATGTACGATTCTCATCCATATCGAACTCTAGCCTTAATTACAAATGATTCAGAAATCAAGCAGCGTTTAATTTCGATTATTACTTTTGTTCCAAAATATTTTGCCTAGGTTTTCTAGCCTTTCCTCAAAATTCAAGTTTCAAATTCGAAATCAGTCAGTATTTTTTGACAGGAATAAAACCACAACAAAACAAAACCAAAAAACAACCAACCAAATCATACTATAGACTAGACAGACTATTTCTTTTTATTATTGAACGATTTACATTCTCGCTACTATTACGAACAAATCAAACAAATTCAGTTACATTCCCTCTTTCTTGGTTAGATAGATTATAGATGGGCTGTGGCTGGCCTGGCACAGTGAGTGACACTATACACATCACTAATTCTTCCACAGATTATAATTTAATTTGCAAATAGTTTGATGAACAAAAAAAAAAATTGTTCAAAAAAAATATCTCAAAGCCAACACGAGGTACATTTCGCAATGTTTTGAATAAAATTCCGGTATTTCTATGTTTCATCGTAAAATATAACATCTGAAAGTGTACAAAAATCATTACTTTTTCAATTAACATACATTTAATTGTTTAAAGAATACGATCTAGTAAATGCACACCCAGCACCGGGACCTCATACTTTTATTTACATTTTTTCGCAAGTTCCTCTTCAGTATTTAATCGCGGCTGCTTGTTTTATCTCTTGCAGATTTGACCGTGACAAAAATATGAATTAAATAGTTTAGTTACAGCAAGAAATTTTAAACATACTTGAGGTAAACAAAGAGAATTTAATGACATATTTCATTGCATCATTTTGTGCACGTAATTGTTGCATCTTTGTATTTTAGCAGGTATAGAATAACAATATGAACGTGGGCGGAGTCGGTGGTGAGATTCCAAACGAGGTGGCATTGCTGGCTGATGAGCTCAGTCGAGCAGTGGAGCTCACGCATCTGCCTACAGTGTCGCATGAACAGCGTATTCAAGCATACAATGTCTGTGAAAGGTAAGCTTCCTCTAGAATCTATCTGCAATAGGTACATGTCTCTAACATCGAACTGGTCTAATTAAAAAGGAATTTACTAACAACTGTATGCACAAGAATGTCAGCCAAACCACTATAAGCCATTCTAAAATATTCTCACATTTTCCAGTTTCAAAGACCACTCTCCATGGTGTGCTCAGGCCGGTCTACTGCTGGCCAGTGGTAACCAATACTCTCCGGTTGTCAAACATTTTGGACTAAAGTTGATGGAGCATACAGTACAAATACGATGGCCCCATATAACACAGGCGGAGAAGATTTTTATTAAGGTATACTTTATTATCAAGTTATCCAGCACAGCAGACATAAGTTTTCTAGTACCAAACAGATCTTTCTTATTGCCAATATTATTTGTTGCTCAATCAGTCCTTAAAACTTTGAAGACTATCAATAACCAATGCTAATAGTTAATATTTATTTACAGGAGAATTCAATGAAACTTCTTTTTATGGGTGGCTGGGACACCGGCCACTTAAACAATGCTCTTGCTAGGGTTATCGTAGAAATGATTAAAAGAGAATGGCCTCAGCACTGGCCCACTCTCTTGGCAGAGCTCAATGATGCCTGCTCCCGAGGTCATATGCAGACAGAAATTGTATTACATATCTTTCTGAGACTGACTGAAGATGTGGCCACTCTGCAGGTTTGTACTTAAAATATAATTATTAAAAAGGTATAATTTGCAAGTATTGGTAGCTAGATAGATATTATGCTAATAATTTAATCAGCATCTACATTACATGCATACAATTCCCCCATTCTTGTCACTTACTTCCCCTAGATACAGGAAGTGATATATAACTTGTATGATATATAACATCTCTTAAAACTTATTTACTTTTATTACATTCTTCAAGCTTGCCATTTTAAATACTTTTAATTTTTTTTTTTTTTTAAATATCTTAGTTTGTTATTCTAGGAATTCTATGATGACCTTATTGACATTAGTTATTTGATAAGAAGTTGCAATCCTAATGCAATAGTCACGGCAAAATATGACCTTAACCTTCATGAAACAATTGAACAAACTTAAAACTATTAACTGTAGGCACCATTGTTTAGTTAAATAAATAAATATGGGATACTAGTTCCCAGATTAAGAATCTCTCAGCAAAAAACTTTCGTTACAGAAGGCTTTTGTGAGTAATTTTGTTTGTCATCTCACAAGCCAAACAATAAAGACCAGTTAACATAGAAATCCATCCAAGAAAAGCAATTATGTTTATCACACATTTATGTTTCAGACTCTAGAGCAACAGCAGCGTCGTAAGGACATCTACCAAGCTCTGACGGGCAACATGTCTGAGATATTCTCCTTCTTCATGGGACTTATTGAAATGCACGTCCGGGAGTTCCGAGAGAAGACAGCTGCCGGTGACTATGCGGGGGCGGCGTCTAATGGACGTGTGGTTCAGGTAAGAATTCTATTAACATAATTTAAGCTTTTGGAACCCAATGGCTTTTCCAAATGATTGCTGTTGACAATGTTTTTGTGTGAAAAGTTTTTTTTTTTTTTTTTTCCGAGTAGTATCTGCGATCAGTTTTTCAACTATGAGCAAATTGTTTGTGGGTATTGTGTCGGGTAGAGTTCACTCAGGTTCTCTCCAGAAGTCACTCTTCATTGTTCAGTCACACTCATTTAGAGTGTGGACATCCTTTCTCTTTAGTCGTCTTTTGTAGGACGGTTTTGTGAGTTGTCTCGCAAGTTGATTAGGGTGGGATTTCAGTTTTCCCTGGTATGTTTGAGCAGAGCTTTTGATTTCTTCAGCTATTGTGTTTATTCTCAGGATGTCATGCAGTTCTGTGATTCTTATGAACCACGGTGCACTGGAGATGTTTTTTAGCAGACCATTTTGAAAACGCTGTATGATGTTAATATTAGAGGCACAAGTTGTTCCCCATAGTTGGATGCCATAAGTCCATATTGGTTTCAGTACAGTTTTGTAGATGAGTAGCTTATTATCTACTGACAGTTTTGAGTTCCTCCCAAGTAGCCAGTAGAGTCCTCTGTATTTAAGACTGAGCTGATCCCTTTTGGTTTGAAGGTGTTTTTTCCACGTTAGGCGGCGGTCCAGGTGCATTCCCAGGTACTTGACAGAATCATTGTGTGGTAGGGGGTTGTTTCCTAGGGTAACAGGTGGGCAGTCGCCTTTTCTTAGTGTGAAGGTGACGTGAACTGACTTTGTAGCACTCGCTTTAATCCTCCATGTTTTCAACCAGAGATCCACCTTGTCAAGGCTCTTCTGTAGTAGATAGGATGCTTCAGTTGCACTATGGCTGTTTGCGAGAAGCGCTGTGTCATCTGCATAAGTTGCTATTGTAACATTCTGTGTTTTAGGGAGATCGGCTGTGAAGATAGTGTAGAGTACAGGTCCCAGGACTGAGCCTTGTGGGACGCCAGCAGTTATGTGATAGAAGTTAGATGTTTCCTCGTTATCTTTGACTTGGAATATGCGTTCTCGAAGGTAGGAGTTCAGGAGTGTGTAAAAAGTATGCGGCAGAAATGATTTTATTTTGAATAACAGGCCGTCAAGCCAGACCTTGTCAAATGCTTGCTGGATATCAAGGAAAGCCGAGGAGCAGTATTCCTTGTTTTCCAGAGCACTTCGAATAGTGTCATATACTCTGTGGACTTGTTCTGTAGTTCCATGTCGCTGGCGAAATCCGAATTGGTGTTCTGGGACGATCTTTCCGTCTATAAGGGCTGGAGACAACCTTTTTAATAGTATTCTTTCAAATAGTTTGGATAGAATTGGGAGTAGACTTATTGGTCGGTATGAGCTTGCTTCATTTGCTGGTTTACCTTCCTTGTAGACCATGATTATTTGAGAAACTTTCCACAGAGATGGGAAGTGTTGTACACGGAGTATTCCATTGAAGAGTGTAGTCAGGTATACAATGCCTTTCTGTGGAAGTTGCAGAAGGACTTCTTTTGTGATAAGGTCGAAACCTGGTGCCTTTTTGCTTTTCAGGTTCTTTATCTCGAAAATAATTTCCTTTGGTGTAACTGGTTTGATTGGTAAATCTAGTTGCAAATCTTGGTTTAATATACCCTTTATGTCTACCGGCGGAATATTGGGATCAGATTCATTTGGCATAAAGACTTTCTTTAGGTGGTCTGCAAATGCTTCAGCTCTTTCTTTGTTCGATCTGGCCCACTTATCATTAGGGAGTTTTATAGGTGGATTCACTTTTTGCGGCTTATTATCACCATTTTTCATTGCCTTCCATAATGAATAGTTTGTCACCTTAGTAGCAGTTAGAGTTTCTAGAAAATGTTGGACGTTTTCCTCCTCTGCGTTACTTATCAGTATTTTTAGTTCCACTACAGCTTTGTTTAAAGCTGTTTTATCTGATGGACTTCTACTGGTGTGCCATACACGGCGAAGTCTTCTTTTTTCTTGTATCTTTTTACGTATGATCCAAGGAACATTTTTGTGTCTGGTTTCATGTTCATTTTTCTGAGGAGTACACTTCCAGCAGGCGCTCTGTATCGTATTTGTGAACTGCATTGTTGCGTTATCAACATCTTCGGGATTTTTCAGGGCTATTTTAAGTTTCAGCTCGTTTTCCAATAGATCACGAAATGAGTCCCAGTCTGTATGTCTATTGTAGAGAGATGATCTTTTTTCATTTAGTAAGACCTTGGTACTCATTTCAAGTATTACAGGTACATGGTTGGACGATCCAAAGAGGCTGGTTTCTGTGTTGAAAGAGTATTTCGCCAGTCCTTTACTCATATAGAAATCTATGATATCTGGTGTGAAAAGTTGAGATAACTATTATAACTCAAGGTATTATTCACGTAAATAAATCGTCTTATTATAAACTGATAGTGTTTCGATTCATACAGAGATTATTAATTTAAGTAGGGCGTCACGGTACGGTCACTCACTGTGGTCTTATTTCGATTAATTGAAATTTGTAGTTTAATTGAATGTGCTGAAGTGTGCCAATGGATATGATATTTAAATTTGGATAAGACCATTATTTGTGCTTTATATTCCATTTCTAACCAACAGGCTGTACTTCGAACATTGACGGAATTCGTGGAATGGGTATCGACGAATCACATTGTGATGAACAACGGCTATCTCCTACAAATTCTGTGCGTTCTGCTCCAAGACGACGTGTTCCAGCTGCCAGCTGCCGAGTGCTTGCTGCAAGTTGTTAATAGAAAAGGCTCTGTAAGTACCTTAGTTTATTTTGTCGTATGTTATGAGAATAGGATGTTTATCGAGTTTTAAAAACAATCTGTTACTGACCCACGGTGCCATCTGGCATACCCCCAGCATGACGGTAATTTCAAAAACAATACCACCTATAATAGTGATGTTTGTATCAGCACATTTCATTTGTGGATCTGTAGCATTGAACACTATGATGATATTGTTCAAAATTTGTTTCAGTCAAAAGAGAAAAAGCCTCTAATGATGCTGTTCAGTGAAGCGGCGATCACGTGCTTTAGAGACGCCACTCGGACTTGCATTAACGCTGTTGACGAAGCTCACTATTTGTTCCTAAAGAAACTATCACAGGTAATTTATATTTCTATAAAAAAACGTTTTAAGAATATAATGTTACAAGACTAAAATAAAATAAAATTGATAAATTACAGTAAAGTCACAGATAGTTTATAGTTTATTTGTTTTATCAATTTTTACTTGCAGTATAATTGTAAAACAAGTTTTGAATGTTTTTGTTATAGTTTTAAATTAAATTTATCACAGGTTTTGGTCGGCCTAGCTCAACTACTAACCTCAATGTGGAGTCACGCGAGCGCAGTGGACTCTTGGTTCCCGCTACTGCTAGAAGCGATGTTACTACTGAGCGCCCATCCGTCGCTAACTCTCGCTCACGCGGCCAATTCCGTATGGCTGGCGTTTCTGAAGCACGAACAGGCTAGCAAGTTACCACATGTACTCGCTGTGTTACCGCAATGGTTGCAAGCTTCCGCGCCTAAAATACTGAAGGTAGGTTTATTAGCTGATTGTGTACTTATTTCTCCTTGAATCGTGAAATTAATAGTATTTAGGCAGATTACATTTATGATAAAAGTTACTAAGGCGGTACTTGGATATTTATAAACTTTTACTATTTTTCACTTCATTATTTCATTAGAAAAAACGAATTCCAAATTAATTTTTTTTGAAATGTGTCTTAGTAAAACAGAAACATGATTCACTGCTCAACGACTAAACTGTCGCCTGAATACCGAAACGCTACTTAATGTAAGTGGTGCTTATATTTGTCATTATTTGACATTAAAATTTGTCAATACAAATCTGACAGGTAAGAACGCCGCAAGTATATACAGTCTCAAATAAATTAACGTTTCATTCAGTATTCTGTCGACAGTTTAGTTGCTGAGAAGTTAAACATGTTTTTTCATCATTTTATAAAAATAAATGACTTAAAATACACATTTCCAGGTAACATATCCGGCGTCGCGAGTGAGCGGCGTACACAGCGCTCTGGCGTACGCTTGTATGGACTATGACAGCGAGCAAGAATTCGCCATATTCTTCAACCGCTGCCGGACTGAAATATTAGATAGCTTTAGGTGAGTATGTTACGGAATATCATTTCGACTGTTGTATACTTATATTTATTTATAGACGCTAACTATTACATTATTGTTGTAGGTATGTGTGTAAGTTTGTGCGAAAGTTTGTTAATCTGTCACTCTGAAACACTTTTACGGATTTGAATTCGAATGTCTTTCACGCGAACTTGGCGTAAAAGACAAACAAAAATTCATCCACCCTCACATTCATTCATAGTCACAAAGTTTCGCATTTATAATATTAGTAGGAAGTAGGATGCTTTAGTAGTTAGTTAAAGCTGATGTTTTAAAAGGATAACTGGACTCTATAATTAAATCATGCGAATTGTATACATAACTATACTAAATTTTTTGATTCGAGCTAATAGGAACAAAAATAAGCGCACGTGATTGGTCGTCGAAAATAATTTTCTTTCTCGTGATTAGCTAGAATGTCAAATCAATTGTCAATTGTCAAATCTAGCCAATCACGAGAAAGAAAATTATTTTCGATGACCAATCACGTGCGCTTATTTTTGTTCCTATTAGCTCGTTTCAAGAAATATAGTATAGTGTAGATGTAATCGGCAACTATTGTTACAGGAATAGTATGACCGCAGCTCCACTAGTAACATGGGCCTTTGTTGAACAATGGACGAGCGCGGCTCTAGACAAAGTGGGTTCGTGTCCACCCCACGTCGACTTGCAAGATCCACTTTATGTTGAGTGGGAGGCACTTTCACAGGTATATATTATATTATTTTACTTCTTCTTCTTTTGTATGAGCAAGTGGCCAAATCTGGTGACGGAGTTTTTAGGCCGCCTAAAGGCCTCCGTCATGGCTTGACGACTTTTAAAAGCCGGGACCGACAATTTAACGTGCCCTCCGAAGCACGGAAGCGCTCAGATAATATTGCCACTTGCGGTCACCCATCCAAGAAGTGACCGCGCAGAGCCTTGCTTAACTTCGACAATCTATCAAGAACGCCGTAGCAAGCTTCGCCACGAGCGCTTCATTATTTTACTGCATTATTTTTATTCATTATTTTACTGCCGGCTTTGCACGGTTGTACTAATGAAACTACCAGTATAAAATATAGCCTATAACCATCCCGTCAGTCCATTCTAAACATCGGTGAAAGAATTTTTGAAATCTGGTCAAACAAATAAACAAACCAACATTAAGTCTTTATAATATTAGTATAGCTGTTTCCTCTTGCTATGCGCAGGATAAAAAAAATATATCATTATGTCCTTTCCCAAGTCCTAGTCAATCTTTACCAACCTAGTGGTTTAAACGTGAAACCATAACAGACCGACATAGTTACTTTTGCATTTATAATAGGGAAGTGAGGATTATGCACAGCTGTAACATTTCTCGTTTATTCCCAGGTACTAGACGTGGTGTTGTCCCGACTAGTGCAGGCCGAGCCTCGTCCTAGCGTAGTAGAAGGCTTGCAGCTACTGCGGCGATGTGTTGCCAGCAATCCTCCCGCGCCGCTGGTGCTGTCCCTACTGCTGTCTTTCATCTCGGCGCTGTTTGTGTTCCTCAGTTGTGCAAACAGTCAGCTGGCTGGTGAGTTTATATTGCTACTAGCAGTGCCCCGCGGTTTCACCCACGTCAGTCCCATTCCCGCGGAAATTTTGGGATAAAAAGTAGCCTATGTCACTCTCCATCCCTTCAACTGTCACCACTAAAAAAATCACGTCAATTCATCGCTCCGTTTAGCCGTGAAAGACGGACAAACAGACAGACACACACACTTTCACATTTATAATATTATAGTATAGTAAGTATGGATGGATGGATAGTCTCAAACTCGGTCTTAAATTGTCGGAAAGAGAGAGTATATTGATGTCTCTCTCGTAGTTGCGAGAACGGCACGATCGTTTTATTAAAGCGTAGAGATGTGCATTTTTTGGAGTTGATAAGAACCATCCCTAAGAAGCAGAGACCAGTTTATATCAAATTATTCTTGATATAAACTGGTCTCTGCTAAGAAGTAACTTGTTACGAAATGAAATCAGTCGCCATCGCGAATAAACCGTTAAATATAATTTATATGAATATTACGGGACTTTATCACGTATTTACCTTATTATTTTATATTTCCCGACGATTCGAGTGCGTTGCAGCGCTCGTGGTCACGGGCAGACTAAATATTCATATAAATTATGTCTAATGATCGCGAAAGTTTAAATTGTAATACCGTTAAATATGTCGGGAAATCGCTAAATGACGTCATTATCTACAGTTTTTGTGTGATGATGATAAACCTCGATTTCGTGACAAGTTTTTAAATAGTCCTGCTTATATCTCATTGTGACGAAATCAAAACAATGTACATTTCAGGTCCAGGTGTGGGCGCCGCGGGTGCCGAGTTATTACCGCGAGTGTTGGATAAGATCTTCGCAGCGCTCGTCTACGACGGAGATAGGAGCTCACGCGCCGTAAAGAATGTCAGGCGGCATGCGGCCGGATTGCTGGTCAAACTTGCTTCTAAGGTAATTGTGAATTCACTTATCTGGTGACCATAAGCTTTAAGTTGCTTGGTATTCAAGCTTTCTAATAGCGTCGATGGGCGAGCTGTCACGTATGAAAAGATAACTTCTGTAAAATATGGGCATGAAATATGTATTTAAATCGTTGACTTCTTACCCAGTAGACACCTAATAAAGTGGGAACGCTTTTAATTCACACATGAGCGCTTTAGCGCTTATAACAAGCCACGCCCCCTTACGTTCGACCAATAAAGACAATGATTTGAATAAACCTCTGTTACATGTATTTGAACATATCCCCTAAGACATATTCAAAAAGGATCTTAAAATACATAAAGACCTGAAAGATATGTCTACCGCTCCGTCGTAATAATTCTATCTTTCCAACTAAAGCAATGAGTATCATCTTTATAATTAAAGAAATGAGTTTCTATATTGATATTTTAGTACCCGCTACTACTGCTGCCTGTGTTCGGTCGTCTGCACGAGCTGAGTCGCGCGGTGGTCGGTCGCGCGGACACCAGCGCCGTCGAGAGCGTCACCCTGCAGGAGGCCTTGCTGCTCGTCTCCAACCACTTCTGTTGTTACCAGCGACAGAGCGCGCTAGTGCAAGAGGTATGCTCTAATATAGGATATATTAAACTAAATAATTAAGTAACAAATGTTTATTTGGGAACAAGAATATTTGGTACAAAAATTGGGAAATAACGAACCTGCCCTGCAGGTTTAGTTATTAAAACTGTGGAGCAGAAAAAAATCTGAATAGCGGTGAATAGTTCCTGTTTCTGTAGCAATACCGTAGTAGTGACCGCTTAGAACGTTGCTTCACTTTGACAATCTATCTAGAACGTCTTACAGCCAGTCTGAATAACCTATCTATCTTTGATATAGTTTACTGTGGGTAAAAATTTGACATTTCTTTCATACAAAATGTGCCAAATACTACTAGTATTATTTTATCTGTACCTATCGAGATAAAGCAAAACTAAAGATAGATTGGATGGAGGTTAGCAAGCGTCGCGGAATCCTTCTAACCCACCTTCATTCCCAGGTGCTAGGTGAATGCGGCGGCGTATGGGCGCGTCTCCGCCCCTCGCTATCGAGCGGCGCGAGCCTGGCGCGGCTCATAGGCTTGGACGCGGCGCCGAGTGACGCGGAGGATGAACCGCGGCGGGAACGACGCGCGTTAATGCACGCTCTCACGCTCACGCTCGGCGTCGTGAAGCGTACCACCATACCGCATGATCCTGACAAGTGAGTGTAGATCCAACAAAACATTACCTACGCGGCCCAGGTTCCGCAGTTTTCTCTAAAGGAGAAGGGCTCGGTTCACCGCTCGCAGATACTAATTAATAAAACATGCTCTAATTCCAAATAATTTCCAGAGCATCCCGCGGTGGTTTCGGCGGCGGCGTCACTCCCTCAGGCAACCCAATCTGGCGCAACCCGTGCAGCGCTCATGTGCTACCTTTACTCCCCTGCGTCTTAGAACTGGGACGTGCATTACACGAGTTGCACGATGCACCAAATCTACGTCATCCGGGACACGCTCGAGTATTGTTACCTTCGGCGACGGAGAGACGGAATTTACTGGGGCTGAGGGAACATGATGTAGCGGCAAGTAACGCAGGTCCGAGACCAGAGGATCGGATGCAGACCTTTGTGCATACGCTGCATGAAAATGTAAGCAAATACTACCCATACACGACAAACAAATTGTCCAGTAGCGTTTAGCTCTGTCTCGCTCTTTTGCCTAAGAATTTCGTATTGCGCATTCTTCTTATGTAATTTGATGTACAAGTTGCGATTAGCGAATTTTGTTTGGACTATCTATGACCTAATACTTTCTTAGAATCATCTGTTCAACTTGCAATAAAATGTGTAGATAGATGTCTCTTGGCCACACTCGGTAAACAACTTACTCTATGCCCTACTCAACTCAACTCAAATTGAATACGTCTTGGTCTTACATTCCAATTTTCCAAGTTTGTATTACCAATTGTTCTTTTGTTCCAAATAAATGATTTTTGATTTGATTGATTTTGATTCAGAATTAGAATATTTTGTTAATACCGCAATTAAAACCTAATTCACAAAATCAAACTCTTTCCCAGGTGTGTCTAGTAGTAGGCGCTGCAGCAATGTCCCTGGGCAGAGAACTATTCGCCGTCCCAGGTCTAGCGGAGTACATAGCGGGTTCATTGCTCGCCCAGCCGCAGTTGCCCGATCACTGGCTACGACCGCTAGTTAGGAACACGCTACGCCCACTGATGCTACATTGCCCGCCCGCGCATTATAACGACGTGGCTTTGCCGCTGTTGGCACATGTTGCGCCTTTCAGTAAGTTTTACTTTCAATAAGTTTTGTTATAAGCGCTAAAACGCTCATGTGTGAACTGAAAGCGTTCGCCCTTTATTAGGTGTCTACTGGGTAAGACGTTAATGGTTTTACTGTACATTTTATATTCTGGTTATAGGTAGCTAAAGGCTAGAAGTTTGTAAGTTCTTACGCAATGAAACTTGTTACCTTTGAAATGTAATTAAAAAAATGATCGTATCAGATAATTATAAGCCTCCTCGTGAGATCCCTATATAAATAATGTAATAACATTATTTCCTGCAGTGGTAACACATTTATCTCAGCGTTGGGAGTACATCACTTCACTTTATGAATCCGGCAAGTTGGAGGAGGAAGTTGGCAGCGAATCACAAGAAGTCTTAGAAGATATACTAGTCCGTAATCTCACACGAGAATATCTCGAAGTACTCAAGGTAAACAATACTTAAATATTAGCAGATAATAAAAAAAAGTTTGAAAAAAAATTCTTGTGTCTCAACTTCAGACAAGAAAAAGCAAATATGCAATGCTCATAATATTTGTAAGGGGAATTCTATTTAAATCCCAATAGAGGTCCTTTATTCGTAAGAACACATTGCACAAAACAAATAAAAATGTGCTGTAGGGTTCAGCATATTTATTTAATTACTTACTATTAGCAGTTACTACTTTTTCAGCCATCAACCAATTAATTCATAATCCACAGGTGTCATTAGTAGATACGGGTCCATCCCCGGAAGCAACGACAGGCGATATGGAAGAAGACGCGCCATCTACCGGCGTGAACCCAGCAAGACAACCCGACACAGTTTCTGAACTAGGCGCACTTATAATGAGCGATACTCGCGCGGGCCCCGCGGTACTCCACGGCGTATTACTCGCACTAACCTGGGCTGATTCTACGTCATCTCTCAAAGCTTGCTCATTAGCCCTACCGGCGGTGAAAGCAGCGCTTCAAGCGGGACGGTTTTCTGCTGCTGAAGCTGGCGCAGCGCTTGCAGCCGCTTTGCATGCATTGCGGACGCACGGACAGCATGATGCTAATCAGGCGGCGTTGTTGGCTCTTGGTGTACAGGTAAGTCATATCATTATTTGTTATGATAAACTCTTGATTAATTCTAGTCAGTCAAATTAATGTGCTCAATTGAAGTTTTTTTTTCTAAAAGTGCTGTTATCATTTAGGGTTAAGTTCGCCTGTGCGATTACTTTTATGTCTATTTTGTTAAGTTTCTATTATTTCATGTGCAAAGTATAAATAAATAAAATAAATATCATTGCTTGTCTATATGGCCATACACTATCTAGTACGAAACTGGACCAGTAAATAAATTGATAGTAAAATATTTTACAAATTATACACAATAGTGTGAGCTAGGTGTCCTGGAGCCGTACCATGAGGTGTTAGCGATTCAGTTTAGGTTCTGCCTTACTGTCAAAACTTTACGTCAGCGCCTTACTTTACGTCAAAACTGGTTCGTAGTTGGACCTAAACTGAATCGCTATAAACGGTCATGGTAAGCCCGCAGGTACGCGTATCGCTTTGCCAAACATAAGTGGGCCTGGGCCGGACATGTGTGTAGACGTGGAGACGGCAGATGGAGCAAATCCGTGCTAGAGTGGAGACCACGGCTCGGAAGGAGGAACGCTGGCAGACCACCCACCCGATCGTCTGATGACATCAAAGCTCATGCCGGGACAGACTGGACCAGAAAAACCGGTGATAGAACAGAGTGGAGAAAGATTGGAGAGGCATACGCCCTGCAGTGGGCAAATATATGCTGAAGAAGAAGAAGAAGAGGTGTCCAGGTGTGACTCCATCAATCAAGACTTGGATTTTATTTACCAATTATCATGGCCAACTTCAACAAAGTCTCTCATAGCCTGAAGATTATAATGTTACTGCAACACTCATTAGCTTTATTTACTTTTCCTAACTATAAACTACACTGCAACCAACACTACATAACAAAATTACTATATTCTATCCAGATGTACGAGCTCCTCCGTCCCACGTTCCCCAGCATCGCGGGTGTACTCCGCAGCATCCCTGAGGCCGACCCGCACGACCTGCAGCGTCTCGACGACAAGCTCAGCGCCGCCGCCGCCAAA
Source organism: Xanthorhoe spadicearia (assembly GCA_947086425.1). Taxonomy (NCBI): domain Eukaryota; kingdom Metazoa; phylum Arthropoda; class Insecta; order Lepidoptera; family Geometridae; genus Xanthorhoe; species Xanthorhoe spadicearia. The sequence goes on from OX352199.1 coordinate 7,337,010, forward strand.
CCCACCAAGATAGACAAGGCGAAGCGGGATCTATTCAAGAAGGTCACCTCATGTGTGAGTAGTCACTGCTAGTTTCTAGTCAGTACCGTGAAAAAGCCGTGTTCACTAACTGCCAATCTCTGTTTTGATAAATAGTAAAACATTGAAGATATACCTAATTTTAATTGTCCACAGCTAATCGGCCGCGACGTCGGCCAATTATTCAAAAAGGAGGTGTTTATTCTCGACCTGCCATCAATGCACGTACCGAAAGCGAAGCCGCCGAGCGCAGTGGACGCGCCAGAGGGCGCTGGCATCGACAAACTGTTCGCCACAACCACGTAGCATCACCTACACCCTACACCGCCAGGTCTCAATTGGACGGATTTTTACCCAACTCGATGCTTTCGACACAAGATAGTTACGCAAGTTACTGCAGATTTTAAGATGGCATTCAGGTAGCGAAGGTCTGTTCCTAGAAAACTAGATTGTTTGAATTTGAAAGTTTCATGCTGTAAATTGTGATTTAATTAAACATATATCTGAATAAAGATGAACGCTAACGTAACCGAGCCGAACGCGTCGAACAAAACGAATTTTAGTTTAATTCATTATAATTTGTCCGCTTTAAAGCGCAGCTGGGCAACAATTCAAAAATGCGACAAGTGAACAGGAAATCCAAACAATTTCTACGGCAAAGTAGTTTTTTTTGGCTTAGATCAGACATAGTATTGTGTGCCCGACTTTTTTCTCGTTCTCGACACGTTCGCCTCGGATAATGTGCGTTCACCTTACATTATAATTATGCAGGTATTTTATATGGTTTTCTAGAGTTAACAAATCAATTGTAGTAAGCTAGGCAGTCAATCTTTAGGTATTAAAATAATTAGTGTTTGATTTTTTACAATAATGTTACCTTACCAAGGTAAAACGAATTTAAATATTTTGCTTGTTTGAGAGTTCTTTTGTATTGTTTACTTTTGTCCAAAATGGAAGTCGTGTTTATACTTAAAGTCCAAATTATGTAGGTCAGGCGAAAATACTTTTTAAAACGATTTTTGTTACTGACAATGATCGCTCATAATGATTCCAAAGTTGAACTCAGTATTTCTTTCTTATGATTATAAAATACAAGTTAAAAGACGGTCATTTCAACAGAAATTATTGTACGCACAACCATCGCCTTGGAGGATGACAGCCCGTTTATGGGTTTTTCTAAAAAACTAAGAATTGATTATTGTTTATTTATTCAATGTAGAGGAGCTCAAAATACTTTTTTCATCATGATTTACTTACCACTTTGCATCCCGACTTATAGTCGATGCTTTATGCATATTTGTATTATATATTCATTGGCCATAGCGTATGTATATAGTGCGAGATTGCAAAGCGGGTTTGCCATATGTGTGGGTTGTTTATTTTTATTAGTAGTATACGCTCATAATGCGTTTTATCCTAAATAAGGCTGTCATGGTAAAAATCTGTCGATTTGATTATAATCGGCCTAGCTATTCCTGTTTATAGGTAGATTGTTATGTAACGATATTATTATTAACTATATTTATAACAAAATAAAATAAAATTATGAAATTCCACAACTTTTTTAATTGCAGAAGTAATGCTTTCCCTTAAATTTTTCGTTCGTAAAACAAGGTGTAAAACATTGCCAATAAAAGAAAAGATAATCATCAATAAATATTTATTCAAAAACGGAAGTTTCACTTCTCGTATGTATAAACCAATTGAGATCCAAGCTCAATGTTTTTGCCATTATTGACAAGAGCCACTTTATTGTTTGAAACGTCTACCCTCAATACTGATGAGCTCTCGAGAATCACACACTTGGTCTCGTGGTCACCTGGCACCGGAATTTTACGAGGACCGAGTACTGGGTCAGAGTACCTCCACAGTTTTATGCTGCTTACGTCTGTAACAAAAGAATATCTCATATAAAAGTCATTAACCCCCGGTTCCTATAACAAACTAACGGATGTTCGTAGGTCCATCACCATAGCAACGTTGTTATTTCAACATAAAATGTATGAAACTTTTTGACAGATAACAACGTTGCTATGGAGAAAGTCCTACGGACATCCGTTAGTTTGTTATAGGAACCGGGGGTAAGATAGTTTTTTATGACGTCATCAATGATGACATCATTATCAGCACATAGTACCAAATGCTGGGTGTAGACCCCACATAATCCGATCCTATTCTTTGCCAGGAATTGCGATCGAATATATACCTAGCCCTTAGCACAGATAATATAATACTTCCTACTTCTTACTAGCCAAAATTTTATCTGCCATTTTGCTTCAAAATATGTTTAACAACTTACCTTTGATTGCCTTGACTTCTTTAGCGATCTTCGTCTTCACTTTCTCCACGGTGTCTCCGTCTGAGAGCGTGAGTGTGACCGTAAAGAGTCCGCTCAACGCGCTAGGGTTGATGACTGCTACATCGACTCCGGGCTCCGCGGTGAAGGTCACGTGTGGCTGCCCCGGGGCGCAGTCCTCGCGAGTCTTCTCGGGGGCCGAGGCGTCGTCTGTGAACTTCACTTCTATGTCGTCCAGCTGAAATAAACTTAATGTTATAATTCAGTCAGATTGTTCATCATCATCAGAAATTATTACTTAAGTGTTTTGTAAATGTATAGTTTCCTAGCTGCGCCCCGCGGTTTTACCCGCGTAAGTCCCGTTCCCGCGGGAATGTCGGGATAAAAAGTAGCCTATGTTATTCCAGGTCTTTAACTACCATTATTACAAATTTCATTGCCATCGGTTTGTAGTTTTTTCGTGAAAGAGAAACAAACATACATCCATACTCACAAACATTCGCATTTATAATATTAATTAAGTAAGAAGTAAGTACGATTAATTACTACTTTATAATACAGTCAGCGTCAAATTGATATGATATTTCTTCTAGCTTCTTATCAAACAAATCAATAAGACAGTATGAAATGCATATTGATTCTTTTTACTCTGATTTAAAAAGCTTCAAGCTACAGAAATGTCCTAGTGCTTTTCCAATACTTTTTGGATATTATTTGATTTTTTTGCGTGACTCACTCACATCTAAAGTGTTGAGTAAATACTGCTTGTTGTCAATCAACACTGCCGCCTCGTCGAACAACAAGCCGACAGAAAGCGCCTCAACACCAATACGTTCCATATTGTCCCGCGTCGCTTGCACGAATGGCATCACACGCTTCATGTACTTTTTCAGCAAGTCTATCTGTGCCAGCTTGGTTGATATCACCTTGTTGTCGGGAAGACCGGACGCCTGTAAATAAAAGATGGCGTAAAGAAACTGCCTGTGCTTATGAACTAAATTATAGAAATAAATAGGTAAAAGTGACTAGCTGCCTATCCCCACTTCGCACGTTTTCATAATCAGCCTATGTTACTCAATGATAACGTAATTTCTAATGGTAAAATATTTTTTGGTATTTTTATTTTGGTTTAGTAGTTTTGAGTTTATTTGTTACATATACATAGATGAAACTACAGTAAGCAACTTTGCTGTTAGACTCTTTCTTGATTCATTTAATAGTCGTCTAATATCATGTCAATTATTGAGAGATACTTTTAAAATAGTTTCTTTTATAAATGAAACGCGTGAATCACGGACAAGAACTGACTTTTTATTTTTATAAGAACATAACTACCCACTTTATACAAATAGATAGGTACTAGTTTGTAGAGGTGATAAATATTGTCGATACCTACCTACTAAAAGGATCTAAAATAACACCCCCACTTATCGCAATATTCACTAAACAATTTTATACAAAACTATTCTATACAAACTATGCCAAGGAGCAACATAAATTTATAATGTTTTGCTGAACATAAGCTTTTAGTTAAAATATCAGCCGGCATATCAGCTGATGGCAAATACAGTACTTTAACAATTTTATCTTTTACTAGATCACGACAAAAATGATATTTAATATCAATATGCTTTGTACGTTTGTGAAACACTGGGTTTGCACACAGCTTTTGTGTGCCCTGGTTATCATTGTATATGCTGATTGTGTACATCTTATTAGTAATTTCATATTGTAATCGTTTAAGATATAACGCTTCTCTACATGCCTCAGATAAACCAATATACTCTGCTTCTGTGCTAGAGAGAGCTACACATTTCTGTTTTCTACATTCCCATGAAATTGCACCTTCTTCTTATCCGTTTCACTCTTGTCAGAGCGGTCGTGACCGTTATGTAGTATCAGTAGTGGAGGGGGCAGATGTGATGCGCCTCACAATATTTCGCCATTTTTGCCTACAGGAGGTCATTCTGTTGCACTGGTTCAGTGAGTCTCCGACTGCTGACTTGATCTGGTCAGTCCATCGCGTGGGTGACCTTCCACGCGGTCTTGTGCCTTCCACTTTTCCTTGGACGACAAGGCGTTCTAAGGACGTCGTATCACGTCGGGAAACGTGTCCGAAAAATGCAAGGATGCGAGATTGTACTGTGGAAAATAAACGCTGCTGGATACCAAGTTCCTGAAGAATCGAGACGTTGGTTCGAAACTCAGTCCACGATACCCCAAGCATTCTTCTCCAGCACCACATTTCTAAAGCATTTATTTTCTGTTTTTCCACATCTCGCAGAGTCCACGTTTCAGCTGCGTATAAAAATATGGGGAATATAAGTGTCCTCACGAGCCTAATTTTCGTGGTTTTGGTTATGTTTCTGTTCCTCCATATTTTCCTCATCTTGTCCATTGAAGTCCTTGTGATACCCATGCGCCGTTTTATCTCCTCAATGCACCCGCCATTGTTTGAGATTAAAGCCCCAAGATAGATGTATGATTGGACAACATGACAATTTGCAATATGAGTCACTTCTGGCAAATTATTTCTGAATCGGTCAACAATCATCACCTTGGTCTTGCTACGGTTGATCTTAAGTCCAAATGCATGGCTTGCTCGTTCCATCCTTGACAGCAGTTCTTCTAAGTGTTGTGAACTGGTTGCAAACAAGGTGGTGTCATCCGCGTATCGCAAGTTTGCAATCTTGTATCCACCAATTGCTACACCGTCTGTCCAGTCCTCCAAAGTGATACGCATTATTAGCTCAGTGTATGCATTAAATAGGAGAGGTGATATAATGCAACCTTGGCGTACACCAGCACTAGGATGGAAGTCACCTGAAAGAACGTCGTCTGTGCGCACTGAAGCTGTGCCCTCTTCGTATAGACGTCTTAAAAGGTGTACAAGATGTGTCGGTGTTCCCATTTCCAACAAGGTCTTCCACAATACCGGCCATTTCACAGAGTCGAATGCTTTGGAGAAATCAACAAAGCAGATGTATACGGGTTTGTTGAATTCTCTTGACTTCTCAATGATCTGGCGTACAATGAGAATTTGTTCCCGAGTGCCTTTCCCCTTAACAAACCCGGCCTGTTCCGGAGCGATCTCTTTGGATAGGTATGTTTTCAATCGCTCGTTAAGAATATGTAACATTATTTTGCTAGCGTGTGATATGAGTGCAATTAGTCGGTAATTGTTACATTTCTTCGTGGAACCTTTTTTGTGTAAGGGTGTGAATACGGTGTGTGTCCATTCAGAAGGCCAAACTCCTGTCTGCCATACCTTGTTGCAGATAGTATGAAACATCTGGTCGCCACGTTCTCCTAAGGCTTTTATTGTCTCAATAGGAATTGCATCTCTACCAGTTGCTTTTTTGCTTTTTAGGTGTTTTATAGCAGCTTTTACTTCGGACATTAATATGTCTGGTTCCAAATTCTCACGGTCTGGGTTTGTACTTGGAAATAGTCGCGACTGCGGGTCCTGGAATAGTGATTGACAGTAACTTTTCCATGTTTCAGAGATTTGTTCTAGTTCTGTTACCACTTCATTCTTATCATTCTCAATTGCCCAGGTCTTAGCCGGCATAGATTTGGTAATAAGACGAATTTTGTGGTAGAGATCTCTAGACTCATGCTTCATTGAGTGTTTTTCTACCTCCTCACAAATGCTACGAAGGTGGGAATTGTGGTCTCGCCTGCAGCTGGCCTGGATGTTAGCAGACAACTTGTTCAGTTCTCTTATGTCTGTACCCGCGGCCTTCTTACGACGTCTCTCTTCAATTAGAGCAAAAGTACTGTCTTTCATCCAGTGTTGGCGTTTGTGTGTTTCAGTTCCAGGATTAGATTCAGCTACTGCATTTTGGATGAGATGTTTAGCCTTATTCCATAGCATGTCCGGTGTAGCTTCATTGTGGTTTCCATCTGTCCATTCACTCCAGTGCCGCTCGATGACTTCAGAGAACTTTTCAGTGTCTGAGACTTGAATTCGTCTTATATTTTTGGAAGATCGAGCAGATTTGAGTTTCAAACGCATCTTCGCGATAAGGAGTTCATGATCGGAACCACAATCGGCTCCAGGTAGCGTGTGGGAGTTGAGGATGGAGGTGCGCCAGCGTGATCTAACCAGTATATAGTCAATCTGGTTCTTGGTTCTACCTCCAGGTGACGTCCAGGTGAACACTCTACGGGGATGGTGTTGGAATAGACTGTTCGCCACCACCATGTTGTTCTCATTTGCGAACTGCATAAATCTTTCTCCTCTTTCGTTGCGCACCCCAAGTCCAAAATTTCCAACACTGTTGCTGAAATGCCCAGAGTTCGCGCCTATTTTCGAATTAAAATCACCCATAATTATAAGTAGCTCTCTGTTAGGGATTTTAGAAATTGTTGCTTGTAATTCTTTGTAAAAACTCTCCAGGACGGATGGTAGACTATCTCCAGTGGGGGCGTATACCTGTATGAGGTTTAAGTTTACAGGTGACGCTTTGAGCTTCATAGACATAATGCGGCCGCTAACTGCCTCATACCCTAGCACGCTGCTATTTTGATGTTTGGGAACAAGAATTGCTACTCCATCATGGCTATTGTCGTCGTTGCCGGAAAAGTAGACAGCATGGGCGTCAGTGAAGAAATGCCCGTTATTCCTCCAGTGGGTTTCGCTCAGTCCACAAATGCATAAACCACACCGGGTTACTTCCTTTTCTACGATGGTAAGCTTACCGGGTTTTAGTAAGCCGCGTACATTCCACGTGCCTATCTTCTGGATTTTCCGCAACTTGACCGAGTTTCCAGTAGCATTATTTCCATGTGAAGCCTGGTCTCCTACTCCAACATGGCCGGTAGTCCATTTCTCACCGCACGCCCCGGACGCAGCGCGGCGCCGATCGCTAGTCGGTTTGCATGGCAATCGTGATTCTATAGTGTTTACTTCCATAACGATTTTCTCGGGAAAATAGTTGCAGTGGTTTCCCCTTGCCTTCTGCACCAGATTTTTTGAAATTGCACCACCAGATAACAAAAAACACATTCCAGTATATGATCTCCTATCTATAGAGTTAGAAGCCCAATCAGCATCTACATATCCAGTTAATTCTGAATTACCTTCTTTACAATACTTTATTCCATAACATTTAGTTCGTTTTAAATATTTTAATACTCTTTTTGCATATTCCCAATGCTCTTTTGTGTGACAATTATTAAATTGACTTAAAAAACTTATTGAGTAACTAATATCTGGCCTAGTCAAGACTGACAGGTACATCAAACTACCAATTAGTTGTTGGTAGGGCTCAGGACTAGTTACACCTACTTGACCTTTATTTAAATTAAGTTTTACCTCCATCGGAGTATCAACAGTTTTACAATCACTTAAATTAAATCTGCTCAAAAGTTGATCAATATAAGTTTCCTGACTCAAAGTTACACATTCTTTATCTTTATCGAAGTTTACATTCATTCCAAGACAGAGTTTGGCTTCACCTAAGTCCTTAATGCTAAACTTATTAGATAAAATCTGTTTCAAGTTCTTAGTTTCAACTTTATCATTGGAAAATATAAAGAAATCGTCTACATACATTGTTACAATGGTCTTACATCTGTTTATATCCTTTATATACATACATGGCTCTATTTTTGACCTTTTGTAACCATCACTGATCAAACAATCATCAACCTTTTTATTCCAAGCTCTAGAGGCTTGCTTGAGTCCATAAATGGCCTTTTTTAGTTTTAATACTTTACAGTCTGAACTACTACTATTATAACAGTCTGGTATTTTCATATAAATGGTTTCCTCTAAATCGCCATTTAAAAACGCAGTCTTTACATCTAAGTGGTTTACATCTAAACCTAACTTTACAGACAATGCTAATAATAGTCTTAGAGTCGTATGTCTCACTACAGGCGAAAATGTTTCTGTATAATCTACTCCATATTTTTGGGTGAAGCCCTTCGCGACAAGACGAGCACGGTAACGCACATTGTTTTCACTATCGTACTTCTTTTGTAAAACCCACTTGCACTGCACTATGGTACTATTGACTGGTACATCTACAAGTTCCCACGCACCATTGTTCTCGAACGACTGTAACTCGTCCTCCACTGCCGCTAACCACTGAGCTTTCTCAGGACCTTCCAAAGCTTCTTGCAACAATATCTCACCCGTGAACATGTTATCATCTTCTATACATGCACTTGCTAATCCATATCTGTCTGGCAACTGCCTGCGCCTAGAACCACTTGTCATGTTCACATTGTTGAGTAAAATGGAATCTTCACTGTCTGTTATAGTAGTCACGGAGCTATCTGATGTATCATTTTCACAAGGTACATACAATTCACTGCTGTCATCTAAGTTCAAGCTCTCCGATTGTTCAAGTGAATTTTCCTGAAGTGTCAAATCTTCTTCCCCCACTGGAACTAAATTCACCTCATCTGAACAATTTTCCTGTACCTTCAGAACATTCTCCATCTTCTCCAATACTATAACATCTCGACTGGTAGTGATGACATTAGACTTCGGGTTATATATCCTATACCCTTTGACATCATTGGAATAGCCAACAAGGATACATCTTTCAGACTTTCTGTCCCACTTTAATCTCTTTTGTTTTGGCACATGTACCATGATTGTACTACCAAAAATGCGAATGTGACTTACATCAGGCTTTCTGCCTGTCCATATCTCGAAGGGAGTTTTATAATTCAATGTTGTTTTCACAGTCCTGTTTTGTAAGTACACTGCGGTGTGTGCCGCCTCTGCCCAAAATCTTTTCTCGAGACCTGCATCGAACAGAAGACACTTGGCTTTCTCAACGATTGTCCTGTTGTACCTCTCTGAAAGACCATTCTGCTCAGGTGTGTATGGGTTCGTTTTTTGATGTACTATCCCATGTGACATCAAAAAATCATCAAACTTGCTGTTGCAAAATTCTGTCCCATTGTCACTTCTCAAGACCTTGATGCTGCGGTTAAGTTGATTCTCAACCTCTGCTTTATACTGTTGAAAGCATTTCAATGCCTCATCTTTTGTTTTCAAAAAGTAAATGTATGTCATCCGACTAAAATCATCTATGAACAGCATGAAGTATCTGGAACCACCTATGGATCGGTTTTCCATTGGTCCACACAGATCAGTATGCACAACATGCAACAACTCAGTACTTCTGTTACCTTCTTTGGGAAAAGGTAAGCGGCTCTGCTTGCCCTCACAGCATGCGACACATGATGACTTTGAGATTTCAGTCTTACTATCAAGTGTCAGCCCCTGTACAGCATCTTGCATCTTGTACAAATACTGGCTGTTGACATGACCTAGACGTCGATGCCAAACTTCACTGGACACCATCACTGCAGCTGACAAACTGTTTTCAGGCATGTTTAGTTTGTACACCCCATTCAACAGATTCGCTGTAGCCACCAGTACTCCTGCTTTGTTGAAAATATTACAACCATCATTGTTAAATGAAACTTTGTTTCCTTTTGATATAAGTTGACTGACGGATAACAGATTTGTAGTCAACTTCGGCACACATAACACACCTTCCACTGTGATATCAAATTCACTGGTGCGCGTCTTTGTCGTAATCTGCACATCTCCAGTACATAATACAGGTACTTTATCTTTGTTTGCCACGACAATTTCCTTGATCATAAGATCCCGAGACACATTGGACAACCATTCTTCGTTCGCAGTAAGATGAACACTCGCCCCGGAGTCAATATACCAATCGCTTTTACAAAAGTCACCATTCACGAACACGGCGCTAAACGCATTACTGCTTGTACGTTCATTTTTATTTGTATTCGACGTAGTTTTGTTCGAAAATGTACACTGATTGCGGTAATGCCCTGTTTGTTTACATTTGTAGCATGTCACTTTTGGTTTTGACTTTGACATCTGGGCGTTGTCTTTGGTCGCAGTGCTACCAACATTCCGGTTCTTCTTGAAACTTGCGAACGCGCCGCTTGAAGCGCTTTTGTCGCCGCCATTTCCGCTTTCTTCCATGTCCAACAACTTCGTTTTAATGGCGTCCGCTGTCAATGGTATGCCGCAATGCTCGATCGCCATTATCATAGGGGAATATTTTTCTGTTAATCCCGCTAACAAAAGCGATGCGACCCACTCATCATTTATGTTAAAACCCGTACCACTCAATTTTTGGCTTGTTTCTATGATTTGTGTCACGTACGAAGTCATCGAAACACAATTTTCGAGTCGTATGGAAATCAGACTTCTCAGTAAACTGATTCTCCTCGTGAATCCTGAGTCGTCAAATAGGTTTTTCAATTTATTCCATAGCTCATGGGTCGTTTGTACACTTTTTATGTGCACATACAGCGACGAATCTATTGTCAAAACGAGCTTCGCTTTGGTTTTCGCGTCCCCTGCTGCTCCTATCTGTGCTGGTATAGTCTCCGACTTGATGCAATCAGACATTCCCTCCAGAACTAGGAAATTCTCAGCGGCAAAAGCCCACTCACTGTAGTTCTCACGCCCTTTCAATTTAGGCACACTGACAAGATAGTTCGTCGTCATTTTCACAGTCACAGCGTTAAACACAGTTTATCTCAATCTGCAAAGTCTATTTCCACTAGGAATGTCCAAGAAAATTGCGAGAAAAACTAAAAAAACTGGTCCCATAACCTTTTATAAATGAAACGCGTGAATCACGGACAAGAACTGACTTTTTATTTTTATAAGAACATAACTACCCACTTTATACAAATAGATAGGTACTAGTTTGTAGAGGTGATAAATATTGTCGATACCTACCTACTAAAAGGATCTAAAATAACAGTTTCCATGTCCTAGAAAACTTCAAATTAAGTTCATTTTATAGCAAACTTGATCAATACAAAGAGTAACTTACCCCATTCAATTCCTTCATCGTAGTCAATATAACATGTTGCCACTTGGGATACTCTTTCGCGACCCAAATAACTGCTTTATTCGGTTTCTTTTCTGCCTTCGGCGTTTCACCTTTCTTTGGTTTCTTAACCGCGCAGTGATTCTTCAGGTAGATTCGGAAGGAGTGCGCTGCGTCCATTAGGTAGTCGCTGGCTTTGACCGCTATTTCGTCTACTTCGCCGGCCACCGGCCATGATCCGTGGAGAATACTTTTGGTCTATAGAGAAAAACACGCTCGTTATTACTACTGATTTCAACAATTGATTTTGGTTTCACTCATGACTGTTAACTGCCCACGACACATGTGTGTTAGATGCTAGCAGTGGGCCGCGAACTTGTTAAACATTAAACGGGCTACATTATGTTAATGGTCATGTCAAAACAGCAGGTCGTACATGGGTCAGACTGGCACAAGATAGGGAGGGTTGGCACAAGCGAAGAGAGGCCTATGCCCAGCAGTGGGATGAGACGGGCTACACATGATGATGTTAATGGTAAGTGCATATAACGTATGCTTACGTGTCCCAGTAGCTCCCAGACATGTTCGGCGACGTGCGGACATAAAGGAGACATGAGTTTCGCCTGCGTCTCTATGAACCGCACCACGATGTCGCCGTGCATGCCGCCTTCGGAGCACAGCTCTCTGTGAACAGAATATACACTAAGGACCATCGCAAACTGGATAACTAGTCGCCGCGTTTAGTCGCCAACCTGTCTCTGTAAATCCTACTTACTACTTACTGTTTGTGTTCTACCTAATGTACCTACCTACCTACTTGCTTTAGTGCTACTTCTTTTGTTTTATTTTAGATTTATTTTTTATTTTTTATTATGTGTTACGTGTTTGGCTAGATAAATGTATTTTCTTTCTTTCTTTCTTTTCTTACTTATTTTATAAATGCGAAAGTTTGTAAATGGATCGATGGCTATTTTTTTGAAACTCTTTTATGATCAAAGAGCTGGACGGATTTGAATGAAATTTGGTACCAGGCTTGCTTATATTCTAGATTAACACGTAGGCTTGAACCCGGTATTCCTACGGCATCGGGAACAATTCACGGTATGCCGCAGGTAATACCGAGAGGCGTGTTTAAAATAGGTTAAAATAATTTTCTGTTGGAATCGCCACCCAGACAAAAACAACTGAGGTCTGAAGAGAAAACCACAACTCTCTCACATTTAAGCAAATACATACCTGTATTTATCCCTAGCAGCTTGCAACTCAAAGAAGCCTGTCTTCAGCGCTTCCTTGAATAACATCCGACTGTAGTTGTCGTCGGTCGCCTTGATCTTCATGTTCATTTCGCTCACGAACACTTTGTCGTGGAAGTTGTATTCTCCTAAAATATTATAAAGTTATTTGTATTAGATACGTGAATAGATTCTGAAATTTGAATTCTGACGCTAACTCAGATCCTAACAATAAATGATATAACAAAAGAATTTACAAAATCAGTCGACTATTGACGAAATAATCAGTAAACATACTTCCACAAAAAAACACAGGCCTTTACTTCTTTACTAGATGTTTTATACAGAGTCAGGAGGCAATCGTTGAAATTCCATGAAAAAGACGTTTGTAAATATAGTCTTACCAGTTCTTAGCGAAGACTTCGTAGACACAATCTCTTTGACCCATTCAATAAACGTATACAGTCTAAGTATAGCCGCATCAGCCGTGCTCTCAACAAAGTTAGCATCCTCTACCGAATCTCCCGCGTCAGCCAACGTCAGCCTCATTCCATCAGCACTGAACTTATCAATAGACTCGGACAAAGTCAAGAAGTTTCCGTCTGATTTAGACATCTTAGCCGAGTTCAACATAAGATGGCCGTTCGCACGGATACCCTTCGGCCACTTGTCTTCTTCATTATTCCAGATAGCGACGTGGTTGTAAATGTAGTAGGTCAAGTGGTTTTGAATCAAATCTTTTCCTGACACTCTCAGATCTACTGGGTACCTGTACAGTAAGAAATAATTTAAGGTTAAAAACAGAAAAAATAACCTTTTTTTTTAATTCCTATTAAGTGCCATACCCGTATCCGGACTAATTATTATGCACAAACTCACATGCCATGTACGTGCCATGACAAGAGTTATACAAGTATTAACTAAAAGAATATTGTATTAAAACATCGGTTTTTAAGGGTGGAAATAATATCTTACCAGAACTGGAAAGACTTCTTCATGAGGTCTAGTTTATTTTTCGCAATCTTAGTTGTCTTCGGAAAAGGTGCGTCTTTGAAGAAGATATAATTCCAAACTTCGATAGTCATTTCCTCCGGCTTGATTTTCAATGCATTTTCCTTATTACCCCTAAAAGTATCACCTTGTAAGTAATGCGCTACAGTATAGTAAGCATTGTAGATGGTAGAATCGGATAGAGATTCAATAACCCATTGTGTATCCCAGGGCAACTTGGTACCAAGACCGTAAGTTCTAGAGCAAGCATACTCATGTAACCAACTAAGGGTTGCTTGGAAATTCTTTCTGACCTCATCGTGGTACGTGTTCATTGCACCTAAAGCTCTCTCAGTCTGAGCCTTCCATGCTTCGTCACCGTAGTCCAAGTACCACTGATTGCAAAGCGCGACCACGCATTCATCACCAGAACGCGACATTATAGTCTTCTCCGGCTCGTAGTAAATGACAGCCGTGTTTGCCTTCACCAGTTCACCCTGTATGTTTTTCTTTACATCCTGGATTTTACTCCCTTTGTACTGTCCAACGAGCAACACACCGTCGTAAAACCCTTTCAGATAAACCATCTCCTTAGCTTGTGTCAGCTTGACCTTGTCATTCTGGCTCTGTATTTTGAGCTTATCGTACAAAAACACGGCGGATAAGTTACCAAATTCTGGTATTTCTAGGATTGGAACTGGTTTGTAAGGTAGTACCATTTCATCTTTGATGTCGTACTTTTCTCTGAAAGCCGGTTTCTTCTCTAAGTCGACCAAAGCAGCGTAATCATCGGGAGAATCAGATGGGACGCTGGTAACTATTCCTGTACCTTTATCTTCCTTTATCGTTAGCATTGGAAGAGCGTAGATCTTCGGATAGCACGTTAAAGGAGCTGTCAGTGCGATACCTAGAAGATCCAGTCCTACAATTTCTTTCAAGACGTTGAATTCTCCATCTTTCTCCGTAAATCCCTGGTAGGCCATATTCCTAGCGGCTCTGCGAGTACAGATGAAGACGCCATCTTTGACCGTTTCGAAAGCTATATACTTGATGTCAGGATGAACCCAGCAGTTTGTTTGACCATACATTGTTTCTGGCCTGAGAGTAGCTGCGACGAAACTTACCTTCTTGCCTTTGAAGGATCTAAAAGATTAAATACAATTATGGAATAAATCAATAAATGATGCAGAGATGGAGCCTTATAATAACGCATCAGGTAGAATGAATTTTTTAAAGCGATTTTGTATAGTCTCATAATTATAGGCTATTTCCACCCAAGAAGAATAATTATGGGAGCACCTAATCTAATTTATTTGATAACATTATTTTAAAGTGTAGTGTATCCTATGTTGAGTAACTTACTTGAATACTTCCGGCAGAGGTTCCAATACCTCCATCTTAACCAAAGTATATTCCTGAGGTCCAGCCCCCTCGCCTGTACTTCTATCGTGATCCATACAAGGCTGCTTATCCATCGGTGAATACACCGTGTACCGTTTTCCATACATGATCTTATTACGTTCTTTCAAATGGAAGAACTGCCATCTGACGAATGAATCAAAGAATTGATTCGCGTTCGTTGTTATGAACTTACGACGCCAATCTACCTGTGAGTGTTAAAAAGAATATGTTTAGTAGCTTATTGCTTCACTATCAAAGTTAAATTAAATATCTTACTTCTTTGAGGTTATCAGAGGCAAGATCAATTAAAACATTTAATACTTTCAATGATAATTATCGCAAAGTTCCAAAAACCAATCCATTACCACCTTTAGTTCATAACTTTGATAAGAACAAATTCACAGGTTTTTAACAAATGTGCATTTCATGCAATATTTGAAAATAGTGGAAGTTTTAACAAGTTTTATGTTATGTCCCTGTCAGTCATCAGTTCTATCCTGACATTAAAATTAATAAATAGGTGTTTAAATATTAAATTCAAATGGCAATTTAACCCACTACTTACATGGATACCCATTCTCTTCAGATCATCCACGGCCCTCGGTGGGAAGTATTCGAGCCAGTGACTCTCATCTGCAAACTTCTTGATCTCCTCATCAGGGATTCCAAGGCTCTGCATGATCTGCCACTGGTACTTAGCACCGCCGGTCTTAGCCACAGCCTTGCTTTTCTTCCCTTTACTTTTATCCTTTGGTATTATCTCTATATAAAAATGAGTTTCTATGTATATAATGCATTGTATGTATTTATAAAAAAAATAAAGTAATAATAATAAATATCCTTGGACATTTCACACAGCGTCATCCAGTCCCAAGCTAAGCAAGTTAATGCTTGTGTTAAGTTTACACTTATCCTTCTAATCCTACTATCCTACTAATCCTACTTCCTATCCTTTACTATTACTAATATTACTTTACTATTACTAATATTACTTTACTATTACTATTTTACTATTTTATTTTATTTTTTTACTATTTTACTTTTTACTTTTTATTTTACTATTTTTTACTAATAGGCATTATAAATGTGAAAGTTTGTGAGAATGTATGTATGTTTGTTATTCTTTCACGCAAAAACGGCTGGACTGATTGGGTTGAAATTTGGTATGTATGTAGATAGGTGATACCCTGGATTAACACATAGGCTACTATTTATCCCGATATTCCCGCGGGAACGGGAACCGCGGGGCGCAGCTAGTATTAATATTAAAGCAACAGATAAACTCCTTTCAAGAAAGTATTATTTGAACAACAAATAAAATGAGGAATAACTTTGCTGGAGAGACCTTTGGACCAATGTGGTTAAATATTGTCCAAGATCCCAAAATTGAAATAGATATGTAATAATAAAAAAACCAGTTTCCACTATACAACAGTAAGTTCAAAGTACATACCTTCATCTTTTACCACAACCTCCTCATCTTGAGGAAACACAGGGGGGTACCCATAAACTACCATCTCTCTTTTCAATTTATCAGCACAAGCTTTGATCGGCATGCCGGTGCAGTGGAATCCAAACGGGAAGAGTACCTTCTTACCCTTCAGTCTTTGGTATCTTGCTGCAAACTAAAATGACGGAAGATTATTAGCATTTCTAAATAATGTTTATAAATAGACTAAGTAGTTAAAATACAGAATTTTAATTTTATCTGAGATAGAAGTGTGAAGTCGCTGTGAATAAATAATAAATTAATATTTTTGACTTAACTTTTAGCTTCATAAATCAAAATTAGTGTAGGTAATGTTGGCATTTCTTTTAATAATAAGTAAGTAAACTTACCTCACACTTAGATAGTGAGAATGTGTGGCCCAGATGCAAGCGCCCATTCATGTAAGGGAATGGAAAGGTTGTCATGAACTTTTCATGTGGTTTCCCATCTTCTGGAACTTCCATTTCGAACATTCGCTCCTCTTCCCATTTTCGCTGCACTTTCTTCTCAATTTCTTGTAGATATTCTACTTTGAAAGTTCCCTTACGATCTAAAGTTGTCTGAAATTATAGCAGGCCATTTATTATTCACAGTTCACATTTTTATTCATAAATCTGTAGCAAAGGCACTGGTGCAAAGCTTTTAGCTATTATTTAAATAGTAAGCATAGTGTTTACATAACATCTTACCATTTTTGCAGCTTTACTTTAACTTTGATTAATACAAGTATCGCCGCATTAAAATTACGAGAGGGAAATTAGTAATTTCTGAAATCTAATCGTGCCTTCCTTCCATGAAATGAAAATCATGAAATCGCCGACACGACACGACAACGGACGGAATGGTTAACATGCGTTTTGTGGTTGGTCCTGACAGTGACTGTTATTCATAAATTGACATTGATGGTTTCGTATTTTTAGGCCACGTTATACGAGGATAGTACAATCGATCATGTTTGATTCATCATTGTGCTGGATTTATTGGCTGGCTAGATGTCTTTTTCGGATTCGAAAAAGCAGTTTGCAATTTTGATGTCTGCCAAAATTTGGCGGCAGGCAGTGGCGATATCTGTCATTTCGCCGGAAACTTCGCTTGCTCGCCCGCCTTCCACGAAACGTTGGGATTTTTATAATTGCTAATATTTACTCTTACTCTATCCTATTTAGCCAGTGAATCTCACTAAATATACCTTATACAATGGCGCCACGAACTGCAAAGGCTAAGGTAAGGTTAATGTTGTAAAAACTCTGATTCCTTATAATTGCGCGGCCAATCTTGCTCACATTGTTCTGTGTATTTATTTTTATTTGTGTTCATGTGTATTGCTGTAGAATTAGTCATTGTTTGAACAATTAGGTTCTAGAATACGAAGAAGGAAAGTCTCGCGGTATTTTACGGCACATGGCAAAGTTAAAAGGAAGTAAATAGTTATTTGCTTTAGGCTCCAAATGATAATTCATGTAGCTTACTTATATTCACGCCTTTATAGAAAACGTAAAATAAGCCAAAATGCCTACTAACTAATCTTTTCACCAATAAATTAACAAGTAACAGTATGTATTTTATTTAGTTTAGTCATCTTATAAAATAAAACTGTCAATTTCAAACCCCACATTGTAGGTTAATTTTTCTGAACCACCTTTAGTATATTCTGAAAACCATAAATATATTATCAGTAGTGTAGATAGAGGTTTTTAACATACTTAGTACTTAATATTTATTTTATTTATGCTAAATAAGCATATGCTTACATGTTTTTTTAACATTACCAATATGCTTATCTGTTTGCCTTTCAGAAGGCTGCTGATGCCACTGAAGCACCCAAAAAGGGGCGAGGTAAAGCAAAACAAGTAGATATCGAGCCAGAAATTGATGACCTAGATGTTGATGAAAAGATAACAGCTCCAGTTGAAAAGAAAAAGCGAGGCAAAAAAGTTGCAAGTGAGACTGGTAATGGTGTGGACGACAATGATAAGGAAGAGGCAGCGCCAGTGGCTAAGAGAGGCAGAAAGAAGGTCGAGTCTCCAGCTGAAGAGGACATTGAATCCATTGAAGATAACTCCGGTGATGATGGATCCGCCCAGGCCGAGGATGATGGCAGCGTTGACACAAATGGTGACGAACCAGTGAAAGCTCCATCAAGTAGAGGGCGCAAAAAACAGCCTAAAAAAGAAACTGCTAAAGCAGAGCCTAAAGGCAGAGGCAGGAAGGCAAAGCCTGAACCTGAACCTGAACCAGAGGATGAAGAGGATGTTGAAAAGCCGAAAGGCAGAGGTCGGGGACGCAAGGCAGCCCCTAAACCAGAAGGAGACATAGATGACCCTGAGGAACTCCCCAAAGCCAAACCAGGCCGAGGCAGGAAGAAGGCACCTACTAAAATCACAAAAGAAAAAACTCCAGAGAGTGATTTAGATGCGGCGGATGAGGATGGGCCTATAGAGGAAGAGAAAAAGAAGGATGCTAAAGGCAAAAAGGGAAAGAAAGATGCCAAAGAGGACAGCGTTGAGAAGGATGATGTTTCTGATGAAGTTCCTTCTAAGAAGCGAAAGGTCAAGAAAGAAGAAAAAGGCAAAGGTAATTCTTATAACCATTATTATTTCCTCCAACAGATTAAACAGAGCACACTGTTCAGCAATATTCTTAATATTTTTCTTTTCAATACCTTTTTAAATTCAATGCAAGGTCTGGCTACTGATTTTCGCGCCAAGTTATCCTATGTGGCTCCAGGTGCAAAAGTATTAAAGAGGACAATTATTATGTATGAGATGTACGCGGTATATAATAGAAATACGCGTTCTATTGTTATCTGCTTAGGGAAGATTGCAAGCTAAGCACAGCTGTTATCTTTTTTTTATAGTTTTCAAATCAGATTTGCTTTTACGCGCGGGATTTCACACGATATCTATGCTAGATAATAATTCCTAAAATTGTATGTTTTATATATTACCCTGTTATTCATAAAGATTTGTCAATTTATTAGGATTATTTTAAGTTTTGACTCATTATTATTAACTTACAGAAAAGACAAGAAAAATAATAGACGATTTAGCTAACGTAAGTTTCGTAGTCCATTATGAATAACTGGGTTAATATGGTACCATTATAGATTATTGTATAATTTAGTAATCGATTTTGACTACTAAACTATTTAGTTAGAGATTTGTTTTAACAACAGTTTGTTGTTACAGGTGATTCTAAAGACGATGAAGATGATGCAGAAGCCCTAGAGCCCAAGCCTAAAGGAAGGGGTCGAGGACAGAAAAAGGCTGAGAAGGAAGAAGCTACCACACCTGATGATGACACGGAATCAACCAATAAACGCCGACGCAAACCGGCCGATGATAAGGGTAACTAGCATGTCTACTATTAGGTATTTATTGATGTTGTTTAATTTAAACTGATTAAGTGTGTTTTATAATTTTCAATAAAGATTTCTTGATATTTATGGAATGCTTTTTACTCACCTATCAAGTAAGCTTTTGCCCTATCCTTGTAACAGCATTTTATATATTTATATCTTTGCCAGGCATTATTTGGTAGTCCAATACATAACATTTAGCCTAAAGGGTATTTTACTAATTTGGGACAAACGCGGCAACTAATACATAGTCATAGTCAGTTGCTTGTATTCAGTAAATAATGCCTCTAGACTTAGTTATCTTTCCTGTAAAATCTTGTGACCACATTCTTATCACGACCTTGAGATTTGCATGTTTACAATTTAGGTTTTACCAAAACAAACTGGTTTTGAAACAAATGATCAATATAATGAGCAGTCAATAGAAGATTTTCAAGATATTAGTTACATTCAAATAATTCCTTTATCTAAATCAGAATTGTATTTTCTTTTTTGGTAGAGTTGATACTGCCTCTAGTTTTTTTAGGTTAGAACTTAAGAGAGCATAGGTTGAATTAACGCCGACAATGTGAAAACAGTGTTAGAATTGGTTAAGGTTTATTGATAGATTCACATAACAAACGCACTCTCATGAAACAGATTAATTACGTGGGGTGCACTGAAAATTAAAATACTAAAGTGATAAATTCGTAAAGCTTAAATTCGTAAAGCTTAGAAGCATGAGGGTCTGGCTTTGGGTTATGGATACAGTGCTGCTCGGAAAGCAAGTAGGTAAAGGTGGCATACCAATGATACAGGAATGCAATTTTACAGTTCCATCAGAAGATAAAAAGAAAGCGCCTCTTAAAAATAAGGCAGCAACTAACTACGAAAATATAGACTTCAATAACGAGGTAAAAAACACGCAAGGAAAGGAATGGAATTTCAAGATCTCCAGTTGGAATGTTGGCGGTGTAAGATCTTGGTTGAGCAAAGGAGGGCTGGACTACGTGACTTACGAGAAGCCTGATATACTTTGCCTGCAAGAGATAAAGTGCTCTGAAGAAAAGCTTCCCGAGGAGTTAACAAGCCTGCCTGGGTACCACGGCTACTGGTGTAGCGGGGATAAAGACGGTCACGGTGGCGTTAACATCTACACCACACAACTAGCGATCAACGTTCAAAAGGGGTTGAACAATAAAGAGTTGGACGCAGAAGGACGCATCATAACTGCTGAATACGAACAGTTCTATCTGATCTGCGTATACGTCCCTAACTCTGGACGAAAACTAGTCACGCTGCCTAAAAGGTTGCATTGGAATGAAGAGTTCCGTAAGCACGTGAAGGAATTGGATAAGAAAAAGCCTGTGATAATATGTGGAGATATGAACGTTTCCCATAAAGAAATAGGTGTGTACCATTACATATTTCTGATAAGTATATCCGTTTTAATTAGGTTCTTACTTATTTAAAAAATATACCTACGTGTTTGTTCTAGATTTAGCAAATCCTAAAACAAACAAGAAGAATGCTGGTTTCACAGAGGAAGAGCGCACTGGTATGACGGAATTGCTTGGGGATGGTTTTGTGGACACTTTCCGACACCTCTATCCTGATAAGACAGGCGCTTACACTTTCTGGACCTACATGATGAACTGCCGAGCCAAGAATGTTGGATGGTTTGTATTATTTACTTACCCAGATATTTCTTAGTACCTATGTGTTGGTACTTAAAATTATGAAGGCTAAATCCAGAAACCAAAAATAATGATAATCCACGTCTTGCGGCTTGAAATACATTCATAAAAACAGTCTGTCTCCTTGTACTTTTAATAGTAATTTACATAATTATCAAAGACTTCTTAATTTATACAGCTTAATAGGCTACTTGACTCATATCAAATTTGACCCAATAAATTAGTATTTCCTGAAGTACTTTCCTTGCAAAACCAAAATATAATAATTTCAGTTAATCAAAGTCCATGATGCTTGCATAATTTCAATTTTAAAAACAGTTTCTTTTTTTTTTTTAATTGGAACGCTGAAAACGCTACGGCCATTTTGGTGACGTCATTATTATCGGAAATAAACAAATGTCACATAACTAAAACCAATTTACAGTAATGCCAACTTTTCAAAATGTGCATGTTCCCTAGACGTAAATCACGAAAATTATTGTTTTGGAAAATAATGACGTCACAGCACAGATAAATCCATAGACCAATATGGCGGTAGCGTTTTCACCTGTTTTTGAAAAGTAGAACTTTTAAAATAAAATTTTGCGGTTTCTTAGGTCCAAAAAAATTTGGTAGTATTTTTTTTGGTCTAAAAGAACAATTATTTATCATTTAAGAGCTACATAAAAATAGAGTCAACTAGCCTATTTCGTATTATGCAAATCTGCTACTGGCGTTTAAGTGACGTAAGCGTGCTGTAGATATATTTCTACTAATTATTATAAATGCGAAAGTTTGTGAGTATGTTATGTTATGGATGTATGGTACTCTTTCAATGGATATGGCTGAAACCTGGAGTAACACGTAGGTAATGCTATTTTTATCCTGGCTAGTACCGCCCGAACGAAGCTGCGGGCTAGCTAGTTAACACACGCTATATTAACACTAGCTAGCTAGACCTTAACATTTTGAAAGGATCTTACTTAAATACATAGTGGTCTGAAAGAACGTATGCGCCTCCTATCTGTCATGATGATTGTAGCACACAGTAAGGGGCGATATTCCTCAAAATGTTCTAAAGGCAATAGAAATAGAAATGCAGCAAGTATCTATCATGATAACATTATTCTCTTTTGTTTTCAGGAGATTGGACTACTTCATTTTATCAGAAAGACTGCTGCCGGCTTTGTGCGATAATGTAATAAGGGACCAGGTATTTGGCAGTGATCATTGTCCGTTAACACTCTTTCTACACCTGCCTGGTGCCGATAAACCTAAAGAATCTATATAATAGACATCACAGTGCAACTGAAGTTCTTTACAATGTGAACAGTCACAGTGGCAGTTTCATTGACTGATTATTTGTTATTGATTTTTACACACTCGAATAATTATGTAGACCTCGCACCATGTAAAAAGAACGCTAAGGGGAAAGCTGCGCAGTAGGCGATTTTAAGGAATCTTAGGTGGGATTGGTGGAGCGGTGACTGGCGCGGCGCACTTCACACCATTGAATTAGCGCGCGAGCATTGTGAGCGAGTGACCTATGCGCAAAAATGCCCCCTGCCGTTCCCCTCATCGTTCTTTAACCGTGGCGCGGCTTTATACCTATCTTTATTTTTGTATTCTATGTTCATCTGAATTGGGCTGAGTTGATTCATAAATGAGAACCACATTCATTTATCTAATTTGATCTGATCATAATTATATTAATCTCAAAGCGAGATCTGGATATTTTTGGTAATTTTGAAATGTTTGTATTATTTTGCGCATGATTGATTTATATCTAACTAGCTGCGCCCAGCGGTTTCACCCGCGTAAGTCCCGTTCCCGCGGCAATATCAGAACTTCATGTAATTCTTTAAATCCTTTGAAGATGTCTAATGTTTGCAGAACTTAGGTTTTCTTTCATACGTGACAGGTTGCAAGAATAAATAGTTATAAATTAATTTTGAATGAGTTTTATTAGCTTAAGCTTAACTAACACTTGCCGAATTATATTCGGTAGCTTCCACAATACCAATAAATTAAAATAAGTTAGTAAGTTTACTCAAGCTTTTATCTAACATAGTTGAATATCCTGTGTCCCACAGTTCATCTGAGTTTATTTGTATTAGTTATGTAAAACAATTACCCATCACAACATGCATTCGAAAAGTTATACAAAATTAAGCTAGACTATAGCTTTACCGCGGCAGTCCCCAAGTGCCACATGTCTTTTTTTTAATCTTATAACTCAAGTAACGAGTTAACAAGAACGTTAAAATATAAGCAACATTAATTAAATAAGCAAGCTTACCATTGAATACTGCATCATTATTAGGTACAATGAGTTATTCAATATATAAAATTCCTAACTTAAAATTTTAGCTTTTGATCAATGTCTTTTGATTGTTTAGGCAGGCTTAAAATTGACATGTGTGGTCCGCGTCGGCGAAGCTTCAGGTGCGCCTAAAACAAAAAAAATTATCATTGCAGTAAGTACCTGTCATAAACAATTTAGAAAATTTGTACTTTAAAGGATTTTTCCTTTAGAGAAACTAGCAGTATGTTCCAGCTCTGCACGGGTGTACCAATGAAACTACCGGGATATTATATAGCCTACTAGCTGTATCCCGCGGTTGCACCCACGTAAGTCCCGTTCCCGCGGGAATGCCGGGAACGGGCCTATAGCCTATAACCTTCCCAACAGTCCATTCTACACATTGCTGAAAGAATTTTTGAAATCGGCTGAGTAGTTTCGGTGATTGCCTCCATCAACCATACTTACTTGAATTATTTTACTAAAAGCTTCCCGATTTAGTAATGAATATGCAGCAGTCAGACTGCTCAAGGCTGCTGGCTCCAGCTCTTTGATGCCGGAGCAAAACAAGTCAATGCCAACTTCAACACCAGTGCCAAAATCACACTCATCTACTGCTATACTCGCATATGTTATTATTGGCTGGATTTCTGACAAGATGTTGTCCTTTTCACTCTCATTTTTGGCAGCTTGGAATTTAACAAACAATTTTTTTATATTTGCTGAAACAAAGATTGCTTTTACAAACTAGTCATAACATTTTCCTTTCTGAAATAAGAAATGAATACAATTCTATCTAGTTATTTAAACTGGAATGAATGTTTGTTTATAGATCAATCATTTTCTCAGCTGAAATCATAGACTTGGCATAATAGATATTTTCTATTTAAATATATAGATGAAACAGAAAATACTCATGAAAACAATCAGATTTTACTTACCATCTGTTTCTACAAGATGTCTGTACCCTAACTGAGTTTTCTTATTGTAAGGCACAACAATGCCTGCTCCGTGGAAAGTCTTTGTTACAACATGAGACAACCTCTCCTTTACATTGAACTCTTGAAGTGAAAAATTGTTCTCTTCAGCATATTGTTTAATTCTATCCATTAACTTTTGACACATCATTGCAATAAAAGGTGATGTTTTTTTTTCATCTTGTAGATACATGCTATAAACAAAAATGGTGTCATAATATTTGATGGAGAATATGATGATTTTGTGGTAAGTATTTATTTACTGATTTTCTTATGTTTTTTGTACAAATAGGTATGTTAGAGAAAAGACCTTGGTCCAGCCATAGTAAAATAGATTATAAAATATTGTACTAACTAAAGTGCTCCAAAGATATTAGTTGACATTGGTGTAATATGGCAGTCTCTAGAACTAACATTGCGAGCCAAAAACACTGGCTTCTCATTTGGGTCATCTCTGAAGTAACCAATGTGATATTCGCTTTTTCCTTTTTTCTTGAGTACAGTCTGAAATTATTTATTGGTTTATAACACAGCTTACAAAATAAATGATTATGAACTAAATGCACAGTTTCGTATAGTAGACAACTATAACATTTAAAAATTCAGTTTTCTACAGTTTTACAATTAAACAACAAACATTGAAATATTAGTTAACTCATGAAGCATCTTCTAAAAAACTAATTATATAGCTATATTTTTTTCTAAAGAAAAAAGTTGTCATTGGAGTCACCACAGTATGTTATTTATTTGTTGACTTTAAAAATTTTATAATCATTGTTAGTGGTGTTTCTAAGCCAAAACTAGGTTTATCGCTGGATCGATGGCTGGACCAGTTCAAAACCATGATAGTTTAAAAAGTTTTATAGGTTTATCGAAATACAGGTAACAGCAAAACATAAATCTCATAGATACATAGAACATAGATCTCATCTCTCTTCATAAAGAATTAAAATAATTATTATGGGGCTTAGACCTGAAATATCTGTTCCGGAATGTATTATTAGTAATTATTTATATAAAAGCAGATAGATAGGTCAGGCCTGAGTCGACCTATAGATTTACCTGAAATTCTGGAGGGTCATAAAAGAACCTCCAATGTATTAAATACAACTCTTTATCATCCAGTATTGGCAGTTTTCCAAGTATTAAATCATATGGACCAACAGCTTCCAGATTTACAGAGGATAAGGTTTTTTCAAATGAATTATCAATGTTCAGAAAATCATACAACTTAAAAAAGTCGGGAGGCATTTCAACGAGGAATAATTCTTTTATTAAATTGTGGCTTGAATCTGGATCATAGGTTTCTAGGTTATCTTGAAGAGTACCCCAGCATGGTTCAGCTACTTTTTCAGGGCTCAAGGTTTTTTCATTTGCTGATGAATTGGCTTCATTCTGTTGATTTGATTCGTTTTCCTCATTTGCAACTTCAATTTTCTTATTATTGTTTACATTCGGTTCTGCTTCTTTGGGAGATTCTTTTTCCTCATCTTTGTTGTCGCTGTTTTTCTGTTTTGGATCTCTAGAATAAGGACTAAACCGGCGTTGTGTGCGTTTTTCTCTGCTAGTTTTAGTTATAGGCGGAGGATGTTTGTAAGTTGTGTGATGCTGCGAATTTTTTTGATAGCATTTATGCCCGTACTTGCATATTTTTCTAGGATCATCAATGTATTTTTTCCACTTGTCACACATTATTAAAGATTTATTGATATTTTATACAAAAACATTTAAATAAAACACTAAAAAGAGCAAAATAAAAATGAAACCTCGCGTACAATAATGTAATGAATTTTGTTTGTGAAATAACCCGTCCACACCACACCACAATGATGAAAATGGTAGAAGCTATTTAGCCAGTATAGTTTGATTGAGTAGGATCAAGGATGTGGATCAACACAAGTTCTACGAAATCCTCGCGTAAAAGACCCCTAACGATTTGGAAAACAAAAACAGACCGAATGGAACTTTGACAAGTTTGACGTTTCCTTTGACCTGTCATTTATTTATCTTCATTTCATTCAATTCAATTTGATGGTGAAAAAGTGAAGTGAAATGTGAATATTTTCCTAAATTCTGTAATTTTACAGAAAATAAAATTATTGTAACGAAAATTGTAGGAAAAAACATAACGCTACAATTTTTCCTCATAATTTCAAACTTCATTAGGTTCAGTCATCTCCTGTGATTAATTAAGGAGTAGTTTTTCCTATGTACATAATGCTGAAAAAAGTCAGCTTAATAGCAAAATATAAATTAATACAAATACAATGATTTCAAAAGGTTAAAATCCTAGAATTTCAATAAAATTTGCCAAGGACATGTACATAATAAATCATCGTTACTCACGCCATTCGTCAATTTCTACGAGCTTCGGATCGTGCTTTTCAACTGGTAATATTTATGAAACTATTTTTTAGATCTATTGTGCCTTGTTTTTTATAATCATTTAATAGGCTACCTTCGTTTAAAATGATCACTTAAATGAAGACACTATCAAAATAGTTTTCCATGCCTGTTTTCCACAATAGGTGTATTTTTAACTGTAGGTAGTAGATAAAATCTGTGCCAAGAGTTGTATAATTAAATCTCATTGGATATTTTAATTAAAATGGAAAATAACAAAACATGGAAGAAAGTTATTGGTTTATTTACCTATTTGCATAAGTTACAGCAATCTCATAAAATGTAACAGGGCTGAACTTGGCCCTCTGTGAGCTACCCATTTATGAACAGTCGTTATGAGGTTTTCATGCTATTTTCTGATCACTGCAATGCTAATTACAATAACTTTATTCACTCCAGTACTCTAAGGCTCGTATTCAGAGACTTGAGTCCACATTTAAGCATCGATTTTTGACAGTTCTCTATGAAAACTGAATTATGAATCACCACTTGGGACACGATTTACGCTTGAGTAGGTACCTATAGCCTCTGAATACGGGCCTTAAATTGAGCTTTCTGAACATAGAATGTTATTAGTTTACATCATTGGGGTCTTCGTCATAAGATTTTTGAAATTAATAAAAAAAAAATTGCAAAGTAGAATATTTTATTAAACAATCATCCCAAGATCACCTGACAAAGAAACCTTATAATCATCATCATCTTGGTCATAAGCCTCTGTCCAGCAACTATGTCGTTTATGCATCTGGCAGGTTGACTGCCAAGAGGTCTAGACAAAGGCACCTTTATTAGCTAAATTTATTTTTATTTGACAAGCAATTTTACTGTGCTTACTTATCTCAATTTGTGTGTCCAAAATTTATCAAACATGCATAAACTCCCGCATTTCACAGACATCGCGAATTTAATTGATGATTTTGGTTTCTAAAGTAATTTATCTACCTATCGCGCCTTAAACTCGATAGGTTGCGGGTTCGATCCTCGCCACGAATAAAGACTTAGACTAAGCCTGATGTTTACCACTGTAGGACAAGGCCTGCCTTCCCTCTTTCCACTGACCCCTGAGCCTGATGTTTCCCATTGCAGGGCAAGGCTGCCCTACTCTCTTTCCCTGTTATGTGCCTTCTTTGCTGACGTCAGCTTTGTTATTCTCATAAACAATGTAGGTACCTATAATATATTTAACTATTCTGATAAACTGAGCTGTGTAGGTTACGCAAAGAAAGGGCAAAACAGCTACCTATATAATTTGAAAAAATATATAGAGTAAATGAATTTTATAGCGCTTTTGTTTACAGCTGTTTTTAAACGGTTTTAAGAGCGTGTAAGCTATCTTGACCAACTCAAACATTAGATCGTGCTACGCAGAGTTGTCATTTTTGACGCACACTTCAATAATACTATAATTTTTGTAAAAGTGTGCGTGAGCTCGTGTCTAGAACGAATGGTATGAATGGTTTTGATACTTTATCTTATAAGTAATATATAATATGTAAGATCTGTGCTTAGAGAATTTAGCCAACGATCCGTGTTAGCCAAGTGGTTTAGTACTTATCTCTATTTTTGATCAGGTATCAATAAGACCCTCGAGATCCTGCCGAAACAAATGTTTCTCTTAATTTCTTTCTTGCGACTCTGTTAAGCATGTAATGTAAACATCTGCACAATGACATGTGAACGAACATAAGTAATAAATATGTATTTGGAGTCCAAATACTCCAAATTTTGGACATACCTAAGTAGGGTAGTTTTGACTACCCCTTAGACATTTGTTAAAAGTTTTGATAAAATTTAGCCATACAGTCGCTCATATTAAATTTCGTTTTGTTATATTTTGATTTTTTTGTATTTTTACACTTATACGTTTAGGTTGTTTGTTTCAACATCTTTCTTCTGCTCTTATCCCATACTAGGTGGGGTGGGCCCAACATGCTTAATCTTCCATTCATCTCTATCATTCGTAGTTGGCGAAGTTCACTCCTCTCACATTCATATCCTCTTTCACACAATCCATCCAGTTTTCCCTCGGCCTTCTTCTACTTGTATATCCATTATTGTCCATCCACATTTCACACTCATACTCATAACTTTCTTAGTGATATGACTTTCATCCGTCCTGAGGTCACGTAGACCATGCCATACTAAGCTATAGGCTAAAATTAGTAGTTAGTAGTTTAGGCATGCAAAATGGTCCTATCTCAGCATAATGCGGAAGCGTTCGTGGCGAAGCTTGCTAAGGCGTTCTTGATAGATCGTCGAAGTTAAGCAACGCTCTGCGCGGTCATTTCTTGGATGGGTGACCGCAAGTGGCAATATTATCTGAGCGCTTCCGTGCTTCGGAGGGCATGTTAAATTGTCGGTCCCGACTTTTAAAAAAGTCGTTAAGCCATGACGGAGGCCTTTAGGCGGCCTAAAAACTCCGTCACCAGAGTTGGCCACTTGCTCATACGAAGGAAGGGAAGCATAATGCGGTTTATTGCGGGGGCAATACGCCGCGCTGGTGTTCTGATAGAACCGTTTTTGGAAATGCGGACATTGAAATCTTAGTTACAATCCTAAAGTCCAACAACAAACACTTAAATATCATTCGCGCTGTGACGAGCGTTCGGTATGGACGTACACAGAGCGCCGTTTTGAATTACGCAATTCGTGTTTTTGCGCGGCTAGTTATCGCCGCTCGATATCACTATGGGTACTAAACCGCTCATAGTCAATGAGATGTTGGCGTTTATAATACACGCCATCGATACTATGGACGAGGTCAGCATTCTGCAAATCTGCAAATCGAGCTTCAAAGAAGAAGAAGTTTCCAGAAGCAAGGAGCTGCTGTTCCAGGCACTCGGGAAAACCGACCGGATGCCGTCTCGCCGGAGAGACGGAGGCGAAAAAAGTGTGCAGGACATCATCACCCTGCTGAAGGAAACCGATCCTGACGATGTTCCCGACTTCGTGGCAAAGAAGCTACACAAGCTGCCACCTGTGACATTCGATCACGTTGATGTGTCCAGATTGCTGAAGGACATTACGTCCTTAAAAGTACATCTGAATGAACTGAAGACCAAGTTCGAAGAATCGCAGGTAACAATAGGTGAACTTCGTACCGAAGTTTCGTCACTTCGTGCCGCCGCATCGGTATGTGTGTCGCCTCAAATTTCTGCGAACGTCAACACGAAACGAGGAGCGCATGAGGTGACTATGTCGTCGTTCGAGTCAGCGATTTTGGGTGCATCGTCACCGGCCGCAGCTGACATGGTTGCTCCGTGCTCCCCCCGCCCGCCCCCCGCCGCACCGCGCGAGGGCCCGACACGTGCGCGTGCGCCTTCTCCCGCGCGCGCCTACGCCACCGTCGCCGCTCGCGACGCCGCAAGCTGCCCCGCACCCGCACCCGCGCCTCGCCTACAGCCTGCGGCGCCCAAAAAGGGAGAAAAGAAGCAGCGTATCAAGGCTGCCCCTGCATCGACTCTTCCGAAATCACAGTGTGATTCGGAAGGCTTCACTGAGGTGGTACGGAAGATTCGGAAACCATCCACCCGAAACCGCTGTGGTACCGCGCCTAGAAACCCGGAACAAGTTCCTGGCTCTGGGTTCCGTGCCGAGGTGTCTACCACCCAGATGTATGTCTCACGAGTCCACTACGCTGTGAAGACCGAAGATGTAGTAGACTACATCAAGAGGAAGTCTGGCTGCACACTCAGGGTCGAGAGATTGACATCTCGCCATAATGTGAGCTTTGGTTCCTTTATGGTGAGAGTTCCGACTCATCATCTCTCGACCTTTATGAGCGAGGAGTATTGGCCGGCCGGAGTCAAGTTTCGACGTTTCGTCGGTCGCCTGACCCAGAACCGTCCTGCTGACTCTGCGATTGCGTCTCACATCGCGGTACAAACGTGAGCTAGTATTAAAATAAAATGTTATTATTATGTATGTTAGTCTGTAAGGTATATATTATATGGGCCTTAGATTAAGTATTGAACACCTTGTTACTTATCTTTAGTTGCCT
This sequence comes from Xanthorhoe spadicearia, assembly GCA_947086425.1. Lineage (NCBI taxonomy): Eukaryota > Metazoa > Arthropoda > Insecta > Lepidoptera > Geometridae > Xanthorhoe > Xanthorhoe spadicearia. Next base: position 7,367,983 of record OX352199.1, read on the forward strand.
GAAATAAAATTATATTATTATTATTATTATTAAATAAAAGGCAACCTACCAACATAATAAAGAGAAAAAAAAAGAAAATATTATTCTATGCAATCCAAAATAAGTAATCAATAAAAACAATAATTTGAAGTGTTTAGTTTATATTAAAGAAGAATAAAAAAATAATTATGGAACAATTATAGTTTTTTTTCTTACAAACTAAAAATTGACTATTATATTTAGTCTCAAATTACAAAATACTTCAAATAAAAAAAATTATAGACATTTGTTGCAAACATCTTTTTTGTTCACCACACACAGACTTTTTGCATTTTGTACAGGTCATCATAGACATTCTTTTATTTTTGGTGGTACATAGCCTACAGTAACGGCGAACTTTAGCCGGAGTTTACTCTTCAGCTTCTTAAGAAGCTTCTTCAATAGCCCGTGGCAGGATGTTCTCAATATTTTCTCTCAAACACTTTGATAAAGTAGGGATTCCCAATCTAGATCTCATCCATGGTGTACACAGTTTAATATTCTCTTCGGTTTAAGGGTTTTCTTGTTTAGATAAAACATTGTGTGTGTAATTACTTTCAAGTGTTGAGGTGTCGTCAGGAGGTGTTGAGGTGTCATCAAGAGATGTAGAGGCGTCATCCGGAGGTGTTGAGGTGTCGTCAGGAGGTGTTGAGGTGTTCAAGCTTTCATCAATGGCATCTTTTATGTACCTATTCGTCGTCAGTATCACATTGAACAAGTATCGTCTTCACTTACGTGATCCTCCATTTCGCTGTCACTGCTATCATCTGGACCTTTCATCTTCTTGACTCAAAAAGGAATATTATTTCTCTTTCGTCCATAATTTCTTCTGCTTCCTATGAAGTAAAGATGTTTCAAAAACAAAAAAAATTACTTATAACAATAACCTAATTGTATACCTACATACTTTGTTTATGTGTAAATAAAGAAAAAGTAACAGAAACGTAATCACACACAAATACATAAAAGTTTCACAGAAGATAAACATGCGCCTCTCGAGCGCAACGTATGGTCATAGCAACCAAACTACGGTACTTACCGAATAGCAGCAGTCGTCCTTCGGCGGTGTTGACTGAGACGACTGAGTTGGCTTGAAAGCACACGCGTGTACACGCGTTGGATGAAACAAAACAGCGCTATATTCGTTTCGCAGGTGCCTCTGGGGCGCACGTTATCTTTTCACACACATACACATCAGTCATACACATTTCAGTAGCATACACTCTCCTATCATCAGTCTACTTCATTGCCCAACATTCTGATCCATAGAACGCGACAGGTTATGGTCTTATAAATTTTCCCTTTAGATTTAAGGGGCATTCGGGGGTCACACGTCCCTGAGGTCTGTCGCCACTTTACCTATCCCACATTCAAAAGTTTTGAAATTTCATACAATATGTATGGAGAAAAAAAAGTCAAAATTAAGTAAAAAATAGAACCTCAATTCATTAACATTATTATGCCCTACATGAATCTGAAAACTAAATTTTTCCAAGTCTTATAGTTTCTGAGATACAGTGGTGGGCAAAACGAGGGGGCAGATGGGGGCAAAACTAAAAACTTTTTTTTACTAATGCAAGCCTCCTCAATACAAATCCGTTTGAAAATATTACAAATTCTTTCAAATTTTTTATTTTGCCCTTAAAAAGTTTCGAAATTTCATACAAAATGTATGGAGAATAAAAAAAAGTCAAAATTAAAAAAAAAAAAGTACCACGTTTTATCAACTTTGTAATGCCTTACCTGAATCTGAAAACTAAAATTTTCCAAGTCTCCTAGTTTCCGAGATACGCGTGGCGGCAAAATGAGGGAGGCAAATGGGGGCAAATCTGAAAACTTTTTTTTTCATCCCAAAATCTCCTCTATACAAATCCGTTTAAAGCAATCAAAAATGTTACGTAGTTTCCGAGATCCATCAATGGGGCAAAAAAGGGGCAAAACAGGGGCAAAACACAAATATGATTTTTACTCCCCAGGACCTCCTCTATACGAATCTGTAAAAAAATATTTGCAGGTCTTGTAGTTTTTGAGATACACCAGGGATGGGCAAAAAGGGGGCAAAAAATGGATAAAGTCGGATTTTTCCTTAACTCGCCAAACTACCCTCTATACGAATCTGTTAAAAAAATATTTGCAGGTCTTGTAGTTTTTGAGATACACCAGGGGTGGGCAAAAAGGGGGCAAAAAATGGGTAAAGTCGGATTTTTCCTTAACTCGCCAAACTACCCTCTATACGAATCTGTTAAAAAAATATTTGCAGGTCTTGTAGTTTTTGAGATACACCAGGGGTGGGCAAAAAGGGGGCAAAAAATGGATAAAGTCGGATTTTTCCTTAACTCGCCAAACTACCCTCTATACGAATCTGTTAAAAAAATATTTGCAGGTCTTGTAGTTTTTGAGATACACCAGGGGTGGGCAAAAAGTTGGCAAAAAATGGGTAAAGTCGGATTTTTCCTTAACTCGCCAAACTACCCTCTATACGAATCTGTTAAAAAAATAAACCTTCCCATCCACCATCATAGAAAACAATTTATTACGCCAATGAGTGAGTGAGTGAGTGAGTGAGTGGTAATGCAGCATTGCAGTACGTCCCGGCTTCACTAATGAAACTACCGGAATAAAATATAGCCTACTAGCTACGCCCCGCGGTTTCACCCGCGTAAGTCCCGTTCCCGCGGGAATATCGGGATAAAAATGTCCCTGTCACTCTCCATCCCTTCAACTACCACCACACAAAAAATCACGTCAATTCGTGGCCCCGTTTTGCCGTGAAAGACGGACAAACAAACAGACACACAGACAGACACACACACTTTTCCTTTTATTATATTAGTAGGGATAACCATCCCGACAGTCCATTCTACACATCGGTGAAAGAATTTTTCAAATCGGATGACTAGTTAGTCGGAGATTACCTCCGTCAAACAAAAAAACAAACAAACAAATTTTACCTCTTTATAATATATATATATATGGTACAAGTATCAATTCTAGTGTATCGCGCTTTGAGTTTTCTACGCTATCGATTTTGTTTGACAAGGCGGCGGAAAAAAGTGATACGTCCTCTCGCTGGGAGGACCCGGGATCGACTAATCGGAAGACGATCGCGCGGCCGGATATATAGTGGTTATAAAATAATCCTGTAAATTACTGGGTGCTCGAAATTGATAGAAAAAAAAACTGTACGTTTAGAAATACCTATATTTTCATCAAATGAATAAAACTCTTGTGTTTTTCTTCAAATACTAGTAAAAAATATGTGTTAAAGTGAAACGATTTTGTACTTTTTAAATATTGTTTTCATTACCTTTAGAGGCTATTTTTTTATTGTTTTGAGCTGTAGTGTATTATGAGAATATATTTTCAGGTCCACAAACGCTTAAAATAAAACATTTTCTCACATTACAATAGTGATATCCCTTCTGAAAGACAGCTCTGACGCTCATTTTCGTAAAACGCTATGACGGGATTGACTTCTCCTTCAAAAACTATAATCAAATATTATGTTTTCTCTCTGCAGTGTATTATAATAAAGATTAATCTTTCTAAAACCGTAAAATTCTTTAAATAAATCTGATCACATTATTGAGTTAGGGCTCTCGAAATACTGCTCAAATAAGCTAATGACGACTACACCCCCTTAATACCTACCCAATGTGTCCTTCATCAGATAGTTATGAAATCTTACCAAAACATCGCATAAACAATATGCTAATGATTTTAACTACTGGTGCGCCTTCCAGTACTGTTCGGGTCGGGTACTCCACCTGCGTTGCTATATTTAGGTTCATTGTGTGTTGGCTCCGCGCAATATATCGATCAAGTCCGAGATTGTAGAGCTACATTATTATAACCCAAATCGTATACTTCGTATTCTGTTCAATGTGAATAGCTAATTACAGACAATAGGTACCTACCTAAGCACAGTAGTACGTTAATAACTGTACGTAAAATCATTATTTACAAATAATTTACTTTAGGCTGTTTCCTTGTATTTTGTATAATCTCGCTAGTAGTGATGATATAATTCAAAATGATATTATAAGATCAGTTAAAATTCTTATAACATCAGCTAAAAAAATAATTGTTCAGCAATTTCATTACTTCTGATGACCATTGAACTCGACGACTTTCGCTCTGAGCACTACTTATCCCATTATGAGTTATATTTTTGACGGAAGTAGGTATGCAAAGCTAAGTTTAATTAATTCTTCTCGTTTTTGCATTTAATGCTTTAAACCTGTACAAGATAAAATAATTGATGGAAGTAAACCAGGCACAGCGTGGCTATTATAAGTTAATGTTATATGTATATTAATACCTACCTACCTACACCTATAAAATCGAAGGTTGCATAGGTACTTACATAAATACATTATGAGATTTTTGATGCAAACCAAAGTGAAATGATAATACATAGGTTAGGTAGGGTGGGTGTACCAGTCCCAAACCACGTACCTGTGGTTGACCACTTACACATTTAATTGAATAAAATAAGAAAATGCGGGCATTTTTAAATAAATAATCCGTTTTGATATCTTGGCCAGACTGTTACCAACCACCCGATAATAACGTATGAGTGATTGCATCAACGATATCGCTACCATACTCTTTTAAACAGACTAGTGTCTCGTTCACTTGCTTTCCGGCCGCCATCACAGTTAGAAGTGCATGTGGATATGGTAAGTATAATCTTTAAAAATCACCTATTATTTCAAAGTCATTGTCATAAAGTTATATTATTTCGATAATTGAATGTTAACTGATGAGCTGGAAGCTATTATTTTTAATAGATAATATCAAAATAAGGTAATTTTAGGAGTGGTTAACTACTGGAACACGCTTTGTACTGGGTTCCGATTGTTGACCAAGTGGTTTGCTACTGGTGATCGGCAATAATTTCTTGCTTTCACTATTTTTTTCATGGTGATGCTTTTGTTTGACAATTCAGTGCGTTTTAAATGTAATTCAAGTGGTATTTTGTAGTGTGCGCCAGTAATTGACCGCTGGTTTGTTATTGGTTCCCAGTTATAAAAAAGTGTTCTTAAGGATGACCAGATTAGAGTTTTATCGTTCTGTCTCATTGTTTTAGGTTCAAAATGCCCCCCCGAAAAGGTATTTAATTGTCTAGATGAAATTAGTAAAGAAGCGAAGATAAGGGAAACAAGTAGAAATTATGGTGTCACTCACTCGACTAGAATAAACAAACTAAAAATGAGACGTCCGGTACAAAGGAAAATGAGATCACAAACCATCTTGACACCACAATAAGATTACTAATTAACGAAGTATAATAAATGAAAGTATTCTATAATAAAATTGTTTGATTATTACCCAAAAAGTGGTCAACTACTAGGACAAAATGTGGTTATTTATGGGAGCGCGCTGGTCAAACTTAGGTACATTCCCGTTTTTGGTATTTTTCTTAAAATAACTAATAAACTCACATATTTATGTTGAATTTTTGTATTAATACTGCATTATTAATGAAAAATAAGCACATATACAGTTACTCTTCTCCGCTAAAGCTATTAATTACCAGTTTAGAGACTTTCAAAGTCAAAATCTCACCTTAAATGGTTTGGGACTGGTACACCCACCCTACCTATTTAACAAACGTTATATAGCGAAAGGTTTCATACCTACTAATACTATGTGCCGTGTCCCAGATACGTCGTGAGCTCTGCAGCTGGCGACCGGAAATCGCCTCCCGACAACATTGTTGTTGGTTTCCCTTGTTTTACAGTGGTAATATAGCTGCTCGAATATCGGCATCGACGGTTTATGAACTTACCTACTACAACTTTGTAAAGGCGCATCCACACATGCCCGGCGGCACGGCCGGCGGCATGGCCGGCCGGCTTTTGCCGCATCTCAGCCGCGGCACGCGCGGCTTTTGGTTGCCGGCGGCAGTTTGCTTGCGGCTTCGATACGGAGTGGTAGTGTTGTCGTATAATTTCATAGAAGTAAATAACGAAATGACAGAATTTAACTGGGATGATAGTGCAGTACTTTTATTAATAGAAAAGTATCACACATTAGGCCTATTTCGTAGACTTGGTCTGACCCAATATCTTCGTTTGATTTTGCGGTTCTTTTTACGAATAATAACATACAACACTACACTTGCGATACACGCAACTATATCATAGTCCAACATCTTTCAATCCTACGTACACGACTAACTTCGACGAAAGTCACAACACTACTGCGAAAATTGCAACCGCATCTGCAGGCCGCCGGCAACCGCCGGTAAAGCCGGCGGCCTGCATTCAGCGGCAAGGCGGTCTGAAACCCGGCGGCATAAGCCGGCGGCATGTGTGGATGCGCCATTAAGATAGTTCTATCTAACTTAACTAATAAACCAATCTGCATACATTAGCTACCTACCAAGAACACTGTGTGCCTTATATCATTTATGTTTATTATTTTACTAGTGCCTATAAAACTATTAGCTGTTCTCATTCCTTTCCCACGGTGGGATCCAAACAAAATGTAGCCTATGTTTTTTCCCAAGGTTCCAAGGTTTCAAATCGGTTCAATAGTTCAGGCGTGAAAGCGTAACAGAATTACTTTCGTACTATTAATTATTAGCAAGGATAGGTAAAAGCTTTGGGTTCTAGGGGCTCTAAATGTATGATGATAACGAAATGGATGTAGATACATCCCACCAAAAACCAGATAAAATAAGCGATAGTACGATAACGTTTATATCAAACTTTACCAAGGTGTTTTTAGATGGCAAATATAACAATGTCACAGTTAATCAGAAAAAGGCGAATAAGCAATATTTGTTGGTTTTAACTCAGGTTTCGTCAACTCAACCTGAATACAATGTTTTTTTTTATTGTTCGCAGGCGATGAATACTTGACCGCAAAATGGAGCCTCAAGATGGATGGAGCGGCGGAGAGTTGGGTGCGTTGGAGAACTCTACTGAAAGCTCCAGAGATACTGAGCGCGATCGTGTTCGCATCGAATTCTATGCCACGTATGATGTCATGACCGGTGTTCGCATAGCCGCCACGCTTGGTGGATTCTTCGCTCTCATGGTATTTTTGATTGTCTACAAAAGCCGTAGCAAAACATTAAAAGCTCTTAACGACCCAAAGCTGGTTGAAATGGCGGAGGCAGTTGTCGCTGAAGAGCAAGCTGTTGAAGAGGAACGGCAGCTGTCTGCGGCTATGGAAGAAGCACTATTAGAAAGAGCACGATCTCGGCCTTCCATAGGCGAGGAACCACCATGGCCGCGAACGTCTCGTTTTGCATCTTACGGCGGTGGCTATGGAAGTTTATTGACGCCACCGCGGCGTCTTTCAACTCTTCGTGGCGATTCTCTTCCCGGCTCTGCGTTAAGATTTGTGGATCGACGGCCCTCGGCTGGTCCGCGTGATCGCAGACTTAGCTCCGCTACCTGTTCTAGTTCCGGCAGTTCATATTTAGAACGTCGCGGTTCGTCTGTAGTATGTGCTTTACCAGAGCGTAGGCTGTCTCCATGCCCGAGTGAGAGACTTGCGCCACTCGCGTCAGTGAGCAGTGTTGGACCGTCGTTTGTCCTGGAATGTGATTTGGCGTCGATAGGCGCAGACTCTGTGTTTGTAGAAGACAACCCCGATTCTACAGATGATGAGGTGGAACAGTTTTCTACAGATAGTGGTGGTGGCGAAGCAGCTGCTACGGGGGAATGCACCGAACTTTCGAGCCGTCCCGTGCCGCTGCCGCTGCGGTTAGATCACACCTCGCATTCGCGAGAAACGTTATTCTAGTCACACTGACACGTACAGGCACATAGTCAATCTGTCGTGTTTGATGATAAATGTTAGTTGATTTCGAGACATTAAAATATCGACTTTGGAAATAACATTAAACAAGTACCCACTCAAAAACGGTACTTACACCTAGAATTTTAAATGAACCTCTATATACATTTTGGATTGGCAGTTAACATATCACTTCAACTTTTTTAAATTCAACATATCAGTTTTTATGAGTACCTAAGTAAAATATTTTAAAGTTGAAATATTTAACGATATTTTGGGACTACATATTTTGCAATTTTTGTATCCTTATATTATAGCAATGCATGTGCCAACCGTTTTTTTGATCCGCCTCCGAGCGCCGTTGCTTGGTAAGACGAAGAAGTCGATATTTTAATGCATTTAGAATTTAGTGTACATAGTCTGTTTTTGTTAATTGGTGTTTCATACTGTTAATGTTTACAAACCACAAAAAGTGTTATTGTACTCACACAAATACGTACCACCTATAGACAAAGTTCTTACAGCATTTATTTGCCAGCTTGTTTGTTGCCATAGGATAGTTGTTGCAAACTAATCGAAAAATGTCTTAAAGCTTTTAATTGCTGCTGATGTAGATAATTACACCATAGTGTTCTATGTAAGTAATCTATTATGAAGTTAAGATCTGCCGAATTAGTCTTTTATGGGCACCTCCTAAATTTATTATCATTTAAAATACATACATAGACAAGTTACATAGTTTTTGAAGTCTTTTAACTTCTGAATATTGGCATTCTATCTATTTACATCGAGGTTCCAAGCTAAGGCCATGGACACACTGAACTGAAAATGAGCTTTTCAGTTTATTTATTTCCAAAGAATAATAGACAGGAACTAACCTACTTAATAATTATAAACATTATAATACAAATATTTACCTAAAACCATAAAACTATGCTAAGTACCTTTAGACATTATAACAATTTGCCATTGTATAACCGCCATGTTGTACCCAAAATTACCTACCCATTTGTTTGCAATGTATCGTCCTACTAACCAAAGATGTTTTTAATTTATAATAACGGAAAGCAAAAACTAATCGACATCTTTTATTAAATTCGTATACAATTAAAAAGAATTTGCAAAGGGGCACAAAGACCAAATTCGTCCTACGAACAATAAAAAAATGAAATAGAACTTAGAGGCGGCCTAAATGTTGCTTACTTGTACCAAAATTTCTTATCAATAAACTGCCACTGTTCTCGTTTAGTAAAGCTATTAACGCGGACACCGGGATTTTATTGATTCTAGGTGTTCTGATCCAGCTGCCTCACCCAGTAGATTGATTACGTTAGGACGTTTTTATTACGAGTTAGATTTACGTGTTAGTTTATGTAATGTTCGTTGCTCGAATTAAAAAGAGCTCCATGTAGCTTGTAAAATGTTGAAATGTATGTAAAAATTGTAAATATACAAAACTCATCTTACTTGGTCGTTTGTTTTTCGAAATTCCAATATATTAATGATGCAGGTGGCGCGCCCTTGTGGCGAAGTCAAAAGACTAGCGTTTTATCTCAGCCTCAGTCACAGTCACAGACTTAATAGACACCGCTTATTACTAATTCTCAATACAAACACGTTAGACAACCAACTGAGGTGTGCGGGAGCGGGAAAGTGAGCGCTGATTGGTCCGTTCAAACGTCACGTCAAATCATTGACAAAATTAGGGATGGGGTATTGGGGTAGGACGGTAGGACGGTAGGACTTAGTTTAACTACGAAAACTGTTATCGATATCTTGTAACAAAGTATTTTACTAAGATAAGTTTGTAACGGTACTTTTTCCCAACTGTGAAAAACCCTCACAAAATACTTAGGTATCTATTTCCTAAGGAAGTGTTCAATATGACAGTTATTACCTAATTAATCGGTACTTACCTATAAAATGAGATAAATAAAACACAAATAAAATTGCGTCATCTAAAAAATGCAGTATTCAATTCAGTCCTTAAATTGTAACATTTCAGTCAGTGGTAATTTATTATTTACGGACGGAGAAAAGATTAAATAAAATTATTTAAAACGATTTTTGCTGGTTGTGGTAAATGGAAAAACTGGGAGAAATTATAAACGCAAGATTGCGTTGTTACTCTCGTTTCCATGGTTACCTGTTGCATTATAGTAAGCTTGTACAACGGGTAACCATGGAAACGAGAGTAACAAGACAGTGTCAAAACTACGTCATAAAAGATTGCGTTCCGAATCTACTCTAACACCCTAATACTACTTAATATTTATTACTTCTGTTATTTAATAAAGCCATATTATCGATATTCTGATCACTACCTACTACCCGTACTACCCAGCCAGGCACGGCACATCACTAGTTTTACTCGCATAGGAGAGAAGAAAGAGAAGCAAATATAAAATTGGTTATAAAAGAAAGGGATGCATAGTTGGTGACGTCGACCGACCAACCAAACGAAGTTGAACTCTTCCAAAACATTTTTTTGTTTGTATTTATGAAAGAAAATAGCTAACCTGTGAAAATGTAATTCCATCTTTTTTAGAACTTGATGTCCTGCTGGTTTTTCCACACAATTTTATGGTACAATGACCCATAACTCCAATTTTTAAAATTTATTTTTTCATCCGAGCGCAAAATGTTCACGGGTCACTGATCTGGTCGTTACTGGTCGAACGTATAGGGGGCGTGGATTGATATAGGCTACCCAGCACCGAAGTGGGTTCTAAGGTGTTCGCCCTTTATTAGGAGTCTATTTATAGTTAGTCTGTGGTCACAGTAGAGTAGGTAGTACCACAGATAAAATAATACTATGTACAGATGGTCCATCTAGAACATTAATTTCACTTCGGTTTTTCTTCGGGCTATTTTTTTGTGTTTGATTTTGCGGCGCCCCTAGCAGTGTTTAGGTCTTGCCTGCAATCAAAAATAAGTAACTCCATCTAGTGCTAATATTTTTGATTGCAGGCAAGACCTAAACACTGCTAGGGGCGCCGCAAAATCAAACACAAAAAAATAGCCCGAAGAAAAACCGGAGTGAAATTGATGTTCTAGATGGTGTATCTGTACATAGTATTATTTTATCTGTGGTATTACCTACCTATAAATATTTAGGTTACATCTCACAAGTTCACAACTGTCAAATAGCGCTATGTACATATCACATAAAGTCCAGTCCACCATAAATAAAATTATAGGCCAGTAGTGTCTATAATTTTGTAAGAAATAGCGAAGTATTATGCGAAATTCGATGAATATTCTGAACGTTTATCTAAAATTCACCGTCATATAGCTTTTCACATCATTCGGTTTTGTCTATTTGTGCCTCAGCTCACCTATGTTCTTAGATGCAGCCCTCTTTGGATGTTTAATGACCTTCTATCAAATTTGGACACTGCGTTAAAAGATGTTATGGTTAAAATTCTAAATTGTCCTCTGTCAGATGTTTCCTGGTGTCAGGCCACTCTACCCATAAGGTTTGGTGGACTAGGCATTCGCAAAATTTCTAGTGTGTCTCTTCCAGCGTTCTTGTCCTCTGTGCATAGCACTTCGGCCCTTTTTTCCAAAATAGTAAATGCTTCTTTGGGTAATATTAAAATTAATGCTATGGAGGAGGCCAAGAATGCATGGACTATGGTTTGTCCAGCCGAATCGATTCCAGAAAAACTACACCTACAGAGGCATTGGGACGAGCCTGTCTGTAAGAAGTTGCAGCAAGATCTTTTGGACTCTGCTGCAAATCTGACTGACAAAGCTCGTCTAATTGCCTCTGGAACTAGAGAATCTGGTTTCTGGCTCCAAGCCTTACCATCCGTAAATTTAGGAACCCTTTTGGACAATATAACGTTTTCTTTAGCCATAAGCCTGCGTATTGGAGCCACGACCAACGAGCCCCATCAGTGCCACTGTGGTAGCGCAGTCGACCGTCAAGGCCATCACGGCCTCTCCTGTCGGCGCTGTGCAGGCCGCCTTTCCCGCCATGCCAGCCTCAATGACATAATCCGTCGAGCCCTCGCCACCATCAACGTGCCGGCCATTTTAGAGCCGAACGGTATCGCACGTGATGATGGTAAGCGGCCTGACGGTATGTCTTTGATTCCTTGGAGCCGTGGGAGACCGTTGGTGTGGGATGCCACCTGCGTGGACACACTGGCGAGCTCTCATTTATCGGCGACATCCAGGGTCGCGGGTGCGGCGGCGGCTGCAGCAGAAAGCTTGAAAAGGCGGAAATATGCATCCATTGGAGATGGTTACATATTTCTGCCTTTTGGCGTAGAAACGCTTGGTTCGTGGGGCCCAGAGGCGTGGCTTCTTTACCGGGAAATTTCAAAGAGGCTCATAGACGAAACCAATGACCAAAGGGCTGGTGCTTACCTCGGACAAAGGATAAGTTTAGCCATTCAACGAGGTAACGCTGCCAGCCTTTTGGGCACCCTACCTGCGGCCGGTGACCTGAACTCTGTATTCTATCTTTAGGTGATACTAGGTTAGAATAGGTACAGAATACAGAGTTCATTTTTATTAAATTAGTTTTTAAGTAGTGTAGGAATTTTTTGTTTGTTTCTGATATAAAACTTTGTTTGTGTATAGACCTAATAAATGCGAAGTATTATTTTTATATTTGAAACTTATACCTACATTGTGAAACAGACCCTAAGTAAGACAGAATTTTCACTTGATTGATTTGAAGGTCGTGGGTTCGAACTCGTTAGAGTGACTACTTACTTATGTAGTAGGTAGGTACCACGTAGTAGGTAGGTACTCATAAAAATATTTGTACTCACCTTACATAATTGCATTGCATGCATTGTTTGTAGTGAACGGAGCGATGACGGATAAATGAATTAAATTTAAAACTTTAAAAGTAAGTAAACATAATTTCATAAATTTAATTTACCGTTCCCGCGGTTTAACGTCGGACGGAACCGGAAACAACAATATTTATTATAGTTAGTAGACCCAGCCTCATAAAAAATCCGAATCCTTTATTTTCATTGTTAGCAACGTAGAGTAATACTAGTTCCATATTTAGCAATAAAAATGAAAACATTTAGCAATCATAAATATAATATTTCATTTTATTTTACTAAACTAAACAAACTTTTGAAAATAAAATACACCGCGATCGCATCAAAGTGTTTCTGAACGTACTTCAAATTTAGTATGACAAAATGTCAAAAATGAATGACAGTTGAATGAAATGACAGTAATGAAAAAGTTTTCGCTGGCTTTGCGGCTGATCCGGCTGATCGAAATAAATTTTCGGAATTGAATAGTTTTACATTTATTTTTGTCGGAAAACTAATATTAGAAAGGAAAAATGGACGACGATCTACCGACTGACTTTCAGGTCATCGTTGTCGGAACAGGTATGATTTTTATTTGCACTAAAAAAGACACCGGCATGATGGCGACAGTACAGTACTTTATCGATCTCATTTGCTTCGTGGCCTAGTCACAATGCTTTTCTACAATTTTCCAATGTAATATCACATGAAATTCTTCAAAATACTATTTGTCTACATTGTCTTTTTCTCCGACAGCTCTATTTTACACAAAGAAGGCCTTTTTATACAAATAAAGTAGATAATTCCTGGCCATGCAGATTTCCAAGAATTATTTTTAATTAAATTTTTGCGGGGCTTTGTTGACTCTCAGTTATGAATAGGTACATGTTTTTGAAACATTTATGTCAATAATAAAGACCCATAAAACTATCAAGCTGAAAAACTATAGGTAGGTACCTACTTACAAATTCTGAGTTTTTGTGGTGTATGAGTCATTGAACTCATTTTACCTGTACCCACTTAGGTATGCTCAGGTTGGTTATCTACTATGCTAGTTATTTTGATAACATCATTTTATGAACAAATAACATTTGTATTAATAATTGTGTTCAATTGTATTTCAATACTATTCTGAATACCTATGTTAAGCAATATGAATAACACAATAACTTTTTATTAATAGAAAAGTGTTGTTTTGACTAAGCTTAATGAAAAAGCATAAACAGTCATCATGCAGTTGTTTCAATTATACCTGGAATGAAATTTACTTATTCTGGTAATCACAAATTTAAATATTGTACTTAGGAATGGTGGAGTCAATTGTTGCTGCAGCTTGCAGTCGAATAGGTAAAAATGTTCTTCACTTGGACTCAAGTGACCACTACGGTGGACTCTGGGCATCATACAATTTTGATGGCCTACAGAAGTTCATCAAAGAAGTTAATGCTGATCCAAAACGCCAGTTACATGTCTACAATTTGGCTGAGAAATGGTATATTGAAAAGTGAGTATCAAGATAATTCTTTATATTTATTAAATTAGGGTTAGCACCAGTTTACTGTAGGACTGAATACTATCCTTGAAACTGAGTCAAGTATTACAAATGTATTAAAATCCAGTGCAGGGCCATCCCTGTTAACTTGCTAATAACAATTTCATGCATTTGTTTGACTAATCATTTCATACATTTAAAATACTTGACTTAAAATGATATGCACCCTGATTCTCAACTCAATATCAGTGGGATATATTTGAATTTGAGCTCCGTTGAACAGTATCTTAAATTCCAATTCTTGAATTAGGGAATCACCTGAACCACAAGAGAAGAAGGAAGAAGGTGAAAACAAGACTGATGATAGCAAAGCGGAATCCTCCAAGAAGATATGGAGTCAGGCCAACTTTGCCTCCGAATACAGGAAGTTCAACATTGACATGACCCCCAAGGTAAAGGTTTAAAATAATAATAAAGAAAAAACTAAGCATAATTTTTAGAATATTAACCTATTCCCTGCTAAGCTACCACAATCGCCTTCGAAGACTAGGGCTGTCACCTCGCAACTAATCCATCCTCCATTCAATCCATGTGTGTCATGGCCTCATGGGCTGCCCATGATGGGCAGTAAACAAGATAAAAGCCGAAGTTGAAGCTCACATTGAAGTTAATGCAGATATCTCAAAAATTAAACAAGAACTAGAAGTCAAAGTTTAATCTCTAAATGTTTTGAGACGACCTCTGTAGCGCAGTGGGCCATGGGCCATGGCCCGCCTGAGACGCGGAGGTTGCGAATTCAATCCCCGCCACGGGACAAATGTTTGTATGTTCTGCAGATATTTGTTCCGTGTCTGGGTGCTTTCTATCTGTTTATTATTTTTATATGTATGTTTAGACATGAAAAATGGTTTAAGTATTATATCAGTCATTTGGTTACCATAACACAAGCATTAAGTTGCTTAGCTTAGGACTAGATGACGCTGTGTAAAATGTCCAAGGATATTTATTTATTTTCGTAGCTCCTCTTCTCTCGCGGTCCGTTAGTGGAACTTCTGATTTCGTCGAACATCGCTCGCTACGCCGAGTTCCGCTGCGTGACTCGGGTACTCACGTGGCTGGATGAGCATTTGACCGCCGTACCTTGCTCCCGGGCTGATGTCTTCGCGACAGAGGCTGTTGGGATACTGGAGAAGCGAATGCTGATGAAAATGCTGACCGCTATAGTCGGTTATAATGAGGAGGAGATGAACAATGAGTTCAAAGGTAAGGATCAGTGTATAGTTTCGGTTTATGTACTGAGTTACTGAAAAGCCCCGATTAAGCTTTGTCCTTTGGAGAAAGTGCCTTTTAAATGCGTAAGATTTATTGAAATTGAATGAGAACTTGCAGAATTTATATCCATTTAAACTTATAATACAGTAAATAAACCACCAAAGACAATCTTACGTCATTAAACCAGATTTCAAAAATAATATTAACTAAAACCATTTTATAATTTACTAGATCAATTTTATTCGCATTAATTTTCTTCTACCATTGTATTGTGGCGTTTGCGAA
Organism: Xanthorhoe spadicearia; assembly: GCA_947086425.1. NCBI lineage: Eukaryota > Metazoa > Arthropoda > Insecta > Lepidoptera > Geometridae > Xanthorhoe > Xanthorhoe spadicearia. The sequence continues at coordinate 7,383,598 of OX352199.1, forward strand.
GGGAGGCCTATACCCAGCAGTGGGTGCCTATGGGCTGTGGATGATGATGATGATGATTGTTCCTCGAGTAGGTGTTGTATAAAATTATCGTATAAATTTCTGCGCTTTAGACTGGAACGACAAAACCTTCAAAGAATACCTGACCCACAAGGGTCTGACCTCGAACCTGGTGCATTACGTGCTCTACGCCATCGCTGGTGGAAACAACTCCATGCCATGCTTGGAAGGTGTCAAGGAATGCAAGAAATTCCTGATGAGTCTCGGTCGTTATGGGAACACGCCATTCCTTTGGCCGATGTATGGGAGTGGCGAGCTGCCTCAATGCTTCTGCAGGTATGGAAATTATGGTAACGAGTGTGTATAAGGTGCTCAATAAGACCACCTTAAATATAATACTCTACAATAATTTATCTTCCGTTTCACATTCAATTTCTTTAGCTTTCGTTTCGGCGTCTCTGTGTTTTGCAAAAAGAAACGCTACCACTTCTTTATTTGTGGTCTGTGGTTTGTTGTAAAATAAAGGCATTTATGTGTAATCGTAGATTGCAAGACTAGCAAGACATTGAACAGTCTGTAAATGTTCCAACATTAGTTATGTCCATTTATAATTGTTCGTTACGCTAGAAATCATTATTTCAGTTAAAATGAGTTTTAGATTTGTATATTATTCATCTATGTGATAATTTGATAAGTTTACGTTATTATGGGTTAAGATCTTTTAAAACTATCTCCGGTTAAGATGATAATCGAGCACATGTAATCGGCTTTTGTTGAAGCGTTTTATTGACTAGAGACTCTGTGCTCTACTTACGAGTATAAACTAAACAAAGTAAAAAATGAATAATATGATTATTTCATTTTACCCCTAAATACTCATAATATCCGCTCACTTAACTTCATTTGCTGAAAAGGTCAATTGCATTAGGGATTATGGTAATCATTTTCATGTAGGTAATTTGTCAAAAACATCATTAATTATGCAGGTTCTCGCAAAACAAGCGGTCATTGACCTAATGGTAAAATCCTTTATTCTTAAAGAGTATCAAAACCTGCGTCATCTTGTCGTAAAACCAGGTTATTATAGTCTGCCGTTCAGCCGACGTGACCTAAATGTGCATCTTCATCGCAAACAAAAATGAAGCCACTTTCTAATGTTGCATGCTGCACGGCTTTCAGTATTGTTGTATTATTTTTATTTCTATCGTAGATTTATAACTTTGTCACTATGATAGCAAATAACACGAGCAACAAATACATACGTCTTTTAAATTTGAATTTATGAAATAAACTGAAGTACCTACTACATAATATTTACTGAAAAAACACTAAAGGCACTTACTTATCTATACTATCTATACTCTATACTAATATTATAAAGAGGTAAAATTTGTTTGTTTGTTTGTTTGACGGAGGTAATCTCCTAAACTACTGGACCGATTTCAAAATTCTTTCACGGGTGGGTAGAATGGACTGTCCGGGAGGTTATAGGCTATATTTTATCCCGGTAGCTCCATTAGTACATCCGTGCGAAGCCGGGACGTGCTACTGGTTTAAAATAAGAATGTAAATTCCTGATATGCCAATGTATTTTGAACAGTGATCTTAATCCTAATCAAGTAACAAATTGTAACAAAATCGATGTTACAAAATACCTATCTACGTAGCTTTGTGTTATCCAGGCTATAAATTATCTATAATAAAATAACTAACGATAATTATAGGTCACTCCTCACTTCAGCTGCTTTTTTGTAATATCAGTAAGAGTTCATCGCCTTCGTGTAACTAGTTTTTGAAAATGTACCTACTCTAGTTATATTAAATTATGACCAATATTATATCTACTAAAGCAGTTTTATGTTTTGAAAGGCCATTTGGTAAGAAATTGCCTCCCATCTAATTGGCAATTTGGTGTGCTCGCAGGCTCGTACTAACCATTTTACATGTAAAATGTTGCATTGCATGCATTGCTTTTGAATTGAAATGAATTGATATTGTTAACTCTGCTTAATTTACCGTGTTAAACTCTGTGTTAGTGTAGTTACAAGTTGTAAGTAAGTTTGTATGAGCAAGTGGCCAATTATCACAATAAAATATTTTAATATCATTGATGAATGATTTTCTAAAATGTAATATCTCATAATATTGTAAGGCTATGTTTGATGCAATGATACATTTCAGACTATAATTCTTCACAGATTGTGCGCAGTTTTCGGCGGGCTATACTGCCTGAACCGGCCCATAGACAAAGTGGAGACCAAGGTTGTGGACGAAGGCAAGACCGTCGTGACCATCGCCAGCAAGTCCAAGAATTTGAACTGCGACCATTTGGTCATCGGCATCAACGAGTGCCCTAAGGAGCTATTGACTCCTGAGCCCGTTGAAGGCAGCGATATATCCAAGGTCAGTGAACTTTGATCGAAGGTTCAAGGTTGATTGTCTAGTGTAATCGGTAGCGTGATGTGAAACTCGGTAAGCTAAACCGGTGGTTACAGTGACCGCCTGTCCGTGACGGTGAACTTGGGTTGAAGTGAATGCAAATAAATCCACTAATTATTGCATACTTAGCCCAAATAATCTCATGCTCGCGTCTGTCTGTCCGTTTGTGCGCTCTTATCGGCAAGACAGACATGCTACTGAAATAAACTGAAAATATTTTTACTCATATGCTTGTTAAGTTTTGAATAGGCATCTTCGCAATTTATGTAGATTTGGAATAAATAATGGAATAAATTGGTTGTGTTGCGGATGCGGATAAGTCATAAAAATGTATAGGTATACATATGGGATCCCAGAATTTGCCATCTATGCGAATTCTAGTATTAGCATATTTTAAAACATGCGCACAATAATATCTCATTTTGTTCGCTCATAAAAATAGCGTATGGCGATTTCTAGGAAGATGTTCCTAACAAACAGTGAGCATAAATATAGCATACATGGGACCATTCCTTCCAGAGAATTAGGTGCATATCTTGAAAAAATATGGCAAAAACTGTAAATGATAAGTGATGTGGTGACCCAACTATTTCTTTCTTAGGACTTTGATTTCCTCATTTGCGGCATAAGAAAGAAAAAAAACATTTCTTTTAGTTGGACCTCGATCGAAAATGCATTCATACATCCTAGGATTCTATTGCCTGTTCCATGCGATGCGACACAGTTAATAAAGCCTATCTAGGCGCATTTTTTTTATGTAAATAATTCGATTTTATGTGTTAGTGTAAAGTTTTGCGTGAGATGACAGCTGACAGAAGTAAATGGAGCAATAATAAAGTGCCGAGCCGAATATGTAAGCAAAGCTTTTGTTGATTTCCAGGCGGTGTTCATAACGAACGGGTCTATCCTCGCCAGTGACAAGGAGCCGCTGACTTTGCTTCGCTTCCCGCCGCTCACGGAGGACGATAACGCTGTGACTGTGCTTGAAGTGGGACCAGCTACGGGCTCATGCCCTAAGGGATTGTGTAAGTGTCTTACACTAGCTGTGCCAGTACCTTTAGTATTAGTAACTTAATAGTAAATAGGTAATAAATAAATAAATAATAATAAATAAATATCCTTGGACATTCCACACAGCGTCATCTAGCCCCAAGCTAAGCAACTTAATAGTTAAAGACCTTTCTCTAACTATTAACCCGTTGAATAGATAATGATAGTAAACTGAAAGCCATTAACAATATTTTATCCTCACTAAAAATATAGATTAAGGAACATAATGTTCTTTATTTCGTTTTTATTTAAACTGATGTTTGACAAAAAGTCGCATTGGAATGTTAAAGTATAGTTGTTTCATAATAAAATGATTCACTGTAGAAACTCCGTGGTCACGAGCTCATTTAACTTTTTATAGCGAGTTTTTGCTCGAAGGCCTGTTGACGAGACTTTTTGTCGGTGATTCATGCACTGTTATTTCGATTCAGTTGGTAAATGGGACGTTAATTATTTTACCGGCGGAGTTATTTCGTTGTAGGGCGACGACTTCATGCTTTAGTGGAGTTGGATCTAAAAGTTATTATGTTGTTATGAGCATATGAGTTATATACAGTTATAGTATAGTAGGTACATGGTACTTAGACTATACGTCTTCGTTAATAAAAAATAGCAGCCCGTCCGATATAGCCTATGTTCATTCGGAAAGTCGGTGAAAGAAATTTTGAAAACGGATGAGTAGTTTCGGAGAACGGATGAGTAGACCATTTGCTCATACGAACGAACGACCAAAATAAATGGGAAACTCGAGGACGTTTTTGCCCAGCGTTAGAAAACTTAAGCCTAACGACAGTATAGTATGTACTTGAACTGAAATGAAAAAATGAAATATGATCACGACTGAATCCCTGGGAGCGGTAGACATTTCTTTCAGATCCTTTATGTAATTCTTTACATCCCTATTTTCATCGTTTTTGTTTGTCTTTTTTTCAACAAACATTCTGCTTATATATATTTCAGTCGTGGTATACTTCATCACCAAGAAGGCTAATAATGCTGAATCTGACCTCATGCCGTACGCTGAGAAGATCTTCGACATGTCCGGGGGAGACCAAGCCGAGTCTTCGGACAAACCGAAGGTACAAACTATTTTTTTATTTAAAAACTTTTATCTAAACTTTAGATTTGAATACAAGTGGCTTTCTGTCATTTCACGGGCAAAGTCAGGTTGAAATTTACTTATACTATTAGCGTGATGCGAATCTTTGTCGTTGATAATCGAATCGAATCTTATCGATATCGACTACCTGAAGGAAAAAGCATTTATTTGACACACAAGCCAGAAAAATCCACAAAAACATAATAATTACAATAGGTACATATTGTGTCCCAAATAGGCGTCCAACTCACCATTTGTTGATTTGCGCAAGACAAGACAACGCTGATCTTCCGTTGGAACCTTTTGCGAGTCACAGATATCCCTCAACTAAATATAAGCGCAATACTGTTCACAAATGCAAAACCTGATGACTCAGTTCACAACACGGATACTAAAGCACGCATTATTTCTACTCTAAGCAAGCGTGTGTAGTATGACAAAAATATGACTTGTAAACTGTCATTTACCAATAAATTGATTATTCTGATTATTCAAGTCTTATTTATGACAGAAGAAGTGAAGCGAACCAAGTATTCTACTTGGTTCACTTCACAATTAGTTGTAACAATTCTGCCAGTGTCCGTGTTATGAAAGTTTTGTATACTGTTTTATAATGCAACCGGTCAATGATTGAAGGCAGCGACAGTTCACTGTATTGATATTAATTGAGAAGTTGATTGTTCCAGTGCCTGTGGTCTCTATTCTACAACGTGAAGGACACGAGCGCGCCGGCGGCGACTGACGCGGCCAGCGTGCACGTCTGCTCCGGCCCAGATGCGGGACTAGACTTCGATAGAGCGGTTGAACAGGTAACATTAGCACCGGAGACTCATCATCATCATCCACAGCCTGATCTCTCCCACTGCTGGGAATAGGCCTCCCTTTGTTTTTGCCATTTCTCACGGTCCTGCGCTTGCCTGTTCCACTGCCGGCCCACGACGTTGGCAATATCGTCGACCCATCGTGCTGCTGGACGTCCAACGACCAGAGACTATCCTACTAATATTATAAATGCGAGATAACTAATGCATGTGTTTTTCCCCCGAATACTGAAATGCTAATTGAAGTAAGTGGCGATTTTCTATGTCATAATTTGACATTTGTCCATACAAATCTGTCAAAAAATAACTTCTTTTTTAATACGGCCTTTAAAATAATTATCGTTTGAGTGTTCGCGCATTTGTTACTCTTTCACGATCTATGCTGCAGGATGTCTTATATCCTGGATTTACACATATGCTACGGTCACCCATCCAAGTATTGACTGCTCAGAACGTACGCCTCATGTGCTGTACCAATACTAGATTCAATTCACAATTATTTATCTTTAACTAGGAAGAGTACAAGATTACCTAACCGTTTTGATTTTTTATATCTGTTTATAGCAACAGCTTTTTAATGAAATAGGTTATTGGGTATAGGTTATCTGTTATCACTAAAAAAAATGTGTTAGTTTATGTTTCTATTATTTGATAAAGTTGAAAGAGAATACCGAAATATTGCGCAACAGTAATGACCTTCATGATTGTCTTATAATTGAATTGTTTCACGGTTTTATGTGACAATCGTGATTATAGTTAAAAGTCTAGACACGATTTCCGTAAAGTCCATAAACTGTTGATGTTATACCTACTCGTAGTAGGAGAAATATGTGAAAGATATAATATAATTAGTTAGGCGAAATTTAGTACTTTAAGGCCAGCTCTCAGAGACTTCACTTAAACTGGAGTCTACGTTTAAGCATCGATTTATGACAGAGTTCTCTATGAAATCTGAGTTATGAATCATCACTTGAGACACGATTTACGCTTGAGTATAGTCTCTGAAAACGGATCTCATTCTAATTTTCAATAACATAGCGGAAAATACAATATAATTAGTTTATTTACAACGTTTTCCGACCAATGCTAATAGTTTTAGAAGTCTGTATCATTTAACTGTCTACTTGCGACTTGCGTGTGCAGGGCCAATGTCATGTTATCTCGCAGTAGTAGCAGTAGCAGTATCTTAAGTATTATTGTATTTAAATGTCATAATTCTGAGTGTATATTCCTACACACAAAGTTCTCATAGCATTAGACATTCACAAGACATTCAAAATATTGTTTGAAATCCACTGAACGGATTTGACGGAAACTTGGAATGGACAGTTTTGACCTAGAATAACAGATGGGCTACTTTTTATCCAGGTAGTACAAGCTTGTGCGATATTGCGTCCTCAGCTACTCATGAACATCAAACCAATGTGCACAAGAACTAATAACAACAAACGTAACCATGCAGACTTTGTTATAGAACAAATTACATTTCTTATCATTGTTTTGAATAGGCAAATTAGTTCAAATTTATCGCATTCACACACTGAACGCCTGAAAAGAGTTATGATAATTAACTATTAATTAACTAGCTGCGTCCCGCGGTTTCACCCGCGTAAGTCCTGTTCCCGCGGGAATATCGGGATAAAAGGTATATGTTATATATGTGTTAATCCAGGGCATCACCTATCTACATGCCAAATTTCAACCAAATCGGTCCAGCCGTTTTTGCGTGAAAGAATAACAAACATTCTCACAAACTTTCACATTTATAATATTAGGAAGGATAGGAAGGAAGTAGAATAGTAGGAAGTAGGAAGGATGTAATATTTATTTAGACAACGAAAAAATATTTGAAGGGTATCTAACGGTAAGTAATTAATTACGTAATAACTATTTTACATTGTAGGTAACTAAAGTGTGAAAGTTTGTAAGTGTGAATGTTTCTTACTCCTTCATGCTCTAACGGTTGGACAAATACGAATGAAATTTGATACCAGGCAGGATAACCTATATCCTGACTTAGCACATAGGCTACTTTTGGATCCCGGTACCACGGGAACGGAAACTATTCACCGCGGGTAACATCGCGGGGCGCAGCTGGTAAATATTACATTGTTCCTAGGAATCAATATTTAATCAATTATGGACATTACAATCTTGAACCGTGAGGAATCATATGACCTAGAATAGTTATCATTCATTTGTCACACACACACATTATGTATGTACCTACTATTTTAAATCTTAATAAGGCAACGACCATGATAAGTCACAAGAATAGCAAGTATTTATAAAATGCATATAATTTGTATGATAAGGTTGTGGTATGTACCTATTATACTTACCTGAAATAAACAATGTTCCTTTGGTGGTTACGGTTCTATGACTTAAGTCGAGACTCGAGAGCCACGTAGGTGTTGTGTAGTAGGTCCATGTTGTATTGTATGAAGTTAGAAAAGCCTGCTTTTCTAACTCTATGATCTTTGGAGGCATTAAAAGTCTATCATTTTGGTAAGATAAGCTGTAACTGAAGTCGGTTGAAGTTTTAAATGACTGTCGAGGGATGGACTTTTTAAGTTAGTGGACAATTATTACTTTTTGTTCTATTTATTCTTTGAGACTCGTTCTACTAACTTCTGTTGCAACCTAGTAATGGAGTTTTTGACTTAAATACATCCTTAGGTCCATCGGCGCTACTGTTGCTCTAAATTGCTCTAAATTAAAAATCATTAGTTGTTTACACTAATATTATTAAGAGTAAAATTTGTTTTTTTGTTTGTAACGAATAGGCTCCAAAACTACTGGACCGATTCCAAAAATTCTTTCACCGAATGAAAGCTACACTATCAGGGAGTAACATAGGCTATATTTTATTTCGGTAGTTTCATTAGTACACCCGTGCAAAGCCGAGACGTGCTGCTAGTATATAATATGTTGGATACTAATCTAGCTATTTGTCATCAGGCTGAGCAAATCTTCAAGAAGATCTGCCCCGGCGAGGAGTTCCTCCCCCGCGCCCCGGACCCAGAGGAGATCGTGTTCGAGGATGACGTCACGCACGGCCCCGAGTTCTCTCGGGACGCCGACGACGACGCTGATACTCCCAAAGAGTAGACCATCACTTACTCTTAAAGCTTTTATATACCCTAGATGTAAGAATTCCGTTCGTTTTACACCGCAATGCTGACCTGTCGGCCTAACATGTGCAGCGCGAGAAATCATCTCGTCGTCGACAAAATATTATCTCCTGCTCTAACATAGTACGTTAGAGCAGTCTGACATGATCGAGATATTTCATTTGTCGTGTCGAAACGTTGCACATGTTAGGCCTACTGGTAATGTAACGTTGTAACGACACGTGACTTAGGGAAGGAACAGAATGACAGAGCACTCGTTCACCTGTAGGCCTAACATGTGCAACGTTTCGACACGACAAATGAAATATCTCGATCATGTCAGACTGCTCTAACGTACTATGTTAGAGCAGGAGATAATATTTTGTCGACGACAAGATGATTTCTCGCGCTGCACATGTTATGCCGGCTGGGTTTGTTTGCCGTAAACACGTCACTGTGTAAGCATTAGCCTTGTGACATGACAAATCTGCCGATTCGATCAAAACAAGCGGTGAAAATCATGGAAATCAACATTTCAATCAGCACGTTTGAGTGATACAAATATCGTGCTTCCGTAAACTTATACGAATATCTCTGCGGTTGTCTCGCTTCGCTACGAAACATAATCAGTCAGTTCCTCTTTCAACCGATCTCATACTTTTCCGGGCAGTTACGGATAGTTTCGTACTAAGTTTAACGCTCTTAAAATGCTCCAACGTGCTGTTAGCTTAAGTTCTCTAAGGTTTATACGCTTTAGTCGCTTGACTTGTGCATTCCGACTGGTGCGGAGAGATTATATGTAATTTTGTGCTAAGACCTTTTTAGATCTGTAGGCGCTCTATACTCACGACTGATCTTTGTCTCCGTCTGGATGCGCGTTCACAGCACCTCGACTTTTACAATCATATTTAAATTAGAGTTAAGTATCCGGAGGCAGGGCGTGAGTTTAGAGCGGCCTTGAAGTGTAATAGTATGAAAAGCTTGACTCGTAAGAGTTTTTAGCGTTTGTGGGGTAAAATTGAAGACAGCTAAGTTGTCTTGATTTAGTCAGCAAGACCTACTGTAGCATCATTTCAATGGCTTTTTATGTAGGCCAGTTTTAGATTTCATTATCTATTGTGTAGTTTACGACAAATAATTATAAACGGTAAGTGCCTAACTGCTACCAGTTAGGCACTGTTTGTTTATAATTATTTGAATTTTAAGTTATTTCTGTCTATGCGAGCTCTCTAAAGAGAATAACGCTTAAAGTTTTTGGTAGAAGCTATTTTTTTTAATAAATTATTTATTATGTAAGCCAAAGGAGTATTATTGAATTTGCTGAAATAAAAAATGTGCAATTGGAGTAGCTACAATAAGATTGTGTATTAAATGATTTTGTGATTCAAAAGATCGGATTTGGGCGCACCAGTCCAAATAATGTAGATTGTATTTTTTTAATTTATTTATCTATACATCAATTATTTAGCACTCAATATTTATTGTTAATGATAATCATGTCTCGCAGCTTGTGCGTTTATAATTCCAATAAATTGTGATTATTAGATTACACAATCATGTCATGTTTTTTTAATTGACCTCTTATCTAAGTTCCTTCCTATCTACTTGAGATGGATGAGTTCACAAATGAGATAGATATTTTTAACTAACATCATATGACTGGTACAGGCCTGGTGTACTATGTAGGAGGACCATTAGGTAAGGACTAGTATTATGAGTTGGTTTGTGAATTCATACTACTTTTATTGGATTAAGATTGTCTACTTTAACATGTTCAAGAAGCTACAAAACTATTTCCTACTAACAACAACTTGGAAATAAAATGAACCATTTCAATCATACACACTTTATTTATATACAAATTCAGATAAGTTGTAAAAGAACAGCCATTTATAAACTAATACAGAAAATAGAATTTATAAACATTTCCAAAATGGAATACTTTGTTTGCATAAAAAAATACAATATAAAATCTAAATTACCTATGTTTGTATTTTGTAAGATAGGTTTTCTTATTATACTTGGATTCATAAAATTACGGTATATTTGTAGCAAGTTAAGACTTTCAACTTTAAAAGTATAACAAAAATAAATGTCCAGATCTGGGTTTACAAAAATATTTTAGGGGGCTTGAGATCAAAGATAAGTATTTAAACTACTATGCATTTCATATTATTTAAGTTACACAGCAAAGTATTTATTATAAGAAACATAAAATTATCAGATTTACCTATATTGGGGAAATTTTTGTAAGTTTATTATGACTTAAAATAATCTTTTCTCGTAAGAAAACAAACCATGCACATTGCCTTCCATTTGTGCGGAATGTGTTCTCTTCATGAATCTGAGTTCACCAGAGTAACTCATAGCTTGCAACTTGGCAATAGACCTAGCTCCAATGTCTTGGCAACTGTGTTGAACACCAGTTTGCAGGTATGGCAGGAATCTTAGAACTGAGCCCTTGTCTACAATGCTTCCACTAACTCCCTGGGCCACCCTGTGTTTGTCAGACTCCTTGTGGAAGTAGCGGCTCATAGCAGATCCTTTGCCATCCTTGTTTTCCATGGCCTCCAAGCTACCCATGCCTCGGTACTTCTTCAATCTTACTCCATCTGAGAAGAAATACTCACCTGGAGCCTCAGATGTTCCAGCAAGAAGAGATCCCATCATCACGGAGGAAGCACCGAGAGCCAAAGACTTTACAATGTGACCAACAGATTGGATCCCGCCATCTGCAATAACTGGAACATTGAATTTTCTTGCGTATGATGCTACTTGGTAGACAGCAGTAGCCTGAGGGCAGCCACATGCCATCACTTCTTGGGTGATGCAGATTGAGCCACTGCCCATTCCCACTCTCAGAGCATCCACACCAGCATCAATTAAATTTTTGGCCTGCATTCTGGTGACTACATTGCCTCCGATGACTTGAATATCCGGGTAGGTGTTCTTAATGTATTTTACCATTTCTATTTGGTACACAGAGTTTCCCTGTGAAGAGTCAAGTACAATGACATCAACACCATTTTGTACTAGTAGTTTCAGCCTATCTTTGTCTGAATCACGAGTGCCCATAGCTGCACCCACCAACAGTTGTTTGTTAGAATCTTTAGAAGCATTGGGATAGCTTCTTGCTTTCTTCAAGTCTGTTCTAGCAATCAAAGCGACAAGTTCTCCAGCGCCATTGATGATAGGCAGTTTCCCTTTCTTGCTCTTTTCTAATATGTAGTTGGCATCCATCAATGTAACTCCAGACTGGGCAGTGATCATATCTTCGATCGGAGTCATGACTTCTTTGAGGCTAAGGTGGGGATCACCCTCTCTGAAGTCTACATCTCTTGAGGTCACAATACCTATCAGTCTTCCACCAAGCTTACCATTTTCAGTAATAGGATAACCGGTGAAGCCATTAGCCTTCTTAGCTTCCATAACATCAGCAACAGTGTTTTCAGGGCCCATGCAAACAGGATCCCTGATGAATCCATGTTTGTATTTCTTAACTTTGTGAACCTCATTAGCTTGATACTCAGGCGTGCAGTTGTGGTGTATGATGCCGATTCCGCCGCAAAGTGCCATAGCTATAGCCATGTCCGCTTCAGTGACAGTATCCATGGGAGTGGACACCAATGGCGCTTTGAGGTTTATCTTTTTGGTAAGCGGAGACGCCAAGTCGACTTCTTCAGCGGTGAAATCTATGTAGCCAGGTAACAGCAGAAAGTCGTTGTATGTGAGACCCTCACTATTAGCGAAAATTTCTGTGGCTGAGAGCCCATCCCGCAGGGCGCCGTCTCCACCGGACATGTTTACGGTAGTAACACGTGGATACAGAAAATACGATTCAGAGCCTTTTACCGGTATCAAGCCACTGGAACTTCTCTCAAAATAGTTGGGAATCGGAATGTATTTGATATATTTAACAAATTCTTAGTAGAATCTTAAAAACGCACACGTGGTAAGATCTCGCCGTACTTTTGACTGGGGCTCAACGAGAAGCCGATCTATTGAATAACGATTTTATGAGCACAACACTATTTATATACGAGAGTTCAATCGTGAATGCAAGTAAAGATTACTTTCGCTTTTAAATTCACGATGAAATTGAGGAAATTAATTTCACGGAGCACAAGACAAGACCGGCTCGGTCTCGTTTTCATTTCAGTGACAGACAGACATGACAGAAAGCTGAATCGGTGAAGGTGATAATGACATAGGCATTCTAATGACAGACACTGTCAAAAATTGAGTTTCTAGCCCATGTTCATACAGTTATTCTACCCTTGTTGTAACTTAAAAACTTTTTAAAATCATGATGAGGAGAAGGAACCTTTATGACTCAGAGCAATTATCTTCCCTTTATGATGTTCAGTTCTAAAAACGTAAGTTTGGTTTTGAAATTATCTCAGACTAGCTGCGCCCCGCGGTTTCACCCGCGTAGGTCCCGTTCTCGCGGGAATGTCGGGATCGATTTTTTTCTCACCTTTTACACCTTTCCTAGACCTCCACGAACTTTTCAAGACCAAGATAAGAAAAATCCGTTCAGCTGTTCTTGAGTTTTAGGGTGACTAACGAACAGCAATACATTTTTATATTACAATACAAAAGACACATCAGCCATGGAATACAAATACCAATTTATTTATTTACCGAAAACACAGGTTATACACAAATTAACTGATGGAAGGTTTGATTTTGCTCATTTGCTGAAATAAAATACTGACACTGGTGTTTACTTCAGAAGATTGAAAAAGTAATCGTGCGAGCGAAGCGAGCCGAAATTTTTAAGACAAATAAGTCATGGAAGGTTTGATTTTGCTCATTGTGCTGAAATAACAGGCTGACACTGGTGTTCACTACAGTAAATTGAAGAAGTTATCGTGCGAGCGAAGCGAGCCGAAATTCTGAAGACAAATAAGGCATGAAAGGTTTGATTTTGATCGTTGTGTTGAAATTAAAGGCTAACACTGGTGTTCACTTCAGAAAATTGAAGAAGGTATGGGGCGAGCGAAGCGAGCCGAAATTTTTAAGACAAATAAGGAATGAAAGGTTCGCTTTTGCTCATTGTGCTGAAACAAAAGGCTGACATTGGTGTTCACTTCAGAAAAGTGAAGAAGGTATGGTGCGAGCGAAGCGAACCGAAATTTTTAAGACAAATAAGGCATGAAAGGTTTGATTTTGCTCACTGTGCAGAAATAACAGGCTGACACTGGTGTTCACTTCAGAAAAGTGAAGAAGGTATGGTGCGAGCGAAGCGAGCCGAAATTTTTAAGACAAATAAGGCATGAAAGGTTTGATTTTGCTCACTGTGCAGAAATAACAGGCTGACACTGGTGTTCACTTCAGAAAAGTGAAGAAGGTATGGTGCGAGCGAAGCGAGCCGAAATTTTTAAGACAAATAAGGCATGAAAGGTTTGATTTTGCTCATTGTGCAGAAATAACAGGCTGACACTGGTGTTCACTTCAGAAAATTGAAGAAGGTATGGTGCGAGCGAAGCGAGCCGAAATTTTTAAGACAAATAAGTCATGGTAGGTTTGATTTTGCTCACTGTGCAGAAATAACAGGCTGACACTGGTGTTCACTTCAGAAAAGTGAAGAAGGTATGGTGCGGGCGAAGCGAGCCGAAATTTTTTAAACAAAAAAAGTCATAGAAGGTTGACACTGATTTTCACTTTAGAAGATTACAAAAAAAAAATTGTAGGTAATTTGTTTATTTCTCTCTGTAAAATAAAAAAAATTGGGACCAAATCTGCCGCCCTAGGCTCCAGCCTACTCAGCCTATTGGTAAATTTGCCCCTGCCTATTCAATTAAAATTACAGCAAATACAGCAATACAATAAGTACCTAATTTTAATATGCTAATCTTCATCAGCCATTGTGCTGCTGAAGCACATGCTGAGGGGTTGCCATATTTTCCTCTCCATTGTTAATGTCTATCTATGTCTTTAATGTGTATTTTTGGAAAATATTTTTTTTTTCTATTTCTATTCCTATTTCTATTTTAATTGTAAAACAATTTCACGCTGCTGGTGTTATCCTATCTATCTATACTTACTATCTATAGAATCTATAGTAGATACTAATATTATAAAGAGTTAAAATTTGTTTGTTTGTTTGACGGAGGTAATCTCCGAAACTACCTACTAAACCGATTTCAAAAATTCTTTCACGGGTGTGTAGAATAGACTGCTCCGAAACTACCTACTAAACCGATTTCAAAAATTCTTTCACGGGTGTGTAGAATAGACTGTCCGGGTGGTTATAGACTATATTTTATCACGGTAGCTCCATTAGTACCTACCTACACCCGTGCGAAGCCGGGACATCACATAAAATGTACCTATATCGTTACCAAAAACAGAAAGATTAGGTAGATTCGGTGTTGTCTTCATTATAGGTAGGTACATAGGTAGGTGACAAAAACAAAGAAATGCTTGTAATTAACTACTAATTACAGACAAATTACGTTTTCGTTGTTTTATTGCATGGTTAACTTTATTATTATTAATAGATACCTACCAAAAACAAAATCAAATATCTACCTACGTAGGTAACCTACGTAGGTAACCTACGTAGGTAGGTAAGTAAAAATTCCTATAATCACAATATTACATTAATAGATACCCTACAATGCGTTTTCAAAAAATTGCTAGTGCGCCTTGTAAATTCACGTTAGGTACGAAAACGCACTCAGCGATGTGCGAACTTGTCCCCCCCTACCCGCCCCCCGCGAAGGATAAAATAATCTACATGAATTGTTCTTGCCAACGAACCTATTTAAAATGATAAGGATTAATACTGTATGTTTGTAAATAGCTTTCCAAGTTAGCGCTATAAAATTGATCATTTGTTTAAGTATTAAAATGCATGTAGTATGTTATCCTTAAGAGATAGACATATGCTATCGCTGACTTTTTTGTAGACCTATATAAGATACACAATTCCACCATACATTATTTTGTTGTATCTTAAAGGGTTTAGGCAGCGTTTTCGTTTTAAGCTCCCAGACAACTTTTTTTTCCTACATTGTTTACCGGGATTGCTTACCGGGATTGTTTACCGGGATAAAAAGTAGCCTATGTGTTAATCCAGGGTATCACCTACCTACATACCAAATTTCAACCAAATCGGTCCAGCCGTTTTTGCGTGAAAGAATAACAAACATACATACAGACATACATTCTCACAAACTTTCACATTTATAATATTAGTGGGATGAGATTTATGTAGGTAAGTTGGTAACCTACCTACGTAATTAAAATCAACCTTATAAACGTAGGTAGGTAAGTTTGGTTGGCTACGATGATAAGTCTAGGGTAGGTACCTATAGCAGACAAAAGATTTCTATGTAAGGCATTTAGCGAAGCTTTTCTAGGGTCCCACCTTGCTTGTCATATTAATGTTCTAATCTTTTTCAACACACTTTCCATTCACTTTTATGTACCCGGTTGGACACTTATCACCTTTGAAATTGGCTCGCTCGTCCAATGTAATTTTTGTTCCATTCTTATCGACTGGCTGAAAAACTGTCTTGTTGGTGGCTGGGTTTACTACTGTTTCGTTTATAATTGGAGGCAATGTAAATGTTTCACCTGCTGCTGCGGCCGCCGGCGGCGCCGCCGCGGTGGACGTCGGCAGCGATGTGTTTTCGTTTTTAAAGGTCACTTCTGAAGGCGGTTTTGAATCGGGCACCGGTTGCGGGTGCTTTTCCTCCAAATTGAATCGATCATTGTTATTATCGTTTCGACTCTTGTTGCCAACACTTGTGTTGGCAGGCACATCTGTCGTAAGTTGATTCATCCTTTCAGGGTCCTGGGTCGGATTTCTGCGCTTCAATGTATCTGCACTCACGGTCGAAGGAAGGTTATGGTTGCTTGTTGGTGTTGACGACAAAATATTAATGTAGGTGTTTCGTTGCGATGGGTCCTCCAAAGGCTCAGCTTGAATGGCTTGGAACTGCCAGTTTTGCTGTGGGGCTAAGATCAGCTGAGTTCTGCCGTTCAATGGGATCGGCGGCGGCAAGAACTGCACATTTATATGAGGGATAATCACTTCCTGTCCGCGTGTTTTTCCTATGACTAACAAACTGAGTAGTATAAATTTTTGAATCATTATGGAATTTTACTGATAAGTAGGTATGCTTAATAAACATTTACAAAAGCTTCATTGATGATATATGAACAAGGTGTTTAGTGGAAAACTGCTGGAGGTAGAATAACCACTACTCCTTAGCCTCTTGATCATTGACGTCACAGTTTTGCACTTAAGGCCGAGCAACACGTTAGCGTTTTAAATATTTTATTTATGTTGTTGAGTGAATTATTAAACTTATCTTACAAGAAAATGTCATGGCCTAATTTTTAAGATTCTGGCGTCAGATGGTTATGGATTAATTTGACTACAGGTTTATCTACTGATTGATTCCCTGGAAGTATTGGAGTTTGTTTCATAAATTAATACCTACCTACAATACCTGCCTATTCTAAAATATTGCAGTTCATTGATGACGTAGGACATAAAGTGCTTTCATAACTTTTGTTTAATGAATTACCTGCATACGGGTGATACGGGGTAGGTAGGTAGATTAACCAACCCAGCAACCTACGAAATAATTTACGTTAAGTATTTTATTTTAAGTGGGTAGGTATATAAACCCCTTAAATCCGGTAGCGTACCTACTCTACTCTGTACTAGTACTAACTAAGGCAAGACAAACTAATTACTTGTGAGACTGAACAATAGCCGCTTTGAAGGCAAACCACAGTTTGGACAAAGTATGAGTCATATCAGAATGGTTAATCTCCATGATCTATCAATCTTGATGAGTGTGTGGTACGTTGCCTGAATACCTACCTCTACATTATTGGTACCTAATTACCTATGGTACCGACCTAAAGGTAAAATAAGTACCTAAATATTTAGTTTTTGGCAAGAAAATCCTTGACATTAATGTTTACCTACCTATCTACAAATTTTTCATTGGTTTTTCTACCCATATTCTAGTAGGTACCTTGGTGCCTACGGACGAATAGAGGACGGAACACTTATAAGTTGTTATTATTACATTTTGATAGCGAAAGGGTATGAATAGGTATCTACGTAATGTTATGTTATGTTATGACCGAGACAGTGCAGATAGTTGTAGGTATCTGCACTCTGGTTACAGTTGTATTGAAAACTATTCCCGTGCGCAGCAGACTTATTCTTTTAGATATTTAAAACCTCTGAAGACGTCTAAGGGGTAGGTATGTTATAGGTACCTACATTCTGGCACCTACATAAAATTTTTTACAACATTCCATAATAGGTACATACGACACAGTAATTCATGACTGGATTCGATTCCACATCCTTCGGATCGAAAGTCAAGGCACCACTCGGCCAACACTGCTCTTTGTAGATACCTAGTCGTTTACGTAGGTACCATACCTACCTACTATAACTTCGTAAAAGGACCTTGCCCTATATTGTTGTTAATTAAAGAAAAATAAATTTTTCGTAGGAAAACAAAAACACTATCATAAATTCCATCTATAATATTTTTAATAAAATTACAAATCCTAAGGGTACCTACTAATCTAACTCGGGTTAGTGAGCATAGTAGGTACCTACCTATAGATAAATTATTTTTCTTTCATTCTGATATCAATTTCTATTTCTTCGTCGTCAACAGGTTTGGTCTCCCGTTTGGGATCCGTTTCCTTTCCACCAGGAAGTCCATAGTCAGCAGGGTTGGGATCAAGGGGGACGAATAGAGGACCATCAAAAACAGGCTTCTTTGTGGCTTCCTCATTATTGAATCCTTGTGTTGGCACTTGATTTTCAGTAGGATTAATAAATACATTGTTTTGATTAGGTTTCGGGTGGAAAGGGTTGTTTTCTGACTGGTCCTGTCCCACGGGTTGCGGGTGGAAAGGGTTATTATTTGATTGGTCCTGTCCAACGGGTTGCGGGTGGAAAGGGTTATTAGTTGACTGGTCCTGTCCAACGGGTTGCGGGTGGAAAGGGTTATTAGTTGACTGGTCCTGTCCAACGGGTTGCGGGTGGAAAGGATTATTAGTTGACTGGTCCTGTCCAACGGGTTTCGGGTGGAAAGGGTTATTAGTTGACTGGTCCTGTCCAACGGGTTTCGGGTGGAAGGGGTTATCTGACTGATCTTGTCCATAATCCGGTTTGTTATTACCGTTGTTGTTACCGTACTCTTGTTGATTGTTCCCATAATCTGGTTTATTGTTGCCGTATTCAAACTGGCTGTTCCCCTGACCGGGCTTGTTATTCAATCCGGGTGGTTTCCCAAAAATGGATTCAATATTCCCCGAAGCAGGTTTGTTGTTACCAAATCCAGGCTGATTGTTCCCGAAATCAGGGTTGTTGTTACCAAATCCAGGCTGGGTGTTCCCCGAATCGGGTTTCTTATCAAATCCGGGCTGAGTGTTACCGAATTCAGGCTTATTGTTACCATATTCGGGTTGATTATTTCCGTAACTAGGTTTGTTTAAGCCATATCCGGGTTGGTTGTTCCCGTAACCAGGCTTGTTGTTATTAAATCCTGGTTGGTTGTTTACGTACCCGGGTTTGTTGTTACCATATCCGGGTTGATTGTTACCGTATGAGGGTTGGTTGTTGCCATAATAATTGTGTTGGTTACCGTAAGGGGGTCGATGACCGTGGCCAGGCCTGTGTCCATCTCCGTGGTAATTATGTCCATGATGATTGTGTCCGTTTTCATAATTATATTCGTTTCCATGGTTGGGTTTGTGACCATAATTGGGTCCGTTGGGGCGATTGTCTGGCCGATGCTCGTACTGATACTGGTGTTGGTATTCATGGTCGTAGGCATGTCCATAGTTGTAATTGTAGTTCCAGGAATGATCATCTGGTTTTTTAGGTGGATGATTGGGTCCAGGAGGGTGGCCATGGCCGGGAGGACGACCATGGCCAGGAGGATGTCCCGGGCCAGGGGGATGGCCAGGGCCTGGCGGATGGCTAGGTGGTTCGTTCTCTTCTTTTATGACCACCACAACTGTCTGATTGGGTTTCTCAGGTCCAGGTTTCTGTCCTTGGTGATTCGCACTAACTTGCCCTCCAATGTTCAACCCGAATCCTTGTGTAAGCCCTCCCAGGAGAGATCCAGCCACTGCATGCAGATTCGAGCGCGTATCGTGTGCATGTTTGAGAACTCCACCAACTACATCCACTTGTCCACGTCCACCTATACCCACATGTCCATGTCCGCGACACTGACTAAACATTAACAGTAACAATATAAACTTCATTTTTATAAAACGAGTATACGATGAGTACGTGATTCTGCTACTGGTCAACTGATGCGCACGGACAACTCAAACCGTAAGGTGTTCTATACGGAAAACCTGTTTGCATTGAGTAGGTTATTTACCGAGACCTGATGTGTAAAATAGGTAACTTGAAAAATCCTTATAAATGACTTCATGCATAATTCAGTTACAAAACGTAAAATTTTTGGGTTCTGTCGAATAAATATGATGAAACAATATCCAGTGGTAGGCAGTAGTACTTCATTTGCAAGATCGTTCCGGTTCATTACGATGAGTTGCCTTGCCACTCACTACCCCAACTTAGATGCGTGCAGCTTTACATGTAATTTCGTTAAGTTGTTAGAATGATTAGGATAGTGCACCTGCAAGTATATTTAGGTACCTATCTAGATATGTATTGTAGGTAGCTATGTTTTCGTAAACAAATGTAACAGAAAATTTAATGGAGATCTACATTACTACAAACGGATGTAAGTTTCTACACACCTCGCGTAGCCACCTACAATTGACCTGACATAAACAATATACCTACTTAGCTACCTAGCTAGTACGCATTAGTAAGACTTATGATAGGTACCTCAAATCTAAGAATCTATTGTATTGTGGAAAGAACTCTGAATCTTGATCATATCGTGAAGTTTATAACAGATTTTCCTGTTGATGATGACAAGAGTCAACGGCTTGGTATAATTAGGAATCGTTTATTATTCGTCTGGCGATGCTATACGACCTTGGATACGGAGTTTGACCATGGGATTCGTTTACATACCGTGGGGTATTGTGAATGTTTTGATTTACTTACTGCTTTGTATTTTTTTACAATAGATAATTAAGATTTATTAAAATCATTTTATAGTTTTTAATAATATTATAATTATTAATACTTTAAAATTACGGTAGGTACCTATCTATGTTTAATAACTGCCCTTTCTTACCATAAGTACCTACAACAAGAACCTATAACAAGATATAGGTACCTACTCAAAGATTAATAAATAGTGGTCGCGAAAGTTTTAAAATAATATGAATACCTAGATAAGGAAAATAAATTCAAAAAATTATGACGGCCTCTAAAGCATGTCCTAGCCTAGTCGAAGTTATACGATAACGATATTTATTAAATTATTTAATTACAATAATTTAAATAACATAATCTTGATATTTATGATATTATCTTAGGTATTTCCAAAACGTAATAGCTTTGATGGTAAGTATTTCTAATGCATGCAAAATAGTTAAGTATTCAAAGTCGTGAGCCAACTCGTCTTCAACTTGGCATTCCAGTCGAATTAATATTTGCATATAGACAGGTAGATTTATGGTGATTGTTGGTCGTGCTGATCATACAAAGTGTTTTATGAATTTGAGCCGTAATTATTAATGGCAGATACTTAGTAAGTACTTGTTATTTAATCATGCGGATCTTTAAATTACCAATGCAAACATGCATCATTGACTCAGTTTTAAGTGTTTTTTTACTACTGGTACCTACCAGATAAGATCCGAATGATTAAATAACAAGTACTTACTAAGTCTCTGTCATTAATAATTCCCGATCAAATCATAATTATCATCAAATATTAGTACTATACAAATTAGTTCCTAGGTATAGTAACTAATATAATAAATTAGTTCCTAGGGAGGAACTAATTTGTATAGTACTAATATTTGATTATTAAATTTAAACAAGGGATTCTGATATTTATTTACAAGATGATTCTCGTAAACTAAAACAGTTCTTACTTCCGAAACATGTCCAATTTTCAACTGAAGTCTAGGTTTTAACAACGCTGGGTTTTAACTGTCCTGAAAGTCACGAAATAAAAAAAATAAGATCCATAGCTTGACAAAAAAATTGCCAAACTTAAAACCTCATCTCATTTGAAGTTGGTCAGGTCAGGTGGAACTGAATATGTGGATACATCTATCATTCATGGTTCGCTAGATGTAGCGAAGGTATGCAAAAAGTAAAGACACAAGTTTTATTTTTGCTAAACATAAACCAGTTGGTCTTGTTCTGTACAGTCTCAGAATGTGGTTTTGTTAAAAGCACAACTGACTATAAGATAGGCTCTTATGACACTAAGGTACTTTCTTGTTGGATAGATTAAAATATTAATGTAATAGTTTACGCAGATTAGTAGGTAGTTTAAATAAAAAATTCCCGATTTTCTATTAATTTGTATTAACAAGAACATTAAAATATTTGTTAACAGAATAAATAATAATTTATTTTGTCATGAGTTCCAAACTCGTTTTGTTTAAATTTGGGCTTTTATAATTTCCTCATTACATTATCAAAGCTGGTATTACAACATTTTAATAAAATTAAAACGATTTTGTCACCCATGACTAGAGAAAACTAAGAGCTAGAGATAATGTTTGGTGCTAAATTTCAAAATGTAAGATTTTGCGATGAAGAGTCTCTCTTCTATAAATTAATATTAGGTACTTTTCTAAGCCGCCTAAACTTAAAAATTAGATTCCGGGCAATTAGATTTATTACCTTCATGACAATAATTATCGTTTTTTATTTCCTTAATGGCTGCTTCTCAATATTATTTATTAATAAATAATCAAATCTAAGAGGTCGATGTATCGGTTTAATATTTTTGCTTGTGCCCTTCAAATAAATTTTATGAGATAGTATCGAATGGTTTTATATTTTGGAAAAAAAGTACGTCATTTATTGTCAAAAAGTTGCTAACACCGTTTATCGATAAATAATTTGGGTACGAACATTGGTGACCCGTCAGTATCGACTTTTTTGGTTTTGATTAAGTACATTTTACCACAAAAAATATTTATCAGCTTATTTTACCATAACGGGTTATTACAATAAATAATTTAGAAACACGAAATAGTGCTATAATTTTAAAATAATAAATTCATAGTCAAATTTTCTGTTTCTTGTAAATTAAATTGATTGACAATATTTATAATTATTATTTACAAGTTACTACATAAACATAGACTTAAAATCAATAAGGCACTTTTTCAGTTTACAATTAATTACAATTATATTTTGGTTAAGTAATGGTTTCGTTTCGATGTGAGATTCAAATGGAGGACACTTTTAAACAAATCCCAGGTTCAACATTATTTTCAAAGCAATAACACTGCTAAAGCTAAATACAATAACTTGTATGTAGTCTGTTCAATCTGTTCATCTCTATTAATAGGCATTGCTTAATTAACTCATACCATCCATACTTGATGTATGATGACTGCAACAAGGTGACATAAATTGTGGGAAAAACTTTATTGTGATGATATAGGTTTCTAAGTATTATGTGATGTTTATATCTAACATCTACTTATTATACACTTGCAATTCCACGGGGCTGGTCATTCGCAGTAAACCTCCTTATTAGAGCGTTTTCAAACTGTACGACACGGTTATGATGCTATACGATATTCTGACTGTAATATCTTCATGACACGAGTTATCGTTAGTGGCATTTGGAACGTTATTTTTTTTTATTTGAAAGAATATCCGAATTAGAATCTTCGGAATTATGAACAAAAATGCATCTAGTCCGGGAGGGAGTTAGAAAAAGCTTTTCATACGAAATCGAAGTCGATTTTAGTCGGCTTCAGGAAGTAGAGTTAAAACACAAGTATTATAGTGGGCCGTAGCTATTCTTTACCTTATAAATGACCTGTAATCGTGTAGGTAGTGTGAAAACGCTCTAAATAACTTAACTTATTTACGCTTCATTCCACAATAAACGTCAGCAATCACATCCAATGGTAACTGATGTTTCCGAGAACGCGTTATCGATAAATATCTTTAGCACCATCTTAGAACGACAACCGACTTATAATCCTCTCTAAACACACAGAGATACTTGTGATACTATCACTTTTTATGGCGATTTGCACTTGCAGCTACATTTAAACTGAAATTAAACTTACGTCTGTTTAGATTTGTGGATCTACCTATGGATGATTGTTACTCTTTCACGCAAAAATTACTAAATCTATTTTAATGAAATTTTACAAAAATAACGCCTATACATCAGAATACATAGGAACGAGAACACAGGGGGAACACCGCGGGGCCTAGCTAGTAGTATAAAATAAAATCGCTTCCGTCTGTACGCATAGATCATTTCACAACGAATTTTAAGGCGTCTTGACTTAAGTTGAATAGTTTTGCTGCGGTTTTGGGTGTGCAACTTTTAGTCAAAACTGACAATAATAATTGCTGATGTTGATACAAAACTCACTCATTCGCGATGACAATATTTCCACTCGCTCAAAGCATCTAGTGATTTAGATCATTCTGAAAAAATCATAAGACATAAAATGAAATAAAACTGATACTAAACAATATTATCAGTGTGACTAAATAAATCACAGACGGTTTACGGTTTACGCTTGAGTTTAAAAGTAGCCGTAAAATTTGCATTTTTTGAGAACAAAATACTGAGGTTATAAATTTATGCAAAAACTCCATACAAAGTATTAGTACACCGTAAATTCGGTATCGATTACTACTTCTATAACTAGAATGAACATTTTTTAAATCTATTATAAATGTAACATCGTTTTGAACACATTAAATTAAAATTACACCTAGATTCACTTTACATTAGTTTTGGTTAAGTTCACATTTATTATTTGTATTGTTTATACATACGATAATCCACCATGTGTAGTCCAACAGAAGGATCATTATGATTATCTCTGCACTGCGCCAAGCTACTATTAATATTGTTGCTTCACAGTTATGAATTTAGCTGCCACAATCGTGTCATGACTCCAGTCAAATCTGTACAGTCATCAAAAAGTTAAAAAAATACATTTTAACTTGACAAACAAAATTTTTTCTGAATTTAATTAAACTGAACTGTTGCTAAATAGCGACATTTGTTTACTATAATTTTAACAAGGTTAACATTTTTTATGTCTAACTGTACAAATTTTATGAGGCCACAACACTCAAGATTATCACATCCCTAAAAACCACGTTATCCATGATTTCTATCATTACGTTGACTGATTTCACATAACAATTTTCTTCATAAACTCAGTGGTAAGTAATTATCGCCTTCGAAATTTCGAATTGTGCTTAATTAAAAGTTAGTAACGTTCATATGCTCACGTTATCACTAACAGTTGGAATGGGCCTAGGTCGCTCCTTTTCTGAGTAATGTAGTGGACAAGGCCGCCGGCTCGAGTTTGCTTTAGGCCGAGCGCTGCTCGCCCGCGGCCTACGAAGTACCCTCGTTGGTATTCTCGACAAGTCACCCGATGATGCTGCTTTGTCGAAAACCTTAAACAATATATTTTTTTAAGTAAATAAATGTTTTGAATAGCAATTTTCTAATAGGTTAATGAGCTAATGCAATAGAGTCAAATCACGGGTATTTAAATATTCGTTCCGAGATTCGTATACACAAACATTCACACAACCTTTCGCCAGTTTGTGTGAATGTTTGTTACTCCTTCACGCTCAAACGGCAAAATGGATTTGTATGAAATATGGTACCAAGATAGCTTATGTCCTAGATTAACACATAGGCTACTCTTGATCCCGGTATTCCCACGGGGACAGGAACAACAAATTAAATGACAATCTAGCAGAGATTTAAGTTGTCAATAAATGATACAAATTTTAGATGTTTACCTTCCGTTTAGTAGACGAGGGCTTAGGCCGAGGTCAGTCGATCACGTGTTTAATCTTCACATAGAGCACACATGAGAATAGAAATCCGAAGATGGGTATAACCGACATGCCGACGCCGACAGCCGCTAGGATTATCAGGTGGTCCCGTATGTGATTCGTGAAGTGACGGATACAACCCTGAAATGGAAGAAAATGTACAGAATATAGAACTATTCAGCTGGAAACACGTAAAAAATTTAATCTATAGATGATCTTTCACACTCAGCTTGAACAGGCATTGTCAGGACCAAGACAATACTTTTAGTGGTGATAGTTGAAGGGATGGAAAGTGACATAGGTTCCTTTTTATCCCGATATTCCCGCGGGAACGGGACTTACACGGGTGAAGCAGCGGGGTGCAGCTAGTAGGCTAAATTTTACCCCGGTAGTTTCATTAGACGTTTCTTAGTGCTAGTATGTTATAAGGCTATGCTCACAGTGTAGTGTATGTTGGAGGGATGGTCCCTGGCGCCGCAGCGGTTGGAGACAGTCTTGCAGCACGAGTCAGGCACCAGCAGCCGCGGGTCGTGCTCGTGCCACGGACTGTGACGCCAGTCCGCGAAACGCACGGCGCCGCAACATTTGAACTGGAATCAATATAATATTTAACCAGTTAGCTTTCTAGCAGCGTCGATGGGCTTGCAACCTGTCACGTATGGAAAGTTAACTTCTGCAAAAAGTGGGCATGTACCGAATATAATATTTGGACATACCTCTGACTACCCCATTAGACATCTTCAAAGGATCTAAAGAATTACATAAAGATCTCTAAGAAATGTCTACCGCTCCCTGGGATACAGTCGTGATCATATTTCATTTTTTTTTTCATTTTTTCAATATAATATACCTATGTGTTAGAAAAAAAGAAAATGCTGTAGAAAAATTTAAATTTCTTAACGATTTCGGCAGGATTCGAATGCGATGATACAAGTGATCGTCCTATACGCGGACTGCCAGTTACAACACAACGACAGACGTGCCTTCCGCAGTACATACTCATAAGCGCTTAACTGTTGTCACTTGCGTTCACTTATCCAAATTGTGACTGCTCAGGACGCTGTAACGATCTATCAAGAACATCTTCGCATCGCGTTTCAAGTACCTCAAAAGCAATAAACGTACCTCAACTTGCATATGGTCCACTGCGTTCGTGACGACAGTATCGAGCGCGTAGTTCGACAGGAACGTGTTATTGAGCTCCATTCTAAGTTCGTCTTCGACTGCCACTTCGTAGTAGTACGCAAGCCCCCCCGCCCCCGCTTCTAGCAGGAACGTGATTAGTAGGAAGTATGTGTACTGGAAATTATAACAAAACTATTAGTATGAAGCCCAAAAGAGCAATGAAACACTTGAGTTTAAATTGATTTTTATTGTCTTTTTTAAAACGTTTTAGAGAATAGTGTTAGAGCTGTACCCTTTAAGAAACGAGCGAGCAAAACACATACACCTGATTTCGCAATTTATTCGGCGTTGTCAAGTATCTCCTCAACCCTTAGTAGTCTTTTCTAGATTTAGACTTAGAGAGATGGTTTTCTCACGATGCTTTCCTTCACCATTGTGCTTACGAGAGTATTCTTTTTATTATTCTCCACCAATCGGACCTAAGATACCTTAAAATCGCCTACTGTGCAGCTTTTCCCCTCAGCGTTCTTTTTACGTGGCGAGACCAGAGCCTTATAAAAACAGCCAGAATACTTACACATAATAAGCTCGTCCGGTTCTCAGTCTTGAGGCCGCAGCAGCCGAGCGCAGCGAGCGGCAGTCCTAATGCACCCGCGATGACGAGAAGATACGCTATAGCTTGAAACGTGAACGTGGGCAGGAGAGGCACGTATCGATGACGATACGCGACTGTCCACACCCCGACGGCGAAAACGCCTGCGCCTGCAAACTAATAAATAAACATTAGTCGCGATTCTGATGCCGACTAAACTAACTACAGATGTTGCTGTCTCTTTCATAACGATCGAAATTCAAAGAACGGCATCAACTTTAGTTAGTTCAGTTTAAGTGTTGGTGGCGTCAGAATGGCTACTATTGATTAGTTTAATCTTTCGGGCACGAACAAGACGCCTTTAAGGGACTGGCAGATGAAAGCACTGGATCGGCGCCGGCGCCGGCGTGACTGGCGAAAACGGGGGGTGGCCTTTGCCCAACAGTGGGACGAGATGGACTAGTAGTAATAATTGTAAAAGGTAAAACTTAACCCCATTATTCACAAAGATTTGTATATTTTATAAGGGTTTTTTTAAGGAAGCTTTTTTCTTGTTGCTCTAATGTCAATGAACCGAGACAGCAACAGATTTAATAAACGTTTAATTTACTTTTAGAAAGTTTAATTTAAAAAAAAATTATGACCGTAAGAGTAGGTATGTGGTATTACAATACTATGTATATAGGTAGGTTAGGTATTTAAAAAAACGACTTGCTAATAAAAGTACTATCAGCCCATAGAACCGGTCGGTGACATAATTTTCTTATTTTCCTGTTAGCTAAAATCAGCGAAACCGTACAACACCGGCAGTTGATACGGATTATCCCAAATATACGTTATTCCCCACCATTATTAGAGAAACCGCGCAATAAAATGAGCGGTTTGACTTCAACACTACTTACTTCCTTGACCAACCTTGAACAACAATTTGAGAATATGAGCCTACACACGGAACATTAATTGAATTATGATAGCATCTCTGGTATCAACTAGCATGATTTCTTTTAGGTTTTCCTATATCCTACTTCCTATTCTATCCTAACCCTTCCTACTTTCTATCCTACTAATATTATAAATATGAAAGTTTGTGAGAATGTTTGTATGTTTGTTATTCTTCACGCAAAAGCGGCTGAACCGATTTGGTTGAAATTTGGTATGTAGATAGGTGATATCCTGGATTATCACATGGCTACTTTTTATAGCGATAAACCCGTGGGAACGGGACTTACGCGGGTGAAACCGCGGGGCGCAGCTAGTACATGATAATTTTGATCCTAAAAGTTTCCTTCCGTACCATTAGTATCTTGGTTGGTCATAGTTCGTTCGTCATAACGACTCTGAATAACATTTCAGTAGGTACCTATGCTAAATTCAGCGTGTGTAATTATGGCCGTGAAAATTGTTGTTTCAAGCAATGTTAGTTACTGTTTAGTCAGAATATTACGTCTTAATGTAGGAATTAACAATAGTGAATAAACAGATAATTGCATTAATAAATGATCTCTCATTAAAGGCACTGGAAAATACAACAGCAATGATTCACGCCGCCTACTCCAGGCGATTTCCCGGTCCAAGGTTTAGAACATTAGAATAAACACATTTATGTTATATTTTTACTAGCAGAACGTCCCGGCTTTGCACGTTTACTAATGAAACTACCAGGATAAAATATAGCCTATAACCATCCTGACAGTCCATTCCACACATCGGTAAAAAAAAAAAATTGAAATAGGCTAAGTAGTTTCGGAGATTATTAGCAAACAAAAAAAAATTACCTCTTTATAATATGTATTAGTACCTATAGATTAATCTCGTGTCAAATCATAGGACCAGTTAGAACATCGAAGCGGTTTATACTCGTAGTGACTAAACGATAGTTTATTTCATAGTAAAAATTTCAAAACCAACTTACCAAAAATACTACATTGAAGATATGCAGCACACACTTGAGGAAATTTACGCTGCAACAGTCTGCGTCTCTTGATTTCCGAGGTTTGATTTTTATCTTCTTAGTTAGAAGTGTGCTCGCATCTTTCTTCTTTTCTTCCGCCATTCTCAGCACAAGCCGAAATCACTCTCGCATTTGCCGTCCGTAAAGTTCACCTGAAACACAAAACACGACCTTACTCATAATGTAAACATTAACCACACCGAGATAACAATGAATATACTTACTTCGACGTCAGGTGATTAAATATTACGTGAAGGTTTTCTTTGGGGAAATGTAAACGCGAAACAACGAATTACAATATTATTTTATTCCATAAGCATGCCCTATTCGTAAAGTGGAATATAATACAACACTTATATTAAAATAATACAACAAAAATTATCAAAAGAAATTTCAGTTAGTAAGAATTAAATTGTGTATAAACAACAAAAATATAAATTATACCATGATGGGTAATTGGTAGATTGAAAAATATATACAATTCATTCTAAAGAACAGCAAAGGTCAAAGTAATAAAAACTTATAAGTTTACATTCAGTCCATTAGTCATCACAAGCTGATAGATAAATTCATTGTACCAAGGTCTAAAATCCTATAGCTATGTTGTAAAACTTTATAAAAAGTAGAAAAGGATACAAGTGGACCATAATTATAAAATGTTTGTGTTATTAACATTCCAGCTCATTGCTATTTGACTGATGCATCTCATCTCATCATGAATACTTCATTGAACTAGTGCTGGCAAGTGGCCACAAAATATACAACTGTTTTAGCAAAACTTAGTCAGCAAATAACCCTGTACCAGCTTGGTGGGATGTGAGCTAGCTAGATGCAGTAAATATTGGAATACACTGATCATCACAACTGACCAATACATAGTGCATTTTGCACTAATACGTTAATCCAATATAATCACTAAACTAAAGTCTATGACGTGTTTTACACCGTTTATCCCTTACTTCAGTCAATTGACTTATTCATCATACTGCTGCAAAGTAGTTTCCAATTTATCAACTATTTTTTTATAGAACTGAATTTGCTGCCTCAGAAACTTTTGCATAGTGGCCTTCAAGTCTGTTGTTCTTTCAGCCTTGAAATGGTTGATTTCCGCAAGAAGTGCATATGATATGACATCTGTTCTTCTCAGTACCTCGTTCAATTGAGCTACCTCCATTTTGTGCTCGGCTGTAAGCCTTTCGCATTCTCGTTTTTTCTGCACAGCACCCTTGTGATTAGCTAAAGAGTCAGGAAAGCTGCCAACTATACCCTTATACAAATGGAATTTATCACCCAGAGGCTCCCAGTCCCATTTAGGTTGTTCATCATACATTCTACCTATATCTATGTACAGTCCTCCAGTCATCTTCACAGCTGAGGTTAGTTTTGAGGTGGAAACAATTGTTCCTTCGTCTAGGCTGAGGGCGTTACCTAATCCATAAAATGCCTCTCCAACTTTTTGACAATCCGTTTTGTATGGTCCTTGAAACCTCTTAGTTTGCAGCTGACACATGGCCACCACAGTTTTGACTGAAGAGTCCATACTGTTGAAAAATGTATAAGCTTGTTCCGTGATGTGGTCAACCTGCGATTGCAGTAAAGCTTTCTCTGGTACCACTAAGGAAACACAGTAATTTAAGCCTAGTAAATTGTCTCTCTCCGCCTGTCTTTTGCCAGCTTTCCACCTCTTTTCATCAGTACATGTCAGGAAATGCTGCCAGACATCACATTTAGAGAGCACAGGATGTTTGCACATCCAATCAACAAACTCCTGGAGTTGTACTCTTCTTCTCTCAATCAGCTGCTCATCATATCGTCCAGATATCTGTTTGTCGGGCAAGGGTGGGATCGGAATCAGTGTGAATTTCTCTTGTAATCTCTCATGAAGCCAATCAAAATGTTTGTATCTTCTAGATACCTGTATATTGTTGAATGATGGTGTAAGTTGGTAAGCAATAAAACTTTTGATACCCTTGAATTTAGACTCCTTTTTTGGGGATGCTACTGTTACATTGTATGGTTGGTTGACAGGTGCCCAAACATACCTATCTTCCTCTTGTACAATGTAAACTTTTTCAGAATCTGGCACTTCAACATTCAATGTAGCTAGAAGGTAGCTTTCTCCACTGATTTTTGATGATGGAGCAAATTTATTTTTTCTTACTGTACCCACTGAGGAACCAAAACTAGAAGCGGCATCATCAAAGTTTTGGTGGTGGTCATTGATGGGCATGCCTGGCAAGGGGGCAAGGGGCTGATTGTAGGGTGGAGGGGCTTTTTGTTGTGAGACAGGGCCAATTTCAGAGTATGTGTCATCATCCCAGTCATCGTCCCAGCCCTCCTCTTGTGAGTTACCCCGCTGGTAGTTGTTGTCTCCTGCACTGTATTGCTGGTCACCCCAATCATCTGCTGCCTGATCATATCTGGGCGCTGCTGGTGCTGCTTTAGTCTGTGGCAGCTCCTCAGGTGTAAGGCTCTTTACATAAGCAGCCGGGAAGAGTCCAGTTTGTCCTTTAGCATTTTTGCCCTCCCACCAACCTTCTCCAATCTCTGTGTTCAGTATAGTCAGTATTTCACCAGCAGTTATTGACATCTCTGTGGTGTTGGGCTCACCCATAAAGTCATACAAGGCTTGCACCTGGGTCGTCATTGTGGATCAAATACCTAAAACAAATTCATTATTATTGCACTTAGCCAAGAGGGCAAAAAAGGCTAATTCTAGGAAGATTGAATCATATAAGTAGTTATAGCTGTTATCTTATCAATGTTATCTAGAATGTAGGGAGTATGCATGCACATAGTACCTATATGATAAGAGATATCTGTTTATACGCCTAGATTCTTATAGTAATCATTGTTAAAGCCGGCTTATGCGATCCAGGCCATAATTCAATGCTGCGTAGCGAGGCGCTGACACATATTCCTAATAGTCCTCAATTAGCCGGCTCGTTGAGGCCATTGTCAAAATTAAATTAATGAGAAAGTATAGTCCTTACTGAACTATGACGAATGTGACGAAAATTTAAGTTATTTATTTAGCCACATGAATCTTAAAACTGTTTACAAAAAAATTTACATTTTACACTAAATGGACAAAGCGAGGAGCCGACTTTTTCCGTTCTTTATTGATAGTTAGGTTCAGATTACTGCAGGATTGCTTGCATTTAAGAATTATTAAACTAGGTATCATAGAATCTCGAAGAATTAAAAGCATTTATTCGGTCTTTCAATGGAAATTACAACAATGACGTCAAGTGAGTGTTGGTGCGAAAAAAATATTGCACTAAACACAATTTTTAACAGCAACTTACGTATATCAGTAGACAACCAATCCAATCACTAAAATTTACACAAATTCATAGATTTTACACGAAATTACCACGAATAAATACAATGGTAAGGCGGATACACCGTTTGTACAGTCATCTGTCTGTTTGACAAAACTACGAAAACCTTGTTTTCTACTCGAGGGGAGTCGTCGATCTTGTTCTCAAAATGTAGAAATCTTATTCGCTTGTTTTGTGACGTGTTCTTATGAACCAATAGCAAACGTCGAATTGAATACAACCTGTCAATGGAAACCGAGCTTAGCCAACAAGAAACAAGCATGAAAACTACAACTTGTAAAAAATAAACGATAGATGGCGTTAGTTAATGGTTTACGTTCCATTTTACTTGCAAAACATTTAAGCGTTCCATTCTTATCTTTTTCTGAGTTTTATATAAGCGATTGTCTAATTTATTTAATTTTGAGCTGGGTAGAACCACTACGTCCATGGCTACAATAGCTATTTAAATAAAACATTTTATTAACCTACTTCAAAGCGAAAAAGGAGGAAGTGGAGAGGTTTCGCACTGCGTTCGATCCGAATAAGAAAGAACTCGTGACAAAAACCTTGATGGTCCGGAGCAGTCGTTGAACTACATAATTATTTTTAAGGTAAGTTAGTAGGTACTTAATCTTAATTTGGTATGTTTGGCGTTTCGGATCCCTTATGTAGGTTATAGCTGTACTATCTACTTGGTTGGAGCCACTCGGCTTGGTCGCTTTGAGATTTTGTCCGTAGGTACGGTAAAATTGAAGATTTCTTGAGTAGGTATAAGTAGATACTTTTCATAGAAAATGAAAACGTCTGAGGATTTTACTTAGGACTTTTCGCTACACAATAGGTTGTTAAGCAGGTACCTACCTACCTACGGATATCGGCAAATCTTTTAAATTAGGTACCAACCTACTAAGTACTACACGTACTAAGTACCTATGTTATGTACGTTCCGGATGAACTCGGTTTTCTTTACTAGGGTGAAGATGTAGGTACCTACGGTGGTTATACCTAAATAACTCTTCGTTGTCTCAAAAGCAGACTTATCTAGGCATTTAAATCAAAGCTTAACGACGATTGGTTGATGTAATAAATGAGATGATACCTAAGCAAAAATCGACCAAGTCTCTAAGTTATTTGAAAAAACAAAAGCAGCTCATTTTAAAAATAATACGACTGAGGTCAGAGCTTCATCCCACAAATTCAATTTTTCGTTGCGAGTTTTCAGTTTCGTATTTCGTTTCGGTATCATGTACCTAGGCGTGGAACGTGCAGAAAACAAAGCTTTAAAACTAGCCGACTAGGTAACTACTAAATAATAATAATCTATCTTTAGTAAAGTTACTAGAATAGGTAGTATTATATTAAAATCTGTGGTAAAGTTCAATTTGTATTTTCTTAAGAACTAGGTAGAGATAGGTCAAGGATAGGAACATAATTAAGTACCTAAGTCTCCCGCTAAATTAGTTAGTAGGTAGGCATCTATTTTACTTTGGCAACGACAATGGTTAAGAGTAAAGATTCTTATTGGAAGATCCTTTTAGCCTTGTCCAAATAAAACTCTTTACACAACACTGAACATTAGGTTTTTTAGGGAGCACTGGATATAGGGCACGTAACGTAGGATGGTTTGATAGGTAGGTAAGTATAGGTTACCATTATTCTCAACCGGGTTCCTAATATCTTCTAACTACAAATAAAAACACATAAAAATGAAAATAGTTACTTTTTCGTAAACATCTTTATTCCTATGTCCTTCCTACCTATGTCATCAATAAGGTACCTATGTAAAAATTTGCATTTCATTAACGTTCTAGAGCGTAATAATTATCTTAGATACTTACTTAATAACAACAAGTTTAAATAAGTACCTTTGTACCTACACCATAAAAACTTTCACATCAGAAATTATGAGAAGAGAAAATTTGTGAAATCTTCTTGTGCTACAAAAGTTCTACTGTTCCACTGTAAAAGACGAGGCAAGTGTCAGGCATATCGTCGGTAAAGCAAAGCCGCTACGTTCGTGTATCTAAAAATATATAAACTTAGGACACACTTCTAAGGATGTTCCCGAGTCGAGAATGTATAAAGTAACCATGAGGTCTAAATTAGAGACAGAAAAATAAATCTCTAGTCAGCTTAGGAAATTCTGCACATAGACTATTTATTTATTTATTTATTTGAACCACCAACACAATATACATCGAATCATACAAAAAGTTGAACATGCTAAAGAAAACAAGTTAAATGTTATTATAATTACAGGCTGCAGACAGCAAGCTATTTAATGTACAAGAATGAGGGAGAATAAATGACTTATTTTTAACAGTTTACTAAAATACAAAAAAGAATAGGTGAAAATTGCAATTAAAATCAAATTAATTTCATTCAATTCAGAAACATGATATAAAACATAAATAAAACAATGGTATAATAAAATTGACAATAATTAATTAACAAAAAATAAATTAAATAAGTACAGATATCTAATCGAAAAACTTGAATAATAATGGAATAAAACATGGCTAAACATTATTGAGTGCTAAAAAGGACGATGAAACGCTTTTTTTAAAACTACGCAAGCCTCCCGAAAAAAAGTCGACTCCTTCCATTTTGGATTAGCTATTGCCCTGACGAACCATCCTGTTTAAAGGAGCGTTGCGCCCCAAGTTTGTCCTCTAAGAACCAGCCCGGAAAATACAAAATCTAGAGACTCTAGGAGTCTTGCTGGAGCGGAAAACTGCAGGGATTCCAGCAATTCAGGAGCACTCAAAAGAGATACTACTAGAGATGTTAGAATGGATAAACCTAGAGTTTGACTAAATTAGCTGAGACAAGATAAAAAAATATCTTTAGGTATTATGCGTAGAAATAGAAGAAGTAAACTAATTTAGGACATTTGTAGACATTTATTTGTATATCACACAATAGACTTCTTGCTATCGTGCTGAAAATAATTTTATACTTAGGTAGGTAACTTGTTTTGGAAAGTGTCCAGCATTCTATTTCTATTAAGTACTTATATTGCTTTTGCTACAAATTTATGACCACTAAAAATAATACCAAATAGAAATGTGTAAATGGTAACCCTACATCTTGACGGAGTGGTGGAGCATCTAGGCCCGACAGCAGCAGTGCAATCTTGCTACCTGTCGGGCCTAGATGCTTTGTTTTGACGATAGAGAACTGCCTACTTTGTGTTTTGGCTTATAGTTATAAAACAAATAGAACTACTTTTTTTCTAAGGCATAGAATCAAGAATAACAATTTGACAATTGCAAAATAATATATGATGCATGAAACACTTCAGCTTTTTAGGAGGTATATACCAGGACAGCCAATTTTGTTTTGCATTACAGAGAAGGTGCGCGTTGAGGTTTTTTGTTTGCTACGAAAGCACCGTAGCACCCTCTACGCTAATTTCTACGGAAAATGCCATTTGGATTTTGAGAAAGATATCAATGGCGTACCCAAATGTTTGCCCAAGTGTACCAGATTCTACCACGTTATCGTTCCCCAGCTTCCTATTTATTATCGGACAAGGAGGTCTATGGGGAGCCAACATTGATCATGGTGGAAATGTAGAAATATAACCTGTTTACAATTTTACCTACTGTACGCACAGGAATATAGTGTGCAGGCGGGGGTTGAAACTGTGGGTACAAGTAGGTAGGTACTTTGATTTCATAGTAGGTATAAGTATCTTTAATTAGTTAGGTATGACTTATAGATGAGTCTAAGTTTAAGAACAAGAAGACTACTGACCAATTGTTCAGACAGTTCAGACTAAATCTTGTAATACGAGTATACCTAGGTATGTACTTAATATCTCATGATAATAAATATTGACACACAAACAATTTATTTTATTAAGGTAACAAAATAAGATTCAGGTAAAAATTCAGAAGTAGGGCCTGAAGTACAGTTACAATCCTGTCTATAGTTTAACTGATGTTATAAGATAATTATTTCTTCATTAATTTCTCGTTTCTTACCACAGACGACTACCATCATCTCGACTAAGGTACCTGCGGCAAATAAGGGCCACTTAATTTCAATTCAAAATATTTTCAAAATCAGACGGATATGAATGAAAAACAGGACATTTTAAGAATGTTTACTTCATAAGCAGTCTGAAAAAGTATGATTTATTTGGTTTTAATTGAAATTTATCATCAATATTGAGGTTTTTCAAAACCCTTCCTTTGGTCCTTATTAGCCGACGGTAGTTTAATATGGGCCACTTAACAAAAACATTCATTTTGTCTTTTATCATTGTAAACTCTAGCTATACTATCTCTCGCAGACTTTTAGATTGATTTTCTAGTGAGTTACGCTTGACGATTTATTTAAATCACGGAAAAAAACAGTGATGGCCCTTATTAAACTAATGAAACGAAAAGTTTGAAAAAAAAGCATTAATTGACTAAATTTGTTCAAAATTATCATATTCTTGAAAAAGTTATTAGTTTCACTACATAAAACTCAAAAAAAAATCAAAAATAGCATAATATTTTTTTGAAAATTTTCTTGAATTGGTGGCTCTTATTAAACTTATGAAAGTTTACGTTTTGGAACTTTGCTCTATTATGTTTCCTCCAAGTTTCTAGGAGTCCTGTGAAGTATTATGTACTTATATTGGGCATACTCACTCAAACGCAAGATATACCTAATCTTTTGTGTTGTGTGTGTGTGAATGTGTGAAGTATGTGTGAAGGCCGGTTTCGATCCCACAAGCTTCAGAACTAAAGTCAAAGTAACAAAAAAAAAATTCTTTTCGTTCTTATTGTTCTTTTTCTTTTTCTTTTTGTTCATTTTGTTCTTTTTGTTCTTTTTGTTCATTTTGT
Organism: Xanthorhoe spadicearia; assembly: GCA_947086425.1. Taxonomy (NCBI): domain Eukaryota; kingdom Metazoa; phylum Arthropoda; class Insecta; order Lepidoptera; family Geometridae; genus Xanthorhoe; species Xanthorhoe spadicearia. Next base: position 7,420,915 of record OX352199.1, read on the forward strand.
TCTTTTTGTTATTTTTGTTCTTTTTGTTCTTTTTGTTCTTTTTGTTCTTTTTGTTCTTTTTGTTCTTTTTGTTCTTTTTGTTCTTTTTGTTCTTTTTGTTCTTTTTGTTCTTTTTGTTCTTTTTGTTCTTTTTGTTCTTTTTGTTCTTTTTGTTCTTTTTGTTCTTTTTGTTCTTTTTGTTCTTCTTGTTCTTTTTGTTCTTTTTGTTCTTCTTGTTCTTTTTGTTCTTTTTGTTCTTTTTGTTATTTTTGTTCTTTTTGTTATTTTTGTTCTTTTTGTTCTTTTTGTTATTTTTGTTCTTTTTGTTCTTTTTGTTCTTTTTGTTCTTTTTGTTCTTTTTGTTCTTTTTGTTCTTTTTGTTCTTTTTGTTCTTCTTGTTCTTTTTGTTATTTTTGTTATTTTTGTTCTTCTTGTTCTTTTTGTTCTTTTTGTTCTTTTTGTTCTTTTTGTTCTTTTTGTTCTTTTTGTTCTTCTTGTTCTTCTTGTTCTTTTTGTTCTTTTTGTTCATCAGTCGTCAGTCGTCAGTCGTCAGTCGTTAGTCACCAGTCACCTTGCCCTTTGCATCTGTTTTTGTGTACCAGTATTGCTAATAACCAGTCTTTGTCCTTCATTATTATCAATCGCTTCTAACTGAAATAGCAAAAAAAAGAAAGAAAATACATTCATATTTTAACCTCAGAACACGTATACACAATAAAAACAGATATAATAGAACACGACTTCGAAAGAAGACCTGAAAGCCTTGTAATTGACGGCCCTTACTACCCGCCTTGGGGGTGGCCCTTATTAGCCGCCTGCGTCAAGTTCGACAAAATTCACTGTAAAATCATGAAAAATTTATATTTATATTTAAACTTAACTTAATCAGGAAACATGATAAATTTATGTTATATTAATAACAGCAGATTAAAAAAAAAAAGTCTATGGTACTCACAATTAATCAGTTTTCGTGGAGATTTTTTTCTAGTAGAGCGATTTTTACAAACATCGTTTAAATAAATGTGTCTACTGACATGAAGGCGAATAGGAAGGCGATACCACCGCGGATATTAGCCTTCCTAATGGTCCTCTATAATGTAGGCTTGGTTTGAGTCTAATAATAATATTGGAAGTATGTTAAAATAGAAGTGGCCCTTATTACCCGCCGGCCCATATTTGACGCACCTACCCTAGTTTCAGCTCCGCTTTGAGCTTTGACCTCGAGTTTTACAATCGAGAGAGAGCTGAGGATGCTACAAAGACAAGCTAATGGATTATTTACGCAAGGCCGCTGTAGCATTTCACTGTGCTATGAGCATCTTGTTTTTCAGTTAGCTGATTATTTATAAGAGCCTATACACACCACTTTTTAGAACGCTCATTCTGGCGCGTTTGTGTTTGCGAACGTAAATAAAACGCATTGCGGTGCGCGTTTGAAACGTTGTAAACGCGATATAAATAAATTTACGGCGAAAAACAGGCAGTCGGCAAGTTGTGATCCATACACACTATCCTCGCGTTGAAAAACGCTAACGCATGAGTGAACAAAAGCGTGACGCGCTACATAAAACGCGCAATGTCTTTTCACCTGAGTCTCAAATCAAGTAATTTACTCGACATACGTAAATGCTCAGATGAAGAAGGTACTCATCTGAGTCTTAATGGATTACATGTCAACTACTCTATATATTTACAACAGATATCTACGGTTCTGAGTCCATTCTACTTTTCATTTCAACTTTTACGGTTTGGTCGACGACACCTGCTGCACCGAGGAGGTCGTCATGCAAATGCAGTTCTAGTAATCGACAATTGAAACAGATTTAGAAGTCTCAGAAGAAGTACTTACTTACTAGTCATAAGTTCAAAATATAGGGACCAATTCACTAACTTTCTGCAATGAAATCTACTAGACTAGATAGATAGATCTATAAAATCTAATAAACTATGCACTGATTCAGCTGAATAATACTCATTACATTAGTATTCAGTATTTTGTCTATGTATTTTTTGTCTAGATCTCTCCATTATCGTTTAAATATTATCTACCTTGTTCTATTTTGAATTCTGTGATAACACGTATCTACTGCCATTAAATAATGATTAAACATGAGTACTATGTGAGCGACAGTAGCTCAAAGTTAATTTATATTCGTACTGAAGGTTAATTGAGTTTACTTTTCAATTGAAAAACAATGTTTCGCTCTCACTGTGCAACAATAATTTTATTATAGAATTTTTGATGTGGATTTATACCGAGTATTTTCAATATTATTTTAAAACAATTTACGCTTTCTGACTATTTAAATGATGCTTTCATTGATAACAAGACTGCACACATTTTAAATTAAATTGTATGAAATTAAGCTTCTAACTCAGGCAACAGTGGAATGAAAAAGGTCACGGTTTTTAATTAAGTGTGTGTGGTACCATACCAACACGTAAAGCGACCCTAGTCCTAAACAAAAAAGTTTTTGCAATCATAAAGAAATACAACATGAGCTTGCATAATAATATCGATCTACGAATACAAGCTTGCCTTCGAATTGTAAATTAAAAAAGTTCCAGGAAAATACTTTTCATATTGACGACCTACTGTACATTGCAAATCGTGAAAACTTAAATTGAAAACATTCACTTCGCTGGAAAGTGGGTCCAATTTGCAGGTTCTGAATTAAGATCACACAGTGCCAAGTGTTCACTACTGAACTGGCATCGCTGATTTGGCTTCGCCTACGATATCTTTACATCGACAATGGAGGGGTTAGGTAACTTTGGCATTCTTTTCATCAATAATGAAGGGCAAGGGATGAATGGCTGAGTTATTTTTCTGAATAGAATTAGGATAGAGCTCTAGCGTTACAGCAATTCAATAAACCCTTTCAATCGGCGATCCGCGACATGTCCGCAAACAAATGTGATTGGAAGTGGCGTCGATTCAGCAAATGAAGCTGCCACTGAATTGAAATACTACTTTCCCAACTTATTTGTTTATCGATATCTTCGTGGCTTTGCGCGGCACAAATCCCCTTTGTCCTCGACAAAGTGGAAGGACTTTCATTCAATTGCTTTCTCCGTTTTACTCATGGTTCCTGGTTGGCAGAAGGCAAGTTATTAAACCGGTAGGATGCTTGCCAAATTGACAACAGTTGCATTTTATGGCTTCTAATTAAACTTTTACAATATAAGGTAGGTACTCGAGTAGTGAGCTATACTTCATTTCTTGAAACGAGCTAATAGGAAGTAAAATAAACGCACGTGATTGGTCGTCGAAAATAATTGTTTATTCTCGGATTGGCTAGATTTGACAATTGACAATTGATTTGACACTCTAGCCAATCACGAGATACACAATAATTTTCGACAACCAATCACGTGGGTTTATTTTTTCTTCCTATTAGTTCGCTTCAAGAAATGAAGTATAGGTAAGTTTTAGTAGGTAATTTATTTAGTAAAAAAAACAACCAAAACAAACGAAGATAAACCTTGTTGAATAATTAAATAAATTGATAAAATGGAAATGAATACGTGTTGAGATATTTTGTGCGGATGCAAATTTGATTATTTCATTTTATGTCTGATGTTAACAGAATCGGTAAAATCGGTTTGGTTACCGGTGAGTAAAATATCAGCAGTTAATGCTCTTCCTATTTTACTGAAAATAAAATAAATCCTGGATGTTTTACATACAGCATTACATTATTTTCACCACCTAAAAAGTTTTTATTAAGAAGCAGGTAGGTAAAATCCAATAACAGTTAATTTCTTGATGTATGTAGGTATCTTGAATTCGAAAAACTAAATCAAACGTCGTCTCATTACACTGAACAGGCAGACCATCGAGCCTTGAGGTTTTTTGTAGCGAAACCTCAATCACCAAATGGATGACGCCAAATTACTTCTTGGACGACGACGCGACGAGACGTGAGCAAAAAACTCTTGGGAGCCTGAGGCCACTTAATTAACTGTCATTCCCTGATTTAAGTATCCAAGTAAATTGACTACTAAATCATCCCTCAGAACAAATTCGTTAGTAAGCAATGAATAACTTAGTGCCTACTTATTGGGTACCTACTCAAGTTAAAAGCTCTCAAGATAAATGTGCCAAGGCACTTTTAAGTGATTAGGTACTTAGTCATGAAATATTTGTTTGAGTCAATAATGTTTGTGAATCTGGGAGAGAAATAATGAGAATGTACGTACAGTAAAAGTTCATCCAGTCTTGAAAAAAATGAGCACGACTCTTTGTGAATGAAATAAAACAGAAAAGATTTGCATCTTCATACAATGTAAGATAAGATCAATAAGAACCACATGTAGAGTCGATTAAATAACATCATGTTCTTTGTTCCTACCCAAAAGCAAGTAAAATTTTAGAGACGGGAAAAATTGATTGTCAAAGATTGTTGTACAAAAGCGTATATACCTGCTTGCGGAAGTTCTCACTTCCAACAGATTGAGTTTCAGGATTTCGTATCCTCAAAATCTCGTTGCGGAATGTTTATTGAGTGCTTTACTAAAAAACATGAATATGGTTCAAATACTACCAGGATAATTTCTGAATATTAGGAGGAGCATGTGTAAAACCACATTCATAAGAATAGGTCTTTATGTTCAACAGTAATAAAATACTTATTAATAATAAACAACAAAATACTTATTTGCTTACACAAACAACGCAGTATTTCTTAGCAAATTACAAAACAATTTGGTGAAGTTGTTGAACATCGCGGTCGAGTTTCTAGGAGGCGTAACATTTGCGACAAAGTGCACTTTAACTTGGTTACGAGCCGCAGTCGGCACTGACGCGCTCCGTCAAAGGACTCCTATCGAAGCGGAGCTTGAATATTACTTTTCTGAAAAACACCATCCGTCATATAACGACCACTTTAACGAGACTATACCAATTTACATTACATACTATAGAAGTAGTTATCTATCCTACTAGTAGTTAATATGAATTACTTATTGAAAGTTGGGGTGTATGTGTTTGTTTCAAATATTGCAATTACGCTTCAATTACCTACTAAAACAACTTGGGTGAAATTAGAAAACCATATATTATCAAAAGTGGATTATTAGTACCTACTTATGACTATCTAACATAATATGGACAAATAATAATTTGCATAAATTATCTCGTACCCAATGAAAGTTGATAATTGTATCCGGACTTGCAAATGCGATCATTAAGAATTACTAAATAACTTAATAAGAGTATCGGGTTTAGCATCCGCTAACTGACGCCAACTGCTTCTAAGAAATGTGAAAGCTTATTAGTAGGAAGGATATAACGAGTATTGTGACAAGTTTCCTGGTCTGCCCGACCCTCGATTGAAACAAAAGGTCCGACAGAGTACCTACTCGGCTGCAAAACAAAGGTTTTCAGAACCGTGCTCGAAACGATATTTGAGCCCGTCAAGTGCAAAATGTCCCTACCCCCGCTTTTACTACCTGTTTAAGTGTCACGTTACTATAAAAAGATTTCGTTTTCGCAAAATCATAGCATATATTATTTTCCAGCTTTTCAATTCAAAATATTTCTTGACTTGCTTACTAAGACTTGCTTTTATGGTCCACTGACACTTAAATTCTAGATATTTGGAAGTTATATAAACTATCGTGAAGTATGTCAGATGTTGATTGCTAACAATATTTTATCTCCTTGATTATGCATGTTTTAGAAGAGTTTTTAGAATTGGCAAAGTAGTAATAGTTGTCCACATGGTCCGGTTAATTGGGAAAAACGAAGGTTCTTCTCTTTGTGAAATTCACATCAAAGGCACTCCACACAGGTGATTCAGTGGTCCGTATCTATGTTGCACCATTCCCACAAATATATTTGTCCACATAATTCCGGGCCTTTTTATGTCTTTTAACTGATTTCAGCAAATAACACGAATTTGCTCCTTCTAAAGAAATATATATCACATATTTTGCCTGTTTGTAATGTGTATTGTATTTTGTGATATGAATTTCTGAAGAAATTTCGTTAGCACTACTGTAGGTTAATTGATTAATGTTTGAGAAATTGAAACATGCACATAATTTGAGATTAAACCACAGCCGATGTGAATTCTGCGAGACAGGAAACATCAATCACTGGGATCACCTACAGTCAATTTTGTTAATATAAAAATTGTTGAGTTGAATGGGTAAAAATGCTTTAATCGGAAATTCATTACATTTTGTCAGGGACGAAGATTGATGAGGGCAGATGATGTGAACCGATTGGTCTTCCACAAAACCTGAATAGCCCTAATTGGATAATATTGACTGTGTCGGAAAATATTGTTGGTCCAAATTATAAATAACGTTCACGTTTGTGTTTGAGTGAGATAGTTCTTCGTTTTCATGAAAGATATTTTAAGTCAGACAAATATTTTGCTGGGAGGACAGAATATCTTTTGAAAGCTCTCGAAGGCTGCTCCAAGCTCAAAAGTTGATAAAGATTTATTGAACTGACCTGTTTCTGGGTATTCCAAATCTGAAAAGAGAAAAATCTTTTAATATTTTTTGTATTGCAATAGCGCAAAAATATAAGTAAGCCATGAATAATTTTTATAACTGTACTGAATTTCACTATTTACTTAGTTCACGTTTTATAATAACGCACTGAGTTCGCTATCATACATATGTGTAATCAAAGTGACCTATGAACCTATCTTCTAATAATTTATATGATATTACGGGACTTTATCACGTATTTACCTTATTATTTTATATTTCCCGACGTTTCGAGTGCGTTACAGCGCTCGTGGTCACGGGTAGATTTATCGTGTACCCATGTATCCCATCATCTCATGATTGGGAAAATGCATGAGTAACATTGGACCCCGAACGTAGTGGATTAGATTCTTTAGAAAGAGGTATAAACTGATTAGATACCCTTACTCAGATTTATGAATATTGATTATATAATGTAAGTCACATCAGTCTACATGTTTATAAAACTCTTCATTGTGACTATTCTTACAAGGTAGAGGAAAATGCATGAGCGTAGAACAAAATCAGGTCACGAATGTAGTGGATTGAATTATTTAAAAAGCGGTTTACACTGGTTAGATAATATTTCTTAGATTTATGAATATTTATTATATCTAACGCAGTTAAATGATTGACCTAGAAAAACGGATAATAAAATTCAGACTATCTATATGACGAAAATAATATTTAAATTTCACAAGTCCTCTTTTTGAATTTCCTAGATTTTTTGTAGGTGTACGATAAAACGTCTATCACATCAAGAATGGCTTCTTTTCATTTAGACTATCGATCTACAGTAAGATAGTAGAATAGTAGGGTAATCAAAGTGATCTAAAACTCGATAACCACAAGCTGTCCGTATTCTGAACTTCGCAGAGTGAAGGCTGCGCTGCATCGCCGCAGGCCTGAACTTGCAACTTGTAATTATTATGCATTAGAATTCTTGTGGCTAGTAGCTAAATTGAATTGTGTTATAACAAATAAATATGTTGTGAATAACACAATAGTTTAATTCATACTAGAGGCAGATGTCCACACCAAAAATCCCCAAACTTTTATTTCAAAATCCAACTAAGACTCATATTCCACATGGGTAACAAATAGAAGCAAGATATTTGTAAAGCAGGTACCGTTAGCATAATATTAAATAAGGCACTATTACACTTAAAACACAACTATTACACTTAATCAAATTCAGTAAACTTACCTATTGGTATTGGATTTGGTAACACGCAAAATGACAAGTTTTTATCAGTACAGATTAAATTAATCGTATAAAATAGCATTTGAATTTACCTTTCCAGCAATAAGAAAGTCAGCTTCATTGCTTCCTTACATTACTTATCCGAGCGTTGGGTAATTTTCCGCGTGTTGTGTGAATTTACCAAATCTCTTCCTTTTCATGTCGACGAAAAATGTTTGAAGTTTATCGCCAGGGGAATCTGATGTAGTAACTTTTGACAGGTTCCATATATCATAAAATTAGCGGTTAACAGGTTTATTGAATTGAAAAAGTATAAATAAATGTATAGTTAGGTGAATAAATGTATTCGCCAAAGCTACGAGGTTCTAGTGCAATTTTATACCAAGCCAAAGTAAAGTAAAGTTGTCACGAACCTCAATTTTTTTGAATTTACAAGAATATAATGTACTCTGTCAAAAGTTACTTCATAGAAAGCCAGTAGAAGAAATACTCATTTCACACAAATAAGGAAATTATTTTTCATTGTTAAGGAAATGGGGTGGAGTGAAATAATGCCCACAGAGTTTTATTTACGAGTTTCTGTTATTTATAATCGCTTTTGAAGATTTCGTTTGGAATTTTTCCATATTTTTTTAGTAGTCATTGCAGGTCATCTTATAATCTCTTCATCACTTCATACACAACAATAAATACATTTTATGTTCATGCTTTTAATCAAAATCAATAATTTAATCTTTGCTACGGTCTCTTGAGTCGCAAGTACAAAGTCTACGAGAAGAGCTACGTGGGCGCTACGCTGCTACAGACCTAACAATATTAAGGTACATTTTGATATTACAAAATGCCTTCTGGGAAATTTCTAAGAGAGAATTTCTTTCTATATAAAATAAAAATAACCAAGAAAATACATACAAATTCGTTATTATCATTCATTAAAACAAAAGAAAAAATAAGTATTTATGTTACTAAAAGTTTGTGCATAGAGCAGTTTTGCACTGGTGCATTTTCGTACTTTACTCTGAAGATCTTGCTTCTTGTGAAATCAGTTTACAACAACTGAGATATTCGTGCGGTGGTCGGAGCTAGTAGAATTTTTAGTTAATGCTTTAAACACATTAAGCCATGACAAAGGTCTTTAGACGGTCTTAAAACTCACCAAAGTACGTAAATGACAAAGGTCTTTGTTCTCATGTTTGTTTGAGCTAGCAGCTAGCTAGCTCAAACAAACATACGTTATGCCAATAAGAGTATGTAGACTCAAATATACAGGGAACTCATTGTATTACCGTTCCGAAACTCGTTTAGTCATAAAAGCTCAGTAATCCAAATCAGTGTACCATTGCCTCTGTAATCCCGCGTGTAATCGCAACTTAACATTAGTAGGAGTTATGTTGGTAATTAGTCTAAGGCTGACCCCTCGTTGTCCTAATCAAATTGCCCGGCGTGCCAGGAAGGTAGTTAAAAGCTATGTTTACATTATATGGGCTATATGTTATTCTGAATACGTCTATATAGGATGTGGCAAGAATGGCAACTTTAAATTAACACAAAGAAATTGTAATATTTATTTTTATCTAATCATGAATTATGGCGAAAAATGTTGATAAACTTTACGTAAGCTCTAATTTATAACTAACTTAGGTAATCACATGAAAAACTCCAAACAAAATTTATCATTTAATATTTCTGCTCCTAATATTTTCCGTAACCTACTCAAAGTCGAGCAGAAAACTGAGACGGTAAAGTACAATCTGAGTGGTAACTAATTTATTTATTCAAGACGTTATTCTTGAAGGCCTGAGCCGCCGGCCACGGTTCAATCTCATCCCGAGGGAGTTCATTACTGCATCCCTTCTCCAGACACGAGTAAGGCTGTGTGTCCAGGAAGATGTGCGAGCCAGCTGAGTGATGAGCGAGGAAAACATGCATAATCGTGTTAGTTACTATAATTTTTTTTTCTAACGCTCGAATATTGAAACTCTCAAAGTTTAAGTTCTTTTACTAATTATTTTAGTGTTTAGTATTAAAAAAGAACTATTAAACCCTATAGCTTAAAAGTAATTTATTTAGTGGTACCTACTACCAAACACTTTTGTATCCGTTTCTTTAGTTGTTTCCTATTTGTGTAAAACTCATTTGGCCTTATTATTATGTATTTTAATTAAGCTTCATATTTACTGTAACGCTGTTGTTTTACCTCAATAAAAACAACAAAATTAAGTAATTTGTTATTTGTTCGTTGTAGGGACTGTCAAAAAAAAACTTCCACATGAGTATTCGGGCCTAAAGCCGTATTACAAATGCATTGTATCGATTCTCTTTTTACCATCGCTAATCCTTTCATTTGACACTTTAGATCACGAATAAGTTCTTTGATTTTTTTCTGTTTCTATAGCGAAAGCGATTGTAGAGTATTTTTCTTATTTAACTGCAATATTTTACTTCAAAGAGGATTGAGACTGCTACACAGTTTGTATAAGCTGTCCTTTTACAATCAACTTTTTGTGTACTGGCTCTGAATAAATAATAACTTTTATTGAATAACGATGAATTTTCCATTGTTATTTGAATAACTTGAATAATTTATCTATCTTCGTTCAGTGGAAAACGAATAGCAGAACGCAGTAAATAGTAAGTAAAACAAAAAGTTGTTGCATAGGACGAGAGCACCGTGAGGCAGTGTACGAAAATAGGATCAGTCGATCATATTTCTATAACAATCGATGAAAAAGAGGCTTGTTAGCAATTTGTAGTGTAGTGTGCATCTGTATAACTGTAACTGTACTTATAATCATTATATTTATGTGGTGTGTCTTTAAGATAGCAGAGCTGCCGAATGGGTGACACGCCTTAGTTTTTTCTTTTATTTGAAAGGCCTTCCTTTCTCTGTATCGAGATTTTCAGTAATGTTTTGTGACTTTTTACTGCTCAACTGTATACTATTTGATAGTTTCTGTACCTACGAATCCTCGCACATCTTTAGTGGATAAACAGTCTAAGAGGATCAGAGGCATCAGAGAATTCCTGAAATTCACGATTCTAGACGAGACACTTTGACGCGTAAGATTCCATTTGGATTTTTGTTACCAATTATTTTCGCGTTGTCTAATAAATTACATGGTATTCGTGAGATTATTGGAGCAAAAAACTTAATACATTAAAATACCAAAGACCGTAGCAAAAATACTCGCAATCGGTAAAACAATCATGCGTTTATTAGATTCGATTGGCTTCATTTGTATCAAATAAAAACAGTCGTTTTGTATTGGGTCATATTTTATCATTGTTAGTATACTTTACGTACTCAGTAAAACGAATATTGCACTATATGGTGAGGTTATGAGACCCATATCCTGTTTAGATTGTGCAATAGTGGTGTGGAATTAAAATAGTTCATGTTTCTAAGAAGCAAAGTTTCACGAACTTTTGAATTGTTTCTGTCAGCAGCATTCAACTTATTAGATCTTTTAAGATGGCGTTATGTTCTTAATTTATCTTTTTTTAATTTTTCTCATCCAGCTGTTTTCTCTTTATTAGGAGGATCACCTACATTAGGATAGTTTTTTTATTATAACATCATTCCAGCCAGCAAAATTTGATAATATATGCCCATGGTGTGGGCATGGAGTATGCTAAGTATAGCCCAACCGCTGATCTGACTTGCAATATGTAGGGCACGTGAGGTGAGGTATTTCAAATTAGGAAGGAGCAGATGTTGGTCATGCATAAAAAAATATGCGCCGACTTAAGAGCATCCCTTTTTTTCATAATTTACAAATAAGAGTTGGTTATGTAAAGTAACATAAATATAAGAAGTTAGCTTAGTTAGTGATTTGGTTAGTTTTAGCCTGGAAATTTAAGAAATTGTAAACATTGATTAGTTCTTGAAAACTTAACTAGGCTTATTTTTTAAACATGTTTAGTTTACCTGTATTTGTTGATAACATACCTAACAAGAGATATTATTTTGTTGGCGCTTGTAAGTAATTATGATATTTTGTTTGAGTAGCATTTTCGAAAATTATGAACCCATTGCGGTTTGCTTATGCATGGTATGCTATCATAATTAGCTGGTTGATGCTAGTTATTAGGACTAAGCTCAGTTGTTCGGGATTATTATTGGACACGAATGATAAATTAATATGCACTAACATTGCCTATGGAGCGTAAAATTATTCCGTTTCTGTTTTTGTTTCTACCCTATTAATTACTTTTCTGTTTGTGAGGATTATTTGATGAGTAAAATAAAATAACATGTTAAAAAAGACATCATTAATTAAAAAAATATGCGTTTTAATGATTTAATGCATTAAGAAACGTTACAGTCATGTTACACTGTTCAAATTATTAAAACAGGTTTACAAATCATGAAGTAATTAGCAGTTAATTAAAAGCTATCAAGCAACCAAATTTGCCAAGCGTTTCAGGGAAAACAGGGAGATTCCAGAAACAACATTTCCCAAAGCGACATTAGCCTGATGCATTGTTTTGTACACGAAGTATTTTGCATAATTTTCCACACTTTGCGCGTTTGGCGAGCCTGAAATATATCACAAAATATGGCGGGAATAAAAACGTGCCATAAATATGCTCTGCGAAATGCATATTGCAATTTTTCTTAGCGCTAATATATCTGTCTGTAGAATTCAGACTGGGTATTTGCAAAGAATATGAATGGTGTTCAGGGTAAGTTACGACCTGCTTCTATTTGTGTTTATTGAATTACCCTGTGGGTTTTCCAGATAAATAATGTTCCATCAATTTTTTGTGATGTTCGTCAAAGAAGTTAGTGAGATTTGTTAACGGCAAGTCTTCAAATGTGTTGTTTTTGGTTAGAGTTCCAATAAACGCTCTGCCTGTCGTAAACTTACTGTTTATCCTTTTTGTGTAAGGATAATATAGAAAAATATATCTGCTCAGACTTCGATACCAAGCACGACCACAGTGGAGAAACAATATATTCAATATTGGGTATTTAATTTGCGGTGTTTCTTCATTTGGCTCGCGTCCAGCTCTCGGCGCCACATTTCGGTTCCGACGAACTTCAACTCCAAGTAAAAAGTTTATGTTCTTTTATTCATTCCCCGAAGCAATGTACGTTCCTCCATCAACACCAAAAACAATTTCAAACTGTTCGGCTCAATTTTGGGCAAACTTTGTCTAGAACTTCTAACTATTCTACACGGAATAACTGATCTCAAAAATATATATTTAACTACCTACATACTTATATAAAGAACTGTTCACGTTTTCGTAGATTAGGTAATAACATCTTGAAGTTTTTTGTAGCTCACAATTAATTAATTTAGCTCGTTAGAGGCAATAGTAGAATAATGGAAACAACCACATTTTAATTAGACAGTTGTGAAGTCTACCCAAACTAGGGTTCACATTTGCCATAAGTTTATAAACAAAGATAATTAAAAAGTTTAAACACCCTCCAGCGTACACAAAAAGTCTATTTATCTACAGAATTCTAACCATGCAAGAGGTAAGAGTAGGTGTCGAGTCATGTGTGGTGATTGTGTACTGGCAATTTGAATAGAATAGGAAAATCTTCTATACTTAAAAACTATTAATGGTTCTTCCGAAATGAGTCAGAAAAAAAAATTTACCTGAGTTAAAAAATAGAGATACCTATTTGGCACACGGCAACATCTTGCCCAATTCGGCAAATACATAATGATTACTTTTACGGCCAGTCTCAATAACCAATTTATCCCTGGTTTTGCTTACCGTCCGTCGGTAGGTATTTTACACATTTTGTATGGAAGCAATGTCAAATATCTACCAGCAGTAAGGAAAATCAATAAGCGCCAGTCACAATAACCTACCTATCTTTGATATACACCTACTCTAGTGCACGAATTTAAACACTGATTGTAAATAATAAAGTTTAATAGTTTCGACACAAAATAATAACATTTAAACACAGAACAGAGAAAATACAAAACAAATCAATTACGAATATACACGGTATGCGGTATGCGCGCGGCGCGTACGTGCGCTCGTCTCGGCGGTTCTACAGGACTGAGGGGTCGGGAGGCGACATGCCGGCCGAGCGGCGTTGACGCAACCGGGCCGAGCGCCTACGAGAGGGGGTGCGGGGAACCGCGCTATTGTTAGCTGCTATAACCTCCCCCTCCAAGTCACAAGTACGTCCCGACTTGGACTTGGCTGGTCTGCCACGACGACGTTGATGAACAACGGCAGGGGATGAGCCAACATAAGGCGTGAGAGCGCTGGCATGGTACTTGCCTTTCACTACCCCCGTACTATCAACGATGACAAAAGACGTCGGGCTAACGACCTGTGAGACACGATAGGGACCTTCCCGTCTAGGTGCAAATTTACTTGTAAATCCTTTAGACGCGTTACTAGGAAAGTGAGTCTCCACGAGAACTAAGTCGCCTTCACTAAACGGCACGACGTTACGTCGATGTCGATCACCAGCCTTCTTGCGAGTATCTTGCTGGTTCTCGATACGCTGTTTGACATCTTGAAGGACGTGAACAAACTCAGTTAAGTAAGGTGTTATCTGAGGGACAAAGTTTTGTTGCATCACGATCGCACGCAGATCCGTGTCCACGGATAGAGGTGATCGCAACTCACGAGCAAATGTAAGGTAAGCTGCAGATTTGCCAGTTCCTTCATTAAAGGCGCTATTGAGCGCAAACCGTACTGTCGCTAGTACGGTTGGCCATCGTCGATGTTCTGAGCCAACTAAGATAGACAACATCTGTTTGAGTTCACGATTTTTCCGCTCTGCAGGATTTGCTTCCGGGTGGTACACGGGAATCAACGACTGCTGGACCCCGAATACCAACATAGCTTTCTGCATCACAGCTGAGACGAACTGGCTTCCATTATCGGAGATAACTCGACGCGGCAAACCATAACGAAGGAAAACTTCTTCGATAAGTACTTTGGCACAAGATTCTGCGGTCGCATCCTTCAAAGCGAAGAGCTCTACCCAACGACTCGCGGTATCTTCTATGAGAAAAATCCACTTTTCTCCATTGTCTCCTTCAGGAAGCGGTCCGAACAAGTCCATTGCCAGCACCTCGAATCTCTGCTGAGGCACTGGGGTCTGGAGCAGACCGGCTGGTTTCAAATTGGTGGCTTTGTACAACTGACACAAGTCACAAGACTTGAGATACTGAGCCACATAAGATCTCATGTTCTTAAAATAGTATCTTTCTTTGATCTTTCTCAGTGTTCGCTCCAAACCCAAGTGTCCAGCAGTGGGCGCGTCGTGAAGCTCCTTCATAAGCTCCGCCCGTAATGCATCTGGCACCACTAGTTGAGGTTCTTCGGATTCTCCATCCGGATCACAGCGATACAAAACACCTTGAGAAAGATAGTATCCTCTATCAGTCCAGCGAACAGCTGCTTGAGGGTCATTGACATTTTCAAAATCGATTATAATTTTACTGACATCGGGATCATTGAGCTGGGCGTCACGAACGTCTTCCGGTTTACGTTGTGGTAAGTCAACGACTACAGGGCATACACTGCAAGGACTGGTGTCAGTGTCCTCAGCATTGTCATCGACCGGGCGACTCAGTGTATCCGCTACAACGTTAACACGTCCGGGGGTGTAACCAATATCTAGGTCGAACGATTGGATCTTCATAGCCCATCGTGCTAACCGACCACTGGGTGTTTTCAGTGTTAAGAGCCACTTCAATGGCTGATGATCGGTAGCCACAGAAACACGTGCTCCCTCGATGTATCCTCGATACTTATCCAAAGCCCAGACCACCGCCAAAGCTTCTCGCTCGGTGGTATGATAATTCCGTTCGGCTGATGTCAAAAGACGGCTGGCATATTCAATGGGCCTCTCTTCAGCCGGAGTCGTTCCTTGCATCAAGACTGCCCCGATAGCGTACGCGCTGGCATCTGTTCGTAAGATGAACGGTTCATCGAAGTTCGGCTGTTGAAGAATGGGGCTAGTCGAGAGTCGTAGCTTCAGCTCTTCAAAGGCTCCCTGCTCTACTTTACCCCATTGCCAGCGACGATCCTTCTTCGTGAGATCCGTCAGCGAACGCGCTACATCCGAGAAGTGTGGAATAAACTTCCGAAACCACGAACAGGTCTGCAGAAACGTCTTCAACTCCTTGACGTTCGTCGGTGGTTTCATATTCATCACAGCTTCGACTTTCGAAGGGTCAGGTTCAATACCCTTTGATGAAACGACATGTCCTAAGTATGTTACTTTTTCACGCGCAAAAACACACTTTTTCCGATTTGCTTTCAAGTTAAATGCACGAAGTCGGTCGAAAACTTGCTGTAGATCTTTCAAATGCTGATCCAGATTCGGCGAAATTACCAAAAGGTCATCGAGGTACGCCAGAACACAAACATCCTTCAGACCAGATCTCATTCGGTCTATCATGCGCTGGAACGTCGCAGGGGCGTTCTTGAGGCCAAATGCGAGGCGCAGAAACTGAAAGGTACCGAATGGCGTAGTGAATGCTGTTTTATGACGATCCTCTGGTGCTACCATGATTTGCCAATATCCAGCTTTCAGATCAATCGTCGACATGACGCAGTTCGGCTTCGTACTCTGCAGTAACTCATCGATTACCGGAAGCGGGTACTTATCCGTCCGAGTGACGCTGTTAAGTTTGCGATAGTCCACGCAAAACCTAATCTCCCCGTTCTTCTTTGGTACTAAAACCACAGGAGAAGCCCACTCTGACTCGGCTTCCTCAATAATGTTTTCTTCTAACATCTTATCTATTTCTTTTCTAATTATCTCCTTTTTGGCTGGCGTAACCCTATATGGTGGACTTGCGATCGGCGCTGCATCCTCCGTATCGATGCGATGCATAGCGAACTGAGTAGGTTCTCCCCCTGGAGCGAAAATATCCTCATGGATATTCAGGAGTTTAGTCAGCTGTTCCTTTTCATCCGAACTCAGATGGCATCCTTCATCCTCACGAAGACCCACAGATGAACAAGAAAGAGACTGCGGTAACCTATTCTCGAAAACAATCAGCTGAGGCGTCCGATCGTGTCTCACAGACCACACACCACGGTCAAAGTCCAACACCATGCCAACGTCTTGAATGAAATTCATTCCTAACAAACTCTCTGTAGCATTAGGTAGCATTATAAAACTAACTGATAGAGCGACCCCCCGCACCGTAACATCAACATGTGCTACGTCTACAAACTGCGAGGCAGTACGCCCATCGGCATACTTGAGTTCCATGAAAACATTTTGAAACTCATGACCATTTCTAACTAAATGCGCTCTTAAACTAACACTACCTATACAATGTTTCGCACCAGTGTCTACCAAAATGTTTCCTACTTGATTATAAATTAACACTTCAAGCACGGGACGCACACGCGAATCTACACTTTCACAAATCGCGGACACTGACTGAAACGACGCAACGGACGGCACAGAAGGTTTCTTCTCTTTGCACGTAGGACAGTTCGACCGTATGACACCGGGCGCTCCACACCCGAAACACGTGACCAACGTCGACCTGGGCTCTCCATCACTCGTACTCTCCTTTCCCGTAGAAGTTGTCTTCGGCTTTGCAAGTCTCTGACAATTCTCTTTCAGATGGCCAAACTGTTTACAATAATGGCACTGCGGTCTAGACTTCTGCGTAGCTATCGGACGCGCAAGCGTGGTGGTTGCGGGGAGGATAGGCTTACTATCGGTGTTTACAGCGGAACGCGGCCGGGCTTCATCAAAAATATCTTCGACCCGTCGCGCCTCCGTTAACAACTCCGCAAAATCCACAAAACTACTGCGAGGAATCTTCTCACGAAGTCGGCGGTGCATTAAGCCATAAACCATATCTAGTTGTACTGTCTCAGTGAGAGTAAGCGGCGGGAGCTGAGCAAACAATGCTCGAATCTGACAAATAAACATGTCCGTCGTTTCATCTAAACGCTGTTCCCGTTCAAATATTTTTCTATAAATTTTATGCGGAGGTAATCTAGGCCCAAATGTTTGCTTCAACGAAGTAACCGCAGCTTGCCATGTGAGGGTTGAATCCTTCACCCCTTGCCACCACGTAGCGGCCAAACCAGTCAATAACATTGACAAACCACGAAGCGCGTTACTGTCGTCAACGCCAACGCACGCCTTGTACGTCTCCACGGCGTCGATGAAAGCTTCCACATTGCTAGATTTTTCTCCGTCATAACGAGAAGTACACTTCGCAAAATTGCCGGAACAAGTAAGTGTACTTACAGGATCGCTGCGACTTAGCCTGTTTATGAGCAACAAGAGTTGATCCGTCGACATCACAACCGGAGCAGCTGCTGCAGCAGCAGCAGGCTGCAGGTCTGCGCTGGCCGCCAGCGCGGCGCCAGCGACGGCGGCGGCAGCCCCGCGCGGATCACAGTCCGGCGCGGGCGCTGAAGAGGGCACCGCCTCGACAGACGGGGCGTCGATAGAAGTCGGGCTCACGGCTCGCGAACGCGTTAACACCATCGTTAATGATTTATTTTAAAACTTAGTCCAGTTACAGTTCACAAACGCAACAAATACCTAATACCTGCACAGGTATCTACGCACACACGTGAAACGGTATCGTTTGTAAACTGAATTGTGTTTTATTAATCACAAAACACACGAAACTGTTCGAAGAAAAAGTTTTCAAAATAACAAAAATTATGTCCAAAAATATTCGATGAATATTACTAATTAACCACTGTTAATCGAAGGTTGTAACCATTAACACTCATTAACAACCTTATAATATTCACGCAACAAAATATTTCGAGTCCGTAAAAATGTCCGATCCGAGAGAGGTGTTCATGAAGACGCAAAACTCAAGTCAACACACACTTGAGTACATCATGCAACGTAGGGGTACTGAGGATATCACGCGACGTGGACACGAGGCGTGCAACGAATATACTTCACGACCCAAAGTGCGCGCTACCGATCTTTCGATTTTGGGCGAAAGATTACACAATACAAAGTTTGAAACTGAAATGTTATTACGAAACTGTTCACAAAAATCACAAAATTATTTAAATCACAAAATTTTAACACTTTTAACTTTTACGTAAATTGTACACTTTTAGTTTATTTTATTTCGATCCACGTTGGGCTGCCAGTTCTAGTGCACGAATTTAAACACTGATTGTAAATAATAAAGTTTAATAGTTTCGACACAAAATAATAACATTTAAACACAGAACAGAGAAAATACAAAACAAATCAATTACGAATATACACGGTATGCGGTATGCGCGCGGCGCGTACGTGCGCTCGTCTCGGCGGTTCTACAGGACTGAGGGGTCGGGAGGCGACATGCCGGCCGAGCGGCGTTGACGCAACCGGGCCGAGCGCCTACGAGAGGGGGTGCGGGGAACCGCGCTATTGTTAGCTGCTATACTACCTATATTTTATGCTCAACTATTACACTACCTATGTTTCTGTTCTTTATTAATATCTGTAAAAAAAGAAGTTGCTCTATTTCCATCGTCCGTGTAAACTAACACCGCATGATGTCAAGAGGTACGGAGCGTGAAGCGGACTTAATCGAAAAATTCCCGCAAACATTCCTTGAATACTTACATGATTCAAGAGCCTCGTCTCCAATACCTATTGAACGATGTTTTCAGACCGAGAAGATGAGGTAACGCTTTTCACATAACGCTACTAAAAATTCGCTTATGGATTGAGTCATTTGATGATAATAATATACTCTTACATGATATAATTTTGTACATAAACTTATTTTGGTCACTATTGGCACTCTACTAGCTAGGGCTATTTGGAAATACATGAACACAGAGTTTTGTCGCCTTATTTACCTATATAAATACTGTTTTCTCTCATTCTAATCTAATCTAGATTTAAAAGCAGAGTATCAATCTAAAAACATATTTTGAAGTGAAAATAAGGTTACGTACAACCAAAGGTAAGGTAAAAATAAGGTCACGAAGTTGTTAACGATCTGAAAAAACGAACTTTATTTTTTCTGTCAACAGATCTCTTAACTATTTCATCACTACAGTTAAGTACTCAGTTAACTGATAAACATTGGTTTAAATTTGCGTTAGCAGTTACGCACAAAGTGTTTTGTATAGTCTGCGTTTGATCGAATTTCACCTGATGCGTAAACGCAGTACAGTCTTCAACAAAAGTCTTAATTTTTCATTTCAACTAAAAAAACCTAACCAATTTACATTTTGTTTTACACTTTTAGAGTCACTTGGATTAAATATTAAGTTTATGCAGTAGTGACACACGTTGCTGTCGATACCCAGATTTTAATCTCTAAATAGAAAGACTACGTCGGAAGATGGGGCCCCGATAGGATGCTATAAACTATTGAGGCACAAGTGTCAAATAAACATCTCTCGTTTGAAATAATTTAATCGAAGCTAATACAATGACTTAATGTTAGTACAACAAAGTTATATCTTTCTTGATAGGCTATCAAAGTTAGGCTATTCAATTTCATTGTTTCGGATTAAATTCACAATGCCGTTTTTGTAATAAACATTTAATCTTATAGGTCTAATACAAGCTATTTAAATGATCAGTATTCAGTAGCTTTTCCTCTCGACTGTCTGCACGCATGTTTAAACTTAAATAACTGCCGGTTGTGGCCGGCTGGGTCGCTAGTGAGTTTATAATGTAAATACAAACCACATGGCCGAGGTAATGCTTGCTCAAGATACCCTTCGACCCTAAGGGCTTGTTCATACTTTGCGACACGACAGTGACATGAGACAGACGCGTAGACAAGAACGAAAAACAGCTGCAAGGAAAATGTATTCCCTTCGCACGGCAATTCCATCGTCCTTCATCTTACTAAAATCTATTGTATTTCGAACCTTGACAGTTTGTTTCTATATTATTTTGTGCGGTTGTTGTACAGTGGACATTCGTCATCTACAGTTTTTGTTTAAACCATAACTATTTGACTGATTTGGATGAAACTAGAGAGACCAGGAAGAAATGATGATCATGATCTGGAAAAGCACAGTGGCTTTTTTAATGAAGCTAGAAAACAATAACTTTTTTATTTACGCAGTCACACTGATATTTTACAGTTGAATTTAATACAAAACTATAAAATGATATCACGGTGTCGTTCGGTCGCATCTATCCAGCGAGAACTATAAGAGATAATATTATACAATGATTTATTGAAACAAACTACTCTATAGCATAGTTTACCGAACTGGTTGTGGTAGTCTTACTTAAGTGTGATTACTTTATGAATTCTTAAAATATGAAGCAACTTGTGTCTTACTTAATATCCACTATTTATCTTAGGTTAGTTTTACATTGTACCAAAACTATTTTGCTTTCATAATTTGCTCTAGCTCAGATGAAGAACTCAGCTCAGGTGTAGTCTTACAAATGTGAACTATGTATGACGATTTTGAACAATGTTTTTTGTTTCAATGTCCAAATGAGGACGGATTGAAGACGGAGTCGTATATAGAGTGTGAAAATGGTCTCAAGCTCTCCGCAGGAATTTATAGCAGCATTTACCTATGGCGTTAGTTTAATTAAACTTTTCAGTTTATACAACATTTGGGAAATTACGCTTAATTTAATCGTTTTAATTTTGAATACCTAGTTATTTTGTTTATTTGGCACAAGTCCACTCAAGCTTACACATTAATATCGGAGAGCTTCCGTGTTTTGGAGGGCATGTTAAATTGGCCTAAAATTCTCTATCACCAGAGTTGATTGTTAGTTAATAGTAACCGACTTACTTGAGTGAGAAATAATTATGATTCTGTTAACATTTCAGGTGGGACATGTGTGAGTTACCTGTTACCTTATAGATGAAAATACCAAGAACCTACTATGATAATTATCTAGGTTAGTAACATAAGTCCACGTTTTTCTTTTTCTACAAATAAAAATAATCGTATTTAATCTTATCCCACAAAGAAGAGTTCTTTTGAGGTATTGTGGCACCGTTCTTTGTCACCTCAGATTTCTGATTTATTTTAGCTTTGTTGTATTTCTTTGGAATGTTTGTGAAATACAGGTACATTCAGTATAATTGTTAACGTTGGAACGGTCGGAAATCGATGTTGAACAATGTTTGGTGCGGTTTGTTTGATGGAGGTTTGATAGGCAGGTTGTCATCATTGTTGAGCGAGTTCATCATGTTATCAGCATTGAGGTTTGGTTTCCGGTATAATGAACGCGGGGACATAGACTAGCTGCTCTCATTAGCAAACCTCTGAGAGAGCAAACGGCGATGTCCTCTAAGAGGAATGAAGCGCTCGTGGTGAAGTATACTAGGACGTTTTTGATAGATTAATAAAGTTAAGCGACGTTTTGAGCACAATTTG
Source organism: Xanthorhoe spadicearia (assembly GCA_947086425.1). Classification (NCBI taxonomy): domain Eukaryota; kingdom Metazoa; phylum Arthropoda; class Insecta; order Lepidoptera; family Geometridae; genus Xanthorhoe; species Xanthorhoe spadicearia. The sequence goes on from OX352199.1 coordinate 7,442,897, forward strand.
GAGAAAGTGAAATAAGTTTTATTCACACTTGATCGCTTCTGTGGAGGCCATGAACGACGGGCTTAAAAAGAAATGGTGGGAGTTCGGCATAGACGGACCAAAAGAATCGTTTAAAGGAGACCTTTGCTCAGTAGGACATCACACACATCGCCGACAGAAATTCCGTCATTAGTCTACTCTCACACAACCTTAAACTATATCTAAGAGCAACACTTTAAACAAAACCGCGTTCTCTAATGTATTCAACACAAATGATGGTACTTCTCAAAGGCCATTTCAAACTCCTGACCGAGCTTGAAAAAGCAAAGCCTTGATTATAATGTTGAGCATTCAAATTGAGAGCGTGCAGAGTAAGCTGCGGCGAGAATTGCGGAGCCGAGCGCTTACACGCCAGTTAGCGACGGAATGAACTTTAAATTTACACACGTAATGCAGAAAAATGTGTGTTATTACTTGCTGTGCAGGTGAACATTTTGCGGTCGCTTCCTCAAACTGTTTACCATGGAAATAAAATAACTCTGACAGAAAAATAGATAGAAAATTAAGTTTTGATAGTATGGAAATAATAAGTGAAGTGCTAAGTTATGCAAAGTTGAGTAGCGCTGATGTCGAGTAATTCTTGACTCAGGAAAATTATGTTAATCTTTGACAGCGCAATTAGGAGCAACACTGCAGCTAATTACAGTTTGAGTAGGTTTAAAATTACGTCAAAAAATGAGATGAAGGACACAATCATTGTATTTAAACAACGAAAATGAAGGAGCTCTTCTAATTTTGCTAAAATAACAAGTATGCCAACGAATATTGCGATATTAATTAAATAGGCCGAGACGGCATCCTTCGAAAACGGAATATTCTGATGAATTCGAAAATTGTCTCGCTGAGACAGGAGTCGGGTTTGTTACTCGCTGAAATGAATCGGCTGTAATTATTAGGTGTCAAATAAACTTCATAGATGCGAAACTCTTCAGGCGTACTTCTTTTATAAAGTACCGATAAATTGTTTTGCAAAGATTGAAGACATTTCAAATTTATTAGTTTGTTCAGCAATACGACTACAAAATTTAGTTTTGAAGTGGTTAATTACGATTTTAGTTTATATGCCAATGTTTACTCGTTTCGCAAACTTTCAGAAAATTTTCTCGTATGTATACGTATAATTTATTTGATATTGTAGCAGTTTCTAATTTTTTTTGGTCTGAGGTTATGTCAGGGTAGCTAAAAACTGTTGCGGGGTAAGTACAGAAACAATACGTTAATGTATAAGTTTGGGCCGAACTAAGAACGGAGACCCCACTTAGTTAAATTGGGACAAGTGTAATGGTCCTACTCGGTCCATTCAAATGACTCCATTCAAAGCGATATACGGATTTCGACGCTAAATCTAACTTGGATTCTATACCTACCATAGAAATTGCTCTGAATGAGACTCGAGTAAAGTAAAGTCCATATCAATAGTACTTTTCTTAAACAAATCCACTAAAAAATCTTTTTTAATTTTTTATTCTACCTCTGGTCCTGAGACAATATTTTACTTTGAAAATGATCCTGAGTAAATTAAGTAAGGCAAGTCACGAGCTGCATAATTAATCAATCCTCTTAAAATTGAGTTACAACTGTTGATTAACTAAAGTACTTTGGTAATTTCAACTCTTTATTTAATTATTTGGACTAAAATATTTTTTCCTCTACAATTGAAGTTTAATTTAGTTTTTTTTAATTTATAAGCTCTATCAACTTCAAAGATAAACCACTTTTAAAACCAAAAAAGTTTCCTATTTTGAAGCAGTCACCAAAAAGTTTGATTTCCACGTGACTGTTGCAGGAAAGTAATTTCCCTCTGAGTCATATTGAAAATGCTCTAAGTTATTGAAGATCTGGAGGTCGCTACATATGGGAGTGTCTCGAGACTTTGACAAATTGCCTCTGGGTACGTAACTGTCAGGGGAAATTATTTTAAGCGTTCTCAGCCTTCCTGGCTAGATGTGTCTGGTTCGGAAGCCTGCGTTTTTGTAGACTCTCAGCTACATTTGCTATAGTATAAAATTAAACACTTTTGAGATAAGTAAATATCTTTTTTTCAATCCAAAGGATGCGGTTCCAAATGGCGGCTGTAGTTTGGCTGAGCTATTGGAAATTTGTAAGCCTATCCTTCTGCTCAAATAATTGGGTTAGTGCCCATAATGTAATTGAGCGGATGCTACAAATTGTAACCTTGACAATTCACAAAAATGAGCCTATAAAAACGTCTTCCTTCGTCTTTTTTCACGACTTTCCCACTATTATATTATCTAGAGTCAGTCTTCGAACACAATATGAAAAATTTGATGAGGGTCAAATGAAGCGAAAGAGGTGTTTGATCAAGTGGAAATCCACGGTCTCTTCATTTTACCAAAGAAAAACAGAATTACAATAATACGTTGTAGTCTTTTATAATTTTCGGGAAAATTGACTTATTATTCACAAAAGGTTGTTGACTGGCACAAACAAATTATTAAGCCTCGCCGAGACGTTGTTCCGGAAATTTTGCGCTACTTTTTGAAATTGTTTCCTTGCAAGTCGTTAGCCTCTGAATGAAAGTTACAAATACAAGCGGGTCGGTTAACGAAGCCATTTCGGGGTAATGCGAGTCGTTTTAGAGTGAGTGTGGCCTCGGGGAGTGATACCGACTCTTATCTCCTAGATGAGAATGAGGAAAGGGGTGACTTACGACTATCTGTATTGTATCGCGAAGTTGAGAAACAATTGAAGTTGCTCTCAAAACTTTCAGTTCGTTCAATCATAAGTGGCTAACTCTGGTGAGGGAGTTTTTAGGCCGGCATGGCTCCGTCATGGCTTAACGACTCTAAAAGCCGTGACCGACAATTTAACGTAATAATTTTACAGTGACTGGGACAGTCTACATATCTAAGAGAAAGCATCCAGGGCACCACAGTGTCCCGGTGTCCGTAGGCAAAGATTGCCTCTTGTCGTTGCTGTAAAAATCATTATAGTAATAACCTTAGCTTTTTATCCAAAGAGAATAGATAGATAGATAGATAGATAGATATCTATCAGTTAAAGGTAAAATGAGGTACATTATCTTCCATCATGAGGTATATTATCATACATAATCCGTTAATAATTACACTCTAGCGCGTATAGATTGATTGGTAAATCTCATGGTATGTACCAGTATACATTATGTTTGTTTGTCTCATCTGACGTTTAACCTTTATTTACATTTAACTGCTGCTAATCTGCGTTTCCAAAAAAACGGTGGCCGCATTTTTGCTGCCGCGATACAGCATCCAAACGCATTGCTGCTGTATTGCCGCAGCAAATGTCCTATCCATCCACCTCAATATCGATCAATACAACACAATAGAGTTATTGACCAAGACTAGTAACTCACTAGGTCGTAAACAATAGCCCTGTTGTTCGTAAGGGATCTAAAAGCTTCCCATAGCTCAAAAGCTTCTGAATCTAGGTATTGCTATCTCTTTTCTTGTAATTAGTGTGACAAACAAAAAGATTATTTTAAGTTTCATTCATCTGAGATATAAAGAGTAAAGTCATGAATAGATGAAAGAGTAGAGTTATGATAATAAAGAGTAAAGAGTCCGCATTAAAGGTATTCATGGGAATGTTTTACAGCCATCACGGTTGTTATTTTCAGGAAACTAAGCCCTATAGTAACTTTGGCCTTTGCATAGGACGTGAGATTTGAGCGGATAATCCTGGATAATTTTGACAATCTCATCGCAGGTGGCAAAGTCAGATTGGACTTGCAAATCCCGAGATTGCCTTAACTTTCACCGTATCTATTGAAGGGGAACAGATTCTCTGAATTTTCTGATTAGAGGACCAGAATTTCAAGACGATTCTCGTAATGAAAAGATAATATTCAAACAGATTATTAGAAGCCAAGCCACTCTGTCATTTGCATGACATCGAAATATATCTGCCGTTACTTTCTACTTCTCTGAAAAGTTCTGAAATATTTGAACCTATATTGGTACTAATACGAATCTATCAGTTGAGTCTCCATCATAACTAGATTAAATTAGGTCCCGATAAATGTTTAAAATATGTCATCAAAAACTACTATTTATATTTATTGTACATAGTTTAAGGCAGACATATAACGCAACCTAACAATTATAAACTACATAGGTACAATTTAATTACGATAGTAAGGTGATTTAACCTGACACAACTTCGCAGTGTACAATCCATAACTCAGATATAATTTAATCAATACTCAGATTAATTTTGAGAGACCATGGATATGGAAATTGATTGATGTGTACGGATTATGTACAGATAACATTCACATTTCGAATGAGGTGTCTTTGGGAATAAAATAAACATTTTTCATGGGATTTACTCGCCATTATTTACGGCACAATTCATTTGTAAAAAACAAAGAGTAAAATAAACTCACTCGTGTATCTAATGTTTAATTTTACTGTACATTGATTGGGCGGACAGATTAACTACATTCACAAAATAGAATAATAAATTTAATACAAGGCTTATACAGTTGGTTTTACGAGTAACTAAATCAATGGGAATGTGTGGATTGCCTATGGGGTATGAGACGATTCAGCTAAACTTTAATTAATTCCATACAAAGTCGTCAGCAACCCAACTTGTAAGGCCCTTACACTTGAAAGAGCACATTGTTATTCTAGATTCTGTTCGTAGATCTCGTATCGTTTTCCCTAAAACCCTATTTCCTTCATCTGACGGTCGCAATGAAAGTCCATTGCAATGAGTTGAACTGTCACTGTGCTTCTTCGATCAGCTGTTAGCTAATGTTTATTCTATTAGTTTGTAAAAAAAATGTTAAGTTTACAATTGAAAATGCTGTTTGTCTTCGTCCTGTCTTGTGTCTTTCTTCTTTTATACATTTTAAAGTAATGGTTAAAATTACATTAGCTTTAAAAACAAATACCTATCGGTAAGAGCGTTAAATGAACGTTACGTCTAAAGCTTTTTAGGAAACAATGATCAAACTTCACACTGAAACCAAAGTGAACCAATTTACTGTAACGGTAATAGCATCATCTACTATATTACATAATATATTTATAGATTAAGTTCACAAGTTTGATAAGAGGTTCTATTAAGCGAAAGAGCTTATAGATCATGCATACCTTTCCTGTCAATAGGTTGAAACAATGCGTTTGGAGATCGTGAGTAACAATTATAATTACACAACAATATAAAGGATAATAAAAAACAGTCTTGTTTCACAAATAGAAGCTAACTTATAAACCGCTTGGGCGTGACTATGCTCTTACATACCATCTCTTAGAACTGCTAGACGAGATGCCAAAATCGCACTGTCACTGACATTTATTGCTATCACTTCTCAGGAAACACAGGCGAAGTACAAGTGGCTCATGCTTGTACCGTGGCTCTTATTCAAATGCAAACCCTGATCCATTTAGGATGCGAGGAACGAAGTGCAGGGATGCATGCGGTCTCGCAGGTCGGGCTGTTTCACATTGCACGACACCGATAAAGCCGATTAGATTTGCATGCTTTATCGTTTGATTTTAATTCTTTACGGTTTTATGCATAAAAGTGATGATTTGGGTATTACGTGTAATATATATATTTGGAAATTTCAATGTCCCTAGTTTAAAAAAAAAAAGAAAGAAAGAAATATCACGACTGCGGTAGGCGTTTCTTTCAGATCTTTGTTAAATTTTAGATCGTTTGGAATATGTCTAAGGGGAAATCAGAGGTAGGTATATCCAAATACATATTTTGATACATGCCCCCCACATTTCGCAGAATTCAACTTTCCATGTGACTGGTTGAAAGCCCATTGACGCTGCGAGAAAGCACAATTTATTTGAAACATACAAGAGAAATGAAACATCCAGCCTCTCTTCTAGGTGCTTTTTATAAGATTATTTCGTGTCTTTTTAAGTAAAATGTTTACAGCCTTTCTACGTGGGTAGTTTTCGATGACATAGAGCTGTCCACTATATCATGCCGACACGTCGGTATCGGATCGGTGTCAGTGTTGAACGAGAGCACCGATCTCGCACCATCCTGCACTAATGGACCATTAAAGCGCAAAGCTCCACTTCAGTTCTTTCCTCTCGAAACTGCAAGTAATGGGAGACGTTCAGTTTTACGAAGGCCCTTGAGTTATGAGAAAATAATTGATGTCAGAAAAAAGGTCAATGATTGCGCAAGTAATTCTATTTAATATATAAACGATATGACTATGACCAAGACGGAAACCGAAATACCATCAGGAAAAACTGTTATTAGAAAAAATATGTTTCTTTTTCATTGAAGGTAAATTTTTTTGGCGCAGTAGGCGATTTCGTATTTCCTTGTTCATATATGTTTTATTAGGCACAAGTGTAAATTTAATTCAATATTAAGTACAAGTACTATGCTAACAAACGTGATAACATCTCTTTCAATCCACGTCAGCTTCTGCAAATCGTTGCGTCATAATTGAGTCCATTTACCAACCATAGAGTCCGAAATACTGTTCGCATCCGTTGGTGTCACGTCTATTGTCAAAAGCTTTAGTGAACATTCTCTGGTCGTTGAATTAGTACCGTAATTTTACAGTTTCGACAATATAGTTGGATCTTACTTACCTACATCAGTCGCGTACTGAAAAGTATTATTCGTCGCGTGAAGTACAAATGTATGCCAATTATAAAGTCTTATAAAAGATGTCTGACTAAAAATCTGAATAACACAGTTTTTTTATAAATGTTATGAGAAAAACGTTTTATTTGCTTAGAAATTAATGTCTAATCAAACCGTTTAAGGTAGAACACACGTGACGGCAGGATAGGTCAGTACAGTACTTTATCTTAAGAGATCTAAAAACTCCTAAAGATTTGAAAAAAGAATATGCTGTACCGCTCAGAGAATACTTCTACGGGATTTTTTTTAAGATCGACAATTTGCATTAGCTATTGAATTTTCCTTCCTTTTAAAATAAACTAAGAAAACCCTTCAGAAACGGATTTTATATTTTACAACCAATTTAGTTGACTAGACAGAAAGTAGTCCCCAAATGGCAATAAAATTTCTATATAATCAAAAACTTTACGACCAATTTTCAAAGATAAGATTTATATTTCATTTTAATTGAGAACTGATTGGTTTGCGGTCCTATTTTAATAGAAGTACTAATGTGTCTGATAAACCTTAAATTTATATTGCAGAACCTACATCATGAGATTGTTTACGTACATGAAGTGAAAAACAAGATAACTAATTAAGTAAGTTTGTGCAAACTTGTAAAACTCGGAATTTTTAGTTAACATAACAAAATCTCATAATTTTCTACCTGTTTGTATTTATACATTTCCGGTTGGCTTTTATCATGTAAGTACCTATCTTTATACATTTTTCTCCCTTCTCTTCTCTTTTTTCCAAAAATATTTTCTTTTATTAATTAATTTAAAGCTAAGCCTTATTATGAGTAATTAAGAAGGCTCTCTACTATCTGAGGATAGTGATAATGGATGTGTCATGGAGCGCGTCTCAAATAAATACGCACACGCTACGGTTATACGAGTACTAATAACGCAATAATTATTTTATATACCTTAGAGCTCTATTCCTCGGCGAACGGACAAAGTAATTTCACATCAGGATGACCCCATCCACTTTACGCTGGTTTGCAAAATCCGGTCTATTCGAGAGCGTATTCAAAGCCGCGCAAATCGTTATGCAAATCATTGAAAGCCAATCAGCATGGGACCGCGATATCTGAATAATACAGGTCAATACGAACTAATGATTCCACTTAGCCTGCCTCCCGCTGTAACAACAAAAATTTGCAAATTGTGATTGATGTGAAGCACCACTAGAGCCGCGCAGTCTATTGCGCCCAAAAAATAAGTGAAATGGACGGTGCTCACGGTACCTATTTAAAGTCACGTCAAGTACTGGTAGCTACTACTACAGTAGCGAGTAGGTACTGTGTCAGAAAAATGTATCGATCTAGCAAGGCTTTGGCATGTTTTATAAAAATATTTAGTTAAACAGATGTAGCAGAAGTTTGAGCTATAAATGGATCAGGATCGCTTAACTTTGACTTTTAGTTTGAAAAGATAACTTTCAGACAGCTTCGTCCTACTTTTTCCCTTCTGTTTCTACCCTGGATATTACATTTTGAATTTTTGGTTCAAAAATCTAGACGCATGAAGTGCCTCTAAAATTTCCACAATTTGTTCTGTAAAGACCAAAAGATTTGTCTCCCAGTAATATGGGAGCGCCACGTTACCAGCTCTTATTTATGTTGGTTCTGAGCCATAAACTGTGAGAGCCACGTCTGGCTATAGTTATTGCCTACATTAGCCCAAATCCAACCATAAAATAGATAATCAAGCTTGACAGAACTGAGACTCCTATTAACTCTGTTATAAATAAGCTAATCATGCACCAAAGTTCACACTAGTTAACATACTTGGGTTTCCTATTGCAATATAACTTGAAGCGAAAACTTGGCATGGGTAGTTAGCAAACGAGTTCCGCCTCTATACGCGTATTTTATTATACGCTTCACGGTTCAGTTATCTTTTACAAGAAAGGAACTGTTCACGTTTTCAGTTTAATTTAACGTTGCTTTAAATTTTCTTTAAATCGTGGTTACTTTGTGATCTTTTAGCGCACTCGCTTACAGTTAGAAAGACTTTTCTTGTTCTTTGAGGATGCGGGCCTTCAAACTTTTATATGAACATTTTTTGGTATATTTGTAAACGTAGTATCGCTTTATTGACTTAGCGTGATAATCTGAATCCAATACTCCTAGTATTATGGTAAAAATTTAAAAGTTTGCCTAGTTTATGTACGGGTATTCTGTTATTTGTCGAAATATAGAAAAATATAGATATCTAGTAAATGCAGTATTCATTATTTGCCATGTCTATTGCTCAAAATCTAAATTCAAAGTTAGTTCCGCTAATTACAAAAAACAAAGACAATGCTTCTGATTTATCATTATCGGGAACGGTGGGGATAATCTTGCCGCCGAAAGCTGCTAATTGCTGGCAGCTGGGAGCGCTCCAATTCCTCGACACCAGTGGAGAGCACCTAGACTTAATTGTGTGATGGCAGACCATTTTTCCAACTGTAAATTATAAAACGTGGGTAACTGCGAAATACCATAATACTCTCAGACTCAAGTATCCAGAGTTCTTTTTAATATGAATTGAACACAAATCACGTTAACAAGTTTATATATGTATATAAATATGTATATATATGAATATTAATAATGTGAATTCAAACAATGTTAAAATATTGCAAAGAGTTAAAAATTAAACGCGAAATGAGCATGAAGAAATGAAGAATGATGTTATTGCTGACACTGAAACTGGAGCTGCAGGTAGACTCAACTAAAACTGATAGATGCCTTTAAATAAATACATATACAATTCTTTATTCACAAGCATTGACTTGCTTAGCTTGGGCCTAAATGAAGCTGTGTGGAAAGTCCTAAGGATATTTATTT